>JAFJYI010000235.1:0-1274490 GCA_019022655.1 Acacia acuminata
TGATGGATAAATAATGAAAGCAATAAAGAAGTAAGAAGAAGCGCGGAGGGAATTATACTGGTTAGGTCCAAGCTCCTTGGCATACGTCAGAAATACCCCAACTTACTCAGGATTTTTATTTAACTCGCAAATACAATTACACACTCTGCGTAACTCAAGATAATCCTTTCTCCTAGGACTCAACTCCCACCTTACGAGTTGTAATCGTACACCCACTCAAGATACCACTATCTTGAGATTTGACGAATGTAAACAAATGATAAGACTCTCTCGAGTAGATGAATAGTAAACACTCAAGCTCAATAATATCCGAAAATATAAATAGAATAGAAATTGATCACTTTGAATGCTTTATCTGTGTATGCATTGGTTCTTTGATGAATTCAATCATTTGAGTATTTATAGTAGTTGAAGGTTGAAGAAGCCAGATTGCAAGATTTGAATTTGCCTATTTTAATGTTTGAATATGTCCATTGAGAGCATTTAAGCATCAGCCTATTTGGCGAGAATGGAGCTAGCCTTTATTGGATTCAGCACATTGTCTGTTTCTAAAAATTTCGTACTTGATAGCTCATCAAAATTCAAACATTGGTTAAACATCGGAAAATCACTCAAAAAGATGATTAATGATATCACAAGTAATATTGAATGATGTATAGGAAAGATATGAACAATTAAACAAATCATTTGAATGAAGTTACAAATGATTTGTGTTTGTTGATATATCACGCTCAGTATCCATACTTGTATACTCGAGTAGCCTTTGCGATGCTGACAAATGCTTTCGTTACTCCTCGATACTCGAGTAACCATACTCAATACTCGAGTATCTCTGTTGACCGGATATACCAGGCTTTGATCTTGATCATACCTCCGAGTATTCAATCTTCATACTCGAGTAGCACCTACTCTTCTGAAAAAATGAAGCTGAATGAAACATTAGTAGGTCTTACTCGAATTCATTTCAACGAGACTTGAGTATCATGCACATACTCAAGTATCAAATGTTCCATACTCGAGTATTAGACAACCCGAGCAAGTATCATATTGATACTAAGCATACTCGAGAAACACCTTACCCATACTCGAGTACCTTACCCATACTCGAGTATCTCTTACCTGTCTCGAGAATTGCTACGATATGTGAAGTGTATTGTCGGCGATGAAGTCACATGCTCGGTATTCACAAATCAATACTCGAGTATCATATCAAGTACTTTCTGCAATGGTTGATCTGTTTAGCCAATACTCGAGTATCTACTTACCCATACTTGAGTATCATATCAAAACCAGTATGCGATAGCTGATCTGTCTGGACAATACTCGAGTATACCTTACCTATACTCAAGTATTGATCCACCGAAACACTTAAGTACATATATTTAGACCAATCATACTCGAGTACTACAATATCATTCTCGAGTACTCATGAATGCATATGATTAAACATGATTCAAAACCTTAAACACTTTCAAGTCTTGTTATCATCAAAACCTTGAGAACTAACAAGGTGCACATAAAGAATCTGTAAGGAAAGAAAATCATCAAATGACTGAACAAAGGTTAATTAGGGAGCATAATAGAACGTTTGCAAACTAGTTCAAACAAAAGATGGGAGAGGAATGTGTTTTTACGATACAATTAAATGGTTAGCACATAGTCACGAGGTTGATGTCATAAGTTGGAATTCGTATGTGATCAATGGTTATACATTTTTACGAAGTCCTTAGATGATAAGAGCACCGTCCCGAAATAGTGGTATTATGTTAGAGACTAAATCTATGCACTTCTCCGAGTTCGAAAGGCAAGGCCTCGGTGGAGTCATGCCTTATTATGTGGTTATTAAAAGAGATTTAGGAGGTGGACTATGTTAAAATTAAATTTCTCATTTTCAAATGTAAGTGGGTTAATGTCAACAATGGTGTTCAAATTGATTGGCTAGGATTTACATTAGTCGATATGAATAGTAGAAGTTTTGGAGGCAAGCTTTTATTATGGCGAGACCCGGGCGAAACAAGTGTCCCATATCACTTAGTCGGAAAATAAAATGTGGTACATAGCTCTCCAAGGAAAAAGGGTCATTGATATTGATGAGGAAATTCATTCAAATTATGGTCTCTTGAAGAGTACTCCTTTTGAGAGTGCAGACATGAATGAAGAAGATGAAGCGGATAATGAACCCGGCATAAGAAATGATCATCGGGGAAGGGATATGGGAGGATATTCCTTTATAAAAGAGACAATTCATAAGGTAATATTCATATGCAGAATTTTTAAAAAACTTTAAGGTTTTAACTATTTTCTTCTATATTCTTAAACAGTGATATCCCATTTTTGTAGAGAGTTTGAAGATGGAATATCACCTAGTGGGGGTGAATAGGTGATTATAAAATGCTCGCTAATTGCTCAAGAACGCTTAAAACAAAGATAGAGAGAAGAACAATGAACAAGAGATTATCTTGGTTCGATCCAACTCTTGACTACGTCCAGGTCTCAAAACACTACGGGATTTCACTATCTCAAACCTTAATTACACCTTTACTGTAACTCTCGAGTAATCCTCTCCTAGGACTTCTCCTCTTTACAAGTTGTAACCAAATAAGCATAGACACAATTACACGGCTCGTAACTCTCGAGATGATCCTTTCGGCTAAGAACCACTCCCACTTCTGAGTTGTAATTGTACACCTTGCGCTCAAGATACCTCTGTGAGATTTGAACGAATTGTAAAGCTAATGATAAATCTCTCTCCTGAGTAGAAATAATAATCTTGAAGCTCAATAATATTCGAAGATATATATACATAATAGAATTTGATCGCTTTGAATGCTTAACATGCGTGTATGCGTTTTTGTGTGTTGATGAATTCAATCCTTTGAGTATTTATAGTTGTAATATCCTAATTTTTATATTAAGATTTAATTATAAATAGGAAAAATTAATTATCATGATACATAAATTTATTATGTAATTATCAAAATAAACATTGGTATATAAATATCACTTATGATAGCAAATTAAATTAATAAGATAAGGGTGGAAATAATATTTGGTTAAAAAAAAGAAGAAAGAAGAAAAGAGGGTAGAAATGCGAAATAATTAATAATAATAATAATAGAAATTAAAAATAAACATTGGGTCCTTTGTGGTAATTCTCCCCATAAAAAAAATATAAAAAATATAATAATAACACATGGTGGCAGCTGAGCACAATGGCGGTGGAAACAATGAATATTTCCACCGCCTCTTCTCTTCTATTTAATGGGTGAGTGTGTGTGTGTGTGAGATATTATATGTGTGTGTGCGCGGAACAAAGCGGGAGAGCAGAGTGAGAGAGCGTGAGCAGGGAGAAAGAGAAGTATGGTGGTTTTTTAATGTATTTTAAGGTATGTTATTTATTTTATAAGATTATTTAGGTAGTTAAATTAATTTCTAATTTTTTTAATAAAACTCTCTTCATGAAAGTTGTTCTACGTATTTTCTCTTTCTAATGAGGGTAAATAGTATTGATTATTGAAAATTTTGGGATTAGAATATTAGTAAAGTTTTGAGTTTTGATAATAGAAAGTTGTATATATGAAGAGCATGATTAATAAATAACTTTAATCGGTTTAGATTTGTTAGTTTTTGTTGCTGTGCGAATTTAAAGTTATTTTCTATCTAAAAGAATTTAGGATTTATATCATATATGATATTTTACCGATTAACGAAAGTTTAAGCATTTAGTTGGATTACTAGAAGTATTATTAAAAGTTTAATCGGTTAGTTTTACTAAATCTTGAAATATATGAAATTATGAATTGGGATTTGAGATTTTAAATTATAGTTGATATGATTCTAAGTATGTGGAGATTTGGAGATTGTTTAATAAATTAGGTTATATTTATAAAAGTTAGTATTCGGTTTAAAAATTGAGGAATAGATAAATTGTCATTTTTCTAGGAAAACTAAAGTGAAATAATAGTTTAATTAATTATTTAATTATGATATTAATGATTATTGTTAATTCTATTAACATATAATTATATATTTATTTTAAAGGGGACTAATTTCTCTTACGCTTAGTGTCGTATCAAGAATTTGAGGTAACCACTTTCTACTCATTGTACTTGCTTGTATGATGTTTGTGAGTGATTTTTAATATATGTGAACTACATTGTTAATGAAGTTGCCTTGTGGGATTTTATTTTAATGTGATTGGTGAGATTTTGTTGATTCAATATGTCAATGAGTACTTTGAAATGGTTATTGAGACGGAAATATTATATGTTTTGGATAATGCACTCTTATTATGATTTCTTGAACTGAAATAATATTGTCTTCTTAATGATTATTGAAACGATGTATTTTGTAAATCGTGTTTGGAATCTAATATATACATGCCAAGATTGTGATGATGTGGAGCGGTGATGGTTGTGGAGTGATGATGGGAGTTATTGTGTATGTAATACCACGTGGTATGTCACCACTCTGTTCACAGTGGATGACTTTGATATTTTCAGGGCCCTTGGTATCACCCTTTACCTTTGGCCGAATTAAGGGTCAGCCCTTGGGACAGTGACACCTTTCTATATTCAAAGGAAAGGGAACTCATGGTCTGATATGAGTTCTATAGTCTTTGACCGGATTGTACCTCATTATTGGAGAGCTTGGTGCTGTCTTGTCATAGAGACTACACCTATTACGTTATAGCTCATGGGTTCTGTCAGCGGGAATAAGGATGGGGGGTGATAAGATTGTCAGTGTATCGATATGTTGCTTGACATGTTATATATGTGATTCATGATATGAACTTTGATATAGAAATGTTATTACAAATTTGTGATTTGATTTAATAAGTTTGTAAATTATATATCTACTGCTTTGTTATATAAAATGTTCCACTAAATTATATACTTGGCACCTCACGAGCACATATTAGCATTTATAATGAATTGGATTGATGGTTACAAACATTTTTCGGGTGATGGTTATTGCTTTGGTCAATCGGGGAAGGCTTTTAAGCTTAAAATACTTTTGCTAATGGCTGTGCTTCCACCTTTATGGTGTTGATTTATTATATATTGCCACATTAGGGCTCACTTAACATATTTTAGTATATTTTGAATATTTTGGCAAATTCTAAAGAAATATTTAGTTTTAAAATATGGGCCTAGTAAAATCAAAAGCTTAAATGTTTGTATAAAATTTTAATGAATAGTTTAGTTGAGTTAATAATTAATAAATTGTCTTTTAAAATGGAGGATGTTACAATAGTAGTTGTAGAATGAAGAGAAGAGTAGTTGTAGGATTTGAATTTGTCGTTTGAATACATTTGTGAGCATTTAACATCGCCTATTTAGCAACAATCGGATTCAGGCGTTGTCTACATTTCACTAAACTTTCGCTGCTTGATAGCTCATCAAAATTCAACCGTTGTTAAACAGCTGAAAATCACTTAAAATGATGATTAGTAATTTCATGGATAATATTGAATGATATAGAAGAAGATATAATAGTGTAATCAAATTATCCGAAATGAGATTGCGATGCTTTGTGATTGTTGATATATCATAATCAGTAGCCATACTTATATACTCGAGTAGCCTTTGCGAGAAACACTGACAGATGCTTGATCCTCGTCAATACTCGAGTAGTCCATTTCTCATACTCGAGTATTCAATCTTGAGTACTAACAGAATACTTTCGGAATATTTTCTGAATATTTGAGTATCCATTGCGAAATAATTGACGAGCTCATTCATTAATACTCGGGTAGCCAATTCCCATACTCGGGTATCTATGTGATGTAGGTATACTTGGAAGCTTTGCAATTGACCATACTAGAGTATCCATTTGCAATACTCGAGTAGCACCTATTCTTTCTTTGAAAGGAATGCCTTTGAATGAAACACATCAGCAAGACAATACTTGGGAACTCAATTCTGCATCTTGAGTATCATGCACATACTTGAGTATCCCATATTCCGTACTCGAGTATTAGACAACTTGAGAGCAAGTGTAATACCCCAGATTTTTATTAATAGTAATAACCCATTTATTAGTTGCCTTAGGATTTCCCCATGATTGCTTGGTTGAATTCAATATACCCTATTAATGACATTAAATTCACACCATGATTGATTGAATTTAATATACCCTATTAATGATATTAAATTCACATTATGATTGATTGATTGAATTTAATATACCTCTCTGATGAGTTGGCAATAGTAGAAGAGCCAAAGCTAAACCACAATTTTATGTTATAAATAGAGTCTAGCCTAACCCTGAATACTCTTATTCCCTTCTACTATTACTCTATTTTTTCTCTATTCTTCCAAGAGGCTAGCAAAAGCGGAGACCAGGTAATCCTAATCCCCAGAACAATAGGAGCTAGTTGTTGCACGTCGATCTCGATCTTTGTGAAAAACCCTTAAATGTGTTGTTGCAATTGGTTATATATATATATATATGTTTTTCTTTTCGGTTAGCGTGAATCACTTTATGAAAGCAAAACTTTATTTATATCCTTTCATTATTATACATAATATATGTACGTCTTTTTGTCTTTTTTTTTTGAAATCTATAAATATCTTTCCTTAATATATATATACACACATATATAGTGAGAAATCCATTTTATTATTGGGTGTATTTTGAAATAATTAGACTTTACTCGATAGGTATTTGAGTAATAATATGAGTTGGACCTTATATCGAATATTTAAATTATTATACTTTTGAAGAGTTTGGAAAGTTATGATGCCCTTGAACAATGATATATGCAATAAAGGAGTTTTTAAATAAGATAATTGTGACTAGATTGATTGAATTTTCTGTTTGTGTGTGATTGTAATAAATTAATGGTGGGAGGATAGCTTGGGACGGTACCTCCCAAGTGATGAACACAACCTTTAGGCTTTATGCCTCCGATATATTATTTGATGTGAACCGATTATATCCGTTCTTCTCAAAGTGGTATCGCGAGGGTAACTCGGGATACTAGTAGCAACTTTGGGAAGAGGTATGCACATTAGGACGAAATGTTTTTATGGCGAACTTGATGATTTTGGGCGCGTGTTTCCGGGTCACGGGGTAGACCGGCGAGTTTCTAGGTCTACCATGGTTCTCTTCCCACTAAACTAAATAGACCCGGCGGGTTTAGTGTCTATATGAATTTAATAAAGATAATGAATAATATTTGATTCGGTGGGAATATATGTATGTATATGAATATATGATGAATATTGGAATTGATAGTTGGTTCAATCACTATGTGATTATATATTTGATTCGATTAATATATTTGAGCTATATAAATTATGTTTTAATTAGGATTACCAACTTTTGCTGATGTTTGTGTTCTGGGCTGTGATGATCCTTTGGGGGAGAAGATTTTCAGTGAAACAGGTTTGAAAGTTGGGGCTGTTGGGGCTAGCAGTGGGAGATGAGGAAGAACAATGAGCAATTCTAGCTAGTTTTTATTTTATTTTACGCTCGAAATAAGACATTTTTATTTAAGTGTGGATTTATGTTATTGTAATAAAGTAGCCTTGCACTTGTCCCAAGTACAAGTGCGGCGGTAGCACTCCCTAAGGTTGTTTATTTTGAATTTAGTAAAATTTTAGGTTATTATAAATTGAAATTGGGGGTGTTACGGCAAGTATCACATTCAGCAATTAACATACTCGAATAGCTCCTTCCCAATACTCGAGTATCTCCATTTTCCATCAAGCGATTCCGATATTACTCGAGTGTATAAGTGACATTCTCGAGTATGTTCACCCTCTACTCGAGTATTTTCATTCTTGCTCGAGTAACTGTCTTTGAGTGTCAGACCACTAGCTACCATGATCTTGCACAAACATTAATCTTCATTGACATTCAAAAATGCACAAACATTAATCTTCATTGACATTCAAAATAACTCCAAAGTTGGAAAATCACCCCATCTCATAAAGCTCTTTAAGTTTTCTTTCCAGTTCAATAAGAATCAGCTCCAAACTAGTTGTATTTCGTCCATTAACATCGATGAATGGAGGTTGTTCTTATCCGGCGTTTTTTCAAGATACGAATCGATCGTCAACTTCAAAACATCATATCTCCTTTAATTGAAGTTGCATACTCGAGAATTAGTGTCATACTCGAGTATTGACATGAGATACTCGAGTATTGCTGGGATTTTTTCCTGAATAAGAGTTGATTAAGTACCATACTCTAGTATTAAGTTGTGGTACTCGAGTAGTGCTTCAGGAATGCATCTGTGGCCTGTTTGAACTCCGCCAATTCAACTTCCATTGATCATAGAGACTTTCATATTGATATTCTCCTTTCTTCAATCTCCTCTCTTGATCATTCTTCATTGTTTAAACTTCATATCTACATTTATATATAAGGATTAATCAAAGTAGAAGATAAATGTAGTATGCAAGCTTTTTTTGCTGCGGATAATGGCATCTATTTAAGACATCATCAAAACTAATCATAACTAACAAAGCTTTTGTTCTTGTTTTATTTTTTGTGGCGGGATCGATCAAAGGGGCATGTTATAAAAGAGGATGTTACGTTGATGGGTGGGAATGGGAGATGAAGGCATGGTGAATTTTATATTGGCCATGTTTGTTGATTTACCATTTGTATTTGTAGCTCATTGTACGTATTTGTAAGTTCTTATTGTATATATTCATTTAGGTGTTGTACTGTCATAGTATAATCATTAAGAGGCCACATAACTCATCATAGTGAATAATATTTGTATATTCTTTTCCCAATTCAATTTATTCATAATGGATTGTTCATAGCTGGTAGCTTAAAGTATTGACTTTTAGGTGCTGAATTGGGTGGTGGATGTGTGTGTAATTATTCTAACCTGCATAAGAATGAAATTTAACATTGTAATTTAGTAATTCCAGAAATTATTTAATGGAAAAGAAAATCACTGGCACACCAACGTTGCAGCATAGTGGAGTAGGATGTAGGTGCATCTAGAGAGAGATGGGGTTGGACCAAAAAATATACTATTAGGCCCTAATCTAGAGAGAGATAGGTGTTGGATTTTCAGTTATGATAAGGAATGCAAAGTGAACATTGATTTAGCAAAACCTATTATAGCTCTGTCCCACCTCAACTCATGAATTTAAGATGTTTGCTTCCTGAATTTAATCTTTATTCTCAAGTATTATAAACGGACAAATGATTATGTAATACTTTTTTACCAAAAAAAAAAAAAAAAAAAGGATTATGTAATACTTCATGCAGGACTTCGTCCAGGTCCAGATAGAGTGTGTGCACAGCTATGAAGCACCGACACTCTTATTTTTTTAAAAATATGCGTGTCGGACACTCCCGACACTCCTATTTCCCTGACACTCGGACATTTCTTTGGACACTCCTATTTTTTAAAAATATGCGTGGTTTTTGAATATTACTAAATTGATGATGAATTTTTCTTTTATATTTTTTTAAAAAGGAGGCGCGGCTTTTTATGATGAGGCCGATCTACGATGGCGAAAGGCTGGGAGTAGGGATTTTACGGAATATTGAACTTGAATGTAAATTATCATATATACATATTTAATATCAAAAACGTGTCAACGTGTCGAAATTTAGATTTTTAGGATTAACGTGTCGGAGTGTCAAGTCGTGTCGTATTTCGTGTGCTCGTGTCGGTGTCGATGCAACATAGGTGCACAGTAGATATTATGGGTGATGGACACGGAAAAATCATATTATACGAAATGAAGGAAGGACCCGCGTGTGTTTTTAAAGTAGAGGAAAACGGGTCTTTTAGTGGAATTTTCACCCTGGGCCATTTGATGTAATTTTCCCCAAACCAATTTTCAAACGTTTCACGTGAATACACGGTTGTTGAAGACAAAAATTGCACGTGGGTCCCAAACCTTTATATATTATATTATTATATTTTAATAATATAATATAATATATTATTATATTATAATAATAGTATAATAATATTTTTTTTATTAACAAAGGACGAAGGCGGCCGAGAGGAGAAGTGACGGGTAAATTTAGAGGAATAGGTATAGGTCTCACATATATCTTTATTTTATTTTATTTTTTGGTCGGACACATATATCTTAATTTGCAACGTGATATTATAACTTAGGAGGAGAATATTGGAAAAATAGAACTTAAATATTAAATAAAAGCTTTTCCCTTGATGATTGGCCCAATTTTCATATCTTTTCTCCTTATTTAAAGTCCAAAACAATTATAATAATTATCTTAAACTTTTTACTTAATAAACTTAAGACTTTGGAGTTTCTTACAAACTTAAATTTGTGAAATTTTTTAGGAAAAAAATTTGATGAAATATATGATAAGCCACAAATTTCTTGAAATTTCTTTTTGAATTGAAAAGCCAAAAATATTCCACGAAAAAGAAAAGAAATATGAAAAAGGATCAAATTTAACAGGTTCCATGAGGCAGTACAATTATCCAAAATCATAATAAAGTCACAATCAATAATAATTTAATCACATGCACCGCAAATTATGAGTGATAAGGCGATGTGAGATGTCCCACTTCCCCAGCTTTTCTTTCTCTCAGAGCGCATCTTGCCTTACTATGAGTGTTAATCATAGTGTTTGGTATGAGTGTTAATCATGCATGCACCGCATATTGAAAAAAGTAATGAAAAAAGTAATATAATATATCATAAAAAAATGGAAAGTGGGAGGCAACAAATATTAAATTTAAGCTCCCTCACCTTTCTTTTCTTCCTCGTGATCCCTCTGTCTGCCACTACACTCACTACAGCGTCGCAGATGAGCCCTAAAAAAATCCTTGGAAACACCTTCTTGTTCTTCATGTTCTCCTTCACTTTTGTCCTTCTCCTTCAATCTGCAATGGCAAGCAAGGGACGGTGGAGGGCAGAGGAGAACTCGCGACAGTCGAACATAGGTGGAGCTCTAGTGAAACTCGATCTACTCCAGTGAAGGCTCGACTGCTCCGGTGAAGACTCGATCTGTTTTCTAAAGCTTGAACTCGCTGGAGTCTGGGTTTTTGCTGGCCTTTCCATGGTGGTTTATGAGGATCTGGCTCTTCACCAAGCTTCTGTCTTCAACTTCAATCATTCATTCTGGAATGTACCAATAATTATAAGGGGAAAAAAAATCACTCACCTTGCTTCCTCACTCTCTTGTTCTTCTTCCATCATACCTTCTTCATCTTCTCTCCTTGTCCTTCGATCTGTGACGTCCAATGAAGCTCAATCAGCACCAGTGAAGTTTGATCTGCTTCGGTGGAGCATCGTTGAAGCTCGATCTGCTCTGATGAAGCTTGAACACGAGACAGCCGAAAGACTGGATCTACATGCAACGGTTGTGAAAGAACTCGTTGCATAGGGAATTGTTTAATCCACGTGCTCACTCTGCTATCGGCGTTCCACCTACTGTTAGAGACACAGTGGAAGCATCTCGTACATGCGTTGTCCGAACGAACGGAGATCTGCAAAAGATGAAATGCACAGAAGAGCTGGAGCATAGAGTGCTTGAGCGATACGGCATAAACGGTACAGCAAAGCTTCAACAGCACCGAGGACGCTTCTTGCTTGTCATAACTGTGTTGATTGTCCTTCTCCATTAGCTACCACCAAAAACTGTAAAAGCCTCTTCCACTCTTTGAAGGTCAATCAGCACTGGTTGAGCTCGATATGCTTCGATCTGTCTTGAGTCTGCAGCTCCGATGAAAACGTGACGGGCGAACAATGGTGGAGCATTGGTGAAGCTCACGATTCATCCTTGAACAGAGTAGTGGTCAATCTAAACGCAGATCTGCAGAAGCCGCTTCCAAGATCGTTTTCAAATTGAAGACAAATCTTGAGAGTAAAGAAGAAATGTATAGGCGGCATCAGCGATGGGAAAGATGAAATGCACAGAAGAGCTGGAGCAGAGAGTGCTTAAGCGATACGGCGTAAGGGTGCAGCGAAGCTTCAACAGCACCTAGGATGCTTCTTCTCCATTAGCTACCACCCAAAACTGTAAAAGCCTCTTCCACTCTCTGAAAATGTAAAACTACAGTGATAATTTGTAAAACTACCTGGATGTTTTTCGGTGATAAGTTTGTAAAACTATCTGCATGTTTTTCGGAACAGGGACAAGGGAGAGACGACGGGGAAATCTGAAAGAGGAGAAATATGATTTGAATTGAAGAGTAGAAAGATGATTTGAGAAGACGGGGAATCTGAAAGAGCATAAAGATGATTTGAAGAGGAGAAAAAATATTTTGAGATTGATAAACACTGATTCAAGAAAGAAAAATTTGAAATTTGAAATGGAAAGGAAAAGTGCGGCAACACCGTATACTGCATCACGAAGCCATGAATAGTGCATTGGGCTTGAGATCGAAGCTGACACTGACGTTAAGAACAGTAATTTGTGAGGAGAGCTACAGTAAGCGGCTTAAAATGCTATTACTCTTTAGTATATATTGATTGTCGATTTGGTTTATCATCTTAATTTTTTAATTGTGTTGATAAATTGTCTAGTTGTTCAATTGGATAATTGTAAACAAGATTCCAAAATTACTTAGAAATTAATTGTGATTGGGTTTTAATGAGTTTAATTAACTAGCGTTTATTCCATTATGAGTTTTCTAGTGGAATAAATGTTATTGAACTTGAGGGTTTCCCATGTTTCAAGTAGGTAATTAAATTGATCAATTCAAATCTTCATTAATCTCCCTTTTGGTCTAATTAATTGATTTGAGCTAAGAAAGTTAATTCCATATGAATCTTAAGTTGTCCATTTTATCATCATAATTGAACTAGATCTCTGTTGTTTGATTTTCTTTTAATCAATCTTTTTCTTAGGATTTTAATTATTCTCTTATAACAAAAACCCCCCCAAAAATTGTATTCAAATTCATATAGATTAGTTTCTTTTTTCATTTAGGTTTTAGATATGAATTTTCATCTTGTATTTAGTTAATTAATTGCATATAAGTAGTAGTGTCTTGCATTCTGGGTCCAATTCCATTCCATTGCATTTTCCATCACCTAAATTCAACTTAAAAAAGACCCACAACTTGCTCCTTGTGAGAATGACCTAGGTTGCCACTATATTGCATTATTAGTTGTTCCTAGTTTAATTGATTGTTTTAGCGACAAAAGCAACGCATCACTCCACATATAGGGGATCAGCCGAAGAAAAGATATGAAAAACTTGAAGAAAAAGTAAAGAAGAAACACACTGTTAACCAGTGATGCACCCTATCGACCACTGGACAAAAGGGTGACTTGGATAATTCATGAAAAAGTAAATAAAATCTGATTTTAAGGAGGAAAATGGCGACACATGGCCCTTTCTACAAGAATCTTGAATTTCTTTGGAATTAAGTAAAGAAACCATAATACGCCCTTTTAACCAACGGACAATAACATAAACCGGGTAATTCACTGCGCCCAAAGCCATTATTTGAAGAGACTTCTTCCTCATTTATTGGCTGCAAGAGACGTGTTCAAGGAGTGCTAGGGAAGGTCCAGCCAAGTTTATACACCCGAAGAAGCGTAAAAAACACGGTTAAAGCTCAAGATCAAGGTAAGCTCAAAACTAGCTCTTATGACCTGATGTTTGGGATTTTCGTTCAGCTGGTTTGACCATCAAGTTCTAATATTATTTTGATATTATTAAGGGTTCCATTGATTTTAAAACAAAATTTTTCATGATAATGAGTTAAAGTCATAATTTACGAACCCGAAAACCCTGAATATAAGAGAAACAGCTAGCTGGCAGATTCTGGAATTCTAGGCATCGATGCTTAATAAATAGTTTTTAAAAAGTAAATGAAGTCTGTTGGCCATGAAATTTTATATTCTTAATGTAGACATCTGGGGCTTCAGTTTGGAATATGCTTTCGTAATTTTTCGTTAAGCCTACCATGAGAAATAAATTTTTGAAAACAGCCTAGAGGACTGAATTCCTTCTCTGTCCAGTGAACAATGTTTTAGGATCGTGATGAGATATGAACTTCTTTGGCCTCTGGAAGTATTTTTAGCATAAGCTATACATCTTAAGGGTTCGATGGCCAATAATTTCACGTCATTTGGAGTTTTTTGGAATTATTTAAAAAAAAATTGAAGTTGAAGCAAGAGTTTCTAAAATTTTGGGGTTTTGGTCGGATTTTCCAAAAGTAAAAGCAGAGTTTATGGAAATACTGAAAATATAGCATATTGACTTTGTCTAGGGCAAGAACACCTCCAGAAAGGCTTCCAGACGTGGTGAAATTTTAAAATCTTTGAACAGCCATTAGGTAAGCAATTGTTTACTCGCGTACTTTATGTTACTATTGTATGTTTGTGTGCCATGATTGAGGATATGTAGGGCTGTAGGGCCTAGTGGATAGTGTGTCTTTAGGCCGCTACCGAGCCTGAGATGCATTCAGGGTAGTTACGAATTGAGGCCTTGGCTACTGAGTTTGTCCTAGCATTGAGGATTTTCCGGGGCTGGCCTTATTAGGCAGTTCGACGGTTATGTGGATACCGAGGCTTGCCTTAGTAAGGCAGCTCGACGGTTTGTGTTACATGATATTGTGTTGTGATTCTGAATGCATATATGTGGTTTGTGTTACCATGTTGATTGTATTTTCCTGATTATAGTTGCATACACACACTGCATACATATGGTATTTGAGTTTAACAGTTACTCTGAGATTCAATTTTGAACTCCGAGCACCATTACGTAGACACGTTAAGAGACACTAAGTCGTTCGAGACTTTTGAGAATGTAAGGTCATGAGGCGTAGAATTGAATAAAGAGAGTATGCCTTGTCTCATTATGTATATTTATTTTGGGATGACCGTATAAGTTTACTCACCTGCTCACTATTTTATTTTAGATAACTATACCCTTAACCTCATGGGACTATTTATCCTTTGGTTATTGTACTCTTACCAAGATATTGTAGTTGTCCAAACCAATAATATGCTCTATTGCGATCACTCGATACATGTTAAAAAGGATAAATTTACAAAGAAAAGGTAATAAGTAAAAAGAATCCCTTTAACCCGCCAACCCGAAAGGGCGAGGCCGATAAGGGTGTAACTATTTTCACAAGGAAAAGAAAAAAATACCTATATTGAAAAGCCCAAATAAATTTAAGGGTTAAGGTGCATTTTTACCAAAAACTATTACAGAAAGAGCATCCAACACAAATATTAATTAAAGGTACCTTAAATATAAAAAAACAATTAAAAATGTGTAGTCAAGACAATTAACTTTTAAAGGTGTCGCTGCAAGACAACACCGTTAGAAAAAGATAACCGACCATTATCTAAGGTGAGATTAGCCAACGAACTTTTACTCTAGGAACATCCAAAGACAAAAAAGTTTTACTCAGAGCTTCCAAAAGACAAAATTCTTAATTTCACTAAATTAAATAAATTTTTTCTCAGCTTGTCATTATTCAAAACTACTTGTATAGATATCTATGGACAAAAATAACTCATTTGCTAAAATAAATAAAATTTTTAATTAAAAATATAATTATATGATTTAAATAAAAATCAAGGTGTTTTATAATTTATTATATATGTTAAACAAAAAAAAAAATTATATGATTTATTTTTATTTTAGAAGAAATTTATGTGAGTTAAGAAATTCATTTAATGTTAATAAAATTTAAAAAATCTAAAAAAAAATCTATTATATCCAGAAAGAAATGAAATGGGTTCAATTTTTATTTTTATAAAAAGAGCTTAATGGATATCAACATTGACATTTAATAATATAAATCCGGTAACTTGATAATATTTTTATTAATTAAATGATCTATTGATTATATGAATATGGGACTTATTGAAAAACAAAAAACAAAAAAGCCCCATAAATAATTTGTTGAGGCTATTCCAAGATACTTAATTAATGACATTTTTTTTTTTTTTTTTTTGCAACAAGTTTCAAATTCATATAATCAATAGATAGCGATCGGCTATTCCAAAATAAATCATATAATTTTTTTATTTAACATATATAATAAATTATAAAACACCTTGAGTTTTATTTAAATCATATAATTATATTTTTAATTAAAATTTTTGTTTATTTTAGCAAATGAGTAATTTTTGTCCATAGATATCTATACAAGTAGTTTTGAATAATGATAATTGAGAAAAAAATTTATTTAATTTAGTGAAATTAAGACTTTTGTGCTGGGAGCTCCCGAAAGTAAAACTTTTTTGTGCCGAGCGCTCTTGGAGTAGGAAATTGTTGGCCAATCTGCACCTTAGATAACTTTGTTATCTTTTTCTAACGCCGTTCAAGCAGTTGTCGATCGCACCTTTTTAAAAGTTAATTGTGCTGACTGCATATTTTTAATTGTTTGTTTGTATTTAAGGTACCTTTAATTAATATTTGTGCTGGATGCTCTTTCTGTAATAGTTTGTTGGCAAAAATGCACATCAACCCTAAATTTAATTAGGTTGAAGACATATAAAATATACATTAGCATATACGTACTTGTTTTCCAGCCTAAAGCCTTTTCAAATTGTTGTTTTGCATGTGAAGTTCAACAAGGTTTTCAAGATAAGAGCCTGATGGCAGAGTAGCTCCAATGGATGATGATCCCAACAAAGATACCTCAATTTATTAGAAAAAGGGTCGAGATTAGAAAGAAGATCTATATATGTCCTACTGTGAGACCTCCATAATTTAGAAGAGAACAATTTAAGGAATCTTAAAGTTTTCATCTTTACAAAAATGTCAACTTCCACTTGTACATATTTCATTCGACTCACATACAATATAATGCCCTCAATTCTATCCATTCCCTAGACAAAAATAAAATGAAATAAATATTAAATTTTTTAAAAAACTTTCAAAAATAAAAATGAAAGGAATAAATTGATGTATATTTTTCCTATAATATGTTCCTTTTCAATACATCATAGATTTCATCTGCATCTTTTAATCGGCTACATCTCTCAGATGTCTCATACTTTCTTCATCACGAACTATTTGCTCAGCCATTTCTCGTATCAAATCATGCATTACAATAGCACCATCATGATCTGACTTTATGAGAGCTTTATCTATAAGATTTTGTATTCCACTTACCGCTTCAAAACCACAAGCCTCTAGCCCACAAGTAATTTTATCTTTTTTTTCTCCAATAAAAAAAAATGCAATGTCTAAAAATATTTCCTTGTCCATAACATCTAATCCATCATAACTTATCTTCAGTATGGTTTGAATTTGCTCATGTATGTGAATTTTTTTTTTAGTTTTCTAAGCTCACTTTCCCAATATGCTTTATCTCTAGAATAAAAATTATTCGCCTTGAGCAATGGCTACTGTTGTTTTTTTATAGCTCTTGATATCCTACATTGGGATCTTTGCTTGAAGGCATGTCTGCAAAAAAGTTCAAGTGATTCTTCAAAATTTATTGCATTGACTTCATGTATATATTTGTCAAGAATCCCTCCACTCCAAAGAATTTGCTTGTCTCTGGTCGTTACAATGATCCTACTACCCGATCCTAAGAGAAGACATTGTTGTTGATAAGTATATATTTTATGATTAAATAGGTGTATATTTTTATGAGAATGAGTTTAATTTATTGATATTATATACCTATTTAGTTATCTTTTATATACTTTACTATGATTATAAGATAAAAAGATATTTTGACATAAAATCTACTTATTTCCTATTATATTTTATAGGAAATATTAGCCGATTTGGAAAGAAGTAGAAAAAACAATTAAAAGGATATGCAATGAGCCAAACTCAGTGGTCCCACGTAAAAAAAATAGAAACAAAATCAATTATTTGATCTGGTGGAGTAGATTACAAATATATAAGATATCTTTTTAATAAGAAAAGGAGAATCAATGACCCACAACCTAACTTATATTTAGGTTATATATATGAAGAAAGGAAGAAGCAAGGGAAAGGATCAAGAGACGCAGAACGAGAAGGAACAAAGAAGCAGAGTAGTAGCGGCCGAGCGTTTGGGTTCTCTTCATCATCTCCACTAAGGACTAAGGACTCGTGGAGGCAACAAAGAAGCTTCTTTCCGCTCTCTCCTTATTCTTTGAACCTGAATTCTTATCTTTTTGTTATGGATTTTATTAGAGTCATGTGTGGCTAGTTGGTTTTGTAACCTAGAGAACCTATAAACTTGTTTGGGTTTGAGATATTATTCTCACGGATTGGTTTTGCTTAATTTTATTTCGGTTTATTTAATCTTGTCTTTATTGTTATTGCTTATTAATTGGCCATCATTGAGCATGTTTTGAGGATTTGGGGTTGAACTTGGAAGAGAGAATATTAAATTGACCTTGGGATTAAATAATGTGGAATTAGGTTTTAATCTAATTTGCGTCTAAGATAAGCATATACCTAGAAGCTCCACATAATCAAATTAGGGTGAGCCCGATTTAAAAGGCATCTTATTTAGTTGTGTGAGATATTACATAATTAATTAAGGTAGGTATATAAATGGACCGGAAGGCATTTATAGACATCAGTACTCTAGATTAGCTGACTATGTTAAGTCAAAATTAATTTAGTGGGGATAAAATCTAAGAAACGAACAAGGAATTAGTGACTCCAGGTTGCTCGTTTGATTATTGCAGTAGTTAGTTTATTTCAATTTTAGTTTTAATTTCTTTTCTCTTAATTCAATTCAATTTGGTTTGCTCAACTTAAATGAAAGTGTAAAATTAATGCTTGATGAAGTTTGTGATACTAAGTCCTCGCGAGAACGATACTTTTCTTATCACTTTATTACTTGATACGACTCTGCACATTTGCAGTAGTCTATAGGCTATAAAGTTTTGTCCTATCAATTTTCTAGCTAGAACTTTTAGTTGCTTTGAATTATCCATATCATCAATCACAATTAAGACTTTTTTCCCTTGCAGCCTTCTCATTGCGTCATTCATATCTATGTGATCTTTTTTGTTTAATAACTTAGAAATAAGCTCTTGATGCAAAGAATTCAAGCCATCAACCTTTGTTGATTTTTCTTATTGCGTCATTCATATCTATGTGATTTTTAGACCGGTTCTCTTAATTTGAGATTTTAAAGATATTATTTAGACTGGTTTACCAAACAACCGGTCTACAAAATTAAAAACAAAATGTCGATTTTAAGATCTGTTGTCCTGTTTAACCAATTTAAAAGATGAAATTTTTAAGACCGATTGTTAAAAATAACCAGTCTAAAAGATAAACTTTTAAGATCTTATATTAAGTATAACCAGTCTAAAAGATTAGCTCTAAGTTACATCTCGGTCACTGTATCACTCTTATTATGTTGATTAAAGAGACTGTTCTTTAATGAGTTTTGGCCCATTATTGCCTTCCTCTTGATTGAAAAAAAATCAATTAAAAACAGTAAATCTATTTTTTTTTTTTTGAAAAAAAAAAAAAAGATATGGCTTAGATAATTAAACTTATAAATACAATGGGAAAGAGGAGTTAATAATTGTGGAGAACATTTTTTGTGTCGGATCACGGTAAAATAACTATGTTTCTTTGAGAACACAATTCTAATAACAAAATTAAAGACATACGAGTAAAATTGTACATGTGATTTATATTTTTTAATTACGTTCATTTTTTCCCATTCATGTATGCTGAACGTCATGTGCAGTAAGTTTTGTCAAATAAAAAAGATTGAAGGGAAAATTTCCTAGTTCACAACTTTTTATTCCTTAAAGAATTAGAAATTTTCATGAAGTCATGAAAGTTCTTGAAAAAATTACACTCAGGTTCTAAGAAAGACAAATAAATAATATAAGGTCTCTTAAAATGTCAAAATTACTATGTAACATAAGGTTCTTTATTTTAAAACAAAAAACTTGAGGGGCATTTTGTTAAAAGCACACAAACTTCAAAATCTCATTTTCATGTTTTAACAAATGTTTTAGAGTAAAATTGGATATGTGATTTATATTTTTTAATTACGTTCATTTTTTTCCCATTCATGTATGCTGAAACGTTATATGCATTAAGTTTTGTCAGTATAAAAAAACATTGAAGGGAAAATTTCCTGGTTCACAACCTTTTTTCCCCTTAAAGAATTAGAAATTTTCATGAAGTCATGAAAGTTCGTGAAAAAAATTACTCTCAAGCCCTAAGAAAGCCAAACAAATATTGTAAGGCCTCTCTTAAAATCTCAAAATTACTAACATAGGGCTCTTCAATTTAAAACAAAAAACTTGAGGGTATTTTATTAAAAGCACACAAACTTCAAAATCTCATATTCCCATCATATTACCTTTATGTTATTTCCATTTTTAACAAGCATTTTGGAGTTTTTCAGTTCAAATTATATTTAAATAGAAATCAATTTTTTTCCCTTCTTTGAAGTAGGATGGATCCATTATACGTTTTTTTTTTTTTTTTTTTTTTTTTTGGTTTTTTTGGGGGGGGGGGGGGGGGGGCTAAAAAGAAAGAGACTAAACTGATCATCGCAGTTCATTACAAAACTAACACTTTACCAATTAATTACCATGCTAACACAATCTCTATCATCGATATGACCAAACAAAAAATCATAGATATCCTATTTTCTGCTATCATGAAACATAAAATGTCACAATAATCTATACTACTAGTTATAACCAGACCTCATTAATTAGTCAGCACAATGCTTCATTACACAAATCCAAAAACATTAGCTTACAAACTCATATAATGTGGTTCAGTACAAACTTGTATAATTATATACAGCTATAAAGCATCATGAGATTGGGTTTGTCTCTTCATCTTCACAGTGTCTTGGGCCTGCTTCTAGCAGGAAGCAACTGTATTGCACAAACCAAATTTTTCAGCTTAAATATAAGCAAATGAATAAAATGAGAACCAAAAAACGCTAGAATGGTGAAAAAGCCAGATATTTCTTAAAACTTTCTTGTAGTCAGGCAATGATAATTAATTTCTATAGACTAAACTGATGGAACATGCATCTTCTTGGGAATCAAATGCTAGATAACTCCATTCACTTCCAAAATATTGTTAATAATAAAACTTATTTGTTAGTGCAAGTGTATACAAAAGAAGTTGGAAAATGAGATAGAGGCACTAGCTCACAACGAAATTAGGGAGCTCATATATAAGAAGCAGAAGCTTAATAATAGGGATAATAGCAGGCACCTGATAGCAAGATATTAGGGAACTGACAAATCCAAAGGCTCCAGTCACGCAGGGAGTAACTTTCTTGGGTGCCAATTGAAGTAGTCCAACTGCTACAACTATATCCATTGCCACCTTGATAAGTCCTAGTCTCCTCTCATTTGACTCTTTTAGCTTAGCATGGTATTGCTCATTCTGCAATCATCAGGAATGAGATTTGTTATGGACTCGCATATTAGGCCTAGTTGTTATGCGGCCCAAGAAGAGCACTTTATGAAGAATCCTTCCATACTCGGGTAAACGATAATTGCCCATGATCATGCCTATAATTGTGGAAAGTACAGGTAGTGGAGCAGGGACTCGCAGACTTGGAGGCATAAAAAGCCCTAGGGCTGAAACCCTAAAGGTAACCTATATAAATAAAAGGATAACCTAACATGTGCACATTCTTTATTCATCTATTTTACTATTCAGCCTCACTGTACACACACCCTACTCCTTTTAGCTAAACGTCATACTCGTGTAGCACAGTGATCCACTGATATTCTTTGGTGTCTTCCTAATAGAATCTTAGAACAATCATCCTTTCTTCGATATCTGCATATAAATATCCTAGAGAGAACCGTTGATCCTATATAGACAATCCACTAGTCCATCGAGACTAGACATCTGTGTTTTACGACAAAACAGGATTATATGAAATGTAGTTTCTAAATGGAGGATACTGCTATTACTATCCAAAGAAAAGTGAAAAGGAGGAAAAAAGAAACTATGAAGAACCTATACATCATATTTGTTATTGTTCTTGAGTTTCTTCTCTAATCGCTTCATTGATGCGAGAGAGAGTCTCCCAATCTCTACAAGCTTATAGAAGTTAGAACACGCCATAAAAATGTTAATAGAAAGTAGAGGAAGGAGTTTTTGCTCATACGGACACATTTAAATTATAGGAAATAGAAAGGGAAGCCACAAACCTCAACCAAGGTTCTACACACTGAGGAGCCCATCCAACAAAAAAGCGATATTTGGCCCATTAACTCAATACATTGTTTGTTCTATAGTTAGTCCAAAAAAGTTTACATGTATAATTCAAGAATAAAACTCAAAAACTTAGGGAGACATTTTGTGTCTCACCTGGTCGACGCCTGATCTGCCAAGCCACACGAATTGATCAAGAAACAAGAAAGTTGACAGCAATGCATTTTTGGACTGAAAATAGTATTCAACAAGCAGTATCAAAGATAAGAATGAGGAACAAAATAAGAGGGTGATAAAAAGGTTGAATAACTCTTGTAAAGCTTGTACCTTTCCCAACAAAATTAAAGGAATGGGAGTTTCGCAGGGAGCTGGACTTATCAAACCGTGCAGATCATTGACAAACTGCATATTAATTTTTAATTTCTTTTCTGTTAAAAATTCTTCTGAGTGTCAGAAGAGACCAATATCTTGTCACTGCAAAAACAAAGAATAATATCCACACTAATAGAAATATATAATTTTCTCCATTTAAATAAGTCAAGACTTGGCCTAAAAGAAAATGGAATTAAGATAATGAAAATGAGTAAAAAGATTTTATCCATTTATATAAATTACAAGGAGCAAATTTTCCAAAGAAAAACAAAAGGAGTGTGTTATGGACTTATATAAGAGGCCCATTCAATGTATAGCCCAACAAGGGGCAATCTATGTGACTCGATGATGTGACGAGAGCACTTGGGCTTGAGGCAGAGAGGCCCGTAAGTCCAAACCCTAACCCTAAGGTAAACTCTATAAATAAGAGGTAAACCCTAAGGTTTGACACATTCTCTCTCAGTTTATGATTCAGCCGTCACTGTGCACACACACCACCCCCTTTGGCTAACGCCTATTCGTGTACAGTGATCTATCATACTCATAGGTATCTGCTCCATAGATACCTAGGAGAGATTGAATCTATCCAATATCAATCCACTAGTCCAATAGAGCTAGACATCTCTGTCGCACCAAACAGAACATTGGCGTCGACTGTGGGGAATTGATAAACTCATATTCTCGTGACCAACGATGGTTAATACCAGAAGCAACAATCAGATACCCATGCACGGGCGACTACCTGAGAATCCATCGCAGCAGAATCAAGAAGTGCTGCCACAAAATGATGTCCCAAATTTTGACCACGTGCATGTGAGTGAAGACGTATCAAATACGGCCTCTTCCCCATAGATCGAGGAAAACCCTCATAATGCGATTGTTCAACAAGACCAACAAGATCCTCCCCCATAGGCTCCGATCGTAGATTCAGACATTCACCTCGTGCAAAACACCTTAAACACTATATTAAGGCAAATGGAGGAATCAGAGCAGTGTAATAATCTCCAGCGGTAGGAGGATCTCAGAATAATGCAGTTAATGGGGGAACGTCTTAGACGTTGAGACCCCGACTCTTGATCAGAACGCGAGCAACCCACCCCGGGTTAATGCTCTGGTTACTAGTCAAAATGACGTAGGAGGACCTCTGAAGGTTAATGACCCTGAAACTAACTCGGTCACTTAAAAGCCGGGCTCCAATTCCTGAAGCTCAAGATTCGAGCCCCAAGACGCAAGGCCAACATGCTGAACAAAATCGAGATCGTGTTAATCGGGATGTGGCGCCGCAAGCGCAAAATGCTCCTGAGAAATATAAGAGGAGGTACGGTAGAAGGCAGCACAGCAGCCAGTCCTTTCTCGGATGAGATTTTCAATTCTCCTTACTCGAGGATTTTGATTCAACCGTTTTGCCAACGTATGATCGAAGTCAAGATCCACCGGCCCATCTTCATACGTTCAACGTGGCTATGTTTGTGAGGGGATTCAATGTGCCCATCATTGCCCGATTATTTGTTGTAACATCGATAGGAGTTGTGCAAACATGGTTTCACACCTTGCTCGTAAACTCAATCCAAGATTTTGAAGAGTTGGGAGAGAAGTTCGTGTTGAATTTTGCAACAAGCAAAAAACAGCCGAAGTCCGAGTTCACCTTCGGCAAGGTTAAGCAGCAACCGGGGGAAATGCTTCAGAAGTATTTGAATCGCTTCAAAGATGTTGCTCTACAAGTGCATGGATTATAAGAAAACGTGCATGTGTATTTAATTGTAGCCGGCTTAGATGGTTCATCTCGGCTGGAAAGATCAATTTATAAGGATCCCGTCAAGACCCTGGTGGAGTTCAAAACTCGGTCAAAGAAATATCTAGAGTTGGAGCAAATGGAGATAGCCAACGATGTGGAGAAGGAGAGGAAAAGGAGTCCACCTCCGAAAGAGAAAGAACAAGTCAGAATCTAGAAGCACGATTGCCATGGAAGGAACTCAGAAAATAGATCCCGAGGTGGAAGGTATAAAGGAAAATATGAAAAGTATACCCTCTTGATGTTTCCTGCCTCAAATTTGGGGGAGAGGTAGCGTTGATCGAGATGAAGAAAGTAGATCGACCTCGACTACTTTACAATAAGGGAAGAGTGGATCAATCCAGGTTCTGTGAATTTCATGATGGACCGAGGCACACAACTGATGAGTGCTAGGATCTAAGAGATGCGTTGGAGATCCGAGAGGGTAAATTGTGGCAATACGTAATAAAAACCCGAGGGGGGACAAGAGTAATAAGCGAAAGCAAGAAGGGCGTAGTAAGAGCTCGGCTCTTGACAAGAAAAGAAAGGATGAGAAGCAAAGAAAACGTGATGACAACGATGATGAACTTCAAGAGGTCGGGTTCGATTGAAACGTCATTAGCGGAGCCCTCGGAGGAAGAGAAGATACGGTAAGCTAGAGAAAAAAATATTTAAAGGAGGTCCTTTCAGTAAGGGATCAGCCGAAGTTCAAAGAAGCTTCTGGCAAGCCGGAACCCCCTCTACTGTGCTTCACTAAAGAAGATCTGAAGGACGTGGTCCGAGGATACTAAGATGGTTTAATGATTAGGGGCACCCTAGTAAATTGCCGGGTTAAGAAGATCTTCATAGACGCTGGAAGCTCCACATATATTATCCTCTAGGATGTTTTCAAAAGGATGAACCTCGATCAAGAAGACTGAAGCCATGTAAAACAACCTCATAGGTTTTAATGGAGAAGACACTCCTCCTAAAGGATACATTGATCTCATGTTAACACTCAGAACCAAAGAATCGTTCAAGTTAGAGCGAGTCCAGTTCATAGTGGCCGATTTTCCATCTCCGTATAATATAATCTTAAGGAGACCAACTAATCATAATTGGGATATGTTGTGTTCTACCAAGCATCAGAAGTTGAAGATAGTGAATCACAAGAACAAAGTGGTTACCATAAGGGGAGATCAGAAGGAGTCTCGCAAGTGTTACTTTGAATCAGTCAAAGAAAGTGAAGACAGAACTTCCTCCCCATCCCAGATTCGCAGGGGAGATAGAACTGCGAGTAAGGGAAAAGACACTCAGCGAACAAAACCAGTAAATATGGTAGAGTTAGACATGCGAGAAGAAACCGAGATTTTGAAACCAGAGCCAGAAGGAGAATTGGAGAATTTAGTTCTGGGTGAAGAACATGGGCAAGTCACTAAAGTGGGCAACGTAATGGATCCAAAAGTTAGAACAAGGTTGGAAGCCTTCTTGAAAAAGAAACAAGATGTTTTTTTCCTGGAAGTCATCGGAGATACCCGGCGTTGATCAAAAATTTTGTTGTCACAAGCCGGCAATTAATTCGGGATCAAGTCCAGTGGACCAAAAGAAAAGGAAACCGGGCCCGAAAGGGGAAGGCTTTCAAGAAGAGCAAGTGTCAAAGATCGAACTTCGAGAGTTGATAAATAGGGCTCACAAGATTTGAGGAGAAATCACATATGTTTACACTCAACCCCGTCTTTCCTGTGCTTCCACCTCACAAATCAAAAATAGCAATCCACCTTCACAACCAAACTCGCCCAAACTCAATGATGGCGGAATTTGGCGACCTTTCTCCATGAAGAAAGTCACGGTTCGATCTCGATTATAATCCGGACTTCAAATGATTATACAATCTCGGCTTTCAAATTACAATCCCAGACCTCCACCAAGAAGACTCCAAAGTGCAATCCTGAATTTCAAATGATTATACCATCTTGACCAAGACAACTTCAAATGGTTATCTCGGAATTTATTTCTTGGCCCGTTGAGTTTTTCGATGTTGGAAGAAGAGGAAGGGAGAAAGAGCATTTGGAATCGTGTAAACTCCCTCTTCACCTTTGCATCCAGTTATTCTTCTGGTTCCTTTTTTTTCTCATGGGATTGGATGCATCCATGAGTCCGGGTTCAAAACCACAAAGCGTCGCTTTGAAACGCATCGTTTAAAATGCTTCAATTTGAGCTTCTTCTAATGAGCCCAAAGAAAAACCTTAAGGAAATCGATCTGTTTGGTAACCTCATAAATTCCCTTCATCGAATAACTTCATATCCCAAAACCCTCGCGGACCCTCAGGTAGAAATCTGTGAAAGTTTTTATCTGCGCAACACCTTCTTCGCAAAAAAGTTATTCCAGCAGATTAATGATTGTTCATCTTGCAGGGAATTAGAATCATTGACCATCTTTGGTCTCAGGAATCAGAAATTTACTGAGTCCTCACGGTCAGCGCCAATGTTCTGTCATAAGAACATAGATGTCTAGCCCTAAGTGGACTAGAATATTGATATTGGATCGAATAGCTCCCTCTTAGGCATCCATAGATGAGATACCTTTGAGAATAGAAGATTACTGTACACAATATGGAGGCTCTTCGCCAAGAGGGGTGGGGGTTATGTGTACACAGTGGGGATAACAGTATATCTAATGTGTAAAAGACTGAACATAGTAGAGAGAGCTTGGAAGATGAATCTAAATCTGCATACCTTAGGGTTTTACCATCTATTTATAGAGGGTACCTTAGGATTAGGGTTTGGACTAATGGGCCTCTTGTGTCTCCAAGCCCAAAAGTTGTGTCATCACGCCGAGCCATGTTGGTTGTCTCTTGTTGGGCCACATTTTGAATGGGCTATAATTTGAGTCCAAAACATAGGGTATGATTCTTCCAAGAATTATATTTGTTACAATAGTGTCTAAGACTCTACCTATAGAATCTTTTAAGAATATGTATCTTTACATTCATAATTAGGATAACTCAAAACGATGTATAGAGTATCTAAATTGCTTTATTGGTGCCGTTTACTTGTCTTAATTTAAATTTTCATTTTGTCTCTAAATACATTTCCTATACTAATAAGTAATAACTTTCAAGATGTAATTATTACTTTGTTTTTAATAATATCTTACTAGATGAAGGATGTTAACTAGAGGAATTTAAGATTTAAAATAGTGTGACATTGAATGTAAAGCAAAATTAGAAAGGAAAAAATAATTCAACTTTAAGATGATTGAACTTGAAAATGGAGCTAAATCACCAAGAGGGGAGGTGAATTGGGGATTTTAAAAACTTTTCGGTTTGCTTTGTTTTTGAATACTAAAAAAGAATGAACGAGAGAAGAGAGGGGAAGAGCAAAACACATAAGATTTATATTGTTTCGGTCCAACCTCTTGACCTACGTCCAGTCCCCAAACACTCTGGGATTTCAGTATATCAATTGATTACACACTCTATAACTCAAGAGTAATTCTCTCACTAGAACTTACTCCCCCTTACAAGTTGCAATCAATAAATCAATCACCAAGTCCCCTGACTTGTGATTCTTTACAATGAATGATTTACAATCAATAAACTCTCTTTAAGAGTGGATAAGAATAAACACTGAAGCTCTATGTATCAAAAGATACTTTACAAATGAAAACTGAAAGAATAAGTGTAAGACTTGAATGCAATTCATTTTCAGCAGATGTGTTTGTTGAGAAGACTTGAATGCAGCTCTATTTATATCAAGACATCATTAAATGACCATTTGAAATCCCTAATGTAAGTTGGAGACATTCAAGAAGGATTAGAGAGTGCTTAGGTCTTCTTCTCTCACTTTTCTTTGCTTAACTTGATTGCATAGAAGTTTATCGTTGACCTCTTGAAAATTAATCCATTGGAAGAGCATTCTTTTGGATGTGGAAAGCAGACATTAATCCTTTGTAAACGTGTGCAGATGGATTACCCAAAGGTATGCAACCTTTCTGGGTTTTGCATTTAATATGCTGACGTCACTTTTTGCTTTTGCTTTTGCCCTTCATTTAATATCCTTTAAAACATCTGAAACTCACTAACAAAGTGGTTAAACATAGCTAGGAATATCAAAGAATGATAATAGGAAGTATTGAGATCAAATTGACAAGGTTTCACAAATTCGTCAAATTCGAATTTCAAACCCTACGATGAAAACTCGAGTTTGTTCATCAAAACTCAAGTTTTCGACTTTTGACATGTTAAATTGATTTTAGTCCAAAACATCAAAACTTGAGTTGTCATCCAAAACTAGCGGTTTTCAAAACATCAAAAAAGTGAAATGCTCTCGGCTTGGCCAAAAC
Source organism: Acacia acuminata (assembly GCA_019022655.1). NCBI lineage: Eukaryota > Viridiplantae > Streptophyta > Magnoliopsida > Fabales > Fabaceae > Acacia > Acacia acuminata. The sequence continues at coordinate 28,530 of JAFJYI010000235.1, forward strand.
TCGAGTTTTCAAATCAAAACTTGAGTTTTCATTTAAGTATGAAAACTTAGAGAAAAACTGAGCCAAGTCAAAAACCTGGAGGTTTCCACGAAAACCGGGTTTCAAAAACATTGAAAAAGAGCAAAGCTCTCGGCTTGGCCAAAACTCGAGTTTTCAAATCAAAACTCGAGTTTTCATTTAAGTATGAAAACTTAGAGAAAAACATGTCAAGTCGAAACTGGAGGTTTTCATGAAAACTGGCGGTTTCAAAATCTGTGTAAAACTAGAAAGCTCTCGGCCAAGTCAAAACTCGAGTTTCCAAACCAAAACTCAAGTTTTCGCATATCTTAAGAAAACTCATGGCGAATCGAAAACCGGCAGTTTCATATCAAAATTGGAGTTTGCATAATAAACTCGAGTTTTCGCATATCTTAGGAAAACTCGAAAACTCATGGCAAACTGAAAATTGGCGGTTTCATATCAAACTGGAGTTTTCACAATCTTAAAATGTTGGAGACTCTACGTGTGACCAAAACTCGATTTTTCAAATGAAAACTGGAGTTTTGTCCTTTCCGAAAAACTTTGAGAAGTCTCGTATGGTGAAAACTGGACTTTTTCCTCGAAAATAGATGGTTTTGCTTAGTTCGGGAAAATTGGACATCTCTTTGTAAGGTCAAAACTCGAGTTTTCCTTTGACAGTAAGTTTTCAACTTACCAAAGAAAAAATTCTCATTTTGTTTACAATTGTCAGTTATCATCAAAACCCATAGAGAACTAACAGAACTGACAATCATTCAAGCTTCAGGTAATAAGCTGCCAGTACAAAATCTTTAGATTCTGACATGAATCTTTCAAAAAACCATAACTTTAAAGTTAGAAGAACTCAAAGATGAATTATAATGTTGGTCTCGGGAGTCCTATAGTTTGCAAAATTACAAATGGGTCTTACTATCAAGGAAAATTCTACTAGTGCATGAACAATATTTCTTCACTTTCGAAATAACATCGAACATGTTATGAACATATTGTAGTGCGGCTTGTGTAAGAATTGAACAAACAAGAAGGAAGTCGACCTTTTGACGATACGAGAGACAAAGACATGTCTAAGATGAATCAAATCCAAGGAGAGAATCTTGGGCAAGATAATTTCCTGACATGTTAGGATTGGTTTGGGAACACGTGCTCCAATTTCGTAGCAAAAGGCCCTACCTTTGCAAAGAGTGAAAATGGCAAATGAGGAAGGAGATGAAAGAAAAGCCAAATGGGAGTTGAAAAAGCATAATCGAATGGTTTTTGTTTGGTAGTTTATATTCATAGCTTTGTCGTACTGTAACATATCAACCCTTAATTTGGACACCATAGATAGAAAGGGAGAGGTTCGATGATAATATGGTAATAAACGTGACAAAATCTTCATAGCCAGTGTGTGTATCAGCAGTGTTGTTAAAACGTCGTGTCAAAACGTTGAAAAGTACATTTTTGCATTTTTCTGGCGAAAAATGTGTCGAATCGGTGGTTGAGACGGAATTTGGTCGAAGACGGTAGAGACGACGTTTCAGATCGGTAGAAACGGTGTGTTGATCGTTCTAAAATTTCTTTAATCTTCTTCTTCACATCGACACATCGGCTGCTGTTTCTTCTGGGTTCAGTCCACCGAAGATGAAGGAGACATGGCCGTTGGAATGATGCTTGCCGGCGATCAGTGGTGGTGAATGATGCCGCTGGTGAGAGAGGAAGAAGAAGACGGAAAAGAAGGATGCGTGGTCGGTTGTTCATTTGTGTTCGCGCGCTCTCTCTCTCTCTTCTCTCGCTTTTGCGTTCTCATATATGCGGGGACTAGGGTCGATGCCAGCTAAACCTAATTAATTAGAGTAATTGGTTCCTGGTCAAAATGTAGAGTTTTGACCAGGGACCAATTTGCAAAGTTAAAACTTTTTTTATAGAGGGACTAAACTGAAACTTTTGCAACTTGGGTTCAAACTTTTAATATGTATTATGATGACTGAGTTTGAACTTAATTATTTCCTTGAGTGTTTGGACTTAAATTTGTGATGACTTTAATGTATTGGTGTGTTTTGGTTTATACATGTTCAATTTTTTTTTAGTACGTATTAAACTCTTACGTTTCACGATTTTACGTTTTTGCTCACCCTTACTGTTTCTACGTAGACTCTACGTTTTAACAACACTGTATCAGTGTATGGAAGGAAATGAATGGGGCCATACCCCCGTTTACGCATGCGATCATGCTTCCGCATTTGCTCCTTTCATGTTCATATCAATCAAGGTTCTCAAACGGGATCGATCACTAGATCGGTCGGGGTATTGAATCAAGGGTCATGGGTCGATCGAGCTAAACCGGGTTAAACCGTAAAAATGGAAGATTTTAGAATTATTAGTATGAAATTCTAAAGAAAATAAAAAAACATAGTTTAAAAAAGTGAACCAAGTTTGACCCCAGTGACTGCATCAGGTTCATCGACGGATTCATTGGTTTCCGGCCGGTCCGGGTCTATCAATCCTCAATCCTATGTATAATTATTAGTTAACCTTGTATGTATAAATCTCTTAGCTTAGGACATAGGGTGTCTTCATGTGTATAAATCTCTGAGTTTTGAATGATTGAAATCTAATATACTATTGAGTCCATGAAAATTTTGAATCCTTTTTACCTAAGGAAACGAAAAAGAGGATTAAATTAAAATACATTTGTTTTTTCTTAGATGTGAATGTTCATTTAAGCCACCAAATAAAAGAAGAGTGGTAAAAAAGAGAGACCAGTACTAATAATAATGGGGTATAATAGATATTGCTGCAAATATCCTGATTTGCATACAATGAAAAATGAAAGGAAAAAAAAAATCTTTTTCCAGAGTTTAGGCATTTTTAACTTTTTCTTCCCCATATTAGCAACAGTACTGTCATTACAAGTATTCTTAATAATAAATTCCATAGCTTGCTGATGGGGGGTGCTGGTAATTCAAATCTCTTGATATAATGAAAAATTAGTGCATAGAGGACAATGCGTAGCTATTTCCAATGTCTGTATTTATTTATTTATTATAAAAGTAAGGGATCTGAATGCAATGGAAGGGAAAATTTTCAGTGGCAGGAACGTGAAGAGGAAAGGATGGAAATGAAAAATTAAAATAATAAATCTTTTCAATGGCTTTTTTTTTTTTTTTTTTTTTTTTTTTTTTGATATTAGAGATGGCTAAACGCCTACAATACAAAAAAGAAATTACACAATGGAAGAATTTAATCCTAAACACTCTTGATCCAACCAAGCTCTCGATGAGTAGGACACATCTAAGATCGTAGAATTAGAGATGCCCCATTTAGTTAGGGCATCCGCAATTCTATTAAAGTGCCTTAGAATTACACATTGGCTTGAAGTTGCCTAAGTCGAAGAAAATCAAATGTATAATGAAGGAGGTCCTTGGCTGTTGTATCGTTTATGTAGCAAGCCTTTTTTCCATCACACATTTCAGATAGTTGTGTTTCTTTTGTCTCCTGAAACTTGGAAAAGGGCCTCAAATGTTTCAGGCCTTCCTTCAGAAAGCAACAAATATGGTATATTTCTCACATTTGGGCTGCCCTTTTCAGAGTGCTCCAAATCTCTTTATGTATTAATGTCACTCTTTTGGTATACTCACCGTGATTTTAAGTTAGTTTTAGATACTCAATCTAAAGCTGATCACGAAAATATTGAGCTCGTGTAGTTGACTCGTAGTTAACCAGATTTATATGTGAGTCTCCAACCATCTTAGAAGCTGCAACGAACAGACAGGTTGAGGAGAACCCGACATGCCACATTTCACAGACTTTGTCGTCTTTACAACATACTTCATTTCAACTTTAATATAAAACCCAATTGATTTTTATTGAAGAGATAAAAAAGCTATATATATATATATATATATATTACGTAGTTATATCATATGTTGTATATCATTACATTATATATTAGTTTATGGGTTATGCAAATTAATTTAGAGAAAACGATAAATATAAATACTTTGATGAAACTTATTTAACTTATTTAATCTCATAAAAAAGTTAATTGACTCTTATATTAAGGATCTAAGCTAGTATAAGAGAAATGAATTTTTCATAGCTTTAGCCTTAAGCGCTTTAGTCTGGCCATATCCATCCTTACGGTTTTAAAATACGTTGAGATGGAAGGTATCCGGATCTTTATAAAGTGTCTTTCGTTTTCCTCCCCAACCGATATCGGAAATTATACTGTTATGACTAGTATGCAATGGATAAGAAGATAGTGCTTCTATTAATGATTCATCAGAATTGTAGTCCGTTATAGTAATCGGGTACAACTCTTAAGCATAGATAACAAAAATAAGAGGGAAAGGGACGATGCGAGAAAAGGTTAATGAGAGTGGAGAGGAGAGAGTCTCAAAAAAAGAAAGATTTCCAAGACAATTTTCCACACCCCACTATAACAACTTTTGTCTTCTTATAGTCCTTCCTATTCGAGCTCCCTGAGCTTCCAAGGCCTCTTTCTAAACCTTTTGCTCCTCCGTATGGGCTTTTCTATGCCTTCTGCCATTGGATAGTTCGTGCCTGGGCCCATTTGTTCTTTATCCATTACATTACCCTCCCCATCAGAAAGGACCTTGTCCTCAAGGTCCAAAGAAGGATACAAGGTTGACATCTCGGTGGCATTCTCCCACGTATCTGCTGAAGCACCATCCCAACGAATGAGTACTTGGTGAACCCACTGTGCGCCATCGTGAATAAAATGCGTGTTAAGGACTCATATAGGAGAGAACAGTCCTCCGGGCACCATCGCAACGGATAGGAATTGCAGGGAGTCACCGTAGCAGAGCCTACATAACGTTTGAGGACGATACATGGAAGATGGAATGGATCCGACATGTGGGGGCAAGGCGCGTACGATATGCAACATGACCAATACGCTCCAAAATACGAAAGGGACCAAAGTATCGCAAAGGCTAGTTTCGAAACTTCCGAAGTTCGACAGTGTTGTCGGTAAGGTTGAAGCTTTACCTGCACCAAGTCACAAGCATTATACTCTGTATCAGTGCGATGTTGATCCACATAGGCCTTCATACGCGATTGAGCCTTCTGAATATTCGCCTTCAAGGTCTGTAGTAATTCATCCCGTGCACTGAGCTGTTTGTGAATGTCAAATGGGGTATCCTCCAATGATGAGTGTGGAATGATCGGAGGGGGGTCACGGCCATACACCACCTTGAAGGGTACCATGCCGATGGAAGTTTGAAAAGATGTGTTGTACTAGTACTCGGCCCACGGCAGATGATCTAACCACTGGCGCGGGTGATCGAAGACAAAGCAACGCAGGTATAGCTCGACACATTTGTTGAGAGCTTCCGTCTGACCGTCAGATTGTGGGTGATAGGCCGACGAGAAACACAAAGTGTGGAGCCCCGAAGCTTCATCGATGACTTTTCAAAAGGCACCGGTGAACGTTTTATCCCGATCCGAAACGATGGTTTTAGGAATGCCGTGTAGTTTAACCACTTGTTGGACAAAGACCTCGCGACCTTCCGAGAGGTAAATGACGCCGCAAGGAATAAAGTGGCCATATTTGGAGAGACGGTCCACCACCACAAATATGACGGAATACCCCCGGACGACAGGGAGGCCAACAATAAAATCCATTGAGATTTCTTCCCATATGCGATCGGGGATCGGAAGTGGCTAAAGTAAGCCGGCTGGATCTAGGTGTGAGACTTTGGCTTGCCGACGATAACACACCGCTTAATGTATTGACGAACGTCGGCATGCGCATGCGACGCCAAGTGAAAAGGCGAGCAATGCGTTGAAAAGTGCGCAAAAACCCCATGTCCGCCAATCTTCGAAGAGTGGAATTTCGCTAAGACGGATTGAATCACAGATCGATCGTCGGAGGGTAGGAGCAACCGTTTCCAAAACACATCGCCCGACGCACATGGTACTCACTCTGGGGTAGCTCACCTGACGTGATTTTGTGTTTCAAAGTTTGAATAGCAGCCGAGGAACGCACTTGAGCAAGTAATGTATCCATGAAGGAGGATTGAAGTGAGGACAAGGCCATGTAGGTGACACGAGACAGCACGGCCGCGATTCTCGATTCCGACGGCCTGGTTTATATTCAATCGTGAAGCGATATCCCAAGAGCTTGGGTGCAACTCTCCCGTTCGGGTGTTTGAATGACCTGCTCGCCCAAATGTTTCAAGCTAGCATGGTCCGTGCGGATGATAAATGTGTGACCAAATAGGTAATGGCGAAACTTGGCAACGACATCAGTTATGGCCGTGAGTTCGCGCACATATACGGACTGAGCCTGCATTCGGGGGGAGAGTTTCTTGGAAAAGAAAGCAATTGGATGACCTCCTTGACCGAGGACAGCACCGATCCCACTCCCGACGCACTGCTTTCTAGGATGAAGGGTCTGGGAAAATCCGGCAAGGCGAGGACAGCGGTGTAATTGCTGATTTCAAATCTTCAAAGGCTTTCTCGGGTGACATCGACTGTGCGAAAGCATCTTTTGCAAGAAGATTGGCGAGCGAGTTAGCAATCCGAGCATAACTACGGATGAACCTACGATAGTACCCACTCAAGCCCAAGAAACCTTTAATTGGGTTACATTCTCGAGGACGAGGCCATTGTACAATTGCCGTGATCTTGGACGCGGGCCCATCTCGACGCCCTTCTCCGAGACCACGTGCCCCGTGTAATCAATCCTCCGTTGACCAAAAGCACATTTTGACATTTTAGCAAACAATGATCGGTGGTCAACCGCCGCGTTTGTAAAACCACACGAACATGAGTCAAATGAGTGTCCCAATTGTGACTATAGATTAAAATGTCATCGAAAAAGATTAAAACAAACTTACGTAAGTAAGGTCTGAATATGGTGTTCATGAGGGACTGGAAGGTCAGCCGGCGCATTCGTGAGACCAAAGGGCATGACCAGCCATTCATACAGCCCGTGATGTGTGCGGAACGCAGTCTTCTCCCCGTCGCCACAAGGCTCGCACGCAAGATTTGGTGGTATCCCGATCGAAGGTCCAGCTTTGGAGTAGACAACAGAGCCATGGAGGTCATCTAATAACTCATCGACGGTGGGCACGGAACACATCCTTCACTGTAATTGCGTTCAAAGCACGATAGTCGACACAAAAATGCCACGTTCCATCCTTCTTTTTAACTAAGATTACTGGTGCCGAGAAAGGACCGGTACTCTGTTTTATTTGGCCTTCACAGGGCAGAATTAGGTACTAGATCGATGGCATGCTCGTGTCCCCTGGGTGGAGGTAACCCGCGGGGTGTGTCAAACACGCTAGTAAACTCACGTAAGATTTGAAGTAAATCCAACGGAATCTCATCGGGATCCCTCGCTTGGTGTTGCTTGGCAACTGCGGCAGCATAAATAGCTCGAAATGTGCACGGTATGTTGTAGTCTCGTGGAGATGGTGGTACCGAGCTTGTGCAAAAGTGCTCCTCGACCCCCGTCAACGTGATCCACTGTCCATCGGTTAAAAATTTTATGGTGGACGTACTATGGTCAGCCACGTGGGCCCCTAACATCGCTAACCACCCACCTCCGATAACCATGTCCACGGCTGCCACAGGTAAGACGAGCATGGTGAGCGATAACTGGTACCCACATACTAGAACCGGCACATCTCGAACTAGTTGATTAGTACGCATGATTTGCCCAATCCCGCCAAGTATTCACACTTCTTTCGTGAACTCAATAGGTAAATTGAGGTGTTGTACGATACGTGGGTGGATAAAATTATCCGAACTCCCACCATCTAGTAGAACTGACCCGTGTGCCCGTATGGTTCCCGTGTGAAGCGATCGTAGCCATGCCTTGGGTGCCCTTCGGAACAGGAGTGATAAGTGATGTAGAGTGCCGTAATCTGTATGTCATCAAGAACAGTTCTACAAGGTCATCTCGGTTCATCTTCTTCGATCATCATAAGTTGCTTCTTCACACACTTGTGAGGGTGAAAATTTTTCATCGCAAGTATAGCATAAGCCCTTTTCTCTCCCGATTTGCATCTCTACCGGGTCATTCATTTAAGTGGCAATTTGGTTTGTGGGTAGTAATGGTGGCAGATTTGTTTTTCCGCCTCCACCGGTCATTGTCGAATTGCCTCCTTGGGCTCCATAGGATGAATTCGAGTATCCTTTAGTTATCGATCCCGAGTGGCTCCGAATGACTAAGCCCATAGGCTCGCGTGGGTTTGCTCCTGTCCCGGCCCGCTTCAAACAATTTGGCCAACGTCATCGCCTCGTAATACTGGGAGTTTGTACAAAGACGCCTCTACGCAAGTCCGGTTTGAGTCCTCCGATGTAACAATCCAATAGTGGGGTTCTGATGTCCGTCGTCCGGTTAGCCAGGTCATAAACCGACTATTGTAGTCCTCCAATTTCCCTTGTTGCACTAGCTTAAACAAATACCGAGACCTAGCACAATCAAATTTAGATGGGCCATATTGCTCCTCAATGGCTTGTACACAAAGGCATTCCAAAGTTGAGTAATTCTTCCAGCTCTTTCCATCATCTGGAACCACGATAAGACATCTTCGTCTAGGTGTACTAAGCTATAACTATCCGCTGAACCTCTGGAACTTCAAAGTATTTGAAATATTGTTCCGCTTTGAATATCCAGTTCAACGCATCTGACCCATCGAAACGAGGAAAATCAAGTTTGATTTGCCGATTCAATGTGGTGTAATACGGCCTGTCTGGTCCTGGAGTGGGGCTTAGAATTTGCGAATCATGTTTTGATCCAGAAGCAAGAGTCTCGCATTTTTATCCAGTTATCAAGTTTCATCATGATAGCATCCATGAAACTTTCGATCCGAAAAAAGTAAATCGTTATGACCACTGCGCTGTTTCCATGAATTCACTATATTTTAGTCAGAAAAGAAAGTTCAGTCAAGAGTTCCTTCAATCGAGTATTTTCAGCCATGAAAACCTCTCAATGAAAGCACCAATATTATGACTAGTATGCAGTTTTGACGGTCTTTAGTATGCGTTTGCAAAGTAACCTGATATTAGCTTTGTTTGGAAAGATGCAAAGTCCCATTTCCAACATGTTTCCAAACATACTAACACACTTATGAACGTGCTTTGATTATAATCTGTTCATTTTCAAGTGTCATGAATGTTCTAATTTTCTGAGATGTTTCAATAAACTAAAGCATGCTTTTTTTATGGGTTTAATCAGTCAGATCCAACAATTCCAGATCAAACAAGAATCCAACTTTTTCTTATTGTCAAGTGCCTCTTACTACTCTATTACAGGAACCCATTGTATTTGTTGGCATATGACTCCTCAAGCTTTTATTTTAGAGACAAGAAACAATAAAGCTAGTGCATCAGCACAAGTTTCTAGCTCTGGATATGCCCTGTTTCAAGTAGCCTTAACAATGGCTAATTAATATGATCAATTTGGAAATGGAGACCAGTGTTGGAATTCCAAGAATATGTGGATATTTGGAGTCAATTTTTGGTAGACATAATGTTCTTGTTTGTGTGAATATATCCTTCTTAGAAGAATGTATGCCTTTGCTTTTGTGAATGTTCTTTTACGCTGTTAATATTTTGAAGCTTTGATTGTTCTTGCAAAGTTCTAGTTATGATTTTTCACACAACAAATGAAAAAATGAAATCACCAAAACGAAAAAAAACAAGGCCAATAACATGTCATATGTAGGTATGTGTTTGTAAATGAGTGTGTGCATATGTGTTATTGTTATGTGTGGTAATATTTTCTTAATAAAAGGGATAGAAAGAGAAAAGAGAACGGATAAGGTATATGTCTAATCTTCTCTACCTCTTATTTTATGACACGTTTTTTATTAATTTAGTTGTTGAAAATATATAATACTCCCTCATTTCCTAAATATAAGACAAAATTAATTTTTAAAAAAAAAATTAAGGAAGCTAGTTAAATTATTTTAGAGTATTTATATTTTTATTATTTTCCCAAACTAATTAGTATGACTAACAAACTTATATATACCTAATAATACACAACATACGATATGATTAAGTAACTTATTTCTTAATCTTTCCAAAAAAAAAAAAAGTCAACTCGATCTGTCTTATATTTATGACCCAAGCAAAACTTTGTAATGATTGTTTGTGAAATGGGGTTAGGCATGATGAGAATTGATGTAGTAAAGTTATATAGAAGTCTTTAATTTGGATCAAAGTGTATCAACTTTAGCTTTCATTTTTGTTTGGATTTGCTTCTTCCTACCGACACTTTCTTTTTAATTCTTCCTCCATCACGTTGATATACCAGCTAGATTGATGTTCATCCTCTATATTACTCAACGCTTATAAATAATATAGTTAATACTTAATACTAATATATTCTCAACAAATTTTATTGAAAGATAAGTTATAAATATAATTTCAAATATATAATAACTGGAAATATTTGGGATTAACTTGATTAGCCAGGGCGATGACTATTTGATTAGGAATTATTTAACACTGAAAGTGACGACTACACGCATGCTTTCTACTTTTTTGACTTTTTTGCATTTTGCAAAGCTGGCCTCAATCTTCTATTTTCTATTGTTTTACGCCAACAACTTCTTGACTTTTTTTTTTTTTTTTAACCCCAACGGTTAAAGCTTCGGACATTCTCACAGAGGGCTCGATTCTTGACTTTGTCGCGGCATTGGGGAGATATCTTTGGTAAAGTGAAGTGGGGTAACGCAGCCTGAGGTGGAGAGATATGTGTGCTCTCAGTCTTGTATCTAGGGGCGGAACCAGAGGAGGGTTAGGGGTGGCCCCCCTAAAATTATAGAGTAGAACCCGGATTATAGGAAATTACATTTCAACCTATAAAATTTCAAAATTGTTAATTTAATCCCCACAAAAAGTTTCATAGAGGACTAAAATTAAAATATTAAAATATTTATAGGGCTGAAATGTAATTTCATGAACTCCCGAATTCTATTCTATAATTTTTGCCCTCTAATTACAATTCTTGGTTCCACCTCCCCTATGGATCAGAGCTATAGTGCTTATCCTTAAACAGTAGGTGAACCCAACTCTTCTCATTATATATGTATGTATGTATGTATGTGTGTGTGTATACATATACATATACATATGTATATATATAAAATTCTAGACTTTTTTCTTTCATATTTTTAAATAATAATTAAGTATGAAATATTAACTTAAACTTACCACACTTGTATCATAATATTGGAAAAAAAAAGAAAGAAAGAAAGCATGTTCTCAGATTAATTAAGTGTCGCTAGTAATTCTGTGATTTAAATTAAACAAACCAAGCTGTGACTGATTTGGAGATAGTAATAGCATAGAATCTAAATTCTGTCAATAATAATGTGAACATTTGTATTAGTTATTCAAATTTATTAAGCAAGCACACAATTTTATTTACGTAAGCAACATTGATGAGACAAAATTGGAACGTAGTGGCTGTCGTGTTCGATTGAAATAAGCGTGATTTATATGTTTTAAGCTTTTTACTGTTTTGTCGGTCAAAAAAGGGTTTTCTTTATATTTTATATATATTCCCACCATTTTTTTTGGCCAATATGTTCCTATCCTACCATGAGTCAACTACTACCAAGCAAGCTGACAAGTTACAGTGACCACCAAATCATGAGCTACTACAACTTTTTTTCGATTTTCCACAAGATTCGAATGCTTTCATTATTTCCTGACATGGACATTTATTTAATTATTTTGCTGAATAAATATTATATGTATTTTCAATTCTTAGAATAATTAAGTGTCGCTAAATTTAAAATTCATCCTCTTATAGGAATAAGTTATCCTCACGTTCTAATTATAAGAATATTTTTATAGTATAATTTATACTACAAAATATTTCTATAATTAGGATCGGAGGTAATACTTGATATACGCATCCTATTTAATACTCCTCCTAATTATTAGATGATATTTGAAAGTTGATTTTGGTCCTAATTATAAGACAATATTTTAATTTTTGTTAACTTCTTCCTAAAATACTCCTATTTCATTTTCTCAAATGTGTTTATTTTTGGTAAATATACGTATGTGGATGTGTAGATTCTTCCAATCAGTGAAACTTTTAAATTATTAGATTTTAATTTATTTATCGATCAGCTGACGTTAATTTGCTAATATATATAGACACACACATATACACAGATATATATGTGTGTGTGTAAGTATGTCTATATGTATGTGTCTACATATAAATATATATAAACACCCACATGTGCGTGTGTGAGTGTGGGTTTATACGTATATGTGTGTTTGTGTTGTGGCGGTTTATACATATATGTGTCTATGCATATATGTGTGTGTGTGTCAATATATATATGTGTAGATATATATGTATTTGTGTACTCACACACATATATGTATATATAGTAAGATCTTTATTTCAATTAAAAAGTGTGTGAAAAGAAAAAATTCTAGTTAGAAAGGTATGTGGGAAATGTTAATTCACTTTTACTTATTTCATTCTAAATTTATATAAGGGTTTTTTAGAAAAATGAGCAAAATTAACTAATTTAACTTCTCTCTTTAATCCCCATAAAATCAGTTAAATATGTTCTATAATCAGGGGAGTACTTAATAAGCTCGGTCTTAAATATAAAATATAGTTAATTTTTATTAATAAATTAAAAAATAATTAAGTTATTTTAAAGTATTTATATTGATTATTTTTCTTTAAACTAATTTTTCTCATTTATAAACTGATATATAATTTAATCATATATAACATATAATATGATGATAATTTATTAAGTTTCTTTAATATCTAAAAAAAGTCAAATATATATAACAAAGAAGCAAGACCGTACATATAACCCAAAAAAAAAAGTTCAAATGATATGAGTTTTATATAAAGAAAAACCAATTACATAATTAATCATAAAATATTAATTTCCTTTTTCATGATTTAACATAATAAAATAAAAGGATTAAGGGAGATTTTTACCACAAAACTTTCACCGAGGACTTGATAGTTTTTCTGGGGTAATTTTGCCATGAAATTTTTTAAAAGTAAGCAATTTTGCCCTTGTTGTTAACTCAATTAATTTTTATCCTTAGTTGATCAAATATGCTTTGATTTAAAGTTTGATTTAAAAATTTTGGGGAAAATTTGCACTTTAGGAAAAATAACATTTAACGTCACAAAAGATATTTGATTAACTAATAGTCAAAATTAAGCGAGATAATGGATCGAAGCAAAATTGCTTCATATTTAACATTTCCAAAGAAATTAAACTTTTATAATTATGTTAAATCCGTTTTGGTTTAGGCGGGTTAGTCTGGGCGTGCTCACTTTTTTTTTTTTTTTTTTTTTTTTTTTTTTTTTTAAATTTAGGGAGAAGGGGCGTTTTTTATCATAAAAATAATTACATAATTAATTATAAAATTTTCCAGATAAAAAAAATACTACTTAACCTTCAATTAAAAAAAAAAAAAAAAAAAAAGAGTGAGCCCGCGCAGCCTAAAACAAAAGTCCAAAACGGATTTGTCCACACTCGGCTACTCGCAGAGAGACAGCAATGGATTCCCAAGCAAAAGCAGCAGAGCAGAGCACCACTACCACTATCCCTGTTCTACCCTTAATTCTCTTCTCTCCCTCCTCCGTCTCAGCACCGCCGTCTCCTGAACCCTCCGGCACCATCACTCCTCCCCTCCACTCCACCACCGCCGCCGTTCCGTTCAGATGGGAACAAGAGCCTGGAAAGCCCAAACACTCCTCCGCCATCGTCTCCTTCTCCGACTCTTCCCTCACCACCCCCACCGATTTGTCCCCAAAATCCTTAGAACTCCCTCCCAGGCTCCTCACTGTAGAGAATCCTCCTCACGGATTAGGTAGCAGCAACAGATTTCGCTCTCCCTCTTTGAGAATTGGTTCCGATCGCTATTGCCGGCTTCCGGTCGGGGCCGTGATCCGGAGCAGGCGGTGGGTTGGGTTCGGGGTGAAACGGCTGTGGTTTGGCTCATGGATGGCGAAGAAGAGAGAAGTAAGTGGCGGTAGTTATGTGTTCCCATCTTATGGTACTGATCATATAGAGACCAGCGACGTGGATGCCATTGGAGGTACTCGGAAGAACAGAGTGATGGCAACACACTCTCGCCTCTGGGTAATAGTGATTATCTTTTTAATGAATTCTTTTTTTATTAGTATGAATATGAATTTTTATCCATACAAAGGGCATCATGTGTTAATAGTTTATGTGAGCTAGTAAGATATGATTGAAATGAATGATGGGAGATTTGAATTGAATGTTGCAGAGAAGAATATGGGAGGGGGTGAAGCAGATGGGAGAATGGAGGAGCAGGAGAGTGAAGAAAGATGATCAGTATGGACTGTCACTACGCCTCTAATGAAGTAACCAATTTCAATTCTACGTACTTCACTTTATTTTCGTCAGCAGAGTGTGTGTAGTAAGTAGTTCATGAATTTGTGTAATGGAGCATAAACATTGTATTCCCAACTTAATTTCAATACTCCATTCCAAGTTGTTGCATGTATGAATGTACGACTTCATTACAAAACACATGATGTATAATATCAAGTCTATGATGAGTCACTTGTATAAAACTCAGTTTCTTATAAATAGATATATAAATATCACCGGCAAAAAATATATACTTCCTCTTATTCTTTTTTTTTTTTTTTTTTTTTTTTTTTTTTTTTTTTTTTTTTTGGTGTAAACTTCCTCTTATTCTTATTATAAGGCACCAATTGCAATTTCTCTTAGACTAAGCAAGGGTAATTAAGTCATTATATTAGTGTTCAGTAGATAAATATTTCCACCTGTATTCCTACTTTAATGGCAGGAGAGAGAGTAACATGTTGATTGAATTTAAAATATACAAATTTAATGGGTGAAAGAGAGGAACATGCTGAATAGGGGAATGCAATAGTCAATAAAAAAATATTAGCCCAATAAATGAGGGCATAATAGAAAAAACTTGATAAATCAGTCCGTTAGAGGCTGTTGGTATCTTATAAGGAGGATAAAAAATTGTTGACGTCTTTATAATAAAGATCGTAGACAATATAAAATTAGAGTAAATACCCTTTCGGTCATGGCCCCCCTCGACAAAAAACACGGACCTCATTCCCTATTTTGGTCCCTTGCAAAAAAAAAGTACCTCCAATTTTAAATATAAGTCATAGTTAACTTTTTTTAGAAAAATTAAAGAAGCTTAATAAGTTACTTAATTATATTATATACGGTGTATCATCATCTTATATATTACATTATAAGTTTGACAAATTATTTTGGAGAAAGTAATTTAATTAGTTTTTTTAATCTTTTTTCTAAACAAAGAAAATTAACTAAATCTTATACTTGACCGTTTGGTTAAAATATTGAAAATGTGTTTCCGGATAAATTCGCCAAACATGTTCAATAGCTGCCTAGGAATAGCAAGATATTGACTTGGAGATGGGATTCTATTTCAGAACAAAATCATATTCAAACTGTCAGATGAAATGTCATCTAATGATCAATAAGGACCATTTGGTACATAGAATATATTTTAATGAAAATGAATGGAAGGACAATTTTTCTAAGCCGGCTAACTCATTCAAATTCTTATTTAAATATAAATCCTAAATCAAGCCATATGTCCTAAAATAAGATTTCATAATTTATTTATTTTATTTTATTACTCCTTATTTGATTCTCGATCAATTGAAAAATAATCCTATGTGTCACTCATCCATCTCTATTATTTTAATTTTCTTTCCACAAAAATAGGTACTCATTAATTATAATTTCTCTCCCCCTCCTGGGAGAGACTTTTCCGAATAGCTTTCCCACTCACCACAACCGACGGGAGTGGAACCTCTCCATTTAAGTTCGGGTCCACTTTTGTCCATTTAGATTTTTTTTTTTTTTTTTTTTTTTTGGAGGAAATCCACCTTAGGGCCCAAATAACTAAAAAATTGTTCAAAAAGATCCAAGAAAAAGTCACATTTTAAAAAAGACCCTAAAATCTTTTCGATATTATTTCATAAAACATTAGTTGTTAACATCGACTGATTTAGTTGTTAATGTTTTTTCATGATATAGTTGTTAATGTTTATGAAATAATACCAAAAGACATGTGACATTTTTTTTAGAATTTTTTGACAATTTTTTCCTAATTTAGACCCTAAGGGGGAAATTTCACTTTTCTTTTTTTTTTTGGACCAAACCCTCCATTTAGATGAAACAAAACCATTTCATTATTTGAAAAAACAACACTGCGCAATTTTTTTTTTTTTTTTCCCCGTAGCTATGATGTCTATTCCTCCATTGTTGTTGCTAAAAGCTCTGTAATTATTAAAATAAAAAACATCAAATAAGTTGTTTTTAGGGAAAATTCCAATTAAATACCAAATGAATTTGCAAAAATTTCGAGAGGTGACGCAAATTTGCAAAAAAACTTAGAGGTGACAAGGACTTTTGGGGGTTTTGCAAATTGCGCCAAATGACCATTTTGCCCTTAGGGTTAAATCATAAAATAAAAAAAAAAAAAAATACCCCTCCCCCCACGGTGGGCCCCACCGCCGGCGCCACCACCGCCCGGCCGCGGCGAAAGCGTCCACCACCTCCGCGCGGCCGTGGCGACCACCACCGGCGGAGGTGGTGGCGGCTGCGGTGGTCGCCGGCGGGCATTTGGGGGTGGTGGTGGCCACGGCCGCCGCGGCCGCCGACGGTGGGGCCCACCGTGGGGGAGGGGTATTTTTTTTTTTAATGATTTAACCCTAAGGGCAAAATGGTCATTTGACGCGAATTTACAAAACCCCAAAAGTCCTTATCACCTCTAAGTTTTTTTGCAAATTCGCGTCACCTCCGGGGTTTTTGCAAATTCATTTGGTATTTAATTGAAATTTTCCCTTGTTTTTACTCGTTCAATCAATTGAAAATGCAAACAACCATGGGCATAGCGTTATTCGATCATAGATGTTTTGGTCATCATTCATCTCGCTAAGGCTATATTTGGCTAACTGTTCTGCTGCAAATGCTTTCCTGTAGGCTTCTTTCAATTGCAGAAGAAATTAAGCCATAAATGAACAGAAACATTACCTGAGAACAAAAGTGAGGATCCTCCATCGATTCTTAACCTAACAAATGGTGAAGGAGGAGCTTTGGGATCCAAGGTGGATGAATGAGAGTGTTATCAATGAGTCCATATTTTTATATTAAAAAAAAAATTAAAATAACAGAGATGGATGAGTGATGCCTAGCACATGGAATTATTTATAAAATCAAATAAAGGGTAGTAAGGTAAAATTAATAAATTATAAAATCCTATTTTAAAACATATGACCTGATTAAGAATTTGTTGAATTTCACAACCCAATTAAAGGGATTTTCTCAAAAATCTTCGACAGCATAGATATACAGCAATAAAGAAAAATTTAAATGGAAAAAAAAAAAAAAAAAAAAAAACAAAGGAAATGAATATCAGTTCCTTTTCCATTGTTCGATTTTCCACCTACAAACGGGACTTTCTTCCTAAAACCCAGTCCACAAGGAATTAAGTGTAAAAGAATCCCTCACGTTGCCGCCAGGGAATTGCTTAAAACTCAGAAACCGTACTGCTGCCTAATTAGACGACATATTATTGAGGCAAATAAACTGATTGATATGCAATTCATCCCCTAAACAAAAACAAGTGATAAGGAAATCCGCTGGAAATGCTTGTAAAAACAGGAATATGTTCACAATGGGATGCTGCCAATTCATATATAATATGGTTTTCTTATTCTCTCCATTCCACTCTACGAAAAATGGCTTCAAACAGGAAAGCAGTTAGAAAACCTGCCCTTGAGTGGATCACCCTTACTTTTTGCCAGTCATACCTGTGACCACCTGCAAGATGAAAGGCAACAATATCATATGAAAACCGTTAGATGAAAGGCAAGAAAAAGAATATGTTGACTCATGGTCATGGTTGGTCGACATCTATGACACCTTTTCATGATGGTAGTGCTATGTCTCAAATGGTAAAGACGGAGGAAATAGAACATGAAGGTGGTCCTAAAATGCTAGATTGCCACCTTCCTATTGATAGCTCTAGTTACTAGTTGAGCAGGGAATGGCATAGTCATTCTCCTAAAATGTTGTATTTCAGTGAAAAACACCAGGCATATATTAAGTATGTAGTCAGACAACTGAAATTAGCATCAATAGAAAAATTTCGAAAGAATAAAATATTTTACAGGTTGGTGCCGAATAAATCACTTACATCATTCAAAGCAGGTTGAGGGGGCGGCTTGGAAGCTTGATAGGAATCCAGCATGGGCCTCACAACAGCTGGAAGGAATAGGCCTGGCAATTTTAAACGGCACAGCAAGTTAATGAAGGGTCAGTGGAGAATGGGAAATTTCATAAAATGAGAATAGCATATCACATCTAATTTTCTGTTCCTATGGAGAAGATTTTAAAGCATATTATGAGAAGAATATAAGCATTCAGAGGTAAACATCCCGCTAACTTGGACTTCATTCTTTACCTAGGGTGGAGTAATCAGTGGGAAACATGAACTTGGAGTGAATTCAAATCTCTTTCTATTTCTCCCCTATCATTAACAATTAATTTCTACATCGAAACTGAATTAATCTAAGCAATTATGTAGCTACCTAAAACTAAAGCATCAAGACTTGTGCAGCTAGAAAAATGAAACCCAGGCTAGAAGAACAAATAATTACTTTCATCCATTGTGAACCGATCTTTGCAAAGCTAAATTCGGGATCACTTGAGCCAGGTTTTAATACTGAACTTTTCTCTGATGCAGATTATGAGTCACTTGCAATCATGTATTCAAAAATGCACTTGCTACTATAATGCTCATAACCTAGCATTTTTTTCGGTGTCACAATGCATTGAATAAGATCCTATGTAACATGACACAAGTTGACTCTTGGTTACATGAAATTAGTGCGCCTCATACATGCGTGCCAGGCAGATAATAATCCTTGCAGCATTAGTTTTTAATCAAATATTTTACAAAAAATTAAGAGAAACATTCAATGCAACTAATGAAGGCACTGGAATGTGGAATGTCAAATTTATGTTTCAATGTAAATTCTTTGATGGTACAGCCGCATAAAGAACAGAGAGATAGAGGCACAATTCAGTACGCCCCTCCTCCTAAGAAACAAAAAAGGGAAAGAATAAAGAGGTAAACAACAATCTGATAATCCATTGCAACAAACTACCATATTCATTTAACTCTTGAGGTGGAATTGTTTTGTTAAGGCACAATTCAACAATGCAGACAACTTGCTTCAGGACCCAGCAAGACGTAGCATGAAAATGTGAAGCGAACGTCCACAAGTTTGGAACTTGGGCATCTCAAAGAAAAGGCGATTTTAAATATAAGCAGAGGATTAGGCGTTGGATGATGCAGACATTTCAATGGGAGAACCATTTCAACTCAGATAGTCCAGATTCCTTTTATGAATCATATTTCTCTTTAAGTAATCTTCTCGATGGTCAACCAAGATTCAATTTTAATAAATTCTTTCTGTAAGATCCAATAATCCTAATCTCGAAAGCCATTGCCCAGGAAAGGTTGAACATAAAAGCTCCACTCATTGACTATAAATTTATTTGTTTAAAATCCACGTGAATCAAAATCCAGATTATTGTCCAATCAAACAGAAATTGAGACTATAATTTGAGACAGACAAAAATTAGAAGGAAAATCGCTCAGCTCCAGAAATAACGGCTAGGGTTAGAATTTTAGAGGGGAAGATTAGGGTTTTTAATGAGATGCAAAGAGAGGGGTGAAACATACCAAAGCCAGCGATGAGGCAGGAAGCTGCGACCACCGGTTCCTGAACGACGAACATCTTCAATCTCTCCATGACAGCCATTTTTGTCTCCGGTGCCTCTCTCTGTGTGCGAGACGATGGAATTCTCTGTCACTCACTTTGGTCTGTTCCCTTGAGAAGGCCTTTTTTTCCCCCTCCCCTCTCTTCTTTTTGGACCAAAGGCTTATTACGGTAATCACTTGCAAATCATAATAGTTGAAATTGGATCATCCCGTCAAGTCTCGTGCATTCCTTTGGCTTCCAAAATAATAAACAAACAAACAAATAAAAGCTGTCAAATAAATAAATAAAAGGGATCATTTTTCCAGTTTGAGAAATTTTTTATGCATTTTCTTTTTAAAAAAAATTCTCCCCAGCACAATATTTGAAGATATATCTTTTTTTTTATTTAAAAAAAATACGATTTTACAAACCGACTCTATGGACAGTCAGATCAAACTTACATATTTAATTCAATAATTAAATAGTATAATATCACTCTAATTCTATTTATAAGTTCCTTTTAACTAAATCATACCTACTAAAGAAAGATAGTTAGCTCAATAATTATGAGGGTAAATTTTCAACTTTTCCCCGCATTTATGAATTAATATCTTTCAACTCTTTTTATTTTCATTGCTATAATTAATATGACCAAAATTATTGCAATCTCATTTATAACTTAAAGGAAGAGTTATAAATAAGACTAATTTTTTTAATCAAAAAGCATTTATAAATAAGATAGAGTGGTATAATTTTTAAAAAAATACTCTAATATTTATAACGTATATAACATGAGCATGCTAGTAAGCTGACTGTGTGACAAGTGGATTTATAATCGAAGGGTCACTTGTTCAGCAAAAAGAGGGACCTTGGGAATACGTGGTGGTTTTGTAATGTCTCATGCTAGATGAATTAAAATATTTAATTATTATTATTATTGTCGGTAGTAGCCATTCAGTTACATTATTATAAATTTCTTATTCATTTTTACAATCTAAAACTAATTTAATATTTGAACGCGGATGAGATAAATTAAAATATTTAATCTATTACAAAAAAATTAAATATTAAATCCTTATATACATACACATGTGATAGCTTAATAAATTTTTCCATAACTATGATAACTTTTTAAACTCGCCTAATTTTTTTAAAATGCAAATAATTAAATTTTATGTAGATAACTATCTAATATTAACATAAAGGAAAAAAAATTAGAGATTATCACAAAAAATAAAAAAATTAGGTACTATATAATTATCTATGTAAAAAAAAAAAAATTACTTCAATTGTTAAGAAATTAAGACTTGGCTTTCCTCCCTTGCTCATACCATAAAAATTATATAATAGATGTAAAGTTTTTTTAGTTATTTTTAAGTATATCATATTGTTTAGAATATCATGACATATACATGAAATTTGTTAGAATATTTTTATAATAGATTAAGTGAAAAGACTCTTCCTCACAAACAACTACTTACCATAATGATTTTATAAAACCAGATTAAAAAGTGTTAATAAAAAAACATTTTCTTTCTAACAACACACTCTTCAGAGTTCAGTGCACAAATTTTGCCCACAAACCCGAAGCTCAAAGCACAAACTCCGCCCGAAACTCATTTAGAACATCCATAACTCGGGCACAATTAATGAACGAGAAAAATACTTAGCCCACTAGTTTTACAACATTAAACCTCACAACACAGAGTCCACACCAAACCACACACAAGATATGATTGTGGATCCACCAAAATCATCAATACAATGTAGAAATCAATACAACACTCATGCCAAAAAGAGGCCTATAAGGCTCATGACACCTATGCCTCTACTTGCTTCCCTTGGTCTCTAACAAAATTATAGGCCTTGGCTGGTAAATGTTAATAATGACGGGGTAGAACATAAAGTCCTAGTAACCAAAATCAATTTAAAAAATTTAAAAGGAAACGACCGTAAGTCGAGAAACAGGTTTATTAATATAATAATATTATTTGATAATTAAATAATACTTAATAGTAAACAACAATTAGAACAAATAATATATAATAATCAAAACAATTAAAATCATCCCCACTCATTCATCCTGCTCCTCCTTATTTCCTCTGGACATGACGACTATCGGCGCTAGTATACCGGCCAAAGTTAGCTAGTCACTTCAAGAATATTGTCTCCTCTCATGCCACCACTGATACACCGTAACAGAGAGGTGTCCGTCTAAAACACTCAACTCAGATTCCGGGTTAGAAATGAGAGAGCCAATAAGCACATTTTCACCCTCAATCTCTTCCACACAACCAACATAAGCCACAACAAAAATATAATATATCGTTATTTCAAAAACATAATACAAAATTATTATTCTGTATACAACATCTCACGACAACATCATAACTATCATAACAATAACGATCTCAATAATAATAATAATCACTTATATATACAGTTTAGAAAATACATTGTTTTACTTAAATAATTTCATATTTAAACACACATATAATTTTTCAAAACACATAAAGTAGTTCATGGGAAAGTAAGGTTTAGAAAACACCTTGTAACCCAAAACAAGCATATAGAATAAATTAACCCGCTACCTCGATTTCAAGCTAAACATTATCTCAAGGAGTAAAACACGAACAATCATCGGTCTCAAAAAAACTCTTAAAATATCTTCTAGACTCTTCTTTTCTTCTCCTCTCCTTCTTGCCTCACTCTCGCACACTCTCTCTGTCTCTCCCTCTTGCGCCATGCACCCATATATATAAAAGAGAGGGGTCGGGTGTAATCATACACCCTCCCCTCAAGTCAATGGCGGTGGGCACCAAACGTGTTGCCCACTCCATTCAGTTCCCCGTCTCCTCTCTCCTGCCTTCCCTTATAAGTATGGGTGTATGTATGTGTGTGTATTCCTTTGGTTCTTATTATAAGACACCAATTTCTAAATATATTTAGTCTTTCTTATAAGGTACTTACTTGTTCCCAAGGCACATTAACTTTTTTTTCTATGTATACCCATAATTAATAAGGGTAGTGGGTGAGAGTAATAATTAATATAAAATTAGAGTTTAGTGCAATTAATAGGGGTAATATTAGAAGTTATTTAAATAGTAGGATAACTTTATTGATTTTAAGTGTTTTTACCAGTTTTTGAGAATTGGTAGTTGGTGCCTTATAATAAGAACTAAAGGAGTATATATATTTTTTTCAATGGGGAAAATTACCACAAAGGGCCAACTATTTCTCCTTTTAAAAAAAAAAAAAAAATTAACAACATCAATCATAATAATCAAATATTATTATTTCCACATCCTTATTCCACTAATTTCTTTTAATATCATAGGTCATATTTTAAATAAAAACCATTCTTTCGATAATTACATAATTAATTCATGTATCATAATTAATCCTTTCTTATTTATAATTAAATCCTAATATTAAATTAGGATGTTACATTAAGTATTTCAATTTATAGGGGTTCAGATATAATAGATTAATTATTTCAATTTATAGGATTTCAGATTTTTTTTAGGTTTAAATTTTAAAAATGATTATGGAAGTTATGATGATATAATCACAGGTGACCACATATCTCTGGAAGTTATAATACATTAAATAGTTTAATTCATCTAGTACATGATAATGTTATATGGCACACAGATAAACCTAAAACTTGTGATACAAACCAACCTACCAACGTCCCTCATATTATATAAGTATTCCTTCTAGTTCTAAATATAAGATAAAGTTGACTTTTTTTTAGAGATTAAGGAAACTAATTAAATTACTTCAAAATATTTGTATTTGTCATTTTTTCTCTAAATCATTTTGTTTAACGTATGAATTGATATATAATCTAAGGATACACAAATATGATATGATTAAGTAATTTACTTAGTTTTCTTAATCTTTAAAAAAAGGTAACTCTAGCTTATATTTATGATTGGAAGGAGTAATAGATTACAGCCAGTTGCAAAGCTAGGTAAATTTATGCTCAGTATAATGGAATTACAAGCATAGTATGATAAAGGCTTGTTGGTGTTCTTATACTGATAAAAAAATGCACATATACATACATTGACAGAATTGAACTTTTATGTCCCTCACTTTTTACTTGTCCTTGTAAGTGAATTTAGGTGATAATCTGAAACTAATGACCAATTTGCTTGTCTTGGGAATCTGAAACTAATAACCAAGAAAAACTGTTCCACGAGGTTTACTCAAAGAAAGATTTATGTACATCATCTCATCTCATTGACCCATTAATTACACAAAAACACAGACAGAATTTACATTACAAGGACTCACGTGTCTACAAGAGCAAATGCACAATCTGTTAACCAATACCCCACCCACGTTCGTGGCAAGCAAGACTATGTACCAAACCTTGAAAAGAGAACCAAAAAAACTATAAATGAGGTAACATCCAACCCACAGTCCATCCTAGAAGTATTCCAGCCCCAACAAGACTTAATCCTAAGGCAAATGCAACAGCATAAGTTGTAATAATATCAGGTTTGGCCTGGTCTTGGTTCTCTCTGACAAAGTTCTGCTTTCTCTTCCGCGATTTCCTTGACATCGATGGAAGCGCCATGGGGAAGAGAGTGGAGATAAGCTGATCCTTACTGTTTACCTTATTCACCTGAAAATACAGATTTTCGAGCTGCAACAGTTGAATCCATTGCTTATATGCAAAAATCTGTGAGGCCTGCTTGAAAAAAAGCTTAACGAGGTCCTCATTTTCAGCATAAGCTTGCCTTGCTGCTTCTTCGGCTTCCCTTGCACGCTTTTGAGAATGACACAGGGCTTCCATAAGTTGAGCTTTGCTTGGATCTTCCTCAAGAATTTGTTGCTTCTCCATGATATTATCATGGATTGCTGCAGTGCTGTCACAAAGTTTTAGGTTCAGGCACATGAATCTTAAAAGTCAGTGTGAATACCATGATGTACCAAACCAACAACACATCCAAAATCCAAAAAGACAACAAAGTACATAATTTAAACAAGTCTTTCCCACTCAACTGACCAAATTAATTTTCTAGAACCCATAAGATTGGGTGAAAAAAGCTATAAAAAATTGGACTTAAGCAAATTGCAAAACAGCAGCATCACTCCTAGAGTATTCAAAGGAAAATACCTAGAAGATTTGTAGGAAGCAGAGTGCAAAATTTCTTCTTTGGCCGAAGGTACCTGATTCCCATGCATTAGATTAGGATTCAAACATTCTTGTGCATGAATAGACAAATTGAAGAAGCCCCTTGATTTGGCTTCCCAGTCAAAAGATGCTGTCTTTGTTTTGTGATCATTAGCATTAGCATTAGCACATGGGTGACTTCTAAGGTACTTCTTTTGAGGTGGAGGAAGATCACAATTCTCAAAATGGTTAAGAGATTTCTGAGAAACAAAGGAAGCTAGTTCATCTCTATCTGTAGTCCGCCACCAAGGCTCAGTCCTGTGACCTTCAATCCAAGAGTAATCTGAACCCAAGCAGGAATCATTTGTTTTCTTGTACGCTGGACAGCTAACAGGATTGATCTCTAGCGTCTCATGTTTACTCATCATCTCTGATAATTCAGAATATTCTTCAGAATTCTTACTATAAGCCTCTGGCATTTTGTCCTTGAGAACTTTCTCCGTATCATTGTTCTGGAAGTCACATTGCATATAATAAGATGAATCATGGCTTTCATCACCAAATTGAGTAACTTCTCCTTTATATGTTTTATTTCCATCAAGAGCTTTCAAGGTTTCCCGTTCATCCATTAATGAATTTAAGTTTTCATATGTTGAGCTCTTGTGATACCCATAATTAGGTTGTGAACACAACCACCACCTTGAGTCAGGCGATACATTTGACAAAGAAGATTTTTGGTTAAATGGCATGGCATTAACATTAACCTGATTCAATTCATCAACTACAACGGCAGGCCCAGCATCAACTGATTTTGATGTTGCACATGAAGATTGACAACATGCTAACTTGGGAGCCCTTTTAGCATCTTCTTGAACAAAGCATCGATTAGCAGTTCGCTGCCACACAGCCCTTGCTTCTGCTGCTGCCATCTCCCTTACCTATTACTTCATACATTCTGTGTAAAAGGGAAAATAAGGGTTAAAAATTGACAACGTAAGGATCTACATATTTTTAAAAAAAACAGGTATACAACTCAAAATCATTCAGAAGAGTGTGAAATCAAGTGACCATCATATGCACTTTAGTAAAATATACTACAGAACTAAATAAACATAAAAAGGCAAGATTCAAGTATAATGTAGAAAGAAAGGGTATATATGCCATTGTGGAATAAATATCCCAGTAAATACCGACATTTTAGAACATGGAGAAGATTCTAGTTTATGAGTTCTAATTGTCATTTAAACAGATCAACGATATAATATGATGACGTATAAGCAGCAATGACAACAAATTGTTTCACCCTGCAACAAGATTTCTCTTGCCAGCAAAATATCTTTCAGAGTAACATGGATGAATACTTGCACTGGGCTTAACACAAAAATCAGAAAACTATATTTAAGATCTTTCATAAATAAAAATATTTTCTCCTTCCTGGATTAATTATCAAACACGAGATGCATGCAAATATAAAAACCAGAAAATGGAGATCATCTGGAAAAGACAAAGCATTAGCCCACAGCAATTAAAAAAAAAAAAAAGTGCTTCACGTTTTATACCTCACTCAGTGAAACGATCAAAGCATAATCCACTTCAGGGCGAAACCTGATGCCTCAAGCTAGAGATCTGATTAAATCAGATCAAAATGGTCAACGCCACGACCAATATTCATAACATGCATGAAATTCAACTAAAACCCAAATGAAAAGGAAACAAATACAGAGAAAGAGAGTATAAAATCACCCACAAATTGCAAATCTCCGAGAACACTATCACTCAAACAAAGCCGAAATATACATGATAAACACCCGCCATTTACTCAAATACAATCCTTCGATAAAAAGTGAACAACAAACCATATGAAGGGAGAAAAGCGTTGCAAGTACGAATCAGAAAAGGAAAGCGGTATAGAGGAATGAAATTAGAGAAAGACGAGCAATTGGAAAGTTCTAAATCAGGCTGAAGAGAAGCAGTTGAAGCAGATGAAGAATATGAAATTGGGATCCAAAAGAATCAGAGGAAAATAGAAAATGAAGCTTGTCAAAGACAATAATGTTTTTTTGTGCCTTTGTTTTCTCATATTATCCGTCATCCGACGCAGTCAGTTTCCAGTGGCAGCCTTCTGCTCCGGTCTGACAAATACAGTTTTCGGTTCATAACTGGTACGACGCCGTTTAAAGCCCCCGCCAAACATTTAAATACTTAGAATTAATATTATTTTCAGTCCTTTAAATTTGTCTTCATTTTAATTTTGATCCATCAATTTTCAAACTACAAGTTCTAGTTAGTAAAATGGTTCCTAAATACTTGTCACGGCTATTGTAATTTTTAGAATTAATAATAACGAGTGTCATAATTCTTTTTTTTTTTTTTATGTAGCATCCGATTTATGACTTCTTATACTACTAGACCAATTATATATTATATATTGATTAATTCATTTTAAAATTAAGGCAATTCAACTATTCAAGTATTAAAATTAAGATGAAGAAAAGAATAGAGTTAAGAACCCCAACATATTAAAATTTTAAAAACAAAATAATTGCGTGTCAATCTTTCGTCAAGAAAAAAATAGACTACTTGTTTTTTGAAGTTGATTTCAAAAATTAAAAATTCAATAATTCCAAAAATCTAATCATCACACTTGTAATTACTCATCAAATGAAATGGGATCTTTGGCTGTACTTACTATTTTTTAAGTAATAGTTAGGCTAATTAATTTTAAAAAAGAACATTAGTTGTTTTTCAAAAATATAATATTTTGTAGTGTAGTACTAAATTAATCAATTTATTAATAATAATGATTTGATGTGAGTCCTGGTCTCCTTAAATCCTCACAAGTCTTTGTCAAATAGGTGAGCAATTCTTGGCAGTGGTAGGGTCCGTCATAATAGAGATAATATTCAATGTCGCGCAAGATTTATGATCCGTTCGATTTTTGAAATGTGGCAAGTGGAGCCATGAATGAACGGTAGATGTAGGATCCACGTAATTGTGAGAAGATAAGACTTCAAGTCTTGTTGGATAGAAGAGAGATATCCTATATAAGGGAAAGTGCACGTAGGAAAATCACAATTCCACTCCCAACTACCCCTTCTTTGTCATTTTATCATTTATGTTTATAATTTTCTTTTTTTTTTTTTTTTCTATCAATTATATTATTTCTTTTAATCATTATGCAAGTTCATAAATTAATAATATTTACCATATAAAGGACTTCAAGTCTTTTGATACTAATAGACTTAAGAATTTCATTTTTTTTTTCTGAGGCACCTATTCAAATGATTTAAAACTACACATCATTTTTATGAGGAGCATATTTTTTCATTTAATATATATACACACACATATATATACTTGACAGGGTTAGTTTAGGGGAAGAAAATCAAGACATAGTTCGAAATACACTTCATCAATCTTTTTCCTTGAACCGGAAATACAGTTACATTAATTATGAAAGGTAAAGAAATAATTGTATAGATAACACTGCTACTGCTACACCATAGAAATAGAAATTTCCCATCTCTATTTCAAATTTTGAATCATTTATATACATATATGTGTAATTACAATGCCTATTAGAAATTAAAAATGAAATTACAGTGATCTTTTTTTTTTTTTTTTTTTGGCCCAGGAAAGAAACTACAGTGATCATACCACTATTGTTTATTTAATATTATCAAGTTTACCTAGTAAGATTCAAATAAACATGATTAAGTGTCAAATCTAGTAAGTTTAGCGCTCAATTGCAATAATGGAAGGGGTGACTATGAGTTGCTCTGGCAAGGTGAAACTTCAACCCAATTCCCAATCTGAAGGACAAACGGGTTGCATTTTGCATATGTTTGGCCCTGCCTAGTAGAAGCCCACCATTTCAAGCAGGACAACGATAGGTTGGGCGGGGTAGATTTTTGTGCCCAAGTATTGACTCCCAGGCCAATACCATATGTACAAAAAACTCCTATTATACCTAATAAATACTATTAAAAACTTTAAATAATTCTATAATTTTATATTGAGATAGTTCAAAATAAACCTATAACTTTAGTCTTAATTTTTTAAAAAAAAAAAAAACTGCCTTATGTTTTAATAATTACATGACAAGTTATGAAGAGCAATATGTGTTAGGGTATGAATATTGATTGATATGAATAGGTGCAATAGTGATAAAGACTTCAAAGAGATTAAATTTCTTGTCTTCGATCTCAATTTTGTAATGTTTTGTATCATCCATCCAAAAAGCAATGACTTATATCTAAACTGCGGTGGAAGGATATTAAATAATAATATAAAATGTTTCCTAAAAATGAAATATATATATATATATATATTTTAAATAAAATAATATGGTTAGATTAATATTTATCTTATATAAATTGAATAATATATATTTTGAATAAATTGTATATAATTTTTGATAAGGCAAAATGGGCAAGGCATCACCCCTGCCCGATGCTTGGCTTAAAGATGCTTAGATTTTTTTCGGGCCACATTTTTTGACTCTAGTAAGGAAATTTTTGACCGGACTTAGGTGAGCATTTCGAGTACCATGTTCACCCCTAAATGAAAATATTTGCACGTGAATTATGAATGATTTCAAATATGAAGTGACACAGTTGGTTAAGACGTCAATCTTCACCACATAAAGGAGGAGATTTGATACCTGTTGGTTGATTTGAGGGCCTCATTGATAGGCGATATGAAAGTACCTCTCTAAGTACTCTTTGAGCTTGGAGGCATACCCTAACCCTGGTGGAGTATCGGTGTCTACCCCTACATAAACTTTATAGTATCAAAAAAGAAAAGAAAAGAAATGGTTCTACGTTTTCTTTTGGCGTTACTAGAACAAGCAAATGAATAATATATTCGCTTTTTCTACTCGAAAGACAATATATTTGGCCTCCTTGGTGGTGGATATTAATGCACTTTGTCGAGTAATGCATTAAGTGGATTTTTGTAAATTTTATCTGATATTTAGACATATTTACTACTATTGGCAATGTCAAATGTGTGCATGCACACACACATATCTATGTAATAGAAATTGAACTATGTACTTTTATTTATTCCGTGAATTCTATGAGGTAAGGTTGATGTGAAAATATATTTGAAATTAAAAAAAAAAAAAAAAAAACTTTATGAAACAAAATTAAAAAAGTAGACTTGTGAACACTCACATTCATCGTGTCCCTTTCTTTCTTAACTTCAAAAACACTTCATATATTTTTAGCTTCAAAGGATTTAAATCATATATATTTTATATGACAAGTTTTTATATATGCAGAAGGAACAAGAAATAAATGGAGCTAAATCACCAGATAGGTTTCACCATTCATTATTGAGGTGGGAAAGTTCTACAAGACTCTAAAACCTTTCATAATTTTTTTTTTTTTTTTTTTTTTAAACCTTTGATGTTCAACTAAAAATCATTACCTTATCTGACCCCAAAATAATATTGGACATTACTGACTTGTATGCAATCTATTGTTGCCTCATGCTGCTAAGCATATATAAAATGTGTAACAAATTAAACATCTTATTTTAAATATAAAATCTACTTTATAGTTCAATTTTTTCATTGAATTGAATCTTATATTCAAATCCCGTAGTATTATTTTTAAACCACGGATAATGTGACATTTTATGTTATGTATAGTAACACCTGATGTGACATTTTTTTAGAAGGAACATTGGTCACTTAGAGCTTGTTTGGTACGAGGAATTTTGGATGAAGGAAAGGAAAGAAAGGGAAAATTGAGAGGAAACTTAGAAGGGTGTCATGTTTGTTAGACATGACAAGGGAATATTTGTTTAGGGAAAATAAAATGTTTACTATGAGGAAAATGGAGAGGTAGTTGTGGGAAGAAAAGGTGAAATACTCAATATACCCCTAAATAAATTATCCTACCACCTGAAAATTCGAATTTAAAACGCAAAATCGAATTTGATTTTGATTTTAATATAGAAACTCGAATGTCATTACTTGCTTATAGTTATAGCAGAAGGGATTTTGACAGCAAATTCCATATTCATCACTCCGCAATGTCTTCCAGCGCTGAGCCAAAGCATAAATTCCTGATGACTCCCTATTTTTAGGTAAATTTTGTATACATGTTAACATATTTGGGAGTCGTCTATGATAAATTAAAGGTATTTAAATGAGATTTTGATAAGATATTAATTTAGAGCATAATTTAACGGATTTCATTTTAAATATCAAAGTTTAGGATAAAATAATAAGATTAATAATTCTTAAAAAAAGAAAAAATAGGCTTCAGTTTACTGCTACTACTATTATTATCATCATCTATATATTTGTTTATTTTTATTTTCTTATTTTGCCTTTTAGAAAAGACGTAACACCAATTTGAATCAAGAAATTGGGGACATGGAAAATCAAAATACAAGCAAGAAGAAGAGGCAGACGGGATCAGAGAGAATCAATCATATC
Organism: Acacia acuminata; assembly: GCA_019022655.1. NCBI lineage: Eukaryota > Viridiplantae > Streptophyta > Magnoliopsida > Fabales > Fabaceae > Acacia > Acacia acuminata. The sequence goes on from JAFJYI010000235.1 coordinate 59,916, forward strand.
ACATTAAAACATAGGAGATTGCACAAACAGAAACAAGGAGGAGCTGAAGATTCTTCACAAAAAACCAAACAAGTTAGAGGCAGAAATTCACATCTTCATCTTTGTTAAACAGGAAAGAAACACAAACAACCAGAATGATGGATAGAGACCAACAACCACTACATTTCTTGAACGAAGATGAAGATGTAATGGGATGAGAGAGGCAAAGTTGTCTCAATTTTTCGGTCATACGAGAGAACTTGGGTTGACGCCAATTTTGGTGGGAACCAAGTTCTATCTTTAAAGAAAGATGGACACTCTCGGGAATTTAAGTGATAGAAACTTTTGCGCACCAAACACGTTTTGGGCGTGAGAAGATGCTCATTTAATGGGCGGCAAAAGCAAACTTACTATATAAAGCTGATGTATCAATCAATCTCACCATCTGGAATTCCACCAACTCACTTTCAAAGAGTTAGAGTAAATAATCAAATACTATAACTTGAAGCAAATGAAAGAATTCCCTTCCACATATACGATTCGTAAGGCGTGATTACAAATGTACATAAACCCTAAGCAATTAAGAAGCCTAATATTCAAAAGGCCAAACTAGAATTCTGTTGCATGTATGAACTACCTTGACAATTTCAACCAAAACCAACAAAAATACGAGACTTCTCTAAAAATCTCGTCAGGCCGAGGGCTTCCCCTACCTAGAGAGAACTCTGGTTTTACTCACAACGGAGGGACTGAAGTCAAAATCAATGTATATTCTGTTCTACGAAGCAATGCGTTCGCATAGATGAGAAGTTCATGATACATTATGCATTGCACGTGTTCAATTTTTTTCCTCATTCTGTAGGAGCTAACGTATCTGTAGTCTCTGAATATACTGGAGGATTCCTTCATGCAAAAATGGCAGCATCTCATGCCGACGATTGAGTCAGTTATCCACAAAATTTCAGAAACTCCTCACTGATGACACCTTTATGAATATATCCGCAGCATGGAAAAAAAAAATCCCAAGTATGTGCCTCAGAAGTATCATAATTTAACTTCGTGATGAAGCATGTTCCTATTCAGGGCCACCAGCTTTACAGTTCCATCCCCACCACATGAAAGGAAACCATGAGAAACGACTTGGATATCTGTAACAGCAGCCTGTAGCATTTTAAGCAAAAGGGCTTATTATTGCACGCATGTAGCCAAGAAAACTTAATTTTATTGGTAGAGAAATTTGGAGGAGGCATAAAACAAGATGGCTAAAATTTGCAAGGTAAATGGATTGTTTTACCTCCAATCAAAATATAATGTGCTGAGAGCTACTAGTGCAAGTGTTTCCGAGAATTATATCAAGAAAAAAAAGTGTTTCTGAGAAGTGTTACTAACTGTTTAGTTGATTAGTGTGACTGAACTGAAGTAGTAGTTAGTTGGTGGAGGTAAAGTATATACACCCCGAACTTGTATTCTACTCAGGGTGTCTAGTGAAATTTCTTGCTTCTTACATTTTCGTTCAACACAAGCAATTAGTGGCTGCCTACTCCCAATGACCATCGGCATAAATTTAACCTAGGACATTTTTTTTGTTGACAAAGTTTAATATTAATAGTTGAACCAACCCCTGTCCCTAGAGTAGACTACTACTGTCTGCAAAGTACCACCTTTTTCTTGGTTTGATTAAAAACAAAGCTTGACACAATTATATAGCCAGAGGCTCCTTTGTTAAAGAAATGTGCTAAGTTTGACAATCACCACAGGAACCAAATGTGAAGCAGCTATGATTCTCACAGCCCCCACGCTCTCTAATGACATGGTGCATGCAACGTCCAAGAATTCTGTCCGTGTATCTAGTTGAAAAATAGAGGTTCAAGGGAAAACATGATATAATATGCTGTTATGCAATTGTAAATCATTACCCGAACAACACCACCAAATCCACGAGAGCTTGGCTGCAGGAAGGTGTGCTTTTCATGCAATTTTGACCATTGACAGAGTAACTGAGTGCTCTTGACATCCCAGAGTTTGACATCTCCATCCTTACTTCCAGTAAAAAAAAAGCTGGTATTTGGGATGGCAGCTATTTTTGTGATGCTATCTGTATTTGGAAAAGTTAGCAAGATGATTTGATTGAACTAAACAAACCATAACTACAGGGGCATAGCTCATCTTTACCTGAGTGAGCCTTAGGAATATACCAAAGCATCCCATTTACATTCTTGTCCTTGTCAGAATTCAAAGACTTTGGGGTGCTTTGTTCGCCAGTATCAACATGCTTGTGCCTTTTAGCTTTTCCAGTAGCTATGTAACGGAAGTCATGAATTCCAACGTCGCCATTTTTACCGCCAGTCACAATAAGAGGGGAAATAGAACCACTTCCTACATCATTATCCAATACAGAAAGGGAGCGAGCACCACCTTCACAAGAAAGAGCAAAGTCAGCACCACGACACACATAAGCCAATCCTTATACATGAAATAAAACGACTAATCTTTAAGTCAGTAATTCATTGCATCCACACTGACAAAAAGGCCATTGCCACCCCCAGACTAAAAAAAGAAGGAAAGAAAGAAAAAAAAGAAAGAAAGAAAGAAATATCAGCTACACTCATAGCTAAGCCAAGTCCAGGGCCCATCCAAGTTTATGGTTAAGGCTTACCTCAAGGTTAAAAATTTGCACTATATTAACAAAATTACAAAATACAGCCATGAAGAACATTATTGATTCATGAGTTATGGCTCTACATATTTGTATGCTTAAACATTTTTATTGAGATTTATGGGAGGTAAACGGTGATAATTATCAACACACATTAGAATTCAGCAACAAAAAAATTCGAGCAAAACCTTCATGACATAAAATGGAAGCTCGAGAGGTTGTTGCAGGAGCTAGAGTATCCCATATAACCACATTGAAATTATTTGAGCTATATCCAGACGCAGCTATTATTGATCCACTCGAAGGAAAGTAAGTCACATCCCTGAAATCATACATGGAATAAAACTTAAGGTTAAAGAGAAAGAGCAAGTAAATTTTCTGACAAAAGCTGGCAAACTTGCTGCATCTCAAAATTACCAAACATGAATTAAAAGGCTATTCATCACATTCATAATTGCAAATGAAAATTCATCACTAATCCCATTTCCAATGACAATATTAATCATGAATTTGTTGTCATCCCTCAGTTTCAAACGACAAGTTCGATAAGTAACACTAGTAAAATCATGGCTCAGGGTTTTAAAGCCGAGACAGGAAAGCATTACATTTAAAAAAGGTAAAAAGCAGACTTGGAAACTTTTCATCTTATATGTTGGAGATTGAAGGATAAAAAAAGTAACTTTAATCACAAGGTTATGTAATATGTGCAATACATCTTCTTGATTAACATACTAATCCAAATGCAGCTTTAAGTCAACTGGGGCAAAAATTATAAATGGAAGTTCCAAAAAAGTAAAGTACATACGATGCATGACCATTAAAGCAGAGGGATGATTCTGTTGGACGAATATTGCTCCTTCCTCCTACCTCCAGCTGCCATGCGCAAACAGTCCCATCTGATGCTGCACTTGCAAACCGGTGTCCATAGTGATCGAACTTCAAACCTGATACAGAAGCTAAAGCATAAGGTGGAGGCACATTAGCAGCAGCCAGAACTCCATATGTAGCTTTAGCTTTATCCTTGTTGAACTGCATTTAAAGCGTTCTTCATCAGCCAAATGCTAGAAATATTGAGAACAAATGCAATTGCCTTAATGCACTAGAGTAACTCATATCATATGTCCTATCATTATATCTGTATGCTAGAAGGCCTCCAGTATTAACAGAACAATAATTTTTTTTCTTTTTAAAAAATTTCCCTCTTCTCCTTCATTTTTTAATGGTAGGATCTCAATCAAGTACACCAAATATCATAGTGAGAATAACTGGCACACTTTGCTTAAAGAATAACTTTTTGTGTCTGGGGAGCTGTTTCAAAGTGTTCCATAAATAAGCAATGTGACGTGAATTTATGATGTTTATTTAGTTTTTTTGATGTCCCGGTCAGCAGGATGACACCTAGAGTATCATACTGCATGTTAATGGCTTGTGACTAAGTTCACATTATGTGCTTAGAATTAGGTGCTTATACCTCTAATTAGAGGTATAAGCATTTTTTTATAATTTTTTTATACATTGTATTTATTTAAATTTAAATTATATACTACTTTTTGAGGCGTTTTTGCACCCAGTATTTCAAATTAATTAATTTTCATAATACCTTGGTGTTACAAAAAAATGCAAAACTAGAAATTAATTAATTTGAGATATTGGGTGCTAAAAACATCTCAGAAAGAAGCATATAATTTAAATTTAAATAAATACAATATATAAAAAAATGCTTAGCACCTAATGTGGACTCTCACTGACTAGACCAGAGGTAAACTTGCAGATTGGAAAGAAAGTCCGGAATAAAATAGCATTCATTTTATTTCTTTAGTATACTTTTGCAAGAACATTTGGGCTGCAATGAAAATGAAATTTGCATCCTAGTTTTCAAATTTACCGTTTTGAAAAAAAAAAAAAAGATTAGTCTCCCTAGTTAGGAAGCTTGAAGAAAAGAACTTAAGGAGGGGAAAAAGGGACAAAAAAGCTCTACACCTGCTTATAAAAATACATGCACATGCAGGTTCGGCCACATTAATATGTACATCAACTCAATATTTCGTACCTCCCAGAGGTAAATGTGTGTATTACTTGAACCAACCAAAAAGAGTGGCCTCAATGGATGACTAGATAACGCCCTTGTACTTATGTTTTCCACAGTTGCTGGTGGATCAACTAAATCTTCAAAGTCCTCTTGAATTTCCCAACCTAATCTAGCCGTCTCAGTTCCAGCATGTCTGGGAATGCCAAAAGCTCCACTGGCTGTCAAGTCTCTGCTAGGCCTTGCTGAAAGGCCCACACCAACTGTGGCTCCACCCAGCCCAAGGTGTGCCCCTTTCTTGATGCCAAGACCTACACCAGGGTAAACACATGTTGGAGCTGGGGTGGATACTGAACCTGCCCACCCATTTTGTGGCCATTCAGCCTCAGACCACAAATTAACTGATTCATTACCAGAAGGCATCTCACCATCCATATGAAAGAATAGTATGCCCTGAATTTGATTTAAAAGAAAAGACAATTATGTACATCTCACACCATTTTAAGAGAACTACCACGCATATTTGTAAAAATACTGCATTTTTAGATCACTGAGTAGAATAAACATTGCAATAGTCATCAGCTCATCATTATCTCCAATGGGGAAAAATCACTGGGGGAGAATAAGATAACCTTCCAAACGGGGAAAAAAACAAAAAATGAGAAAAAAAAATAGTGCAAAATAAAGTTGATCAATCACCTGTATATCAGACATTAAATGTCTGTTAAAACAAAAACAAGCTGAGCACCAAACGCAAGCCACTAACACAAAAATTTGACATAAAAGTTGCATGTGCTACTTTTTTTGTCTAACTAGATGCATCAGAGAATCAAATGAACTGCGTATTGCTTATTGACACCAGTTATAACAAAAAAGAGACAATTTGTGTGGTAATCTTCTCCACTTAAACAAACATGCACGTTTTTAAAATTTCCAACTTCAGTCACATAACACCAACATTCATGTTTTATGTGTACCACCACAATATCAATGGCAAAGCCCAAGAGCGTTGAGAGGAAACAGTTGTTCTCATATATACTGATTCCTGATTATTATTTGGGTGGCATGTTTTCTATTTCCTTCCTGAACCCCACTCCCACCCAAGCATAGAGGAACCACATCCATCCTAGCAACTGAACTACTGCAGTGACAAAATTATAGGGGATGTCTTACCAAGGAAATGCTAGCTGAATTTTACCCAAGAATTCATACAATTTTTAAACTACAAAGAAAATTCTAAACCTGATGGTTGCATGACTGTGGCTGTACTTATGATTAAAGGCAAGGAAGTTTTTTTTTTTTTTTTTTTTTTTTTTTTTTTTTTTTTTTTTTAAACCTGTTCATAAAGAATTGGTTGATGAAGAGGGCTTGCTTTTACAAAATGTTCTCCAAACTAACAAAAGGACAAGGGGAATATGGAAAAAATTTATGAGGAAATAGCCCCTTTTTTCACATTGTTGAGTGGCCACTATGTTATGTAGTCATTCAATTGAAGTTCTTTGAGAACACTAGGCATGTTCCTTCATCTTAGAGGAATCTGTCAGCATGTTTTTGGAACTGGACTAAACATTGAACCATTGAGACGATCAAGTCGTTGGATCATTAACTAAATTGCTTGAACCTGCTATTTTTAAAACATATATTTAATATTGTAAAAGATTTCAGCTAAAAATGTTCTGAGAGCTCACATGACAAGAAAAAATAAGTAAACAACTATAAATTTAAGCCCTCATCATTGAAAGCACAGAGTTGCTCAAGCACTTGCCTATATAGGCTCTCCCCATCAAGCTCAGTTCAGTCAAAAATAAGATATGCAAACACCTATACGGGTGAGCAAATGCACTTTACTTGCCCATCTTGAGTTACATGTATGACTTTTGTATCTCACACGCTTCAAATGCATTAATGTCATATGCAAAATAGTTAAAGCCTTCAAATGAGTAATGGAACTCAATCAGTTCAACTAGTCCTCCAGGGGAGCAAACAAAACTGGGGGATTTTATGCCTCACAGACTTCCAAATGCATTGATGTATTGAAGCTGCATTATACCTCCATCCCTTTATTTTCTGATAATTTCTTCCTATATAAATTAAAAAAGAAACTGATTGATGACTACTCATGCTACTTTTCGTGTAAGATAATATAAATGAAATTTTTAACACTTTCCATTTTTATGCCCCTGACAAATAATTTAAGATTTTTTAACTAGTTAGTTTACATACATTACCGGTCACATTAACCTTAACAATTGTTGAATAATGTAAAACCAGAGAGAGAGAGAAGTATGATCTCAAAAGTATGTATATTCATGTATGTAGTATGAGGTACTTATACACAAGAGAGGGAACAAGAGAGTTAATAACTACTTATGACTAATTATGTAGGTTGATTCCCTAATCCCTATAATTCCTCTAATCCCTAATTATGTGTGTGATACTATATTAATTATAATATATTTCCTAACACTCCCCTCAAGTTGGTGCATAGATATTAATCAAGCCCAACTTGTTACAAAGATGGTCAACCCGAGTCCCATTTAAAGCCTTAGTCAGAAGGTCACCCAATTGGTCACTGGAACGCACATGCCCCGTAGAGATAAAGTTCTCCTTGATCTTATCGCGTATAAAGTGACAGTCAATCTCAATGTGTTTCGTACGTTCATGAAACACAGAGTTGGAGGCTATATGTAGAGCAGCTTTATTATCACACCACAATTTCGCAGGTAATGACGTGGCAAGACCAACTTTCTTCATTAACTGGTGAATCCACACAATTTCCTGAACTGACTGAGACATGGCTCTATACTCAACTTCTGCACTCGACTTAGAAACCACATCTTGCTTCTTACTCCTCCACGATACTAAATTTCCACCCACAAACACACAATATCCTGTAGTGGATCTTCTGGTAGCCTTTGATCCCGCATGATCTGCATCACAAAAACATTCAATCTTGTTGTGGCCATGATTCGTATAGAGTACACCACGACCAAGTGAGCCCTTCAAATAATGTAAGACATGCTCCAATGCTTCCCACTGAGCAACGGTTGGTGCAGTCATGAATTGACTAAGCACACTCACTGGAAAGGTCACATCGGGGTGAGTTATCGTGAGATAGTTCAATTTCCCAATTAATCTACGGTATCTCTCAGGATAGGCAAACGGCTTGATCTTCTCCCGATCAACTTTCTTTCTTACATCCTCAGGTAGGTCATCAAACGGTATGTGGTCATCCATGTCCAAGAATGGATTAGGAATCATGGGAAAGCTACTCGATGCTGCTCCAAGTTTCCCAGTTTCTTTCAACGAGATCAAGAACATATTTTCTCGTGTCAAAAAGATGCCTTTCTTACTTCTCATAACCTCTATCCCAAGAAAGTACTTTAACGGACCCAAATCCTTTGTTTGAAAATGAGAATTGAGAAAGGCCTTAAGTGATGAGATTCTCGAAGCATTGCTACCCGTAATAACAATATCATCAACATATACCACTAACAGAATCATGCCAGCATCTGTATGCTGATAAAACACAGAATGGTCACACTTACTCTGAATCAGACCAAACTTTTTAACCACGAGCTAAACCGTCAAACCAAGCACGAGGGCTCGCTTCAAGCCATATAAAGACTTCTGAAGATGGCATACCTTCCCACGCTCCCCCTGAGCAAGAAAACCAGGTGGTTGCTCCATGTATACTTACTCAAGAAGATCAACATTCAAGAACGCATTCTTAATATCCAACTGATGAAGACCCCAAGCATAATTGGCTGCCATAGAAATGAAGAGGCTAACAGAGGACAATTTTGCCATAGGAGAGAAGGTTTCCGAATAGTCAACACCATAGGTCTGAGCATAACCCTTGGCAACCAGTCGAGCTTTCAAACGTTCCAAGGTGCCATCAGCTTTCGTTTTGATTGTAAACACCCACTTACACCCGATAGCCTTCTTGCCAAGAGGTAAATCAACGAGATTCCAGGTACCAGCCTTATCAAGGGCCACTATTTCGTCTTCCATCGCAGCACGCCAACCGGGAGGGGTTAAGGCTTGTTGGAGAGTAGTGGGAATGGTGAGAGAGTCTAAAGATGTTATGAAGGAACAGGATGGACGAGACAAATGGTTATAAGAAACAAAGGAAGAAATAGGATAAGTGCAAGTACGCTTACCTTTACGTAAGGCAATAGGCAAGTCATCAGGAGGATCAGACACTGTCTAGTTCAGAGGTGGAAGCAGAAGGATCGGGAGTATCAAGAATATCAAGCACCGGTGGTCTTGGTTCGAAGTAGGAGCGGAAGGAACTGATGCTGGATCAGATGTCGAAGCAGTCATTGGTGAGTCATGAACTTGGTCGACAACATTACTCGCCCTAGGGCGTTTCCGATAAACATGATAGATAGGTGGTTTAGTAGGTGCCGAGTCAGATGCTTGCACTAATGGGAACTGAACCTTATAGACCAAGAGATCATCAAGACTCGTCGAAGTGTCATTGGTAGAGACGGGGAGATGGGGGTGGAGTAGAGGTAGGAAAAAATGAAGTCGACTTATGGAATGTGACATCAGTAGACACAAGATAACGCCGAAGAGTGGGAGAATAGCACCGATAACCCTTCTGAACCCTAGAATACCCAAGGAAGACACACCTAAGAGACTTGGGATCAAGTTTGGTAACAGTGGGACGAACATCGCGAACAAAACAGACACAACCAAATATTTTAGGGTCAACAGGAAACAAGGGTTTGGAAGGAAACAAGGTAGTGTATGGAGTGGCACCCTTGAGGACAAGAGGGGACATACGAGTAATAAGGAAGCACGCAGTAGACACAGCGTCAGCCCAAAAGGGTTGAGGGACATTCATTTGAAACATGAGAGCCCGAGCGACTTCTAATAAGTGTCGGTTCTTACGTTCTGCAACACCATTTTGGGCCGGTGTATCTGGACAAGAGGACTGATGAAGCATGCCATGTTGGAGCATATAGGTTTGAAATTGGGCAGAAAAATATTATTTAGCATTGTCACTCCGCAAGGTTTTGACAAACACACCAAAGCGAGTTTTGATTTCAGCACGAAATTGCAAAAGTGAGAAAACAACTTAGAACGAGTTTTCATTAAATAAAGCCGGTGGTACGAGAGAAATCATCAACAAACGTAACAAAGTACCTAAAACAAGGCTTAGACTCAACAGGACACGGACCCCAAACGTCAGAATGGACTAAATCAAAGGGAGATGCAATTCGTTTATGAACTCGAGGTGCCAAGTGAACACGATGATGTTTAGCAAATTGACATGACTCACATTCTAAAGAAGACACATTATGGAATTGAGGATACATCCTCTTCAAAGAAGACAAGGATACATGACCTAAACGACAATGAATATCAAAAGGGGATGAACCACCAGAGCAAGCAACTGAACACGGTACCTGATCCTCAAGGAAGTAATGGCCACCAGATTCATAGCCCCTACCAATAACTCGCTTCGTCGTAAGATCTGAATCAAACAATGGTCGAAATAAAGTAATGAAACAATTTGATTGTCGAGTGAGCTTGCTAGGAGACAAAAGATTAAATGTAAGGTCGGGAACATTAAGGACATGGGATAAGGGAACAGACGGAGTAGGTTCAACGGTGCGAGCCAATAACACGAGAATAGGAACCGTTGGCAATTGTTATCTTGGAGGGATTGGCATAAGGCGCATACGAGGAAAACAAATGGTGGTTACCTGTCATATGATCAGTAGCACCGGAATCGATGATCCACTTTGAGGAAGAAGTAGCAAGACTAGAAGCAATATTACCGGTAACAAGAGCAACAAAAGAACTGGGTGTAGATGCAGCCATCGATCTTCAACACACAAGGTAAATACTTGCAAATTTTACTCAAACAGTAACTAGAGGCAAACTTAACACCAAAGATCCACCAAGAAACAAGAAACAGCAGCCACAAGAGGCAAACCCAAGAGGAACAACCAAGAAAGAACCAGAAAACAACCACACAAGGACCAAACTGAGACTACAAACACAGAGTCTCCCAAGAAAAAACAGCAAACTAAGCAACAATAGGCCAAATAGAACTAAGCATAGGATGAGATGGCAATGAATGAGCTCGAAAACACCTGGGTCAGGACGAGTACAGCGAGTCGATCCCAGAAAAGTAAACGGCATCCAAAAACTCGTCGGAAAACTGCCTCACGCGCCGGCGCATGTATCTGACGGCGGAGCTCCGAGAGGCGCGTGAACGTCCACCGGCGCCGGAAAGATGATCGGTTGATCGGGTTCCGCCGATCGGGACCTCCCGAGCACAAGGGGCGGCGCGTGGCAGCTGAAACGGCCCAGAACAGAAAACGAAAGCACACTCTCCCTCTCTCTCTCTGTCGCCAAATTGAAACAGGGATGGCCGCGGGAAAAAGAAAAAAATTGGAACCTATAGCTCTGGTACCATGTAAAACCAGAGAGAGAGAGAAGTATGATCTCAAAAGTATGTATATTCATGTATGTAGTATGAGGTACTTATACACAAGAGAGGGAACAAGAGAGTTAATGAGAGTTAATGACTACTTATGACTAATTATGTAGGTTGATTCCCTAATCCCTATAATTCCTCTAATCCCTAATTATGTGTGATACTATATTAATTATAATATATTTCCTAACAAATAATAACATGTTATTAATTACTAGTTATATATATAAACTTGAACTTAAGATGAGAAGAATATATATAAACTTTTCTGCACATTATTGCACGATGCATGAAATTCAACAAAATGCAATTGGACATCCAAAATTCAGAGCTTCGGAAGAAATAAACTAAACAAAATAGGGAGCAGGATAAAACCTTCCGATTGGTAGCAAGTGCGGCTTCCCGTTGATTAGTTGAGTTTATGCACAATGCCTGCTCAAGTGTAGCATCATGTCATTTTGTGATCCAAATTACTGTGGCTAATAAAAAACAAAACCTGGGAAAAAAAATCAGAGGAAAAAATCACCTCAAACAGTTCCCCATTTCTTTTGTATATTTCTCTAGGGCTCTGGAAAATTGTAACATTTTTACTACTTATTTCTTTCTCGTGGGAACTTACAGAAGCACGGGCACCTTGAAACGCTTTTTTAACAGGTGATACAACTTCATGACTAGCAGAACTATTGCCAACTTTAACTCCACAATCATGAGTATCATCAGTTTTATGCATCTCTGTCAGTTTTATATACATGTCATTCCATCCTTTAGCAGGCAAATGATCCAAATAATTTGACCAATCAAGTTTTTCATGTGCAAAGCAGTCAGATACCAATTTTGGATCTACACAATGATCCCATAATAGTTGATAAACCAAGCATTTATCTTTCGTGTTCACCAATTCCAAATTGACAATCCCTTGACTTTGATCCTGATTGGATTCTGACAAACTAGGTCTTTTTAACCACTCAAGAGTCATTGTGCTCAGATCATTTTCCAATCTCTGCCAGAGAAATACTGCAAGTTGTTTAGAATGATAAGAGGAAGTGTGTGTAACAGTTCTCTTCAGTAACTCACCTAAGCTCAATGAAACCAACCTCATCTGCTCAGGCAAGTTGATGCCATCAGTATCTGGAGTCAAGAGAGTTGATGCCTCACAATCATATTTTCTGTTGAAAGAACCAGGCAAATTACCATCTTCAAGTGTATCCACAATCTTATTCAAATTATATATCATGAATCTAGACATTTGCTGCCATAAGCAAGTCCCTAAAACCATCGATTTTTCATCATCAGGAATCAACTGCCTCACATTCACGACTTGTATAGCTTGTCCACATTTTGAGGCATGGTCTACCAAAGAATGTTGAGTCACCAATTCCATAATTTTTGGAATGAGTTTCTTCAGATTCACCATATCAACCTCATAAGGGTTACGGCCATCAATATGGGCAATCAAAAAAGGTTGAACCATTAAGTAAATAGCTTCTAAGTTTTTTTGAAGCCAAGCTAATGAAAAGTATAAATAATACTCAAACAAATTAAGAATATCAACAGTCTTCTCCATAATATTTTTGCAGAAAGAATCAAACTGAATCCTCAAAATGGCTTTTAAATGCCAAAGTGAAATCAGGAGACCTTTGACCAAGTGAGGCTGCCGAGCACTTGAAAACTTCAATTTACTTTCAATATATGCACTGTTCTCAAAAGAAGTTATACTATGTTGGAAATTACCCATACTGCAAGCAGTAAAGAATCTTGAAAAGAAATGGGAGGTTTCTATTGTAGACTTGAAGAGAGGTTTAAGCCAGGAGTAATACAATGCAGAAGCGTCACCTATATCACTATTCTTATGAGATTTATCTCCTGAAACACCGCACGCTATATCATATCCTATGTTCAGTAGCCCCTGATGGCAAAGTGATAGTAAAATCTGCAGGAAAGGAGGATAAGTAAGATTCTCTCCAGAAGAATAAAGTTTACTGTGGTCAAAAGATTTAGTGCAGATTATGGTGAATTACATACCATTCTCAGTAGACAGAATGGAGGCAATGAAAACCTCTGTTCAAACAGTGCAAGCCCATCATACAATTTTTGCCTCAGATTTTCAAGTGATTTATCATACTGCATAATGTTTTCGTCAGAATATGCCAATTCCCCACTGCATCCTACAACGTTATCTGGCCAGTTTGGATGATCTCTTGTCAAATTTGCTAAATATTGAAGCGCCAAATTCAATTTAGCGTGAAATTCCAGATGCATAGACACATCAGCAGAAAGCCAGTTAGCAGATTTTCTTGGTAAAGGATTAAAGATTTTAGACAGTGCCTCATTTCCAGCACCCAACTCAGTCTCTTGATCTGCAGTCTCAACCACGCTCGGAGAAGATGAGAAGCATTCCAGTGCTTCGAGCTTGAAAGTTGAAACAAGATATGCATTTCATAAAATTACTTATCAGAAACATAATAGCATACACATGTAAGTTATTATGTCAGTTTATTGCATTGGCATTATGAAGACACACAATATTTCAGGGCCCAAGGCGTCATTATCAATCAAATTTAAACTCAGACGCCACAAAGACAATAATCTTGATGATTTACATGAGATATGGAAAGTTTGAAATAGTTCAAAAACTGGGAATTTACTTTTTTAAGAACTCCTAGAATGGTTAGTATTAGCTTTTTGGCAGGCCACTAGGAGCCTACAGAATACATCTTCACTATAGAAGCTTTCTTGATTGACTAAACTGATGGATGCATGGATTCACTTGAGAAAGGTATGAAAATCATACAATAAAATGATAAAGATGAATTTCTTCTTGAAAGAATTAAATCTATAAAATTAGAATATAACAAACTGGCTTTTATACAATCAGTACTAACAAAACATTTAGAGTAAATACCCTTTCTGATCCCTGACAAAAAACACAGACCCCATTTTGGTCCCTTACAAAAAAATCGACCCTTATTCGTCCTTTTTAAGGGACTAAAAAAGACCTTTTGGAAATTTATGAGGGATCAAAATGTCAACCAATCGACCCTTATTCGTCCTTTTTATGGACTAAAAAGGACCTTTTTTTTATAAAGGGCCAAAATGGGGATCGCGTTTTTTATCGGGGACCGAGAAAGGGTATTTACTCAACCATTTATTAGAGCAGCAACACATGCAAGGCTATGACAGGTTCAACAAGTATGACAGCTTCCTCAAATGAAGACCATTGTGTAAGAGCATACATGCTGTATATCAACCAGAGCTAGACAAACATAGCTTGAATCTCATTCAACATAAGAACGCAGTTTTGACATGTTAGTTTGAACTGGTAAGTAACGGGAAAAAATCAAGTCTCTAAGATAAACTTACAGGAGTACCACATCTGTTCAGGGCAATTGCTGTCATAAGAGTAGCCCATCTTAGAAGGATAGCTGAATTTTGCTCCCCTACAGCATTCTTCATGTTATTCTTTGTTGCAAGCATTTGGCAATAAATGCCAACATTTGGGTCCAAAAAAGGATCACAGTTGGAGACAACGGTGGAGTCTTGAGCTACAGGATTTACTGAAACATCTAGCATTCTCCGAAAAGACTGGTAGTAATTACCCATTTCCCACTAAAATCAAGGAAAACTAGCTGTAGTTGGAATATGTACAAAACAAGTATAAATACAGAATATAAAAGAAATCTTTTAATGATAAAAAAATATTAATCAAATTTATTTTAGGCACCTCCAGTAGGGTTGCAAGCCAGTAGTCGCCCTTTGCAATTGCAGATGGAAGTATATACTTTGTTATCAAGTGACGCTCCAATGATCCACCAAGGCCCTCAACAAGCCGACAAATAACTAATGCAAGCTGTTCATCTCCAAGGTTCTTTGCACAAATATTTACAGCAGAAGAATGATCACCTCCAAGCAAAAAGAAAGCAATAGCCAGTTCCAGCTGATGCTTCCCCAATAAGACATAAGCATTTTTCAAAGCAGCTGCTTTATTTTTCTCATCCTGTAATCAACTAACCATGATTACCTAAATAATTTTTTGGAGTATCAGTAATAAAACAAGTGCAGGCTTACAAGGAAGTTTCACACTAATAAAATTGATAAAGGGTTCCAAATTAGAAACCAAAAAGAAAAAAAAAAAAAAGGAATATATATATATATATATATAACAGTAGCTTAATTCCTCAAGAAATCACTGTCATTGCAACTGTTCTTATCAGAAAATACGAAGTACCTGAAAATTGCGTGAGAGAAATCCCACTAAAGGCTTGTCTTTCTCATCCTTACTAATTTTGAAAAGGCCAGCCAATACTTGAGTCCTATTTAGTGCAACGTATAGTAGTGCACAGTCCTTAGGATTTTTATTCTTCAAATACTGTGTCCTTGCCAGTTTCTCCATCTAGAGTTAAGGGGGTAAAAGGGAAGCGTCAGAATTTAGAACTGTTTGAATTAAACCAGGTAATGAACAATCAGGTATATTCTAAAAATAATAATCTAAAGATGAAAAGCTCAAGTACAAAGAGCCAATCAATAATTCGATCAACAAAATGCTGCCTCCTTGCTAAAAATAATAATCTAAAGATGAAAAGCTCAAGTACAAAGAGCCAATCAATAATTCGATCAACAAAATGCTGCCTCCTTGCTAAAAATAATAATCTAAAGATGAAAAGCTCAAGTACAAAGAGCCAGTCAATAATTCGATCAACAAAATGCTGCCTCCTTGCTTACTAGTAATCCCTTTTCTTGTCCATGCAACACAACATCAGCAGAAATCAAGAATGTAACAGAAAGATGAAAGAACCAAAACTGTCGTCCTGGTTAAACAGCAATTTTCAAATTACATGGTTAATGGTAATTCACCCCAGCAACCCTTTAAAGCATCCACCAGAGCATATAAATGTCCAAGAAGTCGAAGACAACAAAATTTTAATTGTCAATACGCATGCAAGTATGGAAATTTTAACATATGATTGAACAGGCATAGGATCCATAAAGTCTGATTTCACTTTGTCTAACAAATCTAAAATATTGGAAACATGAAGAGCAGCTTGTTGGTTTAGCAACATTGCAGTGAATACCAGAGAAAGGTGAGATAAGGAGGAAAAAAATTAAATTCTAGGGAAGCTAATTTCAGGAACCAGAAAACAGACATGTTTCTTGGAGGCAACAACTTGCTTTTGGAAATAGTTCACACATCACCCCAATATTTGATATAAATTATATAATACGAATAAGATTTCAACACAACCATCATCAATTGCAAAAGAACAAAAAAATTTAAGCGTACTCACTCTCTAGACTAACATACTTCAACAATCATCAATTTGTAGCTAATATGCTACCAGTTTTTCCTTTTTGTTTACTTCTTCTACTAATTTGTCCCCTAAATTTTCCAAGACAAGCAGTTAGGGGGAAATATTAAAAAAAAAAAAAAAAAAAAAAAAAAAAAAAAAAAAAAAGATGGGTCATTTTGCCAGCCAAAATTAACTCCCCAACTCAACAGTGTGAGTTGTATCCAAATATTCCAAATGAAGTAAATAGCATGACACAAGAAAACAGAGAAACAATGATCAATTTGTGTTTATGATGATGATCCAGGTCTTTGATGTGCAAATCAGATATTCAAAGCTATTAAAAATAAATGAACTGCAGTGAAGCAGTTAAAAATTAATAAATTTATTAAATATAGAAATTCTGTCAGTGATGCCTTGAGGAAGTGAAATTAAACTGCATTTCCTTTAAAGTCCTTCTGAGCTAGAATCATAACACTGGTAAATTCAAAATTTAACTTCAAAGCATTATCAATAAATTTAAGATTTAATTTTCCCCGTATGGCACAGAGAACAGTGAGAAAAAGAAAAGGACTGAGCATTACCCTAGAACGCAGTTGAGGTACATTGGCAAACCAAAAGCCAATACCCAAAGCTCGCATTTCTTTCCAAGATGGTTCATTAGGTATGACAGAACCAAACAAACTTTCTTGGCAATCAGACTGGTAAGCCCATACGAACAACCTTGAGTTAACTATCAGCTCTTCTGGAGTTGCAACCCTACCAAAAGTCCGGACAAAAAGAAGTTGCTGAAACCTTAATCCCACCCAAAACCTACAAACACAAGAAAATCATTTATTGAAATGCATCATGGCAGACAACCTTGCCAAAAACAGGTTTTCTACATATGTAAGAAGTCAAAAACATCTTTGTTGACGGTGCCAAACACACCATATTGATGTTTTATTTTACTTTTATTCTGTATTTAGCTTTATTATCTCTTATTATCTGAAAGTTAGTAGATCTTCTGCTTTTGGGTTCGCTTGAAGATATCCCTGAATTCTAGGACTCTCCAAGCTATCCATGTCATCATAATTGTAACACCAGACAGAAAAACCATGAATCTCACTGGTTTTATCACACTAACTTCTGCAATCTAAGTTCATTACTCTCATCTGTGCAGGGAGCTTTCAAGTTTTGCAGTTCTATCAGACAACAATTTCAATTCAGCAAATTCTTTACAAGTGAATGCTACAATTAGATTGTTTAGCAGGCCGTGCAAATATAGTGGACATTATAGTTCCTAAAGGGGCAAAGGATATTGTAGACAAGTATAGAGAATATAATCTGAATTCCATTTATATTCATGTACACAAGATAGCTATATATACACAAGAGAGGGGCCTTAGAGTTAATAGGCCCATTATGACTAATCATGACTAATTATGAGTATTTCCTAATATGAATATTTCCTAACATATGAGTATTTCCTAATATGAATATTTCCTAACACTCCCCCTCAAGTTGGAGCATAGATGTTAATCAAGCCCAACTTGTTACAAAGATAGTCAACCCGAGTCCCATTTAAGGCCTTAGTCAGAAGGTCACCCAATTGGTCACTGGAACGCACATGCCCTGTAGAAATAAAGTTCTCCTTGATTTTATCTCGTACGAAGTGACAATCAATCTCAATGTGTTTCGTACGTTCATGAAACACAGAGTTGGAGGCTATGTGTAGAGCAGCTTTATTATCACACCACAACTTTGCAGGTAATGACGTGGCAAGACCAACTTCCTTCATTAACTGGTGAATCCACACAATTTCCTGTACTGACTGAGACATGGCTCTATACTCGGCTTCTGCACTTGACTTAGAAACCACATCTTGCTTCTTACTCCTCCATGATACTAAATTTCCACCCACAAACACACAATATCCTGTGGTGGATCTTCTGGTAGCCTTTGACCCCGCATGATCTGCATCACAAAAACATTCAATCTTGTTGTGGCCATGATTCGTATAGAGTACACCACGACCAGGTGAGCCCTTCAAATAATGTAAGACATGCTCCAATGCTTCCCATTGAGCAACGGTTGGTGCAGTCATGAATTGACTAAGCACACTAACTGGAAAGGTCACATCGGGACGAGTTACTGTGAGATAGTTCAATTTCCCAATTAATCTACGGTATCTCTCAGGGTAGGCAAACGGCTTGATCTTCTCCGGATCAACTTTCTTTCTTACATCCTCAGGTAGCTCATCAAACGGTATGCGGTCATCCATGTCCAATAAGGGATTAGGAATCATGGGAAAGCTACTCGGTGCTCCTCCGAGTTTTCCGGTTTCTTTTAACAGATCAAGAACATATTTCCTCTGTGTCAAAAGGATGCCTTTCTTACTTCTCATAACCTCTATCCCAAGAAAGTACTTTAACGGACCCAAATCTTTTGTTTGAAAATGAGAATTAAGAAAGACCTTAAGTGATGAGATTCCCGAAGCATTGCTACCCGTAATAACAATATCATCAACATATACCACTAACAGAATCATGCCAGCATCTGTATGCTGATAAAACACAGAATGATCACACTTACTCTGGATCAGACCAAACTTCTTAACCACAGAGCTAAACCTGTCAAACCAAGCACGAGGGCTCTGCTTCAAGCCATATAAAGACTTCTAAAGATGACATACCTTCCCACGCTCCCCCTGAGCAACAAAACCAAGTGGTTGCTCCATGTATACTTCCTCAAGAAGATCACCATTCAAGAACGCATTTTTAACATCCAACTGATGAAGATCCCAACCATAATTGGCTGCCATAGAAATGAAGAGGCGAACGAGAGGACAGCGGTTTTTGCCACAGGAGAGAAGGTTTCCGAATAGTCAACACCATAGGTCTGAGCATAACCCTTGGCAACCAATCGAGCTTTCAAACGTTCCAAGGTGCCATCAGCTTTGGTTTTGATCGTGAACACCCACTTACACCCAATAGCCTTCTTGCCAAGAGGCAAATCAACGAGTTTCCAGGTACCTGCCTTATCAAGGGCCACCATTTCGTCTTCCATCGCAAAGACGCTAACCGGGATGGGTTAAGGCTTGTTGGAGAGAAGTGGGAACAGTGAGAGAGTCTAAAGATGCTAATAAGAGCTGGGAATTAGGGCGGCCGGCCCGACAGGCCAAGCCCCTAGGGGCTGGGCCCGACAGGGCCGGCCCTACAGGGCCTGGGATAAGGAAAACGTCAGTTTTTCAAAGCCCGGCCCGATAGTACCAGGGCCAGGGCCGGCCCTACAGGGCCTGGAAATTACTATTCTAAATTTTAACTATTTTTCTTCCGATTTTTTCCAGAGAAATATAATTAGTAAATTGCAGCCATCAAAGTTCTAATCTATCAAATAAATATTATCAACATTAATATCTAAACAATACAAATCATCCAACAAATAAATACATTCATTAATTCGTAACAAAAAACAAACTATTGTCCATAGTTGAAGTAGAGACTTGCAAATTAATCTTTGTGACTTTTTACTTTCCCTATAGTTTTTATTAATAAATTAACCATGGAATCCAAGTACTTATTATCATGTCATTCCAAGTCATATTGTTTAGTTTAAGTACAGCATGTGTGCTTTATGTAGTTTCTAACAAATATCTTCCAAGTTCCGTTTGACCTGTACATACATAGATAAAGACCAAGTAAAAAAAAAAAAAAAAAAAAAAAAAAAAAAAAAAAAAAGAATGCTACGGTGAAACGGGCCTAACGGTCAAGCCGGCCGAAGCCCGCGGGGCCGGCCCGCAGGCTCGAGGCCTGCGGGGCTGGCCCTACGGGGCCAAATTCAAAATTCTGGATGATTTTTTAGGCCCGAGCCCTACAGGGCCAGGGCCTAAACGGGCCGGCCCGACGGGCTTGGCCCGATTTCCCGGCTCTAGATGCTATGAAGGAACAGGATGGAGGAGACAAATGGTTATAGGAAACAAAGGAAGAAATAGGATAAGTGCATGTACGTTTACCTTTGCGTAAGGCAATAGGCAAGTCATCAGAAGTATCAGACACTGGGTCGAGTTCAGAAGCAGAAGTATCAAGTGTATCAGGAACATCAGGCACTGGTGCTAGGTCAGAAGCAGGAGTGGAAGGAACTAATGCCGGATCAGACAACGAAGCAGTCATTGGTGAGTCATGGACCTGATCAATTACATCACTTGCCCTAGGGCGTTTTCGATAAACATGATAGATAGGTGGTTTAGCAGGTGCCGGATCAGATGCTTGCACTGGTGGTAACTGAACAGTATAGACCAAAAGATCATCAAGACTACCGGAGGTGTCATCGGTAGAGACATAAGACGGAGGTGGCGTAGACACAGGAAAAAATGAAGTCGACTCATGAAATGTGACATCTGTAGACACAAGATACCGCCGAAGAGCGGGAGAGTAGCACCGATAACCCTTCTGAACCCTAGAATACCCAAGGAAGACACACTTAAGAGACTTGGGATCAAGTTTGGTAACAGTGGGACGAATATCGCGAACAAAACAGACACAACCAAATATTTTAGGGTCAACAGGAAACAAGGGTTTGGAAGGAAACAGGGTGGTGTATGGAGTGGCACCATTAAGGACAAGAGGGGACATACGATTAATAAGGAAGCACGCAGTAGACACGGCGTCAGCCCAAAAAGGCTTAAGAACATTCATTTGAAACATGAGAGCCCGAGCGACTTCTAATAAGTGTCGGTTCTTACGTTCAGCAACACCATTTTGAGCCGGTGTATCTGGACAGGAGGACTGATGAAGCATGCCATGCTGAAGCATATAGGTTTGAAATTGGGCAGAAAAATATTCCTTAGCATTGTCACTCCGTAAGGTTTTTACAGAGACACCAAAATGAGTTTTGATTTCAGCACAGAAATTGCAAAAGTGAGAGAACAACTCGGAACGAGTTTTCATTAAATAGAGCCAAGTGGTACGAGAGAAATCATCAACAAAAGTAACAAAGTACCGAAAACCAGGTTTGGACTCGACATGACATGGACCCCAAACATCAGAATGGACCAAATCGAAGGGAGACACAGCTCGTTTATTAACGCGAGGTGCCAAATGAACACGATGATATTTAGCAACCGACATGACTCACATTCTAAAGACGACAAATGATGGAATTGAGGATACATCCTCTTCAAAGAAGACAAAGACACATGACCTAAACGACAATGAATGTCAAAAGGGGACGAACCACTAGAGCAAGCAACTGAACGTGGTACCTGATCCTCAAGAAAGTAATGACCGCCAGATTCATAGCCCCTACCAATAACTCGCTTCGTCGTGAGATCCGAATCAAACAATGGTCGGGGAAAGAGAGTGATGAAACAGTTTGATTGTCTAGTGAGTTTGCTAGGGGACAAAAGATTAAATGCAAGGTCAGGGACATTCAGGACATGGGATAAGGAGACATATGGGGTAGGTTGGGCAATGCCAGAGCCAAGAACACGAGAATAAGAGCCGTTGGCAATTGTTATACTAGAAGGAGTGGCATAAGGCGCATACGAGGAAAACAAGTGGTGGTTACCTGTCATATGATCAGTAGCACCGGAATCGATGATCCACTTCGAGGAAGAAGTAGCAAAACTAGAGGCAATATTACCTGTACCAATAGACGTAGATGCAGCCATTGAGCCTCACAAAGGAGATAGTACCGAGAACCCAAAGAGAACAGCAACCAAAAAATTCTCCGAACGTCTCACAAGAGAGTAACACAAATTGCACAATTATCCAAACGTCTCACAAGAGACCAAACTCCGTCAAACACCTCACACCGGAGGTAAAGAACGAACAATCGACCACCCAACAAAGAAGTAACTGCCAAACACCTCACACCAGAGGCAAAAAGGAGAGGACCCAACCAGAAGAAGCTGAAAACGCACAGAAGAGTCTGAAAACGCACAAATCCAGATCTGAAACAACAGACCAGCGACGAGAAAAACGAACCCAGATCTGCAAACCTCGTCGAATGAACACAAAAACACCTAAAATGAACCGGGTTCAGGGAGTCGACGCAAGTGACGGCGGAAACCGTCGGAAAGGACCTGACACGCGCTCTCACGCGCCGGCGCGTGGAACTCCGGCGAGTCTGACGGTGGCGCGTGTGGCTCACTCGCTGATCGGATGGCGGCGATTCTCCGGGGAAGGGCCGAACGGACGACGGCGACTCCAAAGGTGCAGCGCGTGAGTGAAAAAAACGACCAACCACCGACGCCCTAATACCCTCAGATCTGACTGACGAACCAGAAAAAAAACAGACAGGGACGAACCAGCAGAGATTGGACAGAAAAAAAATATTTTCAGAGAGCCCCTTGCTTTGATACCATGTAGACAAGTATAGAGAATATAATCTGAATTCCATTTATATTCATGTACACAAGATAGCTATATATACACAAGAGAGGGGCCTTAGAGTTAATAGGCCCATTATGACTAATCATGACTAATTATGAGTATTTCCTAATATGAATATTTCCTAACATATGAGTATTTCCTAATATGAATATTTCCTAACAGATATAAAGCTCTCTTGTCAACAATTTAGGATCTTTAAGCATAGCATGTAAGCTTTTAATAGAAATTTTATATTTCCCAGCCCATAATCAAATACTAGAAAAAGAACCACCAATTAAGTTGGGTTTTCCCCTTCTAGCATTAAGATTAATCATCCTTTGTCCTGAATTAAGTGAAAATATGTTAGGATATTAGCGATAATAACTGTCCCTCGCTTTTCCGGTTTATTCCGGGAGAAAGAAAATAAAGATATAGGATAAGTCGAGTAGTTATGGACAGTTTAAATTAGTTATTGTAAGTTATGTGTTTAGTTATTGTGTATTATCTCGTTTAAGGGTAGTTTTATAGGCCGTTAGGAAAGTAACACTCTATATATACTTGTAATCTGTTTTCTTGAAGATTATGAATGAAGAAGTATTTTCAGAATTGTATTGTGTTGGCTGGAGTTAGATTCTGACTCTAGATTGTCTTATATTTCTCTTTCCTAATCCCTAAATTCTTCTAATCCTATCAATTGGTATCGAGCGGTAGATCCTTGAGCTCGTTTGCTATCATGGTGAATACAAGGAATTCATCTTTTGAGAATAACTCTCCATTACAATCCAACCGAACCCAGAAAATTCCCCACATATCCACCTCGAATGATCCAGCGGTCATTTTGGTGCAACAACCTGCACAAACACAACCAAAACCCGATCAACACCATTTAACGATTCTCACACAACTAAATTTGATGAATTCAGAAATACAATCTTTGAAGAAACAGAAACGGCCAGCAATGTTTCAAGGAGAAACAAGTTTTAACAACCGAGAAACTTACATGGAACAAGATGTTGAGATGGATAATCCTTGGTGGAGTAAAAATCCTTCTAAACGGCCCCATTCGAAGGTTGAATTCCGGAAGTATGATGGTGGCGACCCAAGAGGCTGGGTTTTTAAGGCAGAAAAGTATTTCCGGTACTATCAAACACCCGAAGATTTGAAGGTAGATGTCGCTGCAATTAACCTTGATGGCGATGCGTTAGATACATTTACATGGGTCTCATCAGGACGAACCATACGATACTAGGATGAGTTGGTTCAAGTGTTTCAGGAACAATTTGGCCCGACTGAATTTCAGAATCCAGATGTTCATCTCTGCAGCATTAAACAAACCGGATGCGTGGGGAGTACAAACAGGAATTTGTTCGACACCAAGCACAAGTTCAGGGTTGGCCTGAACACTGCCTCCTCGGCGTATTTATTAATAGATTAAAGGAGGAATATCAAGCCGATGTGAAGATTCAAAAGCCACGCACTGTCTATAAAGCAGTCAGTTTAGCGCTAGAATTTGAGTCGAAATTGCAATCTCAGAGTAACCAGTGCTTCAATCAGCGATTCATTAATACACGTGGCACCAGCGATTACAGCCGAGATTACAAATCGCAATCATGCAATCAGTTCGGTTACTATAATGCCGCGGGTCAAGGGAATAATGCGCCTGTTAATGCGTCTGGTACTAACAATTCGGGAATTAATTCAAATTCAAATTTCCCTTATCCAATCGGTGCGTCATCAGCGGTTTTCCAGCAGAATTCCAACAGAAATTCCGAATTAAATGCGTCGGTTACCTCAGTCAGCGCACAAAATCAGGGATATCCAAATTCGAATTCCTCCTATCCTAACGGTGCGACATCATCGGCTTACCAGCGGAATTTTAATATCCAAAATTCAAATTTCCAGCAACAACCATTATTAACCAGCTCACCAAAATTCCCGTCAGTTTCGCACGGACCCAGGCTTTCGGAAGAGGAGAAACAATACCGACGTGACAAAGGTCTATGCTTTCGCTGTGGAGACAAATTCACCCCTGGCCATCGTTGTTCATCGTCTACATTGAAATTAATGGAAATTTCTGATGTGGCGGATGATGCGAAAATATTTTCAGAAGATGAGCAACTTGCCCACGCAAATTTGGCTGAAATTTCTTTCTTCCCGCCTTGAGGACAAGGCTGATTTTCAAGAGGAGGGTATTGTTAGGATATTAGCGATAATAACTGGCCCCCGCTTTTTCGGTTTATTCCGGGAGAAAGAAAATAAAGATATAGGATAAGTCGAGTAGTTATGGAAAGTTTAAATTAGTTATTGTAAGTTATGTGTTTAGTTATTGTGTATTATCTGTTTAAGGGTAGTTTTATAGGCAGTTAGGAAAGTAACACTCTATATATACTTGTAATCTGTTTTCTTGAAGATTATGAATGAAGAAGTATTTTCAGAATTGTGTTGTGTTGGCTGGAGTTAGATTCTGACTCTAGATTGTCTTATATTTCTCTTTCCTAATCCCTAAATTCTTCTAATCCTATCAAAATACCCGTTCTTCTTGATATCCAACAGAACCTCAGACATCTGATTGACTTTCTGCAAAGGCCCTAGCATGAGTTCCATAGGCCACAGATAAGATGAGTTATAAGCTGATAGCTCATTCCTCTCATAACTGAATTATTCTTAGCAAATGCAATGGTGTGCAATATAGAACTATGCAAATCACTTAGTACTACAAGTTTCTGGAACAAGGTAACATCAGGCAGGTGCCACTAAAGTTTTAAAGCGGTAACATAGATATAAGAAGTTAAACAAAGCACTCAAGCCACTTATGTCTCAGAATTTAAGCTTAGTTTTCCAAGAGCATGCCTCTTATGCACATTGGTTTGCCTCCTAAGAGTAGTACAGGACAAGTGAAGCTGCAAGGGACATAAGATGTGTTACAAGAAATTCAGTGGAGATTAAACTCAATTTACTTTGTCTTCTGCGTAGCTTTCTATTCCCAAATTGTCCATTGTAGAGTTGGTTGATGCCAGTTGTTCCAACTTTCTTTCTTCTTCTGCCAATTATAGTGTTTCCATTTTGTTTAAATTTAGAGTAGATGGGATATATGCTTCGTTGAAGTCTTCCAAAGGATTTCACTCATAAAAAAGAAAACAAAAATTCATATGAAAGCTTAACAGAGAGCAATACATTACTAAACTAACTTAGGAATACCTTCGTCCAGGCTCATCAAGACTTTGATATGCAGAAGATGAGTGTGGACTATTAACTTCACTGAGCAGATCAATAACTGCAAGAATCTGCGCCTTTTTTATGTTGATAATAACGTCTAAGTCAGGAAAATTTTCAAGGGATTTGACCAAGTCATTGAGCTCAGATTTTGTTGAGGTTGTATTTTCAACAGTGAAGCCTGAATGATACGGAAACTGCATGAAGCTACTTTGAGAGAGGGAGATCGAAGCAGTATCCCCACTCCATTGGAATTCCCTATCTTGGGAAACTTTTGAAACAAGTCCTTCTAAATAATTTGACAATAAGATTACTGGAGGACCAATTTTTTTGGAGACATAACTGTTTTCAGGAGCATAATTAGAAGTCACAAATTCAAAAAGATGCCTCGCTGCCACATATGCACGTTTCCAGTTGCCTGAAAACATTAGAGAGAAATAGCATGAAAGATTTGATGCAATCTCCATCCCATTGCATGCCTCATTAGCAAATTCTTTCAAACACTATCATAGCACTACCTATTATATTTTTTTGAAATTTGGATTTGGATAAAGTAATTATTCATTACAGAAGAGGAAAGAATAACTTTGGAGAACAAGAAATACTCGTCCATTACCTGAACTTATATTAATAAGGAGCACATAAGGGTGATAAATGGGCAAAGATCCACTTAATTTCTCCACAATTTCAAAGATGCTCCATAAACCAGCATAGGTACTAAGTTGAGCTTCCAATTGAGACTTAGCTAGAAGCAAGCTGTTATCTAGTTCATCTCCCTTCATATTACTTTTGATAGGCTGCATTGACTCAGAGTCTCCACCACTATCCCCAACTGACAGCTCTCTGAAGGTACTGGTACCATGATCAGTAAAAACTGCAGAAAGCATGTCTTCAAATGTACCTCCCTTACCATTATAAAGATTTGCCTTTGACTCAAATGAGTGAGAATTACTTTGTTGCTTTTCATCCACATGGAACAACCAATTACTAAATGTAGTAAAGTAATTTCTATGAACTACCACTTGTGTGGCTCTGGGCCCCCACAAGAAGTCATTAATGGGAATGGAGGTATGAGCAGATGCAATGCAAACCCATATATTAATTTTGGAAAGGTTTCCACCTGTTAACAAAGTCAAACCATCATATCGCCTCTGAGAATATACTTGCAATTCATTTTGCAAACAAACTCCAAGTAATAACTGACCAGTCCCCAAAGTGAACCAGTTTAGAGTAATAACATCACCATCAAAGGTTAGCTTATCCTCCAAAATAAAAGTTCCGCACTCGTCAGGTTTACAGCATGCCATATACGGATGGCACTAACTGCCTTTGAATTACTCCTGTTGCAGAATGTAGCAATCTTCTGACCACAATCAGTCAAACATATACCATTGATGGGACCTTCATGTGCAGCAAACATACCTGCAAGCTCCCATGGCAAGTGCAAGGTTGATCTGCTACCATGCTTACTTCTCCACAGTTTCAAGCTGCCATCAGAGCAGCCTGTGATGAGGACATATGCAGGATAGCAACTACAATGATCATTTGCAAAACCAAATTTTTGTTGTCTTTGGCTAAGAGTAGCCGGACAAGCCACAGCAAAACTAGTAACCAGATCATTATTATGAGTACTAGAAAACTCAGATGAGCAAGGATTGACACTAATGCAGTATCTTTTACCAGCAAAAGCACTTTCAAATGCCCACATACTGTGGTCAGCAAGACTCTTAGCATCAAAATTGCATTCACAATAGCTTGTTGACATGTCAAATGAGTGCAAGGTAATTTCCCATGACAGGGCCTGAAATCCCCGCATCCAAATTGCCAAAAGCATAAGCTTGTTGTCAGAAAATGTTTTTTTACAAGTGGAGTCCAAAGAAATTGCAAAGATATCAGTAGGGCCATCCTCATAAGGACCATGACCAATGAAAGGTATAGTGCAAAAGTAGTGTTGTTGTATGCTTTCTTCTTCAGTTTGACAAAATTTGACAATAAAGCAATCAATGCCTCTGGCATGTCCCATAAAAAAAACCAGTTCATCATCAAATAATGAAGGTGCCCACCTCAAGCTTGTATACATGGAACCACAGTCACGTGTTACAAGCTTTCCAGAGAGTTTCCAAGTGGGAAGCAAGGTTGGACATCCCACGGTGCAGTTTGAAATCCTTGAAAGTGACCAAAATAGTAGCAGTCCATTAGAATCCAGAGAAGCAGCAATTTGAACTTCACATGTACAAGGATGAATAGAAACCTTTAAAATTCTCCCAACATGACCATCCAAATTTAAAACTCCATCACTCAAACGTGAGATGTTCTCAGTGTTGGTATCATCAAGGGAGTTTTTACAGCATCATGTAGTGTTTGAATATTAAAAAATGACCGGATTAAGGAATTAGAGGGCAATAACTGGACTGGAGAGCATATAACTGGGGGCCAGACCAGCAGTTCCTCAATAAAATGACTTTATTAAGAAGTAATACCCTTTTGAAATCAGATGAGTCAAACCTATAAAGATTTCCTGTTTCAGCGCCACAGAGTTCATGTCTCCTCCATAACTTAACTCGGGGAAATCTAAGAGGCGAGAGGTCATCGAGACAGTGGATGGCCCATAAGCTAAGCAACATTCCAGGACCAAATCCAACTAACCAATCACATTTTCCAGCTTCATGGTCAAATCCTTCTTTGAAGAAGACTTGGCCGGGTCCTTCAGAAATTTTAAATATCCCCCCCCACTTTCTGTTCCCCATGTCATGAATACATCTACACCAAGAGTTCCATTCAAGGCTTTATTAACCTCAATGACAGAAACAACACAGTACCCAATTTTCCTCGCTTTTCCATTTTCAACCTCACTCCATAACCTCAAAGTTCCATCTAAACAGCAAGTCAGCAATACTTGCCTAGCTGAGTGTCTCCCTTTTCGGTTTGATGGTGTTCCTCTCAATGGTCTCCATTGAATCATTGTGACAGGTAGAGGATGATCTAGCTTAGAGTTTGCATATTCAGAAAGTCCATTGCTTTGATATACTAGTACACATTTTCTTACCTTATTAACTGAAGACTCTCTCTCAATATGTAGTTCACTGGGACGTGCTACAGTTGCTGAAGGGCCATCAATGGACCAGGTTGCACAAACAAGAGTTTGAGGTTCATCTGCTTTAAACTTCCAAACCATTTCCCAACACCTGTTGCTCTTTTTCCAGAAAACCACCTCCATTCCACCAGATACTAATCCATCGCCAGACCCTGTCCATCTGATAGCTTCAACCTTCATATGATGTACAAGCACTGCATTCTGGCTCCAACAAAAAGAACCTGAATATGAGTAACAAGATTGTGGTTTTAATATCTGCAATTCAAATGGGACAAAAATGGGAGTAAGAGCAATTGCTTATTCTACAATTAATTCTAATTTAACAGAGTGCACCATACTTAAAGGATATGTTGCACAATTTTTCCTTTTGAACAACATATATGACTGAAAAAAAAAAAATTACATAAATAGTTCTGTGCGTTTGTTAAAAAATCACAAGCAAAAGGCAAATTTCTGATATTTAAAGAGATCATCAGTTTTTGAAAATATTCTACACACAGTTTCACAAATTTATCTCGTCTCCTAGTCATGAAACTATAAGCATCAAGAAATTTTCTCATCAAAAGCACTGAAGCAATGGTCAAAATCAATCATGTCTAATCACCCCAAAAAAAAAAAAAAAAAAAAATCAATCATGTGTGACAAAATGAAATTAAATCACAATAATCTCATAACCAAATCCTTTTCCAAAACAATTTAAGCACAGATAATTGTAATGTTTGAAAGATTTTCGTTTTTCTAACTGAAGCAGGAGAACACTTGACACTTGCGATGTTACTTTGATGCCCACAATATTCAAAAGAAGTTCATGTTGATATTTACATGATTGTATGGTAAATTAAGGAAGTGTTCAAGGTTATAAATGTAACATTTGTAATTAAATAATTGAAATAAAATAACATTGAATTAATTTAGATAGCCATATTTCCACATTTTCTCTCCACTTCTCTGATCTTCCCGCTTTTATTTTTAAACATGAAATTTCAATAGGCACACCAGCTTAGCACCAACCTCATCACTCATAACCATGTTCACTTCTCC
The DNA here is from genome assembly GCA_019022655.1 of Acacia acuminata. Classification (NCBI taxonomy): domain Eukaryota; kingdom Viridiplantae; phylum Streptophyta; class Magnoliopsida; order Fabales; family Fabaceae; genus Acacia; species Acacia acuminata. Next base: position 90,017 of record JAFJYI010000235.1, read on the forward strand.
TTTGTAGAATTAGAAAGAGAGAAAGGAGAAATATAATCTGAATTGCTTGTCTATTCATGTACATAGTATAGGGTATTTATACACAAGAGAGGGAATAAGAGAGTTAATGAGACATAATGAATCATTATGTAGATTGATTCCCTAATTACTATAATCCTGATTGTCTCTATAATATACTTCCTAATATAATATACTTCCTAAAATATATATTTCCTAAAACATATATTTCCTAACACTCCCCCTCAAGTTGGAGCATAGATATTAATCAAGCCCAACTTGTTACAAAGATATTCAACCCGAGTCCCACTTAAAGCTTTCGTTAGAAGGTCACCCAATTGGTCACTAGATCGCACATGCCCGGTGGACACGAAGTTCTCCTTGATCTTATCGCGTACAAAGTGACAATCAATCTCAATGTGTTTCGTACGTTCATGAAACACGGAGTTGGAGGCTATGTGTAAAGCAGCTTTATTATCACACCACAACTTCGTGGGTAACGACGTGGCAAGACCAACCTCCTTCATTAATCGGTGAAGCCACACAATCTCTTGTGTAGATTGAGACATGGCTCTATACTCGCTTCCGCACTCGACTTTGAAACCACATCTTGCTTCTTACTCTTCCACGATACTAAATTTCCACCAACAAACACACAATATCCCGTGGTGGATCTTCCGGGTAGCTCGTGACCCCGCATGATCTCGCATCACGTAAACACTCAATCTTGTTGTGGCCATGATTTGTATAGAGAATACCACGACCAGTGAGCCCTTCAAATAATATAAGACATGTTCCAAAGCTTCCCACCGAGCAACGGTTGGTGCAGTCATGAACCGACTAAGCACACTAACGGAAAGGTCACATCGTGGCGGGTTACCGTAAGATAGTTCAATTTCCCAACTAGCCTACGATATCTCTCGGGATAGGCAAATGGCTTGATCTTTTCTCGGATCAACTTTCTTTCGTACATCCTCGTGTAGCTCATCAAACGGTATGCGGTCATCCATGTCCAAGAAGGGATTAGGAATCATGGGAACGCTACTCGGTGCTGCTCCGAGTTTCCCAGTTTCTTTTAACAAATCAAGAACATACTTCCTCTGTGTCAAAAGGATGCCTTTCTTACTTCTCATAACTTCTATCCCAAGAAAGTACTTCAAAGGACCCAAATCCTTTGTTTGGAAATGAGAATTGAGGAAGGCCTTAAGTGATGAGATTCCCAAAGCATTGCTACCCGTAACAACAATATCATCAACATATACCACCAACAAAATCATCTCAAGATCGTGTGCCGATAAAACACTGAGATAATGGTCGCACTTACTCTGACTCAGACCAAATTTCTTAACCACAGAGCTAAACCTGTCAAACCAAGCACGATACACATCTTGGAGCGAAGGGAGCTCGGAGCTAGATAATACCTGAGATCGAACGGTCTCATAAGATGGGTCGAGAGCTGTAAGAAAACTGATAATCGCCTGTTTCTCCATATTATCGATTTGTACCTGGAGGTCAGTCGTTGGTGGCATTAATTGCCGCATTTCCTCATACATCTTGTTGAACTCCATGAAGAAATTCTTCAGGGGGCGACCCTGCTGCTCAGCTCGATAGAAACCCTTACACACTTCATGAATGCGAGTAATGTTCCCTTTCCCAGAATACAAGAACTCAGATAATTAATAAGTTCTTTAACAGTGTTGCAGTGACTAACCGAAGAAAGAAGATCGCCCTCAATGGAGTTTTTAATCTGTAAGAAGAGCTTGGCATCAGCCCGAGCCCATGTCATTTTAGGATCATCCTTAGGGGGCACCTCAGTTAAATGGCCCTCCTTCTCAATACTCAGTAAATGCATATGGATGGTTTTGATCCAGTCCGAATAATTTGTCCAATTCAACTTATGATCAGTAATCTTGTTTGTAACAGGGATCATCTCAGTCATCGCACTTGGTTTAGTTTCAGCCATAAGAAATAACCAGCAAACACACAAGGGAAGTGCTTGCAAAATAGCAACAAGAAGCAAACCCAACAAGAAGCAAAACCAAACAGTGACAAGAGGCCACACAAGGACCACTTCACCAAGAACCAGAGACCACAAGAGGAGGCCTCCAACCAAGAAAAACCGAGCGAACAGAAACCACTTGCCTCCAACCAAAGAAAAATACCAAACGAGCGAACAGAACTCGCCTAAACAGACAAGGGAAAAGGAGAAGAAACCAGATCTGCAAACGACCTTGGATGAGCACAAAAACACCAGGAATGAACCGGGGTCACTGAGTCGATCACAGGATAGGAAGCAGTGTCGCAAAACTCGCCGGAAAACTCCCTCACGCGCCGGCGCGTGTAACTGACGGCGGAGGGCAAGGTGGCGCGTGACCGTACACGCGCTGACGGAACGGTGGTCGGACAACTGGGTTCCGCCGATCGGCACCTCCTGAGTGCAGTGGGGCGGCGCGTGGCAGCTGAAACGGGCTGGAACCGAAAAACGACACTCCCTCCTCCTCTCTCTCTCTCGTTAAACAGAAGCTCTCTCTCGTTAAACAGAAGCAAGAGCTCAAGAACTCCTCCTCTCTCTCTGTCGTTAAACAGAAGCAAGAATAGCAGCGGAAAAAAAATTGTAACCTAAAGCTCTGGTACCATGTAGAATTAGAAAGAGAGAAAGGAGAAATATAATCTGAATTGCTTGTCTATTCATGTACATAGTATAGGGTATTTATACACAAGAGAGGGAATAAGAGAGTTAATGAGACATAATGAATCATTATGTAGATTGATTCCCTAATTACTATAATCCCGATTGTCTCTATAATATACTTCCTAATATAATATACTTCCTAAAATATATATTTCCTAAAACATATATTTCCTAACATCCTTAAAAGAAATTTAACAAATGCAAAAGTCGAGCCTAGAAGTATTTATGTTAGGACTAATATGTAATTAGTCTCTTGTATATAGGTGTCAATGTTATCGTAGATATGCTAGTTGTATTGTGCCACATGCGAGGCGGACCGAGGTATGCCATTGGGGGGGCAAGTGCCCACCTGAAAATAAATTTTTTTTTTTTAAAAAAAAATTGAGTAATAATGAATATTTGAGGTCCAGACTTTAGTAATTCTTGCTTGTATGTGTCTTATCTTCTCACTTTGATATCCTATCGTTGAAATCTCTAAAACCTTGTTGTTTTTCAATATGTTTGTTTGGTAGATATATTATTTATTGAATGGGAGATGAATGGTTGAATGATTGTCTAGTGTCTTATTTTGAAAAAGATATATTTGATAGTATTGATAATGAGGCAATTATGATGAAATTCCAAAAAAATAAGGCCTAGAAGGATGACATTGTAATTGTTTTTATTGTAATATACTTTTGTTATTAAAATATATGGTGTCCAAAGCCTTGCTATTTTTAACGGTTCTTAGTCTTGATTTTCCCTTTATATTGTTTTATTTTTTAATGCATTTAAAGCTTTCTTGTAAAAAAAAATTCGGAGGCCGCCTCCGAACCCCAGCATCCTCACCAATGGTGCCCCCTCCCATTAATTCCCTGGATCCGCCCGGCCACATGTATGGCTATGATTTGTTTGTAACAATATCCTGTAATGTTTCTACTCTATAAATAGCACAGTAACCTAAGGAGCCCTTTATCCATTGGGCAATTCATTTTCTCCACTTTTGTCCTTTTCTCACTATTTAGCCATTTGGCTTGCTAAGTCAGAAATGAGGATATCTCTTTACACAATAATGATATAACTTTTAGAGTCTACTTCATGTTTAAATAAAGAGTTAAGGCCACCAAAAATTGGCCATTAGTAAGTAATTAACTCATACCCCAAAAGGACATGAGCTCAAATCTCACTGATCTTGTTGGTGGATAGCGTATAAGTAATTTTGTAAATGCTCGAGTGGAGGGATGCCGACTCCACCTAGTGGGATTGAGGGGTATACCCTAACTGATAAGCCCCAAGACCCAACTCACTTTTCTCATCATCCAAATATATCATAAGGGGAAAGAAATTAAAGCACCAATGCAGGAATCATAAACCAAGTTACATTGAAATCGATATAATGAAACGTCTGCACAGAAAAAGGCAAAAAAAAAAAAAAAAAAAAAAAAAAAAAACACCAACAAACAAAACAAAAAACAAAAGCTCGAGTACTACCATTATAGTGTACTCTCTCTCATTATGAACTTATATATTATCAGGTAGCAGATTCCCCCCCCCCCCCGGGGGGCAAGGACAAAATATAAACCTCAAATCTTCATTTCTTCCTAATCCTATCCCCTTAAGCAATGGACATGAAATGAACCAACATTAGCACATGCTAACCTATTCCAACCTCAATTCACAGTGTTCTGTCCATTCTATATCCCTTTTCAGTAATCAAATTAAAAATACTCAATAGAAAACAGAGAAATTTTTAAACTTTCACTCACCTCTACACTGGGACGAATCATGGGAGAAAAGCCAGATACAATTTTCAGCTGCGGCCGCCAGCTCCCCAATGGATGGCATCCCGGGAGACCAAGAAACGGCAGCCACAACAGACGAGGGGTCGCCAGAGAGCTCGAAGACTTGCCGGAAAATGGGACCAATATGAGATTCTTCGGCAGAGAGAGGAGAAGGGAAGTGGGAGATGACTAAGAGTGAAGCCGCTCCGTAGGCGATCCATGAATAGCCGGAAAAATCTGGAAGCCAGTCGATGGTGGATTGGGAACCAGTGGGAGCAGGGGGGACGATGTCGGATCTGTGAAGGCGGAGAGGAAGGTGATCAATGGGATTGATGGTGAAAGAAGGTGGGTTAAGAGAACCAGAGCTTGTCTCCGCCATTGTGAATCTTCAACGGATGAAACCTGAAGCAGATGATGAACTGCGAAGCATCAGGCTAGCTAGTTCTAGGAGGCCTCTGTAATTCGTATTACGGCATTAGAGTCAGAAGCAGCATAATTCTACAGAACTATCCCGATGAAGTGAATTATTTTTCGAAAATAATTTTATTTTCGTAGACGTGAAGAAAAAAAAAATCCTCGTAAATAGTTACTTTAGCATGATAAATCCCGTGCGAAGTGCGAACCGCGGAAAAATTCCCGCGTGGCTACATTCTGTATGTATCAGTATTATTAACCGGGGGGGGGGGGGGGGGGGGGGGGACAGTACTATTCTGTCCCTTCACTGAAATTAAATCGCTTATGTATCGAGTGGACTTTTTTTTTTTTTTTTTTTTTTTTTTTTAAGATTAAAAAAATTAATTAAATTATTTAAAGTATTTTTATTTTTTCTTCTAAACTAATTAGTTTAAATAATATATAATCTAAATATACATAATATATGATATGAATATTAAGTAACTTATTTAATTTTCCTAATTTTTTTTTTTTTAAATTCAACTCAATCTTATAATTATAACTAGAGTAGTTTTCAAGTAAAATAAATAAATAAATATAGGAGAAATCCTTTACATATAAAATAAAAAATAAAAACACTTTTTGGTTATGGTGTCACCTCTTCTGAGTTGTTTGTGTTACTTCATACTAGTTTGACTTTTTTTTTTTTTTTTTTTTAACTACTACTTCTGTTTTTCTTTTACCAACTTGTTTACGTTTGTCTGTAATTATGCTTAGGACCTAAAAATATTTGTTTAGAGACAATACTTCACTTATATACTTACTTAATATATTGTAAATAATAATTAAAAACAATTTTTAAAGGCTCCAATCATTATTTTAAATAAGTATTATCTCCTAAATACGGGATGAACCAATGAAATAGCTTTTATACATAATTTTAAGGAGTAATAGTACTCAAAAACCCTACAAAGCTTACTATTGCGGGACCTACGCCAAACCCCGATAACGGAAGGGCCCAACAATGGATATCTTACCTGGCAGATACACTAGAATCTATCTATAACAAATAAGCATCCTAACTCCCCCAGAATAAAGGGGAATCCTTCTATATGATATAACGGCCTAGATACTCGCACGAGAGAGCACGCAGGGCCCGATATATCCTACCTAAGGTAAACTCTATAAATACTGGATCAAGCCTTAAGGTACACATATTTTAACTTTAGACTATTTACCTACAGTCACACTGTGCACACATACCACCTCTTTGGCGAGAGCCTAATTCGTGCACAGTGATCCCACGCTCTCCTGGATATCTCCTCCATAGATACCCAGGCAGAGCCCATCGATCCAAGACAAAGTACTAGCCCACTGGCTAGACATCTGTGTTCTACACCAGAACACTTACAATTCTTTAATGGGCCTGTTTGGATTGGTGGTAGGAGCGGTGGCTTAAAAGCTATCGACTTTTAAAAAAGCTCGGTAGAAAAAAGTCAGGTTATAGATAATAATTTGTGTTTAGATTGATGGTAGTAGAAGTGGCGGAGCCCATGTCAAAAAACTGAGAGCTTTTTAAAAAAAGTTGGATTCTGGAGCTTTTTCCTTAACAGACTTTTTGAGCGTTAGGAGCATTAAGTCCATTGAACTTAACGCCGAACCCAAACACACTACGTTGAGCTTTTTTTTTTCAAAGCCCATTAACTCTACCGCAAACGCTCCTAACGCCGATTCCAAATAAGCCCAATATTTGGTCATACATGCGATTTCCGTATCTCACTCTTATGTTAACAAAAAAAAAAAAAAAGTAACTGTTGCGTAGATTTTGTTTGTGAATAGTTGTTATTAATTTTTTTATGCCAATTTGTACACATACAGGCGCATTTACGGAGACACCAACATAAAATATTTTTAAAAAAATACAAAAATCATTATTAGCATAATTCATTTCAATACCATACAAAATTTATAAGCCATTATAGCTGCATATTAATTAAATTTTTAGTTATATATTAATATCCATATTTTGTGCCAAGGTACAAAACGAATATAGAGATTAATGTCAAACTTTGTCTCTCTTTTTTTTTTTTTTGGGTCCAAGTGAGGCCTAAAGCCGAAAACGTAGATTAGACTAAGGGGATGAATCCCATACAATCTTTGCAATATTGATTATGGTATGAAGTTAGGAATTGGGGTGGGATCCTCTTGAGCCCCAATTACAATTCATTTATTTTTGAGATAATTAATAGGTAAGTCGTCATAGTTTCAATCATATTTTAATTAAGTACTTATAGTTTTTTCCTTTTTATCATATCCTTATATTTTCATCTGTTTTCAATCAAGTCTTTGTAGTCATTTTTCTTTTTATCAGAACCTTATTATTTCCCCATATTTTTAATTGGGTCCTTGTAGGCTTTCTTAAAATTTTAATTTATTAATTGAATTGGAATTTTAAAAATAATTAATTATTAATTATAATTCTATTCTATTTTTAGATATATCTATTATAAATAATTCAAATTTTAATTCTTAGTTTATTAACTATAATAATTATTTTTAAATTATGTAATTATTAATTTAATTTTAATATTCATAAATTATATTTTAATATTATTAATTTATTTAAATTTCAATTAAATCAATCAATTAAAATCCAAAAAAACTACAAGGACCCAATTAAAAATATGGTGAAACAATAAGAACTTGATAAAAAAAAATTACAAGGATCTAATTAAAAACAAGTGAAAGTATAAGGACATGATGAAAATTTAAAAACTATGCACCTAATTAACAAGTAGTTAAAATTAAAAAGACCTGTAAATTAATTATCCATTTAATTTTTTCAAAAGGTATGTGAACTTTTTTTCTTTTTTTGATACAGAAGAACAAACCGAAGCAATACAAAAATAAATTACACGCAGGAATTTAATCCCAAATTCTCGAGATGGATCAACTCGTGTCTCGTGCAATGAATCAGGGCACGCATCAAGGAGAGGGAGGCAGTAATTCCTCTTTTAGCCAAAAGATTGGCCACTCTATCCCCTTCTCTAAAAATAGTATCTACCGAAATAATTCGAGATTTTTGCAAATGTCTATCATCATTTCGTATTGGTTGTTTTGAAAACCAATTCTCATCTTGCATGTCCGGGGAGTTGCTGCATGTTGAAATCAAAGGTATGTTAACCTAAACAGTATGACTCCAAGCTTAAGCCTATTAGTTTCAAAATTGGGCCTAGTTCAAGCCTAAATTTGCAAGCAATTCCCAAGTAAGGATCCATTAACACAGGACCCAACTGGGGATAACAAAAACACTTAAGGCAAGTGATTCATTTCATTTATAAATTGTTTCTAGTATACTATCAAAAAAAAAAAAAAAAAAAAAAAAATTGTTTCTAGTATAGCATTGTTATTATTGTCCTTGATATAAAAGCTTGATAGTATTAGATTTGGTTTTAAATATAAGACCTTAATTTATATTATATTTTAAATGTGTAATTTTTTAATAATATTTATATTAATTGCATACATTAAGTAGTTTCTATCCCGGATAGTTATAATGGAATTTTGTAGTTTGAGAAAACTAACATGTATTTATTAAAAATAATTAACATAATTAATTTTGTTTTTAATCCATCCAAACTAGTTTACTAAATTTTATATTAAGGAGTAAGGACTATAAATAATATAATTTTTTTTTTTTTTTTGGGTATAAAACAGGGCATTATCCCTTCCTCATTCCTGGACCAAAATAGACCGTGAGTATAAAACACCCACACAATCTCCGAAAATATCATTTTATAAGTGAGCTTTGTCTTTGAAATATTTTAAATGAATACTTGACCAATTGATTATGACATTTAATAGGGAAAACATAGCTTTTTATCGCTAGACTTACGATCAACTTAGACCAAGGCATCTTTAGTTTTCTTCACTATTAAGAAACTAATCCTTAGAATTATGGTCAACTTTAATCAAAGTAATTAGAGACAATATGAAGCTCTAGTCTGATGTAGTGATGACGTATCCTTGAGTAGGCATGGAAATAGGGCAGGTTAGATCAGACTTGCTAAAAAGGTCTAAGCATGTAATAGGGGCAAAAGGCCTGAGCCTAGGCCTGAATGTAAGCTTTTTTTTAGGCTCAGATATGGACCTTTATAAAACCTAATTGATCATGAAGCCTTTTTAAAACCTTACTTATAATGTAGACCTTTAAAAAAAGACCTTATATTGTCGGTTTTGAAAGCCATAACTAAACTTTGTGCACTTTGAAATTAAAATACAAGAATTGAAAAAAAAATTGTATTATTTATATGATATAAATATAATTATATTTATTTAATGTGTAAAAAGGTTAGGCCTAAAGGCTTCCAGGCCATACTTTAATAAAATAGGCATGACCTATTTACACATTTAAACCTTTAAATAGGCCTTAGCCTGGCCAAATTAACGAACAGGCCAGACTAGACTAGGCTATAAACAGGTTAGAATATAGGCCGTCGATCGGGTCTTGTCTATTCCCACCCCCTATCCATGAGGCGATGAAAATGTTTGATAGTGATAAAGATTTTGATCAAAACTGAACAGAATTTCAAATATTTATTTCTTGACAAATATAGGGATCTCGATCCAAATTAACCATAACGTAACTATCAAGACCATAATCTATGTTTTCCCTATATATTTTTAAAGGGCTATGATTTATTGTTCCTTTATAAGAAATAAGAAGACGGGTTGCCAGCTACATTAGTATATTCGATCTTATCTAAAATATAAGTCACTTTTAAATGTCTTAATTAAATTAAGAAGGAGTCTTATCAAATATATACTACTAAAACTCTAAGCGACTCATTCATTGGTACACCGTGGCTTGACAACTATGCATTTCCTTCATCATTCATTGGTCATTAGTGGATACACGTGTGCATCTTCATCATCTCTTTCTCATTTTTTCAAATTCATTCATATTCTGTTTAGACGTCAACCTTATCTTGAATATCATTGGACGTGCAAATTAATATAATTAATTATAGTTGTCATCTCTATGGGTCTATTCCATTCCCCATGTATCATAATGGAGTTTTGCCTTCCCCATGCTTAGTTTCCGTCCATCAAATATATCAAATAATGGAGTTTTGAATTTAAATGCCAAAACTCACGATCTATTTATCTTTCCCCCTCACTCTTCCTCTCATTTTTAAATCCATCCTTCCTTCTTCTTCCTTCCCCATTCGAGTTCTCTCTATCTCCCTTTTCATCTTTTCAATTCGACCGAGTAGTTACGGGGGTTAGCGAAGTCTACGGTGGTCGTCGGCGGAATCGTCCCACTCTTTGGGTCTCCCATGGTCTACAATACCGTTGGCGCTGAAAATAAGAGCCAATAAGTTCTGAAAAAAAAAAAGCCTGGAGCTTCGGCATGTTGAGATCGTCGCTCCTTTCAAACCCCAAATCGATGACCTTTGATGCAAATCAAAGGTGAGGTTGTACTTGGTTAAGATCGACGAGCCTTCCGGGCCGGCGAGATCCTCGTGAACTTTGGCGAGTCAAGATCGACGAGCGTTCTTGGTGGAAGATCCGCGACTAGCTTTTGTGAGTCACGTTCGACCAGCTTTCTTATTTGCAAATCGACAAAGCATGGCGTCGATTGTCTCACGGCCGAGAGTGGACCTGGAATGGCTCGAAGTGTAGTCTTTGTACTCTGAGTCTCTATTTATATCCTTTGAGCTTCTTTTATGATTTATGCTTCCATCATTTTTTTGCCATCTGATTGAGGTCGAAGATCAGGCCATTTGAGCAAAGTCGGCGATGGCGGCGAAGTGGAAGATCGACAAGGAAGGGAAGCCCAGCTTTGGAGGAGATATTATTTTCTTCGGTTTCCTCCAAATTCAAAATGCTCCTCAAGCTGTACTACTCATTTTTGCGCCTCGTCTCTCTTTGGAGAAAGTTTCTCATTTTTTCTTCAATCTCTTGCTCCAACCTTGCTGATGAGGTGCGTTGGGTATCGGAGTTGATTTAATTCTTCTGAGTATGTAAGCATTTCAATGCTTGGTTTTTTTCAGTTTAGATAGTTCCTCTGTAGAAGAATCTGCTTTTTCATTCTCACTGAGAAATTGTGATGGAAAACTTGAAACATGGAAGATCAATGTGAGTCGAAGAATGAAGAGCATTTCATCACAAAATGAGGGTTTCTCCTCAAATTGAGAATCGTTGTTATTATTGTTGCAAATAATTGAATTTGTCTTGCAGTTGGAGCTTTGTGTCCTACAGATGTATATGGATGTATGGTTTGTTATACAAGAGAAGAGGGAGTACCAAGCGATACGTAAAGTTTGTCGCCCCCACGTTCTATTTTAATGTAATATAATATCAGATTATTATATTATTATAATATTTTATTTTATTTTATTTTTACCCGAAATTTGTTTTTTTTTCTCTCCCGAATTTGTTTGTTTTATTTTATTTTTTTAATTCTCCCTTTTTAATTATAATGTGGTTGCCGCCCCCCATGTTCTATTTTAATATAATATAATATTACATTATTATATTATAATAATGTAATATTTTATTTTATTTTTACCGCGAAATTTGTTTTTTTTTTCCTTTTGAATTTGTTTATTTTATTTTATTTTTTCAATTTTCCCTTTTTAATTATAATGTGGTTGCTATATACAGATTTCATGTGGTTGCTATATGGGAGAGATTAGGAGAAAATATTTTCGGGAAACAAATTTGATTACATTGAAGGATTCGTGATAATAAATAAAACTAGTATGTTAAACAACTTGAGATCATTCTTCAAACCACAAGCAAAATGATCAAATTCAAGATTATAAGGAGTTGACGCCATGATATAAAAATTATGCATAGAAAAGAATTAAAAATTATAAAAATCAAGTAGAAAGTGAGTTCATAAATCTCACTTTCCATCCCCATGATATAAAAATTATATATAGAAAAGAATTCTTATGATAATCTTGATGACACTACAAGATTAGAAGGACGCAAAATAATTATTGAAATAAAAGACAAGGAAAGTTAGATTAATATAAAATTTGAAATTGAAATTAAAATATAGAGGATAAGTAGACGAAAAGCATAGGAAGTGAGAGATTCTTGGGAAGGAAAAACTCATTTTGTTGTATATGGGAAGTTATGATCTGAAAAATTAAATAAAATAGTAATTAATATGGTCATATTTTGAAATATTTGCCAAAATATCATTGATTGGTTTAGTTGGGCGGTGCCACGATTATAAAAACCTAGGCGTGGATTAACCTATATTGGTTTATTAGGTGGGGATTTCGATTGGTTTAGTTGGGTGGGGATTTCAAATTTCAAATTCCTCCAAAATCATCGATATATTTGATTCTCCCTCTTCCCTCGGCATGGTCTTAATTTTATTTTTTTAAAAATACAAAGTGTTCATAATCGTTATCCATGAATTCAATATTATTTATGGAATTTAGATGATTAGTATTTCTATGCCACTAAGAGGATTATAATTATACTTATTATTAATATTTATTTATTGATGATTTATTATTATTATTATTATCATAATAATATAGATAATGATATCAAATTATTATATTGATAATGATATTGAATTGATTAGGAGATTTAAAATTTGAATTTCAATATAAAATAATTGATTAATGCTCACCACAAATTACGTGATTTAGAGAATTATAAAATCGAATTCAAAATTCAAATGATTGTATTTATTATTGGTTTATTAATTTATTGATTCATATTATAGGAAGTGAGAGATTCTTGGGAAGGAAAAACTCATTATAATGTATATGGGAAGTTGTGATCTAGAAAATTAAATAAACTAGTAATTAATATGGTCATATTTTGGATTTGGTGGCAAATATTACCTTATTAAGCGCTAACCTCCCACCGTTCACGGATTTAACGATAAGTCTGTTGCAATAAAAGCATACTAATTTTAATTCGTCTTCAAAGATTGGTAATATCAAGTTTTTTTTTTGGCAAATTTTATTATTTATTCAATGACGTATTGCAAAGATATATTATAAATACTAATTGTTTTAATTTCATATCTTAACTTCATTTGTACAAGAGAATATGTGTTTTAATTTTTCCCAAAGCATGATGTCCATTAATTATATTTTGATAATTTAAATGTCTTTATTCTCTTGAATGCATCGATGAGTTTTTTTTTCATTTACTTGACTTGGTTTACATGTTCATTTTAGAGATGGGTATTAGTTTCAAAATAATACTTAAATGTTTAAAAAGGGTTGTTGTCATTATTTTGAGGAAAAAAATTAATCACAAACAGTAATTTAGCCTTTAAATTAGTAACAACTTCCATGTGATTCAATAAATTATTTAGTAACTGATTCCTACTTAAGCGCTGACCTCCAATAGGGTTAGCATTTATTTAATCTCTGTGCATGAACTGCATCATTTAACACTATATATTTTTCCACGTTTTCATCCCTTTCCCCATGTACACATTTATTTTTAGGCCTGGAGTCAAGATTTGCCAAAACATCATGGTTAGTTCTTGGTTAGTATAGTTGGGCGGTGCCTTGGCTAAAAAAATTGGGCGGTGGATTAGTTTATATTGGTTTATTAGGTGGGGATTTCGATTGGTTTAGTTTGGTGGGGATTTCAAATTTCAAATTCCTTTAAAGTCACCGATATATGTGATTCTCCCTCTTCCCTCGGCTTGGTCTTAATTTTGTTTAAAAAAATACAAAGTGTTCATAATCGTTATCCATGAATTCATTTTTATTATTTATGGAATTTAGATGATTACTATTTCTATGCCAATAAGAGGATTATAATTATACTTATTATTAATATTTATTTATTGATGATTTATTATTATTATTGTTGTTGTTGTTATTATTATCATTTGAGTGGATTGTTCCAAGCCCACTTTGTTCTTAAGATTCACCTGGCTAAAGTGCTAGAGCTTAATTCTAGACCATGCCTCCCCTCCTTAAAAGAAGCTGGTGTAAGGCCTCCCGCTAGATTCCTTTTAAGTTTCGAGTTTGAATCCTGGAGGAGACATCGTTTCAGGACTTGGGAGAGATAGCCCCTAAACTGGAATGATAATATTAAAAAACTAGTAATAATCAAGCATGCACAACTAAAGATTTTTAGCCGGCGCCTTAATAATCGCCCGGGGTTCAAACCTCGTCCCCTCCTCTACTATGTGTATCAAAAAAACTAAATATTTTTAAGTGGTTGAGGTTATTTTAATAATCGATATAGAAAAGTATATTTTCAATGGAGGTGTTTTTTCTAAATCGGTGGATAAAAAAATTGAATCGTGATCATAATTCTAGAAATTAACTTTTAGGCTCTCATAACGGTGTTAGAATTGAACTAATAAAATTTATACTAGTCAATATCTATTTGTATTGTACGATTTGCTTATGACATACTTTTTTCAAATAAAGTTTTAATAATCACTTACCTTTTTCAAATTAAAAGTGAATGCATCATAAAGTAATATTTATGACATATAATCTTAACATGTGATGGAAAATTTGATCCCTATTTTAAAAGACATGTTTAACCAAATATTTTTAAGTGGTTAACAAAAAAAAAAAGTATATTCTTAATGGAGGGCTTTTTTTTTTTTAAAAAAAAAAATATCAATGAATGAAAAAATTTGAATGGTGATTCTAATTTTGGAAATTAACTCTTAGGCTCTATGTTTTATCTCGGGGGTTGATATTTTTGATATTACTAAGCATTACAATTGAAATAATAAAATTTAACATAAACTATTTCTATTTCATATGGTTAGTTTATCCTCTGTGTGTATGTGATTCTTAGGATCTTGATGAGACTACAATATTGGAAGGATTTAAAATAATAATCAAAATATAGAAAGTGAGACTAATATGAAATATGGAAAGGCATGGAGTGAGAAATTCTTGGCAAACAAAAATTCATTAAGGTGTATCTTGGAAGTTGTGATCTGAAAATTGAATAAAGTAATTAATAATTAATAAATCAAAAATACCTTTCAAGTCATTTTATTTGCTTGTAATCAACTTTTTTACTTGAAAATTTGAAATAAATCACCAATCAAATAAAATGAGGGGGATGATCGAGTTATAATTTATAAAAATCTATCTAGATTGTATATTTAAATTAAGATTAAAATTTTAACAAAATATAATGAGTTATTTTGAAGATACTCTATTTAAAAGGAGAAAAAGAAATATGAAGGATCAATAAAGATAGAAACAAAGAATACCTTGTAATGGGAAGACTCATTGGTGTGGTTGCATGTACCTCTCAAATTAATAGGGCATTAACACATAGAAAGCTACACACAAAGGAAAGTCAATTTAAGACGAACACATTACCAAAGGGAAAAGAAAATTTCAAATTGTTGTTTCGTCATGGGAGAAGTGAAATAACATCGGAAAGAAACATAAGGTGTTGGAAAATGTGAGAGTGCATGGTATATAAATGAGAAAAAAAGGTAGGACTCATGGATTGGTCACTAGGATGAAAAACATGTATTTGATTTATTTTGGCGATGAATAATAAGTGCATCCATGGGTTTAGCTCGATATGTAATGTACGATCAATTATTGTTGACTAAATTTACATTCAATTTTGGGATGTAATTTATTGTGTTTAGGGATATTTTATATTTAATTATTTTAGCGATATGCCTTTAAATCTCGGCGATGGTTTCTATTTATTCTCTATGATTATAAGATTTCTTTCAAGGGTATTTTGTATTTAATTATTTTAGATGATTGGCCCTTAAATCTCAGTTAAATTAGGATAGTTTTAATTTGATTTATTCTCCATGATTGTAGGAAAATTTAGGGCTAAAATAATTGGTACTAAACCTAATTTAACCTATATGTATCCACTGTTATGTGACTCATGAAGTGAGAAGCTCATAGTATAAAATTCCTTAATTGAAGGAATTGAATTTATTTATTATTTATAAATTTTTGTTGTTTTTAATCTATTCCATTACTCCTCATGGCTTTGAAAAAAAAAAAAAAAAATACTCCTCATTGCTTTGGAATCATATTATTTAGAGTAAACTACTCTAACATCCCTTGTGTTTTGCCTTAATTACAAGCACCTCCCATTTGTTTTGAAAACCTACACTTAGGTTCAAATTGTTAACTCCGTTAAGGATTTTGATTTTTTAATTAATATTTATATTAAAATAAATTTTATTTACTAATTTACCCTTCATCATTACTAATTTCCTAATTTTGCCTAAAATTATTTAAGTAATTCAAGAGTTCTTTTTATTTTTCTTAATTTATTTTTTACTTTTGTAAATAGTAATCTGTTAATTTTTTTTTTCATATTGAGATGAAGACTTCATTAATTTAATTAATGAAAACAAAAAAAACTTAATTAAAAATGTGATTATTCTTTTAATAGATGTATACTTAAATAAACATGTCTATAAATGATTATGAAAAAAATATTTAAAAAAATAAAAATAAAATAAGTTATATAATGTCTCAAATTTAAATTATTAATAACATATGGTGAGGTGTCATGGATAAAAAAAAAAGAAATATGTTCTTAGTTATTTAAAAGAATACAAAAGAAATAAATTTCAATAAATATGATAAAATTTTAAATTTTTTAATATAGTAGAAATCAATAAATTTTATAATATATTACAAATTTTTGAACATATATATTATAATGATTTCTGTTAATATAATTTTAGAAAAATATAATTGTTCATACATTTATTGAAAGAGGGGCATTTTGGTGAAAACAAATGTTTAATAGTCAAACTTAACGGCTAACTAACGGTTGGATGGATAAAAATGAAATCTCAAATATGTGTTTGAGAGGTTTTTCGTAGCTTGCATTCTAATTTCAAGGAAGGTCTATATACATTTTTCAAATAGAGGGGAGGTTTGTGTAATTTAGGTAAAACAGAGATGGGTAGTCAATGTATTTTACTCTATTATTTATGTTATTTTCAATCTATTCCATAACTCCATATTAACCACTTGTGTTATGAAGAAATTTTTAATAAATAAGTAGGAAAAGTATTTTTATGCTTTATATTGAATAACCTAGGTATTTTCAAGTGTTTGATGAATTTTTAGTTGTGAATTATAAAAACAAGTATATTTTTAAATATACACACATTTAAGTTTTTCATAAAATAAATATATGAATCAAGGATTTTTTTTTTTTTTTTTTTTGATCAAATTAAATGCTACATAGTCATATACTAATTTTTTAAGCATTATTTGTTTCATTCCATCCCAATCTGCTGCGTCAAATGTGCGTGGCTGTTTTCTATAATGGATTTTTTTGAAAAATTGTATGATAAGGGAGTTTCAATTTGGTCATTGAAAGAATTTTGCACATTGCGCATCGTACGGGTCATTTTATTGTCGGGACGGTAAGTTCAAAAATTCACTTCATTTTTTCATGGACTACATGATGATCACTTCTTTCTTACTTTTTTCTTTTTTTCTGCATCAAATAATGACTATTGTATGTTTATTCCATTCTAACCAAGTGCTTTGACATGGTTAAATGTGTGTGGTTGTTTATAAAAGATATTTTGAAGAATTGTATGATGATACTGAATTTTTTATGTTGATTTTTTGGAACATTGTGAAGGGACTTTTAGTTTGGTCCAACCGATCCTTGTTAGCATCAAAAGCTTATATAATTAAAAGAAGCTCACCATCACACGCCCCGAGGCATATAGTATTGCTGATTTTAGGTGTTTACCTGTAGTTTTTCCAAAGAGAATAATCTACATATTGATAATTTTTATTGCATGTGATTGTGCAACGCATAGGGTGGTTTGTCTTGATGGATCAAATAATACAGATTTTTGATATAATAGTGGAACTATTAAATTCAATTAAAAGCAAGATAGCAGTGAGTATACGACTGCTTTAAAACCTTTAGTCGCCTCAAGTTAAATCAAAATAAACCAAATTATATAGTGAAGGGCACAACTCGGGTCGTGTTCTCTTAAGGAGTTGTTTATTTGATTCCTAGGTTAAACTAAGTGACAAAAACATTGAAAGGTGTTTTGAAATTGATTTTTTTATTTTTATTTTTTTAATGATGGATAACAACCTAAACTACTATATTTTGAATTTTTGATAAAATGATGAATAGAAGTATGAAATATTCCTTGGAAGTGAACCTATAGCTATCTTAGCTTGCCTGATGTCATGTGAGTTAATTAATTTACCAAGTCTAATTAAAAACCCCAAACACGGTTTGAGTCAAGTGATCCTTGACAAATAATTATCCTAAACACTAGATAACAACAACTTATTAAGTTACTTTTGAAACCATTTAGTGTGCAATTTAAATTGAGTTAGTAAAACTTGCTTCCTTAACGAAGAATGCTCATAGAGACACTGAATAGCAACACAAATCAATATCATACCTAACAACGTACTCGATAAAACAATTTCAATAAGTGCGAATGAAAATATATAAAATCAAAACATAAGTGTTACAACTCAATTCAAATTACAATAATCCAACTAACAATGATTTAAAACTTGATACATTTTAAGACGTGGTGCGTAACTTAAAATGATTTGAATGTTAGTAGGTTGTTGGTGTTGAAGTAATTTGAATTTTTAAATCTTGGAATTAAAGTATCTAAAATATTAAATTCAACCAAATAAATGGTCATGTAGCAATTGTCATACTTTTCATATTTGAATAATTTTTCAAGAATTCAACAATATTTTTCCGTCTCAATATTTGAATTTAGATTAGTTAGTCATTTTCTAATGCATGTAATAAGTAAGTCACACATGATTTAATCCGCGGGTTATACTGAAATATCTTTTTGAGCCTATTAGTTTAGATTTTTTCTTAAATATTTGTTTTATACTTCTTTATGTTAACAATAATGAAGATGCTTTCTATCCGCGCAACTAGCGGGTAATTAAGGCAAAGGCCTTGAATGATATAAGCATTGACAATTAGATTTTGATATATAGAATAGATATGAACCCATCTCAATCTAAACTACCTTTCGATATGACAAAGAGGCAGTTTTCCATTACTATTTCATTTGCAATGACGATAATTAAAAGCAAGGCCAATCGATGTCCAATGTAGGTCTGTACCTATCGAGTCCGGTTTTCTCACATGGGCAACTATATGTTGCACTATCAAAGGTTAAGAGTTTCAATAGGTTGAAATCACTTATATTGGATGAGTTCAATCAATGCAATAGTATTACAATAAATGTAGTTTATAGAGAAATTTTTCAAACCTTTTATTGCAATAATAGCATGAAGATAATCTTCCTTATCACCATATAGGACTATGTGAAATGTATCATGATTATGATGTAATGAATTGGTTGAATAATAACATTGTAGCATATATTGATCATTTTAGCTCATTTGTAATTTTAACATATCCGTGCAACGCAAGGGTCGAAAGTCGTGTTAACTCATTAAATATTTATATGTCTTTTAAAGAAATTTCAAATTTACCTCTATTAAATTAAAAAATGTGGATTAAAAATAATAAATACAATACGCCCATTCAAATGTTACTAATGGGACAAAACAGACAAATAAACATTAATTAATTGCTCTTTAAGCTATTTATATTATATATATAAGAGAATTATATTCTTTCAGGAGACGACTTATAGGTTGAACAACAGTAGATAGGTTACAAAATGTCTACGGTATTGAATCACACAGGTTGGCCCTTCAAGCAACTTGTTATTTTAGCTTGTCCTGGCGGAAAAAAACTTGTTATATTAATGTGTATTATTGATCACTGATTTCGACATATGATTGATTATCAGTCGAAGATGTGTTTCTACTTCTCACAGTATTATAATAATGGGAAAATTCTCTTCGGCAGAAATAACCAAGACATTGTTAAAAAGGCTTAAAAAATCTCACATGTTAAAAAAGATCCTAAGACTTTTTTAAGTATTATTTCAGTAACGTTAACAACTATATCAATATAATATTAACAATTATATCAAGTATACATCAATAACCATATCTTAACAACTAAATCAAGACACGTTTACAATTATATTAGTACAACATTAACAACTAAATCAATACACGTTAACAATTAGGGTTTTTTCTGACATGTGACTTTTCTTTTGACATTTTTTAACAATATTTTGGTTACTTGAGCCCGGAGGGATTTTCCCTATAATAATACTCTATACTAGAACTAATTTTTGTGGTGGGAGATTTTTGAGCTTCTCATTGAAAATAGGAAGATGAAGAAGAGGAAGAGGAAGAAGGCGGCTAATAATTACGAGGAAGGAATGAGGTGTTGATTTTGTTGTAACGTCATATGTTTTTTCAGCTAGCCTGCGTCATTGTTTTGTTAGCTACTAATCAATATTACTTTTTTTTTATTCTAAATATAAGATAAAATTGATTTTTTTAGAGAGATTAAAGAAATTAATTAAATTACTTTATAGTATTATTTTTTCTCGAAATTAATTAGTTTGATTAATAAACTAATATATGATATAATTAAGTAACTTATTTAACTTCTTTAATCTCTTCAAAAAAATCAACTAAATCTTTATTTATAGGATCAGGGAGTATTGTTTTAAACTCTCCTGGACACGTGGACGGATATGAAAAGTCTGCCTATGATAAATCAAAGGACCAACAGGAGTAGGAAAATAATGTTTATACATGTATTTTAGTGAAAAATGTAAGCACCGCCTCTCATAAATACAAGACTTAATTTATAGGATTAGGAACACAGTACTCAACAGCGCAGTGTCCTCTGAATTTCTGACTGCTAGATTAATCTCCAATGTATGAATATTAAGAGAATGATCTTCCACCAAATGAGAGTAGATAGTTTAATTTGTTCCCTTTTTTTTTTTTTGAATTATTATTATTAAAGCGAACAATCATACACAATAGTTTAAGGTTACAAGCGGATCAAATCCGCAATTCCCACTTGAAATTAAAGCTACGTTATATTTAAGTGAATACAAATGTTCTATATAACAACAAAGCTAGTATGTTTCATTATGTTTTGATTTAATTGGCTCCTCTTTGTGATGAAATTAATCAACCACAAAAAATTTCATATGAGAAAAATCGAGACAATAACATACGAGAGAGAGTATCTTCTATCTCGATTAGTTTGATGCAGCACCATAATCTGGTTTTGTGATGTATGTGAGGCCGCTTTTGCGTGTAGTCTAGTCGTGTTTGTGTGATAGTCTAATTCAAATAAAAAAATGCGTATGAGCACTATATATAATAATATATGATGGGACGGATTATATGTACATGCGACGAAACTCCGTACCAGAAAACAAAGTTAGGCGCAAGTTGATTTCCAAGAATATGTTCTTTTGTTTTTAGCTTCCTAAAGTCCATCCACTCGACATGAATTTTGAAGAAGGACCTTCATTGAGAACAAGAACAACATCGTTTTTCTTTGCAACAGTTCTGTTCCGGGATCCGTCATGACATATCTTAGTTGACACTTTCAAAATTATCTGCGTCAGTAATATATATAAGCTATATATCTGTGTTCTAACCGCCTTTCTCCTTTATATTTCCAAATTTCCAGTTATTATTTTACCACAAAAACGAGCAATTATATGCATCAGACTGCTAGAATAGTAACTACTAAAGGAGAAATGTGTGTGTGTGTCTATATACATACATATATAAACATAAACACACAGACAGATAATCTGTTCAAATTTGCACTATATTTAAATTTCGTAGATTATTCAGCGTCGTTGGTTCATAAGAATCTAGGATTTGGATATGGCTTTGTTGACTGGAGAAAGTACGAATAATTAGTTATTATATATACAAGCAGGTACACACATATATATGGCCTACAATAGAGAAGATTCAAAGAGTTTACAGTATGCTAACTTGTCTGACCTAAAAAAAGATGAAAGCCTCCGAATTTGATATGACTACACTATTAATTTATTATTACATTATTCCACTGTCTTTTCCTTTATCCAATTCTGGTTATGAACACAAAAGAGAATCAATCTCAAAAGACTAGCCCAGGTATCACAAGGAATAGTCTCTTGAACTTATAAACTACACTAGCTACACTCTTGAGACTCTCTCCAATCCAATCGTGTGGGACTTGATAAATTTTTACAAGACCCAGTCGGCTTGCAGAGGAAATTGATCCATTGGGTCGGATGAAAAGGAAGCGTAACAGTCATCAAAGAAAGGGTCTTGGACATTATTATTGATGGGAAACTGATGATGAGGAATAGGATTATCAATATTTTGAAGATGATGGCTATGAGTGTTGATATTGATGAGCAACTGGTCTGTTTGTTGTTGCACCTCTGAAACCTTAGCCTTCATGGTTTCCACCTCCAACTTGAGCTGCTGAACCATCTTCTGCAGCTGCTGGATAGCCCCTGCACTGCCATACACAGGATCCCTCACCCTCGCCATTGCCTCGTACACTATCGCTTTCACTGCATCCTCTCTCTTCGTCTCCTCCACCATCTTCATCATCATCATTTACATATATCACAGATCAAATCAATCAAGAACGTAACAACGTATAATATATATACATGTGATGTGTGTTTTGGAACTTGGTATATGTATGTATACCTGAATCATTTTGATAACGTTGCTGGCGCCGAAGACTCGGTGGACTACGGCGAACTTGTCGAGCTCGTCAGCCGGGAAGTATGGGGAGAGAAGGCACTTGTTGTCACATCTCCGGCGAAGCATCCTGCAAGCTGCGCATGGTTGGTGGGGTTTCGCTTCCATCTTCTCGGGAATATCGCTGAGACGTGATGGCGTATGGAGATATATATATATATAGACAAAGAGATCAGCTGCTGAGGTGCGGGCGGCTCAAGTTGTTACGTATTGACAAACAGCTCCTTAATCAGCATATGTCAAGGTTCCTTCTGAAATAATGTTTTCACTTAAAAAGGCATATTATTTAAGTTAGGAATTAGGATATTATTTAAAGAATTAGTTAAACGTTTTAAAGTAATGACTGCTATTTTTAAATTTAAGAACGTGAGAAACATTTTTTTTAAATAAATACTATATTTAATATTTTAGTTTTCATTTTTATTTAGGACTAGACATGAAGAAGCCTCAATCTTTGATCTGGGATGTCTCGTAGAAGGTAGGTGGAAAGGGGAATGGAGGGTTGGAGTTTTCAAAGGTGAAGTGGAAGGAAAATCTTTGAGCAAAAAAAGTGAAAGGAAAATGAAAAGTATCTCTGTTGAAAAGGGTGGAGGAGCTTCTATTGACATGTCACAGTCTCACTCCGGGGACAAGAAGACCTAACAACAGTGACTCTTTTTGGGTTTTTCTTATGAGAAGCTGGACGCTTGGCCTCTTCCTATTTG
This sequence comes from Acacia acuminata, assembly GCA_019022655.1. Taxonomy (NCBI): domain Eukaryota; kingdom Viridiplantae; phylum Streptophyta; class Magnoliopsida; order Fabales; family Fabaceae; genus Acacia; species Acacia acuminata. The sequence goes on from JAFJYI010000235.1 coordinate 113,223, forward strand.
CTCTCCCACTACTGTCCACCCTATTTCCAGCACCTATATTCAACACATCTCCCACTACTTTGGACTATTACAATCCCTATTTAAATCTTCTAATTACTAACTTATACAAATACAAAAATGATAGTTAAATGCAAGTTTTATATCTTAATGCATTAATTATTTATGATATTTAAAAAGCTCTAGAGATTCAGATCTAAGGCATGCAACGCCTTCTTCTCAGTTCTCATAGTCATAGGTGACCCCACTCTTAACTATCATTTTCAAGGTATCCCACTTCAAAACAGTTGGAAACTTGGGGCTGGAGAATATCTAGAAAGATTGCAGACGAAGAAATTACTCATTCATTATTCTTTTGGTCATACTTCTCTTTTTACTATCCAACAAAACTTAAATGTTTCTAAGGAAAAACATGGAAAAGGCATTGTATCATGCCATACAGTATGTACAAGACGTATATCAGTTGTTTAAAATTCATATCTACCCCTTGGAAGAGTAATCTAACCAATTAGTATGAACTAAATTTTAAAGATGTGGTCAAATATGAGCATCTAGCCCCTTCATCGTATGAAATTACTCAGTTTTTAAGAAAGAAGTCCACTTTTTCTTCTTCTTCTTGTATGTGCTTTTAAAAAAAAAAAAAACATTAAAGGGACAAGCAGTATCAACGTGAGGTTATAAGTGTTATCGAACCTACAAACCTTCTATTTACATGAAAATTTCCATATCACTAGGTTATTGGTGAAAGACATCTGTCGTTTGCTATTGTCAAGGGATAATTTCTCGAGACGAAAAGTTGTTCAACCCCATAAATAGCTTTATTATTTATGATAATTAAACTATGAATCTGACCAAGAATAGGTGTAGATCATACAAGTAAGTATGGTTGTGTAGCCGTATAGTATTCCATTTTTTCTCACTGTTCATGTCTTATCATTGAAAATTGAAAAGAAAAAACAAAAAAGTTAGCTAGCTGCGGCTTGACTCAGCAGCTTCATATTACACCACGCCATCTCATTTGCTTCCCCTGACTATGACCCTAACCAATCCTTGACTGCAATATTACGTGGAGAAGAAACATTTTTTCATGGAATTCAAAGCTTCCATCAATAATCTGCCCTCGTTTCTACCTTCAAGTTGAACATGTTACGTAATGAGGACTTCTCTCATATCTCATCTTAAATCTTATTCGCTCTCTGTTAGGAAAATATGTGTTTCCATGTTTAATCAAACTACAGTTTGAGACTGCACAACAGAAAAAGAATGGAAAGAAACAAAATAAGAATCATCATGCATTATAATACCATAAAAGAACTAAATTTGACGCCACCTCTATCAAATAAACAGGAAAAGTAAAATTTTTAATTTTCCAAGTATTTGTTATTGAATTCTATAATGAAATTTACTTGAGGTGATGTGGTGGAGGGCTTTCTTTCCCGAAGGCTTAATCATAACATGCTAAACCTTGAAAGGAAATCTTTTACAGTGATTTTTTAATTGAAGAATCAGATTGCAAACATCTTTTCTCTCAATATATATGAAATGAAGCAATCTGATTCAAGTGGTTAACATATGCTGAACACATCGTTAGTTTTCGGTTTCTGTTGTATAAATGAAATGAATTAATCCAGAAGATATGGTACCCCAAAGAAAAGTTAGTACTCGTATTTGCTCTTTTCAATGGTACAAGACTATTGCTACTTTTCCCCTCTAAAACAAGATTGAATCTGCACCCTCGCCTTCTTCCCGAGCCACAGTTTTATTTTGGGAGGATGACTTTTATGTTACAACTAAGAAAATAATATCACAGGTGAACATGAGATTAATAAATGAATCAGTTGTCATTAACAACTTATAAGACTTATCAAATATTATGCCTCTCGGTTGAGATCTGGATGTCATTCTCCTGTTATTTTTCACAAGGTCCCGGAGCTGGGGCAGGGGACAAAAAGTCAAAAACAGTTACATAAACCAACCACGTGCAGAAGCAGAAATTTGTTTACTCATATATAGGTTTATATTCTGGTGTACAATAACTACATCACCGACAAAAAAAAAAAAAAAAGGAATAAGAAAATCAGAAACGAAAAAGAAAATATGAAGCAAAAGGAAAGCCTGTTTCAATCTAAAACCTTTACACATTCTTCTAGAGATCGAATGTGAGAGAGGTTTATTTTTTTCCCCCTTTATTTATTTATATATTTGTCTTCACGAAAGAGCAACACAGGAGAGGAAAATAGAGTTAAGGCAAGACCTCTTCTTCTAAGGATCTATTTGGTTTTATGGAGAAAAAGGGAGAGGTAAGATTTTAACGTTATTTTGTTTGGTTTATGAAGAGAAAAGAAAGAAAATATTTTTATATGGACACCCCTACCCTTATTTTATTTAAGCTATTTTTCTTCAATATTAGTTTTTTTTTTTTTTTTTTTTTTTTTTTTGCCCTCTGTAGAATATTTAATCAAATATAATTACAAAATTATGGTTTTATAATTATCAAAATTAATTAAATAATATAATTATAATACAATACTCATAAGTCATAAGAAGAAAAGAAGGCAAACAAGGAAAAAACAAGACTTATGAGAAGGAACAAACCCAAATTTCAATTATGATGCCAAGAAATTCTATCTATTTTTTTCGACATTTGCGCACATACTCTGCAGCTCTCTTGCACTCAAAATTGAAGGTCCCTTTATTCCAACAACAAAAATTCTTCAATCTACTCAAATTAATTACATTGATATTATATGAAGTACAAGAGGTAATATACTTGTTTTAATTTTCTGTATATATATTCCAAATACAAAGATCAGATATAATAGTTAACCTTATTTATTTATTTAAACGATGAGAACATTTGTAAATTACATTAAATTCATCTTCAGGTGGCAATAATAGCACAATCGGTACGAGCATAGTCGATGACTCGTTGCTAATTTGAGATATGAAATAAATTTCTCGGGCCTCATTCCACTAAGCATCTCTCATCCTAATGTTTAAGCAAGAAAGTTCGACGAAAAAGCTGCTCATATTCAAGCTTCATTCCTCGCCTAACTCATCCAAAGATCTAAACGGTCCAGCTGGAACACCCCCCCCCCCCCCCAACTCATCCAACGAGCTGAGCTTCATTCCTCTCCATAAGAGAGTTTGAGTTTTGTTAAAGTGTCTGCTCCAAGGTGAAGAGTAGATATAGCAAATGCAAATTTCAAGTGTTTGAGGTCTTGGGGGTATTGACAACAAAATGTTGATAATGCTAGCTACAATGACACTCTCTTAAGAACTTTGAAACAGAATTTATCATTGAACAATAAGTTGGTACTTGGTGGTAGGCATGTATTAAGACTAAGGGTATGTATTTTTTTCTTCTAAATTATATTGGTTAGAGAAATTAATTTTGTATTAAGACTTTTTCCTATATCAAAAAAGTAATTTATATATGTATATTTAACCAAATGAAGAATTTATCACTCTATGAATGCCAACTCAAAGTGGGTTATGATTTTAGTAGCCACTAAACTTTAGTCATTGAGATGATCAGCACTCCTAGTATCATTTGTGTGGCTATTGATTTGCAATTAGGTTATAAAAAAGGGCTAATGAATCAACAATCTTGTGGCTATATCTCACAATTTGACTTTGATTGATCCTTTTAGTCATAAATTTTAACAAAATGTTTTGTCCCTGTGAAAAGATTTATTCTTCCCATTAAATTCACAGTTTGCCTCCCTAGAACATAAATGGTGATGCACACAAAGGGGTTTACTTTATTTTCCGTTTACGTTTTCCCTTTAGTTCCTTGTATTCACTCATTTGTTCTTGTTCAAAATAAGTATTGACTCACTATTTGTGAGCCAACCTTTTCAAGAAATTCAAGAGCTGCTTGCTGGTCGGAGAAGTTATTTTGGGAAAATAACACTCAGGTCCCAAGGAATATACAAATTATTAAAAAAGTCCCAACCCAAAATCACATATCAAAAAGATCCATAGGGACTTTTTGATATTAGTTGTATTGACAACATGAAGTGCTATATTCACAACAGAAATTGCTATATTGACAACAAAATTTAAAAACATGTTCATTCACAACAGGAAGTATTATATTCTCAACAAAATTTAAACACTTGTATTTTGTTTCAAACTTAGGTCCCTAAGTGTATAGAGGCCATTCACAACAGAAAAAGTTATATTCACAACATAAAGTGCTATATTCACATCAAAATTTAAAAGTTCCTAAAAACTTTTTTTTTATATTAGTTGTATTGACAACAAGAAATGCTATATTCACAATAAGAAGTGCTATATTGATAACAAAATTTAAAAACCTGGACATTCACAACAGAAAAAAGCTAGATTCACAACATGAAGTACTATATTCACAACAAAATTTAAAAATTCCTACGGACTTTTAGATTTTGTTGTGAATATAGTTTTTTGTTGTTGTGAATGGCCAGGTTTTTATGTTGGGACTTGTTTGATATATTGTATATTCCTTGGGACTCGAGTGTTATTTTCTGGAAAAATTGGCCCAAGTATTCGTGGTAATAGGAACCTTCTTTTTTCGAGTTGCCCATGTTTGACCACGAGACAAAACGTATAGTTTTAACTAATATACTCTTTTTTATCCTAAAATATCTTTCTTAAGTTTCCTACATCTCTCTTACTTGGTTATTGTTGAATAAGTATTAAGGGAAAAACATTTCTCATGTTCTAGGAGAAGTGTATTCTCATGTCACACACACATAAAATGGTGGGACCCACATATATATATATATATAATAATTATATATATGTGGGTCCCACCATTTTATGTGTGTGTAGGAATCTTCTTCTCATGCAACATGAGAAGTTTAAACCCTAAGTATTAATATCGGTAAATTAAAAAATATTGTCAAATATAAGAAACATGTATTACATTTGGAATTAAGATCAATTCACCATTAAAGACGTCTCCAAGTAGATCTTTGATGCACTTGGGAAGTGCTACTCATCATTTCTTGAGTCCCAAATATGTGTTTGATACATATACATAGATAGTGTAACACCCCTACTTTTATAACGCATGTACCGATGTAAGCTTGCTTAGTAATATAAAGCCTTGAGTTAATTTTAGAGTATTTATTCCCTATGGTTATGGTGTGGAATTATTTCAAAGGCCCTAAGATGGAAAACAATGGTTAAGAGTAGGTAGCAAAGGTACTAAGTCAAAAAGGGTGGAATCGATCAACGGTAAGGTGACTTGAGCATAAAGTAATCCCGACAAAGTAAACCGGTATAATGGATAAGTGACGAAAGGCATTATGGGGACAAGGTATGCGTGTTGAACCAAGAGAGAGAGGGAGAACACGTGCCAGGACCCACTACGAAGAGAAAGTCGGTGGTGGTGGTGCTACGTCGGGTACGCGGCATTTCGGGGCGGGAGTTGGATTACCGAGTAAGCGCGCATTTCGAGGTGGATCCGGGTACTGGAATAAAGGTTTCTTGATCCCCAAGGTAGTATGCCCCGTCCACTTGTGGTCTGGGAAAAGTGACTAATTATCTAGGCCCACACAAGTCTAGTTGAAGGGCACGCATTACGAGGTAAGGTGGGACCGGTAACCGGGAGCTGAGCGGGGCCGGACAGGATTTCTGGAGTCGGGCCCAGGCCTAGGACACTGATAAGGGGTGAATCCCAATGGGCCCAGAAGAGAGAGAAAATATCTTGCCAGGTAATTATGAAGAGAGAGATTTGTCACATCAGTGTAATAATGAAGAGAGATAGTGAATAAAATAATCCGGTTAAATCTGGGCCACACAATTTAAACTTGATTTGACAATAAAATGACATGTAATAATCACATTAAAAGTGCAATTATGGCACATCTTGGTTCAGATTTCGTGGGTCCCAGCCTTGGAAAAGATGAACGACGCAAAATGACCATTTTGCCCCTCGCACCCTAACCCTACACCTAAGTCCACCTAAGGGCAAAATTGGAACACCAATTTTTGACCATAAGCTCGTCCTTTTCTGCCAAAAAGAGGGCCCTAGATACCTCTAGAAGATCTGATTGTGTGGGCCCATGCCTTGGAAGAAGAACAAGACCAAATGACTAAACTACCCCTAACCCTAAAACTTACAATCAAAAATATCCAAGGGCAAAGCTTGGAACTTGGGGTCTATAAATAGGACCTCTCCCCCTCCATTTTTCCCACACAAGCCACGAGCTAAAGGAGTCCTAGAGAGTGGTCAGCTGAAGCATTGGGTTTAGGAGGTGAAGAAGGTCACTCGCAACCGATATCCGGAGGTAAGTCCCTAAACCGACAACTGAGTAATCTTCTTCTCTGCCCTGTGGTGTTTCGTGGAGATGCAGTAGGTTTTTCATACTTTTAAGGTTTCCAATGAGTCCAGAAGGCATTTTTGTGTAGGGTTAAGAAGGATCATTTCGTTTGGAACTCTATAAACCCTAAATCTTCTTACACGAAAATCCGTCGGTTATTTTGGTTTCTGGGCAGCAAAAGTTAATCTGCGATTTTCAGTGGGTAAATGGAGTCTTTTTGTTCTGAAATTTTTTATGGTGAAAGTAGACATCCTAAGGATGCTTTTGATATATTATTTTGTGTCATTTGGAGTTTTTAAACGAGAGATATTGAAGGCTAAAGATAACTTAAAAACTGGATGTTTCTCTCGGACCAGTGGCTAGTACTTGGTACTAAGGACGAGTTTTGAACCCAGATGACTTTGTTAGATATTTTTCCTGTAAAATATACATTCTAAGGGTTCTAATTCCACTGATCCCATGTCAAAATTATTTTTCTGGAATTTATTAAAAATCGGTGAAGTTGGGTCAGAAATTCTGGAGAATTCTGGAGCTATGCGAATTTCATGAAACTTAAGGTAGAGTTGGAATGTGTAATTGATAGTATGATATTTGGCTGTATTTAGGGTATTCTCTCGTCTAGGACGCATCCCCGACGTAAGAGGAAAGTTTACCGCTTTGGAGGTGCCGGTAGTTGTAAACTTGCATACTCTATGTGGCTCTTGTATGTTGTGTTTTATCATGATTGTGGGTGTAGGCTAGGTGGTAGCTATGGGACTTCGTGTCCTATGGTGACTATTGAGGCCGAGGCATGCCGGCTAGGTAGTATCTGTAAGGGTGCTACTGAGGCCGAGGCATGGTGGCTAGGAAGTATCTCGTTTGGGGTACTTTTGAGGCCCGTGGCATGTGGGCTAGGTGGATCTGTGACCGTGTGTTCACGAGGTGAAGGTGAGGCCCAAGGTATATGAGGCTAGGTGGAACCTATATGACTGTGTGTTTATAGGTGTCCAGTGAGGCCTCTGGGATAGGTGGTTAGGGTTGGCCAGCCCTAACTTCCGAGGCCCTTTGCGCGCTGAGTCCGGGGGCTTGTCTTGACCAGGCGGTCCTGCGGATGTACATGCCAGGTTTATTTTCCCTGTTGTGATTTGCACTACATGCATTGCATACATATTGTATATAAGTTTAACGGTTACTCGGGGTTCAATCTTGAACTCCGACCGCTTTGAGACACGGGGTAAGACAAAAGAGCGGTTGGAGGCACGAAGAAGGTAGGGCGTGAAGCGGTGGAATGAAGAAATGGGGGATGCCCTATCTCATTTTGTACTTTATATTTTGGATGACCGTTGTTTATTAACGGTACTTTATTTGGTCCACTTGGATGATCGTATTAACCCTTCGGGGACTTATTTGATACTCGACTCATGAATGTTTATCGACGTTTAGTTTGTCCAACCAGGCCCCGTCACGTGCTAACTCTGAGCTATCTTTAATTGGGCTAAGTAATAAGGAAAGGTGATTAAATAAAAGGAATCCCTCTAACCCGCCACCCGAAAGGGCGAGGCCGGTAGGGGTGTAACAATTTGGTATCAGAGCACAGGTTTGGACAGTGCCTGGTTTGGACAATACTGATAAATAGATATACTAATAGAGTTTTGGGTGTTTAAAGGAGAAGATGGACCGGAGGTTTGGACGTGTGTATCAAAGGAGGGGAGGACGAAGGAGCAGGGCTCAGGGACCGGCTCAACATCAAGAGAAACCACTCCTTCCTGAACTGTTACCAAATGAGACACCTATACCTACTAATGTACCACCAGTACATTTACCCCCACCTGTCTTTAACTCTAGCCCAGTCAGGGAATTCGAACTTATCCCAATTCCCCAATTTCCACTACCACCTGTACCTTTTGTGGAAATAAAACAAGAACCCCCATCTCCCCCGCCACCACCGAATCCCCGCAACGAATTGGTTCACCACCCCTTCCCGACCTACCACTTGACCCTGACTTGATTTATCAGCTATTCCCATATCTGGCCCTTAACCCCGAAGAAGAGGCCATTCCCGCCGTTCCTTTGACAATGTTACCTCCACCCCCAGTTGAGCAGGAATTTGAACTCGAGCGTAGCCGGAACCCGAATGGGAACCAAGACGGAGAAGAGGAAGAGGAGGCGGAAGAAAAGAGGATGGATTTGGTAATTTACCATTTCCTTGGAAGATTGAAGAAGGACTTTTGGTGGTAGCCATGCGCAAAGTACCAAAGCGGCTTGCGTAGAGGAGCACACCCCGATCACCCAGTACCATCAGTACATGGCCCGTATGAGAAATGTCTACTTCAATAGCAAGACCAGTGGGGTGGACTCCCACTCGGACAATGGAAGAGGGTACTTCTGTATTTCCTTCCAAGAACTTCGGAGTGGATAGAACGGATCATCGGGATCATTGAAAGCGAGCAGTACTTCTTCACAGACTTTGGGGCTTTCATTTCTCTCGTAGAATTCCGCGTGTACCCTCATATGTAGGACCGAGTTGGTAGGAGGATGCAGTAGTTAAGCCTATGTCAAATAGTAAGCGAGTAGTAGTAGTAGTAGGAAGGTCATGAAAGGACTAAGTATGGTGTGATGTTTAGGATATGATATAATATATGAGTATTGGTATTATGTAATGTAAGAATGGTTATTATGAATATTTATGACTTAATGCTTTATTAATCCTTGCCTATGGAATAGTTATTCATTCAATATATGCGGTGTCGTAGTTAAAGATGCAACGAAGAAGAACAAGGGCAAGGAAGGAGCCCGAGGCAGGTAGAAATGACCCGAACCCTGTTATCACCCAACAAATGATGACCATGTTGCAAGAGCAAAGTAACCTAATGCAACAGATGAGGGCAGAGATAAATGAACTGAAGGCCCGGCAGGATCGAGAACAAGAGGAACGAGGAGATGATGGTGAAAACAATAGTACTAATAACGACGAGAGGCAGGGGGACCATCAATCAGACCAGCAAGGGAATGGGAACATTGAGACTCCGTTGTATTGGGTCTCCAAATTCTGTAAGCAGAATCCCCCAATATTTCGGGGACGATTTGATGCAGCAGAGGATTGGATCCTGCGTCTTGAGAAAATCTTTCAAGTCGGGATGTGGGAAGAGAGGAAGGCACAACTCGCCATCTACAAGCTTCGAGGGTGACGCTCGATCGTTGGTGGAGAAACACCGAGTCCACCCTCCGTGCCCCGAACATCCTGTTACTTGGGAGTTATTTCAAGCAAAATTCAATGAACAAGATCAGCCCCTTTCGTTAATTGCGAAAGAATCAGAATTTTTAAGAATCAAGCAAGGAGACAGTGAACCTTTTGAGGACTACTATGCCCGGTTCACTCGTCTATCAAGATACTCTGCTTACCACCAGAATCCCAATGCGGAGAGCAGCTTGGCTGACATACTCCTCCGAGGATTGAAGGATGACTTGAGAGAAAAGTTGATAGCAAGGCAATTTCGCCTACTGAGCCAAGCAGTGGAAGAATGTAGAATTGTGGAAAGAAACCTGAAGGACTTACGAGCCTCTCGAAATTCCTCTGGTCGCGGTGACTCTAGCCGCGGAGGTCCATCGTAAACGAAAAGGGCAATGGTCCCGGCGGGCGTGGCGGGAACAAGAAACTTGTCAAACCGGGATACCAAGGCTTCGGGGAGGCCGATGGAGACAGAGGCGTGTGGTAAGTGCGGGAAAAATCATCCCGGGAGGAACTGCGGTGGTCAGACTGTGTGCTTCCTTTGCCAGAAGCCTGGACACCTAAAAGGGAACTGCCCGCAGCTGAGATCGGGACCGAGACCTCAAAGCCAAGGCAGGGTCTTCGCAATGACCAGGGAAGAAGCCCAGAAGTCCCCAGGAATGATTCAAGGTACGATTTTAATCTCGGACACCCATTGCATGCATTGTTTGATCGGTGCAAGTCATTCGTTCATCTCATGCGACGTGTGGCACGATTGGAAATAGATACCCATAAGTTGCCGTATGATTTGCTTGTGTCTACGCCCTTAGGAATTAAGGCTAAAACCACTGATATATGTCTAAATTGCGTGGTAACCGTGGACGGACGCGAGTCGGCGATCAATCTAATCTGTTTGCCCTTGCGAGAGATCGATGTGATACTAGGTTTGGATTGGCTAACAGCTAATAATGTGATCTTGGACACTGGGAGTAGAAGGATCATCTATCCAGAATCTTCGTCAAGCCCTAGTAAAGAAGTTGGACTTGGTTTCCTCTCGGTTGAGGAAGCTAAGAAGTCTATTAAGCAGGGTTGCCATGGGTATATGGTGTTCTTCTCAGTGCAGGCCGAACACGAACTCTCACCGGATCAGATACCCGTCGTTAAGGAATTCCTTGACGTGTTCCCAGATGACATCAGTGGGTTGCCACCAGAGAGAGAGGTCGAATTCGCAATTGAGTTGATGCCTGGCACTGGACCTATCTCGAAGGCACCTTATAGAATGGCACCCAATGAGATGGCGGAATTGAAGAAGCAAATAGAGGAACTGCTTGAAAAAGGGTTTATCCGACCAAGCGTTTCACCATGGGGAGCTCCAGTTCTATTCGTAAAGAAGAAAGATGGAAGTCTGCGACTCTGTATTGACTACAGAGAACTAAATAAGGTGACGATAAAGAATAAGTATCCACTCCCCAGAATCGACGATCTTCTAGATCAACTATCTGGTTCCTGTGTATTCTCAAAGATTGATTTACGGTCCGGATATCATCAGCTGCGAGTTAAGGCTGAAGACATCCCGAAGACCGCGTTCAGGACCAGATATGGGCATTATGAGTTCCTGGTAATGCCCTTTGGGTTAACGAATGCTCCTGCTGTCTTCATGGACTATATGAACCGGGTGTTTCACCCATACTTAGATCAGTTTGTGGTAGTGTTCATCGATGATATACTGATCTATTCAAAGAGTGAGGAAGAGCATGAGAACCATCTGCGATTGGCGCTGAAGACGCTAAGGGAAAAACAGCTCTATGCCAAGTTCAGCAAATGTGAATTTTGGCTCTCAGAGGTCAAATTCTTGGGTCATGTGATCTCCAAAGAAGGGGTTGCAGTGGGCCCTAGCAAAGTGGAAGCAGTACTGGACTGGAAAAGACCGGAATCTGTGTTTGAGATCCGCAGTTTTCTAGGTCTTGCGGGGTATTACCGCCGCTTTATACAGAATTTTGCACGGATTGCGTCGCCATTGACAAAGCTCACCAAAAAGAGCCAGCCATTTGTATGGGACACTCAGTGTGAGGAGAGCTTCCGTATGCTGAAGGAGAGGCTTACGACGGCACCGGTATTGATTATCCCAAATCCGAGTGAGACCTATACGGTCTACAGTGATGCTAGTTTGCAGGGATTGGGATGTGTCCTGATGCAGCAGGGCAGAGTTGTGGCCTATGCCTCTCGACAGCTGAAGCCTCATGAGTTGAATTACCCTACACATGACTTGGAGCTGGCAGCTATAGTGTTTGCTTTGAAGATATGGCGGCACTATCTGTATGGTGCTAGTGTTGAGCTATACTGCGACCACAAGAGCTTAAAGTACTTGTTCAACCAAAAAGAGCTGAACATGAGGCAGCGCAGATGGATGGAATTGCTTAAAGATTATGACTTAGAAATCAAATACCACCCGAGCAAGGCTAATGTAGTTGCGGATGCATTAAGTAGAAAGGTGTTACGAGTAGCGTCCATGATGATAGCAGAGCGGAAGCTGATTGAAGATTTCAGGGATGTAAACCAGTCAAGGCAAGTGGTGTTGAGGAAAAGAAAATTCCCTGGGATCCGTTTTGCTAATCTCCTCGTCAGTCAGGAGGAGAATAGTTTAAGATTGGAAATAGCAGGAGCTCAAGAGCAAGATAAGTTGGCGCGATCCATTCGAGAAAAGATGTCTCGAGGCAACCGCGTAGTATGATATTTCCCTAGTGGACTAATTCGATATAGAGGAAGAACTTATGTGCCACCAGTGGAAGAGTTAAGAAGGAAGATACTGGATGAGGCGCATAAGAGTAGGTACGCTATTCATCCAGGGGCAGTGAAGATGTACAAGAATCTAAAGACCGGGTTTTGGTGGCCAGGAATAAAGAACGATGTGGCAAAGTATGTTGCCGAATGCCTAACTTGCCAGAGAGTTAAGATCGAGCACCGACGACCGGGAGGTCTGTTGCAAGGAATTGAGATTCCTGAATGGAAGTGGGAAGATATTACTATGGATTTAGTGGTAGGCCTTCCCAAAATAAGGCACTATGATGCTATCTGGGTGATTATGGATCGGTTTACGAAGTCGGCACACTTTATTCCTATAAGCGTACACTATTCTCCGGAAAAGTTGGCAGAGATTTATATCAAAGAGATCATACGACTCCATGGTGCCCCAAAAAGTATCATATCTGACAGAGATCCCCGATTCACTTCGCGATTCTGGCAAGCGTTGCATGAGGCAATGGGAACGAAGCTGAAGTACAGTACCGCCTATCACCCTCAGACTGACGGCCAATCAGAACGGACTATCCAGACGTTAGAGGATATGTTGCGAGCCTGTGCTTTGGATTTCAAGGGTAGTTGGGATCGCCCGCCTTTAGCGAGAATTCCGCTTACAACAACGGCTACCATTCCAAAGATACGAGATGGCTCCTTACGAGGCGCTGTATGGAAAGGAAATGCAGATCACCCTGAGGATGGACAGAGTTGTCAGAAAGGAAACTGATCAGACCAGAAATGGTAGATAAAATGTCTGAGCAGGTTAGCCTAATTCGGAAGAGGCTCCGCGGCGTGACAGAAGAGATTTAAGAGCTATGCGAGATAAGAGGAGGAGACCTCTAGAATTTGAAGTGGGTGATCATGTATTTCAAGGTATCTCCGTTCTTTGGAATAGGCAGGGCGATAAAGCGGAGAAAACTAAGTCCTCGTTACATTGGTCCTTTCGAGATCCTGGCAAAACGCGGACCGGTGGCGTATCAGTTAGCGTTGCCGCCAAACCTTAGCAGACTGCACAACGTCTTTCATGTCTCCCAATTAAAGAAGTATCAACCAGCGCCGGAGCATGTGTTAGAGTATGAGGATGTGGATATCCAAGACAACCACACCTTTGTGGTGGAACCGGAGCAGATTATTGGACAACAAGTAAAGCAACTTCGGCGGAAAAGTATTCCTTCTGTCAAGGTTGTTTGGAAGGGATTATCTCCGGGGGAAGCAACATGGGAGACAGTCGAGGAAATGAAGAATCGTTACCCAGATTTTATGGCTAGGAATGTGATTGATGTATAGCTAAAATTTCGAGGACGAAATTTATTTTACGGGGGGAGAAATGTAACACCCCTACTTTTATAACGCATGTACCGATGTAAGCTTGCTTAGTAATATAAAGCCTTGAGTTAATTTTAGAGTATTTATTCCCTGTAAGAACAATTAGTAGGCACAGGCCCAATATTACAATCAGTAGGCACAGGCCCAATACATGTAGTCTGAAGCTGATAGAGTAATAGGGCCCTTTGTGTATAATAGCCCAATAGGCTTTATGTAAGAGGAAATATTGTACAGATGGCTTACATTGTATATTTTAGGGTTTTAACCCTCCTATAAATAGCACAGTAACCAGAGGGCACACTCACGCCACTCTTTACACAAATATATCATTCTACATTTTATCTTGGTATCAGAGCCTCTAGGCTGGCAGCCATGGCAGAACGCACTACCCAAGACTCCTCATCGGTCCCTCACACAGAGAAGAGCTCTGAAGCTACATCTCTCATCTCTGCTGCCTCTCTTTCAAAATCTCCAACTACCAATAGCATTTCCCAAAGTTGTTCTGTCAAGTTGGATGGAACAAACTTTCTCATTTGGCACACCCATGTCTTGCCCATTATCAAGGGCCACAAGCTTGAAAGCTTTCTGAATGGCTCAAAGCCTTGCCCTCCTCAGTTCACTGTTGAAGCTGGCACAAGCACACTAAACCCAGCCTTTGAAGACTGGGAAGCTGCAGATCAGCTAGTATTTGGCTGGCTCTTGAACACCATGACACTAGAAGTGTCTTCTCAAATGACTGAGGTCTCCACTGCAGCTGGACTTTGGGCAGCAGCAAAAGAAGTTGCTGGTGCACAAACCAAATCAAGAGTTCTCATGCTCAAATCTGATTTCCAGCGCACAAGAAAGGATTCCATGAAAATGAAGGAATATCTTACCAAGATGAAGGGTTTTTCTGATCAGCTTTCACTCGCTGGTTGCTCTGTCTCTCTGTCTGATCTGTTTATTCAGATCCTTGCAGGCCTTGATGCTGAATATAACCCCATAGTTGTGCAACTGAGCAAGGACATTGATGAACTCAGCTGGATTGGCTTTCAGTCCTCTCTCTTAACCTATGAAAATAGAATGGAGCAGCTCAATCAGTTTTCCAAACTTTCAGTTTCCAACAGCTATGCAAATTATGTTGGTTCAGAACGTCCACCTACCAAGAACTGGAGTGGAAATCGCTCTTTCCGTGGCAACCGAGGAAGGGGAAGAGGTTATGGCGAAGAGGTGGAACCAAGTAACTACAATGCTAATTTCAATGCAAAAGACCTAAATGTCGGTTTGTGTGAACGTTTTGGTCATGAAGTTGAGACATGTTTTTGAGATACGATAAGTCATTCACCAAACCTGGAAAAGAGAGACACAACTCGCCAGCTACCTCCAACAATGATGATCTCGGCTTATTGGGCTACTCCCGAATGTGTTGATGATGATGCGTGGTACCTGGACAGCGGAGCAACCAGTCATGTTACTAATGATGTTACCCGCATTGATCATCCCACTAATCCCAAAGGTAAAATAAATCTGGTAGTTGGTAATGGTCACAGACTTACAGTAGAAAAAGTTGGATCCTCTTCCTTATCTCATGTGAATGATAGCCCAGTCAAGCTGAACAATATTCTCTACTCACCTGAAATTAAAAAGAACTTGCTGAGTGTTTACAAAGTGGCAAATGACAATAATGCTGATATTATATTTAATAATAGTGGGTTTTTCGTGAAGGAACAAAGAGGGGGAAGACAATGTCGCAAGGGGTTCCCACTGATGGAGGAATGTTTAAAGTTTCACAAGGACTCTCACAAGGAAAAGAACATGGCAGCACTAATTGTGTGTTTTCTGTTAAGAAAGAAGCTGTTCACACAGCATTTACTCATTCTAGTATTAGTAGAAATTTACTGCATTGTAGACTTGGACATCCTAGTGATAGGGTGCTCAATCAAGTGATTAGTGATTGTAATCTCAAAGCTAGTAGAAATGAAGATACATTTTGTGAGTCGTGCAAGTTTGGAAAATCTCACTCCCTTCCTTTCCAACCTTCTCATTCACAAGCCACTAAACCCCTTGAATTAATTCACACAGATCTATGGGGACCTGCACCTATGCATTCCTTAAATGGTTTTCGCTACTACATTTTATTTCTTGATGACTACAGCAGATTTTCATGGATTTTCCCACTAAAAACCAAAGATGAAGCACTTAATGTGTTTATTCAGTTCAAAAAGCTTGTTGAGAATCAATTTGAAAGCAAAATCAAAATACTCCAAAGTGATTGGGGTGGAGAATACAGAAGTTTCTCAAGCACTTTACAAGATGCAGGAATACATTTCAGACACTCATGTCCCCATACCTCCTCTCAGAATGGTAGAGCAGAGAGAAAACATAGACACATAGTTGAAATGGGACTCACATTGCTTGCTCAAGCAAAAATGCCTCTTCACTATTGGTGGGAGGCATTTCACACAGCTACAGCCCTGATAAATGTGTTGCCTACAAGTGTTCTAGGCGGAATCTCACCTCATTGCAAGCTTTTTCAGAAAGATCCAGATTACAGTAGACTTAAAGTGTTTGGCTCGGCATGCTATCCTTGTCTAAGGCCCTATAATCAGCACAAGATGGATTTTCGAACCACCAAGTGTGTTTTCCTAGGCTACAGCAACTCTCACAAGGGCTACAAGTGTCTTAGTTCCACCGGAAAAATTTATCTCTAGACATGTTCGGTTTAATGAATCTGATTTCCCTTTTGCTACTGTGCTTTATTAATAAGAGAAAGACAATTGAAGAAGGAACTTATTCATCAGACTTCCTTAATGTGTCATTACCTGAAGTTAGCCAGCAACATCCTTGCACACAGCCTCCACATCAGCAAGCAAATCCTGAACCAGATCCAGATTTCTCAGCTAGTAGTCCCTCTGGTATGTATATGCACCTGAATGAGAACCCTGCAAATGAAGAAGAACAGTCAGTCACCCCTAATGAACACGCCTCGGCCTTCTCGCGAGATCAAAGGCAGATGACACTTCAAATCAACAAATTACAGTGAGAAATCAACATTCTATGGTTACAAGAGGAAAAGCTGGTGTGTCCAAACATCAAGTGCCCTATGTTGGCACTGTTACAACTGAGAATAATGCAGATTCAGTTCCTATTACAGTCAAAGATGCATTGAAGAGTCATGAATGGAGAGTTGCAATGCAAGAGGAGTATAATGCACCGATTAAAAATAAGACGGAAGCCGATTCCCTATGCGCCGGACAAGGAAACGTAGTTGATCGCAAATGGGTTCTTAAGAGGAAGTTCAACTCAGATGGCTCATTTCAGAAACACAAAGCGAGACTCGTAGCTAAAGGCTTTCAACAAAGCCCTGGTATTGATTTTGATGAAACTTTCAGCCCTGTTCTAAAGTCATCAACCCTAAGATTCATTCTAGCCATTGCAGTTACACTCAACTGGCAAATCAGACAAATGGACATAAACAATGCGTTTCTTAATGGTGAGTTGCAAGAGGCAGTTCTCATGAGACAGCCAGATGGTTTCACTAATTCAACTTACCCTAATCATGTCTGTTTGTTGAACAAGGCCTTATACGGACTCAAACAAGCGCCAAGAGCCTGGTACGACAAGTTAAGAACAACCTTACAAGGTTGGGGTTTCATACATTCAAGGTGTGATCCATCTCTTTTCTTTGTCAGACATGAGAAATCTGTCATGTTTGTTCTTATTTACGTTGATGACATTATAGTGACTGGGAACTCAGTGAAATTGATTAATCTGTTTGTGGAGCAACTAAATAGCAAATTTGCCCTGAAGGATCTAGGACATCTTCATCACTTCCTAGGAATTGAAGCTTACCGTGATGCAACAGGACTCTATTTGAAACAAGAGACCTATATACAAAACATTCTACACAGAAGTAACATGCATAACTCATCTGATGTTCCCACTCCCATGGTTGTAAACAAATATTTGTCAAAAATAGATGGCATACCACTCACAGACCCAACGAAGTACAGAAAAATCATAGGGGCTTTACAGTACCTTACTAATACCAGACCAGATATCCTCTTTGCTGTCAACAAGCTAAGTCAATTTTTAAGCTCCCCGACGAGTGCTCACTGGCAGGCGTTAAAGAGAGTCCTCAGATATCTAAAGGGAACAAAAGACCTAGCTTTACACATCAAGCCAAGCAATCAACTCACCTTACAGGGATTCTCAGATGCCGACTGGGCTGTCTGTCCAGACGATCGGAAGTCTACCGGAGGCTACTGTGTTTATTTTGGAGATTCCCTCATCTCGTGGTCAGCCAAAAAGCAACGGGTAGTCTCCAGATCAAGCGCCGAGTCTGAATACCGAGCTCTTGCCGACCTTTCTTCTGAACTTTCATGGATCCAGTCATTCACGGTGGAGATCGGTCTGCATCTTCGAGAACCACCGATAGCTTGGTGCGATAACCTCAGTGCGGCGGCGCTTGCGGCAAACCCAGTTTTTCACGCCAGATCTAAGCATATCGAGCTCGATGTGCACTTTGTCAGAAATAGGGTACTTGAGCGTGAGTTAGAAGTGAAGTATATCCCTTCGGCAGATCAGATCGCAGACGTGTTTACAAAGGCCTTGTCTCATTCGCGTTTCTCTGAGTTCAGGGCCAAACTAGGGATAACCCGCCTACCAAGTCCTAACCTCCGTGGATCTGTAAAAGCAGCCAACAGTCGGCCCATCCCTAGTTTGCGTGGGAGTGTAAGAACAATCAGTAGGCACAGGCCCAATATTACAATCAGTAGGCACAGGCCCAATACATGTAGTCTGAAGCTGATAGAGTAATAGGGCCCTTTGTGTATAATAGCCCAATAGGCTTTATGTAAGAGGAAATATTGTACGGATGGCTTACATTGTATATTTTAGGGTTTTAACCCTCCTATAAATAAATAATAAAGAGTAGGGCACACTCACGCCACTCTTTACACAAATATATCATTCTACATTTTATCTTTCCCTATGGTTATGGTGTGGAATTATTTCAAAGGCCCTAAGATGGAAAACAATGGTTAAGAGTAGGTAGCAAAGGTACTAAGTCAAAACAGGGTGGAATCCTGATCAACGGTAAGGTGACTTGCGCATAAAGTAATCCCGACAAAGTAAACCGGTATAATGGATAAGTGACGAAAGGCATTATGGGGACAAGGTATGCGTGTTGAACCAAGAGAGAGAGGGAGAACACGTGCCAGGACCCACTACAGAAGAGAAAGTCAGTGGTGGTGGTGCTACGTCGGGTACGCGGCATTTCGGGGCCAGGAGTTGGATTACCGAGTAGCGCGCATTTCGAGGTGGATCCGGTACTTGGAATAAAGGTTTCTTGATCCCCAAGGTAGTATGCCCCGTCCACTTGTGGTCCTGGGAAAAGTGACTAATTATCTAGGCCCACACAAGTCTAGTTGAAGGGCACGCATTACGAGGTAAGGTGGGGACCAGAATCGGAGCCGAGCGGGCGGACAGATTTTCGGAGTCGGGCCCAGGCCTAGGACACGATAAGGGGCGAATCCCAATGGGCCCAGAAGAGAGAGAAAATATCTTGCCAGGTAATTATGAAAGAGAGATTTGTCACATCGGTGTAATAATGAAGAGAGATAGTGAATAAAATAATCCGGTTAAACTGGGCCACACAATTTAAACTTGATTTGACAATAAAATGACATGTAATAATGACATTAAAAGTGCAATTATGGCACATCTTGGTTCAGATTTCGTGGGTCCCAGCCTTGGAAAAGATGAACGACGCAAAATGACCATTTTGCCCCTGCACCCTAACCCTACACCTAAGTCCACCTAAGGGCAAAATTGGAACACCAATTTTTGACCATAAGCTCGTCCTTTTCTGCCAAAAAGAGGGCCCTAGATACCTCTAGAAGATCTGATTGTGTGGGCCCATGCCTTGGAAGAAGAACAAGACCAAATGACTAAACTACCCCTAACCCTAAAACTTACAATCAAAAATATCCAAGGGCAAAGCTTGGAACTTGGGGTCTATAAATAGGACCTCTCCCCCTCCATTTTTCCCACACAAGCCACGAGCTAAAGGAGTCCTAGAGAGTGGTCAGCTGAAGCATTGGGTTTAGGAGGTGAAGAAGGTCACTCGCAACCGATATCCGGAGGTAAGTCCCTAAACCGACAACTGAGTAATCTTCTTCTCTGCCCTGTGGTGTTTCGTGGAGATGCAGTAGGTTTTTCATACTTTTAAGGTTTCCAATGAGTCCAGAAGGCATTTTTGTGTAGGGTTAAGAAGGATCATTTCGTTTGGAACTCTATAAACCCTAAATCTTCTTACACGAAAATCCGTCGGTTATTTCGGTTTCTGGGCAGCAAATGTTAATCTGCGATTTTCAGTGGGTAAATGGAGTCTGTTTGTTCTGAAATTTTGTATGGTGAAAGTAGACATCCTAAGGATGCTTTTGATATATTATTTTGTGTCATTTGGAGTTTTTAAATGAGAGATATTGAAGGCTAAAGATAACCTAAAAACTGGATGTTTCTCTCGGACCAGTGGCTAGTACTTGGTACTAAGGACGAGTTTTGAACCCATATGACTTTGTTAGATATTTTTCCTGTAAAATATACATTCTAAGGGTTCTAATTCCACTGATCCCATGTCAAAATTATTTTTCTGGAATTTATTAAAAATCGGTGAAGTTGGGTCAGAAATTCTGGAGAATTCTGGAGCTATGCAAATTTCATGAAACTTAAGGTAGAGTTGGAATGTGTAATTGATAGTATGATATTTGGCTGTATTTAGGGTATTCTCTCGTCTAGGACGCATCCCCGACGTAAGAGGAAAGTTTACCGCTTTCGGAGGTGCCAGGTAGTAACTGTAAACTTGCATACTCTATGTGGCTCTTGTATGTTGTGTTTTATCATGATTGTGGGTGTAGGCTAGGTGGTAGCTATGGGACTTCGTGTCCTATGGTGACTATTGAGGCCGAGGCATGCCGGCTAGGTAGTATCTGTAAGGGTGCTACTGAGGCCGAGGCATGGTGGCTAGGAAGTATCTCGTTTGGGGTACTTTTGAGGCCCGTGGCATGTGGGCTAGGTGGATCCTGTGTGACTGTGTGTTCACAGGTGAAGGTGAGGCCCAAGGTATATGAGGCTAGGTGGAACCTATATGACTGTGTGTTTATAGGTGTCCAGTGAGGCCTCTGGGATAGGTGGTTAGGGTTGGCCAGCCCTAACTTCCGAGGCCCTTTGCGCGCGAGTCCGGGGCTTGTCTTGACCGTGCGGTCCTGCGGATGTACATGCCAGGTTTATTTTCCCTGTTGTGATTTGCACTACATGCATTGCATACATATTGTATATAAGTTTAACAGTTACTCTGGGCTTCAATCTTGAACTCTAGACCGCTTTGAGACACAAGGGTAAGACAATAGTAGTTGGAGGCACGAAGAAGGTAGGGCGTGAAGCGGTGGAATGAAGAAATGGGGGATGCCCTATCTCATTTTGTACTTTATATTTTGGATGACTGTTGTTTATTAACAGTACTTTATTTGGTCCACTTGGATGACTGTATTAACCCTTCGGGGACTTATTTGATACTCGACTCATGAATGCTTATCAGTATGTTTAGTTTGTCCAACCAGGCCCTGTGCTCTGCTGTGCTAACTCTGAGCTATCTTTAATTGGGCTAAGTAATAAGGAAAGGTGATTAAATAAAAGGAATCCCTCTAACCCGCCACCCGAAAGGGCGAGGCCGGTAGGGGTGT
Source organism: Acacia acuminata (assembly GCA_019022655.1). NCBI lineage: Eukaryota > Viridiplantae > Streptophyta > Magnoliopsida > Fabales > Fabaceae > Acacia > Acacia acuminata. The sequence goes on from JAFJYI010000235.1 coordinate 134,567, forward strand.
AACAGATAGGCCATCTTATCTACATACAAAACATGATACTGTAGCTACACACGCGCACGCGCATACACACACACTGATAGGGCACAAACTTTATAGCCTATAAACTCCGTAAGTGCATAGGCTGTATCAAGTAATAAAGTGATGAGAAAAGTATCGTTCCCACAGGACTTAGTATCACAACTTTAGTTAAGCATTAATTTCACAATTTCGTTTAAGTTGAGAAAAACAAATTGAATTTAATTAAGATAAAGGAAAAGAAAATCAAAACTAAAATAAAAATAAGAAAACTACCACAATAATGAAATGAGCAACTCAGAGTCACTAATCCCTTATTAGCTTCATAAACCTTGTTTTCACTAATTTAATTAGCTTTAATATCAATTTTGTTAATCTTGAGTATAAATAGCTATAAGTGCATGTCGGTCCACTTACAACCCTCTCTTGAGTATAACTTGTTATGTCTAACATAGTTACTCAAAGAGGCAACAAAAATCGAACACACTCTTCAACAATTATATGGGGCCATTAGGTATATGTCTATCCTAACCGCAAATTAAATCGTAATCTAATCCCATATTACTTAATCTCAAAGCCTAATTAAAATCCTCCTCGTCAAGGTAAATCGTAATGCTCAAAATCATATTCAATGATGGCCAATCACTAAATAGATAAAATTAACCAAGATTAAGTAACCAAAATTAATATCAAATTTAATTAAATAATGAAAACAAAATCCAATTCACCCACAAGTTCATAGGTCCTCTAGGTTGCAAAACCAACTAGCCACATATGGCTCTAATAAAATTCATAACAAAAAGACAAGAATTCGGGTTCAAAGAATAGAGAGAGAGAGAGAGAGAGAGGAAAGAAAGATTCTCCGTCGCCTCCACATTCCTCTCGTCCTTCCGTGGAGATGATGAAGAGAGCGAAACGCTCAACCGCCACTACTCCTCTACGCTTCTTCGTTCCTTCTCGTTCTACGTGTAATACCCAAGAATTTATAATTCTCATAAATACTATTTTTGGGCAAATAATAGCTCTTAGAAATAGGTGAATATGTGGTCTCAAAATTTAGTAGCTTAATTTAGGGAATTTTGTTCTAAAAGTAAATAAACCAAAGACCCAAATTTTCTAATTTGGTTTAGATATCATAAAATACCCTAAGATTATTATATTACAATATAGTTTTTTTTAATTATAGAAAGTCATAGAATGTTATGAAAATACCTAAATCAATTAAAGGAAATTACCAATAAATAAATGACAATTAAATTTACGTTAATTAAAATAATTTTATAAATGTCCATAATAAATTTAGTGGCAATTAAAAGACATCAATTAGGGATATTTTAACTTAATGAAGAATCAAGGGCCAATTTTGAAATTATATTTAAGGATCATAAAATATGATATAAATACCATATTAAACTATAGTTCTCATATGAACAAATGAGCAAGAAAATAGTATGAAAACACTTAAGCTAATTAATGAGAATTAACAACAAAGTAAATGAACAAGTTAGCTTGCACTAATTGGGATTAGTTGCAAAATAATCAAGAGGCAAAATAAAAGTATAAAATGAGGGTGAAATAATACTTTCCTAATTAAGCACTAATTTTCATGATTAGTTAAATCAATTAATAAAGAGAGAAAAAGAAAATTAAAGCAAATTTGATAAAGTTTAAAATCCTAGAATAAATTGGATAATGGTTTGAAATCCAAAGAAATATATCGATGTATACAGTAAAAACTCAAAACAACAAATAAAGTGAGAATTTATACAAATTTAAATAGTTGTGAAGAAGTAGGAACCCTGGAGAAAATATAAGGACTTATCTTGAACCCACGTAATTTAACCTCGAAAGTAAGCCTAGTAAAGGCTATTTTTGCAAACGTTGAAGAATAAGCTTAGTACAACCAGGGGAATCCAATTAGACCATAAATCTGGATATCCAACTACTAATCAAAAAGCATACTCAGAATTTAAAAGTATTAGTGATTGATCAGGCAACCAAAAATGAATTTCGTTAAAGCAAGGAAAAAGATGATGGAAGAGAGAGAGTGAGTAATTAAAATATGATTTTTATTAGAGCACATGTGGGATTTAATTTTGGAAATTAAGATAATTAGCTAAATCCAATGTAATTATTTTTAACCAATGGGAAGCATTTGCTCACAAATTGTATCACCATAGAAGCACAAATTAATATTAGCCCTTGATAAGAAAAGTTGATCCAAGGGATAAAATTCATAAGCTTTTACTATAAATAGGGGCCTTGCCCTTCATAATTCTTCAAACCAAATCAAACTTCAAGAGTTGATTTCTAATAGAGTAGAAGCAAGAAGGAGGTAGCAAGCAAGAGGCTTCAAGAGATAAGCTTGTCTTTAGTTTTTAGTTTCTAGTTTTTAGTTCTTAGTAGTTCTTAGTAGCTTTTAGTAGAATTGTTAGTTTTAATCTAGGAAATAGGTAAAGTAATTTCTCATAATTGTTTTCAAGCCTTATTGCATCAAAATATGCCTGACAAGGTGGAAACATGTTGGGGAGTGACTTCTAGGATTAATAAAAACAAGTTAGAGTAAGATGGGAATTGTGGGGTGTTGCTGGGCAATGGGAGTCAGGCAGTTAGATAGTGATATTTCAAATGCAAGATCATATTCATAAATTCTGAAATAATTCATGTGTGTATTAGACATGTATAGCTTTCCATTGATATAAAATATGCATCAATTAGAGGTCTGTAGAGGGAGATAAAAATTCTGGAGATAAAGCTACGTTTTTCTGGAAAATTCTGGGTAGAGGATGAACATCATCAAATTGGGAATGAATCACAAATTCTGGGTGTAAACCAATATTTTTTCGCAAACATAGACATGCTGAGGTTTCCAAGAAATTTTATGGATCCTCGTTTCGATTTTTCTAGAATTAATTATGATTTTTCAAAGTTAGATGAAAATCTGCCCAGAAATACTGTACCAGCATTTTTCTACGAAATTTTGGAAATAAGTTGAAAAATAATCCCACCAAGAGTAAAAAGGTCATTAGGGACTAAAATATCTACTAGAATATTATTTTTGAATTAATAAATGCGATATTACCATTATAGGATATACGTGATCATACACCGACCGACGAACGTACCGATATCACCAAATGAATGTACGGACGCGTACTATAACACTAACTCTAATGCTTATTGTATGCTTATATGTGATAGATACTTTCATAAAGACATGGACGGGACTCTGTCCCGGGTCATGCACCGTGACTAAGTTTATGGGGCTTAGATCACTACTTATACATTCAGCTTTATACACGGGTTATGGTTTTAATAATGCCGTTGAGTTTTCCTAGCGCTGAGGACACGACCGTACATCGTGGCACTGGTGAATAGTGCAGACTAGAGATAACGGACATATACAGTGGCTATGTACCGTTATCCGACAAATCTGTTATGAGTTTTTTATTGCTGTAATGTCATGAATATCTGTCATACATAACTGTTACATAAGCATGAGGTTAACCGTTACCTGAGGTTCAATGGTAATTGAACCTCAGCCCTCACTATAGCTTTAGGGTCCGGAGGAACCAGGACCAAAGACGAAGGTAAACAGCATGCGTGAGGACACGGGCGGAGAAGACTGTTATGAATTATTGTATCACCGTATTATTAAATATTCGGATAATTGTACCACCTTTGTAATAGCAACCGACACACCAAAGAATGAAGGTTTATCAGATACTCGCTCTTTGAAATTATTCCGAGCAGTGAAGGTTTATCGATACTTGCTCTTTGAAATTATTCCGATGCCCTACTCTGATCAAACTATTTTGAAAACACTTTAGAAAATTGGGATGTTACACTACGTCTCTTGATCCCCTCCTCCGTCTCCCCATCCTTCTCTTGCTTCTTCATTTCTCCATATATATAACCTAAATATAACTTAGGTCGTGGGTTACTGATTCTACTTTTATTATTAGAAAGATATATTATATCTTGTAATTTACTCCACCAGATCGCACAATTGATTTTGTTTCTATTTTTATTGCGTGGGACCACCGAATTTGGCTGATTGCATATCCTCTTAATTGTTTTTTCTACTTCTTTCCAAATCGCCTAATATTTCCCGCAAAATATAATAGAAAATAAGTAGATTTTATATCAAAATATATTTTTATTCTATAATGATAGTAAAGTATATAAAAGATAATTAAATAGGTATGTAATATCAATAAATCCAACTAATTCTCATAAAATATACACCTATTTAATCATAAAAGTATACTTATCACACACACACACACACACACACACACACACACATATATGTATGTATGTATGTATGTATGTATTAGAGAAATTCCATGAAAATTAACAAATACAATATTTTGTTTCCTTATATATATTTATATTATTTCAACAAAATAGGACATCTAGTTTATCTTTGCCATTGTTGCATCATCTTTGGTATTGTTATTATATTAGGGTTTGATCGACCTATTGTTGGCGTCAACTCTTTACTTCATACAAATTGTTAGTAGCAGCACCTACATAAACACAATAAATGTATAGTTTGAGCGTCGTGTGCAACGACACTATCCCTAGAAGATATTCCACAACCCATTGGTAAATAAGGAAGCGACTCTCCTAGGAGAAGAGAGCTTGGAGATAGAGCTCTGTGTCACATGACCTCAATCCTATGACCTCAGTTCTTATCTAACCTTGCACTAAACATTGTCTTTTATATGTAGAAAACATGTGACCGTTGAGCAACCATAATAGCCTTAAAGACTGCTTATAGTGACAATTAAAATGACAATCATAAAACAAGGATTCATGATAGTTAAATGTAATAAAACCATTTAAATGTAATTAAAATGATTAATTAAAACACATTAAATCTCCAACGGACATCTCCAACTATTAGTTTAAAGCATCCTCTTATTAGTACTTTTACTGATTCAACCTCACATTTTATTATACCTTATGACCCTCCTAATCTTCAGTTATATAAAACTTCTTCTTCAATAATTGATCAGGAGAAAAAAAGAGTTATGGAAATGGAAAAGAAAATTGACGAGGAAATGAAGGAAAATGCTCTTTTTGGCCACTCTTTTTTATATTATATAATGAATTGATCGATTTATTGTAGTTGATAGTTAATGTAACCTGCTCTTTTCTACATGTATATATGGCGTATAAAATTCGATTCTAATTGCTCTCTGTTTTTAATAATATACCTGAGTTATAGACTTCAAGGCTCATAATATGACCAAGAGTATAATACCAGCAAATTTGGAAAAGATGAAAGCGCAGCCTTTGGAAATTGCTGGCACAAGTTCTTAATTAGTTATTAAAAAAAAAAAAACAATGGCCGACATGTTTAAAGTAACTCCAAAACCAGCGGATCTGAGGGAAGAATATAATCTGATCTCTTCTTTTTAACAAACAACTTCGAAAGTTGTATGGACTAATAATAATTTGATGGCACAAATGGACAAAGCCTATTTCTCACTATCGATTATTTCAATTTAAAAGTCGGCCACTCAAAACATCATTATAGTCATCGTAATTTTTAATGCTATAATGACCCTATAGTGAAACTAGCAAATTTACATATAAATATATAGCCTTAAAAAAACTTAAAAAAGTAACAGTAAGGGGAAAAAGAGCCCAAGATTATATTGAAACATATATTTGATTCACACCCATCATTTCATATGTTTATCAATATATTTTTTCTCAAATTAATCCTATTGATATTTCTTCAATAGTAACTAAGTAAAACAGGGAGGAAAGGAATTAAAGAAAATAACTAGATGTTTTAGGAAAAAAATATCATATTAACTAACCTAATTAATATCTTTAATATACTCAAATTAGTTGATTGGAATTTGTTTAATTTGTATTTCTTGTACAAATTAATATAAGATCCAATTGACCTATTTGTGAAAATCAAAGAAACTAAATAATTACTTTAAGAGTATTTATATTTATCATTTTCCTCTAAACTAATTTATCTGACTTGTAAATTGATATGTAATCTAATGACATACATAAGTATTTTTGAGAAATTATATAACATATGCTATAATTAAGTAATTTTTTAGCTTTATGAATCTCCCCCAAATTAGTTAACTGAGTCTTATATTAAGTAGTAGAGTTGGATTGTCACTTTCATCATCCAATCAAAACTGTTTACTCATAATCCATATTACATGTGTTGAAACGATATTTGTTTAGTTAAAGAAAAAAATGTACGTTTAAGCGTTGTAAATATAACTTTCTTATTCATTGCAATTATATTTGTGGATTAGCTTGTAAGTACTTTTACAGTTTGACTTAGCTTATTGGTAACTGTTATAAAATCATTTTTAGCTAAGTTAGACTTTCATGTTTCATTTAATCAAAACGAACATTAGGTTATTTTTTAGACTTTGTGCAATAAGTGGAAAAACTTGTACAATAACTAATCATAATATTTAATCTGATAATTATCATATGATTAATATAATAATAATTTGAGATAATATTTATGAATAAACCAAAAAAAGCGACTAGGCCAACATTATTAATCGGGTGCAAGGACGGTTTAGAACATCTAATATAGCAGCTATATTATTGATAACCTAACTCGAGCTATAGATGAAGAATTTAAAATCGAATCTTATTGTACGATTGAACATTGACTACAGCTAGATTATTTCAGTAAAGTTCATGGATCTCACACGCTTTTGTAACTCACCATCTTCTTTTTGTACATAGTGGGCCACGTTTGCTATTGTAGTATCTAAATAAATATAACATGCAACAATAATACATAGGCACCCCAAAACATATTGGCATATTATTTAAAAAATTATCTGGTACTATATGATTTAGATATATATATATAAAGGGTATGATATGATTTGATCGATTAACACTTGTAACATCTAAAAACTGGTGTAATGTTTCACCAACCTTACGTAGTTCTTAATCATATTATCATAATACACAAAAATCAAGAATCTTCATAAACTTAATGTTGATGATTGATAAAGAACAATATTAATGACACTGATCTTATTATAATTCAAAAAGAGTGAACCTTTTTGACAATAGTACCTCAAACTTAAGAAAATGCGATCCTTCATCATTATTATTTCTTCGTAAACTTAATGTTGATGATTGATAATGAACAATATTAAAGACACTGATCTTGGTATAGTTCCGAAAGGGTGTAACATTTTTACAATAGTAGCACCAACTTAAGAAAATGTGATCCTGCATCATTATTACCACTTTGGTCCTATTTATAAGTCCACTTTGACCAAAAAAATTTGGTCCTATTTATAAATTTAGTTTCATGTAATAAATGAGATTGTGACAATTTTAACCATATTAATTATACTCATGAAGATAAAGAGAGAAGAAACAATTAAAAAATACCCAATCATAAATGAGGGTAAAGTTAAAAATTTACCCTATAATCATGAGATTAACTACCTCTCCTTAGTATGTAAGATTTGGTCAAAATGGACTTATAAGTAGGGGTGGAAATAGGCTAGGCCCCTATCGGCGACCCTCTTGCACGGCCTGTTTAGAGCCTGTCCGGTGTCTTTGTTTGTTAAAAAGGCCAGGCCAAGGCCTATTTAAAGGCCTAAATGTGTAAATAGACCAGGCCTATTTAGTTAAAGCCTGGCCTATAAGCCTTCAGGCCTGGCCTATTTACACATCAAATAAACATAATTATATTTAAATAATATAATATTTATTATTCTTATATTCTACTAAAAGCCTACTTTTATATAGTTTTTTTATAGGCTCAAAGTGCGCAAATCCTTTTTATGGCCTCTAAGGCCTACAATATGAGGCCTTTTTAAAGGCCTACATTGTAAGTAGGCCTTTAAAAAAGCTTCAGGCCCTACTAGGCCTTATGAAGGCTCGTGCCCGAACCTTAAAAAAAGCCTCGCATTCGGGCTCGGGCCTTTCACCCCATTACTGAGGCTCAGCCTATTTAGCCAAAGCCTAGCCTGGCCGACCTATTTCCATCCCTACTTATAAGAGGACCAGAGTGGTATTTCCTTTTTGTCAACATGTTCAAAAGTCGAGGAAACTTGTGTAATGGGAATCTAAAAGCATACCTTTTTTCCCTGAAAGTGGCTTGTGGGGCCCATGTCAAATTTGTAATACCCTAAAAATCCTATTTATCATAAATACTATATTTTGATAAATAATACATATTAAAATGAAGGTGAGTATGTGTCTCACATTTGGGTAATTTGTTAATTATAATTCTAGGCAAATTTCCTTGAGATTAAATTAACAAAAAGGCTAGATATAAAACCAATATTAGGGATCATAAAATGTGATAAAATTAACTCATAAAATGATAATTATTTATGGCTAAAATAAACAAGAAAATGTTATGAAAACACTTAAATTAGTGAAAGGAAATTAACGACAATTAATGGGCAATTAAGCTTTCACTAATTAAAATGATTATGTAATTCTTCAAAATTAACCAAGTGACAAATTAAAGAGCATAAATTAAGGATTTCTTGATTTAAAAATCAAGGACCAATAAGAAGACAAGATTAACATATAATGAATCACTAATGACCATAATCAATTAAAGAACCAATCATACAATAGCAATTACACCTAATAACATGAAAACCACTACATTAGGGATACTAATTAGGATTAAATCTTCATCCCCTAAAGTCAAGTGTGTAGGACGGATTGCATGTTGAGAAAGAAGGAGAATAATCGTTTATATTATAATAACACACACATGGGATAGTTAAGGGAAAATGAGCTAAATCCTTTGTAATTAAATTAGCCAATGAGAATCTTTGAACTATAAAGTTGTGTCTTCAAAAAAGACCAAACCATATGGACCATTGATGGAGGAAAACAATCCAAAGGATGAGGTCTATGGATTTTCACTATAAATAGAGAGCACACCTCACTTCATTCTTCACACCAAATCAGCTCCAAGAGGTGATTTCTAAAGATTAGGGAGTGAGTGAGGAGTAGCTTGAAGGAGTAGAAGCAAGTTCAAGGTGAGTTCTTGAGCTATAGTCTTTAAATTCATAGTTAGGTTGTGTTTTGATCTTTAATCTTCAAGAGTAGTTTTGTTTTCATGTTTTTATGGTTAAAAATGAGTTTATTTCAAAAATTTGATGGAAAATATGGTGGAGCAAAATTCTTGGAAGTTGAAGATCAAAGTAGCGAAATTCTGGTAAAATTTATGGTTAGTGTTTTTCTGGAATCAGCAACATAGAGGCCATGATTTTATAAAGAATATAAAGTTATAAAATTCTGAAATTTTTCATGGTTAAATTAGACATCTAGGGATTTCCAAATATACCTAGAGTGTATCATTTTGAGTTTTTTACAAGGAGATAAAAATTCTTGAAATAAGGCTACGTTTTCTGGAAAAATTCTGGGCAACGGTTGCAAAACGTTAAACTGGGAATGATTCACATATTCCCAGTGAAAAAAAATTATTTTTCCTCAAAAATAAACATGCTAAGGTTTCCGAGTAATTTTACGGCACCTCATTTTTATTTTTGTATAATTAATTATGATTTTCCAAAGTTGCTGCAAAATCTTCCCAGAAAACCCAGCATTTCGTTTTTAGAAAAATGTAAGGGCAAAATGGTAATAATAAATCCACCAAGGGTAGAAATGTCAAAATAGGTGAAAATACCCATTAGGATATTATTCTAAGAAATATGATATTTATCACAATATCATATAATAATCCAACCATAATGTATAGGATATCCGGGAAGTCCAGAGTTGGGTTCAAAGGTCATGTATGTTGGCCATTACACGGTGGAAGGTACGTCCGCCTACTGTAACTTTAACCCTGATATGTCTTGTATGCATATATATGATTGAAGGATTCATGAAGTCATGGACAAGACTAGGTCTTGGGTCATGCACTGTGACTAAGTTTATGGGGCTTAGGTCACCTATTTATATACATTCAGCTTTATGCAGGTTATAGTCTTAATAAAGTCATAGTGTTGTTTTCCTAGTGCTGAGGACACAAGGAGCTGTCGTGGCACTGGTTGGTGCAATCATGGATAACATTACATGTGTTGTATGCTATGTATTGTTGTGTTGTTAACATTACATCTACTGTGTGCTTATGTATTGTTGTAAACTTACATGTGCTGTGTGCTATATATTGGTTGATGCTGAAATGTAATGAATATCTGTCATATATACTGTTTATACTTTTCACATGAGGTTAACTGTTACCTGAGGTCCGATGGGTATTGGACCTCAGATTTGTCTAAGGTTCAGGAAATGAACCAAAGCCGAAAAGAGGCAGCGATGTATAGAACCGGTCGAGAGGGGAGCCTGATGAAGGTCACTAGAGACTAGTTTCTGGCATGAATCTAATGACGTTACTTCAAATCGTTTGGTGCCAAAGGCAGAGGTAGTCGATGTGGTTCAGTCAATAAGTCGCCGTGAAAGACGGGGAGACTTCCAATAGACACCTACCTAGCCAAATTGTTTGATTAACTGAGTTGGATTCATTGCTACAAGTCTAGTTAAGGCTTGGTGTAAAGATGTATAGTTACTATCCAAGAATTGTAATTATACACAAGTTCTGTAATTGTATCACATGAATATTCCTTCGGGAAATATTTAATATACCAGCCTATGCCTGGGTATTTTATATCAGTTACTCATTGTTCAAACGTTAGTGCATGCTCTCCGTTCCGCATTACTCTGAGTGGTAGCACCTCAAACTTTGTTGATTTTCTTAAAACTAAGTGTCAACCGACACACTTTAAAGTATGGAATTTAGGGTGTTACAGAATTGTCCTGAATATAAATAGCAAGAAGTCATTGTTTGAATCTTAGACATAGCCATGGCCGATAGGGTTCCTACTGAAACTAACACAATAACCCTACAAGGCGAGCTCGAGCCTTGTTAAATGTTGAAGCCTATCGACTTCACATAACAATCCCAATCTTAATGATATTCAATATAGCTCATCACTTTACATCTCGCCATTCCTCGATTTCTTTCACAATCCCAACTCTACTTGCCTTTCTTCAACTCCAAACCCAAGGAAGCCAGCCTTCTCCCTTCCATGTCCGCCTCATCACTTCCTCGGCTTCCGTCATTGGGGTTTTGGGTTATTACTTATCAGCCATAGCTAAGCGTTTCCTTTCCAGTTATGCTTCTCATTTAATCCTTGCCAAGTCTTTGTTTGGCTCCTTCTTTGTGGCTTCTTTGGCCTCACTGCTTCTCCCTTCTTCCCTTTGGAATCTTAGGTTTGCTTTTTATGTCCTGCTTATGGTGCCTGAATTCCACACTCTGCTTAGGAAAATGTATGATCGATTTGCCTGGTGCTAGCACCGACAATCACCACGAATGAGGGTGGCAATGCCATGTCTCTTGCCTCAAACCTCCATTGATTTAATGGGTTGTCAATAGTACATTTCTCATATACAATGGGGCTGTTTGGAGATAAATGTGTGATTTGTTTTTCTCTTTAAAATTTAGTATCATTATTAAAGCCACAATGACGACTTCGTGATGATAAAACTTCATTATGCAGTTTCTGAAGAAATAATCTGCTACACATGCTTGCGAGTGGTTCGTGGTTCGTTGTATATGTATGTTTTGTTTTCTAAAATTGAATTATTAATTAATGATCTGTATATATAGTTATTAAAACCTTAAATTTGGTTTTTAAATGGTTAAATATACAAGAATTCGACGGCACTATTTTGATAAGGTACGATGTAGTCAATAATTAATACTATACATCATTAACGCTGATTACTATAGCCTACAATTTGACATGCTTTCTAGCCCTAATGCATTTTTTGGTCCTTCCAAAAGGCACTATTTATCAAATCGAAGCATAAAAGTCCAAATCATTTACATTTGAAAAAGGTTTACTGCTCGAATAGTTAACAAATAGATATTGTGCTTAATAAACAAAGGAGATGACTGCTCAATATCTAATTTTTCGTTTCTATGTCACTCCTACAAAATATATATATAAATCCACAAAGTCAGGATCCGATTTTCGCTTTGTTTAAATTATTTATAGAAGTATGAAGACATGTCAGATTTTACGTAGATATACATCCCATAGCAAATATAATATAATTGCTTTATTGATGTGAGATATAATTATAATTGACTTCTAAAAGCTGTCGTCTCCGTTAAAAAATCAAAGTACACACGAAATTCATAGTGGTGGATTGTAGAATCAATACCCAAAAAAAAAAAAAAAAAAAAAAAAAAAAAAAAAAAAAAAAAAAAAAAAGAATACATATATTTACACACACTAATATAGATTCAAAAAAAAAAAAAACAGCTTCAAGATCTAAAGCCCATCAAATAATTAAGCTATCCAAACACCCAATAATCTAGCTTCCACTTATGATGGGCTGTCACTGGACTTTTTTTAGCTTCTGAAGTTATGCCAAACAGGCTCAACCAAGGGGTTCAGTTGGTCTCTTGGAGGCAATTGTTATGTACTTAGTACATAAACAATGGTTCCTAAAATAAGAACCCGATCTTTTATAATACATTACGGTTGTTATATAATAGTCATGATGTATGGTTATGAGACTCTTCAAGTGAGAGTTTCTGAGCTAGTTGGACTAAACTGTATATAATAGAATAGTACCTCTTACACCGAGTAGCTACATGTAATATGGGATAGATCAAGACATTCCAGACTTCGTGAGGAGAATCAATATCAATTGTTGACCTATATCTATGAAACTGTTGACTTATAAATTGTGTCTCTACACAGGAATTAACCCTAAAAAGCTAAGTATGAGGCAAAAAAAGAAAAAATTATTAGTATAGGAAAATATGTTTGGGGAATTCAAACCTTTGAGCAAAGCAAGGGGTATACAAACCCTTGAGTTGCTCAAGGGATAAGGATTGAGCTCAGGAGCTAAGTAAAGCACTATGGTGGTAGGGATTGTAATTTGAAGTCGATTGATCAAAAAACTGATGGAAGATCGCCAATTTCGATTCAACAATATTGAGGTTGTTTCAGGCACAAGATCTGGCATCTTTGTATCATACACAGAATCTTAGAAGCTAGAACTTAGGGTTAGGGTTCTAGAATCTGTGGGGCTAGGGGTTTTCAACAAGCTTAGACTGATCGAGATGAGTGTAAGCAAGAGAAAACATTGGAATGAAGTTTGTTTGGTCTTGGGGGTAAAACGAAGAAAAGTGGGAAAATAAGAATAAGCGTAGCTTTTTCGTCGAACTTTCTTGCCAAGTAGGAATTTATGAGAGATGCTTCGTGGAACTTTCGAAGAAGCGCCCCGAGAAATTTATTACATATCTCAATTTAGCAACGAGTCATCAACCAACTGTGCTATTATTGACACATGAAGATGAATTTGCTGTAATTTACAAATGTTCTCATCGTTTAAATAAAGAAATAAGGTTAATTATTATATTACCTCTTGTACTTTATATAACATCAATCATCAATGTAATTGATTTGAGTAGATTAAGGAAATTAGTTAAATTAATTATCTGTATTGAAACTACTAATTGATATAATATGTGCAATCAATAGGGGTAAGTGAGAGATGGAATTGATGTCTTATATTTAGGACCGAATCCAATCCTCCAACTAGCACTTATATCAAGGATATCAAGGATAGTTGGTAGTCTTATTCAAGGTTGTCAAACTCACGAGTTTAAGCAAACTCGTGACAAGAATGTAAACTTGTACGTGAACTCGAATCGTAAATTCGTAAGAGTTTACTTTTATTATTAAATAATTATTACTAGTGTATAATTAAATAATTAAAATATAAAAATGACAACAATTTGATTTAGATATTTTTTAAATCCAAATAATTAAAATTAAATCTATCAACATTCATCATTTATCATATTTAATAAAGAAATTTCTATAAAATTTCTTTATAAAGTCACCGAGCATGATCAAATTAAAAAAGTTAACACGAATTTAAGAGTAAGTTAACACGGTTTTGTAAGTTAGAAACGTTAAAACGGTAAACTCAATGTATAAACTCGTGAGTTTAACCGAGTTTACAACTAACACGAGTTTACCACTGACTCGACTCGTTTTTATAAGCCAGAAGCGTAAAAACAGTAAACTCGGAGAGTCAACTCACAAGTGCACCAACATCATAATGGTATACTTTGTGGTATATTTAACACCTTTTAAGTAATTTTTTTAGTTACATCCAACACCCTTAGATATTTTTTGTGCCTTGATGCTAGATGCGTTAAAAAATATTTTAGAGTGCTAAATACACCATAAAATAGTTTATAGTGTTAGATGTACCTGAGTTATACTTCACAATTTTGGATGGAGCTTAACCCTTATATTCCTATGTGTTATCCAATCTTTTGTATTTGGAATAATCGCAATCAAAACAAGTCTAGTATTTATTTTATTATAACAAGTTAGTATTGATATCTTTTTTTTTTTTTTTTTTTTTTTTTTGGGGGGAGGGGGGTTTCAAGATAATATTTAGAGCTAATTCCAAGACCACGAGTTATGAGCCAAGGACTTACTTATTTCTTCCGCTTATTATTACTTCTTTCTTTAATTAATGGGTCTGGGCTAGTTACTCCCTTAAAACAATTCAGTCAATCATTCCTTCCAAGTCAAGAGATTGAGGCAAGCAACCATATTAACAGATCTGGAGACAATGATATTTTTTTTGGATACACATAGTAGGAAAGGGGGGCAGGGTTCGAACCCTGGACATAGGATAGGGAAGGGGAGCCAAGCTCCCATACCACTGCGCTACTAAGGTGCTGGCGAGACAATGATATTTTAAGTCAAAGAAAGACAGAAATTATCATGGCCAATGGATTTTATTTAATAATTGCAAAAGAAGACTCCAAAAAACAAAAGAACAGAGAAGACAACGAAATACAATAATTTGACTAATACACTCGTGGGAAAAAGAAGAAATGCAACAAGCAGCTTCAAGGGTGAACTGAGAATATCAATTCCATACAAGTCCGTTCACCCATGTACAATCAGCAGCAGGTTTTATATGTATTTTAATACAGACACACCATATATGTGTAACTGGGATGAATCTGGTCCAGATTTCATTTTTCTTAAACTCGTATTTTTTAAATTAAAAAAACGTTTTTTAAAAAATTGTTACTTTAAAGATTATTTTTATTTTAAATTCTCTACTCGTTAAAATAACTTTTTTATAAAAATATCAAAAAATGAAATCCAGATGATCTAGACGGCCAGATATTTGTTCAAATGCTTGTTCAAAGGAGAAGCTGTCCCTGAGAAACGGCATCCAATGAGAGATGCATCGTGGAATGAGCCATGATAAATAAAGTTCATGTCTTAATTTAGCAACGGGTCATTAACTACATTCGTACCAATTGTGCTATTATTGCCACATGAAGATGATTTTTTTTTTTTTTTTTTTTTTTTTTTTTTTTTTTTTTTTTTTTTTTTTTGCATTACAATGGCAGGACTAATGTCCTGAAGTACAAAGACGGGATCGAACCCGCGACCTCCCCAACTATGGGGAGAAGACATACCACTGGGCTACTAGGCCCGTGGTACATGAAGATGAATTTGCCTTCGAGCAAGGGGGAAAAAAGAAAAAAGAAAAAAAAGAAGAAGAAGAAGAAGAAGAAGAAGAAGATAAATTTGCCGTAATTTACAAATGTTTTGAATAAGGTTGATTATTATATCTGATTTTTGTATTTGGAATATATATACACCAAATTAAAACAAGTATATTACCTCTTGTAGTTTATATAATATCAATGTAATTAATTTGAGTAAATTAAAGAAATTAGTAGAATTAATTATCTATAAAAAATAATGTGTCGCCTTTTTTAAAATACCCTATTAAATCATTTGTATTGAAATTACTCCTTCATACAATATATACAATCAATAGGAATAATGAGATTGATACAATAATGATAAATGTGAGAGATAAATGGGACTGATGTCTTATATTTAAGACTAAATACAATCCTCCTACTAGCACATGTGGTAGTCCTATATGTATAAGCTAGTTAAAAAGTTTACTTTACTTTCCCAATTTGTATTTTTTTTTTGGTTTTTTTGTTTCCCCTCTCCAAACTATATCTATTGAGTGCACATGCTAATTAATGAGATTTCCCACAAATGGTAGCTCAAATACAAACTAAGGTATTTTCAAAAGCGCATCAACATCATAATGTATTTAATGGTATATCTAACACCATTAAGTATTTTTTTAGTTATTTCCAACAACCTTAAAATATTTTTTATGCCTTAATGCTAGATGTGCCAAAAAATATTTTAAAGTGCTAAATACACTACAAAATAGTTCAAGTTATTGGATGTAACTAAGCAATACTTCAAAACGTTGGAAAGAGCTTAACCCTTATATTCCTTTATATTATCCAATCTTTTGTATTTAGAATAACTGCAATTGAAACAAGTCTACTATTTAAAAACATTGGTTTCTATAAAACATTTAAAACTAAGATAAGGACAGGATTGGAGACCATAGCATTAATTACTCAAATTTTATTTCATTTAAAACATTGGTTTTTAAAACTTAATAAAAACTTGGAAAATCTTGCTCCTATAGGAACCAAAACTAACGGTTTCAAATTTGAGGGACTAAATTAAAATAAGGGTGAACTTGAGGAATCAAAAATGATATTACCAAAAAAATTAACATATCTTTAAAAAAAAAAAAAAAAAAAAGGAAAGACAAAATGATATTGATACCCTTAAAAAGTTTACAACGAAGTTAAAAAAAAGTGAACTAAAATGTAATAAATTAAGGTTAGCTAAAAAAAACAAGAGGTAACCGTTGTAATAGTAAAATAGGAAAATTCCTCCAGCAAATGTTGGATTGAATGGTTCACCACATTAATGTGATGTGATTAAATGGGGAGTAGAGAAATGAAGACTTTATATGAGCTCAAAAATAAATATGTAGATTGATTTTGTCCATGGAGAATTGCTCTACATATCTTCTCATGCATAGAACGAAAATCCGATAAGCGAAAAAAATTTGCGCTCTTCGATAGGAAAACTCTTAACAATAATTTAAAAAAAAAAAAAAAAACACTTAAGCCATAGGCCCATTAATTAATACTAAAAGGGGAAGAAAACATGGGCTTTATGCAATTCCTAAACTTGCCAAACACACAAATCAAAATGATAACTAGACACACCCCTCGTCCTTGGGTCCAACTGGCGTGGGGTTGGACTTCCACCTTAAGAGAGGGGATTCGACCCCTGCGTTGGTCAAGGCGCTGAGGGAGGCATCCTAGGGGCTAGGAAGCAATGAAAACGCTGGTAGAGGTAGAGGCATGTGTACTCTCTGGCCAGTATGCCCTGTGGACTGGACTCCAAAGCGCCCTTTTGATTATGGGTGAGCCCAACCCATTTCCTAAAATTTTCTTATCAAAAAAAAAAAAAAAAAAAAAAAAAAAAAAAAGATAACTAGACATGAACAGAGATTGGGTTTGATAGAAGTGGCTAGTCCCTCACAATATTCAAAATATGATAAATCAAGGTTTGAATCTCTATTGAGAGAGATGCCCATATTTAGTGCTTGATATTATCTCGAACAGGAATGCCTCTAGTAGGGGGAAAAAAAGAAGGAAGGAAAAGACAACCGACTTTTCATTAAATAAATTTCTAAAAGTTCAGTCCATTATTTATTTATTTTTTGTTGATACAAAAAAGCTTAGTCCATTATAACACAGAACAAATTAAAATAATCAGAAAAAATCCTAGCTTCCCATTCTTCCCTTCATCCACGGGTTCCATCATTGAGTTGGGCCTCTAATTCTTAATTATGGTTCTTCAATTTGGGGCCCAATTGGCCTTCATCTTAGTTCCTAAAACCTTTTCGGCCCACTTCTATATCCCCTCATAGAACTGAAAAGTAAAAACGATGGTGTTAAAGACTCGGTTGCCCAATTGGACCAACAAAACCGCCAAACGAATTTCCTAGCTAGTCCAGTTAAGAGTTTTTTTAACAGGCCAATTAATCTTGTTAGATTTTATATTTTTCTTTTATTTGTTGAACTTGAAACCCCGTTGTCTTAAGTTTTAAAAAAGCAAAATAATAATAATAATAATAACAATATCTTAGATTTGTGTTGCACTAAGTTTGTTTTATTGGATTATGTGTGGCTTTAGACCTAAATGTTCTATTTACTTATTGAATAATACCTTTTTATTTAAAGATTACTCTTTATAAAGTTATATATAAATACTTTTAGATGTTTTAGTTACATTATACTACGTAAGATCCTAATTATAAGACAATATTTAGGAGTTGGTTTTGGTCCTAATTATAAGGCAACATTCTAATTTTTGTCAATTTCTTCCTAAAATACCCATATTTTATTCTCTCAAATGTGTTTGGTTTTTGGTGATTATATATATGTATGTGTTTGTGTGTGTGTGTGTGTGTGTCTATATGAAATTTTTACATACATATATACAAACACACTTATATATAGACACACACATATATAAACACACACAGAGATATATATATATATATATATATATCTACGAGTGTGTGTGTATATATATCGTGTGTGTATACATATATATGTATATTTGTTTGTGTGTGTGCCTATCAATATATATGTGTGTATACATATATGTTTTGTGTGTGTGTGTGTGTGTTTATATGTGTATGTCTATATATATATATATATATATATATGTTTGTATGTGTGTGTAGATATATGTATGTATATGTGTGTGTGTCTATATCTATATGTATATATATATATACACACACACATAAGTAAGATCATTATTTCAATTAAAAAGTGTGTGGAAAGGAAAATTCTAAATTGGAGAGGTATGCGGTAGGAGTTGTTAATTCACTTTTACTTGTGTCATTTTAAATTTATATAAGGGTATTTTAAGAAAATGTGTAAAATTAACTAATTTAATTTATCTCCTTAATATCCCCAAAATCGATTAAATATATCTTATAATTAGAATCGAATGGAGTATTATTTATCGAATTGACCACAATTCAACTGGTAAATCCTTAGTAGCAGAAGGAGAGGCCTAGGAAGATTGCAGCTTTTACTGCTTGAGATTCTTGAAGGATTCAAGAAGGAGACAAATCCGAGGAAGGCGATGATGGGGTGGATATAGGATAGTAGTGGTACATAGATGTCTCCGATCCTAAATATAAGATCGAGTTGATTTTTTTTAAAGAGATTAATAAGGAAGCTAATACTTAATCATATTATATATTGTGTATCCTTATATTATATATTACTACCTCAGGTCCTAATTATAGGAGCACTTTTGTAGTATAATTTTGTACTACAAAAATATTCCTATAATTATGATCGGAAGAAGTAGTTTATTAATCAAATTAATTAGTTTGGAGGAAAAAAAATACTCTAAAATAATTTAATTAGTTTTCTTAATTTTTTTAAAAATCAACTTAATTTTATAATTAGTACTGTACGAAGAATAAAGTAGAGAGAGAGCGTTTTTGGTTGGTTTCTTTAGAAGATCGACCCACAGTTTCTGTTATTGTTTACTTTCTTTTTGTGTCTACGTCGTTAATTCTGGTCGGTAGAAGCCGTACAACCCATTGACCTAGCCCAACCCAAACGCCTTCTTAATTCCTGTGTGCTCAGTGCTAAGTTTCACTTTTCTTTTTTCTGTTTTCCCCCTGATTCTTGCCATCAGTTAGGAAAAAAAATAATAAATGTATTATCATTATTATATTTTTCCCATAATCATAATCATAATTTCTAGTTACATATAAATTTAAATAAATCGGAATTTTAGACGGTGTTTCTTTTTTCACATCTTTTATCTGGAAAAGTTAGTTGAGTATTATGTCATTATCTTCCCCAATTCAGAGCTTCACAGATTAAAACAAACAAGAAGAAAAAAAAAAAAGTGTTCATGGGAATGAGTTCCGTATGAGTCTGCTGGCCCAAGAAAGAAAAGAGAGTCTCATGGAAAACCAAATGGGTGTTGAAAATAGCAATTGGGGTTGGTATAAGTGGTAAGATATGAAGTTTAAGCTTTGTGAATGCGAAAAGCCTCTTTGGAGACTCACCGTCATAACCAGGTCAAGTAACTCGAAATCGGATTCGGATTAGTTAGGATGAAGCTCTAGATACTAGATGGATAAAAAAAAATAAAAAAAAAAGTGTTGAAAATCCAAATGGCAATGAGTTAATGATGATGACGATGATTAAGTTGCCTAGATTTCGATTCCTGAGATAAGGGGGACAGTCCCAATTAATCCGCATTCTGGTAAAGTGTACTAAAAGCATATTCTGGGATTTATGCTTCAGACACAAGATCTGGCAGGTCTCGTTTGGATTTTAGGTATAAAAAAAAATAAAAAAAAAAAAGTTGGAAAAAAAAAAAAGTAAGCTTTAGAGGAGCTTTCTGAGAAGCTACGTACGTTCTCACCAGACACCAATTGCTATTATTGCCACTTTATGAAGATGGAATTTGCTGTGATTCTCATAATCGTTTAAACAAGGTTAATTATTTATCTTAACATTATATTTGGAATACACCAAATTAAAACAAGTATACTACCTCTGTTTCTTAATTAATATATATAAATAAAAGATCAATTGAATCAATTTGAGGTGATCAAATTAATTAGTTAAATTAGTTATCTGTAAAAAAAAAATTGTGTTATTTTCCCTAAAATACACTCTTAAATCATTTGCATTGAAAATACCCATTGATATTAAATATGCAATTAATAGGATAGTTTGGTAAAAAATGATGCACATGTGAGGATTAAAATGGATTGAGGTATAATATTTAGGACCGAATCTAACCCTCCAATCGGGGCGGACCCGGGAATTTTATTGACGGGGGGCTAAAATAAAAAAAAAATGTTACATCATAAATAAAAATAAAAATACTTCAAATACAATACAAACCTAATATATAAAAAATTGAAAAAAAATTCTATTACAAAAATTAAGATTACTTCACTTGACTCTTATTTTACGTATTTTCATGTTGTTAAAGTTATCTATAATTGAATGTGTGTTAAAACTATTTAAAAAAAAAAAAATCTTTTTCAATGTATGTAATCAAAGATTATCAAGAAATTGGTCTTTTTCAATGTATGATAACAAAGAGCATGAATTATTTCATGACCAATATGGTTTTAAAAATAATATTAATAACAAAAGTAAACTAATTAAAATTAATTATTAGTTATCATTTATATTCTTATGCCATATTTTAACAAAACTCAAAACTTATCTAAAATTTTAACCCTAAAATGTTCTCTAATCAATATAAAAATAGTATCATTAGAAAAATAAAATCATGCATAATAAATTTCATGAAGAAAATTTAATGAAAAGAAGTGATTTTGAATTCCTTATTGATTTTCAAAATTTGTAAATAAGCCATTGAAAAAAATGGCGGATGAGTAGGGAGCAAGAGGAAGAAGATGAGCGCAATTTCGATGGGGTTGGAATATATTAAATGTCATCTCTTGATATGTATATCAAATTACATCATTTAAAAAAAAAAAAAAAAAAAAAAAAAAGGAAACTATGAGGCGATATAAAACAAAATAAATAAATAAATAATAGGCATTTAATATATCTTCAACCTTTGTATCAAAAAAAAAAATATATATCTTCAACCTCATGTATATCTACCAAAGTAAACTCAGATAAGTATATATCGAATTGCATCATAATACTCTCTGTTCATGTGGCTTGATGGTTAGAACGTCTCTCTCACCTCACAAGTCACAAATTCAATTCCCACATGCATCCATCCACATATTACTTTTTTTTTTTAAAAATAATAATAATAATAAAAAGTAGGGGGCGGGGGCCACCTGGCCCCCTTGTGTCCCCTATGCCCCCAATTAGCTATTTTATTAGGACAAGAAAAAGTACTACTATTTAATTACTCTCTTTAGCCCTAAATATATATGCTAGTTAAAAGGTTTCCTCTGTCTCCCAAATTTATATATTTTTCTTCAAGCTCTCTCTATTAAGTGCGCATACTAGACGGAGATTTCTATCACAAGTATTTCAAATGCAAATGATAATTAAAGAATGCATTTTAGAAAATTAACTCACATTCTTACAAATAACAAATTTAACTAATTTTCACGAATGAGTTATCTAAAAGGAAAAATGAAGGGGTGAAAAGTGGGGAAAAGATCTATGAATAGCTAACTCCAAGATTATGTGCTACTACTTGCTTACCCTGATCTTCCACCTAAACCATCACCACTCAAATATTCATGACAACATTATCATGCATTATTCGTCGTATGTATATTTTAATGTAGAAACTTCGACATATCTTATCATGCAAAAGTTTTATTTTGTAGATTCTAGAAGATCCAGCAGAAACTCCACTGGACTGTTTTTTTTTTGGGAGAATTACACTCAGGTCCCAAGGAACAGAGATATTTACATTTAGGTCCCTTGAATTCATGAAATTACACAGAAGTCCCTACGGACTTCTGTGTAATTATTTGTGGAAGCAAAATTACTTTTTTTCCCAAATGAGAAAACGCCTCTGGACCTCATAATTGAAACAATCCAGGTTTGCAACAAGAAATTTTATATTTACAACAGCAAATTCTTATTTTAACAACAAGTTTTGAAAGCCTAGATTTTTTCAATTCTGAGGTCCAGAGGCCATTTGCAACAAGAAATTCTATATTTACAACAGCTAATTCCTATTTTAACAACAACTTTTGAAAAGGTGGATTTTTTCAATTCTGAGGTCCAGAGGCCATTTGCAACAAAAAATTCTATATTTACAACAACTAATTCCTATTTTAACAACAACTTTTGAAAACCTGGATTTTTTAATTCTGAGGTCTAGAGGATATTTCTCCTTTGGGCAAAAAAGTAATTTTGCTTCCACAAATAATTACACAGAAGTCCCTAGGGACTTCGTGTAATTTCATGAATTCGAGGACTTAATTGTAAATATCTCTGTTCCTTGGGACTGAGTGTAATTTTCCCCTCTTTTTTTTCCTTGTAGAGAATGCAGTGGAATATGCGGTTTCTACATTTTTCAGTTCATAGATTCTTTTTATGAAAGAAAAATGGGAGTATAAAATTTCAGCTTGTTGTAATAATGTAAATGTAATGTATGGAATTTTGTTTGGACGTGGGAAAAACCGAAAAAGAATTTTTTTTGTAATTTAATTATAACAATTTAGAATTGGAGAAAAATGATGACTATAGATATTTTAAAGTAATTTTATTAAGTTTCTTAATCTCTTCAAAAAAATCAACTGAATTTTATATTTAGGGGGAAAAAAGTATATGCTAAGTGAGGCCTGGATGGCTTAAGAGTTTAGACTTATTTAAGGTCTTCTTACCTACAAATATAGGTTTTCAATCCAACAATTTAAAGACTTGTTGCCTTTTAAAACAATAAAAAGTGGCTTTAATTTTCAGAGTTTAAACTTATTTAAGGTTTCTCATTCCCAGCTTGGAAACTTATAATACAAAACTCACTCTTAAATTTAAAGCATTCAAATCTGCTTAGAGGAGGTTTTATATAAATTTATTTGTCCAGTTATAATTAAAGTAACAACTCAATTCAGATCGGTTTTTGAAATTTACTTTTTTGGTTATCAATTTATTGGGTTTTTTAATAAATTGAACTGAATTAACCGATCGATTACCCCTTCAACTCTACCATTGATTCTTAATACAATAACATCTATGAATTTTAATGCCAAAATACATACAAGTGTTTGGACCAATTACATGTAACCTCATTATTATCTCTAAAAATTTAAACCTGGTACCTTTCTCTTCTAAATTTATTCGACTGACTAAGGATTCATTATATTTATGGCGGGTGTGGTACTATTTTTCCCTCAAAAAAATGAATTTATATATAACTGATTGTGAGTTTGTGACCCTTTTCTGGATTTTGGCAGATATCTACCAAAAAATGTACTCAGTATTAATATGACCGAATTAACGTGGAAGTGAAACTGAGAAAGCAACCTAATTATAGTTAGCTATTTAATTAGAATATGTCTAATTAATAATGATGAAAGCCGAATTTAATTGAAAGATATGGTTAGAGGCAGATCGAGCAGTCACTTTCATAGTATTCCTTGTCAGTTGTCGAAGTAATTAAAAGCGACATAACAGCTTTGTCTTGCTTGGGATATTAATTAATATATGGTGATGAAGATAAAGTCCAAGCATGTCGTTTTCAGTCCCACAAGGTTCCAAATATATATGGGTAATGTTGAAACTTTTGTAACTGATCGAATTAATTGACTGCTCTCGCCCGCTCTATTATTGGTCTTTAATATAATACAAGTATTTGGACTAATTATACATGTATTTTTAACACTATCTCTGGATGGAGACAAAATTAAGGGAGAGAGAAAAAAAAAAGAAAAGAAAAGCGGAGAGATAAATAAATTTATTAACACAATCAAATTAAAGATTAAACTCAAATTAAAATGAAATTACTTTTATATTTTATTTTAAAAATTAAAAGTATTAAGGAAAATATATTACATAAAAAAATGAAATAATTATAAAATAAACATGTCAAAATGTTGATAAATTTTTTTTTTCCATTTGACCGTGTGATTGTGTCAAATTTAAGCACTATCAAGACCTCATATTTAAGTGATTAAAGCCTCTTTCACTAGGATCAACACCTATTAGTATGACAATAAGATATTTATATCATGATTTATTAAAATCAAAATGTTTAAAAAAAAACTCAAGCTCTGTTTATTCCATTTATAATTTATAGTTATAATACAATCAAAATGATAACTGGACACAGACACGAACGGAGATTGAGTCGGTAAAAGAAGCTAGTTCCTTACAATGTAATAAAGCAATGTTTAGATTACCCACACTTAGTATATGATATTATCTCAAATAAAAATGCCTCCAAGTAGAGGATACATGAGCTTAAAGGAAAACAAAAAACAAAAACACAACCGGACTTGTCATTAAATAATAACAGAAAACAATTAAAATAATCAGAAAGGATTCTTGTTGGTGGGGCTGGGGCATGTTGGCTTGCTAGGTAGTCATAAGTCAACAGTTGGCTCCAAATCTGATATGGTTGTTGTCTCAATTTCTAGAATATTGACTGAATTGTTTTAATTTGTCACTGTCACTTGTTCTTAAAAGCTTTCCTTTATCTCCCGAATTTATATTTTTTCTTCAAGCTATCTCTATTAAATGCCTATGCTTTATTATATTAAAAAAAAAATGCCTATGCTTTATGGAGATTTCCAATAGTTCAAATGCAAATGATAATTAAAGAAGGCATTATAGAAAATTAATTTGGGAAAATCCTTATAGGGGCCCTTTTTGGCAAAAAGAATCCAAAAAGGGCCTAACTTTCGCCAATTTCAGAAAAAGGGCCAGGGCCCTTTCGGAAAAAAACGCATTAAAATTTAACAACTAAATCAGTCTCATTTACAACAATTTTTTTACTCGTTTACAACTAAATCAGTCACATTTACAACAATTTTTTTACAACTAAATCAGTCGATTTACAACAATATCGATCCCGATTAACAACTATATCGATCCTTCATTTACAACTCACCAAGATTCGACAATCCCGAGAAAGGGCCCAAGGGCCCTTTTTGGGACTGTCCCAAGGGCCCTTTCTGGGACTGTCAGAAAGTTAGGGCCCTTTTTGGATTGTTTTTGCCAAAAAGGGCCCTCAGAAGGATTTTCCCAATTAATTTACATTCTTACAAATAACAAAGTATACTAATTTTCTTAATAGCCATAAATTAGTTATCTAGAAGGGAAAAAAAGGGGTGAAAAGTGGGGAAAGGATCTATGAAAAGCTAAAGCTACCATGACCAATCAAATATTCATGACAACATTATCATGCATTATGCGTCCTATGTATATTTTAAGATAGAAACTTCAACATATCTTATTAATTAACTTGTTGCTTCAACATATCTTATTAATTAATTTGTTGCAAGTGCGATTATTCCTTCTAATTTTTTAGTTCTTTATTTATTTTATTACAAAATCTTTTTTTTTTTTTTTTTTGGTATTTATTTGTTAGCAACATGCCTGCATATATAAAAAGTAGCGAGAGAGAGTACCATGGATACATCGCCATGCATGTATGAGGCGAAAGTTCTTTTTTTTAGATTAGGGTTAAGGAGCATTTTTACCAACAAACTATTGGTCCAGGAGCACTCAACACAATAAACTCCTTTGTGGACCTTAAATGCCAACCAACTTTTAAAAACATTAAATTTACACAAAATCGTTAGTTGAAATCAAACGGACGTTACACTGCTATGGTTCATGCGATTTCTGGGTTCTTTCTGGATTCTTTGAAAACTCAATCCATCCAGTCATGATTTATTAATCAATTGCAAAATCGAAAACCCAGACCGACGGCAACGCATTATCGAAGAACCATAGCCTCCTTCTTGCGTTTTCTTACCCGATGGATTTCAAATGCAAAATCGAAAACCCAGACCAAAACAACTAAATGCGAAAATCCAGATTCAAAGCATAAACATGGAATTGATTAAGAGCATTCAATAATGGAGATACAATTCCAGTTTCGGGTTTCATAAAATCATCAATCGGCGAACCATGAGAAAATTAACTATGGTGAAAGAGAGATTTATAAAATAGGTTACACCTCTGTCATCCCATATTCACTCAATCGCTGTCCCTTTTGAAGAGAAGAGAACAAAACTCCTCATCACATATCCGGACCGAAAACCCGAGACCAAATCAAGGCATTAAGCATATATCCAGGCCGAAAACCCATGAAAATCGAATGAACCCTAAATTTTGCTAAAAAATAAGTTGGAGCGATTTAGAAGTGACGAAGGAGAGAAGGATCAGAGGCAAAGGAACCAAAATCAGAAAAGGATAGGAAGCCAATGAGGATGAGTCGAATCGAGGAGCAAGGAACCTGCTACCACAGGGACAACCACCAGTACTTCCACCATCGTCGACGCCTTCGCCTTCAACGACTCCGGGTCTGGCATCACCGATTTGCGAGATCGAAATTCTAGCTCGGCGCGACGAGAATGGAGGACAGATCCAAAACGATGACGGTGTGTGGTGCCAGCGACGGAGGAAGAAGCTCTGATCGGTGGTCTATTCCGAGCTTCGCTGGAGTTTCAAGGACATTGATGAGGGTGATTGTTGAGATCTCGGGTGGGAGAAAGACGCCAATGGAAGTGGGTTCTGAGCAAAAAAAACAAAAAGTGATAAATTGGGAGAGTTTTTCTTTTTTTTGATCGAATAAAGTGGGAGAGTTGAGGAGTGGGAGAAATTTTTTTTTTTTGATCGAATAAAGTGGAAGGAGGTTCAGAGTTGACCTAGACCAGTAGAGCAGTATAACGCCGTTTGATTCCAACTAACGGTTTTGTGTAAATGTAATGTTTTTAAAAGTTGGTTGGCATTTAAGGTTCACAAAGGAGTTTATTGTGTTGAGTGCTCCTGGACCAATAGTTTGTTGGTAAAAATGCTCCTTAACCCTTTAGATTATAGAAGATCCACCAGAAACTCCATTGGACTTTTTTTTTTTTTTCCTTTTTTTCTTGGAGAGCACGCTGTGATGAAATATGCGGTTTCTACATTTTTCAGTTCATAGATTCTTTTTATGAAAGAAAAATGGGAGTATAGAATTTCATCTTGTTGTAATAATGTAAATGTAATGTATGGAATTTTGTTTGGTGGGGAAAACCGAAAAAGAATTTTTTGTAATTTAATCATAACGATTTAGGATTGATGAATAATAATGATGTACGATGGTTAAATAGTTATACTCCTTCTGGTCCTTAATATAAGACTCAATTGATTTTTTTAAGAGATTAATGAAGTTAACAAGTTATTTAATCATAATATGTGTATGTATCGTTATATTATATATTAGTTTATAAGCCAAATAAATTAGTTTGGAGAAAAATGATGAGTATAAATATTTTAAAGTAGGGTCAAGGTACAGATTTGCCAACCAACTATTACCCGAGGAGGTCTGGCACAAATAACAATTGAGGGGACCAATATTGCCAATCAACAATTAAGAAGTGAAAAAAAACCACAATTTGGAGCAGATTCGCCAACGAACTATTACCCGTCATTGTCTTTTTTTTTTTGAACGATTACCCGTCCTTGTCTTGGTATCTCCGTCTTCCATTGGATCCGCGATTGTCGGCGACGTCGGCGTCTCCAAAGCTTCCATTGTTGCTGGGTGTTCCACTCACCCTCTTGAACTCATCCAGTAGTCCATAGCGTTCGATCGACACGCACCTTGCACCCTGGTTCCATCCCTCCAATGCCACAAGTAGCAACTGCCGCTGCCACAATCCTTGCTCCTATGGGTCCCATCTCTGTTGGTGTTTGCCTTATCCAACAAGAAGGCTTAACCGCTGTTTTTTTTCAGCGTTTCGCCATTGTCCTACGCCCGGTGCCTCATATTTTAACTTAATTGTGATAGTTGTTTTTTTTAATAGTTATTTGGTGCTTTTTTCACTCACTACTAGAAAAAAGCTGATTATAACAATTTGCAAAGGAATTTTTTCCGTCGCAAATTTAGGAGTATTTGCGACGGAATTGAAATTCCGTCACAAAATAGTAATTTTTGCGACGGAATTGAATTTCCGTCGCAAAAACCACGGGGATTTGCGACGGAAAGGGATTTCTTCGCAAATTTAATAATTTTTTTAAAAAAATGATTTTTAAAAAATAATAATAATATTTTTTAAAAAATAATTTTTTTCAAAAAAAAAAAATTTAGCGACGGAATTGAAATTCCGTCGCAAAACTCGTTTGGGTTTTGCGACGGAATTGGATTTCCGTCGCAAAACAAAGGGATTTTTTGACGGAAAATTATTCCGTCGCAAATCCCTTTGGGTTTTGCGACGGAATCGATTCCGTCGCAAATCCCTTGGGTTTTGCGACGGAAACCGATTCGTCGCAAATTTAATAATTTTTTTAAAATTAATAATTTTTTTCAAAAAAATAATTTTGTGACGGAATCCGTTTTCCGTCGTAACACTTAAGCCCGAAATCGGGCTTAAATGCTCCTCTTCCCCCATTTTTTCCATTTTACTCTCCCTCCACCCTACTTTCTTCGTTCCTCCATCCGGCCGGCGCTTTAGACCGCCCGCATCCTCCTTCCAGGCTCTGGTCCGTCCTCCTCCTCTTTTTTTCGTCCTCCTCCTCCTTTTTTCATCCTCTTCCTCCTCCTTCGATCTCCTCCTGCTATGCTATTTGCTTATATGATCCATTGGGTTTATTTTTTTTCTATTTGGAAAATATTTTGAGTATCAATATATGTTTTATTAATTTGATCGGCTTAATCTTCATTTTGTTTGAGAGTTCAATTATTGGCGAGGAAATTAATTTTGGTCGTCTCCAATTTGAAAAATCTGAACTCATGCTATACCTATATTGTGCATTCCACATGATTTTGTTTATATACTTGTGTTCGGTTATGGGAATACAATGATTGTGTTCATGTTGTGCCCTCCTTAGAATTATAGAAAGAATTTTTGTTATCGCGTTTCACTTTCTTGGATTCAAACATGAAAATTTTTAGAAATCATTCGAACATGCTTCTCCATGAATCCTTGTTTGATTTTGGTGCATATTTGTTAAGTTATTGTGCACATTGTGTTTTGAAATTCTTTATGAGATCATTGCTGTTGAAGCCGCTGGAAAACTCGTAGAATCACCAGATATATATCACCTGGAGTTGCGGTTTTGATCACCGTATAATACGTGCTAATTTTTATTTTAAAAAAAAATATAATTTTTTTATGTATTTTTTATATTTTAAGAAAAAAAAATTTAAAAAAAAATTGAAATTTGCGACGGAATCAAAATCCGTCGCAAAAAGGGATTTGCGACGGAAAAGGAATCCATCGCAAATCCCAAAAGGGATTTGTGACGGATTGTTATTCGTCGCAAAACCCTTTGGGTTTTGCGACGGATTTTGATTTTTTCACAAATCCCTTAGGATTTGCGACGGATTCCTTTTCCGTCGCAAATCCCAAAGGGTTTTTGCGACGGAATTGAATTTCCGTCGCAAAATTCAAAATTTGCGACGGATTTTTGATTTTCCGTCGCAATTGTCACGAGGTTTTTTGCTACGGAATGCATTTTTGCGACGGAAAAACCCTTTTTTTTGACGGAGTTTTTTCCGTCGCAAAAACTGATTTTTTTTGTAGTGACTTTTTTAATTGTTGATTGGTAATTTTGGTTCCCTCAATTGTTATTTGTGTCGACGCTCTTCGAGTAATGGTTGACAAATCGCACCTTAACCCTTTAAAGTAACTTATTTAAGTTAATTAATGTCTTGAAAAAAAAATCAACTGAATTTTACATTTAGGACAAAAAAAAATGTATATGTGTAAGTGAGGCCTCAATGGCTTAAGAGTTTAAACATATTTAAGGTCTTCTTACCCACAAATATAGGTTTTCAATCCTACAGTTTAAAGACTTGTTGCTTTTAAAACAATGAAAATTGGCTTTAATTTTCGGAGTTTAAACTTAATGAAGGTCTCTCATTCCCAGCTTGGAAACTTATAATGCAAAACTCACTATTAAATTTAAAGCATTCAAATTTGCTTAGCGGAGGTTTTATATAAATTTATTTGTCCAGTTAATTAAAATAACAACTCAATTCAGATCGGTTTTTGAAATTTACTTTTTTTATTTTCAATTTATTGGGTTTTTTAATAAATTGAACTGAATTAACCGATTGATCACCCCCTCAACTCTACCATTGATTCTGAATACAATACCTTCTATGAATTTTAATGCCAAAATACATACAAGTCTTTGGACCAATTACATGTAACCTCATTATTATCTCTAAAAATTTAAATCTGGTACATTTCTCTTCTAAATTTTGACCGACGCCCTCTTGATGTTAAGATTAAATTTAACGAAAGATTTGGTGCTGATCATGCCTGATCCAATCAGGAAAAAGACAAATCAAGTGAAGAATAATCTATCTCTTTGTGTGTGTACATGACAAGAGCTTTTATCAACTTGCGCGTAAGAATATTTCTCTTTGGACCATTAAAGGAGTGGAATATTCTACCATGAACAACGCCAAACTGATTGCCGAAACTGTTAGTTATTTCCCAATCATGCAGATGACTGTGATCAACGGTAATTCATGGATTTATTTGTCTTGCTTGGGATATTAATTAATATATGATGATGCAGAGAAAGTCCAAGTTCGAGCAAAAAAAAAAAAAAAAAACAAACAAACAGAGAAAGTCCAAGCATGTCATTTTCAGTCCCACAAGGTTCCAAATATGGGTAATGTTGAAAAATTTGTAACTGATCGAATTAATTGACTGCTCATCGTCCCCGCTCTATATTTTTGGTCTTCAATATAATATCCTCTTTTAAATTTTAAGGCCAAAATAAATAGAAGTATTTGGACTAATTACATTTACATATATTTTTTAACACTATCTTTGGATGGAGAAAAAAAGGAAAAGAAAAATGGAGAGAAAATATTATTTCTTATTCAATTTTTAATCTATGTTTTCAAGTAATGCCGTGATAAATAAATTTATTAACACTAAAGATTAAACTCAAATTAAAATGAAATTGCTTTTATATTTTATTTTAAAATAAAAATATTAAGGAAAATATATTGCCTAAAAAAATAAAATAATTATAAAATAAACATGTCAAAATGTTAATAATATATATTTTTTCAATTGACCGTGTGATTGTGTAATATTTAAGCACTGTCAAGTCTCATCAGCATAACTCTTATAAAGGCGTTTCTTACACATTACACTCACATGAACTCTAACTTGAGACTTTGTATTTAAGTGGTTAAAGCATATTTCACTAGGACCAACACATTTTTTTTTTTTTTTTTAGGTTCCATCATCGGTATCTAGAGCTTCGCTCGACTAATCCGAATCCGCTGGGTCGTGCACCTAGCTATGGTGGGTGAGTCTCCTAGCGGGGCTTTTCTGCATTCACAAGGCTCAAATTCAAGACCTTACTTAAGCGACACAAGCCGCTTACTACTGGCCAACCGTTGGTAGGACCAACACATATTAGTATGATAATAAGATATTTATATCATGATTTATTAAAAACAAAATATTTTTCTTTTAAAAAAAAAAGTCAAGCTCTGTTTATTCCATTTATAATTTATAGTTATAATATAATCATTATCTTAATTATCATTATATAAGAATTTTATTAAAATATAATCAAATTGAAGTCAAACTAAAATGAACCCATGAAATTAAATTATAATTATTAGTGGACAGTGTGGGTCAGGGGCATTCACTTGATGCACACACTACCTCTGTAACGTGAGTATATTATATGATTCCTTAAATAATCGACACCTCTTCTAACACGTTAAGGTTATATTATATGATTGCTTAAATAATTGAGACCTCTTCTAACACGTTAACGTGAAGGCTGGGGAAGAAGAAGAAGAAAGAAAGAAAGAAAAAAATAATTTAGGATGTTGGATGCACAAAAAATTAATTCAAGATATTGAGTATTACTAAGAAATATTTTAGAATGATAGATGAGAAAAAAATTAGGATATTGGTTGCTAAAAAGAAAAATAATTTTGTGTGTTAAATGTACAAAAATTTAAAAAGAAAAAAGTGAATGCTATTAAAAAAAATACTTTAGAGCGTTGAATGAATAAAAAATTATTCCAAAATAATGACTGCTATTGAAAAAACACTTTCGACGGTTGGAATCACAAAAATTTAATTTTGGAACAAAATGAGTGCTCTTGAAAAAACATTTTATAAACAGTTTTTTTATTTATTTATTTATTTTTTTTAAAAGATCAATGTTAAGGGACATGTTTCCTTGACATGTTTTCTAAGGACTTCCCAAAAATAGACAGATCCAATATGTATACCATGTGCACTTATCTCTTTTCACATTTGCGGGCACAGAGTTTGCGGTTTAGGGTTCATCAAAATATTGAACAATCTCTGGTGAATGCAGAGAAATAAATCACTCTGCTTGGCCCTGATACTAATAACTCTTTCTCTCTAAAATATTTTAAAAAAACTGAAGCTCTGTTTATTCCATTTATAATTTATAGTTATAATACAGTCATTATATTAATTATAATTATATAAGAATTTTATTAAAATATAAAAAATCAAAACAACATCATCAAATTAAAATATAATTATTACTGTACAGTGAGTATATTATATGATTGCTTAAATAATTGACACCTCTTCTTAAACGCGTACGTTATTTGTGAGGGGAAAAAATACCATCCCTAATCCAAAAAATAATTTATTACACGTTAACGTGAAGGCTGGGGGCAACTGTTGAACATTCCCCCCGAAAAAAAGGAAAAAGAAAAGAAACGAAAGAAAGCACCCAACAATCCAAAACTTTAATGTTGATGACCCAGGAAGTGGGTTCTCTTCTATGCTTTTACCATCCGCTCACTCCGGTCCTCTTTTAAACATCACCGTTTTGTGTTAAAAGTGGTGGATGTTGTTTTTTAGAGGTACATCCAAAGCTTTAATATTTTTTCAGTAACATATACTATTTAAAATTAAATTTGTTACGCATCCAACAATCTAAACTATTTTTTCAATAGTACTCATTATTTTAGAATATTTTTTTGTTCATCTAGCGTCTTAAAGTATATTTTTTAGTGGGACCCAATTTTTTAATATATATTTTTTAGTGGGACCCAACTTTTTAATATACAACACCCTAAAAAAATTTAAGTGTTCTTGAAAAAATAATTTAGGATGTTGGATGCACAAAAAATTAGTTTAAGATATTGAGTACTACTAAGAAATATTTTAGGATGATGGATGGGAAAAATTAGAATATTGCTTGCTACTAAAAAATAATTTGGTGTGTTAGTTGTACAAAAAAAAAAAAAAAAAAAAAAGAGTGCTACTAAAAAATACATTAGCGCACTGAATGAACAAAAATGTGTATTCTAGAATAATGACTGCTATTGAAAAAACATTCTAGACGGTTGGAAGCACAAAAATTTAATTTTGGACCGAATTGTGTGTGTGTGTGTGTGTTTTTTTTAAACAATACAATTGTTTATTATTTTACGACCATGAAAGTCTAGAACTAGTAAATGTTTTTTAAAGGGTATAAAATTCGATTCTAATAGCGCAGCGTTTGGAAATTGCTGGCACAAGTTCTTAATTAATTATAATTCACAAGAAAGAAACCAATGGCCGACAAACATGTTTATCTAACTTATAAAATGATATGTAATATAATAATATACATAAGTATTTTAGAGAGATTATATAACATATGCTATAAATAAGTAATTTTTTAACTTCATCAATCTCCCCCAAATTAGTAGAGTTAATGGAGTATTAAGTAGTAGAGTTAGATTACCACTTCCATCTTAACATCCAATCAAAACTGTTTACTCATAATCCATATTACATGCGTTGAAACTATATATATTTAGTTAATGGAAAAATGTACTTTTAAGCATTGTTAATATAACTTTCTTATTCGTTGTTAATTATAATTTTGGATTAGCTTGTAAGTGCCATTACGTTTTGACTTAGCTTATTGGTAACTGTTATAAAATCATTTTTAGCTAAGTTAGACTTTCATTTTCATTTAATTAAAATGAACACCAGGTCATTTTTCTGTAAAAAAATCATTTTTAGATAAGTTAGACTATCAGGTTTCATTTAATTAAAATGAACATTAGGTTATTTTTTAGACTTTGTGTAATAAGTGGAAAAACGAGTACAATAACTAATCATAATATTTAATCTGATAATTATTATATGGTTAATATAATCCTTTTTTCCAGGATAATATAATCCATTGTTTTATTATAATAATTTGAGATAATCATTATGAATAAACAGAAAAAAAAAAAAAAAAATCCGACTAAGCCGACATAATTAATTGGCATTACACCTAGGTGCAAGGACAGCTTAGAGCATCGGATACGGCAGCTATAGTATATACAGTAATAACCAAACTCGAGATATTATTAGTCATGTCTCAACAATGACTTCAGCTAGATTATTTCAGCAAACATGGATCTCAGACGCTTTTGGAAATTATCATCTTCTTTTTGTGCAAAGTGGGCCATGTTTATTATTGTAGTATCTAAATAAATATAACATGCAACAATAATACATAAGCACCTGAAAACATATAGCCATAATTATTTAAAAAAATTCTCTGGTACTAGATGATTTTTTTATTATTTTTTTTATGAAGGGTATGATATGATTTGATCGAATAACACTTGTAACATTTAAACACTGGTGTAATGTTTCACCAACCTTACATACTTCTTGATCAAATTATCATAATAAACAAAAATCAGAAACCTTCACTAAACTGAATGTTGATGATTGATAATGAACAACATTAATGACACTGATCTTGCATAGTTCGGAAAGAGTGTTTTTTTACAATTGTAGGACCGACTTAAGAAAATGCGATCCTTCATATTATTTCTTTTTTGTCTGCATGTTCCAAATGTTTTAGCCGAAAAGTCGAGGAAACTTGCGTGATGGAAATCTAAAAATCATACCTTTTTTTTTTCCTGAAAGTGGCCTGTGGGGGTACTTGTCGAATTTTCCTCACTATAAAAAGCAAGAACATGAGTTCATGAATCGTAACTTAAGTTTGAATCTTTGATATAGCCATGGCCCATGGGCGGACCCACGTACAACACAAGACTGTCCACTTTTAAATTAAAAGTCCATCCTTAAATTAAGTGTCTACCATTAATACATCAAGACTGCACTTCGTAATCGGATGAGGGATGAATGGTTGAATAATTGTTTAGTACCTTATATTGAAAAAGATGTATTTGATAGCATTGATAATAAGACAATTATAATGAAATTCCAGAAAAAAGGCCTAGAATGATGGCATTGTAATTATTTTTATTCTAATATACTCCTCATATCCTAATTATACGAATACTTTTTAGTACAGATTGCACTATAAAAGTGTTCTATAATTAGGGACCGTAAGTACTTTTGTTATTAAAACACTTGAACTTATTGGTGCCCACCCTTCATTGTAACTAATGTAGTTGCATTTATTTATAACAAGATCTTAGCCTTACTTTTTTAAATGACATGTTTGTAAAATAATTGTCTCTCTTATTATATTATCAAGTATTCATTTGATTTCATAAATATTTTTTTGATATATTTTTCTTGTTTATATTCTTTTGTTTTTAAATGCATTTAAAACTAGAAGAGTAGTGTGTGTGTGTGTGTGTGTTTTTTTTTTTTTTTTTTGGTTGGGGGGGGGGGGGGATTGTTATTGCTAATCTTTCCAAGAGGTTGGAACTTGTTTTTTTTTTTTTTTTTTTTTTATACTACCTCTAGTCATTAATATAAGATCCAATTGACTAATTTGTAAAAATCAAAGAAACTAAAAAATTACTTTAAAGTATTTATATTTATCATTTTTCTCTAAACTAATTTGTCGACTTATAAAATGAGATGTAATATAATAATACATATAAGTATTTTAGAGAGATCACATAACATATGTTATAATTAAATAATTTTTTAACTCCATCAATCTCCCCCAAATTAGTCAATCAGAGTCTCATATTAAGCAATAGAGTTAGATTGTCACTTCCATCTTACCATCCAATCAAAATTGTTTAGGCTTTGTTTGGTTTGGGGGTAGGGGAGGGAAGGGGAGGGAAAATATTTAAAGGAGAGGAAAACTCTTGTGGGCCCCACCACAAATAACTTTTCTCCTCTTTTCTCTCCATTTCCCCTCCCCTCCCCTCCCCTACCCCCAAACCAAACAGAGCCTTAGTTATAATCCATATTACATGTGTTGAAACAATATATATAAGAGAAAAATGTACGTTTAAGCATTGTTAATATAACTTTCCTATTCATTGTAATTATATTTGTGGATTATTTGTAAGTACCATTACAGTTTGACTTAGCTTATTGGTAACTGTTATAAAATCATTTTTAGCTAAGTCAGACTTTCATGTTTCATTTAATTAAAATGAACACCATATAATAATAATAAAAAATCATTTTTAGATAAGTTAGACTTTCAAGTTTCGTTTAATTAAAATAAACATTAGGTTATTTTTTAGACTTTGTGTAATAAGTGGAAAAACGAGTACAATAACTAATCATAATATTTAATCTGATAATTATTATATGATTAATAAAAATCCTTTTTTTTTTTTCAGGATAATATAATCCATTGTTTTATTATAATAATTTGAGATAATCATTATGAATAAACCAAAAAAAAAAAACGACTAAGCCAACATAATTAATTGGCATTACACCTAGGTACAAGGACAGTTTAGAGCATCTGATACGGCAGCTATATTATACCTAACTCGAGATATTTCAGTAAAGTTCATGGAAATCACACTCATTTGGAAATAACCATCTTCCTTTTGTACAAAGTGGGCCATGTTTGCTATTGTAGTAACTAAATATATATAACATGCAACAATAATACATAAGCAGAAAAAATATGGTCATAAATTATTTCAAAAATATTCTGGTACTATATGATTTTTTTATATAAAGGGTATGATATGATTTGATCGAATAACACTTGTAACATTTAAAAACTGGTGTAATGTTATTTCACCAACCTTACATACTTCTTGATCAAATTATCATAATAAACAAAAATCAATAACCTTCATAAACTTAATGTTGATGATTGATAAAGAACAATATTAACGACACTGATCTTAGTATAGTTCGAAAAAAGAGTGTAAATTTTTTAGAATAGTAGCACCGACTTAAGAAAATGCGATCCTTCATCATTATTATGTCTTTTTTGCCCACATGTTCCAAATGTTTTGGCCGAAAAGTCGAGGAAACTTGTGTAATGGGAATCTAAAAAGCATACCCTTTTTTTTTCCCCTGAAAGTTTCCTGTGGGGTCCGTGTCGAATTGTCCTCACTATAAATAGCAAGAAGATGAGTTCATGAATCGTAACTTAAGTTTGAATCTTTGATATAGCCATGGCCGATAGGGTTCCTACTGAAACTAACACAATAACCCTACAATGGCGAGCTCGAGCCTTGTTAAATGTTGAAGCCTATCGAGTTCACATAACAATCCCAATCTTAATGATATTCAATATAGCTCATCACTTTACATCTCGCCATTCCTTGATTTCTTTCACAATCCCAACTCTACTTGCCTTTCTTCAACTCCAAACCATAGGAAGCCAGCCTTCTCCTTTCCATGTCCGCCCCATCACTGCCTCGGCTTCCGTCATTGGGGTTTTGGGTTATTACTTGTCAGCTATAGCTAAACGTTTCCTTCCCAGTTATGCTTCTCAATTAATCCTTGCCAAGTCCTTGCTTGGCTCCTTCTCTGTGGCTTCTTTGGCCTCACTGCTTCTCCCTTCGTCCCTTTGGAATCTTAGGTTTGCTTTTTATGTCCTGCTTATGGTGCCTGAGTTTCACACTCTACTAAGGAAAATGTATGATCGATATGCCCGGCGCTGGCACCGACAATCACCACGAATGAGGGTGGCAATGCCATGTCTCTTGCCTCAAACATCCTTTGATATAATGGGTTTACATGAGTAATGTCAATAGTACATTTCTCATATACATTAGGGCTGTTTAGTATAAGGGATATAGATGACGAGAGCCGAAGGAAAATTTTATGAGTTGGACTTCAAAAATTATAGAATTGGGGCTAAAAGTTTTTAATTACCTTTATAACCCCACTTCTCCAATTTTTTTAAATCTAACTCATAAAATTTTTTCCTCCCCCCCCCTTTCTTTCCAAATCCCTAGTACTAAATATCCCTTAAGTCAAACACTATTTATGATATTACTGTAACAGTGTATGTCTTGTTCTTCTCAAGCTGTGACGACTACTAATAAATAAACCAGCAAAATCCTAATTCGGTTACGCTAGAGAAGTGTTTTTTATATCGTGTATAACTTTCTTTGGTGTGATGTGGAAATAAATGTGTCATTTGTTTTCTCTTTAAAATGTACTATTATTGTTAAAGCCACATTGATCATAATGACTTCGTGATGGTAAAACTTTATTATGCAAGTGGTCCCATGGTTCGTTGTATATGTATGTTTTATTTTCTAATGATCTATATATATCGACGGCACTATTTTGATAAGGTACGGTGTAGCCTAGCAACGGAGGGCCTAATTGACATGCTTTCTCGCCCTAATGCATTTTGTGGTCCTTACAAAAGTCACTATTTATCAAATCGAAGCATAAAAATCTAAACCATTTACATTTGAAAAAGGTTTACTGCTCGAATAGTTAAAAAATAGATATCGTGCTTAATAAACAAAGACAATGACAGCTCACTATCTTTTTTTTTTTTTTTTTTTTTTTTGTTTCTATGTCACACCTGTAATATATATATATAAATCCAAAGTCAGAATCCGATTTTCGCATCGTTTAAATTATTTTATAAAAGTATGAAGACATGCAGATTTTGCATAGATCTATATCCCATAGCATATATAATTGCTTTATTGATGTGAGATATAATTATAATCGACTTCCAAAAGCTGTCGTCACCGTTAGAAAATCAAAGTACACACGAAATTCATAGAGTTGGATTAAATACACACACACTAATCTAGATTCAACTTTTAGAAGTGATGATGGTTCACTTTTGGTTAGCAGGGGTGAGTGAGTTATGCCATGGAAATTAATATTCACAAAAAGTACCCTCGATAGCGTGAAACAACACCGTGCCAAGTATGGCTTTCAAATCCACTATATTTTGCTTCAAACCTTAACCAGAGGGTCCTATATAGATGAACAAGTCTCACAGAGCTCATCACCCAATCCACCATATACCAAGAACAAGTCCTTTATCCTTCTTAAGTATTTTAGGATATTCTTGACAGCAGTCCAATGACCCTCACCGGAATCTTATTGATATCTGCTGGTCATACTTAAGGCAAATGAGACATCCGGTTGAGTACATAACATGGCATACATGATAGATTCAATGGTGGAGGCATATGGAATCTTACTCATGTGATCTCTTTGATCACGTGTACTAGGACATAGATCCTTACTGAGATGGATGCCAAAGACATGGGCATGTAACCCCTCTTTGAATCCTGCATACTAAATCTATATAGTATCTTGTCTATGTATATGCTCTGACTTAGACCTATTAGCCTCTTGGATCTATCTATATAGATCCTGATCCCTAGGATGTAAGTGGCTTCTCCTAAGTCTTTCATTGAGAAAGACTTTTCTAACCAAGATTTGACACTCTGCAAGGTAGGAATGTCATTCCTAATAAGTAGGATGTCATCTACATAAAGTACTAGAAATACAACTGTGCTCCCACTAACCTTCTTGTAAACACAAGGTTCATCGGTCTTTTGAATGAATCCAAACTCTTTGACTACTTCAGCAAAATGATGATTCCAGCTCCGAGGTGCTTGCTTCAATCTATAAATGGATCTTTGAAGCTTACATACTTTACGAGAGTCCTCTGAACACACAAAGCCTTCAGGTTGTGTCATGTACACATCCTCAAGGAGCTTTCCGTTAAGGAAGGCTGTTTTGACGCCCATCTGCCATATTTCATAGTCATAATATGCTACAATAGAAAGAAGGATTCTAATTGATTTGGCCATTGCAACTGGGGAAAAGGCTTCATCATAGTCCACACCATGAGTTTGAGTGAATCCTTTTGCAACCAGTTGTGCCTTGAAGATATTTACTTTGCCATCCATGTCAGTTTTCTCCTTGAAAACCCACTTACACCCAATAGTTTTTATACCTTCAGGTGGATCGACTAAGTTCCATACCTTATTATTGTACATGGATTGCATTTCAGACTTCATGAAATTTATCCATCTTTCGGAGTTTGGTCCCCACTATGTCTTCTCGATAGGTAGTTGGCTCATTCTGCTCAATGATTGATAGGGCAAAACTTTATAGCCTAAAAAACTCGCAAGTGCACAAGCCGTATCAAGTAATAAAGAGTAAGTAAGATATCGTTCCCACGAGGACTTAGTACCACAAACTTGTTAAGCATTAATTTCACAATTTCGTTTAAGTTTAGAAAACCAAATTAAATTTAATTAAGAGAAAAAAAAATTAAAACTAAAACTAAAACAAACAAACTACCACACGAATGAACGAGCAACATAGAATCACTAATCCCTTATTTGATTCTTAGATTTTATCCCCACTAAATTAACTTTGACTTAACTTAATCAATTAATCTAGAGTATTAATGTCTATAAATTCCTTCCGATGCACCTATATACCTACCTTAATTAATTATGTGATGCCTCACACAACTAAATAAGATGCATTTTAAATCGGGCTCACTCTAATTTGATTATGCAGAGCTTCTAGGTATATTCCTATCCTAGACGCAAATTAGATTAAAACCTAATCTCACATTAAATTTAGACCTAATTCCACATTATTTAATCCCAAGGTCAATTTAGGATTCCCTCTTCCAAGTCCAACCCTAAATCCCCAAAACATGCTCAATGGTGATCAATCAATAAGCAATAACAATGAACACATGATTAAATAAACTGAAATAAAATTAAGCAAAACTAACAAGTGGGAATAATCTTTAAAACCCAAATAAGTTCATAGATTCTTTAGGTTGCAAAACCAACTAGCTACACATGGCTTTAATCAAATCCATAACAAAAAGATAAGAATTCAGGTTCAAAGAATAAAAGAGAGAGAGAGAGAGAGAGAGAGAGAGAGGAAAGAATCTTCGTCGCCTCCATAGTCCTTCCGTGGAGATGATGAAGAGAACTGAAACGCTCAACCTCTACTCCTCTCGCTTCTCCGTTCCTTCTTGTTCTCAAGGCGTCTCTCGATCTGCTCCTTCGTGATCTCTCTTGTGCGTGTCTTTGCCTCCCTATTTATAATTTAGGTCTCCTCCTCTTAATTAATCACCAAACTTAGGATCCAAGTTTTCTTTTTAGCATGTGGGGCCCACGTCTTTATTCATTTTATTTAATTTATGGCTGCAAGCTCCATATGCTTTTTGTATATTCTCTTTCATATAATATCTCTTGCACAATAAAAATAGGATATGATTAGATTTTATGCCGATTCATTCTTTGATCCTAAGTTTGATTCAATGATGGAAAAGTTTATAAAAGATAATTAAATAGGTATATAATATCAATAAATCCAACTAAATCTCATAAAATATACACCTATTTAATCATAAAATATACACTTATCAATGATCAAAACATCACGACTTCCAGTAATCAGAAATTCATTATCTCTGAGGCTGTAGCCGTGTTCTATCGGACCTTCATGGGCCTTTTGTTACTTGAGTAGGCTCAACAACTTATTTTGAGTCTTCTCTGTTTTCCATCTATGGTTCTATGTTATCTTGTGACTCTCGAACTTCTTTGAGGTGTACCTACTCCCACTGGTTCTTTTACAAATGAACTCTCTTTCTAGAAAGACACCATTTTGGATAACAAACACTTTGTGATTGGTAGGATTGTGGATATAGTATCCCTTAGTTTCCTTAGGATATCCCACGAAAAGAAATTTTGAGGATCTGGATGATAATTTTTCAGAGGCTTGCTGTTTAACGTAAGCCTCACATCCTCAAATTTTGAGAAAAGACAAACTAGGTCTCTTCCCAGTCCATATCTCATATGGTGTCTTTTCAACTGCCTTTGATAGAACACGATTTAGTGTGAACGCAGCTGTTTCTAGGGCATTGCCCCAAAAGGACGATGAAAGATCTGTTTGACTCATCATAGATCGAACCTATCTAATAGAGTTCGATTCCTCCACTCATAAACACCATTCCATTGTGGTGTTCTTGGAGGAGTTAGTTGTGAAATTATCGATCGAAGTGCTTTAATTGTTTTGCCAAGTTGGTTTTGCACTTCATTTTGGAATGTTTTAAACATTTCAAAGAATTCAAACTTATGCTTCATTAGATAGATATATCCGTATCTACTAAAATCGTCTATAAATGTAATGAAGTACATATAACCTCCTCTGGCAGATGTATTCATTGGTCCACACACATCAATATGTATGAGGCCTAATAAATTAGTGGCCCTCTCACTATGCCCAGTAAAAGGTGCCTTTGTCATCTTTCCCAATAAATAAGACTTACATGTTTCAAATGATTCTAAATCAAACGAGTTAAGAAGTCCATTTTGATGGAGTTTTGAAATGCATTTCTCATTTATATGGCCTAGACGACAATGCCATAGGTAGGTTGGATTCAAATAATTTGACTTGGTCCTTTTGGTAGGTATGTCATAGATATGTCCATTATTAGGATGTTATAAATTCAGTAAATAATGACCAACATGCAAATCACCATCAGCATAAAAAATGTCATTACGATAAATAGAACATTTACCATTCCTAGTAATGGAAACCTTCCTTATTCAAATAAGAAAGAGAAACAATGTTACTACTCAAAGTAGGAACAAAGAACCAATTGTTCAAAATTAACAAAAGCCCACTGGGCAAAACTAATTCATAAGTGCCTACGGCTAAAGCAGCAACTCTTGCTCGATTTCCAAATCGTAGGTCCACTTCGCCCTTCTTCAACTTTCTATTGTCCTTGAGACTCTGTACATTTATGCAAATGTGAGAACCACATGCAGTATCTAATACCCATGTAGAGGAAGTAGAAAAATGAATGTCTATAACATAAATACTTGAAGCGATAGCCCCGCTATCCTTCTTGTTCTTTTTCAGATCTTCAAGGTAGAGTTTGCAGTTCCTCTTCCAATGACCAAGTTCATTGCAGAAGAAGCAGACCCCGTCCTTTGGAGGCTTTGCCTTCTTGGCTGTAGGCTTAGTTTCGGGTCTGTTTGACTCTTTAGTCTTACCAGCTGAGCCATTACCCTTTCTTTTGACCTTGCCTTTCTTTTTCATACCCTTTCCTTTCTGAACCATCAAAACAATGTTGGGCCTCTTCTTAACGCTCTGCTCAGCAGTTTTGAGCATCCCATGCAATTCATAAATTGATTTCTCCATGTTGTTCATGTTGTAGTTCATGACAAACTGGTCATAACTTTTTGGGAGTGAGTTCAAGATCAAATCTGTACCTAACTCCTAGCTCATGAGAAATCCAAGCCTCTCAAGGTGATTAATGTAGCCTTTCATTTTCAACACATGAGGACTAACTGATGCACCTTCAGCCATCTTGCAGGAATGTAAAGCCTTTGTGGTCTCATACCTCTTTTGTCTTGCCTATTGCTGGAACATTTCCTTGAGATGGACAATCATCTCATAAACCTCCATATGTTCCAGATCTCTTTGGAGCTCTGGAACTATAGTGGCAAGCATCAGGCATCCTACATCCACAG
Source organism: Acacia acuminata (assembly GCA_019022655.1). NCBI lineage: Eukaryota > Viridiplantae > Streptophyta > Magnoliopsida > Fabales > Fabaceae > Acacia > Acacia acuminata. The sequence continues at coordinate 178,918 of JAFJYI010000235.1, forward strand.
AGTCATCCTTATGCTTCGTGTAAGCATCTCTCTGAGCTCTTGGAGCATTGGCTACATGCTCGTCAGGAATGGTTTGATCGAGGACATACACCTTTCTTTCATGCTTAAGAACAATTCTCAAGTTCCTAAACCAGTCAAGAAAGTTTGTCCCATTGAGTTTGTCATTCTCAAGGACTGATTCTTGCGATAGTGAAGCAGTATTACTAGTTGACATGATTCTAATAAAATATGCAAAGTTGGTTAGTAATCTCCTACTGAATTAACAACCCTCAATATAATTAGTGGGCTAAGATCCATCTTTGGCTTAAATTTAAGTCGCTTTGGCAGTAAGCTTAAAGTCAAGTTATTTAGGTAAGTAACCTCTCTACCAATTACATCATATGTAACTCTTAGATCTTTATGGGATTCGATCATCGCATGACCAGGCACGTTTAATCCTATCTAATGCCTTGAGATCCAAAATTGTTTTGTTAATCTCAATTAAGTCAAAACAATAATGAATGTTTTGAGTATCACCATTACCCACGCTTGTCTCACCAAGATAACTCAAGCGCATCCACTTTGGTGTTTCTTGCAAATGAGCGATCTAGGTTTTGGCAAGTATTCATTGATTGACGGCATTACGACTTAAGATTTTATTTAGATGGTTTAACCGATTAATTCTATTTATATCAATGCAGTGATAGTTGTATCTCATACAAATAACACATAAACGCAAAAGTAAACATGCAAAGATCTAATCAAAAGCATAATTAAAACGTGACACAACATGGCTCACCTAACCTAAAATCCTCTCAAGTCAATAAGGGGACTTCTCTAAATAAGAAAAGGAAAATTACATTAGGAGAAACCTTATTTAAACATATGAGGGGAGTGAGATGAGAAGAGAATATACATAGAGAATATTTAGAGAAAAGGCATGGCACGCAGGCCATATTTAAACATTACAACAGACTAGAGCCATGTTGTTTACCATACCCAAACAACTTTGAAAGTAAATCACAACGAGCGTTAATTCATACAATATGAAAGAAACAGAGAGTGTCATGATTAAATTATATCGCGCTATGAATAGTTAGCTACGACGGTCCCAGCCTTCTTCTTAAAGCTTTCGAATCCAACGGCGTTGTTCTGTGTTGCGATCTGAATACTTCAGAAGACTACACAAAACAGCGTCGTCCTAGCCTTCTTCTTAAAGCTTTCAGATCCCTAAGATTCGACTAGAGATCCAAACGTGACTCGAACGTACAAGAACGTAATCTCAATTTAAATGCATGCAAAAATTCGGTTAAGCATATATATATAGATATATATCCCATATATAACGCATGTATAAGAACATAAACCCAATTTAAATGAACAATTGATCTGGCTTTGATGGCACTATTAGGATTCAAACAGGCAGCGGAAGAAATTTATCAAAATAAATTTTGAATCCCACTGGAGGATCTATCAATGACGTTTAAATTAGAATAGTCAAAATTGTACCTTTCTTCGAATGTGTCTTGATCGATCACTAGGAGCCAATTGAACAAACCAGCTCCCTCTACCAGTATCCACACGAACAGGACTCCAACACAGGCAGTGTGCTAGTGCCTCCAACGTCTTTCTCTGTATCCTCTAGGGTTTTCTCTTGCCAAGAAGACGATGGTTTCTTAGGATTAGGTTAAAGATAGGAGGAGCAAGATCATTGGAACCTTGCCTTTCTATGGATGGTGCCTTTTCCTCTCTAAACCTTTGCTAAAGACCGAAATTTAGAGAGCATAAGGAATTTGTTTTTCTCTTAGAAAAACGTGCAGGAAAAAGGCACACCAAAAATCAGCACTTTATAAGAGTCTAACCTTAATTTAAGTGCTTACAAGAAAGACTCAATCCAAGCTTGAATTGGAAATTCCAAATCACAATGAATTAAATTTATAGATTGATTGATTGACTGAATTTAAGATGATGAATCACATTCATATCTTAATTGATTGATTGCATCAATCATTTAAGATGATGGATCACATTTATTTCTTGATTGATTGATTGAGTCAACCATTTAAGATGATGGATCACATTTATATCTTAATTGAATAATAATTTAGGATGATCAATCACATTCATATCTTAAACTAAAATTAAAAATCATCATTTATTATTCCTCCTATCTTTATCCAATCATTATTGGATCTTTATATATATATATATATATATCCACCCTAGATTAAACTTTGTATTCATTAAATGTTAGACATATCTTAGATTCAATGGATTTGGACATTATAGCTCATGTTGGGCTATTCTTGTGTGGACCCTGTAGGCCCACATGAAATTGGCTTTGGGCCAACTTGTACCCAGCCCATAAGTTGCAAGCGGCCTCTAGCAAGACATTATGACTACCCAATTCATGTTAGGATCAATGATACGATGCAACATATCATACAATCATGCCACATCCCTTTTGTCACGTGATAATTTGGTTAAGGATGAAGCATGGATAGTGTCATCCTCCTATTCTTGACCTTTACTTTCTCGATTTTTGAGTAGTCTAACAATTGAAATGGAAACTCCTTTCCATTGTAGTATGGCCATACTTGTAACACCCTAGGTTGTAGGACTAGAAGTTTAGGAATAAGACTGGATAAGTAGATTGTCAAGTCAGTAATAGGTAAAAGTTTTAAGCTTATTATGAGGAAAGAGTTAAGATAGTATTAAAGATTATTTTTGGACCTTGAAAAAAAAATTATTAGGGGAAAATTATGAAATATTATTTTGAGTATCTAGATATATATTATGAAGGAGTTAATTATGAAAATTTAGCCAAAAAAATTATAAAAGCTATTTTTGGAATTTAAGGCTTATTTTTAGGAAAATTCAAGGAGAAGAAATGTGAGATTTACAAAATGGACCAAAAAGAAAATGAGAGGAGAAATCCTTATTATGGGATTATTTTAATTGATGGGCCCCAACCAATAGAATATTCATTGCTAAGTTCCTATACACTCCTCCCTCCATGTACGTCATGCATTATCATTCTTCCCATTTATCCATTTACTCATTTTATTTGGCTAAACACATTCAGCCCAACAGAACCTATTCAACGCCTTTTTTCCTCTTATTATTGATTTCCCATTTAATTAAACCTTGGTCTCCCATTTAATTAAACCCCTACAGCCCATACTTCATCGGCCCTATTCCATCTTGTCCAATGTAAAAAAATAGCTAAGTGAGAGATCAGCACACTTCCTTATTTCTTTCAATGCCACGTGCTCCTTTACATGCAGAACCTATTTAACCCACTAACTCCCTCATTAATCGACACCTATAAACTCCTCACTCCATTTTGTTTTATTTTCCCATTCGGTTATATACCACACACACACCCATATCACCTCATTTCGTTCTGCAATAAGAAAATCAGAGGCTAAGCGTGAGATAGGGAGCCGAGAGTGAGAGAGAGTTGGATGATCAAGAATGAGAGGCCGATCATTACATGCAACTTTGGATTTTGATTAAGGTGAGCCTCCTAAGTCCATTCCCATCTTCAATCCGTCTTATTGCTGCTGTTTGAAGTTAAGGAAAATAGTTGAATATTAATTCTGATATAGGAAACAACGATTAAGGGTTAAAAATGGAAGCTCAAGGTAGATTAGAGCTTATATTCATGATTATTGGTGATGCATGTGTTTGGATCGCTCTACTCTGTTATGACAGAATCCTAAACTAGTATGTTTAAGTAACTCTGGTTAATTCTGCGTTTTCTGATACAAGCTCAGAAAGAAAAAAAAAAAAAAAAAAAAAGAAAGAAAGAAAGAACAACTGCTCAATATTTACGAGAATAATGGAGTATGCATGGGAGTGTAGAAGCCTATTAAGTGATTGATATTGTTTATTAATTGATGTTGTATTGTATATACCGAAACAGGGGTTTTCAATTGGGAAGTTTGGCGTCAGTGGTCATGATGGAGTGGATATTTGTGTCATTGGATGCTAAATGGTTTTATAGTAAAACAAAGTTGCAGTCTAGAACGTTAATAGCTTAGTTAAAGGAATGGGTATTGTGTTGTTTGATGAATTAAATGTTGCAGCCTAAAAACTAATTATAGTTGCTATTTTACCTAAATGTTAAACGAGTGATTCTGGATGTTAAAAGAATGCTCTAGAATGCTTAAGTTGATGTTATTTGGGTTACTTAGGTAGTATATCAAAACCGGGAAACAATTTCTCGATTCAATATGAAGGCCTGTAATTAGTTTGGGAAGTTAGAATAATTGTGTGATAGGTGTGATTGAAGGATATTTTGGTACTTAAGGATTTTTAATTTAAGTAGGTAAATTTGATATATGAATTTCAAAATTATAGGAATTGATCATTGCCAAAGCTCAAGAGAAAAGCAAACAAAAAGGGATTTTGGTAAAGGTATAGTTTGGAAGGAGTATCGGGTGAGTGAATAACGTCCTAATTTTTATAAAAAATAGATATTTTTATTGTTGAACTTTTAAGTTTATTTCCATATTTAAAAATATGATTTTGAAAGTAATATTTGTTGAAGGTATATGAGTAAAGAATGGTGATTGTAGTCATTATTATGTATTTTCTTCCAATTGTTTTAAAGCATAATTCATGATTATGCAAGTTAAATAGAAATGAGACTTTTGAGATATTTTTCATAAATTTTATATTAAAATAATCTTGCATTTTGGAAAGTTTATGAGCTATAAATTATTATTTGAAATGGAATGTTTTTACGTGAGTTTTAATGTTTTTAAAGGATTTTATCGTCAGATTGAATGGAAGGAAAGTTTTGAAATATTGTTTGTGAAATTTTATGCTGGGGGATTTGATTATTAAGTATGAGATAGAGTGGTTATTATCTTTGAAGGAAGTATTTTTATTACTTTGATAAATTTACCCCAAGCATGTTTGAAAATGTTTTGGAGAGGATTTGAATACGGAATGTTGGTTACTAACAACAAGATCTTGTTAGTCCTTGGTGCACCATGGTTAACCTCGAGCTCGCTTGATATTCATGGGATTTGTTCTCATGCTTGTTTCATGGACTGTGTGTCCATGCTTGTTTCATGGCCTTGAGTCATGCTTGGTTAGTTTACCCTCATGGACTATGTGTCACACTTGTCATTTGTTTCATGGTTCTTGAAAGATCATGCTATGGTTTAAAATTGATTATATTAAATCAAATGTTTTATTACATCATGAAATTATTTCTATAAAGATATTTTATATAGAATTCTGTTTTATTTTGATTTATACGAAATCAAAGGTTTTTTATTTATACGGAAATTATTTGACTATTGATTGATATTTTATATAGAATTTTATTTTATTCATGATCTTATGATTTTGAAATTGAATTTATTGTATATTGATATTATTAAAAGATAAAAGATGTTTAAATTATTTTACTTTTGTAATTTATTAAATTATAATAATGGGACGTTATTCACCAGGAAAATTTTGTTTTGGTTCATACGATATCACGATCTGTACCTCCGCTAAGCGGTGAAGAATCTTCCTAGCGACTTAAAGCTTGCGGTCTCATTTTGGAGTGCTACTAGTTGATGTAATTATAAACCTAGACTTTTTTTTGTATTGTTATTAATACTAGATGCTCCACGTAGTCTATAGGTAGGATCCCTACCTCCCTTTTGTTTTATAGAACACATGAATATTCTAGATTATAGTATTATGAGTATTAATTAGCGTTCGTATATAAGTGTAAGGCTTAAGGAATGTGAATTCTCTCATATTTCTTGCCGGTCACCCCCTTGGATTTTCAGGCGTGAACTTACTCATAAGGGGCCCAAGTAATATCTCTCTACAAATGTGAGGGACAAATCACATATTGACCATTCATATTCCTCTGCGCATGAAAACCACTCATCCCAATCGAAGAATTTATCATCACTAGATCAAAGGTGACTTTTGACTAGGTTAATGATTAGCAACTCTCATGTAGGAATCCATGATGATATTAGGTCAAAGGGCATTGTGACATGGTTATACATGAGATAAGCTTATGACTTAATCTATGCAACTTTCTCATAGTGGGTCGGTCCAGCACCTTGTACTCTTACAAGTGCCTAAGACTTTGATTCGTATTTCCATACCTCATCAAAGTCATACTGGTCTTATTTCATCTTCACTCCCGCATAGATACTAGGGACATTTAAGACAATCTTTATGATACATCCAAGGATACAATCATCATAATAAACATGCAAATGATATGGTAATAAAATGGAGAAATACTTTAAATAACAATAATGTTTAAAGTACAATGATTGGCCCTAGGGCATAATTTCCAACAGAATTTAACCTTGATACATTAGTTGATGAATTTTGAAAATCATACTTACCTCTAGAACTTGTACCCATAGATTGTTAGGCTGGGAATGCATGATGTAGATAAGCTTGGAGAGAAAAGCTTTATTTTGAGCCTCAAGTCATAGTAATCCACCTCCCCCATTTTCCAAAGGTTGACAAAGTTCATTCCACCTAAGGAGACTAATACCAAGATGGTCATCAGTATACCCCATATAAACTTTCATATAATCTTTTCAATAGATTTGAGGCAAGTATGAGGAAGCAATGTAATCTGCATCACATAAAAAGGCACTGAGGAGAGGATAGATTTTTGCCAAAGTGATTCGATCTGCAAGAGAAAGTGAACAACTTTTCTACCCAGAAAGTTTGCCCAATATCCTATACTATTTTACCCTCTTTTATAGGGAAAATGATTATTAAATACCATATAAAATTCCCTAATCCAAAAAGAGCTGTTAATATTTTGAAAAGATATAAAGGTGATAGGGATCAAATTGGGATTTGAAAATGTTGGTGAATATACTATTTTTCCCTCTTTTCCTCTTTCTTTTTCCTCTCCCTCTCTTCCTTCTCCTCTCATCTTCCCATCGGTGTCGGCATGGTGACGCCGCGGGAGACATTGAAGTTACCATGACTCTTAACAAGTATCTCTTCCTCTCACACTACCGTCATAGATCTATCTCTTCCTCAATGACAGTTTGCAAAGAGAAGTCTTCTCTCTTCCTCTTCCATTAACAAAAAGTTGCATATAAATCTTTGAGATGATCCTTATAATGTCGTATCTTCTTTTTGGCTGGTTTATTAAAGTGGCAAATCCTTTATATTTTTTGTTCAAATTTTGTGTAGTTTTTATGGGCCCAATTTTGTGAAATTCTATCATATCTTCTTATGATTATAATTACCACAATATATTGGTTCCGAGTTTGATGAAAGTTAAGGAAGAGACACAATGGTGGAGGAATGTTGAAATTAGTGTTTTTGGAGGAAGTCAAGAAGTTGAATGTAATACCCCTTGTACTTACGACACTTGTCAGAGTATTGCAGCGAATGAGCAACACAGAGATAGAATAGTAAATTGATAAATAAACATACTTGGTTGTGTGAGGAATAACCTACTGAGTTCTTGATATAGTAATCCATGAATGTATCGGTACCAAAATATTAAAATTACAAAAAAGGGAATTAAACAAAACATGTCTATAAATTCCCAAGCGTATTAAATCTAAACGGAAGCCATCAGTAGTCCTCACTTGCTGCCTTTCCTTTGAAACTTCATCTGCCGCAATGACCATGCCCAGATCCTGAGCTCTTAGCGACATCTGAGATTCAATTTGAATCCCAGAGTAATAGTTAATCTCACAAACAAAGTATAAATAGTATATGATAGTCAATCATAACAAGTAGTCCACAACAGCATAGCATTCAGTAAACATAGTGTAGATCTCATGCGGTTAAACACGGATGACAAAACCATAACGCTAGGTATACCCGTGGCTGTACCAAGAGTCCCCTTGTATACCGGAGTTCTCAATCGGAACACCCAACTAGGATTAAAAGACTAGGACCTACCGAGAGTCCCCTGGAACTGCCAGAGTTCTCAATCAGAAGCATCTGAGTCATCTGAATGCAACTAGGTTAGCCACCTAAGGACTTTCGTTCAATAGGCTCTATCCCAATTCCATCCAGGGAAAGTACTCCATGGTCGGTCCTTCCACTCAATCAAGCCGCGAGTAGTGCTGGCCAACATGGGACAGGACAGTTATGTTTACGATTTAAAGCAGACATACACAGTCATACAGAGTGTGTGAGGAATATTTTACTATCTGACTACTTCAAAATCTTCGACTAGTTTCACATTTGTTCAATTGTCTCGGCAACTATCGCGTCCTATAATTATACATTTACAGACGACCACTACTACAAAAAATAGATATTACTTCCCTAAAAGACGTCCTATTTTGAAAATAGGAAGTAGAATGTGAACACGGTGGCAATTTTATAATCATATAGTAAAAATTTGATATATTAGGCATCCTAATAATTTTTAGGATGCGGAAAATATACTTAAAACGTCCTGAAATAATATTAGGACTCCAAAAGTGAGCCAAAGAACAACAAAAGCGCCAAAAAATTGATTTCATACGTCTAAGTAAATTATAGGATGCCAAACACACCCTAAATAATAAACCCCATTTCAATTTATTCATTCACAGTAGTCAACCGATTGCATTTCCCTCCAGCACGCAACTCTGCATTCCTCGCGCGAAATCCCTAAAATTTCTCCCTCACTCTCTCGCCATCGCACCTCCGCCTTGCTTCCTGAAGTCCATCATCACTGAGCTCCTACACCTCTCACTTCGTCAGACGACCACACGCCGTCCCTCTCCCATCGTCTTTGCTGCTCAGTTCCTACTCCTCTCAGTCCGTCAGACTACCGTACGCCGTCCCTCTCCCACCGTCTTCGCTGCTCAGCTCCTACTCCTCTCACTCCATCAAACCATCGTACACCATCCCTCCCCACCATCTTCACTGCTCATCGAACCCAGTAAGGTAAACCTATTAAGCCTCGGTTCTTCTTTAAATTTGTTTTGATCTGAAGAGTAGTCTGCTTGAGTAGTCTTTTCCTATACCAAATACTGCTATGTGACTTTTTTGCTCCTTGATGTTGTCCGTCGTCCCAGATCGCTCGCCGTCCACCACCCTTTCCTTCCTTCCCCCCTCTAGATTCCTATCTGATCTAGAGGTTCAAAGTGTTCGATCTGATATATTTAACTTCTTGCGGCTCTCCTCTCCTTTGTGTGATGCAGATTCCTATCTCATCTAGAGGTTCAAAGTGCGATGGAGATGATGGAGTTCAAAAGGGAAGGTACGATGGAGAATCATTTTTAAATTTTAATTTTGGTCACTTATGCTATTGTAGATTTCTAAGTAGCTTTCTTATATATTGAACATTTGTGGTTGTTTCTTGATTTTAGCTTCTCTTTTACTTGTTGACAATGTCTTATCTTTCTGGATCAGAAAAAAATCTGGATTTTTTTTTTTTTTTTTGTAAATCAGTACGTCATGTTGATGCCTTCTGTAAGTATAGGCTGAGAATCTATTACCTCGGTTCTCAAGTCGCGATATTATTATTTGGAATTGTTAGTGATAATCTAAGCTGCTCTTTCGTAGGCATTGTATGCATCCATGGATCAATATCTTTAGGGCTTGTTTATTCTTGCAAATGACCCTGCTGCAGAAGTGCAAAAATTGGTAAGCACTTGTTGTCTTCTTATTGCTCAAGTATATCATATAGCATCAAAAGAAACTTATTTTAAGTATAGTATTATTGCCAACTTTCTGCTTAATGTAATTTTTACTCATTCGAATTACTGACCCTTGAGGTTAAGGCCTTCCCCCTTGGCGTCACATCTGTGTTTCCTCAATTTTTGATGTTATTTTTAACAATATTGTCTTTTAAAAATATTAGACTCTTGACATTTTTTTGTTTTTTGTTCTTTTGATTTTGGAGAGCATGTGATAGTTGGCAATTTGGTCCTCTCTTAGTCTTCTAAAGTCCTCACTACCTGTTATTGGGAAACTGCATTTTTGTGTGTGATCTGTTAAGAAATTATGATCAAATATTGAATCCATCCTTTTGGTTTTCACTGATAACTAGGTTTGTGCAGCATTCGTTTAGCTAATTGAAGTCTGCCCATCTTTCTTAGAGGTGGGAATCTTTGTTCATTATAATTTCAATTCGAAAATTGGTTGTAGCCCATTAAATTGTTGAATCTGCTTATCTTTTTGTTGTGCTACTCTTTATCTCAAAATCTGTCCATTTGTTTTTCTTTGGTCTCTAATTTGCTTATCGATTCAATTGTTAACTACATTGCAACCACATCGAGGAATGTAATTGAATATATGCTACAAGTCAACAAGGACGAGAGATGATGAAGTTTCTCTTGAAACCTATGAATTTTGGTACTATTTTAGGATAGAATAGTGAGAACACCTAGGGACTTTTGTTCAATTAATCTATTTGTTATTTTTGTGGGACTAGGGTGTGGGTGTAGGCAAGACTTTTTTTTTCCCAAACTTGGAATATACTTTATAACGCTACCGGTACAAAAATATTAAAAATATGGTCCGAGTTGGACCTTTTCTTTAAATATCATCCTTATTTGTTCTTATTTCAAATCACTTTAGTTCCCAGGTTTTTTGTTATAACCTTGACAGGAGAATTTTTCCAACATGTCCAATTGAAGATACTTTAATCGAAACTTATGTATGAGATTGTAGTGCAATAAGGAATGAGGTTCCCCTAACTTGGCCCATTTATTGATAGTGTGTTGGCTAACTATTTCATTTTTCTATGATAATCAAGTTTATGCAAATGCCGAGTTGTGTATTTTAAATTTAAGGCAGTGCTAAAATTCTTCTACTTTTTCTTGTTGGCTAGGAGCTTTTTGCATCACAACAATAATCTTTGTAAATTAAAAAAATTGTAATTATGCTTGCAGGTCTTATTGTGATGCTACTACCTCCGAGAAAACTTGAGGATTCTCTCGTCTTACCTCGGTTAAACTTGCTTTCTTTTAGATAAGTTGAGAGATGTGTAATTTTCCAATCGTGGCTATTGTATATTTATAAGTATTGTTGTCAAACATGGTTTATGCAAATGATGAGTCAATTGCTGAAGCTGAGGTTTTTTCTTCGGTAAATTAGTTTTTCTTAATAGATTACTTCAATCAAACATTGTTATTCTATTTGACATGTATTTATTCCTTTTTGCATAATTTCTTGCAAGAAGATGGTTCCCTACGATCAAGATCAGGTTTGAAATTTTTCTTTGGGTTGAGTTGCTCAGCATTCTTGGTTTCAAATTATTGATTTAATAACATCAATAATTGATGTTTTGCAATGCAGGATCTTAAACCTCGATTTCATGTATCAAGACTCCATGGATCAAATGATGTAGAAGATGATGTATGTCGTTACATATTTGCTCTCGTGATTGGTTATTCAAGTTGCTTTTGCATTTGATTCTGCTGAATAGAGCTTACATAACATGATCCTAGGAAATTGGTTACATGACATAGATTCATTTTGTTGTTGTTGTTGTTGTTGTTTTGTACTTCTAATTTTTTAGGATGATGATGTTGTCAACACATGGAATTTACGGAAATGTAGTGCGGCATTTGCTCTCGAGATATTCTCTCACATGTATTTGGAGATGAAATCCTTCCAACATTGATGCCTATTGTTCAGGTAATTGAACTACTCATGGTCATTTATGAGTACAAGGTTTGAACTATCATATTGCCCAGGGGATGAGTTCCTGGTGAACTGGTCCTCCCTTATTTTTAGAGTGCACATATTAACTTCTTCGAGCCTTTCAAGGAGTTTCTTCTAGATACAAACTATTCCATGATTCAATTTTTTCAAGTGAGATATTTCTAGGATGTCTTAATTTCTAAGATTATGTGCGAGACCAAGTTGTCAACCACTTGGTGATGATGCCGGAAGGAAAGGGAAGTCTTGTCTTGGCTCTTGGGGCCATAGGTGAAGGTTGCATTAATGGTCCATATCCTCATTTGTCAGAGGTATTATGAGTTAATTGATTCTCTGATGATCTTAATCTTAAGCAGAATGTTTGATTAAGGACAAAGCTTAAATTGATTTGACTATAGTAAAGCTATGTTGTAAGCAAAGTGAATTATTTGTTTGAAAACTTCTGATCACAAAATTTTATTAGTGGCTTTCCTATCATCTTTTTTTTTTTTTTTTTTTTTTTTAATGTTCACATGGTTGATTTTTGTTTCCTTTTTTACTTCACTATCTTTTTGTTACCTCCGGTTGTTTATTGTCTAATTCATACTATTAAATCATTAGTGATTCTGGATTTGTAGATTTTGACATTTCTCATCCCTCTTCTTGATGATAAATTTCCCCTGATACGAAGCATTTCATGGTGGACACTCTCTCGTTTTAAAGCTTAATTTATAATACTTGATCTTTGACTCATTATTTAATGATTACATTTTTCAGGTTTCCTATGTCTGGTTTGATGCACCAATTGGATATATCTCAATCACTTCATGTTACACATCTTATTGGGAGAAATGGTGGAAGAACCCAGAGAAAGGGAGCTATATCAGTTTATGGGCAAAGACAATGTGCCATTCCACACTATAGGTATGATTTTTATTTTTATATTTTTGGATGGGTTAAAATCGAAGTAGTTTATTTATTATTTTTAATTGAAGGGTTTGTTTGCTATTAAGAGCTCTTTTTGTTTTGCTTGGGGTTATATCTTTAATGTATTCTGGAAGTGGATCTCTATAACTTATTACCATCTCCGCATGGTAGCTATTTTCTTGGTGAAGTTCTGGGAGGAATTAACATTGACATGGATATGGCAAAATGACATAAAATGAAGCGTCCATATGTAATTTAAAGTGAAATGTTGCATCTAATATGGGTGTCTAACCTGTGTTATTTGAGCTGCCTTTGCTTCATAGGTGGTATTTATAATTGATTTACTAAGTTCAAGCATAGTTTAAGTAAATAGTTGTAACACATTAAATCTTGTTCTTTAGGTGATGTTCCCCTCTACTCTACTTGGAACTGGTGAAAATTGGACTCTAATAAAGACTATTAGTGTTATTGAATACTTGAACTATGAAGCACGTAAGCAATTTGAATTATAATAGCTTTCATTTTGTAGTTGAAGATGATGGATAAATATGTGTGGCTGAACTTCTTTAAAAGTGTCTATCATTTTGTGCCTGTTGATATGTAAAAAAGTGTGGACAAGCAAATATTTTTTTTTAAAAAAAAAAAAATAACACTTAAGGCGTCTAATTAATAAAATAGGACGCCTTATGTGAACTTACGGAGTCTAATAATAAAAATTAGACTTCGTAAGTGTCATTATGCTATACTTAAGGCGTCTTATTTCAGTAATTAGACGCCTTAAGTCAGAACTTATGGCATCTAATTACAAAATAGGACGCCGTAAGTTTTACCTACTGCGCCCCTCAGATAGGCGTCCTGCGGAAAAAGGACGTTAAATGTGAAAAAAAATAGGACGTCGTAGCCTTATTTTGTAGTAGTGGACGGGTTATTATTTGTTCAAACTCTTCATAATCTCCAATGTCATGGGACTAGGCTTAATGTAAGGCTATTGGGCATGTATTAACTCTCCAAGGTGCATTTAATTTTTGAAGGCCTTAAATTTTTTTTTTTCAATTTTTACTCGTAAGCCCAATTTATGCCAATTTACTACTATCTTATTAATTCTTTATTATTATTATTATTATTATCATCATCATCATTATCATTTTACTATTTATTATTATTTCTCTACAATTAGTTTAAACTCTCGAGGCTATCCTAACACTTTAAATTAGGTGTTTATAAATACCAATCATCATTGTCTTCAAAAGCACCTACATATATTCATATAGACTACCATATGATTTCTTTTTTTGCAAACCTTATACCCATTTGAGTCCCTACGCAGTGGCATATACATATGTGTGCAAACGTACTCACAGTAGTAAAACTTGGGTCTAATACATATATGTATCAGTAACAAGACAAAAAGCTTTTCCTTTCTTTTATTTTCCATGGCTCATACGCAGCCATATATATATATATATATATATATATAAACCATACGGTGAGATTTCTTATTAATTCTAAGTGCAGTGATACATATAGATATTAATATCTAAGACCACTTTTTTTTAAAAAAAAATGCTGCATGATATATAACTACTTTGACATGACCAAGGTTTTCTCTTTTTCTTTCTTATGCAATAATATATATACATACGTTCAACACCCAAGTGCATCGACATATACATATATATATATATATAAGATGGTAATGTTTTCCTCTTGGTTCTCTAAACCGATTGACAAAATATATATATATATATATATATATATATCATAGAGTTTTATTTTCTTTTCCTTCCAAATGCAATGACAAACCGATAAGCATATACATATATATATTATTTCCTTCTCTTTTTTTTTTTTTTTTTTTTTTTTTTTTTTTTTTTTTTGTATAGCGTTTTTATATATATATATATACATAGATCAATAGGTTTTTCTATATTCCCCCAAGGCAACATTATATATATATATATATATATATATACAGCAAGGTTCTTGGGTTCATGTACAGTGAAATTTTCATTTCTATTTAAATTCCTAAAATCGAGACCTATAGGCAGCAACTTAAAGCTTATTTCCTACGGTCTATATGTTGGGATCCGTACACGCAGCAGATTAAAATTCTTTATGAATCTCGTCCCGAGGATCACTCAGGTGCGTTTAAACCAAGGCTAAGGGAATCCGGAATTACCTATAGTGAACTCGTTCGCGTCTCGTTCTCCTTGAACTGGTGGGCTACCTCCTCGATCAGCAGAAGACGACTCGTAGAATTGGCTTCCTCCACCGGTATCCATACGAACAATTCCCGAACACGGCTACGGCAGCATGCTAGCGCCTCTTTTGCGTCTCTCTCAGTTTTTCCACTCTAGGGTTTTTCTCGCGGCTTTCTGAAAAATACGCTGGATAAAAACTCCGTAGGTTTTTCTAAAACCGTTCGGCGTATTATATTCAAAATTAATCCCCATTAATTTTGAATTTCAAATTTCAAATATGAATTAAAAATACATTAATTAAATCTATCTGTTAGATCTAATGTAATGTATTTATTTAATCCGATTAAAAACCAGATCGAAATTTAAATTTTGAATTTGAATTAAAAATATATTAATTAAATCTATCTGATAGATCTAATTTGATGTATTTATTTAATCCAAATTAAAAGCCTACGATTTAATTTATCTCTATAAATTAAATCCGAGAAATAATATCTATCCATTTAATTAAATCGAGATATTATATCTCAATTTAAATTAAACAGATATATGATATCCTTTTATTCAAAAATTAAATGAGATACAATATCTCTATTTGTTTTAGATATTTAATTTATCAAATAAATTAAATACAAAATAAATACTATATATATTAATATTATAATCTCTATTAATAATATTAAGATATATTAATATCGAATTTAATATATATATATATACACACATATATATATATATATATATATATCCTAGATTAAATTCAGTATTCATTAAATCATAGATGTATCTAAGATTCAATGAATCTGGACACTTTTGCTCGTGTTGGATTATTCTTGTGTGCGACCCTGCAGGCCCATATGAGATTGGCAATGGGCTAATACTCGTACCAGCCCACAAGTCGCAAGCGGCCTCTAGTAAGACATTGCGACTACCTAATTCACATGGGGATTGATGACACGATACAACCTATCGTACAACCATGTCACGTCCCTTTTGTCACGCGATAATTTGGTCAAGGATGAGGCATGGATAATGTCAACTTCCTTTTCTTGACCATTACTTTCTCGATTCTCAAGTAGTCTAACAACTGAAATGGAAACTCCTTTCCATCATAGTATAGCCATACATTTCTTAGACTCACTCATCGAGAGGCCCAGTATTATCTCTCTACAAATGTGAGGGACAAATTCCATCTTCACCATTCACATTCCTCCGCATGAAAACAATTGATCCCGATCCCAGCCTTTATCATCACCGGTCAAAGGTGACTTTTGACTAGGTCAAGAGAGCGTGACTCATCATGTAGGAATCCATGATGATCTCAGTCATAGGGCGTCGTGACGCGGTTATACATGAGATAAACTTATGACTAGATCCATGCAGCTTTCTCATAATGGGTTGGTCCAGTACCTTGTACTCTTACAAGTGCCCATGACTTTGATTCGTATCTCCATACCTTATCAAAGTCATACTGGTCTTAACTCATCTTCGCTCCCGCGTAGATGACCGACCAGGGACATTTAGGATAATCTTTAAGATATATCCAGGGATGTAGTTATCAATACAAACATGTAAACGAAAATGATAACAAAAAGAGAATACTTTAAATAACTTAAATATCCAAAGTACAATGAATTGCCATTATGGCATAATTTCCAACACTATACTCCTAGATTTATGTTGGAATGTGACGAAAATCAAAAAAGAAACGAGACGTGATGACTTACTCTAGTTTTCGGCTTGCAACACTGTGATTCTCGTCAAAACCAATCACCCCTGTTTCAGTAAGTATATGCAGAGGAAGATGAAATAGCTAAAACTCATACTTTCTCTCTCTCTCTCATTCACGGCTTATACTCTAACTTTCTGTCTTTCCTTTCTCCTTCTCAGTTAAGGCAACATGAATAAGGGAAACCAAAAGCAATGAATATATAATAACCCAAGCATTCGGTCTAAGAAGCAGAGCCAACGGTCCGAGGCGAAAATGAACAATGGATATTGGTGTTAATGTTACAGGGCTCGAGATGCATAGGCAAGGTCTGCACTTGCGTGTACAGTAAATGGCCTAAAGGATACGCTGACGAGATAAGGCATGGGTTGATTATTTTTGCTGATAAATCATGTACTGTGTTTTCGTGTTCGTGTTTTCCGTTGCTTGGTTAACATGTTTAAGCTATATATATATATTGGCTACAAAAGAAGGCATAAAGCCTACATTATAATAAAAAAGATTACAATGGAGGGGAATTTAATCCCAAACACTCTTGATCTAACCACGCCCTCAAGCTAATAGGGCACTCATTCAAAAGAGTAGAGTTGGAGATACCATTTTTGGCTAAGGCATCCGCTACTCTATTTCCCCCGCAATGCCCGACCCACATAACTCGATTCAAGAGGCTAGGAGAAGCATCAATAGATACAAATCTAGACCAAGTTAGGGATATTGTCAAGCTCGGATTCCTTTGTTTAACAAAATTACAATCAAAGGTGCACTGATTCCTCCACTCCCATAATTTCCAAATAGCCACCCCACAGAAAAGCTTCCAATATCCTTCCCACTTACAACCAACCTGGTTACTCAAATTAAACACCAACCACTCCCTCAACCCTAAGGAGAAAAAGGAAGAGGAATACCTGGGTTTAATCAATGAAGTCCACATAGATTTGGCATAACTACAATCACGCAAAAGGTGAAGAATATCCTCTAAACCTGCATTACATGCCCCACAAACCGCAGAACAACTCAACCAGGAGCTTCGCCAAAGATTAGTAGGCAACTTATTGAGAGAAACCTTCCACATAAAGACCATAATTCTTTCAACACCGTTCCACTTCCATATAGCCTTAAAAACTTTGTCCTGGAGAGAATTAGGGTTAGGTTCTAAAAGGAAATAGGCACTCCTAATAGAAAACTGCCCATCCCCCGAAGCTCCCCAAACCAGACTATCAAAATCTGCATCCACTTTAGGAGGCAGAACCACCGCAATTCGCCTCAAACCGGTTGGGTTAATGATAGCAGATAACTTATTAATATTCCAAACCCCTTCTTCCACCCAATCCGACACCACCGAATCCTCCTCCTCCTTAGCCAAGGGACGAAGACAAAAATCAACAAGCTTCAGGTTATCTCCCACCCAGCAATCATGCAAAAAATTAACCACCAAACCGTTACGAACAAGCCACTTGGAACCTCACTCCACCACCTCCCTTTGGTCACAAATGAACTTCCATAATTTAGAATCCCCTGGACGATAAGACAATAAAGACTCCAAGTCTCTCCTCATGTATCTGGAGAAAGGAATCTTAGCCCAAAGGGCCTTCGCCCCACAAATAAGATTCCAAGCTAGCTTGGCACCACAAGCTTGGTTAACCGAACTAAGCCTTCTAATACCCAACCCCCCAAACTCTTTGGGTTTAGTGATTAGCTCCAACCAATAGAGTGAAAATGATTTCCAACTCCACCATGCCCCCATATGAAATTCCTTTGCAACCGCTCAATTTCTTTGTAAACGCTCCTTGGGATTCTAGCCACCAACATAGTATACATAGGATAGTGCTAATAACCGACTTGGCAAGAGTAATCCTACCTGCACAAGATAGGGAATTAGCTTTCCAAACACTCAACTTTACTTTGACTCTGTCAACAATATATTGAAATTTCTCCTTAGGTCTCTGATTACGCGATAAAGGAAAGCCAAGATATCTACCAATCTCGCTCGAGATATGCATCTGTGTCACAGCTTTAATTTGCATCTTAATATGCAAAGGCACTCTGGGTGAAAAGAACATAGACGACTTACTAATGTTAACCTGCCCCCCTGAAGCTTGCATATACTCCTGGATACAGCTCATCATACATGAAGCTTGCCTCTCAGAAGCAACCCCAAACAAAGGAAGATCATCCGCAAACATCAAATGAGATACCTGAGGCCCACCTCTAGAAACATAAATAGGCTCCCATCTACCATCTTCAACCGCATCGCAGATAACATGGGATAACCTATCCATACACATAACAAAAAAGAGAGGAGAAAGCGGATCACCTTGTCTAATCCCCCTTAAGGGAGAAAAGAATTCAGTTCTAGCTCCATTCCACAATACATTATAAGTCATTGAGGAGACACAATCAAGCACAAGATCCACAAAATGCCTACCAAGGCCCGCATCAATTAGAACCTTTCTCAAGAAAACCCAACTAATAATAATGCGTCAGTAAGCAAACAAAGTAGATAACAAAACAACATATAGTAAATAAATCTATTAAACCGGCCAGATAGAGCACTACTTTTTCAAATCAATCAGATTTCAAAATCAATTAAACCAGACCATGTACAATGTATTGTCATAAAAAGAATGAAGTGAATGAGAGATCCTCCAACTTTCTTTTAATCTTCTACATCTCTCTCATGCTAATCTCTTATGCTTTTCTTATTTTTATAAGACTTATTTCAAAATTCGAACTCATTCTCAGGCTGAACGAGTTCTCTTTTTTTTTTTTTTTAATTGTTTGAACCTTATTTTATTTAGGTAATTTATTTTTATTGTTTCACATATTTTCATTAAAAATGTCGAATGCAGGCTGAGAAATCAAGCTAGCAAATGTATGTATATATATTTAAACCCTATTATTGAAACTCCATTATTTTTAAAGGGACAAATGAGGTTGATTTTTTTGGATCTGGCATCTCTTATTTTCTTTTCCCATCTATTTCCATCATTTTCCCCAAAACTACATAGTTTTGGAGTAAACAAAGCTAGGGAAGCATTTTTTAAAAAAAAAAAAAAAAAAAAGATATATTATCCTGAAATATTTTTCAGTAGATCCTAAATTAATTTTTATAAAACTAATATCTAGCACTCATCAAATGTGAAGTGCTTTCCAATATCTAGCACTCGTCACTTTGAAGGGCTTTAAGCAATTCCTAAAACTTCCCATAATCTAAATGATAACCGAATATGAACAGAGGTTGGGTCTAGTAGACAGAACCAATCCCTCACAATATAGTAAACTAAGGTTCAAATCCTGGTTGAGAGAGGTGCTCATATTTAGTGTCCAATATTTTTTTTACATATACATAAAAGTTTAGGTGGAAGTGTCCGATATTATCTTAAACATAAATGTCTCCAATAGGAGATGATACATGTGCTTAGAAGGAAAAAAAAAAAAAACGGAAGACAACCGGAATTTCCATTAAATAAATTTCTAAAAGTCTAGTCCATTATAACACCCCCAAAAAAAAAACAAAAAAACAAAAAATCCCAACTTCCCATTCTTCCCTTCATGCCTAGCCCACTCACGCTATCCCTTGGTTTTCATCATTGAATTGGGCATCTAATTCTTAATCTGGGTTCTTCAATTTGGGGCCCACTTGGCTTTCAACTTAGTTCATATAACCTTTAGGGTTTCGGCTTCAAAAACTTAGTTCAATTCGGCCTACTTCTATTAGTGAAAACTATGGTATTAAGTAGAGTCATCAATCGTGGTTGGCCCGGCCCTTCAGGGCCGGCCCGTGAAGGGCCAGGGCCTAACAGGGCTGGCCCTTCAGGGCCCGGAGTAAGAAAAACACATGTTTTTCAAAATCCGGCCCGAGAGCACTAGGGCCAGGGCCGGCCCGCAGGGTCCGGAAATTACTATTTCAAATTTTAATTATTTTTCCTCCGCCTTTTTTAAAGAAATATAATTAGTAAATTATAACACGAATCATCCAATAAATAACTACAATCACTAATTTATAATCAAAAGCAAACTATCTTCACAAATAACTCATATAAAACATAAAAAAGCATATTATGAATTTCTTCTCCGCACCATAAACACATCCATAATCTTTATTTGCAACAAATAATAAACTAAATCATAAAATTAGAGTATAGTTATTATATATTTGTAATTAAATGGATAAATAACTTTATAACAAATACAAAATATATATATAAATTAATAAATTTTTTTTTTTTTAAAAAAAAAAGCTACAAAGTGAAAAGGACTGCAGAGGGCGGCTCAGTAACCCTCCAGGGCCAATTTCAAATATTTCGTCTATTTTTCAAGCGCCTTGAAGGGCCAGGCTTAAAATTCGCCACGGACGATGGGCTCGCCCGCTTTAACGGCTCTAGTATTAAGGCTTGACTCGGTTGCCCAGTTGGACCAACAAAACCGCCAAACCAATTTCCACGTTAGTCCAGTCAAGTGTTTTAAACAGGACAAAGACAATCTCAGTGAGATTTTATATTTTTCTTTTTTCTTTTTGTTGAATTTGAGACAGCGTTTTTTTCAGTTTAAAAAAATTGAAAAAAAAAAATTTACAATATGTTAGATTTGTGTTAGTGAGTGTTATTGGATTATGTGTGGTTATACACCTAAGTTCTATTTAGTGATTGATTAATACCTTTTAATTTAAATAGTACTTCCTCCGGTCCTAATTATAAGACTAAATTGACTTTTATTTTTTTAGAAATTAAAGAAGCTAATTAAATTACTTTAGATCATTTATATCTTTTTTCCCCTCTAAATTAATTAGTTTTACTAATAAACTAATATATAATATAAGGATACACGGCATAAAATATGATTAGGTGACTTATTTAGTTTTTTTTAATCTTTTCAGAAAAAGTCAACCCGGTCTAATAATTATAACACGAAGGAGTACTCTTTATAGATTTATATATAAATACTTTTATATGTCTTAGTTAAACTAAATTATTTATTGAATTGACCACAATTCAACCAGTAAATCATTAACTCTTGAACTATTACCTCAACAAATTTAATGACTCATCCGATTTTTAGTATACCTCGTTAAAAATCTTATGCTCAACTTGATCTTTTTATTCGTACCACTTTGCATGATTGCATTATACATGGTTATTTAAAAAACAACAACCTTGATTTTGGTAATTTTAATTCTTTGAGGAGACTTTAGACAAAATGTGGAGAGAAGGAGATCCAAAAAAAATGAACCCACTTGTGGGGTTTACATGTGTGACCGGAAGTCCAATTCTTTTTGGGTCTATCTCGTTGACCTGCTTAAGAATGATTTTAAGAGTTCTTTTCCCCTTTTTACCAAATACTTTAAGGACCCATTTGTTTCACGGAAAGGGGGCGCTGTAAAGGGAAGATGGGACACTTCCCACGGTAAAAACGTGTTTGTTTTCCTCTCCTTCCTTTGAGTAGCATTCCCGCCAGTTCGAATCTTCCATCATCCGTGGGAATGTGCATTCCATCCAAAAATGGAGGGAAAGCTTAAATCTTCCCGGGAGAGTGAAATTCTGTGACGAAATTGGCCCTGAAAAATTTTGCACGCAGTTCTTCTTCTTCTTGCTTCTTCTTCATCAGATATAGCAGACTAAGATCGGCAATTTCATGGCCGCTTGCTTCGATGCTTCAACTCTCTGAAATTTTGCTGACCCTCTTGCTCCGATCGTGTCTCCGATGTGCCCAGTTGCAAAACCCAACCCAAAACCCAAAACACCCACCACAAAGTTCTTGAGAAAAATGAGAATGACCGTGAAGAGGAAGTGGAACAACATGAGCAAGAACAAGAAGACAATGTGTGGGTCTGTGTTGTGGTTTTTTACTGTCTTGCATTCAAATTCAAGTGCTCCTCGATCTTGACGATATGATTAGGATAATCTCTAAATTGATTATTCAAGGGAAAGGAGACGTTCTTTCAATGTAAAATGATATTTAAGAACCCTTTAGAAATATTCATTACAATTAAATATTTTCATTCTTTAAAAAGGACCGTGATCTCTGGTTGAAATTGAATTTTGTTTACTTTATTTTCTAAGTACTCAACTTTAGTATTTTTAGAACCTAACTTTGACATTAAAAAAATTTTGAAGGTTCTTAATTTTAATTAATGTTCTTATATCATCCTTGAATTTGGTTTTCTTCTTATTTCAAATATAAAAACGTAAGGATATGCCAGCTCCATGGTTATTTTTGTGTGTACTCAGAGAAGATTATATGAAAAATAAATATATAATAGATTTATATGCCCTTTTTTTAATATACAAATAGATTTTTATACCCTACCAAAACATGTGTGTCAGTGTGTGTTGAATATATTATTAATTAGAAAAAAAAATTTGACTTCGCCATCAAAGCCTATTATTTCATTTTGACAAACTCGTAGGTTTCATATTTTATAACTATATTATTAATTAGAAAAAAAAAATTGACTTCGCCATCAAAGCCTATTATTTCATTTTGACAAACTCGTAGGTTTCATATTTTATAATTTTGGTATTATATATATATATATATATGGTATATTTACATTCATAATTTTAAGGACATGACAGTGACACATTTTTGAACCGTCAATTTTATATATGTTTACTATATAAAAGTATAGCAATAAAAGTCTTCATCGCCGAACATTAGGAAAATGATAAGTTCAAAATACTAAAATAATAAAAAGATAATAATAAAATATGGTTATGAAAGATTAGATAATGGAAAAGGTAATTACATAATATTTTATAAATTAATTAAGGTATCTACTTAATAAAAAAATTTAAGGATTTCAATAAATTAATTATAACTTTTTATATAGAGCAGTTTAAGTATTTAATGTACATATTAAAAAATGAAAGTCAAAATTGTTATTGCATTATTCTTTCCATTGCATGCTTGCACTATACATAGTTGTTTAAAAAAAAAAAAAAAAAAAAAAAAAAAAAAAAAAAAAAAAAAAAGACACGCACACACACACAACAATTCCAAGTATCGCTACCAACCTTGATTGACTTAAGAGAAAAGATGGAAACAAGAAAATCCAAAAAAATGGACCCACTTGTGGGGTTTAGATGCGTGGACCGAAATACAATTATTTTACTTGTAAGAGATTCAAATGCTTACCGATCAAGACGATTTGACTAGGAGTATATATGAAAATGATTATTCAAGGGAAGGGAAAGGAGACAAAAGATATTTTAAGAACCCTTTAGAAATATTAATCAAAATTACTTTTTTAAGTACTCAGGTTTGGTATATTTTAGTACTTCACTTTGACTAGGAGTATATTTCGTTTTCCCCTTTACGAAAACAAAACGGTGGGTTTCATACTTAATAATTCGGGTTAATTTTGGTATATTTATATTCATAATCTTAAGGATATTCAGTCAATTATTCCTTCCAATTCAAGAAATTGAGACAAGCAACCATATCAGATTTACAGCCAATAATTAGAGCCAATAATATTTAAGTCAAAGAGAACTCAGTCCACTAAAATATATAAGATAATTGCAAAAGACGACTCCAAAAACAAAAAGAAAAGAGAAGACAGATAATTTAACTATAAGATTTTAATACACTCGTGGGAAAGAGAAGAAGGGCAACAAGCAGCTTCAAGGGTGAACTAAGAACATGAATTCCGTCCAACCAAGTACTATCAACAATATACATATATAAGGATACCAATAGACCCGGCAGTGCCACCCTCCTCCGCAGCAGTTAAGAAGGACGGTGATAAGTATACTGTATTTAATTGCAAAAAAAGACTCCAAAAAAGAAAAAGAAAAGAGAGGACAATAACATATATATAGCTATTCATCGGAAGTGTCGTGTATAGATATCGGCAATCTACCCAGCGGTGCCACCCTCCTCCGCAGCAGTTGCCTCCACCGGAGGCCGCCAAGACAGTGGTCTTATATGGTTTTGATGACAGGGAGGACCAGGAGCAGGACGTAGAAACCGATCGGAAGCCACCAGAATGAGGGAGGGAAAAGAAGGGAAGTCAAAGAAGCAACCGAGATGGATCCAAGATATTGCATCACTTTACTAAGTTGAGAGCTGTAATTGGGAAAATAACGCCGAGCCAGAAACAACACGTAGTAGACTGGAACGGTGACGACGGATCCGGAAGCCATGGTGGTGACCGGACGAAGCTGGAAGGGAGAGGCCGGCTGGGCGGCGGCCTGAACCTGGAGGAAGGCGAGAAGAGCCGGGATAGTGAAAGCAAGCATGGAGTGTAAAGATGTGAGCTCAGGAACTAAATTAAGAAGGATGGTGATAAGGATTGTAATCTGAAGTCGATTGATCAGAAAACTGACGGAAGTTCGCCAAATACGATTAAATGGGGTTGTTTCAGGCACAAGATTGGGCATCTTTATATCACACAGATCCTATAGAATCTAGAACTTAGGGTTAGGGTTCTTATCTTCTTGACTCTATCTGGGGGAGCTGGGCTTGCTAATTTATGAAAATGCACGTTGGGGTATTATTTATACAGAAAGACAAGGTCTTGTTTTGATTTTTCGTTAATAAAATAAGAGAAATTGGAAAATAAGAGGAAGCTTTAGAGGAAGCTTCGTGGAGCTTTCTGGGGAGCTTCCCTTTTTTTTTTTTTTTTGAACACTGGGAAGTGTCCTTCACAACGGGCAAGCTTTGCTTTCACACCTATAAATATGGAATTTTCTGTGTTTTTCTTTATCTCATCATAGTTTAAACAAGGTTAATTATTTATATGATCATTATATTTGGACTACACCAAATTAAAACAAGCATTACTACCTATGTTTCTTAATATTAATATGAATAAAAGATCAATTGAATCAATTTGAGTAGATGAAATTAATTAGTTAAATTAGTTGGCTGTAAACAAATATTTGTGTTATTTTTTTAAAAAATACCCTCTTAAATCATTTACATTAAAAGTACCTATTGACATTACATGTGCAATTAATGGGGAAGTTCAGTAAAAAATAATGCAAATTAACATTAGAGTCGAAATAGATTGAGGTATAATATTTAAGACGGAATCCAACCCTCCAACTAGTACTTCTATTAGGGACTAGAAATGGTATGATTTACTCCCTTTAATCCTAAATTAACTCACATTCTTATAAATAATAAACTTTACTAATTTTCTTAATCTCCGTTAATTATTAGTTCTCAAGAAGGAAAACGGAGTGCTGACAAGGGGCAGGGGAGATCTATGAATAGCAAACTCCGATACTATATGAGCTACGACTTTATTAATTAAGTTTTTGCAAGTCCATTATTGCTTCTAGTTTTTTAGTTCTTTGTTTATTTCATTACAAAATCTTTTCTGGTATTTATTTAAAGTCGTATTTATTTGTTAGCTGCATGCCTACATATATAAAAAAGTAGCGAGAGAGAGTACCATGGATACATCACCATGTATGTATGAGGCCAAAGTTTTATTTTGTAGGTTCTAGAAACTCCATTATGGACTGTCTTTCCCCCCCGCCCCCTTGGAGAGCACGCAGTGAAATATGCGGTTCTGCATTTTCCAGTTCAAAGATTCATTTTATGAAAGAAAAATGAGAGTATAAAATTTCATATTGTTGTAATAAGGTAAATGTAATGTATGGAATTTTGTTTGGTAGGGAAATCCGAAAAAGAATTTTGTGTAATTTAATTATATATATATATATATATATATATGGCTTTATTGTTTGTCATGTCATTTGACATAAGGTTATGTCAAGTCACCTCAAAACTATATTGTTTTGTGGTTAGGGGAATTAATCAAGGATGTTTTAGTATTTTTGTTTTTATATTTATTATATAAATTTTACTAAAAGATCCTTCATTAATTCTCCTAACCCCAAAACTTCGTTATTTTGAAAATTCATTAATTCATCTAACCCCAAATCGACGTAGTTTTGCTGACTGATATAACCTTACGTCAGTCGATATTTACCTAACAATAAACCCATATACGTATATATATATATATATATATATATATATATATTGCATAAACATTTCCCAACTATGCAGATGACTCTGATCAACGGTAATTCATGGATTTATTCGACTGACTAAGGATTCATTATATTTATGGCTGGTGGTACTATTTTTCCCTCAAAAAATGAATTTATATATAACTGATCAACTGTAATTCAACGATTTATTGTACCTAAAAATGTACTCAGTATAATTAATATGACCGAATTAATGTGGAAGTGAAACTAATAATTATAGTTAGCTATTTAATTAGAATATATATTGCCGGCCAAAGGCAGATCAACGTATATTAGAAGGGGGCACGTGCCCCCCTTTTTTTAATTTTAGAGTTTAATTTTAATTTTTTTAATTATTATTTTTCCCTTTTCTACGTCTTCCTCAACACGTCCGGTTCACTCGCCTTCTTTTCTTTCTTTCCCCTATTAAAATACTTGCGAACATATTTTAAAGATTGTGACATCAACTGGAAAAGATCTGCTTCCTTTTTGAGATACTTTCCTAACATTTTGTTGCATTTTTCTCGTATTTTAGGTGGATATTCCCAAAGACAAAAAATTTCTTGGAGCATGTAGGTTGCAATTTTCTACCATGGGCATTTTATGGCTAACATTTGCTCTTTTTCTTATTGATGATGATAAAACTCGCAAAGAATGACAAAAAACCTTCTCAATCCTATATTATTTTTCTTTTGATGCGAATGAAAAAAAAAAAATTACGGGCGCTGCCCCCGATTCCCACACACTCAACCAATAGTACCCCTCCATAAATTTCTAGATCCACCCTTGTCGGCAGCAATGAACGCGTCTAATTAATAATGATGAAAGCCGAATTTAATTGAAAGATATGGTGAAAGCCAGAGGGCAGTCAGTGTCACTTTCAATAGTATACTATTCCTGGTCAAAGTAATTAAAAGCGGCATAGATATTAATTAATATATGATTAGGAAGAGAAAGTCCAAGCATGTCATTTTCAGTCCCACAAAGGTTCCAAATGCATTCTAAGGACTTCTCCAGATAGAAAGTCCATGTGCCCTTATATGTTTTCACATTTACGTACGGGCACAGACTTTGTGGTTTAGGGTTTTATCAAAAAATTGAACAATCTCTAGTGAATGCGCAGAAATAAATCACTCTGCTGGGCGCTATTACTAATAAGTAATAACACTTTCTCTCTAAAATAAAATTATGACATATGACATGAAATGTTAATTATTTGATTAATTTGTCGTAAAACTCGTCACATTTCTTCTAATACCACTTCCATAAATTTATTAACACAATCAAATTAAAGATTAAACTCAAATTAAAATTTTTATATTTTATTTTAAAATAACAATATTGAGGAAAATATATTACTTAAAAAATAAAATAATTATAAAATAAGCATCTCAAAATGTTAATAATATATTTTTCTCGTTTGACCGTAACTCTTGTAAAGGTGTTTTTTCCACATTACATTCACTTGTACGATAACTCGATACTTTCTAGTTAAATGGTTAAAGCATATTTCACTAGGACCAACACCTATTAGTATGATAATAAGATATTGATATCATTATTTATTAAAATAAAAAAATATTTTTTTAAAAAAATCAAGCTCTGTTTATTCCATTTGTAATTTATAGTTATAATATAATCATTATCTTAATTATAATTATATAAGAATTTTATTAAAATATAATCAAATTGAAGTCAAATTAAAATGAACCCATGAAATTAAAATATAATTATTACTGGACAGCGTGTCTCAGGGGCATGCACTTGCTACACACACTCCATTTATAACGTTAGTCTATTATATGATTGCTTAAATAATTGACACCTTTTCATACACGCGTTATTTGTGGAAATAAAAAACTAGTAACGTCCATTATCTTAAACAATAATTTCTTACACGTTAACGTCATGGGCAACTGTTTGGTAGCGTGTGTGCATGTATGAACTTGACAGGCTCAAGGTCGTAGGTAGCCGGTAAATTGTGGAGAAAATCGGGAGAAAAACACGTCACCCACACTATTTTTTCCTCTTTATCTTTTTCCTCTAATAATCCAAATATAATGACATGGTCAACGTTTAAATCTGGCACTTTCGTCTTTTTAATTTTCACCAACCGCCCGTTAGCATTAAGATTATATTTAACTGGATACATGCCATGTTAGATTGATTAAACTATATATATATATATATATATATATATGACATATGACATGAAATTTTATGTTTTTATTTTCATTAATTAAGTTGCGTAACATGTCCTCCAGAAAAAAAAAAAAAAAACAAAAGAAAAAATAAAAAGAAATTTCCTCAAGGTGATGATCCGAGTGAGTGGCTTCTGTCCTGTGCTTTTGCTATCCGCTCTAGGCCTTTTCTTTGTAACATCACCATTTTCTTTGGATATTTTTTTTTATCATCCCTCATAATTTCTAAATCATATCCATCTAATCAATACAATACTAATTTAACTTTTTGTCTCATTTTCTCAATCGACAACCTAGATAAGCTGATGAGAGAAAATGAGAAAAAAGATTAAGAGAGGGTCTCCTTCTGTTTTTTAGAGGTACATCCAAAACTTTAAATATTTTTTTAATAATATATAATATTTTTTTTAAAAAAAAAATTACATCTAACAATCTAAAGTATTTTTTTCAATAGTACTCATTAATACTTTTTTGTTCATCTAACCTCTTAAAGTATATTTTTTAGTGAGACACATTTTTTGTATATTCAACAGCATAAAAAAATTTAGTAGTCAATATTCTATTGTAATTTTTTGTACAATTTTTCCCTCAAAGTATTTTTTTCAGTAGGAATAAGTATCCTAAACCTAGGATCTAAAAAAATAATTAGGATGTTGGATGCACAAGTTACTATTGATATATCTTTTTTTGTTGTTGGGGGGGGGGGGGGGGGGAGGTTTAAAGATACATGGATAGCTAATTCCAAGACTATGAATTGTCAGCCAAGGACTGACTTATTCTTCTGCTTATTTTTACTTCTTTCTTTAATTTTCCCCCTTTGATTTTTAGGTTTGATTTTAGGATGATTAGTCAATGGAGTGTGTATTCAAATAACCTCACTAGCAAACAATCATCGCTGGAAATATAACGGCAGTGATGTGTGTGTGTGTGTTTAATAATCACATGCATGTCTAAAACTAGCCGGCATTAATTGTTTGTAAAACATGTCAACAGCACATATCGACCTATTTCTATTTCAAGATAGAATTTTGTGTTAATATAATTTTGGCTCCTTATATTTGTTCTTATTTAATTTTAGTATCTCAAATTTCATTTCGTTTAAAATATTAGTTCATATAACTCAATAAAAATTTAGACTATCTTGCTCCCATAGGGACAAAAACTAACAGTTTCAAATTTGAGGGACCAAAATTAAAATGAGGATAAACTCAAAGAATTAAATATAATACCACCTCTGGTGCTAAATATAGGACATAGTTTGAAGTGTAATTTGCATTATAAACTATGTCCTATATTTAGGACTAGAGGAGTATCACCCTAAAATTTTCAACATATCTTTTTTTCCCCTCAAGGAAAGAAAAAATGATATTAATACCCTTAAAAAGTTTACAACAAATGCCTCTAATAAGAGAGGTGCTCACATTTAGTGTCCAATACTATCTCGGACAAAAATACCTCTAATAAGATAGGATACATTGAAAAAGGGGGGGGGGGATAACCAGACTTTTCATTAAATAAATTTCTAAAAATCTTGTCCATTATAACACAAAAAAAATTAAAATAATAATAAATAAATAAAAATCCTAGCTTCCCATTCATCGCTTCATGCCTTGCCGACTCACACTACATCTCCCTTGGCCTCCACAATTGAATTGGGCCCCATTCGTGGAGCTTTCTGGGAAGCTTCATATTTACGTTAACTGCAAATTCTCATCATCATCGTTTAAACAAGGTTAATTATTTATGTGAACGCTATTTGGCATAAACCAAAGTGACTCATTACGTTGATGATAGCAATCAAAGTTATCTATAAGGAAAAAGGAATTGTGCAGAATCAAATCCGAAAGGAAAAGTGAAGCGTGGGAGGCACATAACTCTGGTTACTCAATGACTCCACCACTCAATTATATTCGATATATGTATATTTTAAGATAGAAACTCTTAACATATCTTATTAATTAAGTTGTTCCAAGTGACCAAGTCCGATTATTGCTTCTAATTTTTTAGTTCTTTATTTATTTCATTACAAAATCTTTTGTGGCATTTATTTAAAGTTGTATTTATTTGTTAGCTACAATATGTCTACATATATAAAAAGTAGTGAGAGAGAGAGTACCATGGATACATCACCATGTATGTATGAGGCCAATTTGTAGATTCTAGAATAGCCAGCAGAAACTCCATTATGGACTGTCTTTTTTCTCTGCATTTTTCAGTTCATAGATTCTTTTTATGAAAGAAAAATGGGAGTATAAAATTTCATCTCCTTGGAATAATGTAAATGTAATATATGGAATTTTGTTTGGTGGGGAAAACCGACAAAGAATATTTTGTAATTTAATTATAACAATTTAGTATTGATGGATAATGAACTATGATTCAATAGTTATACTCCGGCCGGTCCTTAATATAAAATTCTAATGACTTTTTTGGAGAGATCAATTAAGTTAAATTCTTTAATCATATCGTGCTGTGTGTATCATTATATTATATTATAATTATTTTGTAAGTCAGACAAATTAGTTTAGAGAAAAATAATGACTACAAATACTTTAAAATAATTTATTTAAGTTTGTTAATCTCTTAAAAAAGTGAAATGTGTTTTACATGCAGTCTTAAGAGTTTAAACTTACTTAAGGTCTTCTTACCTACAAATATAGGTTTTCAATCCTACAAATGAAAGACTTGTTACTTTTAAAACAATGAAATTTGGCTTTAATTTTCGGAGTTTAAACTTATTTCAGGTCTCATTTCCAGCTTGGAAGCTTATAATGCAAAACTCACTATTAAATTTAAAGAATTCAAATTTGCTTAGCGTAGGTTCTATATTCTCCAGTTAATTAAAATAACAACTCAGTTCAGATCGGTTTTTGAAATTAAATTTTTTTTTTTTTTAATTTTCAATTTATATCGGGTTTGTTAATAAATTGAACTCAATTAACCGATCGATCACCTTTTCAACTCTACCATTTATTTTCAATTTATGGGCAACTGTTTGGAAGCGTGTGTGCATATATTCTCCCGTGCTTTTGCTATCCGTTCCGGTCATTTTTTTGGGTATCTTTTCTTATCATCCTTTATAATCTCTAAAACATATCCATCTGATCAATACAATACTATTTTAACTTTTTGTCTCATTTTATAAATCGACAACCTAGATAAGCTGATGAGAGATAATAAAAAAAAAAGATTAGGAGAGGATCTCCTTCTGTGTTTTTGAGGTACATCCAAAACTTTAAATATTTTTTCAGTAACATATAATTAGTTTTAAAAAAAATTATGCATCTAACAATCTAAAGTATTTTTTCAATAGTACTCATTGATACTTTTTTGTTCATCTAACCTCTTAAAGTATATTTTTTAGTGAGTCCCATTTTTTGTATATTCAACCGCATAAAACTTTTTTAGTAGTCAATATTCTATTGTGATTTTTTGTACAATTTTTCCCTCAAAGTATTTTTCTCAGTAGGAATAAGTATCCTAAACCTAGGACCTAAAAAAAATAATTCAGGATGTTGGATGCACAAAAAATTAGTTCAAAATATTAAGTATTATTAAAAAAAAATTAGAATGATAGATTGAAAAAAAAAAATTAGGATATTAGATGCTACTAAAAAAAACTAATATGCTGTGTTAGATGTACCCAAAAAAAAAAAGTGAGTGCTACTAAAAAAAATATTTTAGAGTGTCGATGAACAAAAAATTATTCCAAAATAATGATTACTACTGAAAAAAACATTTTAGACAGTTGGAATCACAAAAATTTAATTTTGGAACAAAATGAGTGCTCCTGAAAAAAACATTTTATAAACTTTTTTTTTTTTTTTTAAAAAAAAAAGACATGTTAGGGGACATGTTTCCTTAACATAGTAAGTGTCAGACACGTGCGATTCCAGGCAACTTGTATCTGTTTATAATTTTTTATTGCATGTCTTTTTCACCACCGCCATAATAACGTCACTCAAGTCTTCTTGTGGACCAACATGAGCAAATAGCGAACATAGAATATTGTACCTTGCAAGTTGAAAAGTAAAGCAATTTCTCCACATATATTTTAGCATAAATTCTGACAACTATAGTTTGTTCCCTTTAGACAAATGGCTCAAAGTGAGGTAATAATGTCGTATTCTAAATATTATGAACAATATATTTCATAATGAATAACAAAAGTTATATAAATTTGTGTATAGAATTAAAATACTTAAGGATCTTGATGATACTAAAAAAATACTTGATGATCTTAAAACTTTATTTTGGGATATTATAAAATATTTGAAGGTAATGACTCATCTTGAAAAAATATTTTAGGACAATGGCAATGGTATTAAAAAGATCTTAAGGATATTAAAAAATACTTCATGACCTTGAAAATTTATATTAAGATATTGAAAAAATATTTTAGCATCGACAGTACTAAAAAAGATACTTTTAATGATATTAAAAAATGCTTCATGATCTTAATTTTTTTTTTTATGATATTGAAAATATATTTCAAGATAATGACTAATCATTTTAAAGTATTCAAGGGTTACTAAAACAATACTTAAGGATGCTGGGCACTGGCTATACTAAAAAATTGCTGATGCTAGCAAAAGAGAGAGAAAAACCTCCAAAACCTAAGTTTTGATGTAGATTAATTTCTGAATAGTGTTTGACAAACTTTTACAAAAAATTTAAGTTTTGTTTCCAAAACATAGGTTTTGGAATTATCCAAATAGGCTCTTGGAGGCATACAAGCTCCACACCTCGTGGGTAAGTGTAATAAATAGTATTTCATCCTGAATATAACAATTTGTTAACTTTTTCCTTAAAAACAAGAGATTAAGAAAACTAAATCATATTATATATTATTCATCATTAAATTAAATATTAGTTTAAAAGTTAAGCAAAATAATTTAGAAAAAAATTATAAATATAATTACTTTAAAAATCAATTGGGTTTTATATTTAAGCATGTACATAATAAGAAACACACATTTTTAAAAATAATTATATGATGACCATTGGTGTGACATTTCTCACGGTGGGATCTAGATTACGCTGTGTTTCCACAGTCCTAACAAGTCAATATGAAAAATAGGGGAAAATCTGTCTTAAAGACCAAAAAATTATAAAAGAAGTTTCAGTGTAGATTTTTTAATAAAAAGAGTCTCTAAAGACCTCAGTCATATAGATTCCAAATGTAAACTTACCTTATTGACAAGTTCATATATGATAATTAAAACAACTCAAATTGGCAAATATATGTGATTTATATTATATGAGTTATAGAGTAGTCATTGACAAGTCCATCTGTGTCAATAAGATAAGTTCACATTTAGAATCCATATCACTGAGGTCTTTAGGGATTTTTTTATATAGGAATCTAACCTGAGATTTTTTTTTAATATTTTTTCTGAACCTCCGGACTAAAAATGAATTTTCCTTTGTGCAGCCATAAGACAAGAACAAGATGCAGTTAAAAACATGAGCAAATAACGAACAGAGAATTATGGTCTAGTAAATACCTTTGCAAGTTGAAATGTGAAGCAATTTCTCCTGATATATTTTATTACGCTAATTTGACCAGCATAAATTCGGACAACTATATTTTGTTCCCTTTAGACAAATGGCTCAAAGTTCCTCTCAATTCTCAAATCTTCTTCCCATTCCCACCACATCATCAAAAACATAATAATCACAACATTCTCACCCATCCTCTAAGATCTCCCTGTGGACATGCATGCATGAAGTGCTGCAGTATTTATAATTATACCTGTGGAATGGAACTTTACCGGCAAGTGAGGTATTACAACAGGAGCAATATATGTCACCGGCTGCTCCACCTTTTGGTTCTGAAGTGCCCAGGACAGTAGTCGCACCGCCACCTTGAATCTTTAGGGCAGCAAGCCTTCTCTCTGCAGCTGCTGCTCTCTTCTCTCTTTCTTCAGCCTGAGCCCTTCTCAATTCCTCCTAATTGAGATGAAGCAGAAGTGATAAATTGCCCGGTGCATTTATTTATGTTAATTCAGCATGTATGGTGTTGAGGGGTTTGGAGATCTGAGAAAAGCATAACATGATACTCCACTGGTCCCTAATGTAAAATCTACTCTTCTAATTTGGACATATTAAGAAAACTAAATAAATCAGTTAATCATAATATGTCTTACATAATCTCTCTAAAATATTTCTGTATAATATTATATTATATATCATATTATAATTTAGGCTTACTTAGTTCAGGAAAAAATAATAAATATGAGCGATAGACCAAAATCCACCCTAAACTAGGTTCAATATTTAGGATTGGAGGAGTATTTTTGAGGCATTAAGATTCCAAAAGACGTGTCCCTTCAGCCAGAAAAAAAAAAAAAAAAACAGTATCTAACCTCTTTAGATAATTTCCACCCACTGTTGGGTTGAGATTGTCGTTTCTGATAAGATGTTGAAGCATTCACTTGGTTTTCTGCTGTTTTGGAAGCATTCTTAGCAGCTTCAGCCTGAACACATTGAACATTAGTCAGAATGAATTATATCTTGCAACTGAGGACACATTGAACATTAGTCAGAATGAATAATAATCTTTCAACTGAGGGGAAAGAAAAAAAAAGTAGTGAACGCATCAAGATTCGAACAGTCCGTGCCACCCACTATCTAAAGTTCATCCTAGCTGTCATATTTTATCAAATCTTGGCCATTAATTAAAATTCCACTTTTCTTTAACGTCCACAACCCCTTCTTCCCTGTTCCCTCACCATTGCCGTTCTCTTCTTCCAGGTTCTAGTTATCAACAGTGGACTAGGATTCGTAACTCGCCAATTATCCTCTCCTTGCATGCACATAAATAAAACTGGAAATAGACTGGTGAAAATTTTTTATTTCCATTGCTGGTGATGTACCAGATTGGAATGGGCAGGGGAATCTAAACCATGTCAAAACTTACATCTGATATGGTCATATAACCTTCAGGTTTCAGTTTATAAAATAATATAATAAAGGTGGGCGTAGCTTACCACATAAGCAGATGCCTGGGTTTGGTTACATCAATATTTAATGACAGTAACCCTACTTAAAAATCAGCAAAACACTGTAGTTTTCAGTTGA
This sequence comes from Acacia acuminata, assembly GCA_019022655.1. Taxonomy (NCBI): domain Eukaryota; kingdom Viridiplantae; phylum Streptophyta; class Magnoliopsida; order Fabales; family Fabaceae; genus Acacia; species Acacia acuminata. The sequence goes on from JAFJYI010000235.1 coordinate 214,625, forward strand.
TCAGACCTCAATCACAACATATGAGGTAAATTGTTCTCACCAAAACCAACTATTCCACTCTACCATATAGAATATCGAACTTTAAGAAAAACCACGTTAATGAAGTTATTGTCAGTGTATGTAACATTTGAGACAGAAATCAACTAAGATGCACCTGAGCCTTTTTTTCTTTTGCTTTACGTAATTTTTTTAATTCTTTTGCTCTGGCTTTTTTCTTGGCATCTTTTTCAGCCTGCACAGACAAAAATGAGCAATCATTACTGTGTCATGAAAGTTGTTAGTTCGACCATTAAAACTTAAATCAAGAAACAGATCTCACAGACTCCAATATTTCAACAAAGAAAAAACATTTTCCTAAAGCAAGATATTAGTGGTAAATTAAGCTAATGGAATGCCAGATTGTATAAGAAAAATACACATGCTTGGCTATGTATTACATGAAAATAGATGACGGATACAATCAATTAAAACTTCAACTGCTCAAATGCTCAAAAAGCTGTACTTTGGCTACTCTAGTGATGATCGAAATTATCGGTATCCTGATTATCTTGTGTTCCTTCGAACTTGCTTCATTCAAAAGTTCCTAAAGATATGAAAGACTATCTTGCCTTGATTGTTTGTCATGTCAAGAAACAATAAAACAGAAGAACAATCAATCATTGGCTGGATAGTGCTACCTGCTAGCATATTAAGGCAAACAAGCAAAACCTGAGAAACATAGATGTATGAACTCTAATGATCCAAAAGGACTAGTTATAGATTGAATCGACGACCTATACTTCAACTAAAGGCACAAGGAAATCAGTAGTTCAAGAGCACAAAAGAGAGTAGTTGCCTTCTCAACCAAGCTTCTCTAATATGACAGAAGCACTGATGAAATATAAGAACTATATATATATATTTTGAGATAACTTCCTATAGAAGGAAATCTATCTTACTTTTTATATTTTATTACTTTATGTTTTTAGTTTATTTAACAAGTGGGTTGTTTAATCATTACATGTATAAACGGGATGAACAAGTGGGATTAGTGAGATTACTTTATTTGTAATGCTTGTTTACTTTTTGTCCTTTTCCAAGTGGACCTTGCAAGTTGTTATTTGCAAGTTCGAATTTTTTGAAGCTTTCTTCATAATGAAGGAAAGCTTGGCCTATAAATAGGGTATTGGAAACACTTGTATTTTTCAGACATTGATGAATGCAAAATATTGAGCTATGTGATCTCTATCTCTCCCTCACCTGGTTCTGTTCTCTACCCCTCAGTTCTAATCATTTTCCCCCTTCCTCCTCTCTCTGTTCTGTTCTCCCTAGACCCTAGTCCTCACAGTTTCTGTCTATTTCTCTCCTAAATCACTTCTGTTCTACATTATATGTCAGTGTGTGCGAGTTTTACATCAAGGACTTTCAATCAAATTCACTTATTTCCCTCCTAGACTTCTCTTCTCATCTATTCTCTCTGCCACAATTTTGTAACCGAGCTTTTTTATTGAATTTCGAGGATAAATCTTACCACAGAGCAACAATGGAGTAGAAGGGTGCTTAAAATAAAAAACAATATGTGTGAAAAATAAAAATGTGATTCGTACTTTCAAGAGGCAGAGTCTCTCCTAAACCTTCTGAAACTCTCCTTAACTTTGTCCTCACAGCAACTTCACCTAAATCTTCCTAACTACCCAGCCCCCTTCTCCAGCTCACCCACTCAACTCCTCATTAGTTACCTCAGGAGTCAGGACAACTCATCAGGAACCACTCTAACATTCTCTTCAGTTTTATCTGTTTTCTTCCTACTATATTATCTTTACAAGGCCCATTAAGAATGTGTCCAAATCCATCACACAATCAAAGTAACAACAACAACAATAATAATGCACCACTAAGCAAACAAAGTAGATAACAAAACCACACATAGTAAATAAATCTATTAAACCAGCCAGATATAGCACTACTTTTTAAAATAAATCAGATTTCAAAATCAATTAAACCAGACCAGATAGATCACAATCACCTGCTTAGCTGCTTGTGATTCTTCCATTTCTTTGGTCAATGCACTAGGCACTTTTGCTGCATGCCAATCCCATTTTTCAAGGTTTGATGCCATGAACCTTCTGAAAGTATTCCTAACTTCCTTATCATGCGCCAACATATAAGGGGTCCTTCCTCTTTCATCTTTGACGCAGGGATCCATGCCCTGTTCCAGTAGCTCCAAAACCTTGTGAGAGTCATCAGATTGGGAGGCTTGATGTAAAGGAGTTGTTTTACCTACTATCCCATCTTCACTCTCACTCGCTTGAAATAAGGAGTTCAATATTATCTTGTTTACTCGAACAAGCCTCACTTTTATCCCTGCTATCTAAGTTTGTGAAGGCCTCTTTGTCATTGGTAGGGTCGACATTTCTTACAGTAATGGGTGTTGACCCTAAATCCTCTTCTGCTTCGTAGGATACTTGAGTCAACTGGTTATACACACGTTTTGCTTCTCTTAAAGTAGGCCTTGAACAGTCAATGGAATGTTACTAATAACATTACGATGATTGCTAAAATACGGTTTCTCTCCATCAAAGAGCAGTTGACGACTACTTGAGGGAGCATGTAGAAATATACAATTCGAAGCATCAAAATAATTTCTCCACCCAGTAAGCAGCTCTTGAATTTCCTGAAAAGGTTGGCTCAGAAAGAGTGAGTCAAGACTTATTTTGCACAAAAACAAATGAGTGAATACAAGGAAATAAAGGGACAAAATAAACGGAAAATAAAGTAAACACCTTTGTGCATCAACTTTTATGTTCTAGGGAGGCAAACTGTGAATTAAATGGGAAGAATAAATCTTCTCACGGGAGAAAAAACATTTTGTTAAAATTTATGACTAAAAGGATAAATCAAAGTCAAATTATGAGATAGCCAAAAGATTGTTAACTCATTAGCCCTTTTTATAACCTAATTGCAAATCAATAACCATACAAATGATACTAGTAGTGCTAACATCTCAATGGAATAAACTTTAGTGGCCACTAAAATCATAAGCCACTTTGAGTTGGCATTCATAGAGGGGTAAATTCTCCATTTGGTTAAATATACATATATAAATTACTTTTTTGATATCGGAAAAAGTCTTAAATACAAAATTAATTTCTCTAACCAATATAATTTAGAAGAAAAAAATACCCTCAGCAGTTTACAGAATTTTTTTTTTCTTTTTGGTCAAAGAGCAGTTTACAGAATCATTGATCTTGCTAAACTCAAGTTTCCCACTACTCATCACAGAGATGACATTTTCAAATAAGGAGCAAAAAGCACATACACACGTTATTCACTGATATATTCTTTACTCAAGTTTCCCACTACTCATTGATCTTGCTAAACTCAAGTTTCCCACTACTCAGTATGGGGCAACATGATCACCATATCAGCCCAGTTTGAGACACCAAATTGCACAAAAACAATTCGCTGAAATAGAAATCAACAATTGACATTCAGAAAAATATAGCTTTGATTAGAATACCTTCTTTAATGCAAGTTCATTGTGGCGACGGAGTGAAGCCCCAGCAGAATGGGCAGCTCTGCCAGTAGCATCTTTTGATGACTGTTTTTTCCCTGCCTTAGCCCTCACAACATATCTACACAAGCACAAACTAATATTCATAATCCAAATCCAGTTTCTAAGTGACCAGCAGTAGAAATAAATATTTAGGGTTGATATCATTGTTGGTCCTTACAGAGTTATAGTTTGATTGAATTTTGGTTTTGGACCTGATAGTTCCAAATCGTTGGTTTTGATCCCTATAACTTTATATAACTTGGTCTGAGTTTAAGTATAGGGATTAGGGACCAAAAATAAAACTCATTAAAAGTATAAAGAGCACTCATTAAACTCAAACCAAATTTTTATGAAACTATAGAGACCAAAACCAATTATTTGAAACTACAAGGACCAAAGCCAAAATTTAATCAAACTATGAAGGATTAAAAATGGTATTAACCCAAAAATTTAGCAAGGATGATGTCAAATAGCCTTGCTGATTCTTGAGCAAACAGGCAGCCAAATCAGTAACCAGCCCTAACGCTCATTTGACAACTCAATTATGTAGTAGTACAAAAAAAGTAAGCAAATCACTGCTAAGTATGAATTCTGTTTGGTTAAATGAAAAAAGGAAGTGGAAAGAAAAAGGAGCATGGAAACATCTACGAACATCAGCTTGGTCACATGCTCTACAACATAAAGCCTGTACTTACAAGCAACAGCAAGGTAAATCATTAATCATAACCTGAAATGTTGAGGGAGCATTGGTAAGGCCTATGGGAAGGCTAAAAATTTGTAATGGCTGGAATGAGATTTGGATGCGGTCTTGCAAATGACGCATGATATCCACCAATGAGAACAGGGTAGCTACATGTATAGTTCAGCCATTCATCATTGTTATGAATTGGGTACTTATCAAATACAATGATATGATTGAGACCCTGATTATCTAGACAAAACCTCTGGGAGTTGTCCTTCTTTAACCAGCAAAAGTGACAAGAAAATGGAGTTTTACTAGGTCAAATTTCTGTTTTCGGACCAAGTGTGAAAAAGAAATAATATCAATTTAGGAGGCTTATAATGTGCTGACACAGGTGAGTGAAACAAGAATAATATTCTGGGCTGAATGATTATAGATTTAACTCATTTTACCTCTAATATAGACTGTCCTTTAATTAAAACAAGGCTTGGAAATGTCTGTGGAATCAGGAATTTGAGTTTGATTTGTCTTCTGCACAAGGCATCTTGCTAAATGAATGAATAGTGGTATTCATAAATTAGCATAAATTGAGAAAATATTTAGCATGAGCAAATCTGGAAACATTTCCAGATCTTGCAAGATTTCTCTATTTACTCTCCAAATGATATTATATCTCAATCAAATCTCCCTTAACTTAGCACTTGATTATGTGCAAATATCAGCCACCATATTGTAGATGTTTTGCATTTATTGGCCTAACTTGTCTTTTAATTTTTTTTAAAAGAATTTTGCCCCTTCTAGAACATAAAACTCTGTGTCATATTGTTGGCTCCAACCGTCTATTTAATTCTAGCCTATGGTTGTCTTTCTTTGCACAACTCACATAACTCTCTAGTTATTGAGAAAGCTCAAGTATATTTTGAGTGGCATCAATGGTACGTAATGGACATCTTGGAGTTTTAACACTTTCCATTCAGGTGAAAGAATGTACATTTGTTAGGTTCACTCTTTCAATGCTCCTGGGAGTACAAAAGGATGACTTGCAATGATGCCAAAAAGTTGAGTTTTTCATTCTTTATCACAATCTGAAACTGGTTTCTACCGTTTTAGGATTTTTCCAATCTATTGTGTATTAGCTTTGGGACCAGCTACTTTGGCAGCTAAAGCACCATAAAGTATTCCTAATTTGCTAGCAACACATAATAATGCTACGAAATTAAATGTAGGTTCAGGTTTGATAGGTGGGTTGGCAGAATCATGACTGGAATTAGTGATTTTAGTGGTGAAAATGATGGATTAACAGGCTTCATGTCACAGAATTGTAATTCTGTATAGAAAGAAAGAGAGAGAGGGGAAGAAACCAGAAATAGAGGGATTGAAGAAGACACAGAGAGAGAGAGAGATCTATTATTCCATCATCAATCATAATCTGCATTACAATAGGGATTAGACCCTTATTTATAGGCTAGACTGACTTAATGACCAAGCTAAGGCTAAAACAAACAAACAAACTGACTAACCCTTCTAATTCCCTAACTAACTGACTTTGCAACTGTAATTAGCCTAATAGCTATAGTTTTCAATTATTTGTTATGTTTACAAATCAGTCAATTAACATCATGGACTATAACTAACCTTGAATTCCAAAGATTTCTCTTTCTTTCTCAAGGGATAGCATAGCACTCCCACATGGCTTTCTGAAATAAGAATGCAGATGTGGTGTCGTGTCACAAAAAATGGCACACATAACTGGTTGCTACTAACTGATCAAACTCCTAGCATATCTCCACACACTAATACACAACGGTGTAATGGGTTCACATTCAGACAAGCTTTACAATCTTAATTTGCATTACATCATATACATGTCAGGCAGAAGCTTAGTTTTGTTAATTACAATATACAAGCTATACAACTGCCTTGAGGAAGCATAGACAAAAAATTGTAATTATATTTCCATATCATTTAAAAATTAAGAGACATGTATGCTAAATTTCTAACCTGTGGAATGTCTTGTGAGCTACAAGCTCATCACCATCGAACACACAACCTGCAAAGTGCCCACCAGATGCAAGCAGCACAATTCTCAAACGAGAATTATTCCTGGGCTCAAGAGTCAAAGACTTCAACCTCTCGATCACTTCATTCTCATTCAGTACATTCTCACCCATATTCATTATTAAGCACTTCCAAACAGAGACTCTCTCCCCTGTCGTAAGGCAGATAAATAACTTTTGCCTAGAACTTTCACTTGATTTGTAACGAACATTTTGTCTCTGAGTTTCAATTTTGTTATCATCATCATCTTCTTCTGATCCTGATATACTCGAAACATCATAGTCTCTAATAGAATCAGATGTCAACAGCTCAAAATCTTCTTCCTTAACAATATTCTTTCCAGCCATTGTCAACTTCACCTATGATCAAAATCCAATGCAGCCAAACATAAAAGGTAAATGAACAGTACATTGCAGCAGAAAACTATCATTGTCCTTTAACACAAAATTAGAGGGAATTTTTCTTCCCAGAAAAAAGGGCAACTTATCACTTTGAACTAACAAACACCTACTAAGCTCCCAAACAAACATATAGAAACCAGTTGTAAATTTATACACCAATCAATAAGTTTTGAATTATGTTCTTCAGGGGGGAAGCATGTAGATTTGTATTTTTTAAAAACGAAAATGTAGATTTTACCAAAAAAATTATGGGGAAAAACATATTCTGGAAGTAGATACTGATAATTAAAATTTTCGAAAATAATAATGCAATTAAAATCACTCTTACATTGAACCGATGAATATCCGACTTGAAATGCAAACGTTGGTATTGGAGGGACTCAAATTGATCCTTGCAAGTATTGCAAGTCCACCTGGGCATTGAAACAACGACGTCTTGGGATCCATTAGCGTCGTTCTCAATAAGGTCAAGGGTTTCTTGGACTGAGTCATTGCAATTCTGAAGGTTGTCGGAAGTAGACGATTGCGAAGAATTTAGGAGGCGGCAGGAGTGAAAAAAGTCGGGCGGGAGTTCGAATATGGATCGGTGTCGCTTCTCTGAGGAATTTTCCACCGTCGACCCAGCTACCCTCTGAGCACGAAGATCGTCCGCCGCCATAGTCGTCGAAGGCAGTCTGATGCAAGTTTAAGCGGCGCGTAGAAGTTATACTGAACCGAATCATGATTTGGATATGAAACGCTAGTTCCTAAGCCAAGCGACACCGTGAAGGGGACGTAAAAGATTTACTTGTTAAATAAATTATTTAATTATATTATATATCTCATATATCAGTTAAACTAATTAATTTTTTAAAAAAATATAAATATAAATACCTTAAAATATTTAATTATTTTATTTAATATTTCTAAAAAAAAATCAACTTTATATTTAAGATCGGAAGGACTGTTATTTTTTTAATGTATTAAGAATTTATTTTACTCCTAAGTAAAAAAATAGTACTAATATATATTAGAGAAAATATCAGAAAATATTCAAATTTAGCTCATGGAGGAATTTGAGATTAGGAAATGTGTCCAAAAATCACTATGTCCCTTTGTGAAGTTTTTTATTTCTCTCTCCTCCTTTTTTACTCTTCTTTTTCTCTTTCCTTTTCCTCTTCTCACACTCTGTTATCGTCTGCTCCACCCTTCATGCCCTTCACCTCTGTTCTCTCGTCTACGATCAACCCGCTATGTGGGCTGAACATGGAGGTGGAGATTGTGGTGGCTTAGGTGGCTGTGAAGGACGCGGTGAGCAGTTCAATTTCCTCCATGGTCTCCTCTGTTCGATCTCCTTCTTTGCTTCAACAAAAATGTCATCCAAATCCCAGGTGAAAGTGTCTGCCTCTTCTTCAAAATTAAATCTCTAGAGTCCGTTGATGATGGTGGTGATTCGACGGTGGGAGTGAGGACAGAGGAAGGCTCTGAATCGATGGCGGTGCTCTGCTCGTCTCCCTCCAATTCCTTTACTCCATCTCCGCTTTTTCTTCTGTCAGTCTCTGCTCTTCTTCTTTTTTCAGAATGTCGGGCTCCTTCCTATCTCCAAGTTGTTAGCTTAATTCTCCCTTCAATAGTATCATACAGTTCTGTAGCAATTGAGTTGAGTAAAGGAGACATTAAAGGCATGGAAATTGAATACATCAATATCTCTCCCCAACCTATGCTCAACACTGATCTTAAGAGTAATGGCACTTGTCTTCCTAAGGTGGAAGCTTTTCGCCAGAAGATTCTCACCGTCGATAGTGTTCTTTCGCCTCACTGGAGTATAATTACTCTCTCTCTCTCTCTCAGATCCTTCGATCTTCTCCATCTTCTTTCATCTCTTTCTAAAATTTTGTTGCCTTAATTGGACCTTGACAAACTCATGTCGTGCGAGTTCTCAAAACTAGGTTTGTGAATGTAGCTTAGTAGTATAATCTAGGTTGTTCTTGTGAGGAGATTAATTTCCAAGCTTCTAAATAGTTAAGTGATAAATAGTTTAAAATCGCAAGAAGTCATTTTCAGAAGTTGTTTCAAAGACAAATGAAATAATCTAATCTAACCCAATGTTTTTGTATTTTTGGTTTTCAAGATAAAGAAGAAATCGAAATCGAAATTAGTAATAATGACAAGGCAGATTCTAATAAACTAATACTCCCTCGCTCCTAATTATAAGACATATTTAACCGATTTTGGTAAGGTTAAGAATATGAGTTAAATTAGTTAATGTTACTCATTTTCCTAAAATGCCCTTATATAAATTTAAAATGACATAAGTAAAAGTGAATTAATAACCCCTACCATATACCTCTCACCTAGAATTTTTCTTTCGACACACTTTCTTATCGAAATAATGGTCTTACTATATATACATGTGTGTATGTGTACATATGTAGATACACACACATATATGTGTGTGTACATATATCTACATACACTCATATATATAGGCACATAAACACACACACGCAAAGATATATATATATATACAAAGATATACATATATGTATGTGTGTGTGATTTATATATATGTGTGTGTGTACACACACATATATTGACAAACACACAAAAAGATATACATATATGTATAAACACACACATGTGCACATATAGGTGTGTGTGTGTCTATATATATCTGTATGTAGAGACACATGTGTGTATGTACGTGTCTATATATATATATTGACAAATTAATGTCAGTTAATCGATAAATAAATTAAAATCCAACAATTTAAAAATTTTATTGACAGGAAGAGTCTACGCATCCACATACATATATTTACCAAAAACCAAATACACTTGAGAGAATAAAATATGGGTATTTTGGAGAGAAATTGACAAAAGTTAAAATGTTGTCCTATAATTAGGACCAAAACCAACTCTCAAATATTGTCTTATAATTAGGAGTGGAGGGAGTATAATGATAAGGTAGGATTCCTTTAAGTTGAGATTTTAGTCTTCTTAATCACTTGGCACAAATAAATCTAGTTCATAATTGCATTACTTAACAAGCCATATAATCATGAACTAGAAAGAGGGCTTAAAGGAATTCCATTGAAGCTCAGAAGCTCAAACTGTTACCCTCCTCAAGGAAATCACCGGAGCTAAGCTACTCATGACAGAGGAAGAAGAAGCTCGCTGCATATGGAGAAAGTCAACCACAGACAAAGGAATGAAGCTAGAAGATGAGGCTCATCAGCTCATGAGTTCCTCTCTCTGGAAAATCAATGCTCTTCGTCTCCTCTATCCCGAGAAACGTGATCGAGCTCCCCCAATATGAACGCCCTCTACCCTTTTCTTCAGCTGCTCCTTTTTCTTTCTTTTTTTTTTCCCTATGCTCACCAAAAACCCTTTGCTTAATCATCAAATGGGGTGTTTAGCTTTTGGTCCTTGTTGTGTTTTAATTGGTTCCCAAATTAATGATGTTGTAGTCCCTGAAATTTTAGAAAATGCAATTTAGGACCAAGATATATAAAATCACAATGGTAAAATGTCCAATTCAACCTTATATGCGTTAGAATATATTATTTTCAAGCTAATAATCCCAAAAATTTCAGCAAAACTCATAGCATTTATATTCCAAATTAAGCACTCATCAATTTCCCCTTCACTCTGACATTAAACTCTGGGGCAAACATCAAGCTCAACACTAGAATAAGGAATAAGGTTGAATAGGCATGATCAAGCTTCAAGAACCACACTTAGTCAAATAATTAATAAGGTATCAATGTATTCAAATTCAATGAACATGCCAAAAATTGAAGTAGATAAAGTGATGCAGGTTTAATTACCATGAGCTCAATTGGAAACCTTAACTTGGATAAATGTTTGCATTCTTCTCTCATATAATGTAATTTGTTCACTTGCATCCTCTTTGACCACACTCTACCATAAGCTTGTAATATTTCTAGGCTCTCCACTACTTGTAACAATGGCTCAAATAGATCTAAAGGACTTTGTATGGTTGAAATGTTGAATAGGCCAAATGATGGAAAAATAAAACAAGCTGCCATGTATGCATCAAATTTGATTAATAGAACCAATTGCACTAATCATAACAGTATAACTTTATTTTACCAAGAATTTTCTATTTCAACTCATCTATGTTTTTTTCAAGATGAAGTCTTGCTTTTATCCTTTTTCCTTTATTTTGATTGTTTCTCTTTTTTTTTTTTTTACGCTTTTTTTTCTTTTTCTCATTTTCTTCTTTTCTATTTGCTTTTGCTGTTCTTTTTTACTATTCACATGACACTGATCATCTTATTTACAAGAGCAACATTTCTTTTTACATATCATAATGCTAAAGGAACTCAATGAAAGATGCAAATATAGTATTTGTATGATGAAATAGAAATGAAAATGAAGGGCTCAAAGGGGCAAACAAAGGTTAAACCAATGGTTGATTTGTGTTTGGTAAGAAGGTTTAAAAATGAATGCTTATACCAAGCGCTCAGGTAGCGCAGTGGTATAACGCTGGTCTATCCAGCCTTTGTATGAGGGTTCGACCCTGCCCGAGACCATTAGGTCCCCAATTCCAAAAAAAAAAAAAAAAAAAAAAACAAATGAGTGCTTATGTCATCTCTATCCATGCCATTGCAAAACATGGCCTCAAGCACGAAACAAAACAAGTTAAGTTCTAGAGAGCAATAGCCCAAGTGGATAAATCACACAATGAAATGAACAATTAGGCCCAACTGAACTATTGAGTTGGAATGAGAAAAATATTTGGGTTAAGGAGGTGTAAGAACTAGAGAGAACTTTCTTACTCCAAGAGAGGCTGGTCTTGTTTAGCAATCTCATACGCACATTAAAATTTCAAGTGGTCACCAATAGGTGGTTGGTCTAGTGGAATGTGACGCTGGATTTTCTTAAGAGGTATAGGGTTCAAGTTGTGATAATGTATTTGTAATCCGCTCTATATGAAGCTCCCATTGTTGGGAGGGTCGTTATTGCCACTGTAGAACCCGAATCCGGATTAGTTATAACCAAAGATTCGATGAACCAGGGTGGGATACCAAAAAAAAAAAAAAAAAAATCAAGTGGTCTCATTTAGAATGCATGGTGGCATTTTTATCAAAATACTTGAAACAATAAAAAAGAAATTTACCTAAATGCTATAAGGTTGAAACTATTTTTCAAATTACTACAAGAGAACGAGTTTGAAATATGCAAGAAGTCATTCTGTGTTGGAACGATTTTAACTTGCCTGCTCCATCATACCCTGCTCTTCACGTTTTTCAGTCTCTTCTTCCTTCCTTTTTTCTTCCCTTTATTAGCAGCTATTATTACAATTTAATGCTCCATTTTCCCGTTTTTGTCTTCCCATTATAATTGTTGAGATAATTATAATTAATGCCCCAACTTTTCATTATCTACTTCTCCATCTGATCCTAAATACTACCTCCGTTCCTAATTATAGGAACACTTTTGTAGTGTAATTTGTACTTATAAAAATGTTCTTCTAATTAGGACCGGAGAGAGTATAAGATAAAGCTGACTGTTTTTTTTTAGGAGAAAAGTAAAATTCAAACTCATTCTCAGGCTGAACGAGTTCTCTTGTGGTATTTTGATAAATAGTTTCAACCTTATATCATTTAGTTTTTTTTAAAAAAAAAAAAATTGTTTCAAGTATATTGATTTAAACATGCCGAATGCAAGCTTAGCAAAATGCTTGTATGTATATTTAAACCTCATTATTGAAATTCCATTATTTTTAAAGGGACAAATGAGGTTTATTTTTGGGAACGGGCATCTCTCATTTTTTTCCTCATCCGTTCCTGTCATTTTTCTAAAAGCTACATGGTTTTGGGATAAGTAAAGTCAGAGAACATTTTTTTTTTTAAAAAAAAAAAAATCCATTATTCTGAAATATTTTTCAGTAGATCCTAAATTAATTTTTAGGAAACTCATCCCACTAAAATCTTTTTTAGTGACACCAATAATCTAGCACTGCTCACTTTGAAATGCTTTTCAATATATATAGCGTATCGATAAAAAATAATTTACAATGCTAAATGTACTAAATATTAATTTAAGATAATTAGACGCCATTGAAAATTTTTCAATATTTTATTTTATTTTTGGTCAAAAGGAGATTCCATTAATTGAAAAAAACTTCAACGAAGTGCCAATACAAAGAGAGGAAAACAACCCAACAACAACCATAACAGGAAAACAAACAAAATAGATACAACAACTGGAAAAACAACAAAACACCAACAAAAACAAAGAAAATACAACTAGCCACCATCCAAATAATGATCAGAACACGAAGGAATATCCAATCCCGCATTAGTCTTCTGAGCCTCCAAAGTTAGAAGAGATAACAAAGCGGGTGTTGGTCGCGGAATCCACCCAATAGGGCACACCCCTTTATAAGCATCAGCTGCGAGGAGATCTGCAGCACGGTTGCCCTCTCTCGGGGAAAAGGACAAGGAGAACCCAACCCTAGAATTGAAGACAAATAACATCCCGGATAATATTTCGCATCGCCAATCATAAAAGTCTGGAGACTTGGAATCAACACAAGAAATCAGAGGTAGACAATCCGATTCAAAGACCACCTTATCATGACCCAGGTCAAGAGCCAACAGCAGAGCCCTTTTAAGAGCTAAGGCTTCAGTCATAAAGGCAGAAATATACTTGACCTTGTCCACAAAACCCATCTAAAAAAGCCGGTAAAATCACAATAGATAACCCCAATAGCAGCATCATTATCATGAGAAGAAAAGGCTCCATCACAATTGATTTCAATATTTTAAGGTACTATATGCTCTTTGTTTTTTTAAAAAAAATAATGTTTGAGACTTACTTTGTTTACCCAACACTACTTAGTTTTTTTTAAAAATGATGTGAGCGAATGAGAAAAGAAAATGAGAGAAACTATATCCTCATTTTTCCATCTAATTCTTGGAACTCACACCCAAATAAAAAAGTAAAGCCGGATAACGATTAAAGAATCACATTTTTTTTTTTGCCTGAATATTAAAGAATCATGTTAAAATATAGGAAAATTAACTTATAGTGGCAAACTAATGGGCCATAGAAAGAGAAATGAATGCCAATGAAAGAGAGTCGAATAGGAAAAGGCGAAAGAGAATCAATAGTAGGTACAATTGGTAAGCGGCTTATATATTGTTTAAACAAGATCTTAAGTTCAAGTTTTGTGAATGTAAAAAAGTCCCGTTGGGAGACTTACCTACCATAGCCAGGTGTGAGAAGCGGGTCGGTCCGGATTAGTTAGGGCAAAACTCCTGATATCTGATGGGTAACCAGAAAAAAGAGAGGAAAAGACGAGAACGAGATACCAACTCTAATGTCTGTGATGATCGGAGAGGAAAGTCATAATAATATGGGTTTGATGTGTGTGACTCTCTGGGCAATACACGAGAGTTGAGAGGCGAGAGTGATGAGGATAGGAGGGAGGCATGAGAGAGTGAACATTCCTTTATGCACTTTTGTCAATATCATAATAGTAAGTAATTGTGTCCTTCCTTTGAACTAAAAAAGTTTGTGTTTTTCATTCGGGAAAAGAGTAATTGACTAATTGTGTCAACCGAAAGAGTCAAATATACTGAAGCATGCAAATTGAACAAAATAAAAATGTGTTAATTTTATCTTTTTAACGAATAACTGAACTTTCATTCAAGTTTAATATTTATACCTTAATTTTTTTTAAAAAAATCCAAACCACCATAATTTAAATCCTCTTACCCTGGAAGGAAAACAGTAAGTAAAAAACTAGAAATACACACATAAAAATCCTCACTCAAAATAATGACTTTCCAGATATTATTAATTAGTATTCGGTTTGACCAAAAAAAAATTAGTATTCGGTTAGAGGTTTATGGCTGTACCCATTCAAGCCGCAGAGGAATCTAAGCGGGTCTTACATCACTAAATTAACTCTATATTGGTTGATTATAAGTTTTTTTTTAAAACAAAAAGAAAAAAAAATTTGAATTGGTCTTTTATTATTAATATTATTGTAAAATAATTGTTCTTACTATGGTAAAGAATAAAGAAAATCTTTTAAGAAAATTCCTTAATTACAAAAATGGAAGTGATGCACACCAAAAACACACCCGAAATAAAATGCACTACACCGTCCGATGATCGCAAATCGCATGCACCTCACAATTAACATCGATGACTTCAAAAAATTTCCTAGCCATTAGCCAATGAAATTAAAGAAAATATCGCTAAAAGTTTCACGTAAAAAACTGTAGTGCATGCAAAATTACAATTCAGGACAAGACAATGGAAGATATCACAGTGGCAGACCACGTGAATAGAACGGCGGAAACTGCAGAGGCCTTCACATGACTACCTGCTCCTTTGTCCGAAGCGCTGTGCTCAGCCTCCACCGCCGGCGCATCAGCCGGAGCACCCCCTGGAGTCTCCGTAGCCGGTGCCAGAGGTGAAGCAGCAACGGGAGAAGGCGCCTCAACTGCCGGAGCTGGGGCCAGAGAAACCGGTGCAGGAGAAGGAGAGCTCACTGGCTCCTGAGCCGGCGACGAAGACGGAGAATTACCAAACAATTCTGTTGGAAGAAGCACATTATCCACGGTGAATATAGCAAGCGGAGTGGAGTCCAAAACCGTATCAGAGATTCTCGACGAATCGACTCCAGTGTGTAGAGTAACAGAATCACCGGTGGTCGTAACAGACAAATCGTACTTTCCGGCACCGCTGGCAGCCAATGTGCTAATTGGATCCTTGGTAGTCTTCAACGTCCCAACCGGAATATACCTAGCGGCAGCGTGATACTGCAACAATGAAACCACCTCAGCACTGGTAAGCTTATTCAGATCGGGAACTCCACGAGCCTTGAACGCCTCATCGGACGGCGCAAAAATGGTCAAACCCTTGTCAATGGCTGATTGATAGGTCTTAATCACGCCACTTGATACAACCAACGAAGAAAACGTTTTACACCCAGCCTTCTCAAGAAGCGCCGTAATGTTAACATCAGACGTCGGAGGAGGAGCAGTCAAGATTCCCGGCGCGATAATCGGCGCACTAATCTCAAGAACAGAGATATTGTACGGAATCTGCTTGACGGACTTAGTGTACGACGAATCGAACTTGGAACCAGAAGCGGCGGAGCCGAAGCCGACCTTACCGCCTGGGAGGTCAGTGACGTTGACAAAACCTAAGTTACCGGGAGCATTTCCAGTGGCCTGATACAGTGTGGTGGTGAGCGTGGTGCCTTTAGAGATCTGGTGAAGCTTGGGAGGATCGTAGTAATCGAGAAGGACGAGGAGGCTGAGGGCGTTCTTGATGACGGAGAGGGGGTGTTTGGCTGTGATGGAAGATAAAGCGCCATTGTTGAGGACAAGGACGGTGATGGTTTGGCGGCTGTTGATTTCGTCGGCGAGCTTAGTTTGGGAGAGGAAGGAGTTGAACTGGCTATATTCTGCGAAGCCGGAGAGAATGTCGGTGATGTTGTGGGCGGAGATAATGGCGGCGAGTGAGGAGAGAGTGAAGAAGAGAAGGATAGCTCGAGAGGCAGCCATTGTTGTTGGGAAGACGTTGAGAAGAAGAAGTGGGACAAATGAATCGGATATGGCGAGAGTTCGAGACTGAGAAGTGAAAAGAGGAATACGATAACCGTAGTTAAGAAGTGAGGAGGGGTTAACTGTAGTTGAGTTGAGTGTGTGGAGGGTCACGTGGACATGGTCATACGACTGCCTACGTGAGAGCCGTTAATTCGGATGGGTGCATATTTTTAATTTTGAAAAAAAAAATATATATATATATATATATAACTTATATAAATAATATATATCGATAGACGCTTATTGAATTATTGATATACAATTACTGACACAGACGTATTACACAAACTGCAATCAAGTATGAATGTTATAATTTTGTGTAACATTCATGATATGTAAGATTAAAACTCTAATTTGATTTTAATATTACATGGCATCATATCATATATCCTTAAATTGAAGGGTTTTAGGGTTCACATTCCATACTTCTCCTTTATATACTTCTTACGTGTTTGTCCCTCTAATTAGAGGATTGAAACATTTTTTTTTACATTATTTTATATATTCTATTTATTTAGATTAAACTATATCTTTGTATCCTGAAATTTTTTTTTGCACTCAGTCTCAAATTAATTAATTTTTAATGTTGTATTTATAAATATTTTCCCTATAACACTAGTATCATGAAAATTAATTAATTTGAAATACCTGGATACAAAAAAAATTTCAGGATACATCATATAGTTTAATCTAAATGAACAAAAAATATATATATAAAAAATGTTTCAACTCTCTAATTAGAGGGACAAACACCTAAGAAGCATATAATGTGAATTTAGTACTAAAGTCCCAAGTGTTTAGCAATGGAGCCACCAACGGAGGTGGAGTTTATTTTATTTTACATGAACACGTACAATTAAATCATTTCACAAAATTTTAATTTCTAGAGTAGTTTGAGCATTTCAAGTTTCTCATGTAAGAGAAATATGTAAATTAATAATTGTAGTAAAATGAAGTAAAAATTAATACAAAATTGAAATTTAGTGTAGGTAATAAAAACATTATTAGAAATTATTAAATTTTAGGACCACTCAAAAGCTTTTACTTATAACCTTTTTTTTTTTTTTTTTTTGGCTAAGCATATATATCCTTTTATTAGAGACAATCCTATTAGAGGCATTTGTCGAATACTAAATTGAGACACATCTCATGGTAAGGATTCGAACATTCATTCGCTATGTTATGAGGGATTAGCCCCTTCTATTAGACCTAACCCTATTGATTTTAACCATTTTTTTAAATATGTGCATTAAAAGTGATTCAAATTTAAGAGGAGGGATTACATGATACTAACACCCAAAAACAAAAAAGTTATGGATAATCAAATATAGACCCAAATGGGGAAAAAAAAAAAAAAAAAAAACTCACCATGGTGTTGGGTGATTTTGGACCCAAACTGATAGCTGTAAATGGAAAGGACCCAAGGTAGCCAATTCCCTACCAAAGTGACTTGTCTTTTTGTATTCATTTTAAAAAGTGACCCAAGAAAAAATTTAACTTTAGACAGCTTTAACTAATTTATGGATTTGCAACGGCCGGCGACTGTTTTTTTTTTTGGTCATAATGGCCTGCGAACTGTAACTTTAATTGGGATAATCATTTAAGTTAGGGTCAAGATGCAAATTTGCCAACCAACTATTAGCCGAGGAGCGCCTGACACAACTAACTATTGAGGAGACCAAAATGGCCAATCAACAATTAAAAAGTGAAAAAAAACACAATTTGGAACAGATTCGCCAACGAACTATTACCCTGTCACTGTCTTGGTGTCTCCGTCTTCCATTGCCTGTCACAGTGTCGGCGACATCGACATTTCCAAGGCTTATATTGTTGCTGGGTGTTCCACTCACCCTCTTGAACTCATCCAGTAGTCCACAGCGTTCGACTGGCACGCACCTTACACCTTGGTTCCATCCCCTCCGATGCCACAAGCAGCAATCGCTGCTACCACAATGCCTGCTTTCCTGAGTCTCATCTTTGTTGGTGTTTTCTTTTTCCAATAAAAAGGCTTAACCACTCTTTTCTCTAGCGTTTCCGCCTTGTTCTATGCCCAGTGCCTCATATTTTAACTTAATTATTTGGTGTTTTTTTTAAAAAAATAGTTATTTGGTGTTTTTTTCACTTTTAATAGTCATTTGGTGTTTTTTTTTTCACTTTTTAATTGTTGATTGGCCATTTTGGTCCTCTCAATAGTTATTTGTGCCAGACGCTTCTCGGGTAATAGTTGGTTGGCAAATCTGCACCTTCACCCTTTAAGTTAATCTAACACTTCATACATCAAGTTTAGCTTTATTCCTGGAGTTGGTTAAGGTGTTGGGAAAGTTATCCTAGTTCCTAGGTGTCTAGGTAGACGTATGAGGGTAATAAACGGCTCGCCCGGCCCAATATTAGTATCACCTAGGAGGAAGGGAGATTTCGCTCTATCCTTGGATTGTGGGTGAGCCCAACCTCTTTCCTATAATTTTTGTGTATATATATATATATATATATATAAGTTTAGCTTTATTTTGACCCTCAAGTTTCAAATTATATAATTTAATCCCTAAAATTTCATTCCATTTAAAATATTAATCCCCATAATTTAATAAAATATTAATCATTTTTTTCCTTGAGAGATTATCTTCATATAATTTTGTTTGTGTGTGTGGATTAAGAAAAATTAAGGTAAAAAAAGATTATCCCTCATCCATGGCAATTTTTTTTATTTTTTTTATTTTTCACTATTAAGTAACATTAGCATAACCATATGATCAATAATATTTATTTTATATCAGATTATATAAATGAGAAAAAAAAGTTAATGTAAAATAATATCTATGTTAATAATTAAATGATATGATTAATTGATTATGTTGGTGTTGGTGGAAAATAAAAATTTTTTTAAAAAATATCCTTTTTGTGTAAAAAAAAAAAAATACTGCAATTTCGAAATTTTAATTTTGATGGATAATAAATTTTAAATTATTTTTAAGATAGAACATGGGCAAGATTGAAAGAATTATAGGAATTTTGACCAAGGTAATTTAGTAGTATTAAAATAATATTTTGAACTTTGGTTCTTTTGAATAATTACATTTTTAAAGATCCTTCACAATAAATATTTTTTTCAGTCCTAAATATAAGATAAAGTTGCTTTTTTTGAAAAGATTAAGAAAGCTAATTAAATTAACTAAAAGAATAATATTTGTCATTTTTTTTAAAATTATTTTTCTTAACTTATAAAATGATATATAACCTAAGAACACATAGTATATGATATGATTAAGTAACTTATTTAGCATCCTTAATCTCTCCAAAAAAATTAACTATATCTTTTATTTAAGAATGAAGGTAGTATTATTTTTCCTTAAGCCTTCTCCCTAATTTTCCCTTGTTTTTACTCATTTAAATATTTTTTATATTTAAGACTAAGATCAAAGTAGATCTTATATTAAAAATGGGAGGGGAGCATTATTTTTGTTCATATCAAGGAGATATCATTGAAAGATAATAGGGTCAAAATATAAATTAGCTCGGAAGTTTTTGTTGAGAAGCAACGTTAACTTGAAAGTTTTTTTAAGTTTAATATCACCCTAAAAGTGTTAAAATGAAGCTATTTTCTATTAAAAAGTTACTGTCAACATTAGCATTTTTAACAAGATATGACAACATTCTTTGTATTTTGAAGTTCATAAGACCATATTAAACTTGAATTTTTTTTTAGGACAACATTACTTCTCAACAAAAACTTCTAAAACAAATTTGAACATTCACCTAAAATAATATTATAAAAAAGATAATGAGCCCCGATGATTACAAATTGTCACCAAGTCCAGTGAAGCCCACATCACATACAAACCATGTCAGCTGAAAAACAACAGAAAGCATGATAAGACACAAGAGACAACATTAAGACCAAGAAATAAAACGCCAACCCTGATACTATAAGCTTGCACTCAGATGATGACAGTGAGCTTCCGTTGCACCTGTAGGAGGGCGGAGCATAGGCCAATAGGCCAATCGGTTTTGTCACTAAGGCCAGAAGCCAGGACATACGTATCCCGTAGGATATTGAAAGAGCAACGGATCGATTCCTTAAGCTCATATTTCATATTTTCAAAATATGAAGATACAGATCCAGAAATTCTTAGAAACTCGATATCCATCTCAGCTATAGCCACCTCCATGTTAGTAAACATTTGGTTGTCAAAAAGTGTGAAATTGAAAGGAATTTGAAATTTTGATACATGAGAACTCACGATTCCTAGTTGTGGAGCATGAAAGCTAGAAGTGGAAGATGAGATGACTCCATTTTTGGATTAATGGAAGTGTTTGTCCAATGCAGGCACGCAGTGAGCACAGAGCGAACTATTTTTTTTTTTTTTGGCTAAACACAGAGCGAACTTTTTTTTTTTTTTTTTTTTTTTTTTCGCTAACAACACAGAGCGAACTACGTGCTTGTCCATGATGGGCTTCACAAAATACCTTACTCTGATGTATCTTACTGGGTCATTGCATATTTGAGTTATCGTTTAACCGAATCAACGTGGAGCCAACACTTCATATGTCTTTAGCCAATGAGAGTTGGCATAGATGGTAAGGGATCCAGGACTAGGCCTAAATAGTCGGGGATTTGACCCCCTCTGTCGTCGCTGGGACTCCTTTGGTAGGCGATCTCGTCTGTTGGAAATTATGCCCTAGGGGCAATTCATTGTACTTTGGATATTTGAGTTATTTAAAGTATTTTCTTTAGTTATTATTTTTGTCTGCATGTTCGTATTGATAACTGCATCCCTGGATACATCTTATAGATTATCCTAAATGTCCCTGGTCGGTCATCTACGCGGGAGCGAAGATGAATTAAGACCAGTATGACTTTGATGAGGTATGGAGATACAATCAAAGTCATGGGCACTTATAAGAGTACAAGGTGCTGGACCGACCCACTATGAGAAAGCTGCATGGATTAAGTCATAAGCTTATCTCATGTATAACCGCGTCATAACGCCCTATGACTGAGATCATCATGGATTCCTACATGATGAATCGGTCTTTGACCTAGTCAAAAGTCACCTTTGAGGGTGATGATAAAGGCTGGGATCGGGATCAATGGTTTTCATGCGGAGGGACGTGAATGGTCAAGATGGAATTTGTCCCTCACATTCGTAGAGAGATAATCTTTGGGCCCTCGATGAGTGAGTCTAAGAAATGTATGGCCATATCTTTGTGATGGAAAGGAGTTTCCATTTCACTTATTAGACTACTCGAGAATCGAGAAAGTAATGGTCAAGAAAAGGAAGTTGACATTATCCATGCCTCATCCTTGACCAAATTATCGCGTGACAAAAAAGGGACGTGACATGGTTATACGATAGGTGTATCGTGTCATCGATCCCCATGTGAATTGGGTAGTCGCAATGTCTTGCTAGAGGGCCGCTTGCGATTTGTGGGGCGACACAGTGTTGGCCCACCGCCAATCTCACATGGGCAGCAGGTCGATACACACAAGAATAATCCAACACGGGTAAAAGTGTCCGGGTTCATTGAATCTCGATTAATCGAGATTAATGAATACTTGAGTTTAACAGGGTAAATATATATATATATTTTTAAATTCGAAAATAATATAATGATATTATTTAATTGAGATTAAAATATTATTATTATATTATTTGTTTTATGTTTAATTTATTTGATAAATTAAATATCTAAAACAAACAGAGATATTGTATCTCATTTAATTTTCGAATAAAGATATTATTGTCTATTTAATTTAAATTGAGATATTAGTATCTCGATTTAAATAAATAGATAGATATCAATTCTTGGATTTAATTTATTGAGATAAATTAAATCAGGAGGCTTTTAAATTTGGATTAAATAAATAGGTTGGATTAAATCTATCAGATAGATTTAATTAATTATTTTTTAATCTAGATTCGAATTCGAAATTTCAGATCTGGCTTTTAATTCGATTAAATAAATATTATTATATTAGATCTATCGGATAGATTTAATTAATATATATTTAATCCAGATCTAAAGTTTGAATTCAAAAAAAAAATTAATACGATTAATTTTGCATTAAATACGCTGAACAGGTTTTAGAAAACCTACGGGATTTTCAGTCGAGCGTATTCTGAAAAGCCGCGAGAAACCCTAGAGTGAAAAATAGAGAGAGACACAAAAGAGGCGCTAGCACGCCGTCAGTAGCCGTGTTCGGGAATTGTTCGTGTGGATACCGGTGGAGGAAGCCGATTCTACGAGTCGTCTTCTGCTGATCGAGGAGGTAGCCCACCTGTTCAACGAAGTAGAAACCGCGAACGAGTTTTAAAAAGGTAATATCCGGATTCCTTAGCCTTGGTTTAAACGCACCTGAGTGATCCTCAGGACGGGATCCGTAGAAATTTTAATCCGCTGCGTTGTACGGATCCTAACAGTAAGTCCCCAGTAAGTGCTCATAGAGCCCGGGGCCGTGCCCTGACCTTGGTGGGGGACTGATGTCGAACCCCTCCAAAACTTTTTTTTTATCAAAAAACAAAAGACAAAAAACTTATGTCTTTAAGCAGTGACACATATACCCCTTGTTTTTGGGTTTAACTATAAAGGGGTTGGACACTTTCACCAAAAAGAGGGGTTCGATCTTGGAGTTGGTCAAGGTATTAAAGGAGACATGCTGACTCTTGGGTAATTAGATAAACATCTTAGGATAATAGACGGCTCACTCTGCCCAACATTGATACCACTTGGGAGGAAGGGAGATTTCAACCTGCCCTTAGATCATAAATGAACCCAAAACCTTTCCTAAAATTTTCTTATAAAAAAAAGAGAAAAAAAAAAGAAAAAAAACAGCTAACAAATATAAGAAAGGAAGGATTCAAATATAGTAAACCACAGCAAAAAGTTAAGGGATCAGGAGAAATCATTGCTAGATATAAGAAAACAAACACAAGTCTTTGAAATTCTTCATTCAACTGTTCCCTCAACCAGTGGCGGACCCAGGATTTTATGTTTGTGGGTGCATAATTAGTGGTGGGATTCGGCTGCCCCTTAGAAATTTTTTTTTTTAAAGGAAAGTTTGAAACGCATTAAAAAACAAAAGAATATAAATAATAAAAGAAAAGAAAACTTCAACTTAACATAGAAAAATAATAATCAAGAGTTAACTAACCTTTATATCAGAACGATTACAAAAACATTCTTCGAGTCTTAATTCCTTGAAAATATTGCATTATATCTTCATGTCAATTTGGTAAGTAATTAGTAAGTAATCCAAAACAAGATAAATTAACATCAACCTTTTGAGCTACACAAAATAATCAACCTATCAAAACTTAACATGGCTATTCAAAATCTAAATCAATGAACTCCATCTAGACACATGCAAGTTTTGCTCGGACAAAGAAAAGAAAGTTGCAATTCTTATGTTGCAGGAGGTTGTCACCAGTTGGCCTTTTATTAATGAGGATCTGAGCATAGAAGTGCAAGTTTCGGCACTTAAACATGGAGGTTGGTTAGGACTGCTGCTTGCCCCAGAGACCAACATAAACAAAGTAATTGAATAGTCTAAATATTTGGTTTGTTAATAACCTTAGTATTTTATGATACACCAACCGGCAAAGGCTTCTTTTGCCACCGTGGACAATGACAAAGCCGATGATGGCATTTTATGATGGCATTATTGCAACACGCCTTTAGGAAGTCGCATTCCTAAGGACATGATAATTTATGCACATGGATAAGCAGATGTACAAGGATGATCCGGAAAAAAAGAGTTAATTAGAAGATATGATGTGTACTTGATCGAAGTAATTAATAACGTTGGCTCAAAGCATCCTTTTTGTGGTCATCAACGGAAAGCCTCTTTAAAATAGCTTCTACCTAAGTAAAAATTATGATCGCCTAAAGTAATTACGAGGATTAGCTTCGGGGACAAAGAAGGCAAAGAATAGCATTTTGCAAGAAGTAAATTATCATACAAAATTGGCGAGATAAGAGCAAAAGCGAGAGAAAAATCGAAGCAAACACATGCCAAGCATTGAAACGGGATATAAAAATGTGATGACCATAAAGTACGAATCGAACCAAAAAAGTATAATAAACACTGCATAATCTACCATTTTGCATTCCATTCTCGGGAAGTACCAAGTGTCGGTGCAATTCTGAATTTTGGGTGACATTTGTATCATTTCCATTAAGTTACATAGGGTGGGGAATAATGATTAAAGACAAGAATGGCTCCACTAGACCCAGATTGAGAATTCGGTGGAGGTTAAGGAAGAATTTCGCCTAGTTTGAGGAGAGTCCTAGCATCTTGAAAGTTAGGGAGCATTTTATTTTGCATTGCAGCTTCTTCTATTTTGTTTATATTCTATTGAGTTGTGCATCCATTCCTTTGAATGCCGTATGATTCTACATAAGTTATGTCATTTACCTTGAGAAACTAAAGTAACAATTTGAGATAGAATTACCTAGATAAAAAGACAATCTAAGACTCCCTTGTCTTTGTTCTTTCATCGAAGCCTATTTTGGGAGTTAGATGAACTTACCCTAGGTATCTCAAGGAAGGTCATGTCATTCCAGGGACCACTACGCCATTTAGGACTATTTCCTTCCCACAAGAATAATTCAGTTACATTACGGACTTCAAGACCAAAAGAAAACCTTCCATTGGATTTATGCAGAATACCCAAAATGTGCAGAAATTTTAATTCCGATAATTTATGCGAACGAAACTTGGCCATTTGCGTAAAGTAAAGACAGAATCAACGACGGAGGGGCTGGAAGTGCAGAATCGAAAATTACCTCGAACCATTTGCAGAATCAAAAACTTGGCCATTTGCGGAATCAACGACGAGGGACGAGGCGAGCGACGGCGGACGGGACGAGGCGAGAGAGCGTCGGGACGGAGAGAGGGCAAAACGATGGAAATTTTGTGGGAAATGTCGGGATTGGGTGACGAGAGACGGAGAGAGGGCAATGGAAAAGGGGAGGAAAAAAAGAGGGAAAAGGGAAGCTCAGCTGCTCGAACCGGAGACCTGAGGGTAAGAGCCTGAGAGTCTTTACCATCTGTTCCACCTATACATATTCTTATAAATTTCTTGCAAATTATATATATTTTGTGTCTGCATCTACCCACAGTGGCACTAATGTGGGTCCGCCACTACCCTCAACAATAGAGAACAGAAGGAGGAGAACAAGAAATAGATTAACGGCACTTTACAGATATGCCCCTGATTCTTGAGTGGGAGAATTCATTTGTCCCTGTTTTTTCCTTTTTTTTTTTGGAAGAATTACCATTTCCAAATGTATGATAATAGCGAGGGAACCAAAGCATTTTTTCCATCCCTTTCCAGCTTTCTTGTGACCAAATGGGACCTTGCTTTTCTTGTTCGATTCGCTATGGCCATGAAAGCCAATTCTTTCTGGAAGGAATGACACTGAAAGATGTAAACTTAATGAACAATCCTTGAATATACAAAAAGCTTAATTACAACACTACCATCACGAGTCAGGAACCAAAAATATTGGATGGTTTAACCAGCTGCCATCAATTCCCATGAATTTCCCAAACACTGAAATCAAATAAACAACAAGACCTAACCAGAGCTCCTTAATTCTTATCAATCTTATTATGTTTGAAGAGAATGTCCTGCAGGAAAGCATTTCTGAAGAATATCTCAAACAACCATCGAAAGATAATGGCAATTAGAAGTTCAAACCAACAAATTCGTTCAATCCAGAGCATTAGATTAATAAAGTTTGCTGGCCTCTGTGTTTATTGTCAATAAGAGAAATGCTTAGTTTCATTCCAAGGAACATGCTTTCTCAAAAGTTTGCTGCTCTTTGCGGCACAAGTCAAATTCGTTCGTGTGGTAGTACATGCATCCAACATATTCATCCATCTCCTTTGTGCACTTCTGGTGTAGATCCTTGAGCCTGCAGGGCAAAGCATTTTTTATCAGTTAGAAATAAAACATACTCTATCCTCAAGAACAACCAAATTGACACCTCTTTATTCATACAATTCAAAAAAGATTAACATAAAAGAATGCTACTATATATGGAATACGCATTTTTCAATGGTATTTATCCACTTTTTTCTCTATATGTTTCCCTTCATGTATCCTCGACATTAACTTTCGCTCAAGGATTCCTCAGGAGAAACTATGTAGGCTAGAATACATGAAGCAGTAATAGCCATAAATACTTCTACTACCAAGCCAATAAATCACCTAATTTATGAAGGTTGCATTTTTAGTAGACATAGTCCTAAATAAACAGCTTTATGGTCTGCAATATCTAAACATAAAGAGTAACAATTAATTGCCATTGTTACTTATAACTATTATTATTAGTTCAATCGTAGCCATTTCATTTTTGCCATTATCTAACGACACTTGACAGGCACCAAGTATG
Source organism: Acacia acuminata (assembly GCA_019022655.1). Lineage (NCBI taxonomy): Eukaryota > Viridiplantae > Streptophyta > Magnoliopsida > Fabales > Fabaceae > Acacia > Acacia acuminata. The sequence continues at coordinate 241,277 of JAFJYI010000235.1, forward strand.
AGCACCATATAAGATCCAAGAAGGATAATGCAAAATGGAAAGAACCGGAATAAACAGAGACTACAAATCCTTATGACTAGTACAATTGCAATCAATCAACAGAATCGTAATGAATATTATAAAAGATGAATCCTCTTTTACTGTTCAGTATGTCTTTACACATAAGTACCTTCTCATATTATCTATTTTCACTTTGTTGCTTATTGTTTTGATCAGGGATAAAGGAAAAAAAAAATTATTTCTTCATGAAGATGAATTCATTCACCCATGCGTATGCATCGTAAACAACTTAGTTTTTCTATTCAATTACCCATTCTCTGTACTATGTATTTAGTTGCCTCAGAAAATTAGACAAGCAAATTTTTATTTGAGATATACAAGCAGCATACTGCACTTTGAAGCATCTCAGTTACAATGTGGATCCAAACTAACTCCATCATGCACCACTAAGTATGCAACCGTCCCGACAAGATGCATTATGGATGGCCGATAAACTTTGAATTAGAATTTCAAATATCATAAACCAGAAATAGTGAAGCTTTTTGACCAAAATTGTATCGAATGAATTTAATGGAGGTTATTCATGTGATGGGGATTTTTCAGGCTGACTAGCAATATGTATATACTACACTAATATTAGAATCTGAAGGCTGAAGCATGTCAAATTGAAATTTATTATGAGAAGCCATCACTCAGCCTCTTTTAAGCTGGAAAAAGAACCCTACACATACAGATTAAGTTAGAAATTTCGTGTACAACTTTGTATAGGCACTTAAAGGCCAACAATTATTCTTGTGGGAGATAAGATTGTACACATATAATGAAGATTGTTTTATTTTTTTTTTTTTTGTCAGATATATGATGAAGATTCAAAGTTCAGTGAACTTTAGCAGTACCACACTCGGATTACTTTTATACACACAAGTCAGTTAAGTCTTAGTAAACAGCACTTTTCCTGTAATTTGATCTTCTTGAATATTACGATTTACATTCTGAAACCTAATTTGAACCAGAAATGGTAGCATTACTACTCCCACAAGTTTATACTGTTTGGGGAAAATATAAAAAGCAAACAAATAAATCAATTTCATAATTTCTTTCACATATTATTTTAGATATCCAATAAATCAAATACTTTAAAAAGTTTAAGTGAAGATGATCATTACTTAAAAAAACTAGGAAAAAAAAAAAAAAAAAAAATTACTCACAGGCCAAGGACGCATAGAGTAACATCACGACCTTTGTCGAGGCATTTTTCTGGATTTGGATCGTTCTTCTTGCATTTCAGGAACTCCAAATTCTCCGATTGGCATCTTATTCCAATGTGCTTCGATGAAGCCATCAATACAGCCGATGTCGGGATCGGATTCCCAGCAGCATCCACAGAGCTCGCCATATCAAATTGATTGCACAGCTCCTTAGACTATCCACAGTTTTTATTTTAAAAAAACGAAAAAAAAAAGAAAAAGAAAAAGAAATTGTCACATTCTGTTTGGTTCCCAAGAAAACGAAGGAAACAAGTGTATTTATGAAAGAGTAGAGAACTTTCGTCCATTTTCCTTCGTTTATCAGATAGAACGTGAAATCAAAAACTTCACGAGAAATCAAAATGATCAATTAACGAACATTTACAAAATTCTATTAAAAATACCTTGGGCTTCGTCGATTTCTCGTCGTCTTAGCCGGGAGGCAAGAAGAAATGACGACTAGAGGGGATGACGAATGGGTGAATGGCTAAAGTGCGCCGTGGGTTTCAGAGTTGAGGCACTGCACTGTTTGTTTGTTTGTTTTTTTTTTTTTTTTTTTTTTTTGGGGGGTTTAAAAAAACGGTAAATTTACCAGTAAAATAAAGTATACATGTCTCATTTAAATGCCATTTAAAATTTTAAAACCTCAAAAGATATGGTAAAAAATCAAAAGGATACAAAGGTGATTTAAGATTTTAAAATTTAAGTGTTTTTTCTTAAAATGTCCTCACATAATATAAAATCATACTCTTCTTTCTCTCTCTTGTCCCTCTCTTCATCTTCTTGTGCTCTCTTTCTCTTTCCTCTCCCTCTCTTCATCTCTTCCTCCTCCTCGCCTTGTGACATCCCCGAACCCTCCTTCCTTTCACCTTAGTCACTAAAGCTCCTCCCTTCTCTCACTAATGTGTCGTAGAGGCCTTACTTTCTCCGCCAAAGCTCCTCCCTACTCTCACTTGCGTCGATCTAAACCAGGTAGAGCTTCTTCTTCTCTTCACTGTTATCTTCTTCTTCTCTATTCAACTTCATTCTTCCTCTTCACTTTCAACATCGCAACGCCGAGAAACCAGTTTTCGACAAAGTTTTGCAATTTTTTTTTTTTCTAGCAAGCTTATGAATTTTCCAACAAACTTTTTCAGTTTACTAAAAGAGTACTGGTTTAAACAAAATCTATATATGTGTAGATAGGGGTAACCTATAGAGCTTTACCCAACGTGTACAATGCACAAATTGAAAAAATTACCATGAACCCAATGTATACATTGTGTGTGTGTGTGTGGATAGGGGGTAATTTTGTCTCTTACTATATTATTCTCATGTTCGATGTAATCCAACAAACATTTTTATAAATATATATCATCTTTTTTAATGACGAACCAAACAAATTCATATAATTGTTATTACATTACATTGCCTCCAATTATGTAAAGCAAACGAGTACTTAGTGTAATATTGACTAGGTCTATATTTTATGCACGTACATATAGAGAAATTCCACCTCCAGCAACAGATCTCTTAATTTTGGGCAATGTAGTTTATTTGTATATTTCACTGTTTATTTCCTTTTATGGGTTTCTTTTTAGGTGGGGGCTTATAAAAATTTCTTTCAATTTTATTATTCCAATTCGCTGATTCTGGGGATCCGAAAAAGACAATCATATAAATGGCATAGTGGATTTTGGCGCCCTTATAAAAATGTTGCTGCAAATGAAGTTTTACAATTACTCATTCATCCTAATTCACCAATAGAACTATGCGATTTTCATGACTGACGAGACGAGCGATGCTGAGAGCTTCAACGAAAGGGACGATGAGAACTTGCTTTTCGTTGATGGAGATGCTTGCCGCTGGGGAGTGATGAAAATAAATTTGAACCTAAAGCATAATTTTAAGAGGACAGGGCCGCCCATTCTTCCGCGTCATACACTCTGCATTGACCCAGTGCTTGTGTAAAACCACCTACCCACATGCCTCTATTATCATGGGCGGACCCATGTTATTGACTTGCCCCTCTTTTGAATTTGAGATTTTTTTTTTCAAAAAAATAATAATATATATTTGAATGATTGCCCACCCTTAATACATCAAAATTGCAATGATTGAATAATTGTTTAGTTCCTTATATTAAAAAAGATGTATCTGAAAGTATTGTTAATAAGACAATTATGATAGATTTTCAAAAAGTAAGGCCTAGAAGAATGACATTGTAATTATTTTTAGGGATTAACATATCATACTGCGGTGATAAGTTTTAAACCAAAAAAGGACCAAACGGCGCCGTTTCTTCCTTTTTTCTGTAAGTTAAACTTAGGCATTAAAAAATTCTCCGCCCCATACGTAACCTTCACTTCCTCTTTCACTCTCAATCCTCCTTCATTCTCCTCATGGCTGACCCCTTCATCCTTCTTTCGCCACTTCTTCCACCCCTTCCTGTGGCGCCTGCAAGTACTTTGGGTCGACTTGGCCCTGTGGCCTGTACGAGTCCAGCCGTCACTCGTGTTCCGCTGGGTGGCTCACCGCCAGCAAAAGAAGAAAACCGGAACAGTGAAAAAGACCTCGAACTTCTGCGCCTTATATGTAGACTTTTACTTCGTAGTTAAGTTGATTGTTATGTCTTCTTTTAGGAGCTTCTGCAACAATCTTGGTCCTTCCGCAAAAAGACGAAGGGTGGAGCAAACTATTAGAGAGAGTGAGTAATTGGAGCCAAAGCTTGAACACAAACCCGCCGGGAAGCCGTGGACGGAGCTCTTCTCGAAAATCTGAGTCGAGATTTTTGGAGCCATCATCCGGCGATCCTACCGGATATCAGATTTACTACAGTTCACTGCGGCCGCCACCAGTGCATTACAGCTCTCCCCCACCACCAGTATACCATTCTCCTCCACCACCATCACCTCCGCCCTGTGAAGAAACACCGCCTTCTTCACCCCCACCTCCACCAGTCACATACGAAGTGAAAATGGTTTGTACCCCGCTGGGTTAGTCATAGTCATCAGCATTGTTATTTATTTGGATGCCATCAGGATAAGTGATTCATGTGTGGGAAGTGCAGGAGTGTGAACTTACGTCATTCATGTCGTTGGAAGAAAGCAATCTTACTTCACTTCACCCTTCGCTGCTTGCTTCGTCGGCCACCAATGAGGATAGGGATGCCACCACGGTTCTGAACGAAAATGTGATGAAGGTGGGGGGGGGGGGTTTCGATGTTAGAAGAAATGTGAAGATCATGCAGGAGAGAAACTTGTTAAGCAGCTGTATGACGAGTTACAATTGATGGGATCTGACGCAGCTGAAGCTCAAGCATAAAAGATTCTAGCAACATTGTTTATGTAAATGAAGCATAAATGAAGCAAAGAAGAGAGATGAATTATTTATTAATTAAGAAAGGAAGACCAAGTCAAAACCGGCGGCATAAAGGAAAAAGAAGCCATAGGAAGAATGTAGAAAATACTACTCGGTGAAAAGAAGCAATGTGAAAGAAGAGAAAAGGTTTGAAAAGAAGCAGCATAATGTGGAAGAATGGAGAAAAGGCCGGTCAACAAAGGTTGCTATGAAGAAAGAAGCAAAGTAACGTGGGACCCATTATCCATATATTGCATACATTGGACCAATACATCCCAGATGCTTCGAACTTTACCAACCTCTGGAATGGTCCATCTTTGCCTAATGAAATGCCAGCTTCCTACACTTTTCCTGCCGTGGATGTCCATTATCAATTTTATCACAGTTGGGAACACCATTCTGCGCCTTTCTCTCTGCCAGAGTCGTCTTAGTGCATTGATCGGCCTTCGATATCACCTACCGAGTCAAAGGCCAACCAACGGTGGTTTGGAAATACCCGAGATCGGGATCTTTTATGCATCCTTTTCGTTTTCTTGTTGGGCACAGGTACCTCCTTTGATTAGGAAAAAAAAATTGTTTTTGCACGACAGAGCGCTTGCAATCACCGATTTTGGCTTCCGATCGTTGGCCATCTTTCGTGTTTTCTCTTCCAATATTGCTACTCAACCCAACCACCGACTCACTCTGTTGCTCCACCCTTCGTCTTTTTCAAAAAAAAAAAAAATTAATAATAATGAAACGACGTCTTTTTCACTGTTCCGGTTTTCACAGGGAGGGGTGGAAGAGGCGGCGAAAGAAGGATGAAGGGTCAGCCATGAGGAGAAGGAAGGAGGAGATAGAGTGAAAGAGGAAAGAAGGATGAAGGGTCAGCCATGACGAGAAGGAAGGAGGAGATAGAGTGAAAGAGGAAGTGAAGGTTACGTACGGGGCGGAGAATTTTTTAATGCCTAAGTTTCATAGAAAAGAGGAAGAAACGGCACCGTTTTGTCCTTGCTGCAGAAAACTTATCAGCCGCAGAAGCAGATATGTTAATCCCTTATTTTTATTGTAATATAATTTTGTTATTAAAATATATGTACTTAAATTTATTGAATTCCCACCCTTTATTGTAATTTATGTTGTTACATTTCTAATAGCACTTAGATTTTTTTTTTTTAAATGACGGGTTTATAAAATAATTGTCTCTCTTATTACATTATCAATATTCACTTGATTTCATGAATATTTTTTTGATATTCCTTTTTTTCCTTGTTTATATTCTTTTATTTTTTTAATGCATTTAAAACTTGAAAGAAAAAACAGAATAATTTCAGGATTTTCTAATTATCCCGGTTGGATCCATTGGCTTATGAAAATCTTCACGGAAGACAAATTTGTTCCTGCACCTCCACAAGAGCCAAATGGCTACTCCCCGTATGAGGCTCCATTCCATATTGCTATCTTTCCCTACTTCCTCTTTAAGGTTATGATATATCCAATCTTTCAATGAATAAGAGAAGAACGTCGAGACATACCTTGTATGAACCAGAGATAACCAAACTTGCCTAGCACAGACACAATCTCGCAATACATACAGTACATCTTCGGCACCAGTACTACACAAACTACAGGTTGTTGAGGAAACTGACCATGGCCACTTACTCCTCCATTCATTCGTAGGGAGCCTACTGTTGAATGCTAACCATAGAAAAACTCTAATCTTCTCAACTCCTTGCCAAGCCCATGCGCTCTTGTAACACTTGTCAAGGTGCTGCAAAGGTGGTTTCTCAATCATATAATAGGCACTCTTAAGAGAAAATTGTCCACTGGAAGTCTCGTTCTATATCATCAGGTCTTCCCCGGCCTCCTCCATCGGTGGTAACCTTGCTATAAGATTCTGAATCACCTCTCTATTAACAATACTAGCAAGTCGAACTAGATCCCAAGCTCCGTATAGGACCCAATCCGATACTCTACCTTCCTCTTCTTCAGTAGTCAATGGTCTAATACACAGGTCTTTAATCTTTCTATTTTTGAACAGCCAAAAGTCAAGAAAGAGGCATACTGAATTACCGTTCCTGATTTGCCATTTAAGCCCAGCTTCTACAATGTTCTTCTACTTACATATGAATTTCCATAAGTTCGAATCTGCCGGCTAACATCCAAGAAAGAAATTTCACTCTCATGTACTTCTTTTTCAGAATATCAGCCCATAGACCTTCTGATCCTTGAACTAAAGACCACGTCATTTCCGCCCCCAATGCTCTATTAACAGACACTAACTTCTTCAATCCTAGACCACCGTACATTTTAGGCAAAGCGATTCTTTCCCAACCCATAGGATGAAAATCCTGGTCTATTATTAGCTTTACCTCATATAAAGTTATGTTGTAAACACTCCACCGCTTCACATATCCCCACTGGAAGTTGCGTTACTTGCATAGGATAGATACGTATTGAGCCAATTACTGATAAACACTCATATAAAGTTATGTTGTAAACACTCCTGGCCCCTGTTTGTTGCCTTCGTATCTCTAACCCACCTGACCTTCTGGTCTGTTTGTGTTTTTCTTCTCTGAGGTAAAGCTCGCGCCTTTCTCTATTTTGGGTTGGGTTTGGTTGGATTAGAGTCAAGATTGATGGCAGTATTTGTATGAAGCATATGTGGTTTTGTTTTTGCTTTGATTCTGTGCAGTTGTGTACTATTCCTCTTGACACAGCTAAGGTCAGGCTTCAACTCCAAAAGAAAGCTGCAGTTGGTGATGGAACAAGTATGCCTAAATATAGGGGCTTGCTGGGCACAATTAAAACTATTGCTAGAGAAGAAGGCTTGTCAGCTTTGGGGAAAGGCACCATTCCTGGTTTACATCGCCAGTTTGTGTTTGGAGGCTTAATAATTGGGTTATATGATCCAGTGAGTACAAATATCTTCCTTTTACAGGTCAAAACATTTCTTGTTGGTAGTGCATTTGTTGAAGAGATTCCTTTATATCAAATGATACTTGCTGCTATGTTGACTGGTGAGTCCTCTTGGAACAGTTCTCTTTCTTAAAATTTTGTCAATTTACGCAATTTCATCAACATGTGTGACACCTTTCAGAGCCATCTGTATACTTGGGAAATATAAAATTATAAATGAAAACTCACAGTGTGAAAGCCTAGGCTTGAATTTGAATGGTGATTTGAGGAGTAATATGTTGTCATACTGATAACTGATAATTGCTGGTGAAAATGGGTTCTGTGATTGCTGGTGCATTTTGATGCATTTTCCATAATGTTCTTAGCATGAATGGTTAATTAAGCACTTTCACTTGCTCATAAAAAAATTATGGTCTCGAAATTTTGATTAGTGATTTCAAATGGAAAGAGTTCAACTCAATTTTTGGTTAATTAAGCACTTTCACATGTGGTTGAGTTGCTTTGGAATTGGAAATCATAGCTTGATTCTTAGTGTCCTGTATGAAAAAAGATACAATGTTTTAGGTTTCGATAGAGGAAGCATTGAGATGAGTTAGTTTATAGGTTGCGATATGTTCTCTAGTCAGTTGTTTTTTTAATGCATTTAAAAATTTTCTTAAAAAAAAAAATATTTCGGGGGCACTACCCAGAATCCCCCTACTAATTGTGCACCATCAAACTTAAAATCTGGATCCGCCACTACCTCCATCGTACACATAGCTTGTTCCTCTAAGGCCTCCACAAAGAGTAGTATATCATCCACGAACATCACATGTGAAATCGCAGGCCCCTCTGTGGTCATGAAAACCGGCTTCCACTTTTTGCACAAACTGTATCACTGATGATATGGGATAGTCTATCCATGCACATCACAAATAGAAAAGGAGACAATGGGTTTCCTTGTCTCAGTCCTCTACTCAAAAGAAAAAAAAAGTTCTCTTGTAGCCCTGTTCTAGAATACATTCAAAGATGAAGTGGATATGCATTTCATTATAATATTTATCAGCCTATCCTCAAATCCGGCTTCCTCTAGGACCTTCCTGACATTGCTCCATTTGACTCTATTGTAGGCTTTTTCTTGATCTATTTTCATAGCCATAATGCCTCGCTTCCCTTTTTCTTTCTTCATTTTGTGTAATATTTTTTGGCCAATGATTATATTATCCTGAATGCGCCTCCCAATTATAAAGCTAGACTGGAATGGCGAAATTAACCCCTCCATTACACCTCTCAGTCTTTGAGCAATAATCTTTGTGATGCACTTATATTGAACCGTGCATAGATGTTTTTATCTCTTTATAACTTCAAAAACCAACGAGTTTTTATTTAGGAACGTTGCATTGCAACAAGCCCACATTCTATTCACAAGCTTTGTATCGTTAATTTTTCTTTTTCCCAATTATTATGTCATGAGATCTATGTTTTATTGAAAATATCATAATTACTTAATGGTGCATCCCCATCCATAATGTACGTGTTCAATATTTTCCCTCGGTTTGAATTAATTTCTAACAAATAATGAATTTATTAGTAACCCAAATTTATAAAAGATGTGGTTAGAAGTTATTGAATATAATTAAATTTTTTTTTAAATAATCTTAATTTAAGATAATAAACTAATTTGACCTATTTTTCTTGATTTTTGTGAATGGATAAAAATCAATCCATAAGTAATCATTATTTAAGAAATACTTTATAAAAGAACAAAAAGATGTGAGAGATTTCTTCCTTTCGAACTACTTTTTTTTTTTTTTTTTTTTTTTTTTTTTTGGTTACCTATTTGGTATCTAGAGCTTCACCTTGGCTAATCCGGATCCGACCCACATCGCGCATTTGGCTATGATGGCTGAATCTTTCAACAGGACTTTCATGCATTTATAAGATTCAAACTCGATACCTTACTTAAGTGATACAAGTCATTTACCACTTGTGCCAACCTGTATTAGTTCTTCCTTCGAACTGCTAATAATGCATACGGTAGTTTTTAAAAAAACCAATAAGGCAACTTGGAGTCGGATGAGCCTGGGCCAAAAATTTAAGTGGGCCTCATTTTTTGTTTTCAAAAAAAAAAAAAAAAAAAAGCAAACACCCAAAGTTAGGCCTAGGCATCAGCGAAGTCTTTCGATTACACGTTCAGTTCAATTCCCGATGCATTATGTTTTTTTTCCTTCTTTTTTTTGGATATAAGATCCGATGCATTATGTTGCAGTGGCTGGTTGTGGTGGTGTTTTGCGGGACTCAAGGGGTTTGTGGATTTCAAGGTTCTTTTATAGTCTGGGTGTTTGCAGTGTTTTAGAGGCTGAGGAGTGGGCCTTTTTCAAGGGTCTTCAATTTGCTAGGGACAAAGGGATCGATTTTGTCATTGTGGAGTCTGATTCACTGGAACTGATATCTGCTTTGTCTCAACCAGATGTCTTGGCATAGATGGTAAGGGATCAGGAATTTGGCTAAATGGTCGTGGGTTCAATCCCTTACCGTTCTTTGGGACTCCTTTGGTAAGCGATCTCGTAAGTCCAGGTAAGTCTTCATAGAGCCCGGGCCGTCTGCTGGCGTTCCCAGTGGAGGGCCTGATGTCGAACCCCTCCAAAACATTTTTATAGCAAAAAAAAAAAAAAAAAAAAAAAAAAAAAAACTTCCAAAGTCTGGTTATGGTTCAGATTAGGGAATTACTAGCTCTTGATTGGACTGTCCAGTGGAATCATATCCTTAGAGAACAGAATCAGGTTGCTGACAGGCTTGCAAAGGAAGGTTTACTGACCTCTTGCTTTTATGATTTGTGTCCCTCTTTTTTGAGGTCCTTGATTCTAAGTGATTGTATGGGAATTCATTCCCCCTTATCTACTAATTTAATTTCCTAGGCTCTGCCTTCTTCTATATCAAAAAAAAGTATTTGGTTTGCACAATAAAGTAGTCTGATTCTTATTAAAAAAAAAAAGTAGTCTGATGTAATTCTGATTACATATAGATAACAAATCCCATAATTCTATACCTATATGTCACGCATGGTAAGGAATGCAAGACATTTGACGTGTGAAGACACTCTTCATGGATGGAGGTTTAGACTTTAGTCTAGAAATTTCCCACATGTTGTAGATATGTGCACATAATGGTATAATTGTATAGAGAATTTTAGAAACTCTTAGGTAAACAAAAATTATCATAAATACCTAGATATTTTAGAAGAAGGTTTTAGAGAACCATTCTCAATCGTAGGATACTTTATATCTTGATCGTTCATTGAGCCGTTCATTAAGGAATTGATAGGATAAAAATATGGGTATTCAACTCATTTATAAAGCATAAAAAAGAATTCAAGCAATTCTTATTCAAGAGTTTTTCTCTCTCAAAGTTCTCTTAGTCTTTGGTTTGTTTGCCTACTCTTGAGGGTTTAGCTAACTCAGCTAAGATAAGGAGGAGTGATAAAGATAAGGCAGGCTGGTATGGATTTTGGAGGTCTAATCCGAGACTGTGACATATAGCTTTAGTTGTGTACTACATATTTAAGCTTACATAAATCAACAATGTATCACAGGACGTATACCTTCCATGAATAAATAAACATTTAGACATTTATACCCTTCAGTTTTGGCTTTGATATAGTTTAAAAAGAATTTAACATTTATTTTTATCTCTTATAGATAAAATAAAGAACATACCAAACAAATGTTCTGTAATCATTCTATTACATCACATTCCCTACGATTCTTCAAACCAAACCGGCACAAAAATGATTTCTTTAAAAAAGAATTTGCTAGCAAAAAAATATTGTTCCTTTTATACATTCAATTCGACCAATGAATTAGCAGACTAGTAGGTTTTCGAGGGACGCACAGCCGTAGAGTGGTGGCAAGGTTGGAGAAAGGGGGAAAAAAAACAAACAAACAAATAAAAAACCCCTGAAGGAGAAGAGGATTATAATACCTCTACAAAACTCAATAACCAATCTGATTATAATAAATAATAATGAGAATCATATTACCATGGTTTGTGAAACCGGACCGAACCGCCGGTAGTTGGGACAGAGCAAACGTGGCCAGTGAAACCGTCGGTTTGGTGCAAAACCGGATCGACCAGTGAACCGGTTGACCCTTTGGGTTATAAGGGTCAACCCGGTTCAAAGTATTTTTTTTTTTTTTTTTTTTTTAAATTTTATTTTATAAAAGACAATCTAATTTGAATATCTGAATATGTCACAAGTATATCTAAATATGTCACAAGTATTGAAGTATATGGTTATTTTACTACTGATCTAAAGTATTGAAATGATATATAGTATGTGAAATTTAGGTTTTATATCTTACCGGTCTAGCCCAGGTTGACTCCGGGTTGACTTCGGTCTGACCCACTAACCCTTAACCCAGTACCTGGACCGGTTCAGTCACCGATCCGGGTTTCAGAACCTTGCATATTACACTCTAGACTTCAAACCATTGTTGTTGTAAAGTCAAACGAATGTGATCCAAATACCCTAATCATGTTCTAGGCCTAGTAGCAGCGGAGAGAGAGAGAGAGATGGGATGAGTATAACCCACATGAGTGTTATACTCCCTCTGGTCCTTATTATAAGGCACCAACTAACTTTTCTCACAAACCAATAAAAGTAGTTAAAGTCAATAAAGTTGTCCTAGGATCTAAATAATTTTCAATATTACCCATACTAATTACCCTAAATTCTAATATCATATTAATTATTACTCTTACCAACTACCATTATTAATTATGGGTAGACATGGAAAAAAAATAATTAATGCTCATTGGGAACCAACAAGTACCTTATAAAAAGGACCAAATAAACTTGCTAGTTGGTGCCTTATAATAAAGACTAGAGGGAGTAGGTTCTATTTGAGTTCGTTGGGGAGGGGGAGGGGAATACGTAAGATGGGTGGAAAAAAAGCATACTAGTCACGTTCATGTATTTGTTTTGGAAAGTGATGCAAGATTGATTTTTATCACTAAAGTGGATTTTTGAAAAAAAAAAAAAAAAAAAAAAAAAAAAAAGCAACCCCAATAAAGAACTTGCAGTGGTGAGATTTTTTTTTGTCCATTTTTTTTTTCCCTTTTTATCTTTTGTCCTTTACATTCATTTATAATTTTTGTTGTCTAATATGAAACAATATCCTAAGCAAATTATTTTGATGCAGATTAATTTTAACACACGGATTCATTGAATACATCTAACTAAATATGTACACACACATTTTTATCCATTAATTAAATATATTTAATTAAGTATTTTAGTTTCAAGTTTACACACACATATTCATTGAATAGTGAATACATCTAACTAAATATGTACACACGTTTTTATCCATTAATTAAATATATTTAATTAAGTATCTTAGTATCAAGTTTTTAAAAATAATAAATTAACTATTTTTATTTTATAACTTTATTTTTCTCTTAAATGCTCACATTATATGCCTATAATATATATATATATATATATATAATATTTAATAAAATTCATATACTTTTCAATTATTTCCCATCTAAACTTTTTTTTTTTTAAATAATCATTCAAACAAGTTTTTAGTTTTTTTTAACTTCTACTACTATCAATTTAAACACAAATCACATTATACTATATAGCTTTTTTTTTTTTTGCTAATAAAATTTTAGGAAAGGGGTTGGGCTCACCCACAGTCCAAGGGCAAGGCGCTTGGAGCCCGATATTCATTTGGGGATGCGGCGCTCTTTACCGCTTAAAGGCGTTACCCACGGCTACCTAGACCCCTAGGATGCCTCCCATGCGCCTTGACCAACACAAGGATCGAACCCCCTCCCCTAATGGTGAGGAAGACCGACCCCCACGCCAGTTGAACCCAAGGACGAGGGGTTATACTATATAGCTTTTGTCCTAACATAAGTTTGCAAAAAGTCAAATTGAAAAAAAAAAAACTACTTCCAAACAGAAGCATACTTCTTTCCTTGCTATATCGTGTAGAGATGGCACATTGTATACACCAAGAGGAATTGAAGAAAAAGGCCTTCTTGCAGCTAATTTTGCCTTCTAAACTAGCACCTTAATTGAATAGGACTCTTATGTAATAAAAATATAGAGTTAGTTGAGGGGGTTAAACTACTTCTGCCTCGGTCAATCCAAACAGAAGCATACTTCTTTCCTTGCTATATCGTGTAGAGATCGCACATTGTATACACCAAGAGGAATTGAAGAAAAAGGCCTTCTTGCAGCTAATTTTGCCTTCTAAACTAGCACCTTAATTGAATAGGACTCTTATGTAATAAAAATATAGAGTTAGTTGAGGGGGTTAATGGGCGTTGGCATAGTTGATTAGGGTTAAGGCTATGTCAATAAATAGATGGCTTGTTGGGTTTTTATCTGGCTTAGAGAATAATGACAGACAGAGCTATGCTCATTTTCTCCTATATATATATATATATATATATATATATATTCTCTCTCTCTAATTCCTTCTGTTTCCCTTTTCTCTCTTTCCGTCCCACCTTTTCCTATACCACAGGGACAGACGAATGTCGCTCATAAATGCCGGTTTAAAAATAATGACAAGAAACAGAACAGTAATTTCAGGCTTCCTCACAAATAGGTGTCTTTCCAAATATTCAAAATCAATTCACTCTCTTCCTAGTTCCTAAAAGATCCAATAGCCTTCTCTGTACGTGTCCAAACCACCTTAAACAATATCCTACCATTTTTTCCTCAATAAGTGTCACTTTGACCCTTCCTCATATAAGTTCATTAAAAGTCTTATCTTTCTTTGTATTACCACACAATTATCTCAACTACCCCCACTTTGTATGGGCCCTTATCACCAAAACAAGCAATTTTAATGACTTACTGCCAAAAGCATTTTCAAGCTAACATTGGTCAGACATTACTTGTTACACGTCAATTGTCTAAAAGAGGGTTGTTAATTGTTATTAAAGATACAAGTGGCTCTAACCAAATTTTTTAGATAACAAGTTAGTGGTTAGAATGGGGGATTAGAACGTAAATAGCCCTGGCTGTACTATCTGAGAGTGATTAGTGATTTCAACATACTCATATTACTCTTCTCTCACTATCATTTCTTCTCCAGACACTCTCCACAAAATGACAGGCAACAAGAAGCACTCAGGAATCAGGAGTATCATTAAATGGTTGTTACAGATAGACATAATCTTTTATCCCTCAACATTTTCATTTGCAATTTACATGTTATTGCGGAATGTAGAAGAGAAGATGTAGAGAAAACACTCTATGTTTCAGTATTTTATTCAAGGTAGAAAGGTTACAATATATAGGCTCATAGGGAAAGAGCCGTTACAATGAAATAGGCAATACAATAACTCATAATAAATTATCATAACTCATAATAAATTATCATAAAAGGAAAATATTTCCTAAACTAGATGCAACTAGAATCAAGGAATATGATGGAGCTAGGATCAAGGGATATGATACGCGTGAAATAAATAACAATAAAGTAGACGCGTAAAGTAGACGCGTAGATCCCTATGAATCGGGTAATAATTATGGTGATTAATGAGAAGGATTCTAACACTCCCCCTCAAGGCTGGAGCATATATGTCAACCATTCCCGGCTTGTCTCGAAATCCTTCAAATTTTGTTCGCAAGGGGTTTAGTCAAAATATCGCGATTTGGTCAACGCAGATCCTATGTGAGACAATTATTATCCCCACTTCAATCTTTTCTTTAATGAAGTGTCGATCTATTTCCACATGTTTAGTTCTATCGTGATATACTTGGGTTCTTGACCATTTCAATATCGGCCTTGTTATCACACAGATTTGCATTGGGCCCTCATGTTGAATCCCCAACTCTTTTAGTAATCGATGACCCGAGTCCTTCACACACGCCTTTTTGGACATGCTCTAAGTTCGCCTCTGACCGCTTGGTGACACCACTTTGTTTGTTTCTTGCTTCTCCATGTAACCGATTTCCCCACACGTATGTACGATCTTGGCGAGATTGACCTCCTGGTCTCTTTATCCCTTGCATGGTCTCGCATCGGTGTAGATCTCTATGTTTCGGTGCTTCCTTTCTTAAAGAATATTCCTCTTCCAGGGTTTTGCTTCGGGTAACTCGAATTTGGTATCTTGCCGCCATGTGTTCTTCTTGTGGTGATGCATAAAGCGGCTCACTATGCCAACAAAGCATAACTAATATCGGGACGAGTGTGAGTTAAGTATATCAACTTTCCCACCAATCTTCGTATCTTTCGAGTCATTTGGAACACCTTTAGGTTTGATCTCTAAGTGGCATCCCTCCTCCATTGGTGTCCCTTTCCGGGTTGAGTTCCCAACATTCTGTCTCGTGTAACAGGTCAAGTGTATACTTGCGTTGAGATACCTGGATACCCTTCTTAGTTCTTGCCACTTCCATTCCTAGGAAGTACCTCATTTGACCAAGGTCTTTTACCGGAATTCGGTTGACAAATCCGCTTTAAATGAGAAATGGACTCTTCGTCATCTCGTAATAATTATGTCATCAACATACACAATTAGTATGGTGACTTTGTCATTGACACGTTTGGTGAATAATGTGTCATCTCGCTTGTCCTTGTGTATATCCAAGCCCTTTTCGCTTTTGGCGAACACCTTTAAACCACGCTCTTGGAGATTGCTTCGGACCATACAATGACTGTTGAGTTTACACACGAGTTTTTAGGAGCTATTACTCCATCGGAACTTCCATGTATACCTCTTCCTCCAAGTTTCCATTGAGAAATGCATTCTTTACATCCAGTTGGTGTAGCGACCAATCCAAGTTTTGCAATTGACAATAGTACTTGAATGGTGTTGAACTTGACTACGGAGCAAACGTCTCTTGATAGTCAATTCCATACGTCCGAGTATATCCTTTTGCAACAAGTCTTGCCTTGTATTTGTTGATCGTACCATCGGATTGAATTTCGGAACAAAGAGCCACTGCATCCCCTTTGGTTTCTTCCGTTGGGAAGAGTTGTAATCCTCCACGTCTCATTTTCTTTGAGAGCATTCGGTTCTTCTTCGCGGCTTGTTTCCAATTTGGATGCCATAGCTTGTTGGAATGTTTTTGGAATTTGTATCGTGCACTTTTTACAACAAAACTTTGCATCTTTGGAGCATGACTATCATACGAGACAAACCTTTGAATAGGATCTTGAGTACAAGATCTTACCCTTTTCTTAATGCAATGGGCCATCCTTGTTCCTCGGATTTAATTCGAGTTGGAGTCATGGTCGTTCCTTTGAATGGGAGAGATTGTTCTACCGGTGTCATTCGGAGTTGACCTTGTGAGTGGTTGCTATTTCTGTTGTGGATCGATCATATCGGTCATCACCCTTGAATTGATTTCAACATGTGTTTCCAGTTCATTAGGGCTAGGTGAAGAATTGGTGGGTCATCATCTCGAGTCAAGTAAGTCGGTGACTATGAGATTTGGTGGGTCGGGTTTGGTATGATTAACTGTTTCCATTTAGCCATTCAATATCTCGAATTCTCCCCGAATGGGTAATTTAGGATAATAAGCCTCGGCTTCGGAGAACACAAGTATCTCGAGAGATAATAAGTTTCTTGGAAGTGGGGCGTAGCATTTGTACCCTTTTTGGGTTGGTGAGTAGCCTAGAAAGATACATTTTTCAGCTCTCGCACCAAATTTGTTGCCATCCGTTTTATGAACGTAGACAAGACACCCAAATATTTTTGGAGGTAAGGAGTTAATGAGATGGCAATTAGGAAAATGGTCAAGAAGTGTTTGAAGCAGGAGTGGCATATTTGAGAACTTTGGAAGGCATCCTGTTAATGAGATAAGCGGTAAGGAGGGCATCTCCCAGGAAAATGGTAGGAACATTGCGTTCCATTAGTAAGGCACGAGTGACTTCCAATAGGTGTCGGTTTTCAGCTCGGCCACTCCATTCGTTGTGGGGTGTAAGGACGGAAGTTTGGTGATGGATTCCTTTTTGATCAAGAAAGGTTTTGAAGACAAGACTCATATATTCTTTTGCATTATCACTACGGAGTACTTTAATGGATGTGTGAAATTGAGTATGCACAAAGTTATAGAAGTTTTGAAATACTTTGGCAATATCGACTTATCTTTCATCAAGTACACCCATGTGGTACGAGTATGGTCATCAATAAAAGTGACAAACCACCTGGTATGAGTGAGGTTTGTTATGCGGGCGAGGACCCCAAATATTTTGTGAATCGGCGTAAATGGAGAAAGAGGAAGTATATGGTTGTTTAGGATAGTTGGTTCGTGTTTGCTTTGCAAATTGGCATGTTTCACAATGAAAAGGAACAGAATTTTTATTGAACAAACTGGGAAATACATGTTTCATATAATTAAAGCTAGGGTGACTGATCGACGAGTGCCACAACAACAAATCATTATTCCGTGAATTCGAGCTAACCGAGCTCGTCGTGCCATCCACGGTTCTTTGTTCTTTGAGGTTGTACCTTGAAGTAGAACAATCCATCCCATTCTCTAGAAGTCCCAATCGTCTTCCTCGTTCTTAAATCCGAAAAACACACAAATCATCATTAAATATCACTCTACATATATGTCCTTTAGTCGGTTCTTCGACAGAGATCATATTACAAGTGAGTTCCGGTACAAAACGAACATTATGCACGATCAATTGATCAGATAATGTAACGGTACCAATCCCCTCAACTCTTGTGAATACACCATTAGCGACTTTAACTTTGAGGTGCTTATGACAAAATTTAAGGTTGTGAAGTAAATTTTGGTTCTAGGTCATATGATCTGTGGCGCTGAATCAACAATCCAAGTATCACCTTTGGTTGTCATAGCATTAAGGGCAACAATAGAATTACCGATCAACAGATTCACTGCGAGACGAGAAGATGACTTATTCTCGTTTGGCAAGGAGTATGCGAAGCATCTCGTGCTTCTTCCTGGTTCGAGTGGGTATCCGGTTCATCTCTCGGGTGCGATCGATGTTAAGTGGCTTTGAGAGCCTGTTCTTCCACTTAGGAGGGTTTCCCATGAAGTTTCCGGATTCGTCTTTGTTGTGGCCCTTCTTTTTGCAATAATTGCAAAATTTGTTGTTTTTCCGTTCTCCGGTGGTCCCTGGATGATTAGGGCGGAGCCTTCATTTGGACTTGGGCCTCTTTGATTCAACAATTTTCGGCTCTCCTCAAATTGCACGAGTTGACTATATCAAACAGATGAGGGAGAGGTTTGAGTCCCATGATTACGCCTCGTACCTCTTCGAATGTGTCATTGAGCCCGAGGAGAAAGTCATGTACCCTTCCATCTTCCATAATCTTTTTGTATATTTGGGAATCATCCATGCAATGCCAAGAATGAGCCTCAAACAAGTCTGTTGTTGCCACAACCCGATCAATGCATTATAATCTTGGTCATAGACATGTTACCTTGTTTTAACTCTCGAAGTTGTCGCCAGGTGAATCAAAGCGGTATTCTCCGAGGGAGGAGTAGGTTCTCCGAGCAAGCATCGAGATCTCTTTGTTTGTGTTGGCAAGCATATAACCTTCCTGATTTCCATAGTCATTGAGCCGCATAACCAAGTCATAACTTGGTTATTTTCAGCAAACCACGTATCAAAGTTGGGGTCACATTGGTGGTTGAGGTGCAAGCACCATTGATATACTTCTCTTTCCTCTTACCACGAACATACCGTAGCAATGGCTTGTGACCACTGAAGGTAGTTGTGCCCATTGAACTTATGGGTAATCACCATTGCGGATTCTTTAGCTATAGGCATTGTGGTAGAGGAGGATGAAGATGAGGAGTTGTGAGTTTGAGAATTGGAACCCGACATAAGAGCGGATGGAATATTTCCGATTTCGGGTATTGATCCGAACCGAGGTGGAAGTTGAGAAGGATCCATGATTACGGATGGAAATGGTCGCCGAATTTGGAAAACTCCACGGAGATGTCGCTAGGAAACGGAAAACTCACCGGAAAAATGTGAAAATGGCCAGGTTTGGCCAGGAAATCGAGGGGAAGAGAAACAAAAGTCGTCATTTGTTCAAGAACCGCCGTCACGCTACGAACTGGTTTGCCTCTCCGTCTTTGTTTCTCTCTTTTCTTTTTTTTTTTTTTTTTTTTTTATCGCTCTTTGTTTCTCTAGCTTTCTCAGGCCTCGGACGGATGTCCTTAGCTTTGATACCATATTGCGGAATGTAGAAGAGAAGATGTAGAGAAAACACTCTATGTTTCAGTATTTTATTCAAGGTAGAAAGGTTACAATATATAGGCTCATAGGGAAAGAGCCGTCTACAATGAAATAGGCAATACAATAACTCATAATAAATTATCATAACTCATAATAAATTATCATAAAAGGAAAATATTTCCTAAACTAGATGCAACTAGAATCAAGGAATATGATGGAGCTAGGATCAAGGATATGATACGCGTGAAATAAATAACAATAAAGTAGACGCGTAAAGTAGACGCGTAGATCCCTATGAATCAGGTAATAATTATGGTGATTAATGAGAAGGATTCTAACACATGTTGAAAGAGGAACTAGGTGGCATGCTTAACGCTGGAAGTGATGAAGACATTCAAAGTGAAACAATCGAAACAGACACATGTCATTTACTAAAAGAGGGTTGCGGGATTCAAAATTGATCGATGAATAGAGGTCTCAAAACAATGTTGGACTAGTCCACGTCCTTTTCTCGTATATGTTAATTGTTCTCTCAATCTACTCTTCCTTTTTCACTATATATTGAAAAGCATAAATTTTCATTACAAGGAGAATAAAACAACGAAAGAAGGAAAAGCCGCATTTGTTTTCCCCTAAAGCATTCCAGTGTAGAACACATAATGCTACTACACGCTGTGACTAGCTAGAGACACCAATACCTCATTTAAGCGAGAGAATGTGTGACAAGAAGCTGAAATTGGTTTATAATGTTGATGCGATCCTTTGGTGGAGGCACGTAACTTCTCGGTCTTGAAACCCAACCCTTACGACTTCGGTATTGCTCTATAGCTTGGAGTCTAAGTCTCTCTTGTGAAGCAGCTTGGGCGTTCTTAAATGCCTTTATCACACATGAAAAAAATATTCTCTTGAAATCTGATTATTGAAAGGTTCATTACTGATAGTGCAAAAAGTTCAAGAATCTACCTTAGGAATAACATTCAACTTTGGTGGGGCTTCCACAATGTCTCCAAATTTTATTTTTTCATGTCCAGGAAAGTCCCTGCTCTTCTTCTTTATTGTTCTTTTTGTGCTTCTTTTTTGCCTCCAAATACCTAAATGATAATATATCATAGTTAGGACAAGTGCTACAGTTGTGAAATGTAGTGTGCATTTTGAAAAGACATAGATTCAAGTTTAAATTCAAATGCATATAAGGAACAGAGAGGATGCAAGTGTAATTGAATGGACAGGTGCATGTTTTCATTTAATCTGTAAAAGATGAAGATAAACATGAACAGCAATTTGGCATAATAAATCCTGTAAAATGGAAAAAGTTTTTTTTTTTTTTTTTTTTTTTTTTTTTTTTTAAATAATAATACAAATAAAGCCCCATGGTCCTAGTTCCGGGTTTAACAAAAGGAAAACAGGCTCCAACATGCTTAAAAGTAAATGATTTAATATTAGTATAGTTATACTGTTGAGAAACAAGTTAAAAAGAGCCCTTTCAAATCTAAACTAAAATTTGTGATTGTTCTTTGTGTAGGAAATCATCGCACAATACAACAGTTTTAAAACCCGGCATCTTAGCAGCAGGGTTCCAAAAGTAACTCATCTGACAACCAGTGTAATCCTCCAATTGAATTAGCATTCTTCCATGTAACAATGGAGTATTTTTTAAGCCACCTAAAAACTTTGAAATATTACTAAATCATACACTAAGCTTCTGCTCCAAGAGAAGCTTAGTGGTAAATGAATCAACATAAACAAGAAATCCACCAATATTGTAATATGCCAAAGATTCAATCATTTTCAATGCATTATTTAACAACTAAGGAAGAAAACCTCAAAAGAATAATTGAGAAATAAAGTAGAACAGAAAAATTATGTATATTTTCTTTGGCATACTTTTTCTTACGCTCACGTCTCTTTATCTGGGATCTTGTTTTCTCCACTTCCATTTCAAACCTCAGGTCTTTAACCTCCTTTCTCTTTCTTTTTTTCTTGTTCTTCTCGTTTGTACCACTATTATTAAATTGTTCACCGCTACCATCTTTATGATTAGGTGCCTGCAATTGTGCATCAGTATCTCCCGTCTGACATCTGTGGGCTTGACTTGAACTTTGTCCTTTAACTGTTAGATATGCACAAACAGTCATGATAAACAGACCGAAAGTAAAATAAAATTGACTACACCAAAACAAACCAGCCCCAAACATTATTGTTAAAGGTGGCAGAGTTTTCATATTCATGAAACTTCTTCCAAGTCTATCAGGAAAAACAGATGGCTTCAGTAGAAATAGAAGTAAGAATCACAAGACCATGATATTAATTAAATTATACAGGAGATGGAAATAGAAGACTTGGAATAGCTCAAACGCAACTTGAGTCTATACGTATGCTGGAAGGGGTGTGCAAAACAACCAGTAGGGAATTATATAAATCATACTTAAATCAGCCCTAAATACAAGAAATGAAGAATTACCAGCAAAAGGAATAAAAAACTTAACAGAACAGAATAATTATATTTTTAACTAACATTTGTTCCTGAATTAATATTCCTCTCTGCAACTACAAGATGCCTTCTGCAAATTTAAGAACAAAAACAAAAACCGAGACACCCTACAAAGACTACAAATCAGTGAGACTCGTTTTTACTTAAGTTCCCTAATACTGGGTCATATTTTGTCTTTAAAAAAGCAACTTGAAATGAAAATTAAGATGGGCTAGGATATAATAACTCTAAATTAACATGCCTTTTCCCCCTCTAACATTAGCAGATACATCTGATATTCAACTTGGAGTTTTGGCATTAAGAAGAAAAATCAATTGAAACTTACAGATTGGGCATTATCACCCTCGCCTTTCTTTTGATGTTTGATATCTGATTGAGAGGAAGAAGTGAAAGAGATGATCTGACGAAGTTTTGAGGGCAAAGTGTCGAGTTTGAAAGAATCAGGCGGAGGAGGGAGGACGCTGGAGCCCCCATGAGCGGCTCTGTAGTTCTTCTCCCGTCGTTTTCTTCCCTTGCCACCCATCTTCCTTAAACCCTACTGACGTTTTTCTGAAAAGCGTTATTCGTCTATGAATCTCCATTAAGAGAGGTTCGCTGTGCGTCTCTTAATCAAGACCGTCGGTTAATGAACGCTCCACATCATGCCTCCTAGGAATAGATCTCACCCGTCGTTCTTTCATCTTGCATCCTAACCATCCATTTTGAAAATAGGCCCAATAAATGCAATAGCAAGCTGTTTTTTTTTTTGGGTGCCTATCATCCGAAGCCTTCGCTCTGATTAATCTGAATTCAACCCACTTCATGCATCTAACTATGATGGGAGAGTCTCCCAACGAGATTTTTCTGCATTCACAAAGCTCAAATTTGAAACCTTACTTAGTCGATACAAGCCGCTTACCACTTGTACCAACTCCGTTAGTACATGAATAGCAAGTTGTGCTTTCAAGGGTTGAGACAAAAACATTTTTGCCTTATAGGAGTTTTTTTCCATGTACAAAAGGCAATTAGGCATTAAAAAGAAAAAAATGTGACCCATCATTCACAAAATTCCAGCCAACTTGATCAAGTGAAAGGATAAGCTAACAAACAACAGATTAAAAATGAATTTTTAGCGGCCAATAATTAATTAAGCACCAACAACAAACAAATATTAATTTGAATAAGTAAATTATAGTTTTTAATATAAGTTATTGTTGACTGTCTTGCGGAGTTAAATAATGAAGAATTTACTTTCAAAATTGATTTCTCCAAATTAAGTCAGCTTTGTGCCAAGTAGTTATATCCAGGACAATATTGTTAATGTCCAAAAACTCGTTGCATATTATGAAGTTGGGAAGTGAGAAAGGCTTTTTTGCAATCAATATTGATTTGGAAATAGCTTACAATAGAGTGAGTTAAACTGACGTCTTTGGATTAGCATGGGAAATGTAGCTTTTATTTTATCGATTTTTGTAAACTTAAATTTAGGTAAAAATCGAATAATATAATATGATTTATGATTATATTGACTTTTGTAAAAAAAAGTCAATTTGATAAATTAAAACATGTTTAGATGATTAATGGAAAAGTATGTTTAAATGTAAAATGATTCAAAATGACATGAATTTTATAAAAATAAAAATAGTTTTGTATTATTGGAAAAAAAATTGAAAATACTAAGGGCCCATTTGGTACGGAAGATCGGTAGAAGGAAAGGGAAGATTGCGGATCTTCCATCACCGAACATGTTTGGTAGCCCCGCCTTCTAGGAAAGCGCTCTTCCGGAACCTTCGATCTTCCTTCATTCATGGGAAAACCACTTCCCTCCATTTTCGGTGGGAAAGTTGATCTTCCTCGGGAAGAAATTCCAAATGACCATCTTCTCCTCCTTCAATCATCTATCTTCCTTGCAATTGCCGCGACACCGACACCGACGCCGCCTCCTCCTCCCCTGTGCAAATCCCGACGCCGACGCCGCCTCCTCCTCCTCTCGCAAATCCGACGTCGACGCCGCCTCCTCCTCCTCTCGCAAATCCCGACGCCGACGTTGCAAGGATGAAAAAGAAATCTGAAGTTTTTTTTTTTTTTTTTTTTTTGGTTTTGTCGTTGGGAGGGATCAAGAAGGAGGGATAGCAAAAATCTTGGGTACTGAATGTTGGTCGCATAATATGCATGTTTGTGGGTTAAGGTGAGTGAGGTGATGTTTATAAACAAGAGAGGTAGCTGGAATAGACCAACAATTCTTGAGAATTCTCATTGAATTCATGGAGAATTTATTGAGAATTATCACTCAATTCACCGCTATATCCAAGCATTCTCGAGAATCATGATACAATTCTCGAGAATCGTCTAGCTTGGCTCTGTGTTTTTCATGTCTTTCTAATATCAAATCTCCATCTCATTCTCAAGAACCTCCACTAAATTCTCGAGAATTGGAGAAATGATTTAACTTAATCAACATGGGTATTCTCGAGAATCCAAGGGAGGATTCTCGAGAATACCCATGTTGATTAAGTTAAATCGATTTCCTCCTTGGATTCTCGAGAATTGGCGAACCTTATTGTCGTGCAATGTCCAAGCGTTCTCGCGTTCCCGAGAATCAACTTGAGGATTCTCGAGAATAACCATCGTCTAAACCAGTTTTTACCCTTTTCGATTGAATTCTCAAGAATTCAAAGAATTCTCGAGAATTCTCTATAAGAATTCATTGAATTCTCGAGAATTCAATGAGAATTCTCTATGAGAATTCTTTTTTAATTCTCGAGAATTCAATGAGAATTCTCAATGAATTCTCAAGAATTCTCCATGAATTTTCGAGAATTCTCCATGAATTCTCGAGAATTCAATGTCGGGTCTTTTTTATTTATTTATTAAATTGCATCGCATACAACACTTGAACTCGAAGCTGACGACGATGGTGGCGGCGTCCACAACGGCAGGTGCGGCGTCAACGATGGCGGGAGTGGCGTCCAAGGCGGGGGGAGTGGCGTCGACGCAGTGGGTCACGACGTCGAACAAGACGCAGGGCGGATTTGTTTTTTTAATTTAGGGCATTTTTGGTATTTCATCTCATATTCCCACTTAACTAACACCCAATTCTTCATACCAAGCCATTCATTTTCCCTCAACTTAAGTTACCTTCCCATGTCTACCAAATGACTCAACTTTTAATTTCCCTCACAATCTTCCCTTCCATTCCTTTCCCTTCTTTAAATTCCTTTCCCTCTTTAAATCTGTTACACCCCTACCGGCCTCGCCCTTTCACAAGGAATACTTTTCAATATGGAAGACGTCATGTAATCTGCTATGGTTTGGTGGTAATATCAATTGATACACCACTGGTCCTTAGTATTTCAAGAGAATTGGTATACTGAGGACTTAGTTTTCTCTGCTTTACCATTCTTTCAATGTCAATAGCTGGAGATAATTTGAGAGAAACATGATTTCTCACATCAAATTCGAGAGGTCTTCTTGCTTTATTAGCGTAACTCCTTTGCATGCTTTCTGCTATAAGGACACTTTTTTTTGAATCAGCTTAATTTGTTCTGAAGTGTCATCAACAACTTCCGATCAGACAATTTCCTCTCAGATAATTCTGTTTAACAAACAGGAGATCTACACATCTCTTATATAAGGCTTCACTACCTTATTCACTTCACCTTTTGTTCTGTCACATACTGGCCGTGGGATTCATTTCATCTATCATCTGGTACAAGTCGTATGGTTTGCCAACCACAAGAGGTACTCTAGACATGCTAGTCTAAAGTCATCATACCAGTAAGTATTCCACATAGTGCTAAGCAATCACAGGTCTTACAGCCCAGGGGTACTGCCCCATGCAAACTTGCACATCAGGTCTTACTGCCTTGAGCCTCTGCTCATCAACTTGTCTGAACTTCCTCAATTCAAGGCTCTCAATTCATCTTCCTCTTGCTTAGCACGGTACTAGCAAATACTACCATATTTAACCAGTTCAAATTTGTAGACCATACTATCAGTTTCTGTTCCTATATTCACATGATAACCAACTGCACCGCTTTTATTACAAAACAACAGCGATGACAGTCAAATCACCGCTTACTGTGTTGTCTTATGTTCAACATTTCAAATTTCAAATTTTCACATATTTGAAAATCTCAGTGGTTGCAGTACATTTTCATAATCACACAAAACAACATTTACATCTTTTTCAAATTCGATCGCTGCCAGCTCAAATTTTCATGAAAACAATTCACAGCTGGACTATTTTCAGAAAATATTCACTACCGGCATACATTATTGAGCGGGATTATTCATTTCACAAATTCAATATTCAAAAGATCTCGCCACCATTTCAATTTTTAAGTACAACAATACATCCCAATCCTCATATACAAATCACTGCACTTGTCGGCCAATGTGGGAGAGTTTCCGTCCACAAGGGACCCATAGATTCGCACCGGCACATACAATAACAAGGCCACCTGGCTGGAATCCCATACGGGACAAAGGACCACCGTCCACGTAGAGTCTGCTCCAAACGCTGCGTGGGTGCCGCCGGACAAGGCAAAACACGCACCCCTACAAGGCGAAACTACTCGGATTGGATGCACATACACTGCTGGTGCGAGTATCAGCTCTATAAAACTAATCCCCTCAAAAGAACTTTCAACAATGGCCAGCGATTTCACAACATTTTCAAAAACATCTGGTAAGACCCGATGGCGAGTACATCTACAATAGTTTATGGCCTCTACCAGTTCAATACTGCTTCCACTACAAACATGATTCACAATTCAATTTCAAATCTGGGCTCCATCAGAACCCTGCTTATGAGACAACATAATTCAAGTACAATCATTTCAAATTGTTTTCAAATTTTGAAGAGCATTTCATTTGGAGATTTTGTTCAGAGAAATTCAATTTCAAAATTTCCCATACGTAACAGGTGCATTGGTAAATTCAAAACTCAATTTTCACATATACCGGGAACGGACAACCGACACGAAGGTCATCATTTCCAATTACATCTCGGCTCTATCCTTGGTTACTCAAACCATTCCAGAATAGCGCCTGTATCTATTAAGCTTACAACCTTTTTGGCACTCTGTCCAGTATTCATGGTTTAGTGTCTGTAGGTTTCTGCCGTCCTATGGACATCCCAGTCTCACAGGACTTAGGGCTTCTCATTGACCGAATGTTCAATTCAACGATTTGAAGGCATACCCATTTAATAGGTCTCACTGCTCGCTGTACATTTGTATCACAACTCCTCTCAATGATACATAGCGCTGGAGCACCCCATGGCATTAATCCTCATTCGGAGTCATTTATATATAATCTTCCGATAATGACCCGGCTCCAGGCAAAGTCGCATGTTTGACTTCCTCTAACAGGTATTCAACCCACATCTTTCCGAAAATCGACTAGCCACTCTCATATCTACAGCTATCGATCCTAATCATAAGACCGAAATCTGTGGCTATTGGGGTTCTAGCTATTATTCGGTCCCATCGAGGCTTTAATCCTCAACCATACACTCTCAGGGAATATTCCCTATTCAAGATCTTTCCCTATGCTGACACAGCAACTAATAACCTCAAAATACCCCATATGTTATAGGTACTGTCCTCAAACATACCTCAAATAACATAGTATCAATCAATACTATCGAGGTTTCTACTTTCAATCATTCTTTCTAAGGGAATATCATAAGATCAAAATCATTCCCTAACAACAAGTATCCTCAAAATACCTCATGCATACTGGTATTATACTCTATTGCCTCAACACATGTAGATCAATCAAATGCCTAAGGAATCTATCGTTATCAAATTAGATTCCTAAGTCACTATTCGATTGGTAGCAACCCTAAGGATGCATACCAAATCTTAGGTTCATCAACCTAATTCTGAAACCTCGATCATACCCAATCATCATAATTTATAGTCGATAACGTTCATGCACTAACCTCAAATAACCTCAAATCAATGATTATCATATTCACAATCGATTCCTAGAACCTCAACATCGAATAGGCTAAGGAATCATGTTACCTCAACAATACCCAAAATACAAATTATGATTCACAGTTCCTAGTCCAGACCTCAAAACATTCACATAATATCAATCCTATTCACGAGGTTTGGATCTAAATCCTTAATGTCACAGGGGTATAATCTAATACCATTTTATTACCTCAAGGTTAATTATTAATCCTCAATCATATCCCAAATATTCTGATAATTTAATGTCGATTAATTTCACAGGGTTCCTACTCTATGGTATTGGAACCTTAATACAACATTAGTCACATTTAACCTAGGCATTAATTCTGCTTAAGATCAGATTCAAGCCTAGTCTCAATCATACCCTTACTTATTCTAATATCCTCTTAGTATCTCTATGGATCACCATAAGTTATACCTCAAAGAATTCAAGTCTTAAATCATAAGATCTCACATTCCTATAGCACTTCCCAGGGGTCACCGATCCCGAGAATTTCTCTCGTCAAGCACGCTTAACTTTAAAGCGCCTATCAGATCGGGGATACAGATACCGATACAAATCCATATTTGAGGTCCTAAAGTCAGCAGCATAACCCACTTTCTGTGCTATCTTAACCAAACGTGGAGTTTTAACTCACCGGAGCTTAAGATATATGTCCTTCTGCTCCATTCGCATCAAATTACTTCAGTACCCTTAACCACGTACCCTTTACCAGTACCGTCCAAACCATGCTCTGATACCATAACTGTTATACCCCTACCGGCCTCGTCCTTTCGGGTGGCAGGTTAGAGGGATTCTTTTCCTTAGTTACCTTCCTTTCGTTATTCGGTCCATTTAACTTATATCAGAGTGAGCGCAACAGAGCATTTAACCGGTTTGAACTATCTACTGTACTGGCAAAAGTAAAATAAATAGAAAATAAAAGATCCCCGAAGTGTTAAGGGTACAGTTATCCAAAATAATACCGAAACAAAATATACCGTCATCTCAAATATATATACAAACGTGATAGGGCATTCCCTATTCTTTAGTCTGTACCGATAAGCACTTATCATTTCGAGAAGGGCTCTTCACATCGGGCTTGTCTCCCTGTGACTACAAAAAAAGTCTGGGGTTCAATAGTGGCCCCAGAGTAACCGTCAATACTCAAATAACAAATGTGTAAGGAGTATGTAAGGTACCATGCTAGGCAAAAATATAAGAACATGCCAATACATACCACATATGCACCAGATCATACCACAGTATAACATACACCACAGTCCATAGAACCCGTACAGCTGCCTCACCAAGGCAAGCCTCGGTCTCACAGGACTCTCAACCCTTAAAGCCGCCTCTCACTAGGCAGCCCGGGACTGAAACTCAACCCGCCTGACCACCAATTAAGGCCGGCCTCGGACTGAACGTCCATAGCGCTAGGAATCACACAACACTGTATGCATATTTGGTACAACATATACAGAGCAAAAACACACATGGCAAACACAAACATACAACAAAACACATAAAGATATCTGAGTAAAACGGTTACTACCTGGTGTGGTAAATATTGTCCTTAATATTTTATTGGGCCCGTTGATTTTCCAAGGGTTCCTTTGACCTAAAAATCATTAAAATACACTTATTCAGTATTTACGAAAATGCCATCACGTTTCTCTTTCCAAAACCGAGCCCAACACCAAATTTCCCGTAAATCCAATGACTCGGCTCAACTTGTGAGATTTTTAATAAATTCCAAAAAAATAATTTGTACACGAAACCATCGCCCTTTGAACCATTGAAATTTCTATTTTGAATTAAAAATATTCTCAGACCCTGAAAGTACTTTTATTTTGGCATGGTTCTCACTTTTAACACCTGGGTCAGATTTCGCCCTGTTGCAGACAGAATTAACTTCGAAAATCTGTATCTCTCAATTGGTAAATCAAAAATATATTTATCAAAATGATGCCCCAGATGTCTACTTTTCACCTGTAAAATTTCAGCTCAAATCAACATCTCTCTTTGTTCTAAAAACTTCTTTGAAGCTTCGCGCCGTAATCGAGAACACCGTGGCAAAAGAAGCCTCTTCTTTGAGTTTTTGGCGTTTTTGAGTTAG
The DNA here is from genome assembly GCA_019022655.1 of Acacia acuminata. Lineage (NCBI taxonomy): Eukaryota > Viridiplantae > Streptophyta > Magnoliopsida > Fabales > Fabaceae > Acacia > Acacia acuminata. The sequence continues at coordinate 271,487 of JAFJYI010000235.1, forward strand.
AAAACTTAAACCATAGCGTAACCCCACACAAAATCACGTTTTAAACACTTTGGGACCGTTAAAAACTCCAAAATCAGACCATAAAACCAAGGTCCAACCAGTTGCACGAAAATCCGAAGTTAAAGCTTTAAAGATTCGAGTTGTCGGTAGTTACCTATTTCGGAACTTTGGATTGGTGGACAAAGTTGTTGGGAGCTTGAGCTGAGCTTTGGAAGCTTGATGTTCTCCTCCTTCCTCTTCAGCTGGAGCACAAAATTTGGGGAGGAAAATGGCTGATCAAGCTTTCTTTATAATATGCCCAAAAGTGCCCCTTTAGTTCATGTAACTAATTAAATTCTCTAGTTTAGTTAGGATCTAACCATAATTACTTGGATAATTGCATGTGCAGATTTTTGGATCTTTCTAGCAGCACAAGTGGCGTGAGATTTCTGCCCATGATCTGATTTTCTCATTTTAATTTACATATGAATTATCCCACATGTTTTTCTAGAAAGCTTTTGGACCCACATGCTTTGACTCACTTGACCAAGCTTTGAACATTCAACTTTTGCCAAATTTGGGCAGATTTCATGTGCATTGAATGTCCCAAAATCTGAACTCCAATAATTAAATCCATTCTTCCACTTTATTGGTCAATTTCGGGGTCTACCTAGGCTCTTAACGGGTCCCGTCGGGTCCAAGAACGCGTCTTTTGTACTTCTCTCCCGACTTTGCCGGATATTCTCCTCTCGCTTGGGTATATTCATGTGGCGTCTTCCCTCTTTCCAAGGTGGCCCCACATTTGTCTCATTCCGTCCAAAAATATCCCCTAACTGGTCCCTATCGGTCCCATTTTCTATCGGTTTATCGCCTGCGGGTCCCGTGTCTTGTGTTTGGACCAAAATGTGGATAAAATCATCGGCTTTTTCTTTCCCTTCTCATTTAGAACGAAATTGAATGTCCAGAGGTCAAGGAATTGACCATTTTACCCTTGCTTTGTCATATCGGCTTTATGCCTCCAGGTATCTTACCCCGGGCCCGCACCTTTTCAAACCCGGGCCCACCAAAGACTCTTTTTCCTCAAACATGTAGAGGATCTTTATCGTCCGGGAAATGTCATACTTCCCGAACCGGGCTTAGTAGTCTCGCCTAATTTAGGCTTATTCTCAATTTTTAAGGGTCTAAAATTCAGGATGTTACACTTTAAATCTTCCCCGTACCAAACGGGCCCTAACTTAAATTTTAGGGAAAATTGTGGAAATGCCCCTTGAAATTTTAATTGGTGAAAATGATCTAAATCATTGTACTATCGTTTTTTTGTATACAAAAATTTATTAAGTAATTCTCACCAATTCAATTTCTAATAGATATTTTTACCCAATTTCCATTAAACTTTATTATTATTATTTTTCCTTTTATGAGCATCAAATTTTAGATCTTTTGGAGTGATGTTTTCTTTCACCATTCTGATCTTTATTATAATTTTATTTTAACTAATTCTCTTACATCTCTATCCTCTTTCTTAATAACCATTAGCTATTAGATATAATATTCTAAAAAGTGACGGCTTTCATATAATAACCGTTATTTTTTTATTTTTTAAAATAATTTTTGAATTTGAATATTCAACCCCATATTACAAACAAAAAATTAAAAAAAGAAAAGAAAAGAAAACAAGAGTATGAATAAACAACAACAAAAAAAAGTTAAAAGGATGAAGGACCTGCCTTATCATATTCATCCTTCTCTTGTAAAGGGTTTCTGAAGCAAAGGAGTTGAACATGTCCTTTGAAATGGAATGGGTTATGTGGGTTATTAATTAAGCGAACGTGTCTTTTGTAATGAAAAGAATTACGTTATAAAATGCCATGACTCACATAAGTAATGGTTATTTGCTAATGACTATGAACGTGTTTCCTAAATTAATGGTTGTTCACTAATATTCAAAAAAAAAAAAAAAAGCAGTAGTGGTTTTCAATCATCACCGTTACTGTTGTCCTCCTCCTCCTGCCCCTCCTGCTCGCTCAGTACATCATCAACGTTTGAGGAAGGAGATGAAGAATCTGACTGGAAGTGATTATATACAACCTAATTGTGATGAAGGATGAGGTCCAACTTCCTGTTCAGATCGTGGGCGTGTCTACCGAGATGCCTTGTGTAGCGATCAAGGCTGGCCAACGTATGCAACAGAGCCTCCATTTGAGGAGGACGTAGAAGAGGAGAAGGAGGAGGTGGTTGTAGAGGGGGAAGAGCTTGTGGAGAGAGAGGTGGTGGTGATGGTGTAGGAGGAAGGTGAGGATGACGAGGAGGAGGAATGCAGATAGAAAAAGCTCTCTGGCATCTGACCATGATGAGGGAGAGAAAGACAAGAAGAACAAAATGAATAAGTCACTATAAATAAAGTTGAATACTTCACTCTAAAGTATTTAACTTAAGAGAACTAATACTTGGTATTGAACTGAATGAGGTTTTGAAAACGTGCTTTTTAGATTTGGTCTTTATATAATAGCTCTTTATTATGAAATGTCATTTTTGTTTTTCATACTTTACGTTCAATAGATATAACAATTATATTTGTGTTTTCGCCGACATGAGATTGGAGTACAAATTGTTTAAGTGTTAAATGATAGTTGTGTTTTAAGATATGTCATTTTTGTTAGTTATCTAAGTGTGTTTTGATTATAACTAATCATTGTAAACAAAATAAGGCATATGATCCAAGCCAAAAACAGTTTTATCTCACTCAATCTTAGATAATGTCAATCTGTCATTTTTACTATCAGATTGGCTCAAGTTAGAGATATCAAACTCAAGCCAAGACATGTGTGACCTGAGCCTGAGAGTCTTCTTGACTTGAGCCACATGTAGCTAGGGGTGAGCATTCGATTTTCGGTTAAAACCGAATTACACAAATTTTCAAAACCGAACTAAAACCGAAAAAACCACAATATTTTGGTTTGGTTTTGCAATAAATTCGGTTTTTGGGCTTAAGTTGGGCCTTCTTATTTGGGTTAATTCGTAAAATGACCAATCTATTTTTTTTTTTTTTTTTTTGCTTGAATCAATTTACAATATTGACTATTGAGTGCAACCCGGCTATAGTATACTTTACATGGAGCACTGGTATATATCGATTTTCACTTGTATGACAATAGGTTACAATTTTAAAATCAAAACATGGAATAAATCCATCACAGCCAAAGAACCGAAATCACATGATTTTAAAATTTCAGTTTTTTTTCGGTTATTCGGTTTTAACCGAAATAAAATTGTAAAAACCGAACACCGAATTAACCTAGTTTCAAAAACCAGACCGAACCGAAAAATCGAAATCGAAAAAATCAAACACCGAATTATTTAGTTCGGTTTTAATTTGCTCACTCCTACATGTAGCGAGACTCAAGTTTGGGCATAAACTCGAACTAGCATCTGGTGGCTCAAGCCAAATATCTGCGAACTTAAAATGTTTTAAAAGATATGAGTTAATTGCCTCGAGTTAAATGCCATTAACTCAAGCCCGAGTTATGATCGTTATATTTAAAAATCTCTTGACTTGAGCCATCATTTAATGACTCTAATCAAGAGAAGTTTTTCAAAAAGGCTTATTAGCGTCTAACTCGAGCCAAGATTTGGACCCTCGATTTTGGATTTAAACTCGGGCCACTCCTTGTTGACTCCAGTTAAAATCTATCTTAATCATCCTCGGACAAATATTTAATTAAAGGTTGACTCGAGCCACTTTATTGTGACTCGAGTTTGCCCTAAACTCGAGCCAAGGTTGGTTGCCTCGAGTTTAGCATATTTGCGATCTTCTTCTTTGTATTTTCAAAGTAAAATTGACTCGATCCGGAAGTGTTTAACTCGAGCCAATTGTTCTCTGTTTGAAAATCTCCGTGTCTGAATCTTTTAATTCACTAAGATTGATTTTAATACTTCATATCATTTCTCATTACTATTCCTAACTATGATTAACTAGTTTGTTAATGAGTTTCAAATGATCTTAATATAGATTAACGTCAATTTGGGATAAAGCAATGTTTTGTGTCAGAGCATTAAATGGTCTTACCAATTCGAGACACAAGCGTAGCAATCATACCTCTGAGCAATCGAAAGACGTTTTTGGTAAGCCAAACTTCATTCTAATTGTTGTGTCTCAACGATCAAAAACAAAAGGAATAAAAGAATGTTGAAGACGAAGATTACTCTAGAACATTAATGGCAAAACAACTATCGAGTACTTGTCTAATGGCTACTTTGAAGAGTTACAACAGATAGTCTTCAAGCTTCTACAATGATTATTAATGCAACCACTATAAATACCAGAAGTATTGAATTAGCCAACACCGAAACTCTGCGCATTCAATTCAAGCTTATTGCAATCTACTGTTTCATTTAATATCTTCAAATATCTATGTACTTCAGTGATTATTATTCATCTGCTTTGTGAGAGAGTTTTCTTAAACACTTATTTAATTACTTGTTTAGTTGTTAAATCTTAAAGTTGTGGAACCTTAAGTATGGGTGTATGATTACAACTTGTAATAGGAGTGAGTCCTAGTGTGAAAGGATCATCTCGAGTACGAAGTGTGTAATTGTAACTGTGATTAAGAGTTAGTGAAAAAAATCCCAAGGTGCTTGGGGACTGGACATAGGTTGAGGAGTTAGACCGAACCAATATAATCTCTATGTTCATTTCCTCTCTTTCTATTTCTGTTCTTGTATTCTTGAGTGTATTGCGAAAATATTATTATAATCACCTATTCACCCCCCCTCTAGGTGATATTCCACCTTCAATTTTTCTAACTAAATAAATTATGGTTATTAACTACAACTTTTATTTTTGTATTTTTGCTAATTCTACCTCACAATATATGACAATATGAATGAATAACCTTTACTTTTAAGCGTTATATATCCTTGTGTAACCTTTGTCTCAACATACATGACATTTATTCGATGTAACCGTTATTTATTAAGCGTTATATATATATATATATATATATATATATATATATATGAATTTGTAGTAGTACCTCTAAACACTTCCTCAGCTCCAAGCTTGATCATTGGAACTTACTTCAAAACCCTAGTTTCACCTTATCTTCTTGCTAAACACAACATCAAGAGAGGCTTTAGAAACCATAGGTAGTCTTGAACAATAAAACTAGAGAGATTAATGGAATTAGATCAAGATCTTACCTATTTCTCCAGTTGATATTCTTCCTCTCCTCTTCTTTCTCTTCCTCTCCCTATCAATTTCATGCTCTCCCTTCTCTCCTATATTTGGCTAACCTTAATGGGAGAAATGAGAGGAATATAATGACTTTACATGGTCTTAGTTAAGCCATTCAAAGCTAAATTGTATAATTTTTCAAATCCATGATATTAATTTAATGCCTCCTTTTAATCAAAAGACTGGAAATTTTTCTTTCATTCCTTTATAGCTTCATATTTTGCCACCTTTGTACTTGAGAGAAAAATGAAATTCTTTTTCTATTACTTAATGAGTTTGTACTTCCCCCGTACGTTGCATGGATGATAGTACTTCACGTGTTAGTTCTCAATGTGTTTTGATGATTAATACTTACTAACTTAAGCATCGGAGTGTATAGAAATTGTTTTTGCAGGGTTTTGTTGTTTCGTAGGTTTCTTACTCGAGTAAAATATATTGTACTCGAGTAAACACGATGCGAAAGCAAATTCGAGAGGTTGAAATGCTTTACTCGAGTATGGCGAGGTTACTCGAGTATACAAGAGGCGAGAGCGCATTGCCGAGAACAACGAAAGGTTTACTCGAGTATGTTGAAACTTACTCGAGTATAGACCGCACGAAGCCAAACCCGAAGACATGGCGAAACCTACTCGAGTATGTTAGTGGCTTACTCGAGTATGGGCATCGGGCTCTTCAAAAATTCACGCGACATTTTTGAAGTCCGGTCGCTTTACTTCCATCTTTACTCGAGTATGTAAATGAAAGTATTGTTTACTCGAGTAAGCAAGAACTTACTCGAGTATGGGCGTTCATCTATATATACTGAAACGACGTGTTCTTACATACTCGCATCTTTACTCCAGTAAAGCCCTAGGAAACGCGACTTTCTCTCTTCCCCTTCCTCTGTAACCGTCACAAACCCTCATAAATCTCCTTAAATCTTCACCAAACCCCGTCCATGAAGTTTATCCCCTCCTTTGGCCAGACACAACTCAAGTTTATGCAGATAAACCTTGAACCAGAAGGATCCGGTCAGTCAAGGGCTCCTCAGAGATCTCAGACCCGTGCATCTCAATCAGTTGCGCACGAGGCTCAGTCTGCTCCTCCTCCTCCACTGGATTTTGAGGCTAGAGTTAAAGCCATCGTGGACTCCTCCATTGCTTCTCACTTTGTCAGAATGCAATTTGAATTTGGCAAGCTAGGAGCTGATCTCAAGCTTGGTCTAAATGAGGTGATGGCTGGTCGAATGAGGTTATTACCAAATTGGGAGACTCAAGAATGACACCGAAAAGAGGCAGGATGAGATTTTTGATCAGTGCATCGACTTGGATTCTCGGATTGGTTCTATCATGGATATTGCTTCAGAGGCCCGGGACAAGGTCAACAAGTTGATCCAACACTTTGATCTTGGCTCTTCATCCTCCGCTACATTTGGGTTCACAACCGGTCCATCCTCATCCTCTCCCGTTCCGGAGACCCGACCACCGAGATTCACATGTCCCCACCTTCATCACCTCCCTTCTCATTTCCCAGTCCACCTCACACCACTTCCCCGCCCTCCGCTTCCACTCCTACCCCCGTAATTCCATCTTCTCCTATCACTCCCACCACGTAAATCCTACCGACCGACTTCCATCTCCATCTACTCCATCTACCGAGAAATTCCCCACACCTTCTCCTTATGCAGCTCACCAGGACCCTACCTTTGATCCATTCACGCCATGGTCCTCGGACCCCTCCTATTGTTATCCTTGATCCCGAGTATGCGATGATGACAAAGGGGGAGAAGAAGAGAAAGATGTATAGGATCTAGAGGTCTAGGTTGTAGTGTCTAATATGCATTATATCTTGTTGTTTCTGCATTTTTTTTGTTTCATTCTCTGATATCAGTGTTATCAGTGTATTTGTCATTTCTGATATCAGTAACATATTGCGTTATCAGTGTATTTGTCATTTCTGATATCAGTAACATATTGTATGAAGCTTGCTTAATGTTTATATTCTCAGTTGATTATGTGTTCAATTACATATTTCTTCGCCATTCTCTCGAGTATTCTCGATTAACATGCACATTCAAATGGTTTTTGAACGCTTTGCACTAATATCGAGAAACTTCAACTCAAAGGAACTTCATCTTTCAAATTATCTAAAAAGATCATTTACAAGTGTTGTCATCATCAAAAAGGGGGAGAATGTTAGTTCTCAATGTGTTTTGATGATTAACAACAATTGTAAACATATGTTGAAGCTTCTGCAACATCTGTGAAAAACCATTTCTCAGTGACTTACTCGAGTAAAGGAAAGCTTACTCGAGTAAAGGACTGTTAAAGGATTGCCCAATTGAGTTTTACACGCACTTACTCGAGTAAGGAGAAAATATACTCGAGTAAAGGTCATCCGAAAGCAAATGTGTTTTTCAAAAGGTACTTACTCGAGTAAAGGTTCACATACTCGAGTAAAGGTCAACCCGAGAGCAAATGTGTTTTTCAAATTAAGACTTACTCGAGTAAAGGTTTGCTTACTCGAGTAAAGGCCATCCGAGAGCAATCAATCTTTACAAGATAAATCAATACTGGAGTATAGAAATATATACTCGAGTATTGGACTTACCGAGAGCAAATGAACTTTTGAGCTTGAGTATATACTCGAGTAAAGAATTTGCTTACTCGAGTAAAGGGTCTTACGTAAAGTTCCCAAAGTTTTATAAACTCGTGCTTACTCGAGTAAGAGTTTCCATACTCGAGTAAAGATCTTTTAAAATGATTTTCAACTTAACTCATGCTCGTGCTTACTCCAGTATGAATTTGCTTACTCGAGTAAAGAGCATTTTTCACTTAGAGATTTCAAGCAAATAGTTGCTTACTCGAGTACACTATTAACTTACTCGAGTAAAGACCTTGGTTTCAAAAGTTCAAGTCTCGATGGTTTGCTTCGGAAGTCGCTTACTCGAGTATCCTTTTGGATACTGCAGTAAAGACTTTTTCACACAGTGACTTACTCGAGTAACCAAGAACATACTCGAGTAAACAACGCTGAAACCAGTTTTTGAATTTCACGAATTTGCATAACACTCTTGTTTGATCTAATTGCTTTCATGAATCACTCACTTATGTTCCCAGATATGTTTAACAAGTTTATTGAGTGAATTTCAGTTAGCACAGATGAAGATTATTGAAGGTCAAAGCCATAAAGCAAAAAGTGTGCAGAGCATTAAATGCACTTCTGCAAATCCACCTTCTTTTGGTTAACCCACCTCGAGCACGCATTCTCAACGGTCAAGAATGCTTTCTTCATCAAGTAAACTCTTCTCCAACGGGCAAATCCTCGAGTTCCACCTCGAGACCATATTAGCACTGGATTAGTTGGAGGTTAGAGAGAGAAGATGACCGGACTTAATGCTAATCACCTACAACGGTTGGATTCACTATTCAACGGTCATTTAATGTTCTCTACCTATAAATAGAGTGCATTAACTTCTTCTCAAGCAGATACACCTACTGAGAGCGAAAATTTACTAAGTGTCATTTATTGTGTTCTGCTTTCACCTGTATTGTATCAATCTGATACTTGCACTTCAGTGTTCATTTTATCTCTTTCCGTAAGAGAGTTATATCTCGTAAATCATTTATTGATTGAGATAACCACAAGTCGGGGGACTTGGTGGTTGGGTGTATTGATTACAACTTGTAAGGGGGAGTGAGTTCTAGAGAGAGAACTACTCTTGAGTACGAGTGTGTAATCGGTTTGTGAGTATAGTGGATTGAAAATCCCAAGTGTGGCTTGGGGATTTGGATGTAGGTCAAAGATAAGACTGAACCAGGATAATTCCTATTGTGCAAGCTTTCCTTCCCTTCCTCCTCGCCTATCTCTCGGTTTCATTTCTTCAAAACAGAGCATATTTCTAAAAGTTTTTAAAATACCCAATTCACCCCCTCTTGGGTATATAGCTCCATTTACATCACGGACTAGACTAGATGCAACTTTCTTACTTTTAAGGAACATTAAATCATTAGCACCAATAAATGATTATATATTAAAAATGAAATATTGGTTCAAATTTGGAGATTGAGCACAGAGCAAATTTGAAAATGATTTTCAAAGTTCTACTATTTTTTAAAAAACAATTGGTTAACGTGGAAAACTTGAAATAAGACATCAAAAAGATTCAGCCAAATAGCTTCAAGAATTAATTATGCCTTACACAAATCAGATCCTCCATTTAAGTTTAATTGAACAACATTCAAATACGAATGTAAGAAAAAGATTTCATAAATCTGTATATATATTAGGATACTTTATACATAGAATCTATTGTAGATTCCCTAAAACGTGAAAGGAGTCATAGTCGGCCATGAATGGAACGAAAGGCAAAACTCTTAAAAGTCTTCTAAATATTATACTTTTAAATATTATATAGAGTGGACTAAAAGTTTGCTGCTACAAGGCTTTTTTCGCATTGATAAGCCTAATTGCAGCATCATAAATTAATGTATTTTACACAAATCAATGACAATTATGACATCGGAAGTAGAATGCAATATAGAGGAAAATCTCATTATAGAACAATTAAACATCATGTAATCTTCAATAGGATGCATTTGAAGCCAAATATCTGGCCCAACTTTATCACCATACTCCCTGCAACCCCAATTGAAAACTTTGAAAACATAACATACCTAGACCGTGAAACTTTCACAACATTTAAACAATCGATATTCCTTCACTGCTTGCAACTAATACGTATTAATATATGTTTAACACCATTGACAAGTCGTTATCATCTTTTTTTTAATGAGAAAAAATAACCAATGAATATAATAATTTAAATTGACTCAGTCATCAAAATAGGATTATGATGGCCCTGCAAACAAAAAAATTCAAAAAGGAAGAAGGAATTACACTAATTTACATATGTCATCTAGTAAGGAAAGAAGTGGCATAAACCTCATAGGGTGAACAAAAGACATATTTAGTCACATATAACATTGAAAAACTTATCCAGAATGCTCTACATTGTTGTAGCAGATTAGATGGCAGGCCATGTATGTCTAGTATGTTGTCTAGATTCACCTAAGCACACATGCAAGAGTTAATTATCTACAAAAGATAGCAGGGCTATTAAATCACTTACATGTAAGGGTTATTTTGAGTGCTAAAACTGAACACAAACAAAAAGTTGAAGACCAAGTCTTTTAGCTACAGAAGATGATAATCCTTGGTGGTTCAACAAAGCAAACCACTTACTTGCTTTTTTATGTTTCTTATATTATAAACCTTGACAAATCCCACTTGGCATAAATGAAAGTGACCCCTCAATGTTTACCTTTTCTGCAACAACACTCGCATGGTCAATACAAAAGGAAGCATATTAGTGTTTAAGGTATATTGCAAAGCAGGACAGAGAAGTAGGTCAGAAAGTTATGAGGCCAAATGATACTACCTTTTTCCATGTTTCCTTCAACTCCAAAAGAGCCTTCTTGGTATAGGATAAAGCTAAAAAGCTGAAAGGGAAAAATGAAAGTAAAGGACATTAACCAATATATATTAGCATGAACCAATAGATATAAACATGAACCAAGTAACAAATCACACAAGACACTACCTTTTCCATATTTCCTTTAACTAAAGAAGATAAGATAAAGAAAAAAAAGCTAGAAGGGACAAATAGTAAGTAAAGGACACTAACCAATATATATAAGCATGAACCAATAGATATAAACCTGAACCAAATAAGAGACCACACAAGACACTACCTTTTTCCATATTTCCTTCAACTAAAGAAGACCCTTGGTATAAGATAAAGCAAAAAATCTGGAAGGGACAAATGTAAATAAAGGACATTAATCGATATATATTAGCATGAACTAATAGATATAAACATAATTGAATTTAATGTGTAAACATAAGGCATCTCTTCGATCATTTGAGCCTCATGGCTAAGACCAACTACTCACAAAAAATGGATATCGTTGTTGCTCACAACAAATTATGGTCCTATACATCTCAATCAGCTGTGCTTTGCTTATTAAAAGCTCTTAGAGCCCAATCTAATGGAATAATTCCAATCTGATTAGCAGCCTTAATCTTGACAAACTGATTATAATAAATTAAAATTGGACCATAAAAATAATGCATAAATGAAACAACATGAAGAAATCAAACATACGTAGAACCGATCATAAGTCAATAAGAGCATAAGCAAGCACACATGAATATACTAAATACATTCACACGAAGAGAAAAAAAATCAAATCCCACTGTGGGATATAGCAATGACATGACATGCCAGCAATAATTTGTTTATTGATTCGTTTTGCTCTGTTGTTCTTTCCATCCTGTAGAGTGTTATGTATCATGCATATCTTTGTGAACAGTGAAGTTTAGCATTAAATAAGTCATTCAATTCAAGATACCAGAGCTTTATATTGATGTTCCGGACATTGCAACCATTGGTTCATTAAAGTTATGAGTATATAGAGATGGCTATATGCATGGTGTTGTAGGTTTATTGTTCTTTTCTTGTCGGGCTTAACAATAAAATAGTTGTTATTAAGTAATGATTATAGGAATATAATAAATATTTCACATCTAGACTATTGTGTGATGAAAATAAAGTCTATTTCCTCCAGTCTAACCAAACAGGGCCTTAGTATAGAATTTATGTGCCCAACTTACTGGCAACTTCTATTTTTGTTTGGCAGTAGTACCTTTTACTCATTACAAATGACTTGCTTATCTAACTCTCACTTATATTTTGTTTCTTTTCACAAATATTTGTAGAGGACAGCCATGGAGGCAGTGATAATGGCTATACTAGGAGGAAGAGTGCTTGTTGGTGTAGTTCTTCAGGGGAAAAAAAAGTTAGAGATGACAACAGGACTCTTGTGCAGACCGGTATATCTTGTAGAGAAAATTTGGATTCCCTCAGTTTCATTTTGGAGCCCAATTCTTTAGAGGCCCCTCCTAATGTATATGATGGTGATCCTTCTTCTTTGTGTGAGTAGGGGATGATCAAAGTGAGTCGGATTTGGTGTTCGTCATGTATAATTATACCTCATTATGGAAGACGCAAATATGTTGAAAGTTACAGACTTCTACTCCAGTTTGGCACAATTCAATTAAGGGGGAAGGAAATAATTCATCCTTCAGTTTAATATATAATTTTGGATACATGACATGCCAACAATGAATATGTAATGGTTGTAGGTGAATCATGTATGATGCTGCATGTGATGTGGAATAACATTGAGAAGGACATCTAAACAAACCACAGAAATTTGTCTGCTTCATCTCAGGCAAAGTGATCGGCCCCCAAAAAATATTATTATTCTCTGTCTTCACAAAATTCTTGACAGCCCTCATCAATTGACAAAGAATCCTTAACGTTCAACCGAAAAAGGAAGATAACGGGATAAACTTTGAAACCATTAAAGCCAAAAACAGACGAAGAAGAACAGCAGCACAGAACTAAAAGTTTCCAAGGAACAAAGGAAAATAAAAGGAAAGGAAAACAAACCAGATCAAGATTGATAGCGGCGTGAGGAAGTCAAGAGACGAGTATGTGAGATCTGTTCACATCGTCCTTATCCTCATCAACACAAAACGCATAGAGAAAATCCAATGGGAATCTTCTCAGGGCTAGGACTTGGCATTTCTAGGAGGCACTTGATCAAATGACGCCATTTCTTAAGTTGTTGGAGAAAAACCTGCAGAGCGAGAGAGATATCAAACTACCGGAAAATGAAAGTTTGAGAATCAGAGGCAAAATTACAAACGAAATGTGGAGAGACAAGGAATGAGAAAGCGTTGGGAACAAAGAGAGGAAGGAAATACTGGAGATCTGGATATGATGAACATAATCTCTAATAAATGCAGAAAAGACTTCAAGTAGACGTAGATTAGCAACCATAACTTCTCTATATCTTCTTATATTGGTGTTTGATAGTTGCATCCCTGCTTTCTCGATATTTCCTTACCACTACCAATGATTGCTCTGAATTTCTGTTCAAATGATTCACAAAAGAAATTGTTAGCAAAGAAAGAAACAAATCCTACGTGATGACATAGATTATTGAGCTTGAGTTGGTGAGGAGATCCCTTACCCTTTGGAGCAGATCATCGAGTGAAGAAGAAATATCATGGGGATTGAAAATTACTTGCTCCAAGATGAGGTGTCTCGTGAGAGAAACTTAGGAAAAGGAGAAAGAGAAGAAGAAAAAAAAAACAGAGGAACATAAGAAAGAGGAGAGAGAAGAAGGGATTCAAATTTTGAATCCCATTAGATATGAGATGGGACGTGAGAGAAGAAAAGGACCTCGGAGAAATGAAAAAAAGAAAGAGAAAAAGGGGTCCGAGAAAAAAGAGGAGAGAGATGAAGGTGTTTTTGAGTCATTATGCAATGGATGGAGATGAGATCAACTCACACGGAGCCCAATGACAATTTAATTGGCTTATGAACAGTAATTTGTTAGGGAAGCTGATGTAAGCCGTTTATGAAAGTGGCTTGGGGATGAGATTATATATATATATATATATATTGATTATCTTGCTTAACCCTTATTCTCTAATTAATATTCCACAATTACTTTTTGAAGATTCTTTCATCATATAACCTATATGAGACTATCAATAACTCACATTTATTATAAAGTTATTCCTTAATTTTTTCCAAGCCCAAATTTAGTCGTTAAATATTTTTCCTATAAGTCCAAAACATGCCCTATTTTTGGATGAAAATCACTTAAAGTAATCTTTAAGATAAACCTCCTTTTGTGGATTGAGTTTAAGATAAACCTTTTATTTATAGAGAATGAAACCATTTTCATAACCTCACATAAATCTTAAAATAATTTTCCTTTATTTATTTCACAATTATTTGGGACCGCTTGGTATTTTTTTACGATTAACTTTGGCTAATCATCCCTTATTTACAAAAATTTAATAATTATTTAAATTTCAGGTATACATAAATAGTCATGATAAACAAATCAAAACAAACCAACCCTAAACATTATTATTAAATGTGGCAGAATTTTCATTTGCATGAAAGTTCTTTAAAGTGGATAAGGAAAAACAGTGGCTTTAATAGCCAAAGAAGTTAGAATTACAAGACCAATGTATCCAAAAATAAAATAAAATACAAGACCATGGTATTAATTAAATTAATTAAGTTATAAATCTGCCTTGAAAGTATGGTAGAAATCTATGATATAGCACCGAAAGTTCATTTAGTCTTGTAAGTCAAGAATCTGAATGTCTTGATCTATTCATGTACAAACATTACATATATATACAAGAGAATGAGAGCCTCAATAGTAATGGCTCTTAATAGTTATTAATGAATATTATTCCCTAATCCTTGATTTATAGGGATCCTAATATATACTTGATTTCCTAACACTCCCCTTCAAATTGGAGAATATATATTGATTATGCCCAACTTATTACAAAGGTACTCAACCTGTGTCCCATTTAAGGCTTTTGTTAAACAGGTATGCCAGCTAATTGTTTGATCGCACGTGCCTTGAAGATATGACATTCTCTTTTATTTTGTCACGAATGAAGTGACAGTCGATTTCAATATGCTTTGTACGCTCATGGAACACAGAGTTTGATGCTATATAGAGTGCTGCTTTATTGTCACACCATAGTTGATGGTTAATTTTGCCTACTACATGACTTTCATGCAAAGTTTCATGAGGTTGAAAACAAAAATTTTGTTTAATCGTTGCGGAAACCCATAACTCCTTACGGTCCTCATGAATTATTAACATTAACTCATTACACATTTAAGGCTTTTGTTAAACAGGTATGCCACCTGATTGTTTGATCGCACGTGCCTTGAAGATATGATATTCTCTTTTATTTTGTCACAAATGAAGTGACAGTCAATTTCAATATGCTTTGTACACTCATGGAACACAAAGTTTGATGCTATATAGAATGCCGCTTTATTGTCACACCATAGTTGATGGTTAATTTTGCCTACTACATGACTTTCATGCAAATTTTCATGAGGTTGAAAATAAAAATTTTGTTTAATCGTTATGAAACCCATAACTCTTTACGATCCTCATGAATTATTAACATTAACTCATTACACTAATTAGTTAATAGTTATTAATCCGTAACTCTTTACGGTACTCATGAGAATTCATAACAATTTATAATATTCATGAGTTTTAGGATTACTCGTTAAAACAACTATTAGGATTTAGGATAATGTGCTAAAACGATTATTGGATATTAGAATTACCTAAGATCACTCGAAGACTTCAAGGTTTTTGATGTCCTCTAACATTGATCCACACGACTATCCCCCGATTGCAATGAGAACTCCTTCTCTTGAAACCTCCCACTCCTTGGAGGCTTGCTAGGCGAAGACAAGGTTGAGTTTTGGTTTCCTTAGGTTTTTATCTTTTCAAGAAGATGATGGTTTCTTAGGATTAGGTTAAAGATAGGATGAACAAGGTTGGAACCTTATCGTTTTATGGATGGTGCCTTTTCTTCTCTAAACCTTTGGTAAAGACTGAAATTTAGAGAGCATAAGGATGTCCAAAAAAGTCCAACCCTCCCCTTTTATAGCTTTGGTGGGCCAAAACTTCTTAGCCCTAATTGCCTTAGGAATTTTCAGCAAAATATTCTTTTGCATTATCACTCCGAAGGATTTTTACAAGAGTAAGAAATTGTGTTCGAATTTCAGCACAAAAATTATGGAAATGAGAAAACAATTCAAAACGTTGTTTCCTTAAGTAAAGCCAAGTGGTTCGGGAAAAATCATCAACAAAAGTAACAAAGCATTGATAACTAGTCTGATATAAAACTGAACAAGGACCCCAAACATCATAATGTACTAACTCAAAGGGGGACACAACCCGTTTATTGACTCGAAGTGCCAAATGAACACGATGGTGTTTGGCAAACTGACACAACTGACAATTTAGAGTAGACAGAGACTAAAACTGATGACAATGGACATCAAAGGGAGATCACCTACCAGAACAAGCAATTGAACGTGGCACCTGATTGATAAGGATTAATGTCCACCAGAATCTGCTTTTTTGAAAGATCCTGAATTAAATAATGGTCAAGTTATAGGGAGATAAAACAATTCAAATGACTAGTTAGTTTACTAGGAGACAAAAGATTAAATGTGAGATTAGGAACATCAAGAACGAAAGAGAATGAAATGAATGTAGTGGGCTTAATAGTTCCTGATCCAAGTCCTCGAATCGAGGAACCATTTGCGACGAAGATAGCATAGGGAGCATATGAGGAAAATAAATGATGGTTATCTGTCATGTGGTCGGTGGCACCAGAATCAATGACCCACTTTGTGGAAGTGGTAGCAAGGCCAGAGGACAAAGTACATGTAGCGAGTGCCCCTGCAGAGGATGGACCGAATCATACTGATCTGGGGTCTGAGCAATATGAGCAAAGCCACGTTGCTGATCATGCTGCTATGTATTTTGCAATTTATGACAATTTTTCTTGATGTGCCCAGGTTCCTTGCAATAATGACAAATAATACTACCTGAGGTCAAGTGGGGGGCATTGGAGTATTGTTTAGCTCCAGAATTCTTGTGTTCATAGGGGTCATGCCCAGCCAAAGCACTAGCATTGGGATCAGCAGATGGACAGATCAAACTATCAGCAGGAAGGACCCATGAGAATGCATCTTCAAGAGATGGAAGCTCCTGACTTGCTAGAATCTGAGAGCGGATGGTGTCATAGGACGAATCAAGAGCTTCCAAAAAGCTGTGATAGCCTGAAACTCTAAATTCTTGATACAAGTTTGAAGATCCACCTGAGGAGACATAAGTACCTTCATCTCTTTGTACAATTGCTTAAAGTCCAAGAAAAAATCCTTCAATAGACGACCCTGCTGCTGAGAGCCATAGAATCCTTTACATACTTCATGAATTCGAGTAAAATTCCCTTTACCGGAAAACATAAATTCAAGGTAGTTCATGATTTCCTTCATAGTATTACAGGGACTGACGGAGGACAAAATCTATGGTTTAATTGAGTTCCAAATCTTAAAAAATAGATGAGCATCTGCTTGAGACTAGGCCAAACTTTGCTCAGTGTCGTCAGAATAAGGGTTCTGAATTAAATGGGCTTCCTTTTCAACCCCCAAGAGATAAACCCGGATAGTTTTGTTCCAATCATTATAATTGCTCCAATTCAATTTTGCATCAGTAATCTTAGAAGACATAGGCAACATATCGGATGTCTTAGATTCAGCTATGGATTAATAACCAAATGCTCACAATAACCAGACAATAAATAAGGTCAACCAAAATACCAAAAAATGAGTACAATTGCTAACGATACCAATAACAACACAACAAATCCCAAATATGCACAAGTTAAAAAACCAATGAGCAAATGGATCACACAAGGATCCCTAAATGGCAACTAATTATCCTGAATTGCCAACTAACAAAGTCCAAATGACAATAGATGCAAAACACACACAAAAATGCCAACACATGGTCTGAATTTCAAATAAATGCAAGCTAAATCAAACTCATGAATCAGGAAACGATGAACCCAAACCACAAAACTTGTCAGAAGTCACCGGAAATGAGGAGAGGAGGTTGAAACAGGAAGTTGTAGGTGAAAACTCCCTCCCACGCATCATTACATGCTGGTAAAGTGCCTCTGCCAGTCGAGAGTGTGTACACCACACGCCGCCATGGAGATGTCGGATGGCCTCCAAATTTTGGGCATTCACCGATCGAAAGATGGGGAGGACGGTGGAGTGGCATGTGTATCAAGGTGAGGTTAGGAATGAAATGCAACTGCTCTCTCTTCTTTCACTATTGTAGACTACCAAAAATGGTGAGACGCTCACTGTTTTAAGAATGCTAGCGAATGGAGAGATTCAAATGAAGATAGAAAAAGAATAACCATACACCTCTGATACCAGTAAGTCAGTAATCTGAATGTCTTGATCTATTCATGTACAAACGTTACATATATATACAAGAGAATGAGAACCTCAATAGAAATGGCTCTTAATAGCTATTAATGAGGATTATTCCCTAATCCCTTATTTACAGGGGTCCTAATATATTCTTGATTTCCTAACAAGTCTCAATATCATTCTAAAAGTATTAAAATGTAATAATGTTATCCATATCAATCAATAAAATTAACTTGAACCGTTAAATGGCACATGTCATTGCCACGTGAGAGTCAAAATGTCACCTCACATCATACTTCTTCTCTCATTCTATCTTGTAATCTCTCACCCCTTCCTCTCTCTCCCTTTTTCATTGTTCATCACCTCGAGATGAATCTTCTTCCTCAAGAGTTCACCAGTGGACGCCCCAACAAAATCCAATTCACCAGCTCCAGCTGCTTCCAGCAAATCAGCGCCTCTTGCTTCTTCTCCTAAACTTGAATGTTGCTACAACTTCATCGAAGACATAGCGCCAACTCCGGCGAGTAAATCTTCAACATCTTCACCTCTCGTTGTGACTCCTGTGAGCTTGATTCCGCCTTCACTGCTTCCAATGAGTTCTCCCCCTGTTCCTGTTCTAATGAGCCCTCCTCCTACTTCGACGCTGATAACTCCACTTGTGAGTTCTCCTCCTTCGTCACCGACTGTGGAGATTCTGACACCAGCTCCGACATGAGCTCAAGGACCTAGCAAGTCTACCTCCTCTCTTGGCCCAGCTTCTCTTAAGAATGATGAGGTGTGATCTCTCAATTTGTCCTTATCTACGTTTTTTTTTCTCTTCCTGCCTTCCTCTAAAATATGCCGGAAAGTAAAAGTGCAATGTTTTGGTTTTGAATTTTACTTTGCACCATTAAGCATTGTGCACCATTAACTTTATGTTTAGCTTCCTAGATATTTAAAGAGAGGGAGAAGATTCATTTGAGACGATGAACGATGAAAGAGGGGGAGAGAGAGAGAAGAGAGGTGGGAGATGACAAGATGTATAGGGGAGAAGAAGTATGAAGATGAGCTGGTGACTGTCATGTAGCTGTGACATATGTCACGGTTAAAGTTAACTTTGTTAACATACATGAGCAATGTAGCATTGACATATCATTTAATGATTAAAATTAACTTTGTTAATGGACTTGTGCAACATTTTTATGTTTTAATATTTCTAGGGTGACATTGAGACCAAACAAACTTTCGGTGCTACATTGAGACTTACACAATACTTTCAAGCGGATTTAGAGCTTAACCTCGATGAAATTATATAGGAGATGGAAATAGAAGACTTGAAATAGCTCAAAGGCAACTAGAGTCTAAACGTATGCTAAAAGGGATGCGCAAAACAACTAGTAGGGAATTCCACAACAAAAATTATAGAATATATAAATTTAACTTAAATCAACCCTAAATACAAGGAATGTAGACTTACAAGCTACACGAATAAAAAAATTAACAAAACAAAATTATTTTAAACTTTAGAGGAGACATCGTAGGGGAGGGGTAGCCACAAACCCCAAACCAGATACGGATGATAACGTTAAAAAAATTATCCATTGAGAGAGGTGCGTTGTCGTTAATCAAGACCATTCATTGATGAACACTCCGATCATGCCTCCTAGTAATAGATCTCACTGTCTTTTCCTCATCATGCATCCTCACCATCCATCTAGTCGGGTGTGGCATCTCATGTGTGGCCCAATAGATTCACTTGCAAGCCTTTTTTGTTAATAGTGAGGGCCAGGCCCAATTAAGTTCAATAGAAATTTGTATGAAGGTTTGTTTTTGCCAATTGTTTTGAAGGGTTTAGACAAAAACATTGTAGACGATTTATTATTATTATTATTATTATGTACAAGATGGGATTCGAATCCACCCCACCCTCATATTAGAAAAGCTAGGCGGTGAATGAGCCCTCAAAGCTCTTTTGATATATATATTCGGGTTAACGGTTTTTCAATTAGGAAACACTCTTATGAATTTTATTACAAGTATTGTGAATACCATTGATGACCTTGTTAATCTCATTACAACTTTTGTTCATAATTTTCAAATATTGATGAACCCAAGCTAACATGTTTTCACCTGACGAACGCATTTGTTAAACCTATTATAAGTCTTGTAAATACTATTGATAAATTTATTAATCTCATTACGACTTTCATTCATAGTTCTCAAATGTTGGAAAACCCAAACTGATGGGTTCATAGTATTAGTTATATACTTATGTTCATATTAATTACAACTTTTGTTCATAGAATTAATTATATACTTTTGATTCTTTGTGGCTGGATTACTTTTGATGGTTTTGGGTGGCTTAGTGGTCTTATGACTGTGTTTTAAACTTGCAGATCCACCTCTTGATTGAATTGAATATTTTGTTATGTGATGAAATATTATTCAATTAAATATTTTGGGATAGGTAGTGAATGTTTATTTTGGTCCTTATGAAATCCAAAGTCCAACTATGTGTATGATAGTATTTAGATGAATGTTTTGATTAAAACCTTAATTAATTACCATTTTAAAGAAATGGTTTTACAACTTGCCTCATGATCAAGCAGTGTCAAAAAATGATCAAACAATGGCGACCTCCATTCGTGGCGGACAATACCAGCAACGATGAACACTATAGAAGAGGCAGCCAAGAGAACGAACAACCAAAAGTGATCAATATAGGGGCGTTTTGGTCAATTTGAAAAATTATAGTAGCAATAATATTTTTTTTTTCATTTAATTACAAGATATCTATATCCCCAATTTATCAGTTCTAAGAATGTATTTCCCATATCTTACATAATTATAAACTTAACCAAACATCTGGATAAAGGTGTTGCAATTGGATTGTATGTAAATGATGTAATCCCTTTCCATGAAATCCAAATACACACGGTATTAACTTATTTCTTTTCTTGTTTTCAAGTTACAACGTTTAACCCTTCGTTTTTTGGTTCAACTAGTAAAGGGGTTGGATATTCTCACAAAAGGAAGAGGATTCGATCCGGGAGTTGGTCAAGGCGTCGGGGTAGGCATCCTAGCTCCTAGGTGTCAAGGTTAACGCACGAAGATAATAGACATCTTGCCCCGCCCAACATCAAGTATCATCAGGAGGAAGGGAGATTTCACCCTATCCTTAGATTGTGAGTAAACTCAACCCTTTCCCTAAAATTTTTGTATCAAAAAAAAAAAAAAAAAAAGTTACGGCCCTTAATTTCCTTTTTTTCATTTATCAACTGGTCGTTGCATAATCTAGTCAAGATAACCCGCCATAAGATAATTTTCTTAATCAGCTAAACTTTTTATTTCCATATTCAAGCATTGATTTAAATATCAAATCGTATATTATTTAAAATAATTCTGAAATATTTTATCATCATCAAAGCTAATATTCTGTCTAGTGCTATTTATAAGATACAAGTGTACAACAGCAAATTTTTTTTTTTTTTTTTTTTTTTTTTTTTTTTTCATTTTTACCCTTATTAATTATATGTTATGTTCTGTTAGAAATAACATGTAAATAAATAAATGTGTAATCTTCTTTTCTTTGTTTTCTTTGTTTTTTTGTTTTTTGTTTTGTTTTTCTGTTAAGCATAGACATCTTCCTATTGAAGATAATCTCATTCGAGACACTGTCGACAATGAATATAGGCACATCTCCCAATAGAGATTCAAACTTTGGTTCATCACGCTATAAGAAACTAGCTCATTCCGTTAGACAAACCGATGTGTAATCTTCTTTTCTATTTTTATATATATATATATATATATATTGATACTGATGATATAATTAGATAAAACTAAACAAAATATATGGGAGAATTGAATCCCAGCCTCTCCTGTAAGACTCTAGAGAGTATGATCTCAGGACACACGTCCAAAAATTCAGTAGAAGAGATGCCCTTTTTTGCAAGTATATCAGCTGTCATGTTTGCATCTCGTGGAATGTATTTCAGTTCCAAGTCCCAATTTCTCCTTCTAATAGCCTGAATCTGCCAGATAATTCGAATGCCTCTGGACTGTGTTGTTACTTTATTCAGTAGCTCCATCAATTCCTTTGCATCGGATTCTAGGATCACCTTCATAAAACCCAGTTTCCAAGCCAGTTCGAGTCTCCTCAGTACTGCCGGTTCCTCCACCTCTATAGCTCTGCAGATCCCGATCGTCTGAGTAAAACCTGCCAACCATTTCCCCATATGATCTCTAATAATCCCTCCACAGCCTGCTCTACCTGACGAACGAGCAACCGCTCTGTCAACATTCAATTTAACCCAGTTCACAGCTGGAGGTTGCCAAGAAATCTGATTAATCTCACCTTCCTTCACGGGAATTGGATCTTCCTGCATTATCACAAAACTTTTCCATGTACTCAAAATCTTAGCCACTGGGTTATTTGGTCTCACAAAATCTTCATAAAAAATTTCGTTCCTCCAGGGCCATTTCTTCCAAATTGTAACCCCCCACTGGGTAGACTGTTATATATGAGCTTGGGCAGATTGTTGCTTACCCTCGCTGGGCTGTAGGGGCACAAGCCCAATACATGCTGTATATAGTCAGACCATCCCTTTCATTTGGGATGTATGCATCTATAATTCAGATATAATAAAAGCTCTGTATTCCTTCTTCGATGTACGTTGCTTATCATGGCCCCAGAGCCCCAGGCTCCAAAGCCATCCATCACCACACATAATTAAATGTTATGTTAGTAAATGAGAGTTGGCATAGATGGTAAGGGATCCATGACTAAGCCTAAATGGTCGTGGGTTCGATCCCCTCTGTCGTCGCTGGGACTCCTTTGGTAGGCGATCTCGTAAGTCCCCAGTAAGTGCTCATAGAGCCCGGGGCCGTGCCCTGGCTTTGGTGGGGGACTGATGTCGAACCCCTCCAAAACTTTTTCTTATAAAAAAAAAAAATTATATGTTATGTTACCGCATTAATTATGTTTTTTTTTTTTTTTTTTTTTTTTTGCCAACGACTGCATTAATCACCCACGCCTCTATTTTTCAGTTTCTCATACCCATTCACAAACACTCTCTGGTCACTTTTTTTTTTTTTTTTTTTTCCATCAATAGTATTTTTTCTCTCCAAAATTTTGAAGACAAAGTTTTTCGTCTCTTCCCTCCAACAAGTGTGTTTTTTGAAATGCAAAGTTGTGTTCATCTCTTGATGGGACTAAAGCTGCCTACCACATCAACCAAAGCTTTTTGGTCTCTCTCATCATTCTCTCTCCATAAATAAGAATTTCAATTCTATCAAAAAATCACGACATTTTTTGAAAGTTCAAACTTTAAGCTTATGCAACCCTAGTTAATGTTGTCAGGATCCTTATTTTCCCAAGAATAAACTTCTCACAATTATTTTTGTAATTTTTTTTATAATTTTATACTCATTTCACTGAAAAAATAATGGATTAGCAACCGGATTATACAATTTTATCATCAAATAGAATGTCAATAATTAATTAGCGACATAATTCCGTTGCTAAGTCAAATTAGCGATTTAATTGCGTCGTAAATTAACTATTTTGTTAGTTATTTTTTTCTTAAAGTATTCATTTTATTTATTAAAGACGCATCTTCCATATAAGTGTTAAAAATATGAAATGGTTAAGATCCATTTTTATCCTAGAAGTTGCCAAAAAAATCTCAATTTTTCCTCGAATTTTTTTATAGAAATGTTGCCCGATAAGTTTTCAAATTGTAGAAATTTTGTCCCAGCCATTATTCAAGTTAAGTTTGATCGTTAGTTGACCAAATATACGAGTTGATACTCCACATGACATCCACATTATTTTTGCTTTATGTTTAGGTGCAAAGTTGTCTAAAATTTTTCACTCAAGAGCTATATTGTCTTGAAAGTTTTCATATCGTAACAATTTCACCTCGGCTATTATCCAAGTTAATCTTACTCGTTAGGTGGCCAAATATGCTTATCTAGCAAGTCCGTATGTTATATACTTCATTTTCCCAAGTTAGATTTATAAATAAGGATTTTTTCTTAAAAAATGCACTCAATCTAAATGATTAGAGAAAATGAAAAAAGTGAAAGCATTTTATACAAGAAAGAGAAATTAAAGAGGTACATGTTTATCTCAATGTCGCTCGAGTATGGCTTGAAGGGCTACCGGTGGTCTTATTCTCTCGTAATCTTGCTTAGTTTGTCTTGAATCCGGTAATTGAATCTTTTTCTTTATTACTCTCTAGCGGATATGAGCTCCTCCTTTATTTGTGGCTTCTTCCTCAATGTCATTCACATTGTTAGCTTAGCATATTTGATCAACTAACTATCGAACTTAACGTTTATAATGGTTAGGGTGACATTGCTATAAATTAGAAAATTACAAGATAATATTGAAGCAAAAATTTTTTTGAGGCAACATTACTCTTGAGTGAACAGTTCTGGGAAAAATTTGTACTTTAATAAAAATGATATGGATGACACATAGATTTATCCACCCGATCAAACTTAATTTAGATAAACGGTCGGGGAAATTGCTAAACAATAATTTCATGGTGCTATTGCTATTGAGAAATTTAAAAAGGATTACTTACTAAAATATCTTAAAATGAGTAAAAAGTTAACTAACACAAGATAAATTTAATTACAGCAAGGACCATAATTCTTTTTTAATACAGTCTTCAATTATTCAATTTTGGGTTATGGACTTCTTGCTCCTTTTTCACCTTTAGGTATGTTTGATTTGAAGGGAGGGAGAGAAATTTTTTATCTCATATTGACCAAATTACCAATAGAAAATTTTTAATAGTCTAAAAATACACTTTCAATAAAAAAAAATATATATATATATATATATATATATAATTTTCATTAGTAATAATTTAGTTAATATTTTTCTTCCTCTACCGTACCCTCCCTCAAAACCAAACATACAGTTAGTCACTTTCAAACGTCAGAGATATGGTATAATATTGATTGCTTGAGCCCGGCGGTTGGCTAGGTTTAATAGTTATTACCTACTTCTCTAGTCATAAATATAAAAGAAGGTTTAAACCTTATGCTATGTGAGATAGTATTATTTTGTCATGGTGTCTTTTTAGTGAGTTTAGTTATTCTTACTCTTACAATCTTCAATTTAGTTTTTCGTCGTTTTGTTATTAATTTTTCAAGCCTTTATATTAAGGTGAACTATTTTAGAAGTGCGAAACATTGCCCGAGGGTGGTCCAATAATTAGTAATATGTATCTTTATGAAATTCAAGCAACTTGTCCTCTGTCACAAAGAACAGACAAACAAATAAAGAAACTCGCCTCGAGTTGCCCATGGAATCATATAATACGAATAATTTTTAAGATCTGGATTCCACGATTCACTCGCGAGCAACGATAGATCCAACCTAATTTCTCGATTTGTTTTGATGTACACAACAACAAATTGATTTGTGTGTGTATGTGATAGCAATGAGAAAAGTAACTTATTTATAATTTGACTTATGTAAAAATCAGATTATGTAATATAATTTATGTTTGGATTGATAGTAGCATAAATAGTTTTTTTAAAATTGAAACTTGTTTAGAATAATAGTAGTATAAGTGACTTTTAAGATAATTATAAGAGAAAAATTAAAATCAAAATTATAAAAAATGAAAAATGTTCACTTAGAAAATTTGACGATGCTAAAATAGATAATTTGATCAAATAATATCACATAATTAATTGGACCATAAGTCTCATACAATTTGGTCTCTAATTGTGTCACAAATTTGATTCATTTTGCTTGAAGATGTCGTAGCATAATATGTCAAGTAAGGCTCTTCATCTACACAAATGATCATGATTAAAGAGCTGTTTTTAGAGGTTTCAATCGTTATTTCAAATAAGCAAATTCTGAACTCAAATGTGACATGCCTTGCTGAGCCTTCTAGATTATACTCACCTAATTTTTTTACCCAAAAAATGTATTGTACGTATATAGGTAATAATGTTTCCAGAAGAAGTTATAGAGCATTCACTAATAATGTTCTCATATTAGTAACGACTAACGAGATTTGAATTCACGGTCATAACATTTTGTTGGCTACCGAACACAAACTTTAATAGAAAAGAAAGGCTTTAATATCTTCACAAAAAAATATAATAGAAAGGTTGTGATAAGGAAGCAGTTATCTTTGTTAAACGAATAAAGTTGATTCAAACGCATGACATATGCGCCCCATTGGTTTACTTAATAGCCTTAACATTTGTGCAATTCTCTGAGGGATCATAAAAAATAGTAAAAAAAAAAAAAAAAAAAGTTCTAAAAGAAATTCACATATTTAGAGATTTTTTTGATATTATTTATATTGAAACAAAATCTAGATTTTTAAATTTTGTTGTGAACATAGTTTTTTCTGTTGTGAATGACTATATTTTAAATTTTGTTATAAATATAACACTTCCTATTATGAATCTAGCCTTTTTCTATTATGAATTACCTCTATACATTTAAGAACTTGAGTTTGAAACAAAATCCAGGGTGTTTAAATGTTGTTATAAATATAACATTTTTGTTGTGAATATAGTTTTTTTGTTGTGAATGATCAGATTTTTAAATTTTATTATGAATATAGTATTTCCTGTTGTCAATACAAATAATATAAAAAAAAAGTCCCACTTTTTTAATATTAAAATTTTTGTTAGAATTTTTTTTTTACTATTTTTTATGGTCTTTGAGATCTGACGGTCATTTTCTCATTTTAAAACTTTCATAGGTGTCCCATATTTTTTTTAATTGATATGTTTGCTAAACGAATAAAGTTGATTGAAAGCATGACATATGTGGGCCATTTTAAAATCTCAGTATCTACGTTCGCATCAAAGAACAAGTGGACATAAAAAAACGGTTTACGGGTAAATTTGTATCTTAACCGTAAATAAAATATTAAGAAGATTCAGTGCCTCGCAGAAAGCAAGGGGACTAAATAATATTAGAGGGGCGCACCAGGGAAACTGCAAGTCTTTTGCACATCAATCAATTCTAACTCTGAGCAAAAAAATCAATTCTAATTATTTCATACCTAATTCGAGTACCTTCTGACATGAAATTAATTGGGGTAAAAAAATATGGCAAAATAAAATTTAATTCGGGTAAAAAAAACATGAAATTAATTAAATCATAACCACTTCCACCGATAATACACGCATCGACACAATAATACAGTGAACCCGTGCGAATCCAAACCAAAAGTGGTAATTTTTAGTTTTTCGTTTTTTTTAAAATTTTTTAAAAAGAGAAAAACCTCAGCATATATTTCTCTCATCAAATGCAGGAGATGATAAAAACAAAGAAAACAAATCGAAGACATCGATTTGGTAATACGGATACGCCTGAAACTGTGTATAATACACAAATTACCGATATTTGTACAGTACATTTTTTGTGTAAAAAAAAAATAGGCTGAGTAAAATCTAAGTTCAGAAAAAGTTTACAAAAGAATTTACATATCATTCACTAACAATATTCTCATATTGGTAATGAGATTTAAACTCACAACATCGTGAGATATGAGCTAATTCTTTATCAAGAGAATTAATTTTGTTGGCTACCGTATGCACATTTTAATAAAAAGAAAGGCTTTAATACTTTCACTGAAAAATATAAAAGAGAGGTTGTGATATTGATTATTGAATGAAAAAAAAAAAAAACTCTGCAAGTCTCTCATCTCAAATGGGAATCAATTATGGCGCTTATATCTTAGCTTGTCTTATCTAGATTGTCTAGATAACATCTGAATATCTAGATTTAATTTATTTTACTTTTTATTTTTTTAAAATATTATTTTAATAAGTTGAGAATTTAACATAAAGATAATCTATTGACTAACAATTAATTTCTTAACTAACATTTTTAAAAAGCTGTACTTTTTTTAATTCAGAATCATCTCTTAAAAAAACATTAAATCTCGAAGGTCTCAACATGGATTTAAAGATCTCAAATGCAAGACATCAATTTGGTTATATATACACGCCTTACGCCTGAAACTCTGTACCAGCTAAAGAACTCGTTGCCATAATGGACTTGTTCACAGTACTGCTGTTTCTTTTGTGTCCATTTCTATCGGCAATCCTTCTCACCTTCATCTCCAAAAATTCTCCAGATCTTCAAAACTCCTTCCTCCTGGGCCTTCTCCATTACCATTAATAGGAAACATCTTCGATCTTGGCAACAAGCCTCATGAATCCCTCTTTAATCTCTCTAAACGCTATGGACCCATCATGACCCTTAAGCTCGGAACCAAAACCACCATAGTTATCTCCTCTTTTGAAATGGCCAAACAAGTTCTTCACAATAATGACTTAGCCTTCTCTAGCAGAACAGTCCCAGACACTGCTGCTTCTCTCGGCCATGACAAAGTTTCAGTGGTTTGGATGTCTGCTTCTGCTAAATGGAGGTCTCTCAGAAGAGCTTGTTCCACTGAACTCTTCTCCCCTAAACGTCTAGACTCTACTCAGTCTCTTCGTCAGAAAAAGGCACAAGAGCTTCTAGATTTTGTAGAGGAACAATGCAAGAAAGGGAAAGCTGTGGATATTGCTGAGGCTGCTTTTACTACCGCTCTTAACTCAATATCTAACACTTTCTTTTCTATGGATTTTGCTTATTATAGTTCTGATAAGGCTCAGGAGTTTAAGGACACTATATGGGGTATAATGGTGGAGGCTGGAACGCCCAATGTTGTGGATTATTTTCCTGTGTTTCGGGTACTTGATCCACAAGGCGCACGAAAAAGGATGGATTATTATTTTGGCAAGTTGCTTAAGTTTTTTGATGGTATTTTGGATGAGAAACTGCGTTTGAGAGCCTCAAAGACTGAATCTGAGATCTCCAATGATGTGATGGATTCATTCCTAAATCACATGATAGATGGCCAGTTGACTCGCGAGGAAGTTCTTCACTTGTTTCTGGTCAGTGGTTATGCTTTAATTTCTGCAAATTCCCCCCCCCCCCCGGGGGGCGGCGCCTCCTTTTCAATTTGGGTGTCTGTCAAAAGCTTGATCACCTAAACCTGTATAAAGATTTTTTTAGGCTCAACCTTTAGCTTTCAAAAAGCCTGTTTAAATCTGAAAACTTTTTAAACCCCTACTTATGTAATGCAGGTCTTTAAATAGATTTAAGAAATTATAAAAAATTATGGGAAAATATCAGTGAGGTTCCAAGAAGGGAAATGAGTATTAAAAAAGTCTTCACCCCAAATCTCCTATCAAAAAAGTTCTTAGGGACTTTTTATATATTTATTATGGAATTCCAATATCAAAAAAGTTTCGATGTCAAAATGGTTTTTCCTCTTGTTAAAATGACTTTTCTGTTGTTAAAGTTTCCTTAAGAAAAATTGTTGTAAAAATAGCTTTTCTTGTTATAAATTTTTTTTCAGGTTTCTAAAATTCTACACGGGAGAAAAAACTTGAAATTTTTTTTTAACAACAATCGGAAAAGCTATTTTGACAACAATTTTTCATATGCAGATTTTAACAACAGAAAAAAAAACCATTTCAACAACAGAAAAAACTAATTTAGAACGAGACGTTTTTGATATTGGAATTCGTAATTAATATAAGAAAGATAGGAGATTTGTGGTTGACTTTTTTGATATTTTTTTCTCTTCCTTAGAACCTAATTGATATTTTTCGAAAAATTATCCTTGCTAAATTTGTGAAACTCCTCCCCTCTCTCTTTTTCCCTTTTCAAAGGATTTGATACCCCTCCTCTAATGCTTCTCAAATCTTCCCAACTTTTTTTATTGTTTTTTATTTCTTTTCATCATTAGATTTCACGTCTGATATATGATATATCATGAACCAAAAAAAAAGGGTATAATTTTAATTTTTCTTACAAATTTTCAAAGAAAAATACTCTAAATTATAAAGAAATTACATAATTTTAGAGTATTTTTTCTTTGATAAATTGTAAAAAAATGAAAATTGCACCATATTTTTATCATAGGATATTAAAAACATCACTAATTCTATATACAATTTAGTAACTAAAAGAAACAAGGAAAAAAAAACATTTGAGAAGTTAAGAAAATGCGAGGGGGGCATTAGAGGAGGCGTAGTAGACATCCAAGTCCCTTTTGAAACTTATTGGTCAATCTGAAACTCTGAATTAAACCTCAAATTACTGTGTTGTAGGATTTATTTGCTGCTGGGATCGACACTACTTCAGCCACTGTGGAATGGGCAATGGCAGAACTTATGCACAACCCAGAGAAACTGGCAAAAGCGAAACAAGAGCTTCAACAAGTTCTTGGCGAAAATGGCAAGTTTGAAGAATCAATAATCCCAGAATTGACATATTTAAACGCAGTGGTGAAGGAGACTCTTCGCTTGCATCCACCCGTTCCATTTCTGATACCTCGCAAGTCAGAAAACGACGTGAAGGTTGGAGGGTTCGTAGTGCCAAAAAATTCAGAGATCCTTGTGAACGTGTGGGCCATGGGAAGAGATTCAAGAGTTTGGAAGGAACCATATTCGTTTGAACCAGAGAGGTTTTTGGATGGTCAAGATCGTCATGGGGTTGATTTTAAAGGTCGTGATTTTGAGTTGATTCCCTTTGGAGCGGGAAGAAGGATTTGCCCTGGAATGCCATTAGCGAATAGGTCACTGCACTTCATGTTGGTGACTCTTTTGCATAACTTTGATTGGGTTCTTGAGAATGGTTTGAAGGCGAAAGACATGGACATGAGTGACAAGTTTGGTTTGGATTTGAAGAAGGCCCAGCCTCTTAGAGCTGTGCCTACTAGGCTTTGAATTTAATTTGTGCAATATAATATATTGGTAATGTCTTTGTTGTTGATTTTTTTTTTTTTTTTGGTCAACGCATTAATTTGTTGTTGATATTTAAAAATGGGGGAATACACTTCCGTGTTGCAGAGAAATGTATTCTATGTTATAGATACTTCGATTTTTTGTCTTGATTTTTTTTTTTTTTTTTTTTTTTTTTTTTTTTTTTTTTAAATAAAAGAGATGTGGGTCCCATCATTTTATGTGTGTGTAGGAATCTTCTTCTTCTAATGCAACATGAGAAATGTAAACCCCTTTAAAATGAACAAATAAATGAATCTGATGTGATTTGGAATATTGATCTGATACTTTTTATAGATTAATCTCTAATAGTTACAATTACTCTTACATTATATTATATTTATAAGTAACTTACAACATATTTTATGCAGACTAAGTAAAACCTCAAATTGTGTTAATTTTATTTTAAAATTTAACAAACTTTCAACTTTACTTTTATTTAATATGGATTTTGCAATATAAATTTAATTGGAATAAAAATAAAAAGACTAATTTAAAATTTTAGACAAAAACTGTGGTGTTCCTTTTATTTGGGACTACTGCTATGAGAGATTTCTCCTTATAGAAACGAAAAAAGAAATACCACCTAATCCTTATTATAAGTTCAATTTGGGTAAAATTAGAAAGAAGGTCTAGAAGGGAATATTATTTGTTTTGAAAGATCTTAAAAATTATAATTATTTAGAAGGATTAAAATCCAAAATATAAATGCGTAAATACTAAATTGCCCCGTGAAAACGTACAAGATTCCTAATTTTTTATATGATTTTCTAAAATTCATCCACTCTCGTGAATCTTATTAAAGATATTTATTTTTATATCGATATTATTAATAAATAAATAATAGCAATGAGTAATTTGAACAAATAATTTAATAAGTGAAAATATCGTTCCATATCATTGTTTTGACTGTAGAGGAAAGATCATGATCAAACCAATTTAAATTTAAATTTTATACACAGATATACTATAAATTATACATTATATAATGTTAATTTTTTTTTTCATTTTCATTTATTTTTGAAATGTACTTTGTGATCTATATTTAGTCTGTTATTGATCAATTGAATAATAATGAAATTTATGGAAAAAACGTGACAAGTAAAATAACAAGAAAACAATTTGCTAAGTAATAATAAGGCTTTCACTAGGTGGGATTTGTAACACCCCAAATTTCATACTTCAAATGCGTGGTTTTATAAACAATCGGCAGAGTTTGAGGTGCTACCACTCAGAGTAATATGGAAACGGAGAGCATGCGCTAACGTTTGGATGATGAGTAACTGATACAAAATGCCCGGACATATCGATATCTTGACATATATAAGCCGATATATTAAAAATTTCCCGAAGGAATATTCGTGTGATACAATTACTGAGAACTTGTATAATTACAATTCTTACATGGTAACTATACAACCTTAAACCAAGCCTTAACTAGACTTGGGGCAATGAACCTAACTCGAGTTAATCAAACGATTTGGCCGTGCCGGTGTCTAGTGGAAGTCTCCCGAATTCACGGCGACTCACTGACTGAACCACATAGACGAACCCTTTCTAGACACCAAATGATTTGAAGTAACCTTATTAGATTCATGCTAGAAGGTAGGCTCTGTTAAACTTCTTCCGGCATTTGCTTTGACCGGTGCTTCTTCACGGCTCCGTTCATCAGTGCCTCTCTTTGGCTCTGTCCTTCGGTGCCTCTTCTCGGCTCCAGTTCCTTTCCTAAACTATTAGTCAGTGCTGAGATTCAATGGAATTGAATCTCATGTAACAGTTAACCTCTATAGCAGATATAACAATATATGACAGGTATTCATTACATATCAGCATCAACCAAACATAGCACACAGCAGATGTAAGGTTACAACAATACATAAGCACACAGCAGATGTAATGTCAACAACACAACAGTACATAGCACACATCAAATGTAAAGTTTGCAACGTTTGTACTAACCAGTGCCACGATGGCCCCTCGTGTCCTCAGCGCTAGGAAAACTCAACGGCATTATTATGACTATAACCCGTATAAAGCTGAATGTATAAACAGGTGATCTAAGCCCCATAAACTTAGTCACAGTGCATGACCCAAGACCTAGTCTTGCCCATCACTTCATGAATCAATCAATCATATACAATCATACAAGATATAGGCGATTAAAGTTACTAGTACACGAACGTACCTTCCACGTGTAATAGCCAAACGCCTGACCTTTTGAACCCGACTCCGGACTTCCCGGATATCCTCTACATTATCGTCAGATTATTATATGATATTTGATAAATATCATATTGCTTAGAATAATATCTTAAAGGTTGAATTTACCTTTCTACCCTTGGTGGATGTGTTATTACAATTTTGCCATTACATTTCTTTTAAAACGCAATACTGAAATTTCTGGGCAGAATTTGCTGCAACTTTAAAAACTCATAATTAATTCTAGAAAAATCATTTTGAGGTTCCGTAAAATTTCTCATGACCCTTGACATGTCTATTTTCAAGTAAAAATATTCCAAGAATCTATAACATCAAGAATCATTCCCAGTTTAATATTTTCTCAACGCTGCCCAGTTTATAACTTCATAAACAAGGCTTAAATTCAAAAATATCTTACTACTTGTGTAGAACTCAAAATGCTTTATATTTTATATATTTGGAAAGAGCTACATATCTACTTTATTCATGAAAAATTTCGTGATTTAAAGACTTCATTTGCTACATAAAATAATAGCATCTTTTTCATTGCCTACACAGGATTTAAGCTACCGAAAATTCTACAATTTTATAATCTTGATCTATTGATTCTAAAAATTATTCCCTAACATGTTTTCCACTCCATTTTGTGTTTTAAAAGCAATGGAGACTTCCAAACATGAAAGGGAACATTTCTAACAATTTCCTAGATTAAACTACTATTTACTAAGAACAAAAAGCTAGAGACCAAGAACATTACCTTCAACTTCAACTCCTTCTTCCTTCTTGCTCCAAGAAAACTCTCACTCCCACTCTCTTAATCAAAGGATCAGAGGTGATTGTGATTTTTGGTATGAAGAAATGAGGAGGGTTCATGGCTATTTATAGGAAAATAATGAAGGTTAAGGTGGTCTTTTACCAAGCAATCCAAAATCCCTTCTTTCCTCTCATCCATGGGATTAAATTCCACTTTATTAAATCTCATCTCACCCATTCATGTTTGGTCGACATACATGCTCACTTTTAGCTATTTGATGTGTTTTTAATTAATTGCCAAATGCTTTAGTTTATTTAATATTCACTTTACAATATTAAATCTCCACCTCTTCCCTTGGTCGACATACTCCCATTTAATAAGCATTTAATGTGCTGTTTTAATCAATCAAATATTACATGGTTCTATTCTCTAATTGGTTGTAAAAATAGTTGACTTTTCAACACAAATTTCATCTCCTCTCATTCTTTCATGCGTCACTTTTGTGGGCCATAGAGCTGATTATTTAATCTCCAATTACCCTCCTTAATAAATTGTTTATATGCTCCTTAATTATATTTTGGCATCAGCTAACTCAATTACATGAAGATTTAGACTTAATTAATTGAGATATTATTTCATTCTCTTTTAAATATAATTAGCCCTCTTTTGATACTTTTTAATTTGTCTCTAATTAATTAGGAGAATTCATGCAATTAATCCTAATTAATGGAACCTAATTTGCCCATTATTTTCTAATTGACACTTAATTCAATTAAGTGTTTTTATAACTTTTCCATGGCTCTTTTAATCTTAAAATAGCCCCTAAATAATGTCACATAATTAACCTTTGGTTAATAAATTCCAAAGTGAAATTTGGATGAAAATATAATCAATAGATTATAATTCTTTGAGACACATATTCACCTTTGTATTTTAATAATTATTTTCCAAAATACAATGTTTATAAGAGTCATGAAAATTAGGGTATTATAGGATTTAGGGAGAAATAGATGTCGTAGCCTTATCCCACATTCAGAGAGGATGTTTTCAAAATTTGAACTTATGACCTCTTGATTATACTTGTTGTTAGTGCTTAAATTAATAACTAAATTATGCAGCACAAAGGCATAATCTAAGTCGTATTCTTTTGCATAGGGTCAATAATATTTCATAACTAAATTTAATTAAATGTGAAAGATTTAAGAAAATAAAGAAAATATGATTTTGGGATTTTTTTAATAATAAAAACGAAAATAGAAATAAATAAAAATAGAAAAAACGAGTGCAAGCTAATGTGATGTTAATCTCCTAGAGAATATATATGTGTTGTCATTGTTCAAAAATTATGGACTTGTATATAACTAAGCATTAAAGATAAACCCTAACTACTTGAGGATCTAGAGCATTACATTTTTCTTCCTTTTGGACTTAGAAAAACTAAAAGTATGGGTATGAATTGGACATTGAATCTAAATGATTAAAAATACATAATATAAATATGTAATCATCCTTATTTTTATCATTTTTAGATCAAAAACATAATACAACATAAGAAATACTTAAAACTTAAACTTAATAAAAGCGGTGATCATAAATATTTATTTATTTTGTAGAGAATAAGGCAAAACAAGTGAGAGCGAGGGAGGGAGGACGTTGACACCATATGTTAGAGCTTTCTTAAATATTTATAGTGTTTTATATTAAAGATATATATTTTCTGATATGACTAAAATTTGTCAAAAAAAAGATTAGTTATATCTTTAATAAATATATTATATCTTCAAAAAAAATGATATATATTATATATCATTTTTATTTTCTTACATCAAATATCTAATGTTTTCATTAAAGATATGTCTCAAAATCATGTTTTTACTATATATATATATATATATATATATATATTAACAACATGATTTTGAGACCCAACGAAGCCTATCCCTGTAATAAGAATGTCCAAACTTTTTTGGGACAAGATTGTCCTTTACCAAAATAATAGGGATCAAAATGTCACAGTAGGGACAGGATAGACAAATGTGAACACTCCTACAGATAATTGTATTATTAGGGTTAAGGTGCAAAAAATGCACATGTGCTTTATCCTGAGGAGTGCGTGCCTTTTTTTTTATCGGAAAGATATTTATATTACTACAAAAAATAGGTACAATATCTGGATACAAGTAAAGCCAGATCCAGTACAACAAAATACATCTAAGACAAAAACAACAACAAAAACAGCCAAATCACCGTACATAAAATATTTAGAAGTAGAAGTAGAATCATAGACAAAACAGCCTCCTCAATATCTGAGGTTAGAAGTGACAACAAAGAAGGTGATGATTGTAAAACCCACCCAAACAGGCACACCTCCTTATAAGCATTACCTGCAACGAGAGCAGCTGTACAGGTACCCCATATTGAGGTTAAGAACCCAAAAAACCCAACCTCAGACGTAAGAAGACCCATGATGTCTAGAAAAAGTCTTCTGCTCCTCTGTTGAATCAGATCTGGTGACCTTGGCCACACAACAAGCAACGCCTCTTTAAATCTGCCCCCAATAACGCAGATCCGAACTACCAAGGGAGAATCGGATGTTATAACGTTCATACAGCCGTCCACCCAAGAGGATTTGAACGTAGATCTTACAGATCTGCTTATTTCATGAGACAAAAACAGAACCAGACAACCTAGTATCTAGGGGTGGAAAAAGGCCAGGGGCCTATCGAGGGGCCGTGGCCCGGCTCGCTAAAAGCTGGCGGGCCCGGCCTCGTCAGCACAGCCGGCCAAGGCCGAAGTTCAGTGTCTGTTTTCCTTAATGCCAGGCTCAGCCTCTTAGTAGGCCGAAAAGCCTTTCAGCCTACTGTTAAGGAGGGCAAAATGGTAATTACACAGTATATATATATATGAATAATTAAATCTGCCTCCCTTTGGCCAATCTCCGGTCGCCAAGTGTCCAGCCATTAAAAAAAAAAAAAAAAAAGCCAAATGCATTCCTCAACTCAACTCCAATCTCATTTCCGCGTGCGTGAGACTAGACCACTCCTCCTGCCTCGTCGCCTCGACCAGTCGTCCACCTCGAAACGAAACCCTAAGTCCCCAAATCCCAAATTCCCGATCGACCACCGTCCCCACTCCCCCACCGTCGGCTCCTCCTTCTACCTTCTTTCTCTTCGGCGACTTTCCGCGTGACCACTCCCGTCGCCTCGAAACCCTAAGTCCCCAAATCCCAAGTTTCCCGATCGACCACCGTCCCCACTCCCCTACCGTCGGCTCCTCCTTCTCGCCTTCTTTCTCTTCGGCGACTTTCCGCGTGACCCTTCCTGCGTACGCCTCGACCGGTCAACCTTGAAACCCTAAGTCCCCAAATCCCAAGTTTCCGATCGACCTCACCGTCCCCACTCCCCCATCGTCGGCTCCTCCTTCTACCTTCTTTTCGTCGGCGATCGGTGTGTGTCTCGACTCTCAGGCCGCGATTCTCCTCCTTCTACCTTCTTTCTTTCAGTTTGTTCGGCGATTGGCGAGGGAGTCCGACGAGCGAATCAGAGTCGATCTGTGTCTTCCTGTTCTTCGCTGTCCACTGTCCAGCCCCAGGTAATCAAGTAGTTTCTTCTTCTTCTAGAGTCGATCTGTGACTTAGAGTTGGCATATGTTTGTTATATGGTGAAATATTCTCATTTGTTAGTAGATTAATTTAGTATTAGCTGAATCTTTGTTTCAGTTTCTGAGTGTTGCTATGACATAAAACCCCAAATTAACCTGGGTAAAGGCTTTGGGATCCATTTCTTCTCTTCTTGCTGATGATGATTCATGCGTGCAAAAGCAGTGGTTTCTGTTTGTTTATTTGTCATTAGGATTGGGTTCTGTAACTTGATAATTGAATGTGTGTATTGAGATTTCTATTTGTTTATCTTTGTCATTAGGATTGGGTTCTGTAACAAGATAATTTAATGTGTGTATTGAGATTTCTATTTGTTTATCTTTGTCATTAGGATTGGGTTACGTAACTTGATAATTTAATGTGTGTATTGAGATTTGTTTGTTTGTTTGTCATTAGGATTGGGTTCTCGTAACTTGATAATTTAATGTGTGTATTGAGATTTGTTTGTTTGTTTGTCATTAGGATTGGGTTCTCAGTAACTTGATAATTTAATGTATGTGTTTCCTTTTAGTTTGATGTAA
Source organism: Acacia acuminata (assembly GCA_019022655.1). Taxonomy (NCBI): domain Eukaryota; kingdom Viridiplantae; phylum Streptophyta; class Magnoliopsida; order Fabales; family Fabaceae; genus Acacia; species Acacia acuminata. The sequence goes on from JAFJYI010000235.1 coordinate 309,557, forward strand.
TTTTATCTTTAATCATGTTTCTATTAGTGGTATGATTGCATTGTGCTATTAGAGTGTCTCGTTTGAGCATTAATTTAAAAGGACAAGTTTTATTTCACATGTGAAATGATTTGCATTTAATTTTAAGGGTTGGTACCATTTTTTGTTTCTCAAGTTTGCTCAAACTTTGGTTTTAGTGCCTTAACCTTCAAACGAAACAAGCAAACTTGCAAATATGGACCGTGGAAAACCTGAAGAGTAATTGACTTGTATTGTTGATCAGTTAGATGCTGTTTTTATACCATATATACAGAATAAGAGACATAAATGAACTATGTAGCTTTTACAGTTGACTCAAACTGACATTATCTTTGCTTGTTCATGTGTATGTAGTGTGTGCTGAAAGAAAACCATCATACAAATATAGAATTACTTTTTTTTTTTTTTTTTGTAAGGACAAGGATGCCTCTGAACTGGGAAGCTCTCATTGAGTTCTTGGCCTCTGTTAGGAGGCGCAGGAGGGAGTTTCTCTAAAGGAGGCAATATGTATGTATGTGCGAGTCTCTTTCTTTAGCTGCGATGAAGGTTTCTCTCTTATCTCTTATCTCTCTTTCTTTAGAAATTCTTGGTAATTAAGTCTCTTTTGTAATTGTAGGACCTCTAACCTCTTAGTAATTCCCTATACGTGTCATGCTTCTTCCGAACCTTGTTTATAAATTCTTGGTAATTAAGTCGATCCACCAATGATCTAAAATATATTTAGTAACATAATTACTTCTTTGAACCTTGTTTAATTATGTGTTTCGGTCCTAGTTCATGTCATCCCCATTTCAGAGTGAAACAATGTCATCTAATTCAGTTCCTCCTCCTAATGTCAACTTGGGTGATATCTCTCAACAAGTACCAACAGATTCAAGTGAACAAGCTACTCAACAAACTAGTGAGAAAATTGTTAGTGATGATGAAGTTATTAAGAAGAAGAGGCGAAAAACTTCAGCTATTTGGGACGATTTTGATCAAGTTGAGACTAATGGTGGTCTCAAAGCTACATGCAATTCTTGCAAACGATCATTTTCATACTCAGGGAAGGGAGCTAGCACTACCCATCTATGGAGACATCTAGAGAGTTGCGATACAAGGAAGCTCCTCATTGCTGCAAAACAAAAGCAATCCACCATTCCATTTCGACCTTCTTTGACTAATCCATTTTTGGCGTCGGGTGCTAGATATTCTAATGAGAAGATGAGGGAAATAATTGCTACGCAATCATGGTGCATGAGCATCCTTTTAGCATTGTTGAGGATGAAGTTTGGATGTGGGGTTTCCAATATGCTAATTCTGAATTTCGAAATATTCTCGCAAGACAAAGAAGAACCGATTGTTTGGCCATATATGAGGAGAGAAGAAACAATTGAAGGCCTTGTTACAAAAGGTGAGCAAGATTAGTTTGACTATCGATATGTGGAAATCAAGTCATCAGGTGACTGAATACATGGTTATTATTGGGCATTTCATCGATGCGGGGTGGAATCTTCAAAAGAGGGTTTTGAGTTTTGTGAAAGTTCCTGCCCCTAGACGAGGAATTGATGTGGCTGATGCTATTTTCAAGTGTTTGAAGGCCTGGGGAATTGAAAACAAAGTATTTTCTGTGTCAGTGGATAATGCTTGTTATAATGATTCTTGTTTGAGGGCTCTAAAGGACACTTTATCACTTAATAGTACTTTACCTCTGGGCGGTGACTTATTTCATGTTAGATGTTGTGCGCATATATTAAACTTGTTGGTGCAAGATGGCCTTGGTAGAATTAAGGACATTATAAATAATGTCCGTGAGAGTGTGAAATACATCAACTACAATGATTCAAGGCTAAAAGCATTTTGTGACATTGTTGAGCGAAACGCTTGAAGGAAAGGAAGCTCATTCTTGATTGTCCAACAAGGTGGAATTCTACATATAGGATGTTATCTCTCTTGCTTTGAAGTTCAAGTCTGTTTTTTCCGATTATAAGGAAAGAGAACCACATTACAACTATGTACCATCTGAAGAGGATTGGAAGAAGGTTGAAAAGATTTCCAAACTTCTAGAAGTGTTCAATGTAGCCACTCATATCATATCAGGCAATGAGTATCCTACTGCAAATTTGTACCTTGCTGAAGTTTGGAGAGTGAAACAAGAAATTGACAATGCCTTTGATGATGATGATTTCTTCATGGTGGAAATGGCAATCTCAATGAAAGAGAAGTTTGACAAATATTGGGGAGAATGCAACATGGTAATGGCTCTTGCTAGTATTCTTGATCCTAGGTGCAAATTATATGTGATTAATTATTGCTTTCCTTTGATTTACAAGCCTGAGTATGTTGCTTCTGAGAATATAGATAAAGTGGTGAAAGCTTTAAACTCAATATATGATGGCTACGTTGCTGTGTATAAGGAAGAGGCATGTAATGAAGATCATAATGTTGGCAACAACTCTTCTTCCAACGTACCTAGTTCTTCTATAATTACTGGATTTGATCAAATCATGAACATGGTTCGTGAAAAGCAAGCAATTCCCCCTATGAAATCGAATTGGAAGCTTATCTTGAGGAGTCTGTTTTTATGCACGATGGCCATTCTAACTCATTTCTTGCTCTAGAATGGTGGAAAACTAATACCGTGAAGTATAAGATTTTATCTAAGATGGTCACGACATACTAGCTATTCCAATCTCAATCGTGGCATCGAGTCCACATTTAGTCTTTGGAGGTAGAGTTATTGATGAATATCGTTCTAGATTGAATGAAAAATCAATTGAAGCACTTATTTGTGGTGGGGATTGGCTTCGCAACAAGTATGGATTAAAAAAGAAACAAAAGGTATAAATTTTGCATTGTTAAAATAATATCATTTGTTTTACATATTATTTGTTCAATTGTGTTATACTCTAATTCTATATATTTGATTAATTTTTTTCAAGGTCTTTGAAGTGAAGAAGAAATTATATTGAAGATTTGATGTCAATGTCCAAGTGGCTTGAAGAAGAATTTGTATGTTGGTTCTTGTACGTTGGTAACTTGGTGGGATGTTGTAATTTGTAAACTTTATTCATGGGATGTTGGATGTTTAATTTGTATGTTGATGTTGGATGTTGAATTTGTATGTTGGATGTTGTATTTGATTTCATTTTTATGTTGTTGTAGAATCTGGTTTATTGTTGTAAATTTGGCCTATTTAAGCAATTAGGCTGTTTTTACCGTAAACAGGAGGCTGTTTTTCTACTGTTTACAAGAGGCCTGTTTTGCCCGTAACGCAGGAGGCCTGTTTTCGGCCTGTTTTCCTTGAGGCCGCGTGGCCCGTTAGCCTACGCGTAGGATTTTTGAAAATACAGCCTCTTAACAGCCACGAGGCCAGGCTCGAGCCTAAAATTCAGCTCGTAACGGGCCACGAGCCAGGCTCGGGCCGCTTCCCGATAACAGCCAGCCCTGTTTCCACCCCTACTAGTATCACGGAAAAGTAATAAACAAACAGATAAATCTCACCTCCACAGATCAGATCTGGAGAGGAGAGGAAAGGACTCCCCACAAGGACGAGAGGAGGCCACGTCTGACAAAACTCTGAGGGAGAGGACCATAGATCAAGGATCTAGACTCCAAAGCACCTGGACCGTAGATCAAAGATATGGATTCGCAACAACCACTCGGATTCGTCTGTGGCACAAAGGCCGTGGTCACCGGCAGCTTGTGTGTAAGGCACAAGCTGCCGGCAAGGGAGCATGCGATGAAGAAGATGAAGTGCGAGAGGAGGAGAGAAGGAGGAGAAAAGAGAGGAGGAGAATTTTTGAGGAGTGCCTAACACCAAGTGTTTTTTTAGGTGCAAAAGTGCACACATGGTTATGAAATAGGTGCAAAATTACTGTTTAACCATTAAATTTGACTTTGACTGTTAAGTTTGACTTTTTTTGCTGACTGGACGATGACGTGACATTTCAAAGATGTAAAAATACATATGTGGTTTGCAAAAAGAACGCCCAACACCAAGTTCTTTTTCTAAATTTAATAATTTTATTTCAATTAAAGGAGAATTATTATTTCTTCGATATAATTCTTGGAAGGCCAAATTTTTTTTATTTCTATTATTTATTAAATTTCATAGATAGGGTGTGAATTCGAGAAAAGTGAAGATATATTGAAGAACACATTCATCATTTAACACTCAATACCCAAATGACTCCTGAAACTCGGGTTTTCAGACTATGATTCTACATGAGAATTCACAAATAGGAGAATGATCATAAGGAGATGATGTGGTATAAATTTGAAGATAGAGGAAAACGCAATCCATTAATTGAAGATTGTTTAAAATAGTGGAAGAACACTTCTGTCATCCGTTGATTGACATTCAAATCAAAACCATAAAACCGGCAAAAGCCCTAAAAACGCATTATAGTTTGAGCAAAGAGATAATTAACTGGGACAAAAAAGACGCTCTGCTAGGGTTTGGGTTTCTGTGCCCTAGTCATGCAAAAGGCAGCGGCTCGTGGTCTGTCGTCGGACGAAGCAGATATCCTTCAACGCAGCAAGAAGAAAGTCAAAGGAGGAGACGACGTTTTCTCCAACGAACAGACTATGGTACAATGAGAAGAGGATTGGATGACAAGCCAATCAAGTTTCAAGGCGATCCTCATGAAGCACAATGGAGAATGGGAGTCCGAAGAAGAGAGAGAATATGACGAGGACATCGAGATGGAGGGAGTGAAGAATTAGGACAAACAACAGGCGAACCAGGCCAGTAAATCTAATGTAACGTTGGAAACGCGTGACGATGGTAAGATAAATTTCAAATTGTCCGAAGAGTTCAAGGAAAAGGTGTGGAAATCTTGGAGACAATCTCTTATCGTAAAACTCCTGGGGAAGAAAGTATTTGTTGGCTTTATGAAAAAAAGGTTGGAAAGTATGTGGGCAAGGGAGGGAAGGATCAGGGTAACCGATATAGAGAATGACTATTTCTTGGTTAAATTTGAGAAGAAGGAGGACATGGAGTTTGCACTACTAGCAGGACCATGGATTATATCTGACCATTATCTAGCAATCAGGTTGTGGGAGCCAGATTTTCAAGCGCTTCAGGCATCATTACCCATGTTACGGCTTGGGTAAGATTGCCCAGCTTTCCGGTTGAATATGTGAACACACCCTTGATAAAGAGTGTGGGAAACTGGTTGGGGAAGTTTATGAGATTGGACACTGCGACCACAACACTTGCCAGAGGAAAGTTTGCCAGAATCAGTGTAGAACTGGACCTCAATCAACCCTTATAAAGTGAATATTATATAGAAGGAAGGTACAAGTAGGTGGAGTATGAAGGCTTGCACCTCATTTGTTTCCGATGTGGCAAATACAGGCATAATTCCCAAACATGCCCTATTGATCCCCAACCAGAAATGCTGGCTGTGCTGGAAAGAGAGGAAGCTTCAAACATGGAGGAAGATCTGACTGAAAAGTGTAAGAACGATGGAGAGGACGGAGCTCCCAACTTCGGCTCGTGGATGGTAGTCACGAGGACTCGAAGAGGAAGAATGCAGGGTGGCCGAGGCGGGAGTTCACAAGGGAATAGACAGAACGTGGCGCAACCTAGAGGTCTCTCAATCTCGAAGCTACCAAATCGGGGTAGCGTGGAGGATGATGGTGATGCGAGAGGTAACTAAAAAGGGGCAAGAGGATGGAGAGGTTGAATCGGGAGGTCAAGCGACATCATTACAAGTTGGAAGTCCAAAACGAAGAGAAGCAAGAGACAAAACCAAACTGGTGGAGACAGAAACCAAATTTAAACTTGTGGAGGAGGGCAAAGAAGAAATCAACGCCCACTTGCAAGGGAAGGATAGGAGACCGAGTGGTGGGATAGGATGTAATAAAACACAAGGAGGAACGGGGGCTGCGATGGTTGCAAAAAACCAAAAGGAAGACAAGAAGGCGGTGGACAATGCTCGAGAAGCCAAATACCTCAACCAAGCACACATATATCAACTTGTGAGGAACGGGACCACATGTTGGCAAGTGACTCAACGAGTGAGATGAACTTTGTAAGGGATCCGAGACCCCTGCACTCGGAACCAATGGCTATGGGGGAGCTTTTGGAAGGGAGAGATGAGCCAACCAAGATCAGAATAGTGAAGCAGGAAAACAATTTGCTGCAGGTGCAATATCAACTTGCACCGGACACAATCCGTTTTTAATGTCTATGAATTTTTGGAATTGTAGGGGGGCAGCTAAGTCTAAATTAGGGCACACCCTCAAAATGATGGTAGAGAAGCACAATGTTTCCTTGGTGGCACTCATGGAAACAAGGACAAATGTCATACATAGCAGCAAATTAATGAAAAAGATTAACTTCGATAAAGTCATTATTGAAGAAGCCTCGGGGTTTTCAGGCGGAATTTGGGTAATGTGGGACTCAAAAAGAACTAAAGTGGAGATCATCAACCAAGTCAATCAATATATCCACATGAGAGTTGAAACTGAGGGCAACAGAAGCTTCTTATGTACAGCTATCTACGCCAACCCTCAAGAGACAATCAGACATGTAATGTGGGATGGGGTGGCCACTATCAGTCAATCCATTACTGAGCCATGGATAATGGCTGGTGATTTCAATGACATAAGGTGCGCATCGAGAAAATAGGTGGTTCGTATCCTGACCTATCAAAATGCCAAAGATTCCAAGCTTTCCTAGACAGATGTAGAGTAGAAGAGGTGAGTTCCACAAGTGCAAAACTTACATGGCAGGGGCCAAAGTGGAACCACCTTGACAGGTGTTCAAGAAACTTGATAGAATTTGTGCAAATTTGCAGTGGAGACTAAACTTCGAAAATGCTACAGCTCAGGTTCTTCCTAGAATACTTTCAGATCACAGCCTCCTCCTACTATCAGTGAGGAACTGAGCAGAGGTATGAGGTGATAGGCCATTTAGATTCATGGCAGCTTGGTTGGACCACCCAGGTTTTGGCAAATTGATGGATGACAAATGGCACACAGAAACGGAGCTCAAACTAATGCTTGCGAATTTTACCCCTCATCTAAAAAGATGGAACAAAGACATCTATGGGAATATCAATAATAGAAAGAGGCAACTATCTGACAGAATTGCAAATGTGTAGAAAAAAAGGGAACATGGGAATTGTATGAGACTTCAAGAAATAGAGGAGCAATTACAGACAGAGTTGAACAGGACGCTGGAAGATGAGGAAATGATGTGTTACTAGAAATCTAGACACAAATGGATCGTAGATGGGGATAAAAACACTAGATACTACCACCTTAAGACAGTGATAAGGAGGTGCAGCAACAAGATCACAAGACTCAAAAGTAATTTGAATGTATGGATTGAAGATCCATATGAGCTACACGAGCATGTATGCAACTTCTATAAAGAGTTATTCTCAGAGGAGATGCAGAATCGTAGATGGCTTATGTCTGATAACCTGTGGCCCAGATTGGACCAGGTAGATCTCCGTTCGCTAGAGTCCCCACCTAACGATCAGGAGATCTGGAAAGGGATGTGTTCCATGGGATCATATAAGGCCCCTGACATCAATGGCTTTTTTTTTTCCGGAGACAATGGAACAAGATGAAGACCCAAGTTTGTGTTGCAATCAAGAGATTATGGGATCACCCAGGCGAGATTGGAGATATCAACTCAACCCTCTTAGTTCTCATTGCTAAAACTAAGAAGCTAGACTGAATTGCTCAGTTTCGCCCAATCTCATTGTGCTCGGTCTTATACAAGTTCCTGTCAAAAACTATTGTATCAAGATTGAAGCACCTTATGGAGAAGGTTGCCTCTCCATACCAGGTCAGTTTTGTCCCCAACCGACAAATTCAAGACAATATAACAATTGTGCAGGAACTCATTCATTCTATGAACAAGATGAGAGGACGAAAGGCTTATATGGCAATCAAGATTGATCTTGTCAAAGCCAATGATAGAGTTAGCTGGCAATTTATTCGCAGAACCTTAGAAGAAATCCGTATCCCAGAAGAGCTAATCAGGTTAATAATGCAGTGTTTGACAACAAGTGGCAAAATGTCTTATGGAATGGAGGGAAAACGGATGACTTTGAACCTTCCAGAGGCCTACGGCAGGGGGACCCTCTATCCCCATATTTGTTTGTCCTGGCAATGGAAAAATTATCGCATATCATTACAATTGCGGTCAATGGAGGAATATGGAAGCCCATAAGTGCTGGCAGAGGAGGACCAAAGATCTCTCATTTAGTCTTTGCAGATGACCTAATGGTGTTTATGGAAGCAAAGGAGGATCAGATACATAGCCTGCTTAAGTGCCTAAAGCTCTTTGAAGACATGTCTGGGGGAAAACTCAGTGTAGAGAAAACTTGTGTGTTCTTTTCTAAAAACACACCGACTGAAGCCATGGATAGGATAACCCAAACCAGTGGATTTAAACGAGTCAAAAACATGGGAAGGTACCTTGGGGCGATGATGCAACATGGAACGGTCTCAGAAACTCTATACGAAGGAATTATTGAGAAGGTTCGTGATAGACTAAATAATTGGAACCAACTATGTTTGTCACAAGTAGGGCGTATAACATTATCCCAATCGGTGTTGGCATCGATACCTTTCTTCCGGATGTAAAGTTGTAAACCGCCCGTCGGTCCGCGTAACATGGAGAAAATGCAAAGGGATTTTATATGGGGTGATACGAGAATCGAGAAAGCATCATTCCATCGGTTGGGAGATCGTCACTTCCCGAAGGCGGATGGTGGTTTGGGACTAAAGCGCTTGGAGATCATGAATGACTCTTTCTTAGCCAAGAAAGCTTGGATGATGCACTCTGAGCCACACTACCTTTGGGCACAGGTACTAAATGCCAAATACAAGTCCGGCAAAAGGGCTGGGTCGTTGTTTGAAGTTCGAAGGGAGGACTCTCGTCTTTGGACAAATTTATGCAGGATGTGGCATGTATTGGAAGATAGGCTTGTCTGGGAGGTGTGAGATGGAAGACACGCCTGATTCTGGAAGGATAGATGACTACTAAGTTCAAGCAATTTGGAGGACATGTTGCCGGGTGCGAAGCCTGCAATAAGCGAGAACCTAAGGGTTGTTGAAATGGTTAACCTTGCGGGTGAATGGAATTTACAGCGGATCAGTACTTGGCTACCAAAGAACATTGTGGACATGTTTCATAGCGTCCTTCCCCCCTCTCCGGAGGAGGGTCCTGATAGGAGGATATGGTGCCTCACTGACTCTAACTCAATCACTGTTGGGGCTCTATACAAGTGCCTATCACACCACAATGCAGTGGAGGAGATTTATCAGAGAGTGTGGAAGAGACCTTGGATGTGGAATGGACTGCATAAAGTTAGAATTTTTGCATGGAAGATGGTGCACCAACGTCTACTCACGATGTGTAGAATTGCCAGATGGAGTGGAGGTGATGGGCTATGCCCTTGCTGCAAAAGGGAGCCTGAATCATTAATGCATGCTCTTAGGGACTGTACCACCACTAAGAGAATTTGGGAGAACATCGATATCACTAACCTTGATTGGAGTTTTTTCAATCAGGATACAAAATCATGGCTGGTACATAACTTTGCGGCTGCTGATAATTGTAACGTTCCGGAAAGATGGCTAACGGCTTTCCTTATAACATGCTGGAAAATCTAGAACTGGAGGAATAAGATTAACCAGGGGGAAGAGGTGCCTCCCCAGGAGGTCAAAATGGAGCACATAAGGAGATTGATTCAGGACATGGAAGAGGCGGCATTGCGCAATGGCATGCGAGGTAATGCTGGAGCGAGCGAACTCAATATAGCCTGGCAATTCCCTAATGAGGGCTATATAAAGATAAATACTGATGGAGCAGCGAGAGGAAATCCTGGTTTAGCAGCCTGCAATGCAGTAATTAGAAACACACAAGGTCGCTGGTTGGGTGGCTTTGCTTTTAGGCTGGGAATCTGTTCGGCATACAGAGCTGAACTCTGGGAATTCTGCATGGATTATAGGAAGCCTGGGTACAAAAAGGTAATTCTGGAAGTGACTCGTTAACAGCGGTCACTGGGCCCACCGAGGTGGTGGAGCAGTCAGTGAGATTCGCCTTTTATCTCGTATACAGACATGGATGAACAAAGAATGGGAGGTGCAACTACTATTGGAAATTATGCCCTAGGGGCAAGTCATTATTCTCCATTAAGTTATCACTTCATTCGCATGTTTATAGTGATAACTGCATCCCTGGATATATCTTATAGATTATCCTAAATGTCCCTGATCGGTCATCTACGCGGGAGCGAAGATGAGATAAGACCAGTATGACTTTGATGAGGTATGGAGATACGAATCAAAGTCATGGGCACTTGTAGGAGTACAAGGTGTCGGACCGACCCACTATGAGAAAGCTGCATGGATCTAGTCATAAGCTTATCTCATGTATAGCCGCGTCACGACACCCTATGACCTGAGATCATCATGGATTCCTACATGATGAGTCACTGGTCTTTGACCTAGTCAAAAGTCACCTTTAATCGGGTGATGATAAAGGCTTGGATCGGGATCTGTGGTTTTCATGCGGAGGAATGTGAATGGTCAAGATGGAATTTGTCCCTCACATTTGTAGAGAGATAATACTGGACCCCTCGATGAGTGAGTCTAAGAAATGTATGGCCATACTGTGATGGAAAAGAGTTTCCATTTCACTTATTAGACTACTCGAGAATCGAGAAAGTAATGGTCAAGAAAAGGAAGTTGACATTATCCATGCCTCATCCGTGACCAAATTATTGCGTGACAAAAGGGACGTGACATGGTTGTACGATAGGTTGTATCGTGTCATCGATCCTCATGTGAATTGGGTAGTTGCAATGTCTTGCTAGAGGCTGCTTGCGACTTGTGGGTCGGGTATAAAGATTGGCCCAACGCCAATCTCATATGGGCCTCGTAGGTCGCACACAAGAATAACCCAACACGAGCAAAAGTGTCAGATTCATATCAATCTTAGATTAATATGAGATTTAATGAATACTTAATTTAATCTGGGGGTGAATATATATATATATATATATATATATTAAATTCGAAAATTATTATATATTAATATTATTAATAGAGATTATAATATTAATATATATAATATTTTTTTGTATTTAATTTATTTAATAAATTAAATATCTAAAACAAATAGAGATATTGTATCTCATTTAATTTTCGAATAAAGATATCATATATCTATTTAATTTAAATTGAGATATAGTATCTTAGATTTAATTAAATAGATAGATATCATTTCTCGGATTTAATTTATAGAGATAAATTAAATCAGAAGGCTTTTGATTTGGATTAAATAAATATATTACATTAGATCTATCAGATAGATTTAATTAATGTATTTTTTAATCAAAATTCAAAATTCGAATTTCAGATCCGGCTTTTAATTCGGATTAAATAAATGTATTAGATTAAATCTATTAGATAGATTTAATTGATAGATTTTAATCTATATTTAAAATTTGAATTTCAAAATTAATGAGGATTAATTTTATATAATACGCCGATCGGGTTTGTAAAAGACTTGTACGAGACTTTTTGTCGAGCGTATTACGTAAAGCCACGAGAAACCTTACACGGTGAAATTGAGAGAGACGCAAAATTCAAAAGGTGCTAGCACGCCGCCGCAATCGGGTTCGGGAATTATTCGTTTGGATACCGGTAGAGGAAGCCGATTCTAAACGAATTCTTCTACTCTACCAGGCAGACCCCACGGCAGTTAGTAGGGAGCGCAGTGTGGCGTTTCCTAGTTTTTAGTTAGGTTTTTTTTCGGTTTTTCTTACCAAAAAAAAAAAACCATAAAACCGATTAGGTAGATTCACAAACAGAAGAATCATCAAAACGAAGAGAATCATGACTTCAAAATGACGCACGCATTAATTGAACATTGTCCGGAATCATGAACAATGAAGAAAGAGAAGATCAATCAATCACGATCAGATCGACTTACAGAGATAAACAGAGTGCACCAGGCGGAATTATCTTCATCAGTAAAAACGAATGAAGATCGAACTCATCGAAGATCCAAAAACAGAGAGCTCGTTATTGATAACACGAACCTTGTACAAGAGACCAGGAAGGTGGATTGAAGCTCAACAAACCTATGATTCATCTTCAACCTTCGATCACACTCAATCACAAGGCTCTCTCTCCTTTCTACATCTCTAATGCGCTTGCCAGAGATTTTCCCTGCCGCCTCCTCGGCCATTCGAACAACAGGTTCATCAGAAGGAGGCGGAAGTTGATGGACCAATAGTAATGGCCTAACAGCGCCAATTCTAAGACGATCCATGGCGCGAGAGGAAGGCGATTTTGCGAAGATTGGGCTTTCACCGGAGGAGTATTAATAATTTTCCTTAATTAAAATAAAATTCTTGAATTAAAAAAAGAAATTTTTGTTGGTCGCTCTTTTTGTGAAACCACATGTGTATTTTTGCACCTTTGAAAGCCACGTCATCATCCAGTCAGCAAAAAAAGTCAAACTTAATGGTCAAATGGTATTTTTGCACCTAATTCGTAACCACATGTGCACCTAAAAAAAGCACTTGGTATTGGACGTTCCTCAAGGTAAAGCATATGTGCATTTTTGCACCTAACCCATTGTATTATATTAGATGTGGAGATGGAGGAATCTGCAAGTCTTTTTCGGAGTTGGCTTCTGTCTGCTACGAACTTTATCCGCTGTAACGAAACAACGCCGTTTTGGGGCATCAAAACCGAGGTTGATGCCTTTTAAAAAAAAAAAAAAAAAAAATTCAGGGTACCGACCGATACTAAAAAAAATACTTCAGGATACTTTATGGTCTTGAAAACTTATTTCATGGTCTTAGAAAAAATATTTCAGGATATTGAATGCTACTAAAAGGATACTTCAAGATACTGAAAAAATACTTTATGATCTTGAAACAAAATTTAGAGGTATTGATTAGTACTAAAAATATACTTCACGATACTGATGAGGAATCCTTTCCTTCGTGGCAAAGAGCCTATTCGTTGCGAGCAGATGCGGAATTTCAACTTCATGATGTTGAAAATTTATTTTAGGATCTTAAAAAATATTTCATGGTACTACCGATATTAAAAATATACTTCAAAATATTTTTTCAAGATATTAAGATAAATTTCTAACATCATGAGGTTTTTTCCCAACTAATCAGTATTCTAAAGTATTTTTTTTAATGAGTACCTGAAATATTTTTTTAAAGAAAAAAAGGCATCAACCTCAGTTTTTATGCGCCAAAACGATGCCATTTTATTACAGCGGATGAAGTTCGCAGCAGCGGACAGAAGACAACTCCATCATTTTCACATCAATTAAAACTAATTATTCCATAGCTAATTGAGCACTCTCTGACCCGGAAGTAAATCATAACTACTTCCGCCGATAGTACACGCCTCAATATAGTACAGTGAAGACGTGCTAATCCATCGGAAAGGTACTTACATCAAATGCAGGAGATAACAAAAATAAAGAACACAAATCGAAAACACCAATTGGGAAAACTTCGTTGCATCCTCTGAACATTTAATATCAAAGAGCTATAAATGTTGTGGTCAAAAACTAGTGTACAAGTAAATAGAAGTTGTCCTGAGTAAAAACTGTAAAACCTACGCTTAAAAACTATCGTTTTTACTTAAAAAAAAAAAAAAACCTATTTTCATTCCCCCCAAATTAAAAGATTATTGTTTGATGTTGTTTTTGTGATGGCCAATTCAAGATTTGACAAAAAAAAAAAAAAAAAAAGAAAGCTCAAAACTCTCATGCATATAATTTTGATGATCTTTCATCCAAGAATGATTGGATAGTGAAAATGTAGAAGATTGGGAAGATGTAAAAAATTTAGATGTTAATGTCTGTGATAAGAAAAATTTGATTGAAGTTGGAGTGACGAAACCTATGAATAATCATTTTTTGAACATTCCAAGTTTTGCAAATGAATTTGTTATTATAAGACTAAGAGAAGAGCACATTAAAGATATACAAGTTGATGTGTGTTTGATTTGAATCAACTAATATAATTTAAGAATTGTTAAATTTTATTTTTTTGGTGTTCGGAATTTGGTTGGAGTTGTTAAACTCTTTTAAATAGTTATGTGACTTATATATTTTAAATATGAAGTTGTTCATTAAATTTTGAGCATTGATTTTTGTTTTTTACACGCACGTACGCACACACGCACGCACACACACACACATGTGTGTGTGTTTGTATAGATATGAAATTTTTGTATCTTGACTTAACTTTAAGTAGTAGAAACTTTATGTTTCGTGTTATTTCAATAATTTACGTCTTTACCACCCTCTTCCGTTTCTCTAGAGAAACTCAATTTTGACAACATTGGCTACAAGGCTTTTATGTTTCGTGTTATTTCAATGATTTACGTCTTTACCACCCTCTTCCGTTTCTACGTAGAAACTCAATTTTGACAACATTGGCTAAAAAGCTTTCTCAAATTTTATTGTACTCCTTAGGTCTAATTTAAAATTAAATTTTTTAGTTAAAAAAATTTATTCCTTGTCTTATCTATGACTAAGATGATCTTATAAATTTTCATATGTAATTTATAAATACTCATATTTGACTTATAAATTCTCATACGCGTCTTGTAAATAAATAGCATGTATTTTTATGAATATACTTCTTAGATCTTTTACATGGGTGAGATATTGCCTTATAATTTCACTTATTTATATTATAAATAAGCATATTTAATTTGTAAGTTCCCATTGGGTTTTATAAATAGTCATATTTTATTTTTATGGGTTCAATTGTCTTTTCATCAACAAATTTTAATTTCAAGTTAGTTTTAAGGGTGTAATGAAATTTTTAATTTTTTTAATAGTGGGGTGGGTGTTGTGTGAAATTTTCTCACATCAATTTGGTGATACATACACACCTGAAATGTGTACAATACACGCATCCCCATATATGTAAAGCACTCTTCTTTTGGGTTCAAAGAGCTTAGTTGTGTATGATCCCAATGCTCGCTATGGCATGCCTATGGATTCAAAAATCGTATACATAAAATAATGTTCTCACATTAAACGCCGAATTTGAATTTAGAATCTTACGAGTTATGGACAGTTTCATTGGCTGTAGTGCACACATTTTAATACAAAAGAAATGTGATATTTTCACCCAATAAAATAAAATAAAATAAAATAAAGGCTGTAATATTGAATAAAAAAAGCTCTGGGAATCTCTCATCTCAATACAAGACATCAATTTGGCTATATTTATACTCTACGTACGCCTGGAAAACTCTGTACAAGCTAAAGAATTCACAAAGCCATGGACTTGTTCACAGTACTGCTGCTTCTTCTGTTTCCATTTCTGTGGGCAATCCTTCACACTTTCATCTCCAAAAAATTCTCCAGATCTTCAAAACTCCTCCCTCCAGGGCCTTCTCCATTACCAGTAATAGGAAACATCTTAGATCTTGGCACCAAGCCTCATGAATCCCTCACTATTCTCTCGAAACGCTATGGACCCATCATGACCCTTAAGCTCGGAACCATAACCACCATAGTTATCTCCTCTTTTGAAATGGCCAAACAAGTTCTTCACGATAATGACTTGGCCTTGTCTAGCAGAACAGTCCCGGACACTGTTGCTTCTCTCGGCCATGACAAAGTTTCAGTGGTTTGGATTTCTGCTTCTGCTAAATGGAGATCTCTCAGAAGAGCTTGTTCCACCGAACTCTTCTCCCCTAAGCGCCTAGACTCTACTCAGTCTCTTCGTCAGAAAAAGGTAGAAGAGCTTCTAGATTTTGTCCAAGAACGATGCGAGAAAGGGGAAGCTGTGGATATTGGTGAGGCTGCTTTTACTGCAGCTCTTAACTCAATATCTAACACTTTCTTCTCCATGGATTTTGCTTATTATAGCTCTGAGAAGGCTCAGGAGTTTAAGGACACTATATGGGGTATAATGGTGGAGGCTGGGAGGCCAAATATTGTGGATTATTTTCCTGTGTTTAGAGGAATTGATCCACAAGGTGCACGAAAAAGGATGGATTATTATTTTGGTAAGTTGCTTAAGTATTTTGATGGTATTGTGGAGGAGAAACTGCGTTTGAGAGCCTCAAAGACTGAATCTGAGATCTCCAATGATGTGATGGATTCATTTCTAAATTACATGATAGATGGCCAGTTGACTCGCGAAGAAGTTCTTCACTTGTTTCTGGTTAGTACTTTTGCTTTAATTTGAGAAGTTAAGAAAACATTTGGGAAGTTAAGAAAATTCGAGGGCTATTAGAGGAGCGGCATCAGACACAGCAAATCCCTTTGAAAACTTATTGTTCAATCAGAAACTCTCTCAATTGAACTTCAAATTACTGTTTTGTAGGATTTATTTGCTGCTGGGATTGACACAACTTCAAGCACAGTAGAATGGGCAATGGCAGAGCTTATGCACAATCCAGAGAAATTGGCAAAAGCGAAACAAGAGCTTGAACAAGTTATTGGCAAAAATGGCAACTTTGAAGAATCAAGAATCCCAGAATTACCATGTTTAAACGCAGTCGTGAAGGAGACTCTTCGCTTACATCCACCTGTTCCTTTTCTGATACCTCGCAAATCAGAAAACGACGTTCAGGTTGGTGGGTTCGAAGTGCCAAAAAATTCACAGATTCTTGTGAACGTGTGGGCCATGGGAAGAGACTCTAGGGTTTGGAAGAAACCATATTCGTTTGAGCCGGAGAGGTTTTTGGAGGGCGGAGATCAACATGAGATTGATTTTAAAGGTCGTGATTTTGAGTTAATTCCCTTTGGAGCGGGAAGAAGGATTTGCCCTGGATTGCCATTAGCAAATAGGTCAGTGCCCTTCATGTTGGTGACTCTTTTGCATAACTTTAATTGGGTTCTTGAGAATGGTTTGAAGGCGGAAGAGATGGACATGACTGACAAGTTTGGGTTGACTTTGAAGAAAGCTCAGCCTCTTAGAGCTGTGCCTACTAGGCTTTGAATTTTGTTATTGCAATATAATATCTTAATAATGTATTTTTTTATTAATGTTTTTTGGTCAATGTATTTGTTGTTGATGTTTAAAACGAATAAATAAATGAATATGATGTGATTTGGAATATTGGCCTAATACTTTTGGCATATTAATCTATAACAGTAACACTTAGTAATCTGATTCTATTTATAATTTACTTTTAAATATTTAACGTAGATTGAGGAGAACCTTAAATTACATTAAACTTGTCTTGAAATTCATCAATTTTTTAACTTTATCTTTATTTAACATACATTATAGAATATGAGTACAAAGTCAATATAATAGTAAATAAATGATAAAATTATACATTTATGTAAACAAGTTTCTATCCCTACCCTATGAATTGGACCAAAAAATGTCTATTATCTTTTCCCTATGAATAGAGCTAGAGGAGTAGTAGTTTTGTGACAAGGATCATAGGCTTCGTGTCTATTGCTTATTTAAAAATGATAAACATTGTGTCCATGATATTTTTTTATAAAAAAGATTTGATAAGATCCTCTATATTTTGCCCAACTGTTAAAGTAATTAAGGGCGTCAAGGAAGCGTGGACTTAGAGGGCATGTGTACTTGAAAAATAAAGAAAGATAAGAGCCTTCCTATTTTAAACTTATATTTTTTAATTAAAAATTTATCATTGACTTTTACATTTAAACTAAATCTTTTTTTGTTTATATCTTAATTATTTAAATTATAAATATGAATACCCTAGTACAGACAATTGAATTAAAACCATAAGTAGGCTGGTGATCTGTCTTTATTGGCCACTACACCTTTGCGTAATAATGACACTTGTGGGTTATGCTTATCCAAGCAACGCCAACGAGAACCTTCTAAATTGTCCAAATATAATTAATGATCCAAATTTAAAGTTTTTGAATTGTAATTTTATACTCGTCTGGTCCTATCCTATCTATTTTAAAGGTAGATTGTGAAGATTTTCTTTGATCCTATTTATATTATAACTGATTTTATTAAATTGATTTTCATGTGAATATATAAGTATAAATTTTGTTTATTATTGTATAGATTATATTTTTATGTTATCACTACTAGAAAGAAAGGCATATATCGCTACATCTAAATCTCTCTCGGCGGAGGAAACTGCTTAAAAACTCTAACTAGTGACAGTTTTTGTAAATATAGATACAATAAGACCAATCGCACTTTTGCACAGTCAAAATAATAATTTTTTTAAACGTTCTATTATTTAATGTGGTCTCAATATATAGGTATTAGATATTATGAAAATTTCAAAATTTAAATTTTTTTAGACCACTCGCTAATACCTCTGGTTTAAACATCCTTTTAAAACCGTTATTCTTTACATCTTGTTTTAAGGGCCCGTTTGGTATAGGGAACATTTAAGGAGGAAGAGAACTTAAAGAATGGAAAGGAAGGGAAGGGAAGATTGAGAGGGAACTTAAAAAAGTTGAAATTGTTTGGTAGACATGGGAATATAAGTAAGTTGAGGGAAGATAAATTGTTTGGTAAGAAGAATTGAGTGTTGGTTAAGAGGGAATGAGAGGTAAAATACCCAGAATGCCCTTGACATAAAAAAGGGAGAAAAAGACTTGGTGATTATATATATATATATATATTAGGCAGACACAGAGCCACCCAAATCGCGACTGTGTTGGTTGAGAAGGAAAATCAAAGAAGCTGCATCACATATCTGATTGAAGTGAAAAAAATTTCATATGAAAATAGACTCCCAATGCGTCACACAGAACCAAAAGCAAGCTCAAAGGAGTTCAGACGAAAGAGATACGGATTTTGGAAGTTGATCCTGGAATTCTCGCATCATATCAGATAGGTTCAGTAATTTGGATGACTTGGTTCGAACGAAGTTGACAGGTTCGAACGTAACACTCACCTAAAAGAGTTCGAGTTCGAACGCATAAACCGACGTGATTTGAAAGCGTCTTTGCAATTAATTTTAGCATAAACTAAAAAGCAGACCACCGGTGACCTTCTTGCATCTCCGACAAGCCACCATCGTTGTCCTCCTCACTGTCATCGTTGGGAATAAGAAGGCCAGAGAGTTTAGAGTTTGGAGTTGTGATTACATCTTTGGAAGGAGAGCGATTTGGGACGACGAACCGAGCCCGAAGAAGAGAGACCACCTTCCACCTCCACGGTCGCAGGGTTAACCACTCGTCTTCCCTTTTTCATTCTTCGTCAACCACCAACCATCAAGGCAGCCACCATCGCCGATCCTTCTATATTTTCCAGTCTGACCAGACATTCTTTCATGAGATTCGACAGACCCTTTGTTTCTTTTCTTATAAGACTCGACAGACATGGGCTTTTTTGTCCACAAAATTGTATTTCCCGGGAAGATTTCAAGAGCCCGCCATTTTTGAAGGGATCTCACTTTCCCACATTTGTGGGAAGATGGCGCCCGACGGGAATTCAATTTGATGGGAAGATGGCGCACCAAACATATTTTCATGTGGGAACTCGTTATGTTCCCAGGAACTCGTCAATTCCGTGTACCAAACGGGTCCTAAATGTTTGAGTTTCTTGACTTTCAAAGTAAACTTCCTTACGCATTTCTTAAAAATCTGAAGCCATCCATTCCAATAAATATACTCTTCAATCGTCATGTCAATTTAAACTCTTCCAATCATTTTGTTTCTTCAAAAGTGTCTTGTAGGCTCACTCTTCTCTCCTCTCAATCAACAATATGTTGAGACGCATCTCTGTCAATTCGTCCTTCATTCCCTCCTCTGTGTGCACCGCCTCCACTACCGCCTTCAATGAGGGAGTTTCTTGACAAGCTCCATGCAAGGGTGGAACATAGGTAAAGAAGCCTTGCAAGAATCGTCTCACTTAGCTACATGCTATTTACAAGAAGTTGAATCTTGTACTCGTCACCAATAATGTTGAGTATAGTCTTTCTTTTGATCCTTCTTCTCCTTCCTCTTCTTCCTCCCGTGCCTCGGTGATGATAACAAGGAAGGATAAGGAGTTTTTTATTACATAAAATGATATATTTTTTAATGCATGATTGTTAATGAATTTATTTATTTATTTTTTACTTCTAATCTTGATCTTGCTCTCGATCTTGAATGTCTCTTATTTCATGTTGAGTTGTTGTTTTGTCTCTTGCCTTGACTAGTTAATTTATTTATGTATATATAACAATATATGATAGATATAATATATTAGTAAATTATATTATCTATGGTTAGTGGGTAGCAAGGCACCGACCATAGCATGTGAAATTCTATATTTATATCGATCTCTCACTCTCTATCAAGTCTTGCATACCCTTGAGCCTTTTACGTTAGGGAGTTCCATTGAGGATAGCCACAAAGTCAAGAATGTGTTGATTAATCCCAAATTGCATGGCTATACTCGACACGTGACCTTCTATTCTATTATGCACTCAAGTCCAACAAGCAAAGCAAAAACTCTATCTCATGCATATATTAAATATAGGTTTTAAAATTTTAGTTTTAATGTATATATTATATATACAAGTCTGTGTACAATTTAATTATGTAATTATAAAGGGGAATATTGAAAGGAGAATCCCTATTTTTTTTAAATTGCCTAAAAAATTAACGGTTTTACATAAAACTGTTATTTATGTATAAACTATATATGACAGTTGTTTCATTAAACCCTTTAGCATTTATAGAAGATAAATAATGGTTGTAATATAATGCTTGTTATGTATGTTTATACTTTGGTACGAGATAGCATTAGAAAAGTACATTAACGTAAGTCGAGATAAAACTCTTCTCACATACTTGCCTCGAACACCGTAAAATCATGTCGAAAAAGTAGCATCTACCGTCAATCCAAACATGCACTTTATTATTATTATTTTTTTGTTTATCATTACAGCATTACACATAGCATGGCCTCACTATACCTTCAATATATAACGGGTGATATGTTAAAACCATTATAATACATTATGATTATATTACGTTCGAAGCGTTATGTATTTGAACTAGTGGTGAAGCCGGGAACTTTAATGACCGGGGGGTGCGAAAATAAAAAATACTGTATCATAAATAAAAATACTTGAAATGCAATACAGACATAATATACAAAAAATTGAAAGAAATCTATTTCTGAAATTAAGATCATTTCACCGACTCTTACTCTACGTGTGTTTTCATTATGTTAAACTCATATGTAATTAAATCCATGCTAAAACTCAAAAGAATTCCTTTTTCAATGTATGTAATCAAAGAATCATCAAGAAATTAGTCTTACATTCTATTTAGAAGCCTGTTCCTAATTATCTTCATAGTAGAGAAAGATTTTTCAGTAGTTGCTATAGAATTTGGAAAAGTGAGTACAAGTCTAACCATTCTATCAATAAGAGAGCAAATGATAAACTTTTTAGTTCATACTAGTCCTTGACAACTAGTCCTTGACATAATTCAGATGTAGTTAATAAATTAATCAAATCTGAATGTTTAGGAATGTCAAACTCAAAATATTGTAACTCCTTATTCAAGTGCAATTTTTCCTTATCTAAAATATCTAGAATGAGGATGTTACTAACAAACCTATATGCAATGATGTTTGGTATACAAAAAGTTATTATAAAATTATTTTCAAGAAATATAATGGGAAACATACCTATTCCATTTTATATCTTAACACGTTTTGTATTTTCTTTCTATAACACTTTTTTTTTTCTTGGTAAAAAATCAAATTTTATTGAAAGATGAGACGATTACATACATATATAAAAACCCAACTCACGAACAACGAAGAATAGAAAACTTTGGGCTAGAAGCATAGCGAAAAAAAAATTACAAGAACTACATCGGGGAAAAAGTGAAAAACTAAAAAAGTATTGAAACAGAGAGAGAGAGAGAGGAGATATGCTATATGCAAATCCCCAAAGGATTTTGGTAGACATCATGTGCCTCAAACAGCTCCAATGTGCTGATCCCGCATGTTTATTTTATATATATATATAGGGGCACCCCTAGCCCACCTAACTCCGCCATTGATCTGCGTAGAGTATATATAGCACCTTAAAATAATCCGACTCCTTTGGGAAAAATGTAAGAAAACAAGTAAATCTTAAAAAACGAATGCTAGAATTAAGTGGTGCTTCATGGGTCATCGAAGGTTTCTCGATGGTATGCACAGGTTTAGGTTGCAACGCAATCGTTTCAATGGGCAACAGGAAAAAAGAGGACCTACTCACATATTATCCGGTGCAGAAATCTTAGAGCAGCTTATGGATGTTGAATTTGAGAATGAGAAAAAAAGACGATTCAGCAAAGGCCGGGACAAAGACAGTCAAGGCTTCGGTTTCGCGACCCATCAATGGTGGAAGATAAGCGTCTTCTTTACTCTTATGTATTGGAAAGATAATTTGTTCAAACACAGTTTGGATGTTATGCACATTGAAAAGAATGTGTGCGACAATGTGTTGTACACGATTATGAACGAACCAGGCAAGTCAAAAGATCATCTTCAAGTGAGGAAAGATTTACGGAAATGGAAGTTCGTGGAGAAGTGTGGTCGGATGAGCATGACATGATTTCAACCGGAAAAATTCACCTTGACAAAACCGAATAAGGAAATATTCCTCGCCACTTTGAAGAAAATAAAAGTTCGACGGGTATTCAAGCAACATTTCACGATGTGTTGACGTGTAGGCTCGAAAGGTTACTAGGCTGAAGAGTCATCACTCACATGTGCTTATGCAAATGATTACTTTCGGCCATCAAAAATACGCTGCCTCTCGATGTGTCGATCGTTTTGGTCGAGCTTTGTACTTTCTTTCGTAAATTGTGTTCCAAGGTGTTGATCATGGAGGAGCTCGACCAGCTGCAACAGCAAATCATTCTTACGCTGTGTCATTTGGAGATGATCTTTCCTCCATCATTTTTCACCGTCATGGTTCACCAGACAGTACACCTTGTTCACGAAACAAAGCTTTTTGGCCTAGTTCACTACCGATGGATGTATCCTATTGAGAGGTACTCTTTTAAAATTAATTACTTCAGCATTACTTCCTGGTTGCATGTTTAACCATTGATGTATCGACATTTTTCCTCATTACTTTATAGGTTTCTTTGGAAATTGAAATCTTACGTGAGAAATAAGATGTGGCCTGAAGGTTCAATAGCAGAAGGTTATATTGGGGATGAGGTCTTGTATTTTTGTTCCAGGTACTTTGATGAGATTGAGACGTCATTCAACCGACCCCCTCGTGTAGATGATTGTCCTGAGCTAGAGCCATCAGCAACAGAGTTGTTATTCCCTCGTGTTGGTAAACCAGTTGGCGGATGTGAGAACTTCAAACTCACGGCACTTGAGAAGTTTCAGTCACATAGACATGTCTTGATTAATTGCACTAAAGCTGAACCGTACCTTCGAAGGATTGCACACGAGATATATATATATATATATATATATATATATGTTATCCTATATGTTTCCTTACATTTTATAGTCACATTTCTTGCTCGTCATCGCATGTTTAATTCAGGGAATTCAGGAGTCATGTGAAGCGTCAATTGAGGATCTGTACACAGACATCCTCCGAAATTGATAGAAAGGTCCATAGAGAATTCCAAGGTTGGTTTAGGAGGAGAATAATGAATGACCACAACCCACACTCACCAAAATTCAAAACTCTCGCACTCGGCCCACTTGACCACGCCCAAAGATTTACGGCATACAATGTCAATGGTTTCAAATTTTGCACGGTTTCACGAGATCAGGGATTGTTGACCCAAAACTCGGGTGTATATGAAACGTTTGGGACGAGGAGTTATGCGGCGGCCAGTGACGGGAACATGTAGTTCAGTGATGTCCCGTATTATGGAAAGCTGCTTGATGTGGTTGTGGGTGAATACGACAACGTCCTGGGGACTCACGACTGACGACTTAGGCATCACATCAGTGAATTTCTCCCGGCCTATTCACACTGGTCAGTCTGAAGATGACGAGCTGTATATTCTTGCCTCAGAGGCCCATCAGGTTTATTATGTCACCGATGAGAGGCACAGGGATTGGAATATGGTGGTTCACTTAAAGCCTCGGGACCTTTACAACATGGGCGATGGTGAGAACGTCACCTACGATTGTGAGCCGCTCCAGCCCGCCAGGTTCGAAAGCTTCTTCCAGGATCATGCGATGACACTTACCTATAGTTCGGTACGTTTTTTAATATACGCTATATGAAATAATAGCATTTAACTAAAGTTTTATATGTGTTATTACATATTCAACTCACAAGTAACTTTTTATACAAACTTTCTTTGTAGGGATGTTGACGAAGATTGAAAGAAAAAATTATCCCTACTCTTCATGTTATTATTATTTTTTTAAAAAAACCCACAATAGTTTTAGTAGCGGTTTATAACCATTACAAAACCAAAAAAAAACCGCTACAAACTATCAACCGTTACAAAAGCTCAAACTAATCTACTAAATGAAATCGCTACAAAACCGACACCTCAACTACTACAAAGTGATACGCGATATCAAAATAAATACCCCCACCAAACCACATTTAATATGCTTCAGTTTTTATTTTCTACACACGTTTTCTCTCCATCTTCTCTCATATTTTGACGTTTTCTCAATGAGGTTAAGTGTTTGAATGGGGTAAGTGTCATTCAACCGGATCAAATCTAGTGATTATCAAAATATTTGTTTTTTCTTCTACCCTGCTGATATTAACTTTTGTTATTTTACAGGTGCATTATGTCAATTTTTCAACTTTCTTTCTACTTTCACATACATTATTTGATCCACCTTCCCACACTTTTGTTTTATAATTAATTTTATTTTAATTAACTCATAAATTGTTGTTATCATACTAACATATTCTCATTGTTTTGCACATATATAGTAACCGTATACAATCAAATATCATATTTTAATATCATTTATTTTCGAGTAAAAATATAAATGATTAATAATATAATATATTTTTAATTACAATAATAATTGTTAAAGAATTTTTTTTTCAATTTCATCCATTTGTAGCAGTTATGAAACAGCTACAAATACCAAAATACCCACGGACGCGCCAAAACTACTTTTCAAACAAATGAGATCAATATTTTGTAGCGGTTGCAGTAGTGGTTTGTAAACTGCTACAAATATAAATAATGAAAAAATGGCGGAAATTTTTTTTTAATAAAAAATGGCGGGAATTATTTGTAGCGGTTATCCACTGCTACAAATATTTTAGCGGTAATTTTGTTTTTTAAAAAATTTGGACTATTTAGTAGCGGTTCTCGACCGCTACAAAATATTCGAAATATGTAGTAACAGATTACGTAACCTCGAAAAAAATGATCAAATTCATTTTGTAGCGATATGTAGACCGCGACTAATGTGTATACAAGTAGTCAGTGCAGCCTCATATAGTGGTGGTCAATTCGAACCGGTACAGATACAGTAGCGGTTTATGTCGATGTAGTAGCGGGTTATTTTAACTGCTACAAATTTCTTTGTTTCGGTGGTTTTAGTAGCGGATTTGCTAACCACTACAAATGTCATTAGTAGCGGCAAAAACCGCTACAAATGTGCGATTTTTAACTGCTACAAATGTGCTGATTTTAGCTCTTTGTTGATTAGGTTTCCCTCCAATTCTCTCAAAATGCGGCGCATGCTTGGCGGTGAAAAAGAAAAAGAAGAGATGATGATGATAATAAAATTGACTTTTTTTTCTTTAAAGAAAACTTCTCATTATTATTATTATTATTATTATTTATTTCCTAAACTTAAACTTTTATGTTAAATTGAAACCCTATAAATGATATACCAATTTGATTTGATCTTATAATAATATAATATCATAGAAATCTCCTTAAATTGCTTAGATAACTCTCCAAATATCTTCAAAATGTACTTTAAATATAGAAAATATGGAGAGTTATCAAAGTGCTTGAAGGACCAACCCCATTAGCAGCAGAGGAGCCCATAAACTTGGTAAGAGTAGAATTAATGTTGTGAAGCATATACTCAATGCTATGAAGCTTCACAGAGTGATCATCTAGTGTATCCTCAATGGTCTTCAATCTGTCCTCACAAGCATCTTAAGCCTCAACTAGCTTGTTGTGATCGTTGGTAAGTGGCAATCATCAACGTCTATAAGGAATTGATAGCATTTGCCACAACCTTTTCAATCATTCACTAGTGCAAAAAAGGCTTTTAAGATCGGACAAAAGGGGCATCGTAGGACCGGACCTGCGACCAGTCTTGTTCCAGCTGGTATTAAAAGTCTACATTTAAGACCGGACTACGACCGGTCTTAAAGAAAATATTTTAGACCGGACATTTAAAACATTGGGTCTTAAAATTCGTACTAAAATAAACCGAAATACTTTTTGTTCGGTCCTAAAACTCAACTTTTAAGACCGGCTAATAATTAGGCCGCTCTTAAAAGATAGAATTTTAAGACCGGACAAAAATAAATACGGTCTTAAACTTAGCGGCTTCTAAGACCCGACTAATTATACGCGGTCTTACAAGATTGATTTTCAAGACTGGATGATAAATAAATGCGGTCTTAAAAATTTTATTTTAGACCGCATGTATAAATTTACCGGTCTTAAAAAGACCGACTTTTAAGACCGGGCGCTTATGACCTTTAAGATCGGACATATAAATACATTCGGTCTTAAAAACTCACCATTTAAGACCGCGCATTTATTTGCGGTGTAAATTTTTCTGAATTTTTCCCTGTTCTGTTTTTTCTGATTGTATTACACACAAATCCACCACCCAATCCAAAGCACCTAAAAGTCGATACTTTAAGTTTGTAAGCTATGAACAATTATTTGAATAAATTGAATTGGAAAAAGAATACAAATATTATTCACCATGAGTTATTTGGCCTCTTAATTAATGATTATACTATGACTATAACACCCAAATTAATTCATACAATAAGATAACTTACTTACAAATACAATAATTAAGTTACAAATACAACACACATGCCCAAAATAATATTCACCATGCCTTCATCTGATTCCCACCCAACAAAATAACATCCTCTTTTATAACATGCCCCTTTGGATTGGATCCCGCCACAAAAATAAAACAAGAACAAACTTCATAGTCGTGACATTGTTTATGAACATATAAGGAATATAATATAGTTAAAACCTTAAAGTTTTCAAAGAAATCTACATATGAATATTACCTTATGAATTGACTCTTTTATAAAGTGATATCTTCCCATATCCCTTTTTGATGATCATTTCTTATGCCGGGTTCATTATCCGCTTCATCTTCTTCGTTTATGTCCGGTAGACCCCTTGAAAAGGAGTACTCTCGGGGAATACCATAATTCGAATTCATTTCCTCATCAATATCAATGACCCTCTTTCCTTGGAGAGCTACGAGACCACATTTTATTTTCTTGATCGGTGATATAGAACACTTGTTTTGCCTGGTCAGCCATAATAAAAGGTTCATCTCCAAAAATTCTACCATGGACATCGACTATTGTAAATCCTAGCCAATCGATCCGAACACCATTATTGACATTAACCCATTTGCATTTGAAAATGGGAAATCTAATTTTCACATAGTCCACCTCCCAAATCTCTTCAATAACCCCATAATATGGCATGACGCCAATAAAGGGCTCTTGTCTTTCGAACTGGAGAAGTGCATAGATTCAGCCTCTAACATATCACCACTATTCTGGACGGTGCTCCTATCATCTAGGGACTTCGTGTAAAATATATAACCATTGATCACATACGAATTCCAACTTATGACATCAACCTCAGGACCACCTGCTAACCATTTGATTGTATCGAAACACATTCCTTTCCCTCGACTTTTTGTTTGAACCAGTTTGCAAAAGTTCATGTTATGCTCCCTAATCAACCTTTGTTCGGTCATTCGATGATTTTCTTTCCTTACAAATTTGCTTTATGTGCAGCTATCTTTGGCTTGAACTTCATCGACGTTATTCAAGATGTATAAGTGGACTTGTGACAATTCATCGGGATCCACACTCTTTACGGAAGCCCTTCGTCTACCCCCATCGACATCGACGTTTTGGAAGCCCAATATGTCTTACTTTGGCCAAATAATTTTGACAAAATTCCATGGCTTCTTCGAAACATATTTGAACAATCGATGCTTCTGGCTGGTATGCGTTCTTCACATACCCTTTTAGGAATTTCATAGATCTTTCAATTGGGTACATCCACCGTAAATGGATAGGGCCGCACATCTTTATCTCCCTCACTAGATGAACAATTAGATGAACCATGATGTCAAAAAATGTAGGAACAAAAAGCTTTTCAAGGTGGCACAAGATAAGATATCCTTCATTCTCCAATTCATCCAACTTTTCAATCTTGAAAACTTTACTACAAACCGCATTGAAGAAGACACGAAGTCTAGTCAAAACGACCCGAAGATCATATTCGGCGATGCCTCGAATAGCTATTGGGAGTAGCTGTTGCATCAAGATGTTATCATGAGACTTTTGGACTACTAATTTCAAGTCCTTCATCGATACATGCCTCTTCAAATTTGAAGAATACCCCGTGGGAACTTTTGTGCTATGTAAAGACTCACAAAAACTTCGTTTCTCATCCTTAGACAAAGTATGAGAAGCCGGGGGACAATAAGTTCTCTTCCCATTTGGCCTTGGATGTAACTCTTCACGTATTCCCATTGCTATCAGATCCAATCTTGCCTTTACACCAACCTTGGAACTACCTTGTATGTTGAGAAGCGTGCCAACAATACTATCACATACGTTTTTCTCCACATGTATGACATCAATACTGTGTCTCACATCAAGATTACGCCAATATGGAAGATCGAAGAATATAGATCTCTTTTTCCATATATTTGTTTCTTTTCTACTCTTTGCAGTCTTATCGAAGACGACATATTGATATTTTTCACCTTTTCATAAACTTGCTCCCCAGTCAATGCCACCGGAGCATCTTCATACTCCTGGCCACCAAAAAAGGCCTTCTTTAATCGAAGATATGGGTGGCCCCGTCTAAGAAATCTCCTATGTCCAAGATAAACCGTCTTTATTCCATGTTGAAATTGATGCTAGCGTGTGCCTTCTTCACAAACCGGACATGCTTTATGGCCTTTTACACTATACCCTGACAAGTTCCCATATGCTGGGGAGTTTTTTATAGTAAAAAATATCATGGCTCGCATTTTAAACACCTCCTTCTTGAAAGAGTCAAAAACATCGACACTTCTGCCCACAACTCCTTCAAGTCTTCGATCAAGGGTGAAGGTAAACATCAATGTCATTTCCGGGTTGTTTCGATCCCGAAATCAACATAGACAAGCATGATGTACTTTCATTTCATGCATAACATTGGAGATAAGTTGTAAATAATCAAGAAGTATGGGCCATGAACTATGTATGCTGCTAAGGCTTCCATATAAATTCATGCCATCCGTGCTAATGGCAAGCCTAAGGAACCAGAGAGTTAATCTCGAGAGAGGAACGCAAAGCAGCGACGACATAACACACACTAGAGACAGAACCTGTGTAATCACTTTCGGCATGACAAGAGAAGTTACGAGAGGAAATTTAATTTTCCATGACAGAGACATGTCTTAATATTTTAGATTTTATTAAGACCGGTTAATTATACAATATACGGTCCTAAAGATATAATTCTATTAATAAATTTTTAAGACTAGAGGTTAACAATACTGCGGTCCTAAATTTTAGTATTAATTTAATTTTAAGGCCGAAGATTTATAAAGCGTTCGGTCCTAAAAGTCAAACATTTATTAACTAATTTTTAAGACCAGTGGTTAAGAATACTCCGGTCCTAACTTTCAGTATTCATTTAATTTTAAGACCAGCGGTTATAAGAACTACGGTCGTAAAAGTATTTCGTTTATTAATTAACCAAAAAAAAAAGAAGGGGGTTGCCTTTGGCGAGCGCAGTAGAAACTGAGTTAATAAAATAAATTAAAGGAAAACTGGAGAATATGAATATTAGAAAGACACAAGCTTAGTTTTACTGCTTCCGTACATAACCTGGAGAATATGCACGTACACAAGAAAATTGAGAAAAAAAAAGCAAAAAATTATCAAAAACAAGAATCTGACTAAACATCCTAAAGCTTATTATCCTCTAAAGCCTTGGTGATATCGGCGTGAACAACATTAATTTCCCGCCGGAGATCAGCAAGTTCCTGTCTTACTCGCATCTGCCACAATGCTTCATTAGAGGAAAGAGGATAGGGGTCAGTAGTAGTCACGGTGGGGCCAAGAGGTTGGAGAGTGGGAGCGGGAACCTCTTCATGGTCTACAAGACGGAGGAACTCATGGAGAGGGTCGTTGGGATTAAGAGGTTGGGGGATATTGCCAGAAGAATGGGTAGGGGTTGCAACAATCTCTTCATCATCCGAAGAAATAACAATGGGTCCAACGACCCGAGACTCTTCTGTCACAATAGGACGGACTCTCGATGGAGGAGGCGCACCGTATAACGATCGACGGAAGGCACGAGCATCATGAGTAAGAGTACCCGTACGAGCGGTTCTCTTGTATCTAACCATGGTTTGAGCGGTTAAAAGTAGAGGTATGAGTATGAGTTAATTAATAAAGGAAAGAAAGCTGTTCTCGAGATAGCCACGTACGTAGTTTAGAGTTACGAGGTAGTGAGGAATTAATAAGGAGTTATTTTCGAGAGGTATGAGGAGTTAATAAAGGCGGATAAAGAGCCGGAGACGCAAGTGATAAATGATCTTTTTTTTTTCAATTCAATTTATTTTAAGACCGACCTTTTATAACATGTCCGGTCCTAAAAGTCTATTTATTTTTAAAATCAATTCTATTACTTTTAA
Organism: Acacia acuminata; assembly: GCA_019022655.1. Lineage (NCBI taxonomy): Eukaryota > Viridiplantae > Streptophyta > Magnoliopsida > Fabales > Fabaceae > Acacia > Acacia acuminata. The sequence goes on from JAFJYI010000235.1 coordinate 340,393, forward strand.
GACCGACCTTTCATCATTTACCCGGTACTAAAATTCATTCTTTTCAAATTCAGATGGCAGAGTCGTATCCTTACACTCTGTTCAAATAAATGATTGAGTCTCTTCGGATTCCGAGATAAACTTCCCAACTAGGCGTCTCCTCGTATTCCGATGAACTATGCGTCTCCTCATTAAAGTTTCTGGCGTTTCACATTGTTTAGGATGAGTTATCTATTTAAACCCGTTGTTCTTGTACTTTCTTCACATTCTTCTCCATCACTTCTACACGGCCTCCTCCACTTTGCCTAGCCTCCATTGTAATGGCTGCTCCCCCAGGTCCTCCGTTTTCCTCCTCCTCCTCTTCAACCTCGGCCCCCTCCGCCATTCCCTCTTCGAATTCCGACCGTGAAGCGGTTGGTGCGATCATTGGTGGCCCACGTTGATCACATGGATCGATGCTTGGGCCAATTGGTTCGCCTTGTTCATACCGTGAACAACAAGCCGAACATGGTACTTAACACCAATTTTGTGGAGTACGATCCCGCTGAAGACGACTCCGACGACTCCGGCTCCCCCTCCCTCTCCGTCTACGAAGAGGATTAGTTGTTTTTTTATTGTTGTTTTGTTGTTATTTTTGTTGTTGCTTTTTTTTAGGCAGCGATAAAAATTATTATATAAAATATTATGCACTCTTTTTGTTCTCGTGCGAGTTTAGTACTTTAATTCGTTAGTTTATCCATTATCTGAACCTGGAAAGCAATAAACAAGGCAACTATGAAAGATGGATAATGGCAGACTCAAAAAACTAAGATGAAAGAATGAAGACTTTTAGGGCCGCACACTTAGTAAATCGAGGGTCCTAAAAACACCGCCATTTTTTGTCTGCTTTGGTTTCCATATTCGACCGCCTTGTCCTTTTCATTATCGTCTTTCTTTTTTCGACGAAAAGGAAACAAACAAAACATTGTCCTCGTGTAAATCAACTATAGAAATTCGCAGAATACAGTTAAGAACATACAAAAAACAAAAAACATCTTTTACCTTATTTGAATAAAAACAAACACAGTGACAATTCTTCTCAAAGTTGGACCGTCGTTGTCGTCGGTTTTACCTCCCCTTATTTGAAACAAAGTACCATTTCAATATCTTCCTTCTTTTTCCAACAAAAAGAAAAGAGACAAAGAAAAGGGAAACCGATAATCTTTGCTCAAGATCGGGAGAGGTAACATCGACTACAATGAAGGACCTAGCTTGAGAGAATGCAGAACCTCGATTGTCTCGAACCATAATGATTTGTGAAAAGCGAGTGAACATTTCTATTTAAAGGAAGACTATTAAGACCGGACATTTAACAATTACATGGTCCTAAAGGTTAAGCCAACTTCTAAAATAAAAATAAGAGGACTTTTAGGAGCGGACAAGTAAAAAATAATATACGGTCTCATAAGACTTTTAGGATTTGGATGTTTACAATATACGGTCCTAAAAGTCTATCTAAACCTATATTTTTTTAAACTAACACTTTTAGGACCGGATGTTTATTATGGACTTTTAAGATCGGACTTTTAATTAATATACGGTCCTAAAAATGTCATATTTTTAAAACGAACACTTTTAGGACCGGATGTTTATTATGGGGACTTTTAAGACCGTACTTTTAATTAATATACGGTCTAAAAGTCGAGATCTTTCTCAAATTTCAAGCACTAAATAGTTTTATCCACCATCCGATACATTCGAAACCCAAAATGGACCAAAGAAAATTGTTCGAAAAATTAAACAAATTTATTTATTGAATTTTACATTGCCTATGTATATTTACAAATGAATATTGTTTGGAAAAATATACAAATTTACAGAATATTATTATTGTACGGGATATATTTACAAATGAATTTAGGACATTAATTATTGTCCGACTTTAGATCGGAGTCATACGAGATATTCACAAAACAAATTGCGTATGTGCTCCAGTTCATCATCGAGAAAAGGGATCGGGCGTCAAACATCCGTAACATCAAAGGCGAAACTGAATTAACTTGCATGCATATTTCATATGTAACATTAAGCCGTACACTTGAATTAACTTGCGTGCATAATATGTAACATCAAATACATTTACCTTTGCGTTAATTTAGTCCTTCCTTGCGTGATAATATCATACATGTGTTTCATGACGATCGGCCACATAAGTTGGACCCCGGTGGTTACTATTGTGTCTAAAAAGAACAAGAAATATATATAAGAGCATATATAGCTTAATGACCAAGTTCATAAGGCGGTGTGCCGGTGTACAAATATTGTACCAACCTGGTGTGTCCCGGGGATGGGGTCTTTGGCCCGATACCCACGCCTTTTCTTTACCTCAATTTGGAAGGTCTTCATGGCACTATCATAAAAATCACAAATTTATCAATAATGTTCACCGCAAATTCACAAAGATAGATTTTGAGACAAGAGAATCAAAATGACATGCTTACTCGTTGATGGTCTGTGTCAACGAAGGCACTGGCTCGCCGTGAGTGGAGCATAAGAAGATAACTTTATGCTCCTCCATGCACATGAGGACCAATTGCCAGTGGCGGCTGAAAATTCACAGCAGTAAAGTATACTCAGTGATATATGTAGTAGAATTAAGTGAATTGCAGACAAGATTTGTGATATGTACCTGTGGAAGAATGACAACAAGTACACCTTTCTTCTCACTTCACACAACCTCTTTGATATGTACTCCTGTCTCTCCTCCATGGATGTTTGACTTGAATAGACAGGGCACAAGAATCCAAAATCGTTGCTCCTACCCTTTTGAACCAATTCTTGATGCAACAACCTACAATAATGACATCGATCAGGGAATTATTATATATGTATGTGTGTCTAAACGATGCATTTAAATTATGTACTCATAGACGATTTAAGATACTTACTTCATAAAAATTTGAACAATTGCATCGTAAGCTCCCGTCGAGGAAGCGGTAGCGACTCAACATCAACGATGTCAACTTGAATGGGAAGAGGATGAGGGACGCCTAATACTTCATTGACAGCCACGATTTATCTTTAAAATATCCACTCTTCACCATATCGATATTTTTTTTCGTGGCGTCAACTTAGCGTAGGGGATTGAGCTTGAGGAGGGGATGGAGCTTGATGAGGGGTGGAACTTGAGGAGGAGGAGTTGAAGCTTGAGGACCAGTAGAGACATGTACAAGCTTGGCCAAGAGATGAAGGTTCCTCGACATCACTCACAAGCTTCACCGATCGGTTAGCGAGAGGGAGAGGTGCATCAATGATCACCTTTTCAACCGACACTCGACTTCATCATCGGCCATTTGTTGGTGGTGTACAGTTGATCCCAATAAGTTGTGGCGGGAGTCCCTTTTGCAACTAATCGTGCGGGATGATCACGATCCTCCACATATAGGTCACAAGGTTGCTCGATCATGTCCAACAATGCAGCTCCCTCTAGTGCTATCTTGCTGCCGCGGTGTGCAGTGAATGTGTGAAGGGAACACTGGTCTCTAGACGATTGCTCAAAAGCGACTTCATCTCGATTCAATTCCTCCCTCATCGGCTCATCCGATTCAATTCCTCCTCATCGGCTCATCTCGGATTGACACCTTGCTTCTTTAGCCCGCATCCTCACTTAATTTGGCCACCGTCTGTTCCATCTCCTCCCGGGTAACCATACTTTGTCTATGGCGTTTGGATTTACCAAAGTATTCCTTCAGGCCTACCCATCCTCCAATCCCCCTTACACGCCCACCATGATCCGGTTTTTGGCCGCATAACTTGGTCGGAACATCACTCCTCCCGTCCGACACAAAAGATCCCTATGCTTCTTTCTTTTTAAGATCTTCCTATAAGATACGATAACGAGAAGCTTAGTAATGAAACATGTTTAGTAACTAAAAAATAACAATAACGATACTTACAATTCTTTCAGCAACTACACGAGTTTGTTCACTCGTGTAGGCGTCGCTTGGCTTTTGCCAAATGTGCAACCACAACTCCTCCCGATGTATTGGAGATGACGGATCATGTACCACAGAAGGATTGGATTCTGCTTCATCATCCAATCTCTTCCGCTTGGCCGCCATCAATTCTTTTTCAGCCTTTTCATATCCCCATGAGAAGCCCTATGCGGCAATCATTTTTTCTCCCTATCTCCTGTGCTCGTTCCCTTCTTTCCTGTGATCAGAATTGAAAACAACTATTAATTATGAATTCCAGCCATCTCACTAACAAAAATTAGAGAACTTCTACTTGATATGAACCTCAAACACTAGTCAAATTCACTTCATCAAGTTTCAACATTTTATGTAAGGAAGATGTAGAATTGTAGAAGAAATTGGAGCTATGTCTTGTCTCGCTAGATAGATAGGTTAAGAAACAAAAGAGAATTATGCTTACGAATAATACAAACTTGATCCTTTTTAAGGCATCTAGTGGGATCATGATCCTCATTAGATAGTAAAGAACTAACAACAATGTCTAACCACTACCTACTATAATGTAACTAAGACTATAATAATGGCTTGACTCTTATGCCATTATTATTTCCCTAATTACCTTATTAGTATTTTACCTTTTCGGGTTTACATATCGACTTGCATAAATAAAGGCAGGAAATGTATACTTCTATTCACACACCAAACAATTTAACTAACAGATTAGATGAACACAATAACATTCACATATTAGCACAAAGTTAATAAGCAAACAAAAGGGCAAAAAAAAAAAAACTAAATATAAACTCACCAGAGCTTCAGGAGTAGTCCGCAGCTGAATAAATTGTTGCCAAGTTTGTTCATCAATAAATGTGTACTTGTCCTAAGGCTTTTGGTCAGGCTGAACCTCAGCAAAAATATACTTGTTAGCGAGAGAGGTCTTAAACTTCCTCCACCGATCAGCACAATAAGACAATGTCTTGTCTTTCAACTTCTCAGAGTTAGGGACAGTGTATGTAAGCCGAATAGTGTCCCAAATAGGTTGCTTTACTTTGCCGAAGTTCACATTTTTCCACTCATCATCAGTCAAGATGCTAACCTTGCTGCGTGCAAGACAGTCGACAAAACTAGTATATTTGCTTTTATTAGGATCGAAAGGTTGCAACTTTTCATCAAACTGAATCTCCAGCTTTGACCCAGAAGTCCGACTTAGGGTTACATCCATCATTCTTGTGCCTCTTCTACCACGGCGTGCTAGGCGATTACGAGGCACATTGTCAGATGAAGAGGGTTCGTTCTGACTCACACTAGTAACTGGCATTCCCAGAACACGAATGGAATCGTTTTCATCGTTCATTTTCGAGACAGGAAGAGAGGAATGCCTGAGCAAATGAGAGTGTAACAGAGGCTAATGGTATGTGGGCGAGGAAGAGAGGTAATGCAACAGGAAGAGTGGTTTCACAACAAGAAGAGGGGTTTCAGAGTTCAGAGGGACAACGTAAGTCATAAGGTAACGTTTCGCATGGGCGAGGAAGAGAGGTAATGCAACAGGAAGAGTGGTTTTACAACAAGAAGAAGGGTTTTGAGTTCGTAGGGACAACGTAAGTCGTAAGGAACGTTTCGCGCAAGAAGAATGTATTTGGCGCTTTATTTTTAAGACCGGGATGAACTAAAAAGACGTTCTTAAATGTTAAGTTTTAAGACCGCCGTTTATTAAACCCCAAACGTAAAAGTAATAAACTATTAGTACCGGTCACAATTTATGTCCGGTTTAAAAAGTATAATCTTTAAGACCATCTGTTATATATATCCGGTCTTAAAAGTTTATTTAATTTTTTCCTCATTATTTTGGACCGCAGAAAATATAAGTCAGCCTGTTTGAGATTTCTCTATAAAGAAATGTGAACTTTCAGTTTTTTTAAATAGCATTTTTATGACCGTTTGTTTTGTTAAGCGGTCTAAATAATATATTTAAGACTCATTGATAAAGGATGCAGTCCAAGAAGTTCTTTATATTTACAAAACGCCACCGGTCATACTATTAAGACCGATGCTCATTAGGATGCGGTCCAAGAAGTTCTTTATATTTACAAAACTGCACACGGTCATATTATTAAGATCGGTGCGTCATTACTCCGGTCTAAATGAGGCGGTCTTAAAGCCCTTTTTTCACTAGTGATTAACTGAAGAGAGTCACCAAATAGAGAAGGAGGTGGCTGAGAGAAAGCAAAGGGGGCACCAGCATGAGATGATTGAGCCTCATTAGTTTAAGTAGAGGCAGCTTGGGTCTTAGATGGAGCCTTGGACTATCCTGAGCCTTCTCTAAAGGAAATCCTCAAATGATTTTGTGAGACTGCCCAAACATGCTTGGTGTCTCTGGCTTTTCATTCAACTCAAGATACCATATCTTGTGTTGAAAGAGAATAAGGGAAACCAAATTTGGGAAAGGTATAGTGAACAACTTCTGGGACTCTATTCTAAATCTTTTCATCTTACTAAACACTCACTGACCTATGTTGTGGGAAATTTGGCAATAATAGAAGCCAAAAGAGAGTAGTCCCTTTTATCAAAGTGAGTGAAATTCTTCCCCTTTTAAACTAAATTTTGAGAATAAATATACCAGATGACTCTATGAAGGGGAGGCATCTCAACTGGGGCAAAGGTCAGAGACCCTAATGGCACAACTAGCCCGAGGATTTGAAAAATCTCCTCATAAAAAAAAGTAAGTTTAGGCATAGGAGGAGGATCAATGATCCTTAAGACAGAATTTAAGAATTCGAAGTTATAAAGACTCTATTGCCCCTCACGACGTAGCCAATTTCTCCTATATTAATTCATCATTTTCATCAACTTTATTGGTAATTTTCATGTAAGAATAGAACGCCTTAACAACAAAGGGGAAGTAGGGAGTATGTAAGGCTAATAGAGTCTCAAAGTATGTAACTCTTATGACGATCCTTGGGTGAAGGAGGTCATTGATAAAATGGTAAGTATTAATATTAGTCCTCGATTCATGAAAGTAATGTCTTCAGTTAACTATCGATATTAACATTAGTGTTAAATACACAGCAAGCCATGTCCCATCAAGTTATAGCAATGGGGGCTGCCTTTCTGTGAGTGAGCACACATTGGCCAAGACATTGGAACTGACCATCACAGTCTTCTTAGGGGTAATGACTTTGGATTGACCAAGAAAAAAAATACTATGGTTAGTGGCAACCTTGAAGAAATAACTGGGACGAAAAGTATAAAAAGTTCTAGAAAATAGTGTGATGAAATCTATGAACAAATACGATTTCTCATACAAGAGTTGATGAAGGATTGTTCTACGAAGCAGCAAGGGGGAAATTGCAACCCAAGTATTAAAGGTGGTGGCACACCCCCTCCATGATCCTCCTATAGGTTTGGCTGATGTTGAGTGTTTTTTCGATACCTAGCACCATATAGTTACAATGGGCATCATTTTCAATCGCCCGGAGGATAACACGCTGCATAACCCTATATATTTGCTCCTTATTCCCACCAAAGACTTATATATAATGGGAGAGGGTAGCTTCGTTGTATGGCCTCGCTATCTATTTAAACTATGGAAGCCCCCACTCAAAAGAAGTTGCCTACTAATTCCAAGCCCTCCACTCACTCTAAGTTCCATAATTAGTCCACGCTCCCCACTTTAAAGACCCCTAATCAATCCACGCCCACAACTTTCAAGACCCCCAATTAGGCTTGTCCGCCTACTTCTAAGACCCTCATTCAAGCAAGAAAAGGAAGCATCCTACCCCTAATGATCAATCTGGGAAGAAGTCTTCCTTATAGAGTAAGACTATTGGTCAATCTGCTCAGAAGTCTCCCCAGGAGTTCATTGACAAGTGCTTTACTTCATACCAGTTTCCAATGGTCAAATTTGAGAGAGAGGTCTTTGACCAACCAAACAAAGAGGAAGCTATAAACGAAGAGCATGTTTCTAAGGTCTTGAACAAGAACATAACAAGTTTAAGTTTTGTCAGCTTCTTTATGAGGCATTTGTTCAACTGTGATTGAATAGTTGGCTGCTTTAAACTTTAATTACATTTTGATATGTTAGTTTTGACATTTCAGGCACTTGTGACACAATAACCTCGTCCCCCGCGATGTCCAGGATAAGATCAAGCTCATCCGACCATCTCAATAATCAAGGTGACGACATGTAGATCCCAAGCAACAACACTGAGGTTTCTGGGGGATGAATTCATTAAAAGGGCACCAAACATAAGTGAAACTTACTTCATTGTGCCTTACATTCAAGGGCGAGAATATTATTAACTCGCTTAAATTAGTTTTTCTTTATTTTGTAATTGTCCTGATAGTGTGATCTATTATTGTACTTAGGAACCACTAGATTCTCATAGTCATAAATCCAATGTGCAAAAGGATTTGGCACTATGACTCTATGATAGGGGTTCCAGACAGGAGACCATACATGTAGAAGACATTCAACTAGTAAGTTATTCATACATCATCTCTTATAATTCATTTCATCTTGCATGTTTCTATATATATAATTTTATATTGTATCCTCTCATAACGATCTACAATTACCACATTCAAATTGGTCTCAAGTGCACCAAGAACAAGCTCATTAATAGCACCTACAGATACGCCTTCCAATGGTTGTGTTTGAAGATGTATATATTGTTTACTGATCACTATAATATTAATAAATTGATACAATATAGTTTATATATATATGATCACATGACACATTTTTTCTCTCTCATTTCTTTATAATTCCCAAAGTAATTGGAAAACAATAATGATTGTGGGTATTGTGTGATCGTACATAAAGGACATCATCACACACGGTCCTCAATATATTGATACAAATAAGGTATATTATATGCTAAATTTGTTCATACATACATTCAGCCCTATATATGACAATATGATTTTGCAATACGTAATTTAATGTCTCCGCACGATGTTTAGCAACTCACAAATGGAAGGTGGCTGAAGAGTTGGCGACATCTGTTCAACATCGGTGGGAGAGTCAATATGTATAGAATGATTGTAAATATCTTGATATTGACGATTTGTTTATTTTAATGTTTTGATTTAAATAGTCTCTACATGTACATGAATCAATGTAAGTATATATTGATTTGTTTTGTTTTGTTTTTTTTTTTTGTTCTGTATATGAATGAATGTAAATATATATTGTGATTCATTACCAAATGTATATATGCGGGGGCTATAGAAAGTAGAAACCCCTTTATTTTTTAAGAAAAACTTAGCTTCAATAAATCATGGTTGTTATCTAACAACAGTTATTTATGTCAACATATATAATAGTAGTTAAAGCAAAACCGTTATGTATGGCCCATATATTACGACGGTTGTTTACTAGTCCCTATTAATTATTATCAAATTGGGCATGTCATGGCTTCACCAAGCTTTAATACATAATGGGTGTTACATTATGACCGTTATAATAAGTCCGGAATAAATAATTGTTTGAAACCGTAATGTATCCACATCAAACTTTTATAGTGACCGCATATATAAAGATTCGGAATTGTGATGTATGACAGTTAATAACCGTCTTATATTGTGATTTTTGTAGTAGTGAGAGGGGCAACAAAATTCAATAATCCCTATGCGATGTGGTATTCTAAAACGATTTTTTCCAAATTCATGTGAAAAGACATAAATTGTCCTGTATTTAAAAAGAAAAGTAACAACCCCTCATCGGCGACCAGCCTCCATTGGGAAGAAGAGTATGTTTGCAAAGTGGTGAAAGGTGGGCTTTGATCCCCCCACCACTTAGGAAAATAGTTGGGTCAAGTTCCTTATAACTATTATGTCAAGTTTTCCAATAACATATTGTCGTATGTTCCATTTTTCAGATATTAGCATTTAACTATAAACTCACATAAAAAAATAGGACGCATGGTCATTATGATTAAATAACTTGACAAAATGAATATAAGGAACTTGACTTAAATATACTCACACCATGTAGGTAGCCCTCTATGTGTGTGCGTGCGTACGTGCGTACGTGTGTGTGTGTGTGCGTGCGTGCATGTGTGTGTGTGCGTGTGTGTGTGTGTGTGTGTGTGTCTATGTCATGTAAAAAATATATGTAAGTTAATTCCTTAGTTTTGATTCCATCTCATTTTGAACTTTTGGATTGATGTTCCCCACATTTCATTAGCTATTACCAATTTCCGTTTACCAAGTAACAAATCCACACTTTTAGGTCATTCACAACTTTTGTATAAATATTCTCCACATTTCATTAACTATGACTAACTTTGGTTTACCATGTAACAAAACCGTACTTTCAGTTTATTCACAAGTTTTATATAAATATTCCTCACATGCATTTTATTAGTTATTACCAATTTTCTTTTAGATCGAGTAACAATTAAACAAAATATGGGATGTGTTCTGTCATAAGAACACAGATGTCTAGTCCTAGGTGGGCTAGTATGTTTATGTTGGATCGAATAGCTCCCTCTTAGGTATCTATGGATTAGATACCTTTGAGAATAGAAGATCACCGTACACAACCAAAGGGGGTGGGGTGTGTGCACAAAGTGTAGGCGAGAATCGTAGATGAGAGAGAGCTTAGAGATTGTGTACCTTAGGGTTTACCATCTATTTATAGAGGGTACCTTAGAGTTAGGGTTTGGATTTGTTGGGCCTCTTGTGCCTCCAAGCCCAAATGTTGTGCCATCACATCTGTGCAATATTGGTTGCCTCCTGTTGGGCCATACCTTAGTTGGGCCTATTATTTGAATCTATAACAGGATGGTTATACAAAATTTGTAAATGCCCTGAAAATGTGGACTTCTTAATTGGTAAACAAAAGTTTATAACCAATGAGCCACTAAATTACTTCGTTAAAATAGTGCATAATATTATATAAAATAACAATCAAGCTTTATAACCGTTCAAACCGCCTTCCTTTCTTTTTTTCTGTTTTTTCTTATGCTGAAACATGTTTTAATTATAAAATTAGGACATTCGCCGTAGTGAACGATGTAATACCCTTCCTGTTACACTAGACACAACCATCTTAACTATATAAAAGCGGAAGCGCAATAAGCGGCTCTTCGACACCCGTGCTTTTTATTCTACCAACCGCCAAAATAACTCCCTTTACTTATTATTTTAAATTTATAATTAATAATTCATGCCTACACTTTCTTTACATTTGACATTTATTTTCTTTGTTTTATTATTTGTCAAAGTAACACTATTTACTTATTATTTTTAATTTTTAATTTTTAATTTATGCATATATAAAAGCGAAAGCAAGCGGCCCCTCGTTTGATACTCTGTTTGACACCTGTGCTTTTTATTCTACCAACTGCCAAAATAACTCCCTTTACTTATTATTTTAAATTTATAATTAATAATTCATGCCTACACTTTCTTTACATTTGACATCTATTTTCTTTGTTTTATTATTTGTCAAAGTAACACTATTTACTTATTATTTTTAATTCTTAATTTTTAATTTATGCATATATAAAAGCGAAGCAGTAAGCCGGCTCTGTTTGATACTCTCTATTTGACACGTGCTTTTTATTCTACCAACCGCCAAAATAACTCCCTTTATTTATTATTTTAAATTTATAATTAATAATTCATGCCTACACTTTCTTTACATTTGACATCTATTTTCTTTGTTTTATTATTTGTCAAAGTAACACTATTTACTTATTATTTTTAATTCTTAATTTTTAATTTATGCATACAATTTCTTAGAATAAATATCTCTATTAACTTCCTTAATTATTCTCTTTGTTAGATTGACCGATAAGGTAACTCCATTTATTTGATTTTTCACATTTTCACATTAGTATTTTGTAACAACTTTCCTTTTATCTCTCCTTATATTTGGTATCTTTTTTTGTCAATATTTAAATTATGTCTTTGTTTTATCTTCTACCTTATGAATTACATATTTTTTTTAAAAAAATGAACTAACCATCATTCTCTCTTTATATATGAACTAATTTGTGAATAAATAAATTTTGGCGTCTCCCCTAATTGATTTCAAATATTAAATACATTCTCTTAATATTTGAAATACTTTGTCAATAAATAATTAGCAAAAGTTGAGCAGTAAGCATCTCTTAGGCCGACATATGAGCAAAATGGTAAACTCAAAAGACTAAAATAAAAGAATAAAATATAAAAAAGCGGGGTGGTTATAAGGGAGGGATAATGGGAAAAGTAACTGCACACTATTTTACCAATCTTATTTTTTCGTCAATATTAACTGAATATTTTTTTTATCAATAACCGCATAAGCAAGGTGGTTATAAAATAGGGATAATGGCAAAGGTAGTTACACACTATTTTACCAATCTCTTTTTTCGTCAATAATAACTAAATATTTTTTTTATCAATAACGTAACCGCATTTGAATTAAAATTTTTTTTCATGCTTTTATCTTCAAAACGCATTTAAATTTACATTTTTTCATATTTTAATCTTAACTAGACTTACACCCGTGCAATGCACGGGGTTTATGCTAGTTTCTCAATAATATTATAGAGAAGGACAAGTTAAAACCCATCGTCTCGAGTCCCATGAAAGTTATAAAAGGAGATGCATAGATTTTCGATTCGTTAACCATAATAGAAAAGAAAAAAGAGAGAGAGAAAATGCACATAAAAGTCTAACATGATTCATTAATACTCAGGTAGGATTGACATGCAATATAACAATGAACGAAACACGCCCCTTATTGATCTAAGGCCTCTGGTCCACTAATAACACTAAGTCCAATGATTAATAAAGTAAAATACTCCCACCAGTCTTAATTATAAGATAACATTTGAGAGTTGGTTTTAATTCTAATTATAGGACAACAATCTAATTTTTATTAATTTCTTCCTAAAATACCCTTATTGATACTTTCTCATAATAATTTAATAATGCACCTATATATTCTATGAAGTAATATTTGTAACTTATTAATGCTACATACAAGTTTCTACACTATTCGCTACGACTAAGAGCGCAACTTTGCCGTGGCAAAACACAGTTTCCCCGAAAAAATTTTAAAATGGAATTTAAAATGCAGCAAGGTCCCAATGTAGCAAAATACATAAAATGCAGCTCTACTCCTTTGGTCTTCTTCCCCGATGGTGCTTTCTTATCGTTCTCTTCTGAAAAATGTTAGACGAAGGGGTGAGATCAACATTTTAGTAACCAAACCCCTGCCAACTATAAAACTACTACGTGCTTGTGACGTGCCAAAAGTGACATAAATAAAACAGTAAAAGCAGATACAAACAACACCATGTACATTTGATAATTACTTGAAAGCACTTAATTCAATTCCTTCCTTATACTCCTTATCTCTTCCAACTAAACCCATAGGCTAAGTTCTTCCCATGTGACTAGTAAGTCAAGGAGCTCACCAACGAATGATACTAACAAACCAAAGTACTGCAAAGCAAATGCCGTACCATGGGTTCCCCCTCATGAACCAATAGGGTGTCGCAGTCCATCATAAACAGGTGGGACAAGAAAAGGGGACAATCATAGGGTACCAAAAGGTAGCGCACCATATGGCACAAGGCACTAAACCTTAGGAAGAGGCCCAACAGATGTTAAACATCCCTATCACTTGCAAGAGTCTATGAGGAAACAAATAAACACATATATATTGCAGAAATTTAATGGTACAAGAGACACCATAATTATGAATGTGGAAAACCTCTCAATTCAATGGTAAAAACAACGGGTCATCCAAACCAATGAAAATCATATACATTATGATAAAAAAAATATGGTATAAGAGAGTCTCAATCACATACATAAACAGGTGTAATCACCCAGCTAAGCAACCAGAGCTACAAGCTTAGAATAGAGAATAAAGAAGTTGAAAATACTCGAAAAAGTCTCTATCCACAAACATGATTTCTTTCACACTAGGCGTCAACCTACTGACTCGATTTCAGCTCAATCCAACAATTAACAAGTGGACAAGCATCGATTTACCAAGAATGCCTTGAAGCTATGCTTTCTCTCTTCTTTTGTCTCACATGGCTATATAATTAGATCTCTCCGACTACTCCGGCCTCACTAGCCTCTCTGATGGGTCTCTTCGACCAAAAACCTAATATGCCACCTCTCCACTTAAATAAGTGAGATACAATGGGCCTCAAATTAGGAAACTGCAAGGGAATATTCTTTCTCATAATGAACTATTAGGAAACTTTCATTTTTTCATTATCTTACTCTTTTACTTCTTTCCTTTTTTTTCTTTTCATAAAATAGACAATACATAAAATAGGACATGCATAAAATTCGAGTCTTTCTCCATATAGGAAGAGAGATCAAGACCAAATACACTATACTCTAACTCCACCAATCTCCTACTTATTATTAACAATTCACAACAGTCCACATCAGTTCAACAATATCAAGGTATAGTCATGCCAGTCATTACCTCAACAGTTCAACAAGAAGAAAAACATATTTGAATAACTTTCACAAATCAGAGTCCTCAAAAGAATGTTTTTCAAGTAAAAATATTCTACAAGGTGATTTTATAAAAAACAAAAACACGAGTATCGCATTATATAAACATAGAAGTCTTAGATAAGTCCTTTAGGTTCGTAATACCCACAAACGCATAATAACCACACAACAAGAGGTAATTAGTGATGCGGGATAGGAAGTATATAATAAAACCCAAAAAAAGTAGGAAACTTTGATGATCTAAGACTCTAGAGGAACTCATCTCTAGATCCTTAGCTATAATCTCAAACAAGAGTTGATCAAATTATTGCAACCAACCAGATTCTATCCCAAATATACACTCACAAATAAAAACTTGCAAAAAGAAATGTTCTTATTCATAATCTCATAATCTGAAAATAATTGAGTACAACTCAGACCAATATATAAAGAAACTTACTAACCTTGATATGACTCAAGATTAAAAAATATGTATTCTAAGATATTCTAAAAATATTGAGGATAAGATGTCATCTATAAAAAATTAAGTCATAGATATAATAGTAAGATATTAAATAATATCCTTGAGATCCCTATTTAACAACTCATACATATCTAGAATAATATCTTAAATAAAAAACTACTAATAAATTTAAAAGATTGTTGAGATAATTCAAAATATCTAAAAGATATATCAAATCTTCATAATAATATAGGAAATACAAAATGACTCTTAAATAATAAATTTATATAGAAAATAGAAACAAGATAACTTAATTGGAAATCCTCTCAAACAAGATCTTTTATATGTATTCTTCCACGACTTGATAGAATTGAAGAAATTGCCATATGAAGTCCAATCATTAAGGTGACCTCTTTTACCAATTTATGGCTAAAACTTTACCAAATAGGACTCGAAATGTGAAACATGATAATCCAGAGGTTATACTCCCAAATTAGTTTAATATGACCTATTTATGGAGTAACGCTAGTCATGTTTAGAGTCGCTATCTACCCTCCATAGTTTCCTAAAGTACCCCATAGTTTCTCAGAATAACTAAGAGTAACAAGTTTTGACTCAAATTATTGGAAAATAGGTTAGATCTAAGGACTAATACATCCAAACATAATAGATTAGCCTTAGACGTTATATTTCATCATTGATTTGAGAAGAAGAGGGCCAAATATGACTTTTCTTAAAAACTCTCAACTGGGACTCTAAAACTAACCTAAATTTTTGATCTAAAATTTCAAGGGCGAATAGAACAATTAAGAAGGGTTAGATCTACTTTCTGACGTGTTTGGGTCCTCTGAAATCACTCAAAAGGATCACAACTTCGTGTCCTAGCAGAGAGAAATAAGATCTCTTAGGTTTTTAGCCGCTGGATTATGATGCTAAAAAGCATCTCGGCCTTTTATGTAATTGCGCATTTACCACGGTTAACACACACGAAACGATGTGTTTCTCCCGTTTTGCGGCGACGAACACCCGTTCCCAAAATGCATTCCAGCTCGCCACGGCTAACGGCAAAAAATCACCAAGGTTGGTGTGCCTCGCCTTATTGCTGTTTCTAGTGCTTCTAAAGCGTAACATCCTACGACTTTGGAAGCCTAAGGTTTGGGGTTTCTAAAAATCAAGATGTCACAAACAACATAGAGAGAACGTCACAAAATTTGTCATGTTTGGTACGGCGAAAGGCACAGAAAGGTCCAAATTGTGTTGTTTCACCCTTAAATTCCAAACCTGAGCTTCTAAACTTTCTAAAGGTGGCCATAACACTAAGTTTTATGATCCAAAAGTTAGGATGTTACATAGGTCAGATCAGAACGATTGTATGCAACATAAGTCAATCCGGCACTGAGAAAGGAAGAAGAGACCATGTACTTTGAGGAGTCTAACAGAGTAGTAAATTGATCCAACAATAAAATTTTCACCGGAGGGAGTTCCTAAATTTGAGGAAGGTAGCTTAATACTCTTATTGAAAACCATCTATACTAAATTTTAGGGATGGATAATTGAATCTTTACCTCCATTCATTTATCTCTCATGAATTATCTTGTATCTTTAGATTTTATCCTTATTATCTTTCATCAAAAAAATTTTGAGAATTCGCCATTATTAGACACAAATTAAATATAGCTACTCAAGTACTCAACCATTCATTTATCCAATCCACTCTGAATTTATTCTCATATGCATACCTTTAAATGGAAAAAAAAAAAAAAAATATCCAAGGGGAGACACAAATGAAAAAGGCTCAAAACTCATCAAATTCAATAACTACTCAGGGATAGGAGCTCCAAGGGATTTGATAGAATCAATCTTCAACCAGGATCAACTTGAGAAAAGGAAGGCATAGGGGCTTGGGCTTTAATTTGGAGCTTCAAAGGGAGTTGAATTTTCCAGTCCATACACTGATTATGCTTTGCAATTTTCATATTCTTAGAATAGGAGTTGAATTTACAAAGTTGAACGATGCTATTTGATTAAATGCTTTCATACGAGCTTTGATTAATTTTTCTCGTGGTAGGTGATGTTGAAGAAGAGGGCCTGTCCTCCTTTTTAAGCAGGACAAGAGTATGATTTAAATGGTTAATATAAGATTGTTTGTCTTATACGTGCTGCGAGGCTCGCATATATATGGTTCTAATTGAGAAATTTGCTTGCCTTTTGAGGTCACCATCCGTGGAATCAGTTTCACTACCCATCCTTGGGATGGGTAGAGAGATCTTTTCCCATTTAGACCGTCTAGATGGGATTTAGATGGTTCAAATTTGATTTTTTTTTTTATATATTTTATTTTCTAAAAAAATATATATTTAATGGGTAGAGAATCTAAAATAAAGGTTATTTTTCAACTAACATATTTTTTAAAAATGATTGTTTTCATTTAAAAATTGACAGTTTTTAAAAAAAAATTAAATTTGGACCGTCGAGATCAAATTTAGACGGTCAGCATTAAGAAAAACTCTCTCTACCTATCCCAAAGATAGGTAGGGAAATTGGTTCCCACCATCCGTTGTGTGTTGTCTTTAAGTCATAATTTGACGGCATTGAGATTGGCTCTGTTATCTCCAAAATCTTTATACCATTTCATGTATGGAATCTTTTGGAGAACAGGATATCCACCGGTAGGCTTGCTATACTTAGAGTGCCAAGTAGAGCTGTGCTATATGTTGAATGGGAAGCCCGATGGTCACCGGGGTAACCCGCCCATTTATTTCTTGATGCCCATGCTTGTCAAATGCCCATTAAAACCATGCTAAATGGGACTAAACCCGTATGGGTTTAAATGGGCATGGATAGCTTGATAGTTGCATTTTGTTTAAACAAAATAAAAAATTCAATATGCAGCTACACTTCAACTACATTATTACCTTTGGTTTCTTAATATAAATTAAAAAAATACTAATAATAAACACTACTGCAAAAAAAGGGTTTTTACTTCCCTAAAAAGCATCATTTTTCAAGAAAGGAAGTAAAAAATAAAAACTTGGCATCTAAATTAAAAACTCTAAGTTTGATTAAATGTGACAAAAGTTGACTTTTAGCGTCTAAGTTTTTAATTTAGATGCCAAAAGCATCACTTTTGGCATCTAAATTTAAAACTTGGTCGCCTAAAATGATTCAAAAAAAAAAGAAAAAAATGCAGTAAATGAAAAGCTTGGCCCCAAAAAGTATCACTTTTGGCGTCTAAATTCAAAACTTAGACACCAAAAGGGATTCAAAAAAGAAAAAATGTGGTAAATGAAAAGCTTGGTGCCAAAAAGTATCACTTTTGCGTCTAAATAAAAACTTAGATGCCAAAAGCATCACTTTTGGCGTCTAAATTCAAAACTTAGACGCTAAAACTATAATATTTCAAACCTTCCACACCTTCACTTCTCATTTAATTCGAATGCCTCTCAACCCCGCCGCTTGCCAATGATAATATTTTAGACATCCTTCACTTCTCATCTCATTCGATCGCCTTCTCTAGCCTCGTCGCTACTCCTCCGCTCTCCCATCTCCTTCGCGCCTTCGATCCGCTCCTCGGCTCCCATCTCGTTGCACCTTTGCTCCTTTGCTTCCATCTCTAAGGGCCTCCTCTCGCTTCTCCACTCCCATCTCCTCGATCTCGGAAACACGGTGGCGAGATCTAGAATCTCTTTCATCATCTCTATTTTGCCTTAGATCTACACTTCTGACGGTACTTCATCTTCTTTCAACTCTAACTCACCTTTGACTTCAATGTTGATTTGTTTTTGTTTTGCGTTTGCGTTGATCTGCGATTTTGAGGTGGTGAGATCCGATTTTGCATTGATCGTGATTTTGAGATAGTAAGATCCAATTCTACAATTTTATAAGATCTCTTTTGTTGCAATTTTTTGTTTTCTCACCTCGTCCGTGTTTTGTTACATCTCGTGATTTTGGTATTTGCTTTGATTTCCATAGATATGCTTCGTTTCGATTTTTTTAGATCGCCGTGCTTGTGTGCTTCCCTTTTATATTTCTCTACTTGATATTCGCTTCTCCGATCTCACTCATAAAATAGCCATCAATCTCATTTGTCACGCAAGTTTCTTTATGGGTCTGCCTGTTTTGTACAAGATGGGTCTGGGTATTTAAATTATTGCACTTAAGAATTGGGCATTACACGAAATTAGGATATCTCAAACAGAAGATATTGTCAATAGAATCTCAGATCTGTGTTTTAGTTCTGGAAGCTTGTTGGTCGAACAAATTAGGATATCTCATATCGTGTTCTTAGTCTCAGTGCTCTTTTTTTTTTTTTTTTTTAAATAAAAAAAGATGGACTATGGCGTCCTAAATTTCTTTAGGATGCCATAAGTGGAACTTACGACGTCCTACCGTTTTTGGGACATTGCAAGTTTTACTTATTATGCCCCCTAAATAGGCGTCTTGTGGAAAAAGGACGTTAAAAGTGCAAAAAATAGGACGCCAAGCCCTTTTTTGTAGTAGTGTAAGGCTACCCAAGCTTACTAAAAAGTTGTCCATTTTGGCCCGCCTAAGAAAGGCCCATGATGGGTAAGCTTGTGTACTAAACGGGATGGGCCACAAGCACACCCTCAGGCTGCCCATGCCCGCCCATATTTGAATGTGTGTGAGATATATATATTGGAGAGAGAGAGAGAGAGAGAGAGAGAGAGAGAGAGTGTGTGTGTGTGTGTGTGTGTGTGTGTGTGTGTGTGTGTGTGTGTGTGTGTGTGTGTGTGTGTGTGTGTGTGTGTGTGTGTGTGTGTGTGTGTGTGTGTGTGTGTGTGTGTGTGTGTGTGTGTGTGTGTGTGTGTGTGTGTGTGTGTGTGTGTGTGTGTGTGTGTGTGTGTGTGTGTGTGTGTGTGTGTGTGTGTGTGTGTGTGTGTGTGTGTGTGTGTGTGTGTGTGTGTGTGTGTGTGTGTTCGAGTATAAATTTAGGTAAAGGAGCCCATATTAATTTAATTATAGCTCACATATGTGACATAAAATAGATTTCTAAATAATATAAAGTATTATATATACGGAGAAGTCAAAGTTCCTTTGGAAGCAATTTTTCCTGGTATGATACAACATGAAGTCAAGTTGAAGCATATTATAAATATCTTGCATCGTTTATATGATAGATGAAGCAATTTTTTGTCCGCTTGATTTTAATGTTTTTTCCCCGGAATATATGGAGTTTTTTTCTTCTTAAAAATATTTTTTGAAATTGGTTTTTATTGTTTAATATTAAATATTTACTCGCGTTTAGGTTTTCTATAGTTGAAGATGGAGGAGAGGGTAGCTACGAAGTAGATTTTTGAAAAATCTTTATTATTATTAGTTTTTTTGTTTCTAAGAGGCGTTTGGTAGTTTCGATGTGTTTTTGCCTTAGGAGAAGAAGATTATAGATAGCTGGTGTTATAAATGAGTTTCTCTAAGACCAAAATTTGAACGAACAATGGCGTGGAGTTGTGAATTTGTTAACTATGTTTTCAGTTTTCTAGCCAAAAAATAATTATGCGTATAGTAACACAGTTGTTTCAACTCAAAATCATTTACTCCATTTGATTCTTTCTTTGGCATGTTGAGTGACTTTTCCTTAGCCAGGAAGCAGGAAAAATACAGGCCTTAACAGGCCACAGGCCTGGCCAGGAGAGAAATTATTGCATGCGTTGATATTCTGGCAAGGGAATCTCACATGGAGCCTGATCAAATCACTCTTCTACATGATGTGTCAAGAAGTAGCAGAGAAATATCCCGCTGGATCAACGCATGTCATAGGGGAGGGTTTGACCTCGACTATTTAGTATTTTATTTTGTGACAATATATTTTTGAAACAGCAAGCCTCCGCTTGCCACATGTAATAAAAAAAACAGCAATATGAAAAATAAATTATTATAATAGTTTTAGATGTTTTAGAAAAAGCATAATCACGCCTGGGAAGCAATGTAGACTGCTTCGACTGCATGTTGAAACTAATAATATATACACTGCAAGAAAAAAGGTTACCATGGCCAGTAGTAAGGTTTGAAAAGTGCGACTGGTGGTATTTATATAAATATACGTACATTTTTATACCAGTTCCACATACGTAAGTGTTAGCCTCATGAAATTCATGTCATTTTGGCACATTTGCATAGAATTTAACGTACTTTGGGAGAATTCATACATATTTGGGGATACATTTGTAAGAAAATTTGCTTTAGATGATACTTGGTTTAAAGTAATAGAATTCTTGATTGAAGTGTGGATATTTTTTTGGATTTCATCAACATTCGCTTTTATAGATCCTTTTGCTTTGATAGGATGTTGAAGCATGTCAATTGGGCTACATCTGAAGACATTCGAAGCTAAAATCAATGAAGAAAAACTTATAAAGGAGATTAAGAAGTCAAGATACCATGGGAAGACAAGAAGAAATGAATAACAACTTCAAAATTTATTAAAAAAATCAAATAAGTAACAATTATTATATAAAACCTGTCACTTTTTAGAATATAATGTGTAATACCTAATGGTTATTAAAAAAACAATGCCATCGTTTACAAAACCTAACGATTGTGATGTACAACTGTGAACTTTTGTTTAAAGGTTCATTACGGTTGAAAATTAAGAACCGTAAAAAATGTCACCACTCATAACGATTCTAAACTAATAACCATGAACAAGTTTTGTTTGTTAGACTTTGTCATCCCGAGGGGGTGAATTGGGTGTATGATAAAAAACTTGGAACTTTGAAAGTCTTTTCGTGTCTTCTAAATCAACAGTTAGATATTTAAATAAACATATACTTTGGAAATATAGAAGATAAGAGAAAAGAATATGCAAATTATGATTATACTCGGGTTCAATCTAATCCTCGACATACTCCAGTCCCAAGCTCCACTTGAGATTTTCAATCCACTATCCTCTTATTTAATTCGGGCACAAGAGAAGCTTATACAATCTCACAAGTTCACTAAGGCACTTGTGAAGTCGAATCTCTCACCGAGATATTCTGTAACATCCCAAATTTTGGATTTTGGGAATTTAAAATATGATATGAGATTAATTATGAAAAATTGGGCCTTAATTATTATAAAGCTAATAATTAGAATTTAAGACATATTTGCACTGTAAATTAAAGAGATAGTTAGGTAATAATTTATGGCTTAAATATTTTAGAGATAATATTTTATGGTCAAAAAGAATTAATTAAGAGAAATCCTTAAATAGAATTAAGGATAAATTTTGGATTACCTAACTATTGTTTGCAATAATTGGGAAAGGACTAAATTGCAAGCACAATCCTTGTAGGAAATCAAATTGGGATTTTCTTTTGAAGTGGAGCCCACATTCTTTCCATGTGAGACACCTCACATACACTTCTTTATTCCTTCAACAGCCACGTACCCTCTCCATTTCTCAATTCTAATATCTCTCATCCTCCAAAAATGCTCCACGTACTCCCTCTCTCTATTTCACACTTTATACACACACACATACTCCTTTCTTTCCTATTAAACTCATCCGGCCAAACACACATATAGACACTCTCCAATTGTATGACAGCCACGTACCCTCACCTATTTGCCTCTCCCATATTCAGCCACGTAAACCACTCTCATTCCCTCTCAACCGTAAAACTCACGCCCTACACACCACTATATCTCTCATTCTTTCAATTCCTCCACCGAACACCACACACACACATAATCATCAACCCACATTTTCTCCATTCTCTTCCTCTCAAGCCACGGCAAACTCCCTCCTTCCATTGCACTCCCATTTCCTTCACCGGACACCCCCACAACACACACATCCTTCCATTCTTCATTCCACTTCAACTTTACAACCAAAAACACAAGCACACAGTTGAGACCGAGACAGAGACAGAGAAAACGCAGAGAGAGAGAGAGAATTGTAGATCACCGAAGAAGAAGAAGGAAGCCAGAAAACTCACATGCAAACCATTTATGGGGTTTAGGTGAGTTCCAAAGACAATTCTCATCTGATTTTTGAAATCACAGAAAGATTTTTGAGTTGGTGGTGGATTAAAATCATGGTTTTAGAGAGAGAGAGCTCATGGTAGTAAATGTAGTTGCATGCATGTCGAATATGAGTGGATTTATGATCTCCTCTGACTCTTTAATCAAGCTTTAAGATCATGCATGACTGATATATATGCATTGAGACTGATTTCCTGAAGTTTAGAGTCAAGATTAGTGATTGCATGTGTTGTTCTACAACTCTGCTCAGTGGTCCGAAAACAGTGATTGGTTTTCTCATCTGTTGAAGGGGTTACAGGTTGATTTTTGCTCTGAAATTTTTACAGGAGAAAGTAAACTTCTTAAAGTTTAAAATAAGCTTTGGTTCATTTAAAACGGAGGTCTACAACTCCGGTTATAATTTTTCGAAGTTGAGCTAAAAAAAACTGGAAATTTCTGGTAAGCTTCAGAAACAACACAATGGCGTTGGATTTCGGATTGGCTTAACAAAATCATTAAAATTTGAAATTTTCCAGTTAAATAGTAGACACATAGAGGTTTAATTTGATAGGTAATTCGTCGAAATCCGATAAGTATTGAAGGAGTTATGGTTTCTCAAAGATTGGTCAGAAAATCTGAAGAATTTCTGGACATTGTTTACTTTTGGAATTTTGGAAATTTTTCTCAGCCATAAATCAACTTGGTGACTTTAATTTATGAAAATAGACTTATCAAGGTTTAAATAGAAATTGGAATCACTCCATTTGGAGTTATATCGATCGAGTTATGAATTTTCCAAATTCTCAGGAAAGAAGCCTGAATTTTTTGATAAGTCTTTAAAAAGTCACATAAGTTGTTAATTGTGTTAAACCTTTAAAGTAAAGGTTTCTTTGGATAAAATGCAAGGTGAAATGGCTGAGATAATAATTATCCATAGTGAATAGTATCTAATTAAAATAGGTCTCAATGAGTATACATCCCTAGTCATAAGGATATTAAAAACAAGCATTTTTGGGGTGGGTCTAGAGAAGTGGAATTTATAGTTATTTTTGAATTGGTTAATGACCCACCACCGCATGAATGTTAATTATAGGACACGAGAATCGCCTAGTGCACGAAGGACAAGCGTAGTGTTAAGAATCGGTGGAAGGGGTTTTGTCGGTAAGACCAACATGTAGTAACTTTAATCTCACATTCTTTGCATAGCTATATATGTTTTGTATGCCATATTTGTATGTCCCGCTTTGTATGAGGCCAGCACCACTCGTGGCTCGATTGAGCGGAAGGGCCGACCATGGGGCCAACTTCCGGTGGCTAGGCGGGCCTAGTGCATTCATTGAATTGATATTGAATTCCAAAATGAATTTCCTTGCGCCAAGGTATTTGAAATCTTTGAATGAACACTTGTATTACAAGCTGCATTATATTTGGTATGTAATACTTGTTGTTTGAATTTGAATTTGAATTTGAACTTGAACTTGAACTTGAACTTGAATGCTTTATATGCTGTGTGGACTATTCTGTTTGGTGAATTTACATGTATTGCATATGCTAGAATTTGAGATTAACCTGTTACTCTGGGATTCATTCACTTGAATCCCAGAGCCTTCCTTAAATCCAGGGCGTGGGCAGGCTAGTAAGCAAGGAGGAAGAGGCAAAGGCATAGTAATTGCCTAATTTTGAGAAGAAGGTGTTGAAGAATTGTAGATGAAACATTCAGTTTCACTTTTGTCTATGAACTTTACTACTTTCTTATGACTTAGATATTATTTTGGGATAGCCGTATGTGGCTACTGGGGATGTATATATTAAATAGATACATAATATCGTAGAAGTAGTTAAGACTTGTATACATATATATACGTTGCTAACGATTGCTGCAGGTTCGGGCATGTATGTAACAAGCCCAAATTTTGGTAAACGATTTAGTAGAGCACTAGATTAATTGGAGAAATAAGGAGAAACTCTGATGAATTTTGACAAGGCTTTAAGTATGATGCAATTTTTAATGACAAGTTTGAACCACTGATAAAATGTTTTCAAAAGTCTTAAATGTATTAGAAAAGCCCATTTGAACTTTAATATTATTTTGAACTCTCTTTATGAAAAGGGCTTTTATTTTCGGGAACAAACCCGACTCAAAGTGGTTTAAATTTTTATTAAATATTACATCTTTACATAATAGGTGAAGATGCCACTCTGTTCTGGGCTCAGAACAGTGGGGTGCTACATATTCCCCCTTACACACCGTAAGGTTATAATCTGTCTCCCACTCAAGATCACCCAATATTGAGCAACTCAAGATAAAATGATAACAATGAATCTTCTTTCTCAGAAGTAAATAAGATAAACACTGAAGTACATTACAAATAATCTCACTCTCTATGGTAATTTATATGATCATTGAGATAATCAGAGAGTAAGAGATATAGACGTTAGAGTATTGACATTTTGACAATGAAGTTGTAATATCATGTCTCTCGTCAATTTTTGAATGCTTCTCCTTTTATAGTTAATGGAGAGCATTCGACTGTTGAGCAATTCTTCCTGTTTAGAATATGATCGTTGAATGTCCGTTCGAAGTAGCCGTTGAGACTCTTCAAACTTCTGTTTGACACAAATGCTTTCTATTAAGCATAGTCGCATGTTGCTTCATTAAATTCGCTTGCTGTAGATGTACTTGTGCACAAAGTTGATTCACAACACTTGCCAGAATGGGTATGCCTCGAAGGAATGATTTCGTCTGCTATGGAGCTTCATCCTGTTTATATGCTCTATTTTCTGCGAGCATTAAATGCTTTTGACACAGCAAGTGGTTTTTTGGCTAATCACAGTTTGAACGTTCGTTGATAATCTAAAATCCACTCAAAAAAGTGATTAGTAATAGTGTAAACAAGTTTGAGAAAGATTTAAGCAGAATTGAACGATAACCTAGAATATTTGAATTTACGATATCAGTTACAGCAAACAAAGTAAGGTTGCTGATGAACAATACTCGAGTATCATTCTTACCATACTTGAGTAATCCTTCAAATGTTCTTTTGTAAATCCTTAACAATCACTTGTACTTGAGTTTCAAACTTCTCTTACTCGAGTACTATATTTGAGTTAGATTTCTTCCATACTTGAGTAAAGTTTCAACCCGATCATATCAGAGGCTTCAATAAATGCTTTGTCTGTTTGATAGTCTGCCTCACGTTTACTTCCAATGGCATTGAACTTTAATTTGAGCTTTTGATCATTTGAAACTTGCTCACTAATGTCATTAGTAGCATTGAGAAGTATAGCAAGTAGTAATGAAGTGTAATCAACTGTTAACAGCAAATTCTCAATTCTCGGAGACGTTCTGGTAAAAGCTGATGACAGTACTCGAGTACTATACTCGAATATGGTTGTTCGGTACTCGAGTATGACTACATTGTTTCCTTATTGCAGAGACTTCATTCGACATTACTCGAGTAGCAAATCAACTTGATTTCTCATTGATGGCTCTGGGTCGACATTACTTTAGTATGAGTGTCCTCTACTCGAGTATTGTTAGTTGATTTCCTTGATGGCAAGTGAACCAGTCGAACAAGTAATAAAGTGAAAGTAAAGTATCGTCCCACAGAGACTGAGATACCAAAAAGTGACGCGTGATTGCTATGATAGTTGTGCAAGCAGAAAGTAAATATATTGGGTTGAGAGGTTGTTGTGATTATGCTACTAGCAAAAGTAAACAGAATGACTTAAAACGTGAGAAGATATCAGTAAGATGTTAGGTTGAACTCAGAATCACCCTTAAGTGCATCAATCCCCCAATTGCTCTACCCAATGCTATAGCACTACACCGCACGCTTCCTTGAATTGCTACAAAGATAGCTACTAATTACAAAGCTATTTGGTTAACCCACCTCTATAGTCTACCGAAGCTTCCGTTCGATACATATGATACTAACTATACTCCTTCCATATTCCTATGGCAACTTTCTAGTCGATCGCGCTACGCTCGGGGTATTATGGTTATGAGAGGTAGACCCAATCCTGAAGCCTACAATAATAGGTCAAGCCGTGCACGGGCTGCCTAGCAAACAGAGGTCTAACCCCGACTCCTTGCCAGTAAGTGAGGCCACAAATCTAGCCCTTAACTTCCGTTAATCGACTAGTAATTAAAACACTGATAAGAAAACCAAATTTATTGAATTAAGAACTTGCAACTGGGTTCATTCAACAATTGAAGGAATCATCCTCGTCCAGCCATATGAAAATCATTTCATGACTGACGAGGGACACACAAAGTAGATACTAACAGAATGACCCATGATCGGAAAACTAAATTAAAAAGGGAAAACAGAAAGCATTGACGGAAATCCAGCGGCGTGGACGCAGCCCTGTCATGTCACCACTCCACGTCTTCTTTGTTCGTCGTACTGCAGGGAAGGATGCTGGGTTGTCCTGGAAATCTCGTGCTCTTGTGAAATATCTCACCCTTCTCTTGGGTTGGCTCCGCTGTTTCCTTTTATAATCAGGCTTTTCTTGCGGTGTAAGTTATAGCGAGCTGGGCCTTTCCTAACCCGTCGGGATCTATTGTATCTCTTGATCTGAGTAGATTGCTTTTGTTGATTCTGTGGGATTCTTCAAATATTTTAGTTCCGATCCTCCGCATCTTCTATTCCATTATGTCAGCAACCTATCTGTCAATATCGCCCTTTTCTTTTATTCCTGAAATTATCTGGGTAAAAAGGTGAGAAAACCTGCCGCATAGCATTGCGTCGTCTACTTTGCTATAGCATTTGGGATGCCTTGTATTGCACTTTGGGATGCTGTTAGAATGCTATAGCATCGTATCAGCTCTGCTATACGTTCTTCTTTAAAAACCCTGTAAATTGTTCCATTCTTATCACATGCAAATGATTTCTACTCCTCAGTCCCTATATCATGATTGTATGCCTTTTCATTTAGATTATCTACAGTTACGCTTGTATTTTAACATTCAATTCAGTCAATAAGTATAGAGAAAACATGGTACGATTTGTGCTCATCAAATACCCCTACACTTAGCTTTTTGCACTCCTAGGCAAAATAAGACGAAGCGAACAGAAACTCATAGCCGCAATACTCCTGTCCGTATACTTTGCTTGCACGCTCACTTTCAGTTTCCATCCCCTATTTGACAATCCCACTGCCCAGTGCCAACCGCTCATAAAGCGTGCTATTGTTTAGATGAAGAAGTCTCAAGGGGCTCTCAAGTTCAGTGTTTACACTTGCTCACCTAAGGGGTTTTTTTTGTTTCTCTCTTGTCAAACGGGCCCAGAAGATCCATAGCCTTGTCAAAGTTCTAAGATTACTTCCTAGCATTCTGAGTATTCGTTCATCCAAAGGACTTCTTGGGTTATAATGGGAGGATGGCTTAGTGTTTTTAGATGGGAATTGAGGAGGGATGCTATAGCAGATCCGGTAGACAAATCTTTTGGCCTCAACCGAGTGCTCCTTCTTGAACCTAGTAATTCTCGTTGTTCTTTACTCGATGTTTTCTTTTTCTTGGGTTCTTCCTTCTCCTTCTTTTTTTAAGCAAACCAACAGCTCTTCAGTTCTTTCTGTAGCTTTTCATGGGAGCACTCTGCCGTAGCATTTTTCACAGTCTTCTTCTAGTTCTCTTATCTAACCTATTCTGCTATAGCATACTTGTGTGGCTCAATGGGGTAGCAATGTGGAGATGATGATAAAAGGGTTGTGTATGGAAATAATGGGTATGACACGAATGCCTTTATCCTACGAACTTCAAATTCAGATGCCAGATAGTCTATCAAAGAACTAAAACAAATCAAGGATCAAACATAGGCTAGCAGACATGCACACAGAATAAAATAATTAGGCTCAATTCAATCCTTCCATTGGGGGTTACTCCCTTTAAACTTCTTCATTGCCACTTTACCTTGTATCAGATTAGCTGGCACCGTTAATTTCCCAAGTCTAAAGGTTCAGTTCCCCTAGGCAATTGTGCTATGTCCAGTTATATAGACATTCATTCCATTGCTACAAGATTCTATTCATGCTTTACCATGGACTTTGAAATTTTTTCAGTATGTACAAAAACTATATGCAGGGTGAAATTAGCGGCAGATTATATCACAAATCGGTATCAATCCCCCCACACTTGAACGATGCAATGCCCACATTGCAATAGAACGAGAAGCAAAACTAGGCGCGCATCAAAGGGTGAGAGAAAAATATAGCGCAAGAGAAGCAAATTATCACAAAGCATTCACAAAAGAGCCCTGGGGCGAACGCCTAGGGCCTAAGCAGATCGTAAGAAAAAAAAAGAAAAATAAACTGGACTAAAATGAACAAAGAAAAAAGAAAACTATGAGGCAGGAGGAACGGGAGGGGCTAGGGCGCTGCTCGTAGTGTCATCTTCATCCGACGAATTGCCGAGGGTGTTGACCACGGGAATCGCCGAGTGGCAGCGGGAGAGGGAGATGGTGCTGGCAGGTGACAGCGATGGGATTCAAGTTTCGCCCACGAGTCACTCCGAAGGGTCTTGAGCTCAGTGCGTAGGTGACGAAGCCGGCGCGGAAATTTGTGCGAAGACTTCATATCAGTGGCCGGGCGGAAGTAAAGGTGGGCGTGAGTGAGGATGTAGGACCGATCAGACGAATCGGTTGTGATATGGAGTGATTAGTTTCACCAGAACGACCAGTGAGTTCTCCTTTTTCCACATCAATCAGCGTACGACCAGTTTCCATGAAAGGTCTTCCCAATAGAATTGGGACATCATGATCTGCTTCGAAATCCAGGATGATGAAATCCACAGGGAAGATGAACTTATCCACTTTTACCAGAATGTCTTCGATCTTGCCTTCAGGTAGCACTATGGAGCGATCAGCTAGTTGCAATGTGACTGTTGTGGGTCTAGCTTCTCCTACTGCTAATTGCCTGAAAATTGACATGGGCATGAGATTTATGCTAGCACCTAGGTCGCATAGAGCTTTACCAGAGTAGTGAGGTCCGATTGCACAAGGGATTGTGAAACTGCCAGGATCCTTTAGCTTTAGAGGTAGCCGATTAGTTAACATGGCACTACAGTCCTGGGTTAATGCTACTGTCTCGAACTCTTCCAGTCGCCTCTTTTTAGATAGGATTTCCTTCATAAACTTCACGTAGCTGGGCATTTGTTCCAAAGCTTCCACGAGTGGAATATTAATGTGCAATTGCCGTAGTATATCGAGGAACTGCTTGAATTGTTTCTCCTGACCTTGCTTCTTTAGCCTTTGTGGGAAAGGCGGGGGTGGCTTTGGCATTTCTGGAGGCCCGAGGTCAGGATTATGCTTTGATGATGAAGCGGTAGCATTCCTTGTTGGGTATTGTATGTGATCATCCAATGCTGCCCGTGGAGGCAATGTTGCGGTGCTTAGATCATGTTCTGGTTGTGGCAGTCTTGGTTGCCTCTGCTCGTCTTCAAGGGGTTGTTAGTACTTTCTTGCCCTTCCTTAAATTTCTCAGGTCTCAGATCAGTGACAACCATAGGTGGCTTAGTTTCTTTCATGGGTTCCAAGCTTTTACCACTTCGGAGTTCGATCAGCTTGACTTCCTCTCTTCCTTGGATCCTTGGGACTTCATTGTCACTGGGCAGGGATCTTGAGGGTCTATTGTTAAGAGCGGTTGCTAGTTGTCCCACTTGAGTTTCAAGATTCCTCAATGTCACTTGCTGATTCTGGATGATTGCATCATTCTTTACCATATAGTACTTCAGAAGGGACAACATAGAGTGCTACGGGTCTAAGTTACTGCCCTGCTGCCTTGCTTGCTGGGTAAACCCTAGTGGGTTTGACGTTTGTTGGTCGATTTCCTTGATGGCAAATGAACCAGTCGAACAAGTAATAAAGTGTAAGTAGAGTATCATCCCACAGAGACTGAGATACCGAGGAATGATGCACAAATGCTATGACAGTTGTGAAAGCAGAAAGTAAATATAATAGGTTGATGGATTTTCCAATTATGCTACTAGCAAACGTAAACAAAATAACTTTAAACGAGAGAAGATATCGGTAAGAGGTTAGGCTGGACTCAGAATCATCCTTAAATGCATCAATCCCCCAGCTGCTCTACTCAATGCTATAGCATGTATACTGTATAGCTTCTGTAATTACTACAGCATAGCTACCATTTACAAAGCTATTTGGTTAACCCACCTCTATTATCTACCGAAGCTTCCGCGTCCGATACATATGATACTAACTATACTCCTTCCATATTCCTATGGCAACTTTCTAGTCAGACCTGGTTTACACTCAGGGTGTTATGGTTATGAGAGGTAGAACCATTCCTGAAGCCTACAATAATAGGTCAAGCCGTGGACGGGCTACCTAGTAAACACTGTTTCTCAGAGGTCTAACCCCAACTCCTTGCCAGTAAGCTAAGGGCACAAATCTAGCCCTTAACTTCCGTTAACCGGCTAGTAATTGAAACACCGATACACAAACCAAATTTATTGAATTCAGAACTTGCAACTGGGTTCATTCAACACTTAAAGATTCATCCTCGTCCAGCCATATAAAGTTTAGTTCATGACTGACGAGGGACACACAAAACAGACACTAACAAAATGACCCATGATCGAGAAAACAAAGATAAAAAGAAAGGAAAACAGAAAGCTTGATGGAATTTTTGACGGCGTGGTCGAGGTCCTGTCACATCACCACTCCACGTCTTCTTCTTTCCGTCGTACTGCAGGGAAGGGTGTTGAGTCGTCCTGGAAGTCTCGTGCTCTTGTGAAATCTCTCACTCTTCTCTTGAGTCTGCCGAAAGTTAGAATCTTGTTCTAGGGCTCTCCGACTCTCTTAGGGTTGGCTCTGCTATTTCCTTTTATAATCAGGCTTTTCTTGAGGCGTAAGTTACAGCAAGCTGGGCCTTTCCTAATCCATTGGCATCTATCATATCTCTTGATCTGAGTAGATTGCTTCTGTTGATTCTGCGGGATTGTTCAATCTTTTAGTTCTGATCCTCTGCATCGTCTATTCCGTTACGTCAGCAACCTATCTATCAATATCGCCCTTTTTTTTTATTCCTGAAATCATCTGGGTAAAAAGTCAAAAAATATGCCGCATAGCATTGCGTTCTCTACTTTGCTATAGCATTCAGGATGCCTTATATTGCACTTCGAATCGCTGTCAGAATGCTATAGCATCGTATCCGCTCTGCTATACGATTTCCCTTAAAAATAAAGTAAATTGTTCCATTCTTAGCACATGCAAATGATTCCTACTCTTTAGTCCCTATATCATGAATATATGGCTTTTTGCTTAGATTATCTGCAGTTAAGTTTGCATTTAACATTCAATTCAGTCAATAAGTATAGGGAAAACATGGTACAATTTGTGCTCATCAAATACCCCCACACTTAGCTTTTTGCACTCCTGGGCAAAATAAGATGAAGCGAACAAAAACTCATCGATGCAGTACTTTTGTCCGTATAACTTTGATTACACGCTTGCTTTTAGTTTCCATCCCCCATTCGGCAATCCCACTACCTAGTGCCAACTACTCATAATGCGTGGTATTGTTTAAATGAAGAAGTCTCAAGGGGCTCTCAAGTTCAGTGTTTACACTCGCTCACCTAGGGGTTTTTGATTTCTCTCTTGTCCAGCGGGCCCAGAAGATCCATAGCCTTGTCAAAGTTCTAAGATTGCTTCCTAGCATCTGAGTATTCATTCATCCAAAGGACTTCTTGGGTTGTAATATGAGGATGGCCTAGTGTTTTGAGATGGGAAGTGAAGGTGGATGCTGTAGCATTTCCGATAGACAAATCTTTTGGCTTCAGCCGAGTGCTCATCCTTGAACTTAGTAATTCTTGTTGTTCTGTGCTCTAGATGTTTTCTTGATTTCTTCCTTCTTTCTTTTCTTTTTTTCTTTTTCTAATAAGCAGACCAACAGCTCTTCAGTTCTTTCTGCAGCTTTTCATAGGAGCACTCTATCGTAGCATTTTCACAATTTTTCTTCTAGTTCTTTTGTCTACTATGTTCTGCTATAGCATACTTGTGTGGCTCAATGGGGTAGCAATGTTGAGATGATGATATAATGGGTTGTGTATGGGAATAATGGGTATGACATGAATGCCTTTATCCTACGAACTTCAACTCAGATGCCAGATAGTTTATCAAAGAAGCAAGACACATCAAGGATCAAACATAGGCTAGCAGACATGCACACAGAATAAAACAATTAGGCTCAATTCAATCCTTCCATTGGGGGTTCTTCCCTTGAAACTTTGTCATTGCCACCTTTACCTCGTCTCAGATTGGCCAGCACCGTCAATTTCCTAAGCCTAAAGGTTCAGGTCCCCTAGGCAATTGTGTTGTGTTCAATTATACAGCCATTCATTCCATTGCTACAAGATTTTGTTCATGCTCTATCATACAATTTGAAATTTTTTTCATTATGTGCAAAAAACTATATGCGGGGTGAATCGGATCACACACTCATAGAGACACTAGTGGCAGATTATATCACATAACCAATCAGTCCTCCCCACACTTAAAAGATGCAATGGCTCCATTGCAATAGAACAATAATCGAGAACCGAGCGCGCTAGTATTCGCAACAAGGGGGCGAGAGAAACATAGAAAGCAAGAGATGCAAATCATAATACCATTCACAAAAAGGGCCCTAGGGAGAACGCCCAGGGCCGGAGCAAATTGTCAGGAAAACCAAAAAGAAAAAACATCTATACTAAAATTAACAAAAGAAAAGAAAACTACAGGGCAGGAGGAACGGTAGGGCCGGGCACTGCTCGTGGTGTCTTCCTCATCCGACGTATTGCCGAGGGTGTTGACCACGGGAATCGCTGAGCGGGAGCAGGAGAGGGAGATGGTCGCAAGCAGGTGACGGCGATGGGATTCCAGTTTCGCCCAAGAGTCGCTCTGAAGGGTCTTGAACTCAATGTGTAGACTACGAAGCCGACACGTAAATTTGCACGGCGACTCCATATCAGTGGCCGGGTGGAAGTAAAGGTGGGCGTGAGTGAGGATGTAGGACCGATTGGACGAATCGATTGTGCCCGATACCTGAGCGAGTTCAGTAGATGAGGAGGAAGGGGACGAGACTTGGACGGTGACGGTTGGTATCGGTGCCGCGGGTAGAAGGTGTCGGGGCGGCTGACGAGCATAGGCCGGTGGGGGCGCCCGGCCACGCCGTGCTGTACATTTTGTCCGGACCATTGGTGTCTCTAGATGAGGATATGGAAGGTGAAGGGAGTCGATGGGATTGTGACAAGACGCGGGTGCAGGGGTGGTAGAATAGATAGACTGGAGGAAGGAATTTGAATATGAAACATTACGGCTCCTTAGCTAATGTGGCCTCCTAGTTGGCGCGCAGTGGGCCCAAAAGGGTGGCCCACTCAAGCAATCATGTGCACAAAGTATTTATGTTAGAAATGAGGTGCGTACCTAGCTGAAACTGGGCTTTTGCCGTAGGGGTCCTTATGACATGCCTCATGCCGTCGCATATGTCATGCTGGACTCGTTCACTCCCATGTTGATTCTAACGAATAATAATCCTGGGCTGCCTCCCGATAGCGCTTGCTTTAAAGTCTTCAACCGGACTTTGCTATAGCAACTTAATGCTGTGGTAGTGCAGGCAGGTCCCCTGCTTCTTTAGTGCCTTTGCTGTCATCTAAACAAGTCAGGTACTTCTCAGTTGGGTCTTTAAATCTCATGGTCTTATGTATTGAAAAGGTGACCTGACCATTGTTTACACGCATAGTGAGTTCTCCTTTTCCACATCAATCAGTGTACGACCAGTTGCCATGAAGGGTCTTCCCAGCAAAATTGGAACATCATGATCTGCTTCAAAGTCCAGGATAATGAAATCCACAGGGAAGATGAACTTATCCACTTTTACCAGTACGTCTTTGATCTTGCCTTCAGGCAGTACTATTGAGCGATCAGCCAGTTGCAATGTGACTGTCATGGGCCTGGCTTCCCCTACTTCCAACTGCTTGAAGATCGACATCGGCATGAGATTTATGCTAGCACCTAGGTCGCACAGAGCTTTACAAAGTAATTGGGTCCGATTGCACACGGATTGTAAACCGCCAGATCCTTCAATTCGGAGGCAGCCGATTGGTTAACATGGCACTGCAGTCCTTGGTCAATGCTATTGTCTCGAACTCTTCCAGTCGCCTCTTCTTAGACAGGATCTCCTTCATAAACTTCACGTAGTTGGGCATTTGTTCCAATGCTTCCATGAGTGGAATGTTAATGTGCAATTGCCATAGCATATCGAGGAACTGCTTAAATTGTTTCTCCTATCCTTGTTTCTTTAGCCTTTGGGGAAAAGGCGGGGGTGGCTTCGGCATTGCTGAAAGCCCGAGGTCAGGACTCTTCTTTGATGATGACACGGTAGCATTCCTCAGTGGGTATTGTACGTGATCGTCCAATGCTGCGCGTGGAGGTAGTGCGCGTGGAGGTAGTGTTGTGGTGCTTAGATCGTATTCTCAAGGGGTTGTTTAGTACTTCCTTGCCCTTCCTCGATTTCTCGGCCTTGGATTTGCCTAGGTTCGTTCTTGAAGAGTTTGTTACCACTCCCGAGCCTTCTTGCCCTTCCTTAAGTTTCTGGATCCGGCCTCGATATTGACAATCATAGGTTGCTTGGTTGATTCTAGATGATTGCATCGTTCTTTACCATATAGTCCTTCAGAAGGGACAACGTAGAGTACTGCAAGTCTGCTTCACCGCCCTGCTGCCTTGCTTGCTGGGTAAACCCTGGTGGATTTGATGTTCGATTAGAATATTGTGGGCCTGATGATTGTCCTGCTGCTTATGAACCTTGAGAACTCAATGAGAAGTTAGGATGCTGCCTCCCTCCGGGGTTGTATGTATTTGAGTACGGATTATTAGTGTTGCTTCCCCTGTTGAAGTTGTTGACGATGTTTACCGCTTCAGGGTTGGCGGAGCACTGAGAGTAAGAGTGCTCTCCGCCACAATATTCATAAGCTACCTGAGATTGGTTGTAGCGATGTGTTGCTTGATGGAATGGTCAGTCCTTTCACCATGTTGGTCAGAGATGAAACTTGAGAAGTGAGAGCAGTCATGGCATCTAGTTCATGTATCCCTGCAATAGTTCGGGAGGATGTAGCTCTGTCTGCTGGCCATTGGTGACTATTCATGGACATGCGTTCTAGTAAATTGTGGGCCTCCTCATAAGACTTCATTAGGATGGATCCTCTAGACGAGGCGTCTACAATTGATCGTGTTTGTCCATCGAGACCTCTGTAGAATGTTTCTAACTGGACCCATTCACATAGTCCGTGCTGGGGGCATCGTCTCAAGAGGTCCTTGAATCTGTCCCAGGCTTCGTAAGTAGATTCACCCAGTTTCTGTTGAAAGCTGGTGATGTCCCCTCTGAGTTGAGCGTTCTTGGTGGGTGGAAAGAATTTGAGCAAGAACTTACTTCCCAAATCATTCCATGTGGTGATGAAATTAGCAGGTAGGTTGTTGAGCCACGTCCAAGCTTTGTCCCTTAGTGAAAAGGGAAACAACTTAATCCGGACGACGTCGGGATGTATACCAGGGATCACAAAAGAATCACACACCTCCATGAAGGTTTTGAGATGAAGGTGCAGATCTTCGGAAGGAAGTCCTCCAAATTTCCCGGCTGCATTCAGCATCTGAATCATGACACCTTTAATTTCAAAGTGCCCAGCATTGAGGGTTGGTTGTGTGATGGCTGAGTTCAGCTTGTTTAAATCTAGAATCCCGAATTCCATGATGGCCTTGTTCACATCTGGGTTTGAAGGTGGAGGGACCTGGTTATCCCTGTTTATTAATGGGCGCTCTTGTTGATCCCACTCATGGTTAACAGGTATTTCCGCCATGTTTGCTCGGTCAAAAGATTGACTTCGCCGCTTCTACCTTCTGTGCCTTTGCTTGTAGGTTCGTTCTATCTCAGGATCGTAAGGCTCTAGATTGGCTGGAGGCGAGTTGCGCATACACAATGAGAATGTACCTAAAAATCAAGAGTAGAGAAACCGAGCTCCTTTATTAAGTAAATCACAACTACTAAGCAAAGGGACGTCGTCACAAAGGGTATCAGCAGTCCCTGGCAACGGCACCAAAAATTTGTTGGTCGATTTCCTTGATGGGAAGTGAACCAGTCGAACAAGTAATAAAGTGTAAGTAGAGTATCGTCCCACAGAGACTAAGATACCGAGGAATGACGCGTAAATGCTATGACAGTTGTGAAAGCAGAAATTAAATATAATAGGTTGATGGATTTTGCAATTATGCTACTAGCAAACGTAAACAAAATAACTTTAAACGAGAGAAGATATAAGTAAGAGGTTAGGCCGGACTCAGAATCATCCTTAAGTGCATCAATCCCCCAGTTGCTCTACCTAATGCTATAGCATCTATACTATACAGCTTCCGCAATTGCTACAGCATAGCTACCAATTACAAAGCTATTTGGTTAACCCACCTCTATTATCTACCGAAGCTTCCGCGTCCGATACATATGATACTAACTATACTCCTTCCATATTCCTATGGCAACCTTCTAGTCAGACCTGCTTTACACTCAGGGTGTTATGGTTATGAGAGGTAGACCCATTCCTGAAGCCTACAATAATAGGTCAAGCCGTGCATAGGCTGCCTAGCAAACCTTGTTTCTCAGAGGTCTAACCCCAACTCCTTGCCAGAAAGCTGAGGCCACAAATCTAGCCCTTAACTTCCGTTAACTGACTGGTAATTGAAACACCGATATGCAAACCAAATTTATTGAATTAAGAACTTGCAACTGGGTTCATTCAACACTTAAAGACCCATCCTCGTCCGGCCATATAAAGTTTAGTTCATGACTAACGAGGGACACAAAAAAGACACTAACCGAATGACCCATGATCGAGAAAACAAAGATAAAAAGAAAGGAAAACATAAAGCTTGACGGAATTTTCGATGGCGTGGTCGAGGTCCTTTCCCGTCACCAATCCACATCTTCTTCGTTCCGTCGTAGTGCAGGGAAGGGTGCTGGGTCGTCCTGGAAGTCTCGTACTCTTGTGAAATCTCTCACTCTTCTCTTGAGTCTGCCGAAAGTTAGAATCTTGTTCTAGGGCTCTACGACTCTCTTAGGGTTGGCTCCACTGTTTCCTTTTATAATCAGGCTTTTCTTGAGGCGTAAGTTACAGCGAACTGGGCCTTTCCTAATTCGTCGGGATCTATCATATCTCTTGATCTGAGTAGTTTGCTTCTGTTGATTCTGTGGGATTCTTCAAATCTTTTAGTTACGATCCTCCGCATATTCTATTCTGTTACGTCAGTAACCTATCTGTCAATATCGCCCTTTATTTTATTCCTGAAATCATCTGGGTACAAAGTCAGAAAATATGCCGCATAGCATTGCGTCCTCTACTTTGCTATAGCATTCGGGATGCCTTGTATTGCACTTCGAATCGCTGTCAGAATGCTATAGCATCGTATCCACTCTGCTATACGATTTCCCTTAAAAACAAAGTAAATTGTTCCATTCTTAGCACATGCAAATGATTCCTACTCTTTAGTCCCTATATCATGAATGTATGCCTTTTTGCTTAGATTATCTGCAGTTAAGTTTGCATTTAACATTCAATTCAGTCAATAAGTATAGGGAAAACATGGTACGATTTGTGCTCATCAATGTTCGGTTTGAGTATTATGGGCCCGATGATTGTCCTGCTGCTTAAGAACCTTGAGAACTCCATGGGAAGTTAGAATGCTGCCTCCACTCGGGGTTGTACGTATTTGAGTACGAATTGTTAGTGTTGCTGCCTCTGTTGAAGTTGTTGATGAAGTTTACCGATTCAGGGTTAGCGGAGCAGTGAGAGTAAGAGTGCTCTCTACCACAGTACACACAAGCTATCTGAGATAGTTGTAGCGACGTGTTGCTTGATGGAAGGGTCAGTCCTTTCACCGTATTGGTCAGAGATGAAAATTTAGCAGTGAGAGCAGTCATGGCATCTAATTCATGTATCCCTGCAATAGTTCGGGAGGATGCAGCTCTGTCTGCTGGCCACTGATGACTGTTCATGGCCATGTGTTCCAGTAAATTGTGGGTCTCCTCATAAGACTTCATTAGGATAGACCCTCCATATGAGGTGTCTACAATTGATCGTGTTTGCCCATCGAGACCTCTGTAGAATGTTTCTAACTGGACCCATTCACACAGTCCATCTGGGGACATCTTCTTAGGAGGTCCTTGAATCTGTCTCAGGCTTCGTAAGTAGATTCACAGGTTTCTATTGGAAGTTGGTGATGTCTCCTCTGAGTTGAGTGTTCTTAGTAGGTGGAAAAAATTTGAGCAAGAACTTACTGTTGGAAATTATGCCCTACGGGCAAGTCATTGTTCTCCATTTAGTTATCATTTCATTCACATGTTTATAGTGATAACTGAATCCTTGGATATATCTTATAGATTATCTTAAATGTCCCCGGGCCTGGTCATCTACGTGGGAGCGAGGATGAAATAAGACCAAGATGACTTTGACAAGTTATGGAGATACGAATCAAAGTTATAGGCACTTGTAAGAGTACAAGGTGCTGGACTGACCCACTATGAGAGAGCTGCATGGATTTAGTCATAAGCTTATCTCATGTATAACAGCGTCACAACGCCCTTTGACCTGAGATCATTATGGATTCCTACATGATGAGTCATTGATCTTTGACTTAGTCAAAAGTCATCTTTGATCGGGTGATGATAAAGTCTATGATCGGGATCAGTGGTTTTCATGCAGAGGAATGTGAATGGTCAAGATGGAATTTGTCCCTCACATTTGTAGAGAGATAATACGGGGCCCCTCGATGAGTGAGTCTGAGAAATGTAAGGCCATACTATGAAGGAAAGGAGTTTCCATTATTAGACTACTCGAGAATCGAGAAAGTAATGGTCAAGAACATGAAGTTGACATTATCCATGCCTCATCCTTGACCAAATTATCGTGTGACAAAAGGGACGTGACATGGTTGTATCATAGGTAGCATCGTATCATCGATCCCCATATGAATTGGGTAGTCGCAATGTCTTGCTAGAGCCCGCTTGCGACTTGTGGGCCGGGTACAAAGATTGGCCCGTCGCAATCTCACGTGGGCCTCGCAGGTCACACACAAGAATAGCCCAACATGAGCAATAAGTGTCCGATTCATTGAATCTTAGAAATGTCTAAGATTTAATGAATACGTTTAATCTAGGGTTGATATATATATATATATATCATATCATATTATATTATAATATAATATAAATTCGAAAATAATAATGATATTATTTATGGATAATAATATTATTATGAATAGTATTTAATTTATTTGATAAATTAAATAACTATAATAAATTGAGATATTATATCTTAGATTTAATTTTCGAATAAAGATATAGTATCTCAGATTTAATTGAATTGAGATATGGTATCTCAGATTTAATTAAATAGAAAGATATCATATCTCAGATTTAATTCATGAAGATCAATTAAATATGTAGGCTCATAATTCAAATCAAATAAATATATTTGATTAGATCTTGTGGAATGATTTTAATTAATGTATTGATTTAATTTAGATTCGAATTCAAGATTAATTAGATTAATTTTGAATATTTTAGTACGACTCATTAGGGTTTTAGAAACTCTATAAATAGATATTGATCTAGTCGTATTAAAATGATGGATGAATTAGAGAAGCCGCAAGAAACTCTAGAGAGGAAAAGAGAGACACAAGGTTTGAAGGCGCTAGCATGCTACCGCCCGTGTTCCAAAGGCTGTTCGTGCGGATACCGGTATAAGGAGGAGATTTCTGCTCTCCCGTTTGATCGAACGAGATGGCACCACGTTCAAGACAAACGATGGTAGAGACGCACGAAGTAGAAGATGCGTACTAGACCGAATTGAACGAAACACTCAACCCCACGCATAGGTACGGTTTTTCTAACGAACCTTGATTTAAACGCCGTTGATAGATCCTCCGATGGGATTCTAAAATTTTTATAATTCCACGCGTGTACGGATCCCAACAAAGGGTATCGAGCCATATCAACCGTGCGTTTAAATTAGGTTTTTCGTGTGTTTATGTATATGTGATATATATGGTGAAACCGAATCTATGTATGTGTTTAAATTGATATATGATTAACTAAATCCTTTATGCATTTAAACATAAGTTCGCGTTAGGGTTTCTATGGAATGCTAGTCGGATATTGCGGCTATCTCTGAATTGTTCAGATCGGGCTGTGTGGTTGATTCGCGTGGATTTGAATCGTTCAGATCCGACGTCGAACACGATCGGACTCGCAAGGGACATTAAGGTTCATCCTTAAACTATGTTTTTCTGAGCTGTCCAGAGTCAATGACGGTCATGTTCGACTTGACCACGTTTGGACGTTCAAATCAACACGTTAAGGATAACTTTTCGTTCATGTGTAGGTCATGATCGAACAACACCTCTTGGGGCTTGAAGTTTTTTTTTTAATATAAAACAATCTTTCTAAAACAATATGATGTTTTCAAAAGTTCCAAGGGGACCGGGTCACTGTTACTGTTCATAGCGTGAGAATTTAAATCAAGATATTATTAATGTAATATTGAACTCAATGATTTAATCATAACATTTTATTTCATAAGTGTATGAATTAATATATATGATGTGATTTACCTTTCAAATGTTGTTTGGGTATGGTGAACAATATGGCTCTAGAGTTTTACAAGTGTTGTAAATTTAAATATGGTCTCGCGTGCCATGCCTCTCTCTAAATATTCTTGATTTACATTCTCTTCTCATCACTCTCCCCTCGTATGTCAAACGAGGTTTCTCCTAATGTATTTCTCTTTTCTTATTTAGAGAAGTCCTCTCATTGGCTTGAGAGGATTTTAGGTTAGATGAGCCATGTTGTGTCACCGCTTTTAATTATGTTTTGATTTGATCACGCATGATTAATTTAGAGTTTTAATTATGATTTGATTAGATCACTCATAATTAATTCAAAGTTTTAATTATGATTTGATGATATCACTCATAATTAATTCAGAGTTTTAATTTTGATTTGATTAGATCACTCATAATTGAGAGTTTTAATTATGATTTGATTAGATCACTCATAATTAATTCAGAGATTATATGAGATACAACCGTGATTGCATTCATATAAGTAGAATTAATAGGATTAATTAAATAATACCCTCTAAATAATCTTAAGTCATAATGCCATCAATAAATGAATACTTGTCAAAACCTAGATCACCTATTTGTATGTTCCACCAAAGTGGATGCATTTGAGTTATTTTGGTGAGACAAGAGTGAGTAATGGTGATACTCAGCATTCATTATTGTCTTGACTTAATTGAGATTATCAAAACGGTTTTGGATCTCAAGGCATTAGATGGGATTAAACATGCTAGGTCATATGATGATCGAATCCCATAAAGATCTAAGAGTTACATGTGATGTAATTGGCAAAGAGGTTGCCTACCTAAATAACTTGATTTTAAGCGTCCTGCCAAAGCGGGCTTAAGATTAAGCCAAATATGGATCTTAGCCCACTAATTATAATGAGGGTTATTAATTCAGTGGGAGGTTACTAATTAAACTTTGCATATCTTTTAAATTGTAGAATCATGTCGAATAGTAATGCCGCAACACCATCAATGTGATCAGTCCTTGAGAAGGACGAACTCGATAAGACAAACTTTCTTGACATGTTTGGGAACTTAAGTGTTGATCCTAAACACGAAAGAAAGGAGTATCTTATTGATCAACCCATTCCTGACGAGCCTACAGCTGATGATCAAGAGCTTAGATTGATGCTTATATGAAGCATCAGGATGACTCTATGGATACAGATGCTTAATGCTCACATCGTGGTTCCGCACTTCAATGGAGATCGGGAACATATGGAGGTTTCTAAGATGATTGTTCATCATATGAAATGTTCCAATAATGTGCAAAGCAAGAGAAGTATGAGACCACAAAGGCCTTATTTTCTTGCAAGATAGCCGAAGGTGCATCGCTTGTCCTCATGTTGAAAATGAAAGACTACATTGATTACCTTGAAAGGCTTAGATTCCCCATGTCCCAGGAGTTAGCTATAGATGTGATCTTGAACTCACTCCCGTGAAGTTATGATAACTTTGTCATGAATTACAACATGAACAACATGGAGGAATCATTTTCGAACCGCATAGGATGCTCAAAACCGCCGAGCCGAGCCTTAAGAAGAGGCCCAAAGCACTATTTTGTTCGTTCAAAAAAGGAAGGGGTATGAAATGGAAAGCCAAGAAGGGAAAACCTCCGAAGGATGGGGTTTGCTTCTTCGCAATGAAATCGCTCATTGAAGAAGAATTGCAAACTCTACCTCGAAGATCTCGAAAAGAACAAGAAGGATAGCGGGGCTATCGCTGTGTATCTATGTCATAGATATTCGCTTTCTACTTCCTCAAACATGGGTATTAGATACGCATGTGGTTCTCACATTTGTATAAATGTACAGGATCTAAAGGACAATAGAAAATTGAATGGACATATGTGACATAAACTACCAAAAGGATCAAGTCAAAAGATTTGAGTTCGACTTAGCTATGGCATTATCGTCTAGCCATATAAATGAGAAACACATTTCAAACTCCATAAAGATGGATTTCTTAACTCATTTGATTTTGAATCATTTGATCCATGAAGTCTTTTTATTGGGAAAGA
This sequence comes from Acacia acuminata, assembly GCA_019022655.1. Taxonomy (NCBI): domain Eukaryota; kingdom Viridiplantae; phylum Streptophyta; class Magnoliopsida; order Fabales; family Fabaceae; genus Acacia; species Acacia acuminata. Next base: position 383,904 of record JAFJYI010000235.1, read on the forward strand.
TGACAAAGGCACCTTTTTTACTAAGCATAGTGAGAGGGCTACTAATTTATTGGGCCTCATACATACCGATGTGTGTGGACCAATGAATACATTTGCTAGAGGAGGTCATTTGTACTTCATTACTTTTATAGTCGATTTTAGTAGATATGGGAATATCTACCTAATGACATATAAATTTGAATCTTTTTAAATGTTCAAAAATATTCCAAAAATGAAGTGCAAAATCAACTTGGCAAAACAATTAAAGCACTTCGATCTGATCGGGGTGGTGAATATTTGAGCCAAGAATTCATTGACCATCTTAGGAGTTGTGGGATCATCTCACAACTTACTCCTCTAGGAACACCTCAATGGCATGGTGTTTCTGAACGGAGGAATCAAACTCTAATAGATATGGTTCGATCTATGATGAGTCAAACAGATCTTCTACTTTCCTTTTGAGGCCATGCCCTAAAACAATTGCGTTCACACTAAATCATGTTCCGTCAAAGGCGCTTGAAAAGACACTATATGAGATATGGACTGTGAAGAAACCCAGTTTGTCCTTTCTTAAAATTTGGGGATGTGAGGTTTACGTTAAACACCAAGCCTTTAATAAATTATCATCCAGATCCTCAAAATGCCTTTTTGTAGGGTATCCTAGGGAGACTAAAGGATACTATGTCTACAATCCCACTAATCACAAAGTGTTTGTTATTCGGAATGGTATCTTTTTGGAAAATGAGTTTATCTCTAAAAGAACTAGTGGGAGTAAGCTGAACCTCGAAGAAGTTCAAGAGTCACAAGACAATGTAGAACCACAGATGGAAAGCAGAGAAGACTCACAACAAGTTGATGAGCCTACTCAAGTAACACAAGGCCCACGAAGGTCCGATAGGTAACGGCTATAGTCTTAGAGATGTGGATTTCTGACATCGGAGGTCGTGATGTTTTGCTCATTAAGCAAAATGAGCCAACTACCTATCACAAGGCCGTGCAGGGACCAAACTCTGAAAGATGGCTTAATGCCATGAAGTCTGAAATGCAATCCATGTACGACAATAAGGTATAGACCTTAGTCGATCCACCTGAAGGTGTAAAAACCATTGGGTACAAGTGGGTTTTTACAGAGAAAACTGACATGGATGGCAAAGTAAATGTCTTCAAGGCACGACTGGTTGCAAAAGGATTCACTCAAACTCATGGTGTGTACTATGATGAGACCTTTTCCCCAATGTAATGACCAAATTAATAAGAATCCTTCTTGCCATTGCATCATGTTATGACTATGAGATATGGCAGATGGACGTCAAAATAGCCTTCCTTAACGGAAAGCTGCTTGAGGATGTGTACATGACACAACCTGAGGGTTTTGTGCGTCCAAAGACTTTGGTAAAATATGTAAGCTTCAAAGATCCGTTTATGGATTGAAGCACGCATCTTGGGGCTGGTATCATCGTTTTGATAAAGTAGTCAAAGAGTTTGGATTCATTCAAAACATGGATGAACCTTGTATTTACAAGAAGGTTAGTGGGAGCACAGTTGTATTTCTAGTGCTTTACGTTGATGACATCCTACTCATTGGGAATGACATACCCGCCTTGCGTAGTGTCAAGTCTTGGTTAGGAAAGTCTTTCTCAATGAAAGATTTAGGCGAAGCCACTTACATCCTAGTGATGAGGATCTACAGAGATAAATCCAAGAGGCTGATAGGCCTAAGTCAGAGCACATGCATAGACAAGATACTACATAGGTTCAGTATGCAGGATTCTAAAATGGGTTACATGCCCATGTCTCATGGCATCCATCTCAGTAAGGATCTATGTCCTCATACACAAGATCAAAGAGATCACATGAGTGAGATCCCATATGCCTTCGCTATTGGATCTATCATGTGTGTCATGTTATGTACTCAACCGGATGTGTCATTTGCTTTGAGAAAGACCAGCAGATATCCAGAACGTCCCGTGAGGATCATTGGACTGCTGTCAAGAATATCCTTAAGTACTTAAGAAGGACTAAGGACGTATTCTTGGTATATGGTGGCTTGGAGGATGAGCTCTGTGTGACTTGTTACACAAATGCAAGTTTCCAAACTGACCAAGATAATCTAAGATCGCAATCAGGATATGAGTTCCTTTTGAATGGTAGTGCGGTAAGCTGGAAGAACTCTAAGCAGAGCACTGTAGCTGATTCTGCAATAGAAGCTGAGTGTATAGTAACATCAGATGCAGCTAGGGAGGCTGTTTGGATCAGAAAGTTCATTTCTGAACTTGGGGTGGTTCATACCATCTCAAATCCAATAGACTTGTTCTCAGTGACAATAGCCGCATTGGTCATGCAGACCAAGGAGCCTAGGTCACATCATAGGACCAAGAACATACTCAGACGATTTCTTCTTATCAGAGAAATCAATGATAGAGGTGATATAAAAGTATGCAAATTACCAGGAGAAGACAGTATAGCTGATCCTCTTACTAAGCCGCTTGCACAAGCAAAACATGAGCGTCATGCTAGGGCAATGGGAATTAGAGTAATTAATGATTGCGCCTAGTGCAAGTAGGAGTCTGTTGGAAATTATGCCCTATGGGCAAGTCATTGTTCTTCATTTAGTTATCATTTCATTTGCATGTTTATAGTGATAACTGAATCCTAGGATATATCTTATAGATTATCCTAAATGTCCCCGGTCTGGCCATCTACGTGGGAGCGAGGATGAAATAAGACCGCATGACTTTGACAAGTTATGGAGATACGAATCAAAGTTATAGGCACTTGTAAGAGTACAAGGTGCCGGACTAACCCACTACGAGAGAGCTGAATGGATTTAGTCATAAGCTTATCTCATGTATAACAGCGTCACAACGCCCTTTGACCTGAGATCATCATGGATTCCTACATGATGAGTCATTGATCTTTGACTTAGTCAAAAGTCACCTTTGACCGGGTGATGATAAAGGCTATGATTGGGATCAGTGGTTTTCATGCAGAGGAATGTGAATGGTCAAGATGAAATTTGTCCCTCACATTTGTAGAGAGATAATACTGGGCCCCTCGATGAGTGAGTCTGAAAAATGTATGGCCATACTACGACGGAAAGGAGTTTCCATTATTAGACTACTTGAGAATCGAGAAAGTAATGGTCAAGAACATGAAGTTGACATTATCCATGCCTCATCCTTGACCAAATTATCGTGTGACAAAAGGGACGTGACATGGTTGTATCATAGGTAGCATCGTATCATCGATCCCCATATGAATTGGGTAGTCGCAATGTCTTGCTAGAGCCCGCTTGCAACTTGTGAGTGGTACAAGATTGGCCCACCGCCAATCTCATGTGGGCCCGCAGGTCACACACAAGAGTAGCCCAACACGAGCACAAGGTTCAGATTTATTGAATCTTAGAAATGTCTAAGATTTAATGAATACGTTTAATCTAGGGTGATATATATATATATCATATTATATTATAATATAATATAAATTTGAAAATAATAATGATATTATTTATAGATAATAATATTATTATGAATAGTATTTAATTTATTTGATAAATTAAATAACTATAATAAATTGCGATATTGTATCTCGAAATTTAATTTTCGAATAAAGATATAATATCTCGCATTTAATTGAATTGAGACATGGTATCTCGATTTAATTCATGAAGATCAATTAAATATGTAGGCTCATAATTCGAATTAAATAAATATATTTGATTAGATCTGTTGGACATATTTTAATTAATGTATTGATTTAATTCAAGATTTGAATTCAAGATTAATTAGATTAATTTTGAATATTTTAGTACGACTCATTAGGGTTTTAGAAACTCTATAAATAGATATTGCTCTAGTCGTATTAAAATGATGGATGAATTAGAGAAGCCGCAAGAAACTCTAGAGAGGAAAAGAGAGACACAAGGTTTGAAGGCGCTAGCACGCTACCACTCGTGTTTGAGTGCTGTTCGTGTGGATACCGGTAGAGGGAGGAGATTTCTGCTCCTGTTTGATCGAACGAGATGGCACCATGTTCAAGACATACGACAGTAGAGACGCACGAAGCAGAAGATGCGCACAAGACCGAATTGAACGGAACACTCAACCTCACGCATAGGTTCGGTTTTTCTAACGAACCTTGATTTAAACGCCGTTTATAGATCCTCCGATGGGATTCGTAAAAGTTTTATAATTCCGCTGCGTGTATGGATCCTAACACTTACTTCCTAGATCATTCCATGTGGTGATGAAATTAGCAGGTAGGTTGTTGAGCCACGTCCGAGCTTTGTCCCTTAGTGAGAAGGGAAATAACTTAATCCGGATGGCGTCGGGAGGTATACCAGGGATCACAAAGGAATCACACACCTCCATGAAGGTTTTAAGATGAATGTGCGGATCTTCAGAAGGAAGTCCTCCAAATTGCCCGGCTGCATTCAGCATCTGAATCATGAAACCTTTAATTTCAAAGTGTCCATCATTGAAGGTTGGTGGTGTGATAGCCGAGTTCAACTTGTTTAGATTTGGAATCCCAAATTCCATGATGGCCTTGTTCACATCTGGGTTTGGAGGTGGAGGGACTTGGTTATCCCTGTTTATTAACTAATGGGCACTCTTATTGCTCCCGCTCGTGGTTGACAGGTATATCCACCATGTTTGCTGGGTCAAAAGATTGACTTCGTCGCTTCTGCCTTCTGCGCCTTTGTTTGTAGGTGCATTCTATCTCAGGATCGTAAGGCTCTAGATTGGCTGGCGGCAGTTGCGCATACACTACAGAATGTACCTAAAAATCAAGAGCAGAGAAAGTGAGCTCCCTTACTAAGTAAATCACAACTATTAAGCAAAGGGGCGTCATCACAAAGGGTATCGCCAGCCCCAAGAACGACGCCAAAACTTGTTGGTCGATTTCCTTGATGGCAAGTGAACCAGTCGAACAAGTAATAAAGTGAAAGTAAAGTACCGTCCCACAGAGACTGAGATACCAAAAAGTGACGCTCGATTGCTATGATAGTTTTGCAAGCAGAAAGTAAATATATTGGGTTGAGAGGTTGTTGTTATTATGCTACAAGAAAAAGTAAATAGAATGACTTAAAACGTAAGAAGATATCAGTAAGATGTTAAGCTGAACTCAGAATCAACCTTAAGTGCATCAATCCCCCAGTTGCTCTACCCAATGCTATAGCACTACACCGCAGAAGCTTCCGCAATTGCTACAAAGATAGCTACTAATTTCAAAGCTATTTGGTTAACCCACCTCTATAGTCTACCGAAGCTTCCGTTCGATACATATGATACTAACTATACTCCTTCCATATTCCTATGGCAACTTTCTAGTCGATCCGCGCTACGCTCATGGTGTTATGGTTATGAGAGGTAGACCCATTCCCGAAGCCTACAATAATAGGTCAAGCCGTGCACGGCCGCCTAGCAAAACTCAAGCGTTTCGCAGGTCTAATCCCGACTCCTTGCCCAAGTGAGGCCACAAATCTAGCCATTAACTTCCATTAATCGACTAGTAATTAAAACACCGATAAGCAAACCAAATTTATTGAATTAAGAACTTGCAACTAGGTTCATTCAACAACTTAAGGAATCATCCTCGTCGCCCATATGAAAATCGGTTCATGACCGATGAGGGACACACAAAGCAGATATACTACGTAATGACCCATGATCGAAAAACTAAATTAAAAAGGGAAAACAGAAAGCGTTGACGGAAATCCAACAGCGTGGACGCAGCCCTGTCACGTCACCACTCCACATCTTCTTCGTCTGTCGTACTGCAGGGAAGGATACTGGGTTGTCCTGGAAATCTCGTGCTCTTGTGAAATCTCTCACTCTTCTCTTGAGTCTGCCGAAAGATAGAATCTCGTTCTAGGGCTCTCCGACTCTCCTAGGGTTGGCTCCATTGTTTCCTTTTATAATCAGGCTGTTCTTGCTGTGTAAGTTACATCGAGCTGGGCCTTTCCTAATCCATCGGGATCTATTGTATCTCTTGATCCGAGTAGATTGCTTCTGTGGGATTCTTCAAATCTTTTAGTTCTGATGCTCCGCATCTTCTATTCTGTTATGTCAGCAATCTATTTGTCAATATCGCCCTTTTCTTTTATTCCTGAAATCATCTGTGTAAAAGGTCAGAAAACCTGCCACATAGCATTGTGTCGTTTACTTTGATATAGCATTTGGGATGCCTTGTATTGCACTTCGGGATGTTGTCAGAATGCTATAGCATCGTATCAGCTCAGCTATACGTTCTTCTTTAAAAACCCTATAAATTGTTCCATTCTTATCACATGCAAATGATTTCTACTCTTCAGTCCCTATATCATGAATGTATGCCTTTTTACTTAGATTATCTGCATTACGCTTGTATTTAACATTCAATTCAGTCAATAAGTATAGGGAAAACATGGTATGATTTGTGCTCATCAAGTATGATTCTCGAGTATGCTCATTCTTGCTCGAGTAACTATCTTCGAGTGTCAAGCTACTGGCTACCATGATCTTGTACAAATATCAAACTCCATTAACTTTCAAAATGCAATAGCATTGGCAATACAAGGGTCAATTTCCAGTGAACATGTTGTCTTCAATATGGCTCCAAATTTAGCAAATGAAATATGCCCAGAAAGCTCTTTAAGTCTTCTTTCCAATTCAAAACAATCAGCTTCAAACTCATTGTATTCTGTCCGTTATCATAAGATGAATGGAGGTTGTTCTTGACCAACATTTTTGCAACATCCCGAATCGACTATCAACTTCAAAACATCATATCTCCTTCAATTGATCTTTTTTTTTCATGATCTTGATGTTTTTAAAAGTGATTTGAGTCTAGTTTCAAATGGAACCGGTTTTGATCATTTGGATTTTTTGTTTGTGAGATACCTCAAAATACCAAAGCTTAGTCTGCTATGTGGTGTGAATTGATATGGAAAATTATAAAATTCATAGCTCTCTCATTTGAACTCCTTTAGGCTTGAAATTTTGTCAAAATGACGCATTGGGAGTCTAGTTTCATTCAAAATTAGTTTCACCTCAATCGGATCTCTAGTTTAGAAGATATGATCGAATTACAGACCTTGCTCAGGCTAAGTGTGAAACAGAGATGAACAAAGTGGCTGGAACACACATCTACTCCAATAAAGCATTTTGTTACTCGAGTAAGACCGTATTTTGTGCGAGAATAGGAGTTGGAACTGTAGCAATTAACTGTAGCAAACTACTATCATCGGGAAGCTTGAACTTGCTTATTTTAACTCCGAATTGAGTCGTTCCAACTTCTGTTTGATCATATAGACTTGAATATTGATATTCTCATAATATTTAACGAGTTCTTCTATCTTCAATATCTTTTCTTGATCATTCTCCATAATTCAACTTGGACTGATGTACATTAAATATAATAGTTAGTCAATGTAGGGGATAAATATATTATACAAGCTGTATTTGACATTAAAGAATTTGCTCTTGATATTGGACAACTATATTTGACATCATTAAAACTAATTATATCGAACATTGTCAATCAAAATGGAATAGGGATGATTGGAGATATTGTGTCATCTCACGTCACAAGCCATCATTCCAAGAAATTGTTATTCACAATTCACAACACTTGTATGTATTCGTTTAATATTAACTTGACTGTTGTGTGTTTTTGTAGGAATTAAGCTGGGTGAATAGGGATAGGGTAAAGAATAATAAGAATCCCTATAAAGCAGGGTGAACGAGGTATGCTCATATTTCTCAAAAGTTGTTTGATAAGAGTGGGGATGGTAGTAGACCCCCTAGTCATGAACTTTGGTTGTTAGGGAGGCCAAATAAAGATGGCTCGTATTACAATCCTTAGTTAAAGGAGGTCATCAATAAAATTTGAAGTATTAATATTATCCCCCAATTCATGAAAGTAATGTCCTCAATTAACTATCAATATTAACATTATTGTTAAATGCATATCAAGCCATATCCCTAGAAGTTAGAACACAGGGCTACCTTTCTACAAATGAGGACATATTAGCCAAGATATTTGGGTCTAACTATCCTGATCTTCTTAGGGTGATGGCTTTGGATTAACCAAGACAAAATATTATGGTCAGCAACAAACCTCAAAGAAATAATAGAGACAAAAAAAAGCGCCAAAAGTAGTAAGATGAATGCAAAAACAAATGCTATTTCTCACACAAAAGCTAATCAAGTAGCATTGTATGAAGAGCAAGGGGGAAATGGCAGCCCAAGTACTAGAGCCAGCTACACAATTCTAAGGCATAATTTGCCTGAGAGCTTGACCGATGTTGAGTATTTTTCTAATAGGTTTATACACCATACTCTTGCAACAGGCTACATGTTCAGCTACCCAGAGGATAACTTGCTTCATAACAAGCCTATCCATCTTAAGATGTGAATGTACAAATCAACACTAACATCAACCCTAGCTTTCCGCTCCATGTGGCTTCTAAAGACACAAATATAGTGGGAGGGCTATCGGCGGCTTCGTTGTGTGGCCTCATAATATATTTAGAGTTTGCAAATCAACCAAGAAATTTGTCAGTCAAAAGAAGTTTCCTACCAAGTCTAAGCCCCTACTTAGTCCAAGAAGAAGAAGGATCTTACCCAATGATCAATTCGGGAAGAAGTCTTTGTCACAAAATAAGCCTGCTAGTCAATCTGCCCAAAAGTCCCTCTAGGAGTTTGCTGACAAGTTCTTCACTTTAGACCCATATGCAATAATCAAATTTGAGAGATAGGCCTTTAACCTACAAGATAGAGAGGATGTTGTTGGTTGAATTTGTAAGAACCGGCTGAACCCAAGAGGGGGGTGAATTGGGTGAAGTATAAAAATTTAGGAACTTTGAAAATCTTTTGCAACTCAAGAAAAACCAGTTTGTATGACAAGTAAAGAGTTATAAAGCAATAGATAGTCATTCAAACATATATGCTAGAAACATAAGAGATAAGGGAAGAGCATATGCAAACCGAGATTTATCCTAGTTCGGTCCAATCCTTGACCTACGTCCAATCCTCAAGCTCCACTTGAGATTTTCAATCCACTATCTTCTTTCAACTTGATTACACGTTCTGTACTTGGAGTAATCCTTTCACTAGGATTCACTCCCCCTTACAAACTGTAATCAATACACCCACTTGATTACACACTGTACTCGAAGTAATTCTCTCACTAGAACTTACTCCCCTTACAAGCTGTAATCAATACAATGGGTTTCTCACTCAAGATCACCCAATCTTGAGTAACTCTCAAATAGAAGGATAGGATGATTACAATAAATCTTCTCTATCAGAAGTGAATAAATAAACACTGAAGAACAGTACAAATCACTTCATTCTCTATGATAAGCTATCTAAACATGAAAAACAGAGAGTAAATGATGTGAAGATCAGAGTATTAGCATGTTGAAGATGTAAGCTTGTGTCTCTACATTTTTCTGCTTGAATCTGTCTTCTTTTATATGTAGAGATCAATATATGACCGTTTGAACCTTCAATATAATCGTTGCCTACATTAGACAAGTTTCAGGTTAAGCTTTTGTCTTCTTCTCTCTCATATCTTTTCTTAATCCAGCTGTGCAGAAGTTCAGAGTTGACTTCCTCAAAATAAATCCGTTGGAATAGCAGTTGCTGGATGTGGAAAGCATACATTAATCCCTTGCAAGCGTGTGCAGAGGAATTACCCAAAAGTATGCAACTTTTCTGGGTTTTGCATTTAATGAGCTGATGTCACTTTTTGCTTTATCTTTTAACCTTCAATAAACATCTTCTAAATCATCTAAAACTCACTAACAAAGTGGTTAAATATAGCTAGGAATATAGAAGAATGATGATAGGAAGTATTAAGATCAAACAAGAAGATTTCACAAATTCGTTAGATTCAAATTTCAGTTCCAACGATGAAAACTCGGGTTTTGTTTCTCAAAACTCGAGTTTGGTTTTGTCTTGAATAACTCAGATGCTCTGTCTTGTCTAAACTCGATTTTCCAACTAATAGACTCGAGTTTGGTTCTCTTCAAAACCAATGTTTGCTCTTTGTAACCCGCAAACTCGAGTTTGCAACTTATAGACTCGAGTTTGGGTCTTCTTCGTGACCTGGTTGCTCTCTGTCTGAGCTAAACTCAAGTTTGTTCACTTATAGGCTCAAGTTTGGCTTTCTCCAAATGTTCATTTCTTCTCTGAATCTCTCAAGCTCGAGTTTGTGACTAATAAACTCAAGTTTGCAAGTTGTACTGTGACTTGGTTGCTTCTGACTTGGCCGGCTCGAGTTTGCACCTTTGTCAAATTTCAAAGGCCATATCTCCCTGGTATGAACTCCGTTTTGGTTTGTTGATGGAAAGTCCTTTGAGTCTACTTTTATATGCCACTGATTTCGGCTCAATTGGATTTGTAGATTGTGAGTTACACTCAAAATATTGAAGCTTGGTTTGTGTGTGGTGTGGATTTCTCTATCAACTTTTACAATTCATACCTCCTTGATCTGAACTCCTTTGGACTGAATTTTATATCCAAATGACGCATTGGGAGTCTAGTTTCATACAAAATTGGTTTCACCTGAATCCGATGTCTGTTTTAGGAGATATCATCGAATTACCAGAGGTCGCCTGAAACAAAGTTGAATTGAAGTGTTGATGACCGCTGTAAACTAGAGGTTGCACTTATAAACTCGAGTTTGTCTTGTCCAGAGACGCCAGAAATGCTGAAGACACTTATTGAGTCGAGTTTGTGATATCTGTCTCGAGTTTGAAGTCCTAAACTCGAGTTTGGAGTCCTAAACTCGAGTTTGCTCATATCAGAGGGGCAAATTACTGCAGCAAGGTAGTAAACTTGAGGTTAATACTTGGCGACTCGAGTTTGCTCATCCAGAAGCTGAGTTCTGCTGACTTTAACTCTGAATTGATTCATTCCAACTTCCATATGATCTTGGAGGCTTCTAGCTTCAATATAAGAACTTGAATAATTATATCTTTATTCCATTCAGCAAGTTCTTCCTTCTTCCATCTCCCAACTTGATTATTCCTCATCATTTAACTTAGAATAACATCTTGCTTCCTTGACAACCTCTGCAAGTTCTTCTTTCTTTAATACCTTATCTTGATCAATCTCCATTATTAAACTTTGTATCTATATTAAATATAAGAATTAGTCAAAGTAGAAGATAAATGTAGTATGCAACCTTTTTGCTCTTAAGAATGACATCTATATAAGACATCATCAAAACTAATCATATCTAACAGAATTCCCTTATGGCAATTGAACCAGTCAAACAAGTAATAAAGAATGAGTAGTGTATCGTCCCATAGAGATTGTTGATACCGAATATGAAGCTAGTTTCTAATGACAAGTGTGTGATATGAAAAATTGTATTTGGTTTGGTTGATTTAGCAATTACCGATGACAACACATAAACAAGTGATCGAAAGTCAAAGAAAGATATTAGTTTAAAAGTAGGCTGAGCTCGAATTTCATCCCAAGTTTTGTCATTCCCCCAATTCGCATATAACGTATTGCTATAGTAATTATGCTGCACAGCTTCCACAATGCTACAATATAACTGCCTTTCACAACGTTATTCAGTAAACTCACTACTATCCTATACAAGAGCTTTCGCAATCCTGTACGTACAGTCCTTGCTCTTCTCTCCCTTATTCTTATGGCGATTTCAAGTTTAGTCTATCGGTTTAAACTTAGGTGTCCCTGGTTATGAGCGGTAAATCAATTCCTAGCATCTACATTTTAAGTCGAGCCATTCATGGATTCGCCCAACAAACACTGTCCAACAAAGTTCTAACCTTGACTCCCTTCCTATAAGCCAAGACCATTGGGATAGCCCTTAGTGTTCGCTAACTGGCTATGAATTAAAACATTGTTAAACAAACTAAATTTATTAAATGAAAAACTAGCAAACTGGGTCCATTATACAACTTAGAAATTCATCCTCACTCAGCAAAAGGGAATTTAGTTCATCACTGACGAGGGACAAACAAAGAAGAATAGCAGAGAACAGCCCATGACAGAATTATGAAAATAAAATAACAAAAGAAAAACAAGAAAGCTCGTCGAAAGGTTGACAGCGTAAGAGGCGTATTGTCATGTGATGTCTTTACATCTTCTACGATTCGTCTTGCTCTAGGGAAGAATTCGGTCTGGTCTATCGTCCTTTCACTTGGTCTTCTCTTTTGTTCCTTCATTGTTACTTCATTCAGATTGGAATTGTGTTGATTACTTGACTCTCACGACTCCAACTCCCTTAAGTTTTGTCGCACTTTCATTTTATAGTTAGGTCTTCTTGCACCGTACGTCTAGTGAGTTGGGCCTTCCATGTCTGTTAGGTTCAATCTCCTAGATTCGGTCGATTGATCCTTCTTTTCATACAACAGGATTCCTTAAATCTTTCTCTCAATCTTCCGTATCTTCTGGATTCGGCTTGATTCAATTACCATCTTGACGTGCGTTTTGATGACATGTCTTATTTTCCTGAAAACTCACAGGGAAAGGTTAGAGTAACGTAGTGCATAATTATGCCTTACTTACGATGCTGCAACATAGTAGTTGCATTGTATCGCTGGCGTAGCTGTGAGCATGAGCTATGCTATAACATTGTATCAGCTTCGTTATGCGTTTTCACGATAAACAATTAAGTGGTCATTTTCTTATGCCCATGAGCAGGATAATGATATGACTGCAACAATTTGTAAGATCCATCCTCTATTTCCCTATGTGCATGAATTTTCAGACTTTCTATTAGATAGTACACATTAAAGCTCAAATTTATCATTTAAAACAATCAAAACACATAGGGAAAATATGGCATAAATACTACTCATTAGAGTTGTAATCCAAGAGATTGTTATTGAGGTCCTAAATAAGAAGATGACAAGTACAAGCTCAGTCAACTTCTTTATTAGTTATTTCTTCAACTATAATTAAATAGTTGGCTACTTAGAACTTTGATTACATTTTGGTTTTAGCATTTCAGGTACGGTTGGTCAAGTTTTCGTATGGCAAGTGAACTAGTCAAATGAGTAATAAAGTGATAAGTAAAGTGTCATCCCATAGACATTAATAATACTATCTTATGCTGCAAGAAAGTGAATAGGAATCGCGTTATGCAAACAATATGTGGATGTGAGTTTAGAAAAGTAACTCTAATTCAAATGAGAACGAGAAACGTCAAGAATGTAGATAATTGAGAGATATCAGGATAAAGATAGGCTAAGCTCAGATTTTCCCTTAATTTGTAACCTTACACAGATTGCTATCGCAATGCTATAGTAAAGTTCTTCACCTAACCCACCTCTTATGCATACATAAGTTTTCAAACAATCATGTACTAGTATTCTTAACATTGCTTTTCTCATATTCCTATATAAACTTTCAAGTTCAAAATAACATGCAAAACAAGCTATATGTGTTAGTTATGATTAGTTTTGATGATGTCTTATATTGATGTCATTATCTAGAGCAAAAAGTTTATATCATATACATTGACTAACTACTTTGTTTATTATAGGTTAGGCCAAATTAAATTATAGAGAATGATCAAGAATGGAGTTTGAATATTATGAGAATATCAATATTCAAGTTACTATGATCAAATAGAAGTTAGAACGACTCAATTCAGAATTAAAATAAGCAAGTTGAAGCATGATCTGTTCTTGCTCGAGCACAAAGAAGAGGCTTGCTCGAGCAACATCATTTTTCAGCTACTCTGTTCAGCTCTGTTTTTCTGGCGACCTTCGTTAATTTGATGATATGTCCCAAACCAGAAATGGGATTGACGTGAAACCAATGGCATATGAACCTAGACTCCCAATGCATCATTTTGATATAAAATTCAAGTCCAAAGGAGTCCAGATGAGAGAGCTATGAATTTTTGAAGTTGCAACAAAAATCACTGTCACAGTCCAGACCAACCTTCAGTAATTTGAGTGTATCTCACACTCTACACATCCAATTGAGGTGACAGTGGTAGCATTGGAAACCAGACTCAAATACCTTTTCAAAAACATCAAGCACACAAAAAAAGAAGATCAATTAAAGAAGTTATGATGTTTTGAAGTTGACAATTCTCGGATCTTTGGAAAAACACTGGATAAGAACAACCTCCATTCATCTGATGTTAATGGACGAAATACAACTAGTTTGGAGTTAATTCTTATTGAAATGGAAGGAATATTTGAAGAGCTTTCTGAAATGGGGTGATTTGCTAAATTTGGATTTTTACCGAAGACGTTATGCTCGCTGGAAATTGCTGTCAATGTGATTGCTTCTTGAAAGTCTCTATACTCTGGAAGTTGAAGCTTTGTACTGGAGAGTATTATGCTTATTCACATAGGATCAGAAGCTTCAAAGAACATTATGCCCAAGCATAATCTCACAATTATCCAGCCATGCTCGAGCAGAACAATTGGCATGCCCGAGCATCATCGTGGAAATGGCAAAATTGCAAGTTGAAGAGTCATGCCCGAGCAGATGGTAAAAGCATGCTCAAGCAACATCATTATAACTCAAATCATGCTTGAGCAAGGTATTTGTAATGCCCAAGCATCATTGAGCTTGTAGCAGAAAAATGCAAGATGGACAGTCATGCTCCAGCAGAGAATGGAGCTTGCTCAAGCCACAGCGTGGGCAGCAACATTTTCACTGATTTGGGAAGTATTGCTCAAGTAGAAACAAAGGCTTGCTCGAGTAGCATGCTCGAGCAGAAGAAAAATGTGCCCGAGCAACATCGATCGACTCTTCATTCTCTATCTCTGAAAGTCGCTTAGCCGAGCATGAAAATGGCTTGCTCGAGCAAAGGTAAATGCATGCTCGAGCAACATCAATCGTATTCGATCTTTAGCCTCCGGAAGACTCTTGCCCGAGTAGAAGAAAAAGGTTGCCCGAAGCAAGCATGTGTCTGAACCTATTTTGCTCTCTAGCTCAACGTTGCTGGAGCACGATATCTGGCATGCTCGAGCATTAGTGAAGATTGAAGTTTGGTCAAGCCTTGGTCTGAAGCATGCTCGAGCAGAGTGAGAGGCATGCTCGAGCACCATGCTCGAGCAGAGGAGAAACCATGCTCGAGCAACATCATTGAATTCACAAATCCTCACCTCTGTCTATTTCTTGCCCGAGCAAGGATCATGTCTTACTCGAGCATCAACGATAGAAACCAGCTTATCAGTTCAATATCAAATGCTTTCCAGGGCAAGCTTTGGTTCCTTGATCGAGCACTATGTCCATTACACCTTGAAATAAATCCTTCTCAAAATGATGCCCAAGTACACTGCTTAGCCTTGCCCGAGCATTGACAAAACTTGTAGATCTTCAGAACAACTTGCCCAAGCACATTATCTGTCCGTGCTCGAGCAAGGTCACCTCCGCTTTGGAATCCCCGACTTCGTAAAGTTCTAAATCATCGATTGTGATTTTATTTCTACATATCATTATTCATTACTCTTTCTAATTGCTTTTAATCAATTTGCTAATGAGTTTCAGATGATTTTATCATGGATTAACAATAGATTTGCATAAAGCAAATCGTGTCTCAGAAGCATTAAATGCAACTACCTAAACTGGTGATAATCTCGGAAACCGATACTCTGAACGAAGTAAGGCTACCATTGGTATTCCAACTACGCATTCAATGCTATTTCACAAACGGGCAAAACAACAGGAATGAAGAGAATATCATCACTGCAAATCCACCTGGAATATTCAAATAGCGAAAGTCGTAACAGAAGCTTCATCTGTCTAACGGGTACATTCAAGACTCTCAACGGTCATATTCAAACATTAAAACAGACAGAATCAAATCCTTCAATGATCCTCAAGCTTGAACCAAGTATAAATGCCCGAAGGTTTGAATTTATCCATAGAACTAACGCATACATAGACAAATCATTCAAAGTGTTCAAAGTCTATTATGTATATATCTTTGGGTATTACTGAGCTTTAGTTCTTATCATTTATCTACTCTATGAGAGAGTCTTTTCATTTGTATTACAATTCGTTCAAATCTCAAGATAGAGGTATCTTGAGTGTGGGTGTATCAATTACAACTTGTAAGGGGGAGTGAGTCCGAGAGTGAAAGGATCATCATTCGTTTACAGAGTGTGTAATTGTGTCTACGGTTATTTGGTTACGACTTGTAAAGAGAAGTAAGTCTAGTGAGAGGATTACTCAAGAGTTACGAAGTGTGTAATCAAGTTTGAAGATAGTGAAATCCCGAGTGTTTCGGGACGGACGTAGGTCAAGAGTTGGACCGAACCAAGTATAATCTCTTGTGTTCATTGCTCTTCTCTCTCTCTATTTTTAAGTATTCTTGAGCAATTAGCGAAAAATTTTATAATCACCTATTCACCCCCTCTAGGTGATATTCCATCTTCATTTGGTATCAAAGCGTAGGTTTTTCAGTTGGGCTTAATATCCTGAGATAGATCATGGAAGAAATATTACCTGGCAGTGCCTCAATCAACCGACCACCTGGATTCAATGGTGAACACTATTCTCTCTAGAAAGCAAAGTTCAGAGTGTTTATGTTAGCCACGGAGTATGGTCTCTGGCAAGTAATAGAGAATGGGGGTTATGTGCCCACAAAAGTAGATGGCGGAATTAATGTTCCGAAGGATGAAGATGAGTTCAACGAGGATGACAGATGGAAAATAACTCTTAATAGCAGAGCTATTCTGATGCTCCAGAGTGCTCTTAGTCAAAAGGAGTATTTCCGCATCTGCAATCTATCTACTGCCGAGGAGATGTGGAAAGCTTTGGAAATGGCATACGTGTCTACTATATGTGGAGATAACTCCTCAAACGAAGAATGTGAGGAAGAAGAAGTTGCGAACATGTGCTTAATTGCTGAAGAAGAAGAGCAATGTGAAAACGATGATGAGGTATATGATTCTGAACTTACCTATGATGAATTATTGTCCGAATACAATGAACTACATTCTGAATTTGAAAAACTTGCAAAAGAGTTTATTGCCTCCAAGAGGAAAATTAAATTGCTTGAACAAACCAAAGATTTACCTCTAGTTTCAGTTTATGAAAACTCGTTTGTGTGAAAAATGTCCTGATCTTATAAAGAAAAACTCTTATCTTACGAAAGCACTTGAGAAATTCACCAAGGGAAGTGAAATGCTCAATGTGATTCTGAAAGCTCAAAGATTTACAAATGATCGATCAAGCATAGGATATAATCCTATTTTTGACAAAAGGAAAGGCAAAAAGAAAACTGGTGGAAAATCTTATTTGAACTATTTTCAGAAATTAGTTCATACTTCAAATCCCTTCGCTCATTGTAATTATTGTAACCGAAAGGGACATAATACTTCATCATGTTTTCATAAGAAAGATAGAAGAGACAAACCTGTTGGTAATTATCAATGGGTACCAAAGGGAACTTATGTTTTCCCTAAGGCTTGAACTAACCTGGAAGGACCCAAGTATAAATGGGTACCAAGATGTCCATCTAGTGCTTTATGTGTGCATACTGAATCTGAAAAGAAAGGACCTTGACGTATAGAGAAGAATAAGAGCTGAAGAGTTTCTCATGAACCGAAAATGAGATTCACATCAGTTAGGAGAACTCGTGCAGAAGCCATTGCTACAACCTTATCTTCAAATCAAAAGAAGCAATGGACACAAGCAAGAGGAGTATGTTTCACCTCAAGAACAAACTACCACAGAATACCATTCAACTATCTTGAGGAAAACAAGAAAAGAAGATTTTGTCAAGTATCAAACAGAAGACACTTGAAGTCTATATCCTTTGAGAGAACCTTGCAGACACCCGTGGAAAGACATATGAATAATCAATGTGATGGGAAGAGACAATGGGTAAGCAAAGCCAATCCTCCAACTGCATAAGGTGTAAGGTGTACGATAGTAAAACCTCCTACGCTATTATCAATAATAATTATTGACGTTTTATACTTTGGATATTATGAATGAACATTGAAAACTATCTTAAAATTAATTTCCTTCTTATCTCTTGAAAATCCATTTGACAGATTAATCATAAAAGGATTGCAATATTCAAAAAGTAACTCTTTATGCTAGTACAATGATTTGACAATTCCCTTTGATGAACTGCAATTTTAAAATGTACTCGAGTAATGGTTAACATACTCGAGTATTATCGGGCATTAATGAGTATGTTTGAGTGTTTCAAGGATCAATACTTGAGTATTGGTAAAATATACTCGAGTATTGGTTTGACAGATGAAGTATTTATATGTTACGATATGCTACTCGAGTATGAGTTTTGGGATACTCGAGTATTGGCTAGTTGATCAACCATCGCGACTACTTCGATATGAACAAGTATGGGCATGATACTTAAGTACAGGTAAGATGACTCTCAAGTATGCAAAAGAAGCAATGGTTAATGTTGATGGTGAACATCGAAAAAGAAGTTATTTACATCAATCCATCACAACCAAGCAAACTTCAACAAGGACAAGAGGAATTACGGTGATATCTAACTCTTACCCCATATTGTGAAATTACATATTCATTTTTGGGTAATGAATTCTTGTCCATTATTGCATTTCATTAGCAATCAATCATTTATGGTCTTCAAAATGTTTTAGATTGCTAAATGGATTATAAATGAATTTGTGCATAACTTTCTAAGTTTATGATTTTGAAGTGAAGAATTCTAAAATCTGTTTTGGATTTCAATTCATTCTCATTTGTGAAAATGCATACAAATCTTTTGAAAAATATTCATGCTTTTATTGCATTCAAATGATGTTTCAAAATTTGAAGTTAATCTTGGTATACTAAATGTCGGATATGCTTCAAATTTTGTGTGTTGAATTTTTCCCCTACATTTCACCTATTGATCTTTACAACTCAATATGTTGCTTGAACTCTTTAGTTTCATTCTCTAACTAGTTGGACCTCATGACTAACAAGTTGATCATATATGAGTTTCAATTCTATCTTCAAGAAAAGAATTCAATTTGTGAATTTGTTATATCTTAAACACTAATGTTCATCATTTAGGAATCCCAGTATTCACTTTGTTACTCAAATACATCATCATTTGTTTTCATCCATATTTTGAGTAACTATATCCTTGTATTCAAATTCTTGCCTTGAGTGTTCATATATTTCAAGACTCAGTTTTTAAGAGGCAAGATTATCTCTTTGACAATAGCAAAGTCATTGTGCTCATATGTTTTTGTTGTGCTAAGCATGTTTTAATAATGCTCTACTTCATGACTTTTGCTTTTGAGAAAATTGTTCAACATGTTTTTCTAAATCCGAAGCATACTGACATGTTCATTAAACCGATTGACTTCCTTTGTGTTTTAGAGTGAATATTGATTTCAAATATGATTCAAAACTGAATCTTTCATTCATGAAAATTTTGAATTCATAATGCATTATCACGGTTTGAAAGAACTTTCAAGATTTGAAACAATTTTGATGTTTCATTATGATTTTTGAAAATCTTTATCTCATCCATGGATTACAAAAGATTCATATCAATGACACTCTTTTCTACATAAATTCTATTTACAAATTGTCATTTAGAAACAACACTCTTCATATTATTTATCTGTATATTTTTAGATGTTGGATTCCATTCTTCGCTAATTTTGATATACTCCTTGCTTCAATAAATATGTTTCAATTATGTGAGCTTGAGAGCTACTACGTCTAATCTTGTGTGGACCCAAGGAGCACGGGGTACCAAGAGCAAATATTTTTGTTTTTGCAGGATCCCATGTACTCATGCCGACAAACGAGCATTCTGAGGAAAGAACCATACTCGAGTAACATGATGTTAAGTAACATTGCAAAATCACAGATGTTAAGCAAATTGATCATAATGTACTCGAGCACATGATGTATTGTACTCGAGTAATGATGAAGGAAAATACTACGATGAGGAAGAGCTGCAGTTATACTCAAAGAATACTCAAGTAAGGATCCGGGTACTCGAGTATCGTCGAGGCATCCACAGCGCTGACAGCTCAGAGTAAAATTCAAAGTGTTACTTGAATAACACTCGCACATTTGAAACACATACAATTGCATCATGAACAATAGAGGAATATGGCTCAAGTAATTACGATATTACTTGAGTAAGGTATTGTATTATGAAACAATATGTGTATAGTATATCATAATCATGCTAGGCTAATTTGTTTTTATTCATTTGATTCTATCTCATGAAATTTAGCCAGAGCACATTCATTTTTCAAAATGATTCGTATGCTTTAAACATGTTTATCATTATAAAAAGCGTAAGTAATTTCTTCATACCAATTTCAATGAACTTGAAAATTCTCAATTTTTGAGATATCTTGTCGTGTCCACTGGAGTAGGAAGAATTCCAAACATCATAGCATTTGATATCACATCATTATTTATCATTAAAGGAAACTCCATATTTTAATCATGCATTCATTAAGGGGGAGCTTCACATTCACATGTGCTCTATATCTTACAAGCTCATCTCCTTTATTTGAAGAAAATCCTTTTGAATCTGCTCATCTGCATTCACTATCTTTTATTAGTTTTGATGATGAGTTAATATCATATTTTTCTTTCATTGTCTTAAGTTGAAAATATCATATCGAAAGGGAAACTTTGATAATTGGTTGCACTAACAAATCTCTTTTGCAAAGAAAGTTTTCAATTTGTAGCAGGAGATTTCATTCCGTATGCGGATATTAAATTATTAAATTATGGAAAGATGCCTTGATGGTTGAAGCTGAACTACGTTCTATAAAGGAAGAGAGTCTATCATTGCTTCATCTCGGGCCACGAGAGATTCAACTGAATTGCATACGCAAGAAAATGGACTTCATCGTTCATCCATCATTTGTAGAATCTACATGAGCATTTCTAATCTCTATCTTTTTATATTCAATAGAAATTCGCACATGTTTGGTTTCAATTTGCTTCAAAGTTTTAAAGTTGCACGAAAAACCTCTCCCAATTGTTTTCAAACATATTTTCATGAAAACTCTTTTCTACTTGCATCATATCAAATACTTTTAAAATGGGGGAGAGAAAATTGTTTTCTTGACAAATGATTAAGTAGAGACAATAGTTTCAAACTTATTTTCATATATGCCTCTTGACTAATTTATGTTCCTTACTTCAACTTTTTGCTCATGACAAATAAGGGGGAGAGAAATGGCAAGACAAATATGCTACATTTAATATATCCTCATATCCATACATATTTTTCTTAAAGTATTTGACATCATCAAAAAGGGGGAGAATGTTAGTTATGATTAGTTTTGATGATGTCTTATATTGATGTCATTATCTAGAGCAAAAAGTTTATATCATATACATTGACTAACTACTTTGTTTATTATGGGTTAGTCCAAATTAAATTATAGAGAATGATCAAGAATGGAGTTTGAAGAAAGAAAAACTTGTTAAATATTATGAGAATATCAATATTCAAGTTCCTATGATGAAATAGAAGTTGGAACGACTCAATTCAGAATTAAAATAAGCAAGTTGAAGCATGAATAGTTCCTTGCTCGAGCAACAAGAGGATCCATGCTCGAGCAACATCATTTTTCACCTAAACAGTACCTTGCTCGAGCAACAAGAGGAGTCATGCTCGAGCAACATCATTTTTTAGCCAAAATCCATTCTTGCTCGAGCACAAAGAAGAGGCTTGCTCGAGCAACATCATTTTTCAGCTACTCTGTTTCTGGCGACCTTCGGTAATTCGATGATATCTCCCAAACCAAAAATTAGATTGACGTGAAACTAGTGGCATATGAAACTAGACTCCCAATGCGTCATTGTGATATAAAATGAAAGTCCAAAGGAGTCCATATGAGAGAGCTATAAATTTTTGAATTTGGAACAAAAATCACCATCACAGTCCAGACCAACCTTTAGTAATTTGAGTGTATCTCACAATCTACACATCCAATTGAGGTGAAATTTTTGGCATTGGAAACTAGACTCAAATATATTTTTAAAAACATCAAGAACACAGAAAAAGAAGATCAATTGAAGAAGTTATGATGTTTTGAAGTTGACGATCGATTCGGATGCTGGAAAACGCTGGATAAGAACAACCTCCATTCATGTGATGTTGATGGATGAAATACAACTAGTTTGGAGTTGATTCTTATTGAAATGGAAGGAATATTTGAAGAGCTTTCTGAGATGGGGTTATTTGCTAAATT
The DNA here is from genome assembly GCA_019022655.1 of Acacia acuminata. NCBI lineage: Eukaryota > Viridiplantae > Streptophyta > Magnoliopsida > Fabales > Fabaceae > Acacia > Acacia acuminata. Next base: position 406,051 of record JAFJYI010000235.1, read on the forward strand.
TGGATTTTTAGAAGACGTTATGCTCGCTGGAAATTGCTGTCAATGTGATTGCTTCTTGAAAGTCTCTATACTCTGGAAGTTGAAGCTTTGTACTAGAGAGTATTATGCTTATTCACATATGATCAGAAGCTATAAAGAACATGATGCCCAAGCATAATCTCACAATTATCCAGCCATGCTCGAGCAGAACAATTGGCATGCTCGAGCATCATCGTGGAAATGGCAAAATTGCAAGTTGAAGAGTAATGCCCGAGAAGATGGTAAAAGCATGCTCAAGAAACATCATTATAACTCGAATCATGCTTGAGCAAGGTATTTGTAATGCCCAAGCATCATTGACCTCATAGTAGAAAAATGCAAGATGGACAGTCATGCTCGAGCAGAGAATGGAGCTTGGTCGAGCAACAGCGTGGGCATCAACATTTTCACTGATTTGGGAAGTCTTGCTCGAGTAGAAACAAAGGCTTGCTCGAGTAGCATGCTCAAGCAGAGGAAAAACGTGCCCAGCAACATCGATCGACTCTTCATTCTTTATCTCTGAAAGTCGCTTGCCCGAGCATGAAAATGGCTTGCTCGAGCACCATGCCCGAGCAAAGGTAAATGCATGCTCGAGCAACATCAATCGTATTCTGATTCTTAGCCTCTAGAAGACTCTTGCCTGAGCAGAAGAAAAAGGTTGCCCGAAGCAAGCATGTGTCTGAACCTATTTCGCTTTCTAACTCAATGTTGCCCGAGCACGATATCTGGCATGCTCGAGCATCAGTGATGATTGAAGTTTGGTCAAGCCGTGGTCTGAAGCATGCCCGAGCAGAGTGAGAGGCATGCTCGAGCACCATGCTCGAGTAGAGGAAAAACCATGCTCGAGCAACATCATTGAATTCACAAATCCTCACCTCTGTCTATTTCTTGCTCGAGCAAGGATCATGTCTTACTCGAGCATCAACGATAGAAACCAGTTTATCAGTTCAACATCGAAGCTTGCTCCGAGCAAGCTTTGGTTCCTTGATCGAGCACTATGTCCATTACACCTTGAAATAACTCCTTCTCAAAATGATGCCCGAGTACACTGCTTAGCCTTGCCCAAGCATTGACAAAACTTCATTGAATTCACAAATCCTCACCTCTGTCTATTTCTTGCCCGAGCAAGGATCATGTCTTACTCGAGCATCAACGATAGAAACTAGTTTATCAGTTCAACATCAGAAGCTTGCCCGAGCAAGCTTTGGTTCCTTGATCGAGCACTATGTCCATTACACCTTGAAATAACTCCTTCTCAAAATGATGCCCGAGTACACGCTAGCCTTGCCCGAGAGCATTGACAAAACTTGTAGATCTTCATAACAACTTGCCCGAGCACATTATGTCCATGCTCGAGCAAGGTCACCTCCGCTTTGGAATCCCCCCGACTTCGTAAAATCTGAATCATCGATTGTGATTTCATTTCTACATATCATTACTCATTACTCTTTCTAATTTCTTTTAATCAATTTGCTAATGAGTTTCAGATGATTTTATCATGGATTCACAATATATTTGCATGAAGCAAATCGTGTGTCAGAAGCATTAAATGCAACTACCTAAACCAGTGATAATCTCAGAAACCGATACTCTGAACGAAGTAAGGCTACCACTGGTATTCCAACTACGCATTCAATGCTATTTCACAAATGGGCAAAACAACAGGAATGAAGAGAATATCATCACTGCAAATCCACTCGGAATATTCAAATAGCGAAAGTCGTAACAAAAGTTTCATCTGTCTAACAGATACATTCAAGACTCTCAACGGTCATATTCAAACATTAAAACAGACAGAATCAAATCCTTCAATGATCCTCAAGCTTCAACCAAGTATAAATGCCCGAAGGTTTGAATTCATCGATAGAACTAACGCATATCTGAGACAAATCATTCAAAGTGTTCAAAGTCTATTATGTATATATCTTTGGGTATTAGTGAGCTTCAAGTGCTTATCATTTATCTACTCGTGAGAGAGTCTTTTCATTTGTATTACAATTCGTTCAAATCTCAAGATAGAGGTATCTTGAGTGTGGGTGTATCAATTACAATTTGTAAGGGGAGTGAGTCCGAGAGTGAAAGGATCATCCTTCGTTCTGAGTGTGTAATTGTGTCTACGGTTATTTGGTTACAGCTTGTAAAGAGAAGTAACTCCTAGTGAGAGGATTACTCAAGAGTTACAGAGTCTATAATCAAGTTTGAAGATAGTGAAATCCCAGAGTGTTTTTGGGGACTGGACGTAGGTCAAGCGTTGGACCGAACCAGTATAACCTCTTGTGTTCATTGCTCTCCTCTCTGTCTCTGTTTTTAAGTATTCTTAAGCAATTAGTGAAAAATTTTATAATCACCTATTCACCCCCCTCTAGGTGATATTCCATCTTCAATATGGTTGTGTGAGATAAACCCATTTCTGTAGCTTATAATTTAGATAAAATTATGCATAAATTCTAATAGCACACACTAATTAATGGAGGTCTCACCTTAGCTACTTTCCAGTAAGTAAAGATCACTACTCTTGCTTATTAGTTGCCACCTAACGAACAAAACCAACGTTACATACACACATTAAACAAACTGAATTATATTAATTAAAACTTAGCAATCTGGTTCCAAGCTAAAACTTAAAGATCCATCATCGCTTAGCCAAAAGAAAGTTAGTTCATGGCTTGCAAACAGCAGTACAATGGAAACTATAATAATGATATCCATGGAAACACAAAGAAAGAAACTATGAAGAAGAAGATCGGTTGAAGGAGTTCAACAATACAGGGTAGTTTCTATCACGTAACCCCTTTCTGTCTTCTTCCTATTAGCGTCCTTTTATTCCGAGTAGTTTTGTTTGTTGGGCTTTCTATGTTCGGGTTTCCAAACATCTCAGCGTCGCGGGCATCTTTGAGTGTGTCAGTATCTGTCAAACTTCTCTCCCCGTTTATGTATAGCCATCTTTATCTTTTAAGGTTGATTGTCTTTACTTCCGTAGTCCGGGGATTCTTGTATCACACGTCCAATCTATCTTTTAGTGGTGAGGTTTCCTCTTTTGTCGGGTTCAATGGAAATATTCTTTTTCATTGATTCTATTTTTAATTAGAGGATTCTATTATGATATCCTTTCTAAATTCCCATTGTCCTTGATTTCTTTTTTCCTCAAGCAAGCGGCCTTCTTTCGTTTGTCTTTAGCTTCAAAGCCCACTCAACGTCTTGCCCAAGTTCTTGCAATTATCTTATGTATTTTTCTCAAGACACTACTAGAAAATACAATATTTGCGATGGAATTTGCGAGGAAAAAAAGTTCCCTCGTAAAAGGTGAATTTTGCCGGGGAAAATTAGTTTCCCTCGCAAAAATGACCTTTGCGAGGAAACTTGGTTCCCTCGCAAAAGGTCAATTTTTACGAGGAAACTAGTTTCCTCACAAAAGGGGGCCGTTGCCGAGGGAAATAAAGTTTCCCTTGTAAAAATTGACCTTTTTGCGAGGGAACCTTTTTCCCTTGCAAAGTTAGTCGGGTTTGCACCTTTAACCCTAGGCGTCTTAATTTTCAGCCCAAAACTTTCATTCCATGGCTGCCTTCTTGCACGCGAAGGTCGCCTATTCTCAATCGTTCACTTGCCAATAGTGCTCCACCGTCATCGTCCATTCAGTGGTCGTCCTTCCCTCCGTCTATTGTTCTAGTAGTGAGATCGGCCTTCAGTAATGATGAGCAGGTAGATCACAGGGCTCAAAATGAGAAGGGTTGGAGCTCTTGAAACCGTGTGACTGCCTCTGATAGCGACCTGTAATGAGTGCCTCTAGGTTCCTTGGTGGTGATTGATGGGTTGCGGTGGGGGTTTTCTGGTCTCGCAGTCAATAAGAAGAACTAATCGGTAAGATTTGAGTAGGGATATTGCCTCAAGGTTCTAGCTATCACTGAGGATGAAGAAGTTCAAGGTCCTCTGACTGGTTTTGTTTGGAGGGCAACTCTGAGGGATATTGTCAGAATAGTGAAATGGTATGGATTTGGCCTTTTTCTTATATACGTTATGACTCTTGCCATATTTCCTGGGTACATTACAGAGGATGTGAGCTCTGAACTTCTCAAGGACTGGTACCCGATTCTCATAATTACATGCTTCAATGTGATTGATCTTGTTGGCAAGAGTTTAACTACGGTGTATATACTAGAGAATCCGAAAATTGTTGTAGGAAGTTGCAAAGCAAGATTGCTTTTTTTCCCTCTCTTCCTTCGGATATTGCACAGTCCAAGATTCTTTCGAATAGAGATTCCTGTGATGATACTGACTAGCTTGTTAAGGCTTACTAATGGGTACCTAACCAGTGTATTGATGATCTTGGCGCCTAAAGTGGTGATGTTGCAGCATGCAGAGGCTGCAGGCACTTTGATGGTATTATTCCTAGTTTTTGGTCTGGCTTCTGGATCTGTTTTAGCTTGGTTTTGGGTCAATGATTTATCAGTTTCTATGGATTTGTGGCTTCAACAATCAGGAGTTCGAACTGCGTTAAATGTTCAGTGTGATGTGATTTGTAAATTATGTCTATTCAATGTAGTGTTGTTGTTTCATTATTGTTGGTGCTTCCTTAATCAATGTTGTTTCAAATTATTGCTTGTGGGAGGAATTGAAAATAAAATGTTGACGTATGAGTAGGGAGCAACTTAAACTAAGTTTAATGGTTTGCGAGTTTGCAAGGGTTTTTCTATTTTTGCTTATATATGTTTACTTTGGCGCTTAAGGGTGTCAAGGGCCAGTGAATGTATATTTATTCTCCTTAAATGCCTGAATTGATGATTGTTTAGTCTTTGTTGGGTTTGATTCTCATTATATTTTTTCTGAGTTTTGATGAGAAGAAGCTCAGAAAATGCGATCATGAAACTCTGAATTATCTGTTGCGTTGGCTAGTTCATCTATCTGAATTTTATTGGGACCGTGTTTTATAAATTGAGCTGATTTTATTGCTATCCTACGGCCTCCGGTGTCATCTATCCTTTATATTGGATATTTTGATCCCTTTTGTTCTTTACATCTCGTGTCTTAAAACCGGGGAATATGAACTATGAAAAACGGCAAGGAGCGAGTTGATGATCAGTTAGTTCATGTACCATTAGATCTTGTTTTTAAGGAATTTGTTTTTAAAGAAAACAGCTAGTCATGACGTGTCTTTCGAATCCCCAAGGTGTACATGTATGAGAACTTGTGTACAAGGATCAATAGGTTCATGGCCTCTTGTTGCAAATTTTTATGAACTCAAAACCTTTTGTACAGCCAAACCATAATAATAACCATTGCAAAAAAGTTAACACATGCATCAAAAGCTTTTCTATTCTAGTATTAACTATTGATTGAACACTTGCTCCTGTTTTAGATTGGTTCACAAATATATACTTAGTTTTAAGACTTTTGGATTTCCATAATTGATTGGGCTATCGATTAGCGTGAATGAGTATATAAGATCTTGATATGCTAATATGTGTGAATGACTATATAAGTTCATTTGTTCCAATCTGTTAGCATATCATTGTAATAATAATTGTTAAACGATCGAGGTTGTAGATTCGTGCTCTGAAGGAAATGCATAGAATTAAATACGTGAGTAGTTTTCAATTCCTTAAATAAGTGTGAATGATCTACCGATTTTTTAAAATTTTAGCTACCCTGATATACTTCTAAGTGTAGGTAGTTGTAAGGCATTTGCTTCATTTGCTGAGGTTGTGAGTGCCGTTATAAGTTCATGAACAGGTGATACAATTTTGCCATAAAAAATATCTTACTATGATGGTTGATTTGTACTTAGAAACCTTTATCTTTGCTCTTTTTTCCCCCCTCTTCGAGTGGGTGTTCATAATCTTTTTCCCCCCTTTCTTTACATGTAGGATGGAAAAATCCTTTCTCTGTTATACTTGGTGTAGATGAAGTCAGAAACGGGAAACCTTCTACTGAAATGTGAGATACAATGAAGTATTTTTCATTATCGTGGATTTGACTGAGGGTTTTTTTGTCTCAGATTGTTGTCCTTATAAACTTTCACCTATTGTGCTTAATTGTGTCAGATTCCTTGAAGCTACTAAGAGATTAAATGTTGAGCATTCCAGTTGTCTTGTCATTGAGGATTCTGTGTGGAGTATTAGAGCATTGTCCAACTTTATTTGGTGAATAGAAGGTTTAAGGAATTTTCGGATGGATTGTTTTATCTCATAAAATCAAGGAACTTGCAATCATGAATCTTTATAAACATTTCAACTGAATCCTTTTGAAAAGAATGGTTTGAACTGACTTAAAAGGGCATTTGATTTTTGGAACCTATTGCAAATAGTAAGTTCAATCGATTTAATTATACTGCCTGGAATGTTTATAAAATGAAAATATTGAAGTTCATTTTTCTACCCTATTAATGTTGGTCCATTCTATTAATGTTTATATATTTCAGATGATAATCAAGTAAGGAAATTGGCTTTGCTTTTGATAAAGCAATATTTCTGTCTTCTTGGAAGCAGACTTGGAGCACTGCCGCTGGAGCTCAACAAGTTGCTCATAATTGTTGTTCATCCAAAGTACTAATCACTTAAGGCCTGGCTTTATTTTCTCGTAGTTAAATTTATTGATTATTCAACAATATAGCTGCTGTGGTCAATATAATGTTCTGCTGATGGGCATATTTGTTGATTGGTTTTCTGTAGAAGATGCTGATCACTTCATTTGTGGCTTTTTTTTAGAGTCCTACCATTTGTTATTTTATAGTCAGCTTATAATTCATAGATGCTTCTTGATTATAGTAAAGCATTTGGTATGTTTAGTTTGGTCTACCAATTTATTAAAATTTAAGTTATCATGATATACTTCTAAGATGTAGGTAGTTGTAAGTCTTTTGCAAACTCAACTGAAGTTGTGTGATGTGTGTGCCATTATAAGTTCATGAACAGGTGATACAATTTTGCCATCCAAATTATACTGATTTTTGGTTTTCCTTTTATTTTTTTCACTAACAATTCTATGCAAATTATTGTTCATGAACAGGAAATTGGGGAGGCTATTCCACCTCTTGAAGTGATCCAAATTATACTGATTTTTGGTTTTCCTTTTACCTCCTCTTATGATATTATCCTTTGCTTGCTGCTGTTAAAATATTGTTCACTTTAAAGATCAAGCAATTATCTGTTAATAGAAAAAAAAAAAAAAAAAAGAGCAACAACATGAAGTTGATGTTTTCTGTTTTCAAACAATGACCTCCAACAATCAACATAATTGCCTATTTTTTCTTCCCATACTGTTAATGAACATAATTGACATTTTAGGAACTACTATTGTTGGTTTGGTGAAAATCATGTAGTTTCAAATTCAAGTATGATCGTTGCTGTTCATGCAATGATTGAGAACTTGATGTCTTCGATGATCTTGTTAAATTCATTTGATAATAAACAATCTAACGCACGGTGTTTGTAATGTTTCGAGAGCAAGGTAATTTAGCAAGAACCTTGTTCAAGTTGAAAATGGAAAAGAAGTAGTGACCTTTAAGCATGTTTTAGACCTTTTTTTAGTTCATTTTGGTCGCGACATTATAATTTGTAATATTTTGTTTTTGCTATGTAAACTCTTATGATTGTTACAATTTATTTTTATGATATAGAAGTATTTTTATTTTCTAATTTTTAATATTTTTTTATGTAATTATTTTATTTTCTGATTTTTTATATTTTTTTAAAAAACTAAATTCAAATTTGCAAGGAAAAAGTTTTTCCCTTGCAAATATTCAGAATTTGCAAGGGAAAATCTTTTCCTCGTAAAATCATGCAATTTGCGAGGGAAAAATCATTTTTGCGACGGAAAATTGGTATGCGAGGGCCATTTTTGTGACGGAACTTATTCCGCCGCACATCAGTTTTGTGACGGAAAATAGCTTTTTTGCCAGGGAATTTTTCCGCCGCAAAAAACAGTTTTTTTGTAGTGAGAAAAGATGAGTGCATCTCATAAATATGCTACTATAAATACTAACCAGTTATGAAATGATGTTGTAGCATCGACACAACATTGCTCGAGCAATAATCTGTTAGCTCATAAATACATCAGTTTCAAGCTCTTTTGTCACCTATATGCAGGATAACTCCTAGAATGTTTCAATTCAAGTCTTCAAATCCTTATTCCCACATATGCATGAAATCTATCACAATTGATCATAACAACACATTTTAGGCATAAAAGCTCCCTTTAAATCAGTCACAATACAATGGAAATATATAGGAGAATGAAGACTTTCAAACTCTCTCACACTTAGCTTTTTCAACTCCCGGGCAAAATCTAGTGGTAAAAAGATTGAGTAGAACTACTCATACATCGTTGCTTATTCTCTTGGGTATTGTGTTTCCTGTCATCATCTCAAGTTCAACTTACCATGTAGACAATCCTACTACCCAGCACAAACTCAACTTTATATATGACTTAGCTTTTGCAAAGAGAATTCAAGACACTATCGGGTCAAGTGTTTGTCACACTCTCTCTCATTAGAGGATCTTATTTCACTCTCCTCTTCTAGTCCACACTCTACTATAGGCTTGTCAAAGCTCCAGAATCTCTACCACGCACATGAGTTCAATGCATCAAGAGGACTTTAAGGGATGTAATGTTGGCTAAGATGGAACATACGGATTGAAATGAAAAGAAATGTATTGTTGTGCAGTTCAAACAAGTGTGCAGAACAATGTTTAAACATTTTAAGCTTAGTCACACATATTGCTCTACTGCTCTGCTTCTTTTCTTTTCTTTTTTTAAACAAAATGCTGCTTCTCTTGCTTATTTTTTTTCCACTTAAGAGCATTATTCCTTATAGCAATTGCATTTGTTGTCGATCAGTTGCATCTGTGCAACAATTTTACATATCAATATCCTACATACTGCCCTTCGAACTACATAACAATGATGAATGTAACATGGCAAGGCTGAAATGGGTTGGCAACGATTAAAGTGTGAAGATGGCTTGTGTATGGGTTCAAGGGTGAAAAATGAATGCCTCAATCATATGCAGAATTGTTTCAAATAGGAACTAAGACAAATCAAAGAGAGTATTGGAGCAAGAGAGTATGCACACACAGTTTTAGTAAATAAAGCTTGAAACTACTTCCATTCGGCTAATTCTCTTGATTTCTCTTACAACAACCATGCCATATATAATATCAAGCCTAATACCGTTAGTTTGTCAAGTTCACATGGTTTGTACTCCTTGAGAAACTATGTTCTACATATTCCCTCATACAATCAATGTGCTATATGCCTAATTCTAATTGACTGTTAAATGGGTTCATGTTTGAGATTGCTTAAATTTGCAAACTGCCTAGTGTGGGTACCTGATCAAACTTAATTCTAGTACATATCCATATTAGCGCACAGATGTCCATATAAGCATGTATCAACACATATATAGCGACCCTCGTATTGGAAATTTGTTGTGCCCTCAGTGCAATTAGAATAAGTCAGAAAACCAAAGGGCATGCCTGGGCAATGAGCAGGAGGAGAGCAGAGGAAAAGTAAGCAATGTGCAACCAAGTGCGTGTAATATGTCCAGTTAGCAAGTGGAAGACATATAAGAACAAGCAAGAGGCAGGTAGAATGCGATAGTAATGAAGGATACATGCTATAACATCTCATTATGTGCAAGCGACTCTATTACAATGGCTTAGGAACATAGAAAGATTTGTTTTTTGTTTTTTTTTTAAAGTTGCGAATAAAGAAACAAAAAAGGAAAAAAAGAAACAGATGAAAGAGAAATATAGGAGGCCAACAATGAAAAGGGACATGAAGATGGCTAGCCATCAATAGTCGCCAACCGGGACGCTGGCACTAGAGGTAGTACTCTTCTTGTGGGTACGGTCAGTGGAAAATCTCAAGGATGGGGTCCTTGTGGAGGTGTCTGCCATAGGGGCATCGTCAAGAATTGACTCTACCACAGGGTAGGTGGAAAGAGCATCAAGGACCGTGGTGCTAGTTTCCGTACCAGTGGTAACTCTTGGCGAGGAAGTCCTCGAAATCCCATCGGATAGCAACAAGCTCCTATGTAAGGGTGGTGAGGTGAGAATCATAGTTGGAAATGAGGGTGGGGTTGGTGAGTGGACACGCGGGGGTGCATAGGCCTGGGAAACCTAGTGGTGGGCCAGGAACCTACTCAATCATCACGGGTGAACAAGGGTAAGAGGTCGGAAGGGAGAATTAGGTGTTTTGGGGGTGGTTAGGGGTAGGTGCTGGGATTAGCATACCATCTGCGACGAGTGACCTACTTCACTTGTGGCATGGTTGATGCAATGAGGATCATGGAAGTAGATAGGAGAAACTCGAAGGAAGAGGAGATGGAGTGGGCAAGGAAAAAGGGGGTGAGTGTGGGTATTTAAGGAGGAAGGAAGGGGCAAGAGAAGGGGGAAATGTGAAGACTGAGCAGTAGTGAGTATTAGATGTGTGGTCAATGCAAAGAATGCATTGGTGGAAGTGGAGGAATTTACGGAGAATAGATGAGAATGATGGAGGTTGAAACGTGCACTCAATGAGATTTGAAAGGTGTTAGTTACTGCAGGTGTTGGGATGTGGACAGACAAGAAAGGAAAGAGGGGGATTTTTTGGGTCAACAGTAATAGGGCTTTAATGTCACATATGCTAGTGCAACATGTGCAGAATTACCCAACGTGGTAAAATGATATTCAATTGGGTAGCTAACTTGTTGGATTCTACTACAAACATTGTTGCAGCAAGTTGATAGCAATATTAGAGCAATTGTGCATAAGCTTTAGCTGACAATCTTTGGTCTACATGGTGTGGTCCTCACCATACCTCAACTATCCTACCATGCAAACTAATAATGCTGAGTTAGGACTGAAGCAATTCTGAAGCAAGCCTCGTACTACCATCCTAACTTAGTCTTTACCTCAGGCTATTCATCTGATGATTTGGTTTTATTTGTGAATTTACAAATAGAATGAGTAAAAGAAAGGGGAAAAATTAGACAAATTGGGCTGCCACCCAATAGCACTTGTTTTAGAGTCTTTAACCTGAGTATGCGGTGTCATCTAACTAGGAATCTGGAGATGAATGAGAGTCTAGTCCTTGTTCAAAGTTCCATTCCAATAATGTTTCACCCTTTTTCCATCAACCTCGAATGTTCTTCATGTGGTAGGATTCCACAATTCAATGGCTCCATGAGGAAGAGTAGAGTAGATCAGCAATGGACTCGACTAATTAGACTTCAACTTTCCAGAGAACTCGTCGCCCTACTTTGAATGTCCGTGGAAGAAGCCTTTTATCATGCCATTTTTTAGCTTTCTCCTTATAGAGCTTAGCATTTTCATATTATAGAGTCAAAATTCATCGAGCTCGTAAAGTTGTAGCATTTGTTTCTTTCTAGCTGCTGTTCCATCCATATTTAGCTTGGAAATTGCCCAATAAGCTTTGTGTTCTAACTCCATAGGAAGATGACACGCCTTTTAAAAAACCAGATGGTGTAGGGATGCACACAAAAGAGTTTTGAATGTTGTTCTGTATGCCTATAGTGAGTCGTTCAACTTTTCATTCCAATCCTTTCTATTAGGATTTACTACTTTTTCTAGGTTTTTCTTGATTTATCTATTGGATACTTTAGCTTGGCCATTTGTTTGCTGGTAATATGCAGTAGCAATCTGATGCTTTACTCCATATTTAGCTAGCATAAGTTTGAATTACTTGCTGTCGAAATGCATTCATATATCACTGATTATTGCTCTAGGTGTCCCGATCCTTGTGAATTATTTTTTGTAGAAATTTACCCACTGCCTTTGGATCATTCATTGTAAGAGCCGCTGCCTCTACCCATTTTGAAATATAATCCATGACAAGTAAAATGTATTGGTTTCTAAATGACAGGGGAAATGTTCTCATGAAATCAATGCCCCAAACATCGAATATTTCCACTTCCAAGATAGGATTCAGTGACATTTCATGATGTTTGAATATGTTTCATGTCCTTTGACAATTATCAAACTTAGCTACAAGCGCATGTGTATCTTTGAATAATAAGGGCTAGTAAAAGCCAGACTGCAGCACTTTCGCTATGGTTCAAACTACACCATAATGAGCTCCATAGGGTAAGGAATGACATTGTTGAAGCACAGCTGCCATCTCATTGTCAGGTATAAATCTCCTAAGTAGCTGGTCATAACATCTCTTGAAGAGATAAGGTTCATACCAAAAGAACTGTTTGTTGTCATGCAAGAACTTATTTTTTTATATGACAAGTTAACTCTTCTTGCAGTTCTCCAGTGACTAGGAAGTTAGCAATCCTTGCATACCAAGGTGCTGAGATACATGTCGTAGCGTATAGTTGTTAATCAGGGAATAATTCTTGAATTGGTATCTCTGGTTGATCAAGCACATGATCTTTAAGCTTGGATAGATGATCTGCAACTTAATTTTCTGTCCCTTTTCCATCCTTGATTTCCAAATCAAATTCTTGTAGTAGCAAAACCTACTTTATGAGTCTTGGTTTGGCATCCTTCTTGTCTATAAATTATTTAATAGCATAGTGATCTATGTATACCGCCATTTTGGTGCCAACAAAGTATGCTTTGAATTTTTCGAAGGCAAAAACTGCCAGCAGCTCTTTTTCAGTTGTTGTGTAGTTTAACTGAGCATCTGTTAGTATTTTGCTGGCATAATAAATGGAATGGAAGATTTTATTATGCCACTTTCCAAGAATAGCTCCTATAGCAACATCATTAGCATCAAACATTAGTTGAAAAGGTAGCAGCCAGTCTCTGCCACTATTACAGGTGTTGTGACAAGTTTCTGTTTCAAAACAGCAAAGGCTTTGGCACATGCTGCATCAAACTTGAACTTAGTATCTTGTTCCAGCAAAGAGCATAAGGGTTTTGATAGCTGTGAAAAGTCTTTGATGAATCTTCTATAAAATCCAACATGCCCCACAAAACTTTTGATTACTCTGATTGTGGTTGGAGGCGGTAGTTTTTTAATGATAGCTACCTTTGCTTTATCCACCTCAATTCCCTAGCGTGATATCTTGTGTCCAAGAACTATACCTTTAGTCATCATGAAATAACATTTTTCCCAATTGAGAATCAAGTTTGTCTCTCACAACATTTTAGGACAGATTCCAGATTGTGCAGACAGTCTTCATGAGTTATTAAACACAGGAAAGTTATCCATAAATATTTCAATGGATTTCTCAATCATGTCAGAAAAGATTGCTATCATACGAAGCTGGAAAGTAGCTAGAGCATTGCATAGACCAAAGGGCATTCGTCTGAAAGCGAACATACCGTATGGACAAGTGAAAGTGGTCTTGTGTTGGTCTTGTAGTGCTACAACAATCCAATTAAACCCAACGTAATCATCAAGAAAAATAATATTTTTACTAGCCAATTTGTCCAGCATTTGGTTTATGAATGGTAAAGGGAAGTGATCCTTCAATGTAGCCTTGTTGAGCTTGTGATAAGCCATGCCGATTCTCTATCCAGTGACTGTCCTAGTGGGAATTAGCTCATTTTTTCTCATTCTTGACCATTGTAATCTCTCCTTTCTTCGAAACACATAGCATTGGGCTTACCCATTTGCTGTCTGTGATATGATAGATGACTACGTCCTTCATTATAAGATTCAACCGTCTCTATTGATCTATAGAACTTCTACAACTTTCTTCCAATCGAATCTTGTGAATACAGATTAAAGGGCTAATTCCTTTTATGTCTTCAATAATCCATCTGAAGACTCTTTTGAATTGTTTTAGCACTGCAAGCAGCTTTTCTTCTTGTTCTTTAGTTAGATGTGCAGAAACAATAACTAACAGAGTATTAGATTCTCCCATATAAGCATACTTTAAATGTGTAGGTAGAGGTTTGAGATCCAGAACTGGTGGCTCTTCAATTAAAGGTTTGGTTGCCTATTTCCAGTTCTGGTCAAGCTCTAGAGATTCAAAGGGGTTCCTTTTTCATTTGTTCAGATATGCCTCCTCGACAAAATTCAGATTTTCTATAGAATCTTACTAAGCTTCATTCTCTACCAGATTTTCATCATAGGGGTCTTTGTTGTAAGTTTCCTGGAATGTTTCTTGCACTAATTCTTTGACGGTATCAACAGTTGAGCATTCTTCAATATCATCAATATATTGCTTTGCCTTCACGATGTTGAAAGTTACTTCCTTATCATAGCTTATTCACCCTTGTGAAGTCAATGAGTGTTCTTCATGTTGCTAAGAATGGCCTTCCCAAAATAATAGGTGCCTCTCAGTCAGTTTTGAAGTCCATCATAATGAAATCAATAAGGAATATGAACTTATCTACTTTCACCAAACGTCTTGAATTTTTCCTTTTGGATGAAAAATAGATTTGTCTGCAAGTTGTAATATCACGGTCATGGGTCTCGCTTCTTCCACCGCTAGTTTCCTAAAAATTGACATAGGCATTAGATTTATGCTAGTTGATGATTGAATATTATTACACTTATTTGTATCTCTTGGTGAATAAATTTAGGAGTGTTTAGTTAATAAATAATGGATTTTATTACTTAATCGACCTTTGAGCTTTTAATTGGATTAAATTCTAGATTTACAGTGATTTAGCATTTTCGCCATAACTTTTGATCTAGATATCCGGTTAGCCTGATTCTTCTTTTTTTTTTTAGATGATTTAGAGAGCTACAATTGTTATAAAGGCTTGGAAGGCTGATTCGGACAAGAAAATTGACGAAATTGGAGCTAAAGACAGACCCATTTTTCTGGATTTTTTATTTTGCTCGAATTTTGTAATAAAAGACCATTTATTAAAGGTTTCCTATTTATTAGAGGTTTCCTATTTTTGGGCCAATCTTGTAGCCCTAGTGTTTCCTATTTATAGGTTGGATTAGATGGCTAAAAACATATTCTCAATTACGTTGTATGAGATTTTTGGATTTCTTCTTCATCTTTTCTTCTTTGTTTTGCCTAGTCATGCTCGGCTAAACTTACGTGGTTAACCCAACGTTGAGGATTCCATGATTCATCCGAGAGCTTGTGCTTTATCGGTAATTTAACTCGTTTCTATTTTCATCTTATTGGATTCGATTTCCGGAAATAGTTCGAATATTAGATTTAATATTCGGGTTGGTTCATCCCAAGACTGAGTTCGAACTAGGTTTAAAGTTTTGTTGTGCGATTGCACAGTGGGACGCCACTGTTCGGACATATTCTAGGCGATCGTCTAGTCGAGGGATTTTTTGGGCGAATGCAGAGATCTCGGTTCATCCAGAGCCAATAATGGGTTATTTATATTTCGTTCGATGATGGAAGTCTATGGAATCTAAACGTTGGGTTGATCGATTTTAATCTGCTTCGAATATTTTGTTTTTATTTATTTATTTATTTATTTCATCTTACTCGCTTGAAAAAACCCCCATTCTCAGTTCTTGTTTTACTTGTTTCTTGTTGATTTTAGACCCATTTGTGAATTCCGTGAGAGAATCGATCCAAGTTTTCTATACTACAAATATTTAAATCCTGGTTATTTTGTGAGGGCTCGGCAACTCTCATCAACATTTGCGCGTTACCGTGGAGTTTGCATCGGTTTAATCATTAACATAGAATTAGTTTAGACCACTTTTTTAAATTTTTTTTTAATTTGATTTTTAGGTTTAGGAATAGTCTAGAAGTTGTTCTGTGGGAGTCACAATTTTTTTTTTTTTTTAAAAAAAATCATTTGATAGTGTTTCTAGACTTGTTTAAGTTAGTTTCTAGCGTTTTGTGTGTGTGTGTTTTTGTGTCTTTGATGCCATAAAACATTCTAGGGTCTTAATTTTATTAGTTTGGTAGTTATCTTGTGATTCATTGTGAATTAATTGCATTAAACTTTCATGGCTTGGCTTTTACGGTAATCATAATCTACCTTTCAATTCTCACTCTTTTGTAGGTACTCAAGAATGTGATGACTCATTCCACCACCAATACCATGAACCTTACCAACAACCTCCATTCCAACAATATCATCAACACTCTCACTTACCATACCATCCGTCATTCCATCCCACTTCCATACCATGCCATCCATCTCATGAATCCCTGTACCCATTTGACCCACCTTATGAACCTTATTCTCAACCATGCATGCCCAACCAAGATCCTTCATTTTGTGAAGTCATTGGAGATTTCCAAAATCAAACAGCTTGGGCTGTAAATGAGGAGTGGTCACATAAGGACGACTTTCATCAACAAATGGACTCTATTTGTAGAATGATGAAACAACAAGTGAAATCATTTGAGAGATTAGCAAAGGAAATTGAGCAGCAAGAACAAGTATTGAAAATGAATTTTCCTTCTCTCATGGTCACACATGCACAAGAAGTGAAACAATTACAAAAGCGCATTGAAGAGATTTGGTTTTCATTGGTGTTGAGAATTTTGAAATGAGACATGTTTCGCTTATTTCCTATAAAGCAGCAAAACATGTCTTCTGAATGCTAAGTAGAGTTGGATAATATGAAGTGTTAATGCGTTTTTGTTTAGCTTAGTATGTTTGAAAAGGTCTCTAATTTAATATGAAGGGTTAATGCGTTTCTGTTTATAATATTTTCAGTTCATTCATTTCCTAATTGCCCCTTATTTACCTTTGAGGATCTTTACATCGTTGTTATTTTTTCTCATTACATCATATCTTTAACTTGTATTATTTTCTCATGTCATGTGCTTACAAGTTCTGTCCTAGTTTTGCTTATGATTGTCATTGTCATAATTGTTTTCCATTATTATGAAGAAACGCGATGAAAAGAAGGGAGAGAGTGAGAAAAGATACTACAAGGATAAATCATATGTGTCTAGCGACTAAATTTATGGATCTTCCTAGTTTTGTACTTTGTGGAATGCAAAGCTCTAATTTGTTCATTCTATAGGTACTTGGTGTATAACTTAATTATGATTTTCACGGGTGGAAAAAAGGCTTTTAAGACCGAACAAAAGAGGTACTGTAAGACTGGACCCGACACCGGTCTTGTTCCAGCCGGTATTAAAAATCTGTAACTTTTAAGACCGGATTCGAACCGGTCTAAAAGAAACTTTTTTAGACCGGACATTTTAAAAGTTAGGTCTTAAAAGTCGTACTATATAGACCGATATGTATTTTGTTCCGTCCTAAAACTCAACCTTTAAGACCGGAGCAAACCATAGACCGGTCTAAACATATCACATTTTTAAGACCAGGATAAATAAACTCGGTCTAAAAATACCGACTTCTAAGACCAGACGAATAACTAATCCAGTTCTAAAATAAATTAAATTTAAGACCGGCTACTTAATACATCCGGTCTTAAAATCCAACTTTTTAGACCGATCTTAATAAGCGGTCTTAAAAGACCAACTCTGTTAAGATCGGCATAAACCTTTAAGACTAGGTGTTATAAATTCATCCGGTCTTAACATTTGAACTTTTAAGACCGGTGTTATTATTTCCCGGTCTAAATTTTCCAGAAATTTTCCCTGTTCTGTTCTTCCTGATCATAGATATACACACATCCACCACCCAATCTAGCACAAAAAAGTCGATACTTTAAGCTACAAGCTATGAACAATCCATTATGAATAAATTGAATTGGGAAAAGAATACAAATATTATTCACCATGAGTTATGTGGCCTCTTAATTTATACTATGGTACAACACCTTAATGAATATATACAATAAGATAACTTATAACAAATACAATGATGAGTTACAAATACAGCACCATGCCTTCATCTGATCCCACCCAACAACGTAACATGATATCCCCTTTTATAACATATATATCAGATCCAACCACAAAAATAAAACAAGAACAAAAGCTTGAGTCGTGACATTATTGTTTAAGAACATAGCAGAATATATATAGTTAAAACCTTAAAGTTTTCAAAGAATTCTGCATATGAATATTACCTTATGAATATACTCTTTTATAAAGGGATATCCTCCCATATCCCTTCTTGATGATCATTTCTTATTCGGGTTCATTATTTGCTTCATCTTCTTCGTTCATGTCCGGTAGACCCCTTAAAAAAGGAGTACTCTAAGGAAGACCGTAATTTGAATGAATTTCATCATCAATATCAAATGACCCTTTTTCCTTGGAGAGCTATAGACCACATTTTATTTTCCTGATCGGTGATATAGAACACTTGTTTCGCCTGGTCTGCCATAATAAAAGGTTCATCTCCAAAACTTCTACCATTGATATCCACTAATGTAAATCCTAGCCGATCGATCCAAACACCATTATTGACATTAACCCACTTGCATCTGAAAATGGGAAATCTAATTTGAACATAGTCCACCTCCCAAATCTCTTCAATAACCCCATAATAAGGCATGACTGCCAATTTAGGCCTCTTGTCTTTCGAACTGGAGAAGTGCATAGATTCAGCCTCTAACATAACACCACTATGGTGGACGGTGCTCCTATCATCTAGGGACTTTGTGTAAAATGTATAACTATTGATCACATACGAATTCCAACTTATGACATCAACCTCCGGACCACGTGCTAACCATTTGATTGTATCGAAACACATTCTCTCTCTCGACCTTTTGTTTGAACCAGTTTGCAAAAGTTCTGTTATGATCCCTAATCAACCTTTGTTTAGTGATTCTATGATTTTCTTTCCTTACAGCTTCTTTATGTGCGTCTATGCTATCTTGAACTTCATCAACATTATTCAAGATGTATAAGTGGACTTGTGACAATTCATCAGGATCCACACTCTTTACTGAAGGCCCTCGCCTACCTCCTTCAGCATGCTGATGTTTAGGAAGGCCAATATGTCTTACTTTGGCCAAATAATTTTGACAAAATTTCATGGCTTCTTCAGAAACATATTTCTGAACAATTGATGCTTCTGGCCGGTATGCGTTCTTCACGTACCCTTTTAGGAATTTCATAGATATTTCAATTAGGTACATCCACCGTAAATGGATAAGGCCGCACAACTTTATCTCCCTCACTAGATGAACAATTAGATGAACCATGATGTCAAAAAATATAGGAACAAAAAGCTTCTCAAGGTGGCACAAGATAAGATATCCTTCATTCTCCAATTTATCCAACTTTTCAATCTCGAAAACTTTACTACAAACCACATTGAAGAAGAAACAAAGTCTAGTCAAAACGACCCGAAGATCATATTCGGTGATGCCTCGAATAGCTACTGGAAGTAGCTGTTGCATCAAGACATGACAATCATGAGACTTTTGGCCTACTAATTTCAAGTCCTTCATCGATACAATCCTCTTAAAATTCGAAGAATACCCGAGGGAACTTTTGTGCCATGTTAACACTCACAAAAACTTCGTTTCTCATCCTTAGACAAAGTATGAGAAGCCGGGGGACAATAAGTTCTCTTCCCATATGGCCTTGGATGTAAGTCTTCACGTATTCCCATTACTTGAAAATCCAATCTTGCCTTCACACCATCCTAGAAACTACCTTGTATGTTGAGAAGCGTGCCAACAATACTATCACATACGTTTTTCTCCACATGCATGACATCAATACAGTGTCTCACATCGAGATTGCGCCAATATGGAAGATCGAAGAATACAGATCTATTTTTCCATATATTTGTTTTTTTTTCTACTCTTGGCTGTCTTACCAAAGATGGCACTGATATTTTTCACCTTCTCATAAACTTGCTCCCTGGTCAATGCCACTGGAGCATCTTCATACTCTTGGCCACCAAAAAAGGCTTTCTTTAGTCGACGATATGGGTGGCCTCGTCTAAGAAATCTCCTATGTCCAAGATAAACTGTCTTTCTTCCATGTTGGAGTTGATGGTAGCATGTGCCTTCTTCACAAACCGGACATGCTTTATGGCCCTTTACACTATACCCTGACAAGTTACCATATGCTGGGAAGTCGTTTATAGTACAGAATATCATGGCTCGCAATTTAAAGACCTCCTTCTTGAAAGAGTCAAAAACATCAACACCTTCTTCTCATAACTCCTTCAAGTCTTCGATCAATGGCTCAAGGTAAACATCAATGCCATTTCCGGGTTGTTTTGGTCCCGAAATCAACATAGACAGCATGATGTACTTTGGTTTCATGCATAACATAGGAGATAAGTTGTAAATAATGAGGAGTACAAGCCATGAACTATGTATGTTGTTAAGGCTTCCATATGGATTCATGCCATCTGTGCTAAGGGCAAGCCTAATGTTCCTAGGTTCTTCACCGAAGTTCGGAAATAATTGATTGATTTTCTTCCATTGAGAAGAATCGGACGGATGTCGAAGCTTTCCATCAGAAATCCTCTCATCAGCATGCCACCTCAAATGTTTTGCATCATTTTCATTAGCAAAAAACCGCTTGAACCTTGGTATGATTGGAAGATACCACAACACTTTTGCAGGCCCCTTATTTGACTTGTACCTTGGGGTTTCACATATCGAACAATTCTGCTTCTCTTCAAACTCTTTTCTATAAAATATGCAATCATTTGGGCATGCATGAATCTTTTTGTACTACATCCCTAGTGGACAAAGTATTTTCTTAGCATCATAGTATCAATGCGGCAACACATTATCATCTGGAAGCATGTCCTTAAAAGCCTCAAGCATTTTAGAGAAACTCTTATCGCTCCATCCATGACGTGCCTTCAAGCTTACCAATTTTAATACAGCGTTCAACAATTAGTATTGAGTATATACCCTATTTGGTCCCTAAAAAAATCACGGATCCCTTTTTGGTCCCTCATTAAAAATAACTCATCCTGTAATCCCTGGCCACATTTGGGACACTTCACCGCATGTGTCCTCTTCAACCTGGGAAGGACTAACGTGGACGGTTTTGGATTTTACAGGGATTACGGGATGAGTTATTTTTGCGAGGGACCAAAAAGGGGTCCGTGATTTTTTTCAGGGACCAAATAGGGTATTTACTCATTAGTATTTTTTACACCCAGAGTATAGCAGGGTCTCTGCATCACTGCACATATTACCATATGCATGTGATTGCTCAAAAGCCTCTTCTCCTACATCACGAATAATATCCTCTATGTGATCATCCATATCCGTGTCATTATCATCAAATGTCACTTCCCCATGTTGAGACCCACTTGGCTTTTTTTGACCATGCCATGACCATACCGTATAAGTCTTACAAAATCCTTCACAAATTAAATATGTGTGTATAACTTCAGGACTTAGTTGCCTCTCATCCAAACATTTTACACAAGGGAAATAAAACTTCCCACTATCATCATGGGCATCTTGTTTAGCAAATTCTATAAAGTCCCTCACCCCTTCGATATTCAACACTCGTCCGTAAAGCATTTATCCCACTGTGATCCTTAGTAGAATTCCTATATATAGACGGAAAGATTTAACATACATAATCCAAAAAATTTGAAACTTGCATATAAAATAAGACAACTCCAAATGCATATATATGCTCAAATGTCGGTTATGTCTTTTTTTTTTTTTTTTTTTTTTCTATTACCGAATAATTATTTATCTTAAATATTATATTTTGATAAATAATACCTATTCTAAATAAGTGAATATGTGGTCTCAAATTCCTGTATTGTATTTATTTTATTTCTAGGCAATTTTCCCTAGAATTAGAGTGACCAAAGACTAAATTTATTAAATCTTATTAGGGATCATAAAATACCCTAAGATTATCATAAGTAAGCATAATCTTATTTATGTCATAAAGGGCAAATAAATGTTATCAAAATGCCTAAATCACTTGGGAAAATTATCAACAACTATTGAGCAATTAAATTTGCAATAGTTGGGATATTTATATTAATTTTCGAAATTAAATAATAATTAAGTTTAAAAAGGCCTAATTAAGGATGTATCAACATAATTAGCATTCAAATGATATCAAAGGACCAAGATTAGCACATGAGGGGTTGCTAATAATTATGATTAATGTAGTAACCTATCATTTAGGCTTAATAACATTTATAAACACTATCTTGGAAGAGACTAACCAAGATTAATTTAATCCTCCCTAATCCATTTGTAGGTGGCGAAATTATGCCTAATTAAAAGGAAAAAAAATGATGATATCAAAGATATTCTTATGAGCACATAAGATCTTGAACAAATATCAACAATAGTGTTTAGATTTTTCCAACACAAATCAAAGGCTAGGATTAAAATTAATAAAGCTAAATCCTAAGACCTTAATTTAACTTCATAAAGTGAAATCCTTGTGAGGTAAAATTATCCGATGAGAGTTTTCCTTCTAGGTGATATGAGGTTATTTAAAACATAACAAATTGAAGAAAAAGAAGTGGTACACAGTTTGCATAGAAAAAGAAATCTGAATAAAGATTGGAATTGATTCAATAAAATGCTCAATTAATTAAATCACTTACACAAGAGTTAATGGTTGTAAGAAAAGTATGTACTTCCCATAAATGAAGGTGGAAGAAGATAAACTTGAAGAGAAATAGAGAGGGGGGCAGTTTATAGGAGTTGTGAGTGTGTAAGTGTGTAGGTGTGTAAGAGTTGTGAGTGTAGTGTAAGAGAGAGAAAAGTGTGTATTTCTTTGATTTGAGAGTTAAAAACCATTGGGATTAATTCAAGACACAAGTAAATGAGAATCTATAAAAAATAAATTGTATCCTGAGATACGTTAATCATAGATCAAATATAAGGATTTATTATGAACAAGTATATTTTAAGCTTGGGATAGGTTATCTCCAAAATCTTTTCCTCAACTTTTGGCATTAATCCAAAAATGATTAAAAGGCTAGTAAAAACTCCTAATGAAGCCATGATTGTGAGATTAGTGAGTTGAAGAAGAAAACCCGATTAAAACTACCATTTTCCAACTAACGACATAAGCACTTGGTGTAACTAGGGATTGAAACAAATGAACTAAAGAGCAAGGGGGAAGGGGCACGGTTAGAAAGCTTGAAAAGGGGGTAGGCTTATTGTTTAATATATATAAATCAACACATGGGATAATTACATTAATGAAGGGAATAAATTGGAAAGAGAAGATTTGATTCTTTCTTGACTTTGGGGTAAAAATGATGATGAAGAGAGTGTGAGAGTGGGAGGACGGTGGAGAGATAGGAATGGTGAGGATGTGAGCTTCAAACAATGACCTAGATCTAATGGCTCAAAAGCAAAAAGAGGCAAGTTCCATTTAACTACCAAAATGTCACACCAATTTACTATAAATAGGAGCTTAGGTTCTTCATAATCTTCACACCATCACAAGCAAGAAACATCTGAATATAGAGTGAAAGAGAGAGTTTGTGGGAAGCAAGAAGGAGTAGCAAGGTTCTCCAAGGGTAAGTTCTCTAGTTCTTAAGCTTTAGCTTTGAGATTATAGCTTAAATGTTGTTTTGATCTTTAATCTTCCAATATATTCTTGTTATCATTTTTTTATGGTTAAAAATGGTTTTATTTCAAAAAATTGATGAGGAAGATGTTATAGAAAAATTTTTGGGAGTTAAAGATCAAAGTAGCGAAACTCTGGCGAAAATTTGTCGGTTAGCGATTTACGGAGCCGGTGATGAAAACGCCGAGTATTTTATGAAGAAGATGAAGTTATTTAATTCTGAAATTTTTCATGGATAGACATATAGAAATTTCCAAATATACCTAGAATGTGTCATTTAGATTTTTGTGCAAGGAGTAAAAATTCTTGAAAATAAGCTACAAAATTCTAGGATTTTTCTGGGCAGAGGTTGGAAACCTTAAAACTGGGAACAGTCATATCCTTACACTCTTCGACTTCTGAGGAACTATGCGTCTCCCCATAAACTGGCCCACTATGCGTCTCCTCGTATTCTGAGGAACTATGCGTCTCGCCGTAAAAAAATTTCGGCATTTCATATTCTTCAGGATGGGTTCTCTATTTAAACCCGTTGTTACTTTAGTTTCTTCACATTCTTCTCCATCACTTCTACACGGCCTCCTCCACCGCCTAGCCTCCACTATAATGGGCTGTTGCACCAGTCCTCCTTTTCCTCCTCATCCTCTTCAACCTCGGCCCCCTCCGCCATTGCCTCCTCCAAATCCAACCGTCAGCGGTTGGTAACGTGGTGGCCCGCGTCGATCACATCGACCTAAGCTTGGGCCAATTGTTTCAGCTTGTTCATACCGTGAACAACAAGCTGAACATGGTACTCCATGCAAATGAGTGGAGTACGATCCTGCTGAAGATGACGCCTCCTCCCTCTCTGACAACGGGGAGATTAGTTGTTTTATAGTTTTTTTTTTGATTTTTTTGATTTGTGTTTTTTATCATCATTGCCCTATAGGGCAGCGTCAAAATTATTAAATAATATTTTTAAATTTTGTTCTTGTGGGAGTTTAGTACTTTAATTAGTTAGTTTATGCATTATCTGAACCTGGAAAGCAATAAACAAGGCAATTATGAAATATGGGTAATGGCGAGACTCAAAAAACCAAAATTTAAAAATAAATAAATAAATAAAAGCAAGGAAATTATGAAATATGGATAATGGGATGATATAGTTACACAAGTATTTTGTAAATTAATAAAAGAGCGAAGACTTTGAGGACCAGACATTTAGTATATTTAGGGTCCTAAACACTAGCATTTTTTCAAATTAAACGAAGACTTTTAAGACCGGCGATTTAGTAAATTTGCAGTCCTAAAAGAGGCGTGAGACTTTCGGACCGAACATTTAGTAAATCTACGGTCCTAAAAGACTGACATATTTTTTCGATGATAAACGAAGACTTTTAGGACTAGCAATTTAATAAATATGCAGTCTAAAAGACTGTCATATTTTTAAAATGAGACTTTTAGGACCGGACATTTAGTAAATCTACGGTCCTAAAAGACTGGCAAGATAAACGAAGACTTTTAGGACCGGCGATTTAGTAAATCTACGGTCCAAAAAGACTGACATATTTTCCAATGACTTTTAGGACCGGACATTTATAAAATATGCGGTCCTAAAACACTAACATATTTTTCAAATGATTCGAGGATTATTGTTGATACAACATATATTTACGAATGAATTCACAAATCAATTATTTTTCTGACTTTCCGAGATCATCAGATCATACAGATATTCACAAAACAAATTGCGTATGCGCTCAATATCACCATCAGGAAAGGGGTCATCACAGTCAAACATCTGTAGCTACATCAAAGAAAGAAATATATATATTAGTCGTCCTTCTTTGCATCAAAGGGGTGGGCGACGAGGCAAAGTTATGTAACATACATTTACCGTTTCGTAATGGTAGTCACTGGTTGCATGACAATATTATACATATGTGTCAAGACATAATGCCCACATAAGTTGGACTCCTTTGGTTGCCGACGGGTCTAAAAACGAACAAAAAATATATAAGATCATATATTACTCGACTAAGTTCACAAGCCGAGTGTGCCGGTCAAATATATATGTACTAACCTTTGGTATGATCCATGTAGGCTCTTTGACCTCAGCCCCAAACCTTTTCTTGACCTTTTGTTGGAATGATTTCAAGGGCCTATTGTCAAAATCACAAATTTACTCAATAATGGTCACTGAAAATTTACAACAGAGATTTCGACTAGACAATCAAGATGACATATGCTTACTTGTTCACCATCTGCTGCAATGTAGGAGATGGATCATAGTGAAGAGAGCATAAACAAACCACTTTATTCTCATTCGGGAAAATAAGGACCAACTGCCAATGGCGACTGAAAATTCACAACAGACAAGTACTCAGTAATATGTAGCAGTATTAAGGGAATTACAGAAAAGAATTATGATATGTACCTATTGTAGTATGGTGCCAAGTACCAATTTCTCCTATTGGTGGACAACCTTGATATTATGTATGATTGTCTCTCAGCTAAGGGTGGTTGACTTATGTACTGTGGGCACAAGAATCCAATATCTTGGCTTCTGCCCTGTTGTTCCAATTCACGATGCATGAACCTACAATAATGACGTTAGGGAATTAGTATATACATATGTGAGTGTCTCACATCTATGTTATGTACTCATAGAAGAAGATACTTACTTTATAAACATGAGAATAATTGCATCAATAAGCTCTTGTTTATCAAACAGCAGGGAAATTATATCATCTTGGTCAACCAAAACCAAGTGCTTGTTTTTAAGACCTACTTCTGTATTGACAGGCCACTGATTAAGTCCAACTTGTTTATTGGATACCATAAGGACAAGCTTGTCCTTGGCACTCAACTTAGCCGTGCCAACCAATTTAGGAGGGACTGGAGCTTCAAGAGGAGTAGAAACATATGCAAGGTTCACTGGCCACGAGATGAAGGTTCCAATGACATCACTCACAACCTTCACCTCACCAGTTAGGAGAGGGACAGGTGCATCAACGATGACCTCTTCAACTGACACTCTTAGTTCATCACTAGCCATTTGTTGGTGGTGTACAGTTGATCCCAAGTTGTGGACAGTCCCTTTTGCAACCAATCATCTATCATGATGATCAGGATCCTCCACATAAAGGTCACAAGGTTGCTCTAACTGTCCAACAATGCATCTCCCTCTAGTGCTATGCTGCATAGCTGTAGGTGAGTGTGGCGTCTCTGGACGAGAGCTCAAAAGCAACCTCATCTGATTCAATTCCTCCTTCATCTGGCTCATCTGGGATTGAAACGTTGCTTCTTTAGCCGCTACTTGCTCACTCATTTTGGTCATCGTCTGTTCCATCTCCTCCCGGGTAACCATACTTTGTTTATGGCATTTGGATTTACCAAAGTATTCCTTTAGGCCTACTCGTCCTCCAATCCCCCTTACATGCGCCGAGTAATCCGGTTTTTTGGTCGCAATGGTCAGAACATCATTCCTCCCGTCCGCACAAAAGATCCCTCTGCTTCTTTCTTTTTTAGATCTTCCTGTAATATACAGATAATGAGAAGCTTAGTAATGAAACATGTTTAGTAACTAAAAATTAACAATAACGATACTTACAATTCTTTCAGCAACTAGACGAGTCTGTTCACTCGTGTAGGCGTTGTTTGGCTTTTTCCAAATATACAACCACAACTCCTCGGGACGCATTGGAGATGGCGGATCATGTATCGCAGAAAGATTGGATTCTGCTTCATCTTCCAATCTCTTCCGCTTGGCCGCCATCAATTCTTTTTCATCCTTTTCATATCCACCGCGAGAAGCCCTATACGGGCAGGCATTCTTTCTCCCTATCTCCTGTGCTTGTTCCCTTATTTTCTGTGAATCAGAATTGAAAACCACTATTAATTATGAATTCCAGCCATCTCACTAACAGAAATTAGAGAACTTCTGCTTGATATGAACCTCAAACACTAGTCAAATTCACTTCATCAAGTTTCAACATTTTATTTAAGGAAGATGTAGAATTGTAGAAGAAATTGGAGCTATGTTATGTCTTGCTAGATAGATAGGTTAAGAAATAAAAGAGAATTATGCTTATAGAATAATACAAACTTTATCCTTTGTAAGGCATCTAGTTGGATCAGCAGTCCCCATTAGATAGTAACAATTGGGTATATAAAGTTTTTCCCTTTTCTACTCATTTCATCCTTTACACAGTTAACATACTAACTAACTAATAGCAATATCTAACCATTACCTACTATAAAAGAACTAGCTAAGACTACAATAATGGTTTGACTCTTATGCCATTATTATTTCCCTAATTACCTACTTAGTATTTTACCTTTGCACAGTTTACATATCAGACTTGCATACAACTAAGACATGCTCCTCTTATGCAAGACAAAGGAGGGAAATATATACTTCTATTCACACACCAAACCATCTAACTAACAGGATTAGATGACACGTACAATAACATTCACATATCTGTACAAGTTAATAAGCAAACAAAAAAGGGCAAACAAAACTAAATATAAACTCACCAAAGCTCGGGAGTGGTCCCATGACTGAACAAATTGTTGCCAAGTTTGCTCATCAATAAATGTGTACTTGTCCCAAGGATTATGGTCAGGCCTAACCTCGGCAAAAATATATGTGTTAGCTAGAAAGGTCTTAAACTTCCTCCACCGATCAGCACAGTAAGACAATGTCTTGTCTTTCAACTTCGTGCAGTCAGAGACAGTGTATGTAAGCCGAATAGTGTCCCAAATAGGTTCCTTTACATTGCGAAGGTCCACATTTCTCCACTCATCTGTCAAGATGCTAGCCTTGCTGCATGCTAGATAGCCGACAAAACTATTATATTTTCCTCTATTAGGACCGAAAGGAGCCAACTTTTCATCAAACTGAATCTCGAGCTTTGACCCAGAGGTCCGACTTACAGATACGTCTTTCATTTGTGTGCCACTTCTACCACGGCGTGCACAGTGGTTACGAGGCTCATTGTGAGATGAAGAGGGTTCGCTTTGACTCACAAAAACCAGTCACACCAGTTATTGTCGTTGAACAAATAGGAGAAGAACCGTTTTCTCCATTCATTTTCAAGAAAGGAAGAGAGGTTGAGAGTGGTGGTGCGAAAGAGGAATGCCTGAGAGAGTGAGAGAGTAACGAGAGGATGGTGGTGGTGGGTGAGGAAGAGAGGTAATGCAACGGGAAGAGGGTTTCGCAAGAACAACGGGGTTTCGAGTTCGGAGAGAATAACATTAAAGTCGTAAGGTAAGGTTTCACATGAAGAAGAGTATATTTGGCGCTCTAGTTTTAAGACCGGATGAAGTAAACGACAGGTCTTAAAGGTTACCATTTAAAACCGTCCTTTATTAATGTAGGTCTTTAAAAAATTTCAATATTTAGTACTGGGCACCATTTATTCCGGTCTTAAAAGTATAACCTTTAAGACCATCTTTTTATATATATCCGGTCTTAAAAGTTATACATAAATTTTTCCTTATTTTTTTGGACCACAGAAAATATAAGTCAGGCTGTACGAGATTTCTTTAATAATGTAATTGATATTTCAATTTTTTTAATAACATTTTTAAGACCGGTTGTTTTTTATGCCGGTCTGAATAATATATTTAAGACCTATGAAAAAATGATCCGGTTCAAGAAGTTCTTTATATTTACAAAATTGCCACCGGTCATACCTTTAAGACCGGCGTGTCGATACTCCGGTCTAAATGAGGCGGTCTTAAAACGTTTTTTTGCACTAGTATTTTGTGCTTTTTAAGTCATTTTGTTAGCAACGTTGTTGTTTATATTTCGTTTTATTTATTTATAATTTTTTTAGGATCACTATTATATATATGTCTTCATATATACACTTTTTTAATATATTATAAAGTATTGTTTATTTCATAATATTTTTTTCTTTATTTGGGTGATTGTTGTGAGCCCTAATAATTATTAATAATATTTTTGCTAATTCCTCAATTTGCAGCGGAAAAAATCCATCGCAATTTATGACAGAATTTTAGTCCGTTGCAATTTGAGACCGATTTTCGAATCCGTTACAAATTTCCTTTGCAACGAGGATCTTCGCAACAATTTTTTTGTCATTGCAAATTCAATCGCAAAAGCTGTTTGCAACATATTTTCTCTTTCTTGTGTGATTTTATCCATCGGTAAACAAGATTTTTTTGTAGTGCCTCTGCTTACCCTTGCACTTTGCTTTTGCTTTAGAACCTTATAACCTAGCGTGGTTAGTTATTGGGAGTGATATTCAAAGAATCCTAGTAGAAAATAATATCATTCATGCTTGCATTGTATGAATTCATGATTACCATAATGACATGTTCACATGCTCAATATTTCATAATTCCACATGGCCATGGCATAAATTAGAAACAAAGCTATAAAACTTCATTCATGCTTCATATAATCCAATAAAGCAATCATATGTATCAACACACAAGTATAAATACTAAGCACACAATAAAGGTAAGTTTACTACCTTTTAGCTTTACTAATCCCTCTTTGTTCTCTGTGCTTCCTTGACTTAATCCACCATGACCAAGCCTTCAATTAATTTTCCATGACATCCATTGGCCTTAAAGACATAATACATATACCTTATTTCATTCATTAGAGCCATTTAACACGCCAAAACTTCAACTTCTTAAAATTGCTCTTACTTACCACTTTAAAAACCTCAACATTGCACTTTTAATTTCACAAACTTATAAATTAATCTAACATGATTCTCCCTCATAACGTTTCATGTAGATTCCACTCTTAAGCTCAAATTGAGCAAAATAAGCATCCTTCCCCTTCACCTAATCAAAACAGAAACTAGGGCCTTGTTGTACAAAATTGTCATTTTACTTTCTAACGTTTGCAAACTTGTTTTCTCACTTGAACCCTATACAAATTTTCATTCGAAACTCATTGGAATCATCAAAATATCAAATTCCACTCCCTTCTTTATGCCATGTTATGACCGAAATTATACATGGAGAAAGAGAAAAGGATTTTTCATCATTTCATTCCATAAACTACCATAATTCTGCCTCTAACAACTTCCTGAATCATGCTATTTAAAATTAAGCTTTCTATATTTTTCAAATATTTCGCAGCACCTCCCCTGATTTATC
This sequence comes from Acacia acuminata, assembly GCA_019022655.1. Classification (NCBI taxonomy): domain Eukaryota; kingdom Viridiplantae; phylum Streptophyta; class Magnoliopsida; order Fabales; family Fabaceae; genus Acacia; species Acacia acuminata. The sequence continues at coordinate 436,502 of JAFJYI010000235.1, forward strand.
TTAGTTCCCAACATCATACAAATATAAAAACAACACAATCTATTATCATCAACATCAGTACATCAACAATCACCAGTTACCTAGGCTCCTTGTGTGATTTTGTGAAACTTCCTCTCTAGTAACCTTAGCTTCTCCTTTTCCTTCTGTTGAGCATATCTTCAAGAGAGGTTATAGAATCCTTATATATGGTTAGAGAGGAAGGACTAGTAAGACTAGTGGATCAAACACTCAAACTTTCCTATCATCACTTTGATCTTTCCTATCATTCATCTTCTTCTCCTTGTTTATGTCCAACTCATTCTCTTTCTTTTGTTGTCTTGTTTTGGCCGACCTTATGTCCTAAATGAGGGAGTAATGTACTTAACTTAGATGGTCTTATCCTTTATAAACTAAACTCGATGATTTATCAAGTTCAAATTATTTTTTTTATTAACCCATGATGATCTAATGGCCCAACATGCTCTTATTTTCTCGCCTTCATGAGATTATGCCACTTGGCTTCTTAAGAAACCACATAATTTTCTCCCATGTGCTAATTACTTTATAGCAGCCTAATCCTTTCATTAATATCTAAATTTGCAACAAACCTCACATCATCTCACTACTTGTCACCAAAGAAGAGTGGCCTGAATCATGTGAGTATGTCAAGATCATAGTCACCAATCTCATACTCATTAAAAATGAGATTGGCCTTCCTATTCAAACTTGACAAATATCCGGCCAGCATTCTCATGGCATGCTTAATGCATCTTGCATGGTGCACCATTGCCTCCACTTTAGGTGGAGGCGGAGGTTGTGGAGCAGGAGAAGGAGGAGAAGGATGTGGTAGAGGTTGAGGATGAGCAGGATGATGCAGTGGATTTTCAGGGAAGTCTTCACCATGCATTTCATCTTGCGGTTGAAAGAACAGAGGAGGATGAAGAACAAATATTATGATAAGCATAAGGAAATGGGGATTTTATATAGATTGGAAGTGACGGGTTCAAACCATTATTGCACATGTTGGAAGTTGAAGAGTTGCAGTCATGCGCAACGGTGGGTAATAAAAGGGTACTTGGTTCTCGTGCTGATCATCTAAGAATTAAGAAGTAGATTATTCTCATCATGAGCATGGGGAAGGGAAATGTTTGAACCGTGTAGTTGACGGTTATTTAAGAGAAACCGTTATGTTGTTTTAATTTGCTGATATGAAATTGGAAGACAAATCACGTGTCACATCCCAAAACTTACAGTGTGATAAGTTCGGAATGTGAGGAAACCCACATCCCCTTTAGCCTTACTTATGTGAAAAAAACTTTCATTCATACCTATGGACATACTTGCAATACAAAATATAAAGAGTGATACGTTTTACATTAACAAGAGTCATCGGCTATCTATAGAAATTTTGATAGAACCTTCCATACAATTGGGATCTCCTAAAAAGTTCTACAATAGTGAATCTAACAACGATCCCACAAAAGGTTTTATGTTCCATACTAATGAATATACAACACGTATGACGAAAGGTAAGGGTCATAGCTATAGTATACGTGGAGCTCCTAGAATAGAATTTACAAAATGTAATACATAAATATAAATTTTACGTTGGAAGGAGGACTTTTAAGGACTCTTCTTCAACTCCAATTCAGCATAAAAGCCCTTCAATGATGAGCAGGAGTACAAGTTCAGTTACGCTATACGAGACACACAAAAAAATTTGGTGAATAACGACTCATTTATAAAAGTTAATAAAATTCATAATATGCTAATAAAAAATAATTTAACTTTGGAAGATGACAACATGATAAGAAGTTTCAACTTCTAGAGCATACAATTATAATCATAAATAATACTATACCAAAGATCACTTTATGAATAAAATCAAATACGTAGCAAAATAGTTTGTTTAACAAAATCAGCTTAAAACAATAAATTTCATATATAATCTTTTGTAGGACTTCAACAGAATGGATAAAAAGTGTGGACACATAGTCCACGAGGGTAAATAATCAAGCACAACATGAAGCCACAAGAACAAGCAGGTACAAGATCCATAAATAACAAGCTTGAGAACAAATCCCACGAATTTCAAGTGTGAGACCAAACTTGGACACGAGGGTAAGTAACCAAGCGTGATTTGAAGCCACGAAACAAGTATAGGTACAAGACCCACAAATAACGAGTGTGAAAACAAATCCCACGAATTTCAAGCGTGAGTACTATGCCCATGAATATCAAGTGAGCTCGAGTTTAACTATGGTGCTCCAAGGACTAACAATATTACTGTTAGTAACTAGTGTTATGTATTTGGGTGAAGGAGCAAATTGGCCAACAGACTTTTAGCTCAGGAGCGATCAACACAAAAAACTTTTAAATGTGAAATTTATACCAACAGACTTTTAGCTCAGGAGCGATTATACCAAAAGACTTTTAAAAAGTGAAAACCAACACAAAATCGTCATCTGGACAGTAACTCCGTTAGTGGGTCACATTTTTGGGGAAATAATGAGCTGAAATAAAAAATAAAATGCAGAAAAAACTGGTGGCACGGGTTCTAGTGAGTTTGAGAAGGGTCTTTTAGACCTCATTGCTTCCACTCTTGGACAAACCAGTATCTTATTATTCAGCTTCAGGACCCCTGCAAAGCCACGATTTTTCCAGTCGGCTCACTTATCCCAACAAACTTGATAACTCCCATTCGCCCAAAAAAGATTACGCCAACTACGAACACTTGGAATATGGAAAACCGAAGGAAAACAAGCAAGAGAACCTGGTGAAATAAAAACAATTTCTAAACAATTTTCTCGCTCTTCATTTTAATTTTTATTTTAGCTCATTATTTTCCCAAAAATGTGACTTGAGATGACGATTTTGTGTTGGTTTTCACTTTTTAAAAGTCTTTTGGTATAATCGCTCCCGAGCTAAAAGTCTCGTTGGTATAAATTTCACATTTAAAAGTTTTTTTTTGTTGATCGCTCCGAGCTAAAAGTCTATTGGCCAATTTGCTCCTTCACCCTATGTATTTAGTCTTCTAAAAAATGTTTTCAAACATGCTTGGGGCCAAATCATCAAAGCAATAAAAATTCTTCTTTCAATATAATAACAACTCGTATCTAATACTTCTTAATGAAGACCGCATAAAAGTTTACAAAATCTCATCAAAACATTTTCTTCCAATTCCATCGATCGAAAGCCTTTTCATATAATAGTAACTCGCGTAAGGGCATTTTAATATAATTAAGACCATCGCAATATAAAAGTTTACAAAGAATATCTCGAAATTTTCTAATCAATTCTTTGCATAAAAATTCATAAATGATAAAATGTTATGGAACTAGTAACCTTGAATAAAATCATCATAAATAAGAAAAATGAAACAATTATGATAAACTTTCATTCATGAAATCATACTCATAATTTGGTATTTAACATAAAAATATGACAACTAGTAAAAATATCATTTATAGAAGTTATAATGAGACGCTATTCACTCTCCTTTTGCACTCCCAAATGTATAACTTACTCCTACCTATCAGCTTCCAACTTACATCCACTCCTTAATCCCCTAATGTCATAAACAAAATCATTATTATTCTAATTAATTATAATATTATATGTTATTTAAGTCATTTATTAAGATCCTTCAACAACTTAACAAGCACAATCAATCACCACATAGACATCCCAAAGGTTGACATAAGAATAAGCAAACTTAACTATTGGAAACATCATTGTATAAAATTCCAAACATTTCAAATTCAGTTTTTAACAACATTCCAGTTAGGGGTTAGAAAAATAATTGATTCAATGTTACCACTAACTAATTTATTTCTCAATCCCATAAAATTTCCTTCCCAAGCATTTACTCAAATACTTATATGCATTCCACAAAATCAATTCATAAACTTGGACCATCTTAACAATTTCACCAACATCTTGAGTGCTTATAAAAATCAAATCATAAAAGTTAATGGTTATTATCCCATCTTACTCCCAGCAACTTTCAACAGCCTTATTAAATCAAAGAACCTAAATTAAATATCTTAATAAATTTTAACCTATAAACAAACTTCATGCTCTACCCATTAACAACCATATAACACTCATGCATCAAATTTGTTTCACAAAAGTCTCAATATTCCATTTAATACCAATATTTAGCTTTAAATTCTCTCTTCAAATGTTTTATCAATCACCAATCATGCTTAGACATTTATATTGACAAAACAAGCTTCTTTTTTCTTCAACTTTCTACAGCATCCATACTTTATCATTCACATTTTCTCAAACATCTTGTAGGCATTGAAAGTAAACTCAGAACAACATCACAATTACAATTATCAACAAATACCACACTCTTAAATTCTACTCTCATTTTAAACATATATCCACAGACATGGGAAAAGAAATTCAATTCCTTTTACACCACACTTCACGATAGCCAAAACGAGAGGAAGGATTGAGGCTTTTGAACACAAACGTAAAAGTCAACATAGCAACGAAGAATAAAGACAAACACATACAGAAATAAGATGCAGAACATATGATGGAGAAGAAGGATTTGAGCATACATACACAATCTTAGCACGCAAGAACATGTTCGAAACTCTAGTACACACACCTAAGACAACATCGTTCACAACAAAGGAACAAGATGACTTCAATTGTTACAACACAGTCATAGCAAAACAAGGTCACACCCCTCGACAATGAAGGAAAATGGACCCACGCAGTCGCTAAACAGAAAATGAAGGGGAAAGCTATTCCTATAATGGCGGGGACGGATAAGGAAACAAAGCCGGTGAACATAGATGATGGTGACATAGCAAAATAGAGAAGAAGAATGGCGAAGTCTCCAAAAAAAAAAATTCTCCATTGCTGAACGAATCAATCAATTATAAGGAGGAAGAGAAATATCTAGGGATGTTTGGGTTTTAATAGAAGCATACTAAAATGCCCTTGTTTCCATAGATAATCAATAAATTTATGTGGCACTTTGGTAATTTGAAATTGGCTGAAACAAACAAAGGTATTTTTTATTATCATTATTTATTATTTATTATTTATAGCAATCGAAATAGTGGAAAGAATTAAAGGTAGAAAATCTTTATTCAAATATTTAAATATTTTATTCAGTATATCCTATGATACAAAATAAATTAAGATACTCTAGTGAATATTATTAAGATATTCCTAAAACTAGCCCATTAATTCACAACTGATATTATGGGAGTAACAACCAAAAATAAATAAAAGAATGAAATTATTAATTGAATTTACAAATATTCTAGCTTACTGATCCTGATACTCACTCAACAAATAAGCAAAGATTTCATAAATAATTGAAAATATCTAAAATAACATAAGTAAATATATATATATTTCTAATAGTCTATTATCTTGAAAGCCTATAAATATTTTCAAGGCTATTACAATATGTTTGTTTATGTAATGTTTCATGACGGTTTTATCGTAAGAACTGTCATTCTTATGAGACAATATATGATGGTTACAAAGTACAATCATTGTGTATTTGCATGCTAATCTAATAAGTGACGGTTGTTACTCAATAGTTATAAATACCTCCTTTTTTTTTTTCAAATTTTGTTGGTTGATTATGAAATCACCATTTACAAAAAAAAAAAAAAAAAAAAAAAAAAAAAAAAAAAAAAAAGGACAGAAAATAGACAAACTAAAAATAAAAAGTTACGGAGATGTTTTAAGAATATGATGTGTCATCATATTCTTCATATTCTAGTAACTTGTCCACCTTCTCGTTCAAAGAGTGAAGAGAGAAGTAAGTTTTTTTAAGGACTGGTCCATACATCCTTGCTCTTACATGTCAACTGGGACCATATTATAGAGCTTATGTGTTGCATGGACAAGTCCTTCAATGCTTGTTGTCGAGGGACTTCATCTTTTAATTTTTTGCAGATGATGAATTAGAGGTTATCTTGTGTTTGTCCATGATTTATTGTTGAAACAGAAGTTGGCTTTGAGAAGTTAAAATGGAAGTAGAGAAGTAGAGTTTAGTTTTTGAATGTTTAAATAGAGAGGGTTTCGTGGATTATCAAGTCTCTACGTCTTTTAGTATTAAAGATAATTTTATTTTATAAATGGTGACAATCAATTCTTAATAATCTGTGTATTTGAAATTTTTTAAATTTATTATTAACTTAGAACTATTATTTATTTGCACTTGACTTCTATTAAGTGATAGTTTTACTTAATAACTGTTATGTATTTATATTGAGGATCCTAACCACAATGTCCCCTCCACCCAAGCTGCCCCTCTTTTGCCATTCCATCTATTGCACCAAATGACGAGATGTCGCAAGAGAAAAGAGCATTGAGGAAGGATCTGATTTCATGAAGAAGGTATAGACAACAAATTAAGAGAGAGGGGAGGAAACTTATTATGAGATGGAATAAGAAATGACAAATTGTGAAATCTAATAAATTCATTAGCTACCTCGATCGGGTGGGCAACCAAAACCAATGTGCCGATACTTCATCACAATTTGACCTTTCTTGGTCCATCTCACATTAAGTTTCCTCCCCTCTCTTAGTTTGCTTTCAAGACCTCCTTCATGACAACAAGACCCTTCCCCAATGCTCTTTTCTCTTGTGTCATCTCGTCATTTGGCACAATAGTTGAATTTGCGGAGGAGGTGGAGGTGCTAGCTATGGCAGAGTGGGCAATGTGGTTAGGATCTTTAGTTGAGCCCTTTGTTGCCACCAACAAGCCTTGAGGAGGAGGCCTTGGGATCCTAACATGATGAGGGAGAGAAGGAAGAGGAGGATAAAGAAAAGTAGTAAGAATCACAAGGATCAAGGAATAGTTGAGTTTAAATAAAGGTCCAATGGATTACAAAGGGTTATGAGTTATGAATTATGAAGGTCTAACAGGATTGCGAAGGGTTATGAGTTATGACATTGAAGATAATCCAAATGTTACATAGGATTATGAAGGAGTTAGATGACAGTTATTTCTAAAGATCATTATGTTTTATCTTCGTTAATAAAAGTGTTGGAAGACAAATCATTTGTAAGTGTTATATAACAATTTTTTTTTAAGAACCTTTTGTCACTTAATAGATGACTGTTATTAGCTATAACCGTTATTTTTGTGCTTTCATGAATTTTATCTCGCAATGCATGAAGGTACACATAATTAACCGTTATGTTTAAGCATTATATATCATTGTGCGACCTTCACCTAGACATATCTGATTTTTTTAACCATACCATTATGTATTAAGTCTTATAAATGCCCAAGTCTATAGTATTGTCTGCACTTTTTGACTCTTAAAGTTTGAACGAAATGGATAGGGCATTTTTGAAATATAAAAATTTGAACTTTGAAAGCAATGGAGGGAAAGAAAAAACAACATGGTCTTGCTTGTGCGAAGCCTTATGCTGAAACCAAAACTCTAGTATGAGACGTTACTGTTCGTAGTAACAGTAAAAGTGTAGAGGAAGGCCGAATGAGCAAAACTAAGTGGCTTGTTTTGCTAATAATCTTAGGGCCTGTTTGGTGTGGGGGAGGGAGTAGGAGGGAGGATATTGACCAAATTGCCATGAAAAGAATATTCCTTTTTGTTGCTAGTATTTTGAAATATTAAAAAGCTTCCATAGGTTATTCAGTAAAGATGAGAGAAAAAAATTCTCTCTTCTCTCCCTCCCTCTCCCTTCCCCCAAACCAAACAGGCCCTTAGAAATCAATTGATAATATAACAAGCACAAACTCCCCGTACATTCCGCGGCTGCATCTACTTAATTTCATCTTCTGTCCCATGCACCTTCATCCTCGTACAACATAACTTTCGAATAAAACTAAATATGCATTATTGGATTTTTTGCATCACATATTAATAAAATATTATTTAATTCAAAGATGGGTTATGCTAATCTATATATTTGATTTGCGCAACTTTAACCCTTAAATTTGTTTTGTAACTAAAATTCCTCAAGATTCATTAAATATATTAATGGATTCAAATCACCTTTAAATTTGGATATGCTATTCTACTGAGAAATAATTTTATTGAGCGTATTTTATAATTTCAATAGACAGCTTTTGAATAAGTTTATGGTTTGGTATCCTCTTTTATTTTAATAGAAATTTATTTTCGTTTGACAAAAAGGTATCATTATCTTAGATCTTGTTTCCTTTGACAAAATTTGTGATACGACCACAAAAATCTTTGTGATGCTGAGAACAATAATAAGCCAAAGAAAATATCACAAAATAAATCCAAACTCATTGTTCTCACCAAAACCGAATATTCATGGAAGATGCCAACCGACATCCAAATAAATAAGAACGCGTTGCAATCAATGCGCAACAAAAAATAAAAAGCATATCGTGTATACTGTGCACCCCTTTTATTAAATTGTTTCTTATCATATGTATGTTTGTGTGTGGGGTATATATAAAAAAGAAAAGTCCACCCTTATCCCCTTTAATTTTATACAGTATTTCATTTTGCTTTCTTAATGTTATAAAGTATCTTTTAGTCTTTTAATTTAAACGCCGTAAAAAAAAAAAAAAAAAAATTTAGTATATGAAAATTTTAAATGTTCACAAACATCCTCATATGCTGCATTATTTAGGACTAATGGTGTTGTTAATGATCGAATCCAGTTGACATAAGCTCTTATGAGATGTAAGAGTAATACCATTTTAACTTTGCAATTTATATTGTATGCACTAAAGTTGAGCAAAAAAACATATCGTATGCGCTAAAGAGGAGCAAATTAATTAATGGAAGTAAATGAATAAATCTCTTCTTCATAAAAGGTTACAAGTTCATCAATCCAAGTTTCATTACCCAATATTGGGATATAAAGGATGAGCTTCTTTACGTCCAAAGGTGGGTATATTGCTTAATTTCCTTGAATTTAATTATTTTCTTAATTAACAATTATTTCTCGTTTCTAGATAACATTGGCAGCCATCAATTATATTTTTATTGCTTCTTCTTAGCATGGTGTATCAGTATCACACAAAAGTAAGCTTGAGTGCCCTCATCAAAAAATTGGGGACCTCTTCTAAAGGATTTCAGGCATACTTGAAATCTATTGACTTGATGAGTACCCACACAAGATCGGAGCATCGATATGGACTTCAATCACGTTGGTATGGTAGATTCACCACTAGAGAGTAGAGATCCAGATAGAGAAGTTTTATAAGTTTTCTATATGTGTATCCAAAAAACTGACACCCACAATCCCATATGATTCCTTAGCTTATAACAAATATGGGTATGGGTTGTTACTATCATTTGAATTTTGAATCATACCGATAAAACTTCACATTTGGACACACATTATTCTTTGTTTACGTAATAACCCTATTTTAATGGGCTTGGGGCCTTAATCCACCAAAGGTTGACTAGGCATATTCCAACCGCTTCAAAATTATGTTCATATGGATGAGAGTAAAAGTATATATTATTCACCTTTAACCATACTAGCACATATAATATATATTATTCACCTTTAACTATATGTTTTTTACAAGATTATGAAACCCATACCAGACCGGCCAGTTTTGACCGGAAACTGGAAAACCGGTCCGAGTCAAGGTAAAATCGGGGTCCCGAACTAACCCAGAGTCAACTCGGTTAACTGACTTGAACCGGCTGAGTTGACCGAACCACAGACTGTCAAGGTGTGTCTTTGTTTTTAACAACAAAAAAAAAAAAAAAAAAAAGTCACCTGAAATGGAAGTTTGTAACACTAAAGAAAGAAAGGAAGAAACACCACAAGAAGAAGAAGAGCTAGGAGGAGTTGCGAAGATGAAAGAGAAAGTGTTCCACAAACAGAGTTCGCTCCCAGGGCATTTTGTAACACTCGATCATCTCGCCATCGCATCGCTGGAACCTGTGCTCTGATCAGACAGGATCAGCTATTGATGCCAGATCCAGAGTCGCCCCTAGTGCTAGAAGGATTTTCCTCATGCTCGTTAAGTCTAATCCTAATCCCATTAATGTCTGATTTGTCCCAGTGAAAGTAAGTCTTGAAATGAAGAAAGAGGGAGAGATTGATCGGAAGGAGGGAGTTGGTAATGGGAGAGAGAGTGAAGGCACAGTTTAAGAGAAGACTATGACACCTCATGTCTGAGGCAGTAGGGTTCACGCAGAAGAATCCTATTTAATTATTATTTATTGCTCTTGTATTTACATAAACCAAGGCCCCGTGACCTCTTTTGACTTTTTAGCCACACAAAACTCTGATCTGTTTGTACATCTTCTCATATTTCCAAGAGTCTATTATCAGAGTTTATCACATCATATCCTTTAAGATCATAAAATATTTTTATTATTAAAATATAAATATTTTTACCTATTTAATTAAATTATATTCTTAATTAACACCTAGGTTTGACTCGGTCGACCCACTGATCCTCGACCCAGTCCCCCACCGGTTCAATGACCATTCTAGGTTTTAGAACCTTAGTTTTTTAGGAAAATATAATTTAACTATATGTTTTTTCTTCTTATTTATTTAGAGTACCCCCAACAACCGAAAGAGTGCAACAATTAGGGGTAATGCGTGATGAAGTTCTTATAGGACATAGTTACGCACCATCTTAACACAACTTATATTAAGGTGTATATATGTGTGCGCATTTGTTCAAAGTTCAAATTTAGACATTTCTAAATTAAATTTGGGTTAGCTATATATTTATATCTAACTTGATCTATTGTTTTCTTTTGTGTACAATACTTTGAGGACATATAATGTGAGTGCTATTCTCCCACTCGAATAGATGAAATCATTGAAGAGTTACGTTGGAAATGACTATATAAGACTGGTGGGCGACATGACCATGACTTCCCGTGAGCGAAGACATTTTTTGCTTTGATATTAGGTACTTGGGCAATTATGGTCTTGTTGGTTTAATTTTTCTAACCAATTCTTTAGATATAATTTATATACTTTTCAAATAGCTTTTGGGCTGATACATGAATAACTATAAATATATATACGATTGTGTTATTTGATCTGTTTTTTTTTATTTGTGTACTAGCCTTTCTTTAACTTAATTGATTTTGCTTTTTTTATTGTTGTTTCTATGTGTGCTTGTGTGTATGATTGAATTAGGGGGTCTGCTAGAAAGTAAAACCCCTATTTTAAAACAAATGATGCATCAATATATACTTGACTGTTTATATCTACAACTGTCAAGTATTTAAAAATACTTTACGGTTATGACAGAAAGACCACTGAGTAATGCTACTCAAAGACTTAGCAAACCGTAAAGCTCCATACTTTGATGGTTGTGATGTAAGAACCATCAAATATGGTATTCAATATTTCAGTATCGAACAATTCATAACTGTCAAATATTTTGTTCGGTGAATATATGACGCTTCTTTATTTGTCAATTCAAAACCGTTAAATATGGACAAAAATAAATGTCAAGTATCTATAATTCTGTAATAGTGAACGGCTCTCTCAAAGAAGTTGGTAAGAAGACGAGGGTTTGTAGGGTATTTTTGGTATTATTAACTGTCACTATCATTATATAATTACGGCCCATGACCAAAAAACATTTCGTGGAAAATCTTATAATTCCAGCGTACTTCTAAACCATGGTTTTGCTATGAGAAACCGTGGTTCAAATCAGCATTATTAATCAATTCTTTTAATTTAATGGGGTGTTTGGATGGTGTGAACCAAAACCTTCGTTTTGTTGGGAAAAGTTTCTTTCTTTCTTTCTTTTCTTCTTCTTCTTCTTCTTTTTGTGTGTGTGTGTGTGTGTGTGTGTGTGTGTGTGTGTGTGTGTGTGTGTGTGTGTGTGTGTGTGTGTTTGTGTGTGTGTGTGTGTGTGTGTGTGTGTGTGTGTGGTAGCCAACACCGAAAGAATAAAATGGAATGCCCTTTGATCTTATATGTTGTATTGTCAATAAATATTTTGATTTCGCCCTTTTTTCTCCCTTAAATAAATCAATTGTTGATGACATGTACGTTTTTGTATAACATCTAATATAATTTTTTTTTTTTTTTTTTTTTTATATTAGTCTACCGGGAGTATTTATCAATCTTCTTTTTTATTAATAAATTCATAAATAATCATCTTTGGGTCGAGTAGCTAAACGCTCCCACCATCAAGACAAGAGTTCTAGTAGGATAAATAGTATATGCTAGCGAAAGGAAATGAATGAAAGAAGCAATGGACACCCCAACACAAGTCCTCATTCTATCTTGCATTCCCTTTGCCTCCTTTCTGATCTACATCACATTCATCAAACGAGTTTCTAAAAAACCTCTCAAACTCTCAGTTGCTAATTCAGACCGGATTCACAAGTACTCAACTTCTTCTATCTCATCATCATCTTCATCGTCATCTTCACACAGGTTCCCACCAGGGCCTCATCCCTACCCTATCATAGGAAACATCTTACAGATTGGGTCCAACCCTCTCTTATCTATAACCAACCTCTCCAAAACTTACGGACCCATTATGCCACTCAAATTAGGCACAAGAACCGTCGTAGTCATCTCTTCCCCAGAAATAGCCAAAGAAGCTTTTCACAAGCACGACCTACACTTCTCTGGTCGAACCTTCCCAGACAGTGCTCGAGGTCTCGACCATCACCAGTTCTCCATAGCTTGGCTTCCTATTTCACCTCAGTGGAATGCCCTTAGGCGAGCTTGTGTTACAAATCTGTTCTCGACTTTGAAGCTAGACTCAACCCAAGTTCTACGCAAAAGCAAGGTTGGGGACTTAATCAATCACGTCCATGAATTCTCCATTAAAGGGGAGGCTGTAGATCTCGCTGAGGCTGCCTTTACAACAGTTCTAAATTCAATATCCAGCATGCTTTTCGCTAGGGATTTTGCTTGTTATGGTTCTGATAAGAGTCAGGAGTATAAGAAGTTGGTGATTGGGATCCTACATGAGGCTGGAAGGACTAATGTTTCTGATATTTTCCCTATTTTGAGTTTTCTGGATCTACAAGGAGCTCGGGCAAGGATGAGAGGTTACTGTAAAACGTTATATGAGCTTTTTGAAGATATTTTGGAACAGAGATTGAGTTTTAGAGGTTCGAAAGTGCAGTCCAAAGATTATAATGATGTGTTGGATTCATTTATTGATCTCATCCAAGATGATTCTTCGCAATTGAGCCGTGGTGACGTTCTTCATTTATTCCTAGTGAGTATAATTGTTAAATTTGATTTGAAATAGTAAAAATTGCTGACAAATGATCAAGAAGTCATGATTTCAAAAACAGTTTCTCCCTTTGCGGGAGTAAGATTGCGTATATCTAGCCTACCTCAAACCCCACACTATGGAAGCCCTGTTTATTTCGCTACCCTTTTTATTTCATATAAAAAATTTAGTTCCCAGGTTTAATTTTCTTTCTATAACTCTGAAAATAATCCACAAAAGGGAGGTTTACCTTTACATATAAAGTGCACATGTTTTATACTCAACTTTATTTACTTAATCATTATTTTCTTGATATTATTTCAGGATTTATTTTGGCAGGGACAGACACAACATCGACCACGCTAGAGTGGGCAATGGCAGAATTAATACGGAACCCAGAACAAATGGCAAAAGCCAAAACCGAGCTCCAACAAGTAGTTGATCAAAGTAGTATGAAACTTGAAGAGTCTATGGTCTTAAAGTTACCTTTCTTACAAGCAGTAATAAAAGAGACCTTACGGCTATACCCACCAGCACCATTTCTTCCACCCCACAAGGCAATTTGTGATGTAGAGTTATGTGGCTTCTTAGTTCCCAAGAATGCTGAGCTTACAGTAAATATGTGGGCAATGGGAAGAGACCCAAGCATATGGGAAAACCCTAATTTGTTTCTACCTGATAGGTTTTTGGAAAGTGAGATTGACTTTAAGGGTGGAGATTTTGAGTTTATTCCTTTTAGTGCTGGAAGGAGGATTTGCCCTGGCTTGCCCTTGGCTTCTAGGGTACTTGGCTTTATGTTGGCTTCACTTATATATCACTTTGATTGGAAGGTCCCAGATGGGCTAAAGCCAGAAGACATGGATAGGAGTCAAAACAATGGGATCACATTGCATAAGGCTCAACCTCTACGAGTCATTCCTATCAAAGTGTAGTTATTTTGTCAGTTTCATCCATGTATTATGTTTGGATTAGCTTTTGTAGAAAAAGTGATAAAAGTAATTTTAGAGAATAGATTTTGGAGAATAACTTTTTAAAAAGCTATAAAAAAAATAAAGAAAACCCCCCAAAACTATAGTCTTCTTATAAAATAAATAAATTGTGACTTATACCAAAACCATGGTTTTGGATGGAAAAATTGACTGTGCAAAAAAGTTAATGTTTGGGTTGTTTTTCCCAAAACCATGTTTCTCTCTCCAAAGCCGTGGTTTTGGAAAGTATCCTAATGTTTATAAAAAGCATGTGATACTTGTTGATGTAAATAAACCACTTGTGTTGCTTTAAATCCTCATCCGCTTCTGTATTAATTAAATTATAACATTACTCGTTAGAAGAGTAACCTATGAATTGCAAGATTTCATATCAATTCCTGTCAAAGTGTAGTTGTTAATTTGTCGCTTTCATCTAATGAGGATAATGTTGATAGAAAGCATGTGATACTTGTTGATGTTATAAATCACATGTGTTGCTAAAATCCTCATCATCTAGATTGATTAAATTATAAAATTTCTTGTTACAGTAGTCACCTATTAATTGCAAGAATCCATATCGATGTCTTATTACCAATAACATTTCCACAATTATTCCAAGGAGTCCACGCATGCCCAAATATGCCCTCCCAATTGCTCAAGTTTCCCCAAGAGAATCTAAATTTCAAGTCCCACGAGGCAAATAAGCACATCCAAGCCAAAAACAAGAAACCTAAGGTCTGATATTAACAAAGATCAACCGATCCACAACATAGAATTACTTAATGCAATTTTTAAAAGTTGCCAAATAATGTTTTTAAGAGATATCCAAAGAAAATACATCAGTGAAAATTTCACCCAACCATTACAATTTACAAGCAATATTCACAAGTGAAAAAACCACCTATACTAGCAACTTCATAGGGAATATTTTTACATTGTGTGGAAATATTATGCATTTATTATGGATTATTTAGATTAGTCATTATCTTATTATTATATTAGATATAGATATATTATATCATATCTTTGGATTAGATATAGACATATCATATCTTAGGATATTATATCTTAATCATTTTTAATTTATTTAGATTTTATTAGATGCTAGGGTTAACTCTAGGTTTGCCTATATAAAGGCCCGTATGTTCTCTCTTTGATTTAGAGAAGGAGATTAAGAGATTCAAAATAATATTTCTCTCTCAAATTGTCCACACATACCAATATTCATTTACAATTGTGACCATTCAAATGAATAATAGCGAATATCCAATGCAACATTTGAAATAAATTTCACACGGAGTAGAACCCACTAGCAAAATATACACTTTGGGTGGATTTTTTCACTTTAAACACCTCGCTCAAAACACAAATAATCAAGACCTAGAAGATAGAGTCTCTGTTTTTCTTTTTAATTTCCTACTGAAAATACTTATTTTCATTATAGTCCCAAAGCATTATGAAATCACTCTCCAGGACTTAGGGACCAAAAAATAAGTGTATATATGAAATGAAAAAAAATACCCAGTTTTAAAAAACGCCCACCCTCCACCACCAATGATGGTGCCTAATGATCAGCAGCAAGGTCACCAGTGTCGGCAACCAAACTATTCTCGGAGTTCCTTTGACAAGTTTTAGTTTAGATTTGACAACATGTGATCTGCGACGGTGGTTGGTGCTTCCGGAATAAGTTGTAACTTCGATTTTAACAAGTTATAGTTCATATTTTATAAAGTTTTTCTTTGAAAATAATTGAGCCTTTAGTTGTCTGTTTTGCTAGGAAAATCAATGACCCTTTTTCGGCGCCCCCCCCCCCCCCCCCCCCAAAAAAAAGAGAGTAAATTCCCAATATAAAAAAGACAAGAAAATTGGAAAAGAAGTCTCATAAGAAATATATTTCCTGCACAAACAGCGAAGCAAATTGAAATAGAAGCTCGATTATCCATGGTTAATATTTGAGTAAATTTCAAAAGAGAATGTGCTCTTTTTTGCCAAAAAGAGAGAGAAAAGAATGTCTTCTTCTCATAAAACAATTTGGAAAATAAAGTAACGCCAATAACTCATCTGTAAGAGTCTTTCCATATCTAGGGCCAATGAGTTGGAATTAGGAAACATATTTTCGTGTCCCTTAAAAATGGCTCAATTCCTAGAGCTATATAAAAGGACAAAAAGGTTAAACTGAAAACTTTGGTTTCCAAATTTTATGAAAAACGTTATAGTATCAACGTAGTTGTGAACTACTAGTGTTTTTTGTTGCTGTAATTTTTATGATTTTCCTAACCCAAAAAAAAAAAAAAAAAAAAAACTACTCCCTCCGGTCCTAATTATAGGACATATTTACCTAATTTTGGAGAGATTAGGATAATAGTTAAATTAGTTAATTATATTTGTTTTCCCAAAATTGCCTTATTTAAAATTTTAAATGACAATTCTCTGTTCTTTGTAAGACTTCTCCTACCTTACACATGACTTTTCCTAGCTCTCACAATCCGACATCATCAATCTCCCTCAACAAATTATGGTCTACTCTTAGAGGTTAGAAGTAGTATAATTTAATAGTGATGTCATTATTAAATATGACAAAAGTTCTCAAAATTATTTTATTAAAGAAATAAAAATAGTAGAATTGAGGTGTATGTGACATTAATGAGTTGCAAGCATTACTCACTTTATAGAATATATAGATGTATTATTATGTGTAATTATTATCAAGAAAGTATCGTAGGGGTGTTTTCGGAAGAAATTGACAAAAATTATAACTTTATCCTATAATTAGGACCTCAATCAACCTCTAAATGTTGTCCTAGAATTAGGACTGGAGAGAGTATTAAATAGTTTGGACATTGCATTCTTCTTCCTCATTTTACAAGCTGGGCAACTTTATCTTCCAAGCTCTGTGTGGGTCAGCAATTTCTAACAACTCAACAATATATACAATGGGAGATCAAGATTACCACAACCAATTGAGTTTTTTGTAACAGCAGTTGGAGCTCTTTTACTTAAGTATTTAATGTAACAGTACATGAAGTAGTTGTAAGTACCCCTTCCAGTTCTTAATATATCACATATTTGGGTAGTTGATATTGATACTGTATATAAAACGTATTTTTCATATGTCAATTTTTTCCTAATTTACCTCTATTGATACTCCCTCAAGTATGATCAAGAATGAGAGGGAATAAGGGAATTAAAGAAGATAATTATGGTGTTTTAAAAAATACATGTCATATTAGCTAATTTAACTAATTTTTTTTTTTATCTATTCAAATTAGGTAAATATCTCCTATATAGATTAAGGATCGGAGGAGTAACAAATTTTCGTTACAATTTCTTATGGCTAGAACGTTTCTATTTATGTTTAAGTGCTTATATCTATGCCGACATTGTTTGGTATGCAGGCTTGTATTTAGATGGACTGTGAGTGGGAATTAAATATCGGGGCTACCGAATTTTTCCCAGGTAGAAAGCTCTCCCTTCGGATCATCAAGTTGGAGGTAGCCAATGGTGTCTTGTAAGAAGGACGTTAAGGTACGGAGACAAGGAGGCTGGAGGGAGGGAACCGTGGTGGCCGTCGAGGGAGATGAGGTTGCTGTTGTCAGTGAAGGTGTAAGAGGTGAACAGGGACAATTTTGTCCCAAACTGTTTTAATCCTAGGACTGCTTCATCAATAGGTTGGGTGGGTTTAAGCAGACGGCCGCTATATGATATTCTTCAATCCCAAGTCATCTCCAATTCTTTATACCAAATGTCACAAAATAAGCAATGTTAGTACCAATTCCACTTGACAAAGGCATAAATTAAGTTGTACTACTCTGGTCTTATTTATAAATCCATTTTGATTAAAAAATTTGATCATATTCATAAGTTCTATTTTATGCAATAAATGAGATTGTGACAATTTTATTTATATTAATTGTACTCATGAAAATACAAAGAAAATAAATAGTTGAAAAATACACAATCATAAATGAGGGTAAATTTGAAAATTTTCCCCATAATCATTGAGTTAACTACCTCTCTTGGTGTATGAGATTTGATCAAAATAGACTTATAAATAGAACCATAGCAGTACACACCATCTGAGATATAAGATATTTGTCTATCATATTTTCGGTACTGTAGATGTCCCTCATATATCATAATCTTAATATCTATAGAATAAAATAATAAAGAGATATGATCGTAATCCCAACCATAAAAAGATAATGTAAAAAATATATATTTATTACTATATTATTCATCATATAGACCCACGTCCAAATTTGTGCTACCCGCCAATCCCACCAATAATTAATTAACTAGACACCTCAAAATGAGATCACGCTTAAGCCTCAATAATAATGTAAGATATCTGTCGATTATATAAATGGAGGGATGTTGAGAATCCCGCCTCCCGCCATTTAGCACAACTTCATTAATATGTTGAGTAAAAATATTTTCAGGATAACAGTAATGGTAAAGAGAGATAATGGGGAGGTTACACAATGAAGAAGGTAATTTGAGGATATTTTATAAAATTTAAATAATATATATAAATTAAAATATTTCCTAAATAAATATATTAGGGGCATGACACGAAAAAAAAAAAAAAAAAAAAAAAAAAAAAAAAAAATCTATAGGCCATTTCTCTGAATAAATATATTAGGGGCATGACACGAAAATAAAAATATATAGGCCATGAGCAAAAAAATGTTGTAACTCCGAATAATTCGCAGCAGTAGGGTGCGGGCATTTAACAGTTTGTCAGAATACCAAGAGTCAGAATCGTTCATGTCAAAAGGCTATCAGAAGACAGTTCTCCAATGCAAGTAGGTAGTCACAATGATGATGAGGACGAGCACACGAAATTTAGGTTCATAATTTTTTTCTCCAGCATTGACATTCTCTCCTGAGGGAGAGCCAAAAACCATCAGTCAGAAGGGTGGCCACACTCTTAGAGGTGCATCCCTCTATAAGGAGAAAAATGATTGCTACACTCCCAAAATTCAGGGATGACTAGCACATAATGTCTAGCTAGGGACTCATATTCCTAAAGCCTTAAACCACATATAAAGAAATGTCTCACCTAATAATTATAATAATATGGAATATGTATACATTACTTCTACCTCATATATGACATAGTTCTTCTAATCAAAATATTAAGTAAGCTGTAGACATTTTAATATAGTCTCTTCAGACTTTCTAAAATTTCTACCATAGCATAAGAGTTCCTTATAGTATGTATAAGGAGCTCTGCTCCACAACAGCATATATAGATACATACAAACTTAAACAAATAAAGAAGGTGAGGATCCTGCCTATAGCAACGTGGAGCACCTAAACAAGATTTACCAACATATAAAAAAAGTTTAACGTTTTATATTGAATCAGGATCCATTCAAATGACGCTCCGGCTCCAATCTAGTCATATAGATCTCCAATGATTAGCAAGAGGAACATGATCAACTACACTATCTGAGGCTAAAGATATTTTCGGTTAATAATGTTCCATTAATGAAAGATAATTGAATGTATAAAACTAGATATTAATTTAACCATATATTTAATAAAATCAGTTTACAAACAATAAATCTCAAATTCCATCTTATCATAGGACTTCAAAAGAACACACAACAAGTGTGGACATATAATTCATGAGGGTAACTAACAAAGTGCAACACAAAGCCACAGAAATAAGTGTGGACACAAAAGTCCACAACGGAAACACTATTACAAAAAGTAAATTTAATGACACTAATTATCGTCCATTTTTAGAAAACAAAAGTTAAAAAGGAGGTGGTGGCATTTTTTAAATTTTGGCTTAACTTACAAGGACTATTTCAGATAAACTCGTTAAAAGTTACTTTTAACGATTGTTATGAAAATTATTTGTTGAAAGTTAGGTTGAAATTTCAAAAAATATGAATTTTTGTGAGTTTCAATGAAAATTTTCCTAAAATAGTCGTTCAAATAATAATTTCAACCTTGTTTTAAAAACAGTTATTGAAAGTTAAGCCAAAAAATAAAAAAACATGATTATTTTCAACGATTCACTAGTGCAAAAAAGGGCTTTAAGACTGTCTCATTTAGATCGGAGATTTGACGCGCCGGTCTTAAAGGAATGACCGGTGGCAGTTCCGTAAATATAAAGAACTTTTTGGACCAGATCATATTTTCATCGGTCTTAAATATATTATTCAGATAGGACATAAAAACAACTGGTCTTAAAAATCTTATTAAAAAAATTCAAATTTCAATTACTTTATAGAGAAATCTCATACGTAGTACTTATATTTTCTGAGGTCCAACATAATAAGGAAAATTTTAAATATAAAAGTCTCAAGGTTTTAAGACCGCACATATGTAATAGGCGGTCTTACAAGTTAAACTTTTAAGACCGGAGATATATTAAGGCCGATCACAAAAATTTAATTAATTTTAAGACCATACGTTTATAAGGACAGGTCTTAAAGGTTAACTTTTAAGATGTCTTATAATTTGTCTGTTTAAAAAGTTAAATATTTTAAGTCCGGACTTAAATTGTAGCGAATTTAAAGACCTCGATATTGAAGAAAATTAAACAAATAATTAATTACTTTTAAGACCAAACCTTAAATATGAACGGTCTTGATTTTAATATTAAGACCGGACTTTATTTTTTGTTCGGTCTTAAAAATGAGGCGCCAATAAAACATTTCTACGCGCGAAATCTTTTGTTACTCTCACTGAAGAACCTCTATTCCCGTTGTGAAACCCTTCCTGTTGCATTACCTCTCTTCCTCGCCCACGTACGATATCATTAGTCTCTCATTTGCTCGGGCATTCCTCTCTTCCCGTCTCGAAAATGAACGGTGAAATGATTCTATTCGTGTTCCAGGAACGCATGCCATGATGTGAGTCAGAACGAACCCTTTTCATCTCACAATGAGCCTCTTAACCGCCATGCATGCCGTGGTAGAAGAGGCACAAGAATGATGGATGTAACCCTAAGTCGGACTTCTGGGTCAAGGCTCGAGATTCAGTTTGATGAAAAGTTGGAACCTTCGGTCCTAATAAAAGCAAATATACTAGTTTTGTCGGCTATCTTCCACATAGCAAGGATAGCATCTTGACAGATGAGTGGAAAAATGTCGACTTTGACAATGTAAAGCAACGTATTTGGGACACTATCCGGCTTACATACACTGTCCTTGACTCTCAGAAGTTGAAAGACAAGACATTGTCTTATTGTGCTGATCAGTGGAGGAAGTTTAAGACCTTTCTAGCTAACACATATATTTTTGCCGAGGTTAGGCCTGACCAAAATCCTTGGGACAATTACACATTTATTGATGAACAAACTTGGCAACAATTTGTTCAGCTGTGGACCACTCCTGAAGCTCTAGTGAGTTTATATTTAGTTTTTTTGCCCTTTTGTTTGCTTATTAACCTGTGTGGATATGTGAATGTTATTGTGTTCATCTAATCTTGTTAGTTAAATGGTTTGGTGTGTGAATAGAAGTATACATTTCCTGCCTTTGTCTATGTAAGTCTGATATGTAAACCCTGAAAAGGTAAAATACTAAGAAGGTAATTATGTAATGATTGGTTCAAAGGAGGAAATGAATAGTCTTAAAAGGGGAAAACTTTATACACCCAATTGTTACTATCTAATGGGGACTGCTGATCCTACTGGATGCCTTAAAAAGGATCAAGTTTGTATTATTACGTAAGCATAATTCTCTTTTGTTTCTTAGCCTATCTATCTAGCAAGTACAATACATAGCTCCAATTTATGTTCAAACTCCATATGGTTGGAGGTATGAGATTTGTTTTTCCTAAATTTGGTATATGCAAACCTATGCTAATTTTTCTTTTATAGTTTCTTTTTTTTTTTTTTTAACTAAGAGAAATAGTCTATAAAACTCCCTATGGTTGAACGGAATCAAGACGCTCTTGCCTTTTGCCTATTGATAATTAGCATAATTAAATAGTTGTTTTCAATTTTGATAATTAGAATTTCTCTAATTTCTGTTAGTGACATGACTAGAATTCAAAATTAATTGTTTTCAATTCTGATTCACAGAAAAGAAGGGAACAAGCACAGGAGATAGGGAGAAAGAATGATTGCCCACATAGGGCTTCTCGCGGTGGATATGAAAAGGCCGAAAAAGAATTGATGGAGGCCAAGCGGAAGAGATTGGAAGATGAAGCTGAATCCAATCCTTCTGTGATAGTTGATCAGTCATCTCCAATATGTCGCAAGGAGTTGTGGTTGCATATTCGGCAAAAGCCAAGCGGCGCCTACACGAGTGAACAAACTTGTGTAGTTGCTGAAAGAATTCTAAGTATCGTTATTGTTATTTTTTAGTTACTAAACAAGTTTCATTACTAAGCTTCTCGTTATCTCGTATCTTACGGGGAATATCTTAAAAGAAAGAAGAGAGGGATCTTTTGTGTCGGATGGAAGGAAAGATGTTTTGACGTTGCGACCGGAAAACCGGATCACCCGGGGTGTGTAAGGGGGATTGGAGGACGGGTAGGCCTGAAGGAATAATTTCGTAAATCCAAACGCCATAGACAAAGTATGGTTATCCGGGAGGAGATGGACCATACTGTGGCCAAAATAAATGAGGAAGCAGCGGCTAAAGAAGCAAAGTGGTGATCCGAGATGAGCCAGATGAAGGAGGAATTGAAGCAGATGAGGCTACTTTTGAGCTCTCATCCAGAGACCAGTGTTCCCTTGCCACACTCACCTACAGCTGCTATGCGGCAGAGCACTAGAGGGAGCTGTATTGTTGGACAGTCAGAGCAACCTTGTGACCTGTATGTGGAGGATCGTGATATTCATAGATGATTAGTTGCAAAAGGGACTGTCCACAACTTGGGATCAACTGTACACCACCAAAAAATGGTTGATGATGAAGTCAGAGTGTCAATTGAAAAGGTGATCAGTGATGCACCTCTCCCTCTCCCAACTGATGAGCTGAAGCTTGTGAGTCATGTCAAGGGAACCTTCATCTCTTGGCCAATAAAGCTTGTACATGTCTCTACTCCTCTTGAAGCTTCATCCCCTCCTCCTCAAGTTCCACCCCCTCCTCCTCAAGCTCCATCCCCTCGTCAAGCTCCATCCCCTCCTCAAGCTCTATCCCCTACTGCTAAGTTGACTGCCAAGGAAAAAATATCCGATATGGTGAAGAGTGGATATTTTAAAGATAAATGGTGGCCTGTCAATGAAGTAGTAGGCCTCACTAATCCTCAACCGGTTTACTTTGACATCGATGATGTAATGTCCCTGCTGCTTCCTCGACAGGAGCTTACTAGTGCAATTGTTCAAATGTGGATGAAGTAAGTATCTTCTTCTATGAGTACATAATTTAAATGCATCATTTAGACACACATACATATATACTAATTCCCTGATCGATGTCATTATTGTAGGTTCATGCATCAAGTATTAGAGCAACAGGGCAAAATCAATGATTTTGGATTCTTGTGCCCAGTCTATGCAAGTACAACATCCAAGGAGGAGAAACAGGAGTACATATCAAAGAGGTTATGTGAAGTGAGAAGAAAGGTACATATCACAAATCTTGTCTGCAATTCACTTAATTTTGCTACATATATCACTGAGTACTTTACTGCTGTGAATTTTCAGCCGCCACTGGCAGTTGATCCTCATGTGCATGGAGGAGCATAAAGTTATCTTCTTATGCTCCACCCACGACGATCCAGGGACTACATTGGTGCATACCATCAATGAGTAAGCATGTCATTTTGATTCTCTTGTCTGAAATCTTTGCTGTGAATTTTCAGTGAACCTTTATTGATAAATTTGTGATTTTTATGATAGTGCCATGAAGACCTTCCAAATTGAGGTAAAAAAAATGTTCGTATCAGGCCACTAATCCTACATGGCACACACCAAAGGTTGGTACATATTTGGACATTGCCACACTGCCTTGTGAACTTGGTCAGTAAGCTATATATGTTCTTATATATATTTATTGTTCTTTTTAGACCTCGTTGGCAACCAACGGAGTCCAACTTATGTGGCTAGTACGTCATGAAACACATATATGATATTATCACGGAAGGAAGGACTAAATTAGCTGTAAAGGTAAAGGTATTTGATGTTACAGAGGTTTGATTGAATTTAGTTTTTGGTGTAATGTTACATATGAAATATGCACGCAAGTTAATTCATCTTCTGTCTTTGATGTTACAGAGGCTTGCCTATCCTGATCCCTTTCCTGATGATGAAATGAAGCATATACACAATTTGTTTTGTGAATATCTGTATGACCTAATTAACAGTCAGGACAATAATTAATGTCCTAAATTCATTTACAAATATATGTTGTAACAACAATAATTTTCTGTAAATTTGTTTATTTTTTTGAACAATTCATTCATTTGTAAACATACATACGCAATGTGTGATTCAATAATAAATTTGTTTATTTTTTCAAAGAAATTCATTCATTCTAGCTATTTAGTGCTTGAAATTTGAGCTACAAGGATGTTGTGAATGAGCAATTAGACAAATTAATCGCGACTTTTAGGACCGTATATTTTTTAAAAGTCCGGTCCTAAAGATTTAGGACCGTAGGTTTGTTTAAACTCCGGTCTTAAAAGTGTATTATAGTCCGGTCCTAAAAGTCTCTAAAGACTAGAGACTTTTAGGGCCGCATATTTATTAGCGGTCTGATCCTAAAAGTAATTTACAAGGATGTTGTGAATGAGCAATTGATCGCGACTTTTAGGACCGCATAGTTTTTAAAAGTTCAGTCCTAAAGATTTAGGACCATGGTTTGTTTAAACTTCGGTCTTAAAAGTGTCTTATAGTCCGGTCCTAAAAGTCTCTAAAAACTAGAGACTTTTAGGGCCACATATTTGTTAGAGGTCCGGTCCTAAAAGTAATTTATTTTTATGTCTGCTCCTAAAAGTCTGGCTTCATGTATTTTCAGCTCAACATTTAAGACTGTGTATTTGTTAAATCCCCGGTCTTAATAGTCTTCCTATAAATAGTAAATGTTGTCTCTTTTCAGAGAAACCATTAGGGTTCAAGACAACCGAGGTTCTGGCGTTCTACTCAAGCTAGGTCCTTCGTTGTTGTCGTTTTTACCTCTCCTGATGTTGAGCAGCATTATCGGTGTCCCTTTTCTTTTTATCTTTTTTCTTTTTGTCGGAAAAAGAAGGAAGATAATGAAAAGGACACTTTGTTTCAAATCGGCGAGGTAAAACCGACGACAACGACGGTCCAACCTTGGGAAGAATTGTCACCGTGTTTGTTTTTTATTCGAATAAGGTAAACGATGTTTTTTGTTTTGTATGGTCTCGATCTTAACCGTATTGTGCAATTTTTTAATGTTGATCACACATAGGACAATGTTTTGTTTGTTTCCTTTTTGTCGGAAAAAGAAAGAATCTAATGAGAAGAACAAGGCGATCAAAATAGGAAAGAAAAAAATTTATTATATATATTTTTATAGAAAAAAAAAAAAAACAAAAAAATATTTACTCCTCCCCATCGTTGTCGAAGGGGAGGTAGTCGTCGGAGAGGTCAGAGACGTCATCGTCTGAAGGATGGTACTCAATGTCCTGGGCGTCGAGTACCGTAGTCAGCTTGTTCTTGACAGCGTGATAGACCTAAAACAACTAGCGATCGACGCGGGCCAGAATGTGTTACAGCATCTGGTAACGGGTCGGGTTCGGAGGGTACGGAGGTGGAAGAGGATTAATCGGAAAAGGAGGACCTGGGGGTGGTTGAGGACCTCGTGGTGGTGGTGGAGCAGCAGCCATTCTTGTGGAGGAAAAAGAAGTGATGGAGAAGAATGTTAAGTCAAGGAAGTAGAGTAGTATCGCGTTTAAATAGAGAACTCTGAACAATGTGAAAGGCCAGAAACTTTAATGAGGGGACGCATAATTCATCAGAATACAAGGAAATGTCTAGTTGGAAAGTTTATCTGGAAGCCGAAGAGACTCTGAATCATTTATTTGATACAGATTGTAAAAGGATACAACTCTGCTATCGGAAGTTGAAAAGAATGACTTTTAGGACCGAATAAAATATAAGGTCGGTCTTAAAAGTAATTGAATTTATTAAAAAATAAACAATAATTGAAGTTGAAAAGAATGACTTTTAGGACTGGATAAATGATAAAAGGTAGGTCTTAAAATGAATTGATTAGAAAAATAATATACTTTTAGGACCGGCCATATTATAAAAGGTCGGTCTTAAAATAAATTGAATTGAAAAAAATTAAATAATAAAATTTTAGATCGCATATTTATAAAACCCGCTCGTAAAGTAGATCATTTATTTATTTGCTCTCTATTAACTCCTCATACCTCTATATCCTTAACTCCTTATTAACTCCAAACTACGTACCTCTTTGCCCGAACTGAGAACTGTTCTCTGCCTTTATTAATAAACTCCTCATACTTCTTTGCCCCAACTGCTCAAACCATGGTTAGATACAAGAGAACTGCTTGTAGGGGTGCTCTTACTCGTGATGCTCGTGCCTTCCGTTGATCGTTATATGGTGCACCTCCTCCATCGAGAGTGCGTTCTATTGAAACAGACTAGTCTCGGGTCATTGGACCCATTGTTATTTCCGATGATGAAGAGATTGCCACACCCCCCTCCATCCTTCTACCGACCCTGTCTATGCTGAGTTCCTCCGTATGATATGAATAAGATAGGAACTTGCTGATCTCCGGCGGGAAGTTAATGCTGCTCACGCCGATATCGCCAAGGCTTTGGAGGATAATAAGCTTTAGGATGTTTAGTCAGATTCTTGTTTTTGATAATTTTCTGCTTGTTTTTCTTTTGTATTTTTCCTTGTGTACCTGCATATTCAAGCAATATATGTAGCATTAAGAACTAAGCTTCTGTCTTTTTTTTTTTTTTTTGGTTCATATTCTCCAGTAATTAAAGAAACTTCGTTTAGCCAAAATTTAGGACCGTCTAGTTAATAAATAACCGATCTTAAATTGTCATGCGGAATATTAAATGAATAATATTAGGATAGGAGTATTCTAAACCACGGTCTTAAAAAGTTTTATATTTAGGACCCGCTTCTTTAGAATTAACCGGTCTTAATAAACCAAAACGCGGAGTATTAAATGAATGATAAAAATTTAGGTCCGAGTCTTCTAAAACTCGGTCTTAAAAATTTCATTATATTTTTAGGACCTAGCTACTTTGTAATTTACCGGTCTTAATAAAATCCAAAATACTTAAACATCTCCGTCGCGCGTAATATTAAATTTCCTCTCTCGAACTTATCTTGTCGCGACGAAAGTGATTACTCGGGTTCAGTATCCGGTGTTTGTGTGTTGCTTTGTCATTTGCTTCGTGTTGCTCTCTCGACAATCACTTTCTCGGTTACTAAGCTAAATGTCTATTGACCAAGTTGTAAGAGGTGTTTCGGTTATATAACTTCATGATTTTCCTGCTTATCGTTTTGGGTTTTTTATGGGTTGAATGAAATCGATGAAATGTTCTTGTGGGTTTCTCTGTTGTTAATGAATATTGTATTTTGAAGATTATATTTGCACTTTAGACCTACCCAACTGACCAACAAATGTTTTTAGGGTACTCTTGCTGTCTGCAACATCAACGTTCGTGGTGGGAGAAGAAAGACTTAGAAAACACATTTGATTTTATATGCTACATGTGAGTCCACAAGACCTTCATGCGATGCATTTAATTTCCTCGTCATGCATTTATTTTGCTTCTTGGATTCACTGTGATACATTTATGACCAAAAGTGATTCTTCGGTATGCATTTAATGGGAAAGTTTCTGCGTAAAAAAAATAAAAAATAAAAATAAAAAGACATAACCGACATTGAGCATAAATATGCATTTGGTGTTGCCTTATTTTATATGCAAGTGTGCCAATTTTTTCGGATTACGTATGTTAAATCTTTCCGTCTATAGGAATTCTACTATGGATCACAATTGGATAAATGCTTTTACGGACGAGTGTTGAATATCGAATGGGGTGAGGGACTTTGTAGAATTTGCTAAACAAAATGCCCATGATGATAGTGGGAAGTTTTATTGCCCTTGTGTAAAATGTTTGAATGAGAGGCGACTAAGTCCTCAAGTTATACACACACATTTAATTTGTGAAGGATTTTGTAAGACTTATACAGTATGGGTATGACATGGTAAAAAAATACCAAGTGGGTCTCAACATGGGGAAGTGGCCTTTGATGATAATGACACGGATATGGATGATCGCATAGAGGACATTATTCGTGATGTAGGAGAAGAGGCTTTTCATCAATCACATGCATATGGTAATATGTGTAGTAATGCAGAGACCCTGCTATACCGTGGGTGCACAAAATACCAATTGTTGAACGCTGTATTGAAATTGGTAAGCTTGAAGGCACGTCATGGATGGAGAGACAAGAGTTTTTCTGAAATGCTTGAGGCTTTTAAGGACATGCTTCTGGATGATAATGTGTTGCCGCATCGATACTATGATGCTAAGAAAATACTTTGTCCAGTGGGGATGAAGTACAAAAAGATCCATGCATGCCCGAATGATTGTGTGTTGTATAGAAAAGAGTTTAAAGAGAAGCAGCATTGTCCGATATGTGAAACCCCAAGGTACAAGTCAGATAAGGGGAAAGCTTCGACATCCGGCCGATTCTTCTCAATGGAAGAAAATCAATCAATTATTTTCGAACATCGGCGAAGAACCTACAAACCTTAGGCTTGCCCTTAGCACGGATGGCATGAATCCATATGGAAGCCTTAGTAGCATACATAGTTCATGGCCTGTACTGCTGATTATTTACAACTTATCTCCTATGTTATGCATGAAACGAAAGTACATCATGCTGTCTATGTTGATTTCTGGACCAAAACAACCCGGAAATGACATTGATGTTTACCTTGAGCCCTTGATCGAAGACTTGAAGGAGTTATGGGAAGAAGGTGTCGACGTTTATGACTCTTTCATGAAGGAGGTGTTTAAAATGCGAGTCATGATATTTTGTACTATCAATGACTTCCCAGCATATGGGAACTTGTTAGGGTATTGTGTAAAAGGCCATAAAGCATGTCCGATTTGTGAAGAAGGCACATGCTACCATCAACTTCAACATGGAAGAAAGATGGTTTATCTTGGACATAGGAGATTTCTTAGACGGGGCCACCCATATCGTCGATTAAAGAAAGCCTTTTTTGATGGCCAAGAGTATGAAGATGCTCCGTGGCATCGATCGGGGAGCAAGTGTATGAAAAGGTGAAAAATATCAATGTCATCTTCGGTAAGACTGCAAAGAGTAGAAAAAAAAACAAATATATGGAAAAAGAGATCTGTATTCTCCAATCTTCCCTATTGGCACAATCTTGATATGAGACACTGTATTGATGTCATGCATGTGGAGAAAAACGTATGTGATAGTATTGTTGGCACGCTTCTCAACATACAAGGTAGTTCTAAGGATGGTTTGAAGGCAAGATTGGATCTAATAGCAATGGAAATACGCGAAGTGTTACATCCAAGGCCACATGGTAAGTAACTTATTGTCCTCCGACTTCTCATACTTTGTCTAAGTATGAGAAATGAAGTTTTTGTGAGTGTTTACATGGCACAAAAGTTCCCTCTGGGTATTCTTCAAATTTTAAGAGGCGTGTATCGATGAAGGACTTGAAATTAGTAGGCCAAAAGTCTCATGATTGTCATGTCATGATGCAACAAACTACTCCCAATATCTATTCGAGGCATCACCAAATATGATCTTGGTCATTTTGACTAGACTTTGTTTCTTCTTGAATGCAGTTTGTAGTAAAGTTTTCGTGATTGAAAAGTTGGATGAATTGGAGAATTAAGGATATCTTATTTTGTGCCACCTTGAGAAGCTTTTTGTTCCTACCTTTTTTGACATCATGGTTCATCTAATTGTTCATCTAGTGAGGGAGATAAAGTTGTGCGGCCCTATCCATTTACGGTTGATGTACCCAATTGAAAGATCTATGAAATTCCTAAAAGGGTACGTGAAGAACGCATACCGGCCAGAAGCATCAATTGTTCAAAAATATGTTTCTGAAGAAGCCATGGAATTTTGTCGAATTTATTTGGCCAAAGTAAGACATATTGGGTGTCCAAAACGTCAAGATCTTGAAGGGGGTAGACGAGGGGCTTCAATAAAGAGTGTGGATCCCGATGAATTGTCACAAGTCCACTTATACATCTTGAATCATGTTGATGAAGTTCAAGCCAAGCATAGCTGCACATAAAGAAGTTGTAAGGAAAGAAAATCATCGAATGATGAACAAAGGTTGATTAGGGAGCATAAGAACTTTTGCACACTAGTTCAAACAAAAGGTCGAGGGAGAGGAATGTGTTTCGATACAATCAAATGGTTAGCACGTGGTCCCGAGGTTGATGTCATAAGTTGGAATTCGTATGTGATCAATGGTTTTACATTTTACACGAAGTCCCTAGATGACACGAGCACAGTTCAGAAACAGTGGTGTTATGTTAGAGGCTGAATCTATGCACTTCTCCAGTTCAAAAGACAAGAGGCCTTTATTGGTCATGCATGCCATATTATGGGGTTATTGAAGAGATTTGGGAGGTGGACTATGTGAAAATTAGATTTCCCATTTTCAAATGCAAATGGGTTAATGTCAATAATGGTGTTCGATCGATCGGTCGAGATTTACATTAGTCGATGTCAATAGTAGAAGTTTTGGAGATGAACCTTTTATTATGGCAGACCAAGCGAAACAAGTGTTCTATATCACCGATCAAGAAAATAAAATGTGGTCTATAGCTCTCCAAGGAAAAAGGGTCATTGATATTGATGCGGAAAGTCATTCAAATTATGGTCTTCCGAGAGTACTCCTTTTCAAGGGGTCTGGGACATAAACGAAGAAGATGAAGTAGATAATGAACCCGCATAAGAAATAATCATCAAGAAGGGATATGGGAGGATATCACTTTATAAAAGAGTCAATTCATAAGGTAATATTCATATGCAGAATTCTTTGAAAACTTTAAGGTTTTACCTATATTATATTCCTTCTATGTTCATAAACAATGTCACTGACTATGAAGTTTGTTCTTGTTTTACTTTTGTGGCAGGATCCGATCGAAAGGGGCATGTTATAAAAGAGGATGTTATTACGTTGTTGGGTGGGAATCAGATGAAGGCATGGTGAATATTATTTTGGGCATGTATGTTTTATTTGTAACTTATTGTATTTGTAAGTAAGTTATCTTTTTATATTAATTAATTTAGGTGTTGTAGTCATAGTATAATAATTAATTAAAGGCCACATAACTCGTGGTGAATAATATTTGTATTCTTTGTCCCAATTCAATTTATTCATAATTGTTCATAGCTTGTAGCTTAAAGTATCGACTTTTATGTCTTGGATTGAGTGGTGGATTTGTGTCTCGATACAATCGGGAAGAACGAACAGGGGAAAATTTAGACCGGAAATAAATACGCCGGTATTAAATGTTCGACTCTTAAGACCGGATGTATATATATGTCTGGTCTTAAAAGTCCATATTAAGTCGATCTTAAAAGTTGGTCTTTTAAGACCAGTATATTTATATGTCCGGTCTTAAAAGTTCAATTTTTAAGACCGGATTTATTTATCATCCAGTCCTAAAAGTCAGTCTTTTAAGACCGCGTATAATTAGTTGTCGGTCTTAGAAGCCGCTATTTTTTAGACCGTATTTGGTTTTGTCCGGTCTTAAAATTCGAATCTTTTAAGAGCGGCCTAGTTTTTAGCCGGTCTTAAAAGTTGAGTTTTAGGACCGAACCAAAAATATTTCAGGTTTATTTAGTATGACTTTTAAGACCCATTGTTTCAAATGTCCAGTCTAAAAGAGTTTCTTTAAGACCGGTCCGAGTCCGGTCTTAAATGTTAGACTTTAATACCGGGCCGGAACAAGACCGGTCGTTGGTCCGGTCTTACGATGCCTCTTTTGTCTGGTCTTAAAAGCCTTTTTTGCACTAGTGATTGTTTTAAACCGTCGTTGAAAGTACTAAAAAGAAAAGTTTCAACGGCTGTTTTTTCAAAAACAATCGTTGAAACGTATAAGCGACTTTAACTACAACTTGAAAATCTTTCAAGTCGTAAAAAGCACAGGGCATTGATGTAAGCAAAATGACAGTCGCCCTTGTATTGAAAAAGTCATCCAAAAGGAGGTTGTTTGGCTCAGAAATAGTAGACCAAACCTCCGAACAGATAAAATAGATCAAGAAGAGGCTCCTAGCAACACAAAGCAGACATGAGAGATATGCTGTCAAGAGAAGGAGACCTCTGGAGTTTGAGATTGGAGATCACGTGTGTCAGAAAGTGTCTCTAGTAACGGGTGTTGGTAGAGCATTGAAAAGAGGAAAGCTAAGTCCGCGATATATTGGTTCGTTTGAAATTTCGACCCAATGGGGACCAGTCACGTATCAAATAGCTTTACCCCCAAATCTGAGTAGGCTCCATAATGTGTTTCATGTCTCTCAAATGAAGAAGTATCAGCCAGACCATGAAAATATTATTGAGAATGACAACGGGGATATATGAGGTGATCATACCTTCGTGGTTGAGCCAAAAAAGATTATGGATTATGAGGAGAAGTGGCTCAGACACAAGAGTATCTTGTTCATGAAAGTGGTCTAGAATGGATTGTCTCTTAAGGAAGAGACCTAGGAAGTGGAAGACCACATGAAGAAGAGATATCTGGAGTTCATGGCTCAGAGTCTTTAATCAATGTAATAAATTTTGGGGATGAAATTTTGTTAACGGGGGGAGAAATTTAATTTCCTGAGTTTTTTTTTACTAGAGACCCTGTACATTATGAAATATTCAATAAAATGCTAAGATTTAATATCTATTGTGATATTGATAATTTATTGAATATTTATCACTTGAACAAATTAGGCCAAAACAAGAGCCTAAGAGGAAAGAAGAGGCTTGTGGCAATGGACTTCATAAACAAGGCCACAATTTGGCCCAATTACAAGAAGGATAAAGGCAATCGTTGACCTTTACATTGGGCCAAGAATCTTGGCCCAAGACAAGAATGAAGGAAGCAATTTGGGCTTTTGCTTGGGGCTATTGATCACGGCCCAAAGTTGAGTGGAAAGAGAAGAGAAAGGCAATATGGGTTTTGATTAGACTAACGATCTTGGCCTAGAAGCAAGAATTGTGGAAAGGTAAATTAGACCCTTAGAAAGACCCAACAAGTCATAGACCAAGAGGTAAAAAGAAATCCAACAGACAAAATTTTCTCCTCTTCTTCCCTTCTCAAAACCACGCCCCTTTATTCACACACAAATTGCATACAAGCAACCATGACACATGTCTCCATATCTTTCCTTGTAACAAATGGCACCAATGCGCCCACATACATGTCACCACATAAACACTTCACCAACACACAAATCTAATTCCAAAATTCTCTCCTTCTGATTCCACAGTAATCTCTTCCTCTCCCCACAATCAGATTTTTCCTCTCCTCCTCACAACTTCACCATGCTCTCCTCCTCCCTTCAACAGTGACACTTCTCATCTCCAAACATCAATACCTCCCCCATCATTTCCTCCCTTCTACGGTTAGATTCTTCTCCTCACTCAGCGTGACTAATTAGCTAGCACTACTAGAAAATACTGAAACTGCGACGGTTCCATCGTAATTTGCGTCGGAAAACAAAATCTGTTGCAAATATTTGTGATGAAAACAATTTCCGTCGCAAATTATAAGGGAAAAGAAAATCCATTGCAAAAATTTGCGAGGAAATGAAAATCCGTTGCAAATTGCGACGGATTTTTGAACTTGTCGCAAATTTTTGCGACGGAAACGAAATTTGCGACGGAAAGATGAATCCATCGCAATTTTTTTGTGACAGAAACAAATATCCACCGCAAAAATCATAAATATCATGCATAAGTCCCGTGAGTGCTCAATTCTAGGAAGAAGATCAAAGGACTCAAGCGCTCAATTCCCAAACCGTGAGCGACGACGACGGCGACTTGCGAGAGCTTGGAAGACGGCAACAAAGAGCGTTGATGACAAGGCGAATGACCTTTTTCAGATCCGACATTGTTAGATCTGGGTCATCAAGAATGATTTTAGATCTGGATCTCGCTCTTCGTACCCAAGCTTCATCGATGTCTCTCTCTTATTTGTTCATCTTCTTGTAATCTTCTCCAGATCTGATTGCTTGGTCATCTTCCATTATCGAGACTAGATATTCTTTGTTCTCTATTTTGCTTTTTATTAATTATGAAGGGAGGAGCGTTGCTGGAAAGAGAGGTTCGTTACGGGAGGAGCATCGTCGGATTTAGGAGGTTACCAATAAGGTCTGTGATTGCCTTCCAATGTTCAATCCTTAATTGGGTTTTTTTTTTTCTTGTAGTTTATCACCGGAGTTGTGGAGCTTCGGCTTTTCGAACAGTTTTCATCCCAAACCCTTCTTGTTAATTAGATATCCTTTGTTGCTCGAATAATCAATTCTTATTGAGGAACTTAGGTCAGTATGCTTTTTTTTTAATGTTCATTAACATCTTGTATTTCTCCCAAGAGGCATAAAGATGTTTGTTTGGATGTTTTCTAAAGCTTAGAAATTCATCCCCAGCTTCCACGGATTTGTCATCAGAAAAGAACCGAGCTCTAAACTTAGCTTCAAGATCAGCCCAAGCATTGATAGATCCCTCTAGAAGATTGTTTAACCAATCTCTAGCTTTGCCTTGTAAAAGAGAGAGAATAATTGCAGCCTCAAAACGTCTTGGGGAACTCCATTCTACTTGAAAGAATCACACACTTCCAAGAAGTATATCAAGTGCTTGTTGGCATCTTCATTATAAAGACCATGGAACATCCCACACTACAAAAAAAAAAAGAGGTCTTGTAGTGGTTAAAATTACACATTTGTAGTAGTTTTAACCGCTACAAATGACATTAATAGCGGTTCAAAAAACCACTACAAAATACACCGTTGCAAGATGTTTTGTAGCGGTTTTCTAAAGCCGCTACTCATGTAATAAAATCGCTACTATATTAGAGCAGTTTTGAGTTATCGATACAAGATGACGAATTACCAAAAAAAAAAAAAAAAATGGCACCAAAATTTTGTAATGGTTTTATCGGATAAAATTTCATAAATTGCGCCAAATATTTAAGTCGAATTTTTCTTAAAATTTGTAGCGATTGTTATTTGACTTAAAATTTGTAGCGGTTTTACAACCGCTACAATATATTACAAAATTGAAAAAAAAATCATAATTTGAGTCCATTGTTACAATATTATGTTGAATATTCTTATTATTTAAGTGGCAAATTAAATTATAATAGGTAATATTTAAAAAAATGATTAACTTAAGTTAGATAAGTATAAATATTATGTAGGTATAATATCGAGAATGTGTAGATAATAAGAACTTATTGTGTTGTCCACCTCTCGAACAAAAAAATTGTATTGTCCATTAAGTGATATTTGATTATGGAAAGAATGTTGATGATGGTAGAAGGAATATTGAGGATATCTTCTTAAAGTTTTGGATAAGAAAAAAATAGTACCAATATTATAAGAAGGAAAAAAAATAAAACATTAAAATCAAAGATTTTGTAAGGGGTGGGAAGAGATGAGAGAAAACGAGAGAGAAAGGGTGGAAAGAAATAAATGAGAGTGTGTGAAATGAGGTGTGGTAGGGGTATCTATAGGGATATGTGTAACATTAGTAGCGGTTAATGTGACAGCTTTTTCTAACGATTTAACGTTTGTAGCGGTTCTTTTTCGTTTTGTAGCGGTTACAAAACCTCTATAAAAATTCATTAGTTTTTTTTTTTTTTTTAAAAAATAAATTTCAAAATATCACATTTTGTAGTGGTTATACTAAAAACCGCTACAAATTAATGAACGTTGGCGGGATTCAAAATATTCAAATTTCAATATTACACACTTTGTTGTAGTTGATGCAATGGTTTTTGTAGCAGTTTAACGTTTGTAGCCGTTGTTTTTTGTTTTGTAGCGGTTACAAAACCTCTACAAAAATTCATTGGTATTTTTTAAAAATAAATAAATTTCAAAATATCACATTTTGTAGTTGTTATAAGTATAACCCCTACAAATTAATGATTGGATTCAAGTATTCAAAATTCAATATTACACACTTTGTAGCGGTTGATGGATGGTTTTTGTATTGGTTTTTTCCCCATTTTGTAGCGGTTACAAAACCTCTACAAAGATTCATTGGTTTTTTTTTATATAAAAAAAAGTAAATTTTAAAATATCACATTTTGTAGCGGTTTAGCTAAATAACCACTACAAATACGAACGAATTTTTTAAAAGATATTTTTTGCATAACTTCTATTTGCAACATGTTTAAGTAATTCACATTTGTAGCGGTTTACCTAAAAAACCGCTACAAACGGTTCATTGCTACCCCAACCGCTACAAATGAAGAAATCCCACCTCGTGCGTCGTGAAAATTTGTAGTGGTTTTCTATAACTGCTACAAAAGTTCAGACTCTTGGCATTTTGTAGCGGGTTTTTGATATAAACTACTACAAATAAACCGCCACTAATGGCGCACCGTAAGGTGCCAAACTACGCCATATTTGTGGCAGTTAAACCGCTACAAAATAACGGCCACACATTTGGCACGAACTTGGCGCCATATTTTGTAACGGTTATTTTATGATAACCATTACAAATGTCGTTTACGAACTAGCGCGCCACTTGGCACGAGTCATACCTCTACAAATTGGTAGCGGTTTCGATATAAACCGCTACAAATTCACATATTTGTAGTAGTTTATTTTAAACACTAGAAATTGACCCCCTTTTTTTGTAGTGCCATGCATTTGAAGCAATGTTATCGTAACCGGTTTGATCTCAAAGGTATGTGTTTGCATTTCCGGCATCTGAATGCAAGATTGAGGACCTTGCATATTTCGGCTAGCAAAGCCATTGACGGTAGCTCTATCATATTCATCGTCTGCCATGGTTTTAGATGCAAATTCAGTCACTTGTTCAATAAGAGACACTTTGTCAAGTACCACTACCAATCCATCTGGATGAAAGTTTTGCATATACTGGAATGGTACCTACAAGAGAAACAAGCAAGAGTAAGTATCAAACTAAAACAAAAAACAAAAACAAAAAAATTCAATAAAGGAAAAAGAGAGAAAAATTGTATACCTAACTAAAAGCTCAAGTGAAATTTACTAACACAAGCCTAAGGTTAACCAAAGGATTTGTTTGCACAAATCCCTAGCAACGGTGCCAAAAACTTGTTCACCTCACAAGATCACGAGTTTCGCAAGTAATAAAGTGATAAGTAAAGTATTGCTCATGCGAGGATTTGTATAACAAATTGGTTAAGCAAGAGGCTTCGAATTTCATTAAGTAGAGCTAAAACAAAGTTTTGATGAGGAATGAGAATTTTTAAAACTAAAAATTTATAAAGGAAAATGATTCTTTGACTTCAAGGATAATGGAGCCTAGGATTCTTCTTCCCCTTTTGAATTTCATACGACTTGGTTAATTTCCTCTCTAGTAGGATTTCAATACATATATTTGTTAGTCTAAAGTTCAAAAACACTTGACACACTCTCTCAAATTAAAATCAAGTTTGTCTTCTCATTAAAATGCACAATCTCTTGCTACAATTATGAGAATCAATCTTTAAGCAACAACCCTAATATGACAATGCAAGATTAGTAAATATATCTTTGTTTTACCAACAAACCATCCATTTATCAAGTAAACTTCAAGACAAGCATGTTCAATCAAGTTCTACACCTAGATTAGCTCTCTCAAGTCAAACGTAAGTGAAAAAATTATCTAAATGGAGGCCAATACTTAGAAGCTTTAAGACAAGGTTGAAATTAACACATACATACATACATACATACATACATACATACATACATACATACATACATACATACATACATATATATATATATACATATGTATGTATATATATATATATCTCTCTATCAAAAGAGAAGAATATTCAAATATTAATCCATATAAAGGGTCACAAGAACCCTATAATGAAAGATTTAGCTACTCATGTTCAAATACAAAGAGATTCTAAACAAAGCTACTGAATACATGAAGAAACTAAGTGGAAAAGAGGAGAAAATAGGAAGAATCAAGGTGAAATCCCTAAAATCTCTCTTAGGTTGAGTACCTTAGCCTCCAAGGTTGTCCAAATCTCTCTCCCAAGCTCTTCCCTTTCGTGCTCCAAATGTGTTTTTTAGCCCTTTCCTTTAGGTTAAATAGGGTTTTTCTGCTTCTGAAATCAAAACGCACAACTATACTGTCATGACTGGCTACGGCCAATTGGTCAACTTGCTGCAGCCAGTTTACACAGAGAGCTATTTTCTTGACTTGCTATGGCAAGTTTGTTAACTTATCGTGGCCAGTTACACAAGTTCCTTCTAACTTTGCACTTCTCCACCTCCTTTATTTCATTCCTTGTTTCTTGATTCTTATAAAGCTTCAAAACTTGTCTCCATCCTCTTACAAAAGAGAGAGGAATTATCAATTCTCAATTGAATGACGAACTCCATTGGATATAACAAGAATTTCTTTGATTTTTGCTTGATACTTTGACATGCACATTTTCTTCTATACATTTCAGTTCCTATGCATATTTGAAACCCAAAAATAGGTAAAAAGAGACAGAAAATGTGCTAGAATGTTGTCAATTTCTAAGACTTAACATACAACAGAAATTAAATTTTGATCACATAACAGGGGTATTCCCAAGGTTTATACCCCTTTACATATGTTTACATTCATTTACAGACAGTGAAAACTTAAACATATTAAACACCATAGTCCTTCAATTCTTCAACTATCCTTCTGCTGGGCTGTCTTCAAGCAGCACTCCCTCCTTGAGCCCCGTGTAGCACCTCTCTTCCTGTGCTCACCTGTCTATTGGTTGGTAGTGGAGGGTAAGATTCTGAGGAATCTCAGTAGCAGATAATGCTAATACAGTGCATGCAAGTTAAATGATAATATATGATATACTTGCCTTGACAAGCTCATGTTAACATAATGAGATATCTACATGCTTAATGCTTCATACATCATACTCATGGTCATAGCATAATCATAGGGATAAGGGTCTTAAATGCGATGGAAGTTTTCACTCAGGAGCACTGGTAAGACGGAAGTTTTTTTTGACCAAAAATGCCACGGAAGTTTTCACTGAGGAGCAATTTTGCCCCGAAAGTTTTCACTAAGGAGCAATTTTGCCCCAGAAGTTTTCACTAAGGAGCAATTTTGCCCCAGAAGTTTTCACTAAGGAGCAATTTTGCCCTTCTGTCCCCAAATATTAAATTTGACTATTAAATCAGTCAAAGACCACACATGTTTTTCCTTGAAAAGGTCAAACTTGGAGCCAGAGAAGGAGATCCTTGAGATGTTGAGCTCAAGGCAGCCAGAATTTGTGAAGCCGAAGCGGTCAAAGGGACCGAAAGGTCGACTTGTCACAAAACCCAAAGGAAGC
The DNA here is from genome assembly GCA_019022655.1 of Acacia acuminata. Taxonomy (NCBI): domain Eukaryota; kingdom Viridiplantae; phylum Streptophyta; class Magnoliopsida; order Fabales; family Fabaceae; genus Acacia; species Acacia acuminata. The sequence goes on from JAFJYI010000235.1 coordinate 476,091, forward strand.
ATCACTTACTATCTAAGCAAATGATCGTCTCTACAAACGTAAATATTATCACTATTGATTTGTTTTTGAACCAATTTTTGGAACAATTCATTTCTCGTTTTGCGTTTCATTTGCGTTTTGTGACAGACCTTTCAGTCCCTTTGACCAGTTCGACTTAACAAATTCTGGCCACCTTGATTTCAACATTTGAATGATCTCCTTCTCTGACTCCAAGTTCGACCTTTTCAAGGCATGACATGTGTGGTCTTTGATCGATTTAATAGTCAAATTTAATATTTGGGGACGTAAGGAAAAAATTGCTACGTTTTGTAAACTTCGATCAAAATTGCTCCTTAGTGTAAACTTTCGGGGCAAAATTGCTCCTCAGCGAAAACTTCTGTGGCAAAAATGATACTTCCGGGGCAAAATTGCTACGTCTTGTGAACTTTCGTGGCATTTTTGCTCCAGAAAAAACTTCCGTCTTACCAGTGCTCCTGAGTGAAAACTTTCATAGCATTTAAGATCCTTATCCCCATAATCATAAATAGAGCTTCAATAATTCAAGTATCTTATGTTAGGATCCGTACATGCGGGGGAATTAAAAAATTTTATGAATCCCATCCGAGGGTCCATCAACGGCGTTTAAATCAAGATCGTTAGAAAATAGCCAAATCGTACCTTTACGAACCGGTGCAACGTCTCGTTCAAATTTGAACTCGTGGGCTACCACTCGATCAACCAGAGCCAACTCTACGAATCTTCTCCCTCTACCGGTATCCACACGAATAGCCTTCGAACCGTGCGTCTCTATATGTTTCCTCTCTAGGGTTTCTCGCGACTTTTCCAATATGATGACAAAATGTCCCGTAGGTTTTTCGAAACCTCATAGGTGTATTATACATACAAAATTAATCCCTATTAATCTTGAAATATTAATTTGGATTAAAATAATATATTAATTAAATCTATCCAATAGATCTAATCAAATCTATTTATTTAATATGAATTAAAAGCCTTCGATTTAATTTATCTTTATAAATTAAGTCTCGAGATATGATATCTATCTATTTAATTAAATCTAGATACTATATCTCAATTCTAATTAAATCGATATGTGATATCTCTATTCAAAAATTAAATTTGAGATACAATATCTCTATTTGTTTTAGATATTTAATTTATCAAATAAATTAAATACAAAACAAATATTATATAATAATATTTTAATCTCTATTAAATAATATTATTATATTATTTCAAATTTAATTATATATATATATATATATATCCATCCTAAATTAAATACAGTATTCATTAAATCTTAGATATATTTAAGATTCAATGAATCTAGAAACTATTGCTTGTGTTGGGCTATTCTTGTGTGTGACCCTGCAGGCCCATATGAGATTGACAGCGAGCTAATACTGTATCAGCCCATAAGTCGCAAGCAGCCTCTAGCAAGACATTGCGACTACCCAATTTATATGGGGATCAACGATACGATACAACCTATCGTATAACCATGTCACGTCCCTTTTGTCACGCGATAACTTGGTCAAGGATGAGGCATGGATAATGTCAACTTCCTGTTCTTAACCATTACTTTCTCGATTCTTGAGTAGTCTAATAGAAATGGAAACTCCTTTCCACCGTAGTATGGCCATACGTTTCTCAGACTCACTCATTGAGGAGCCCAGTATTATCTCTCTACAAATGTGAGGGACAAATTCCATCTTGACCATTTACATTCCTCTGCATGAAAACCATTGATCCTGATCATAGCCTTTATCATCACTCGGTTAAAGGTGACTTTTGACTAGGTCAAAGATCAACGACTCATCATGTAGGAATCCATGATTATCTCAGGTCAAAAGGCGTTGTGACGCGGTTATACATGAGATAAGCTTATGACTAAATCCATGCAACTTTCTCATAGTGGGTCGGTCCAGCACCTTGTACTCTTACAAGTACCTATGACTTTGATTCATATCTCCATACCTCATCAAAGTCATACTGGTCTTAATTCATCTTCACTCCTACGTAAATGACCGACCAGGGACATTTAGGATAGTCTATAAGATATATCCAGGGATACAGTTATCACTATAAACACGCAAATGAAATGATAACTTAATGGAGAATACTTTAAATGACATTAATGTCTAAAGTACGATGACTTGCTCCTAGGGCATAATTTCCAACATGTTAAACATAGCTATCAAAATATACATACAAGCAATATATCAACTATATGCAAGTAAGGTAAGCCCACCACCTCTATGGACTACTGTCCTTACTCAGGTTCCTCTTTCATCAACCATCACAGTTGCATGATATAACATGTTTCATCTTCGTCCACATTACAGAGCCATGTGTAATTCCTTAATTTATGCCAAGTGTCATCTTGGCACATTTTTCGGTGTCATGTATCCCAAAACACATTATTACTCGAGTTTGACTCAGAATTAGGACAAGTATACCAAGATCTGAAAAAGGATGCCACATACCAGTGTTTTCTCTAAAACGTACGGCATACCCGGCTACCCTTAAAATTTTGTATACTTACTTATACCGACTATTTTCACTCAACTAATTGTCTTATACCTCAAGACATAGTTATGTGGCATCTTTTCCCACCGGATTTACATCTTATAAGTCTTTTGCGCCCCTTTTCCATTAGGACTTTAATTCCATGGCTTATACATACTAGGTCTACTGACCCATATAGCCAAGTTACTTAGACCTTAAGAGGCTTTCCATCTCTCGACATCCTTGGGACTCTTCCCAAATTAGGCTTAGTTGTTTCCCTAATTAATGCTTATTCTCAATTCTCAAGGCCCCAAATTTGGGATGTTATGTTTCTCTCTCCATTCAATAAATTTCGTCCTTGAAATTTGAACATCTATACCTTGGGGAATAATAGGCACGCCGCCTATCTCTTTCCTATGCATGCTCACTAAGCACACAACTCCATGTTACTATATTCTTATCCATTATTACGCAGGTGTAGTATTCAACCATACAGGACCCACTGGTCCATCCTCCGAACGCTTGGCTACACAGGCCTCACTTCCCATAATAATCTGCCTTTCAACTCTTTCTCTTACCACAACACTAGATATCCTGGCCTTTCTGCTTAGGAAATCACCTTTATGCCATAGGCATCTCAACTACCACCTGATAGAATCAGAACATTCTACCAGCCTCATAACATAATTAGAAATAATTCGTCATACTGATACAACGGAAATTAAATTTTGATCACATAGCAACTGTATTCCCAGGATTTATACCCCTTTACATACTTTTACATTTATTTACAGAAAGTAAAAACTTAAACATATTAAACACTGTCGTCCCTCAATTCTTAAACTATCCTTCTAATGGGTCGTCGTCAAGTAGTGCTCCTTCCTTGAGCCTCGTGCAGCACTTCTCTGCCTATGCTTACCTGTCTATTGGTTGGTAGTGGAGGGTAAGATTATGAGGAATCTCAATAGCAAACAATATCAATATAGTGCATGCAGATAAATGCTAATGTATGATATACTTGCCTTGTACAAGCTCATGTGAACATAATGACATATCTGCATGCTCAATGCTTCATGCATCATACTCATGGCCATAGCATAATTATAAGCAGAGCTTCAATTATTCAAGTATGTTAAAGATAGCAAGCAAGTATAGCAATCAAACATATACATACAAGCAACAATATCAACTACATGCAAGTACGGTAAGCCCACTACCTCTAAGGGCTACTGTCCTTACTCGGGTTCCTCTTACGTCAACCGTTAGGGTTGCTTGAAGTTCTTTATTTCTCCTTCTGGCCCGAAGGACATAACTATTCCTTTATGTTAGATATGATAAGTTTTGATGATGTCTTATATAGATGTCATTATCAAGAGCAAAAAGTTTGCATACTATATTTATCTCCTACATTAACTAATTCTTATATTTAATGCAGAGTCAAAGAAGATGTGAAGTCAATAATAAAGAATGATCAAGACAAGAGAAAGAAATAGAGTTCATTTATGAAGAATGATCAAGAGAAGAGAAGAAAGAGAGAGTTGCATTATGGAGAATGATCAAGACAAGAAGAAAGAAAGAAGAACTTGCTAAACGGAATGATAACATCATTATACAAGTTCTTAGATTGATTCTAGAAGTCTTCACGATCAAATGGAAGTTGGAACGGCTCAATTCAGAGTTAAAATAAGCTACAATTGCATTCCTGAAGTCATGCTCGAGCACAACAATGTCATACTCGAGCATGGTACATTTCCAGCTCCTATCACGCACAAATTCCGCTCATGCTCGACCATAAAAATGGCCATGCTCGAGTACAAAAATGGTCATGCTCGAGCAGAGAACCATGCCATGCTCGAGCAACATCGTTCTTTAGCAAAGCTCATTTCGTGTTTCATTTGGCGACCTCTGGTAATTCAATGATATCTCCCAAACCAAAATCGGATTGAAGTAAAAGCAATATTTTTTTGAAAATAGACTCCCAATGCGTCATTTTGACATAAGATTCAAGTCCAAAGGAGGTCAGATGAAGGAGCTATGAATTTTGGAATATGACGGTGAAATTCACGTCACACGATAGACCAAGCTTCAGTATTTTGGGTATATCTCACAATCTACAAATCCAAAAACCAGTGCCATTTGAAACTAGACTCACATACCTTTTCAAAAACATCAAGATCATGAAAACCTAAGATCAATTGAATGAGATATGATGTTTTGAAGTTGACGGTCAGTTTAGGATGCTACAAAAAACGCTGATCAATAACAACCTCCAATCATCTGATGATAATGAACGAACCACAATGAGTTTGGAGCTAATTCTTCTTGCATTGGAAAGAAGACTCAAAGAGCTATATGGGGATAAGAGGTTTTCCAAATTTGGAGTTATATCAAGGACGCTACACTCACCGAAAATTGACCCTTGTGTTGATGATATGCTTACATTCTGAAAGGGAGAGAACAATTCATGTTGAAATTAATTATTGCCTCGAATTCATAGCCTCGAGTCAAGAAAGCTTGCTCGAGTAAAGCATTTGGAATGCTCAAGCAGCATCAGACTCAAGGCAAAATATTTCAAGGAAAAAGCCATGCTCGAGCATGATAGATGAGGCTACCCGAGCATCATCGGGTAATGGCACTATGAGCATATCGGAGTCTTGCTCGAGCAAGAGTTTCAGCATGCTCGAGCACCATCGATCTAAACAAAGAAACAGCGAGGTAAAGGAGTCATGCTCGAGCACGGTAATAGAGCATGCTCGAGCACCATGCTCGAGCAAAGGAAAAATGATTGCTCTAGCAGAGCCATTAAAACACTCATCTTCTCCTCTGTCTAACTTCTATCTGAGCATGCCCTTATAGCTTGCTCGAGCACAAGCGATACAAATGGTTTTTCATAAGTGACCAGTGGAGCTTGCCCGAGCATGCCTCTAAGTGTTGCCTAAGCATCAACGATAGAGATTGAATCTTTAAAAGTAGCTTGCCCGTGCAAGCTTGGTTCTTTCCTACTCGAGCAACAACGATAGAGAACGTTTTCCACAAGACTCCAGAGATGCTTGCCCGAGCATACTTTCAGTGTTGCTCGAGCATTAGCGATAGAAACCAATTTATAATTACACCAGGAGAAGCTTGCCCGAGCAAGCATGGTTTTGTTGCTCGAGCATAGGAAGCTAATTTACTCTTTCAAATATTTCTTCTACTGGTTGCCCGAGCATACATTTAATCATGCTCGAGCATGGTCACCCCTGTTTTGAAATCACCGCCTTCGTAATTCTTCGATCATTCTATGATAATTCATTTCTTCATATTACCACTTGTTAACATTACTAATTGATTTTAACCAATTTATTAATGAGTTTCAGATGCATTTATCATGGATTAACAACAAATTTGCATAAAGCAATTTGTGTTAGAAGAGCATTAAATGCTGTTACCAAAATCGGTGATATCCTCGATAACCACTTCTCTGATCAAAGTAAAGCAACTTCTGATATTTCGTCTGCGCAATAAATGCTATCTCTCAATGGTCGAGACAAATGGAATAAAGAATGTTTATGAAGAATGAAGTCAGCGATGGTGATTGTGACTAGCGAAGCTTCATCTGTCTAATGGCTATATTCATGAGTCACAACGATTAATCTTTAAGCTTCTCTAACGGTTGAATGCTCGCAACGGTCGAAACACAATAACCTATATATTGTGAAGTCTTCAAAGCGGAAGGGGTGACGATTGATGAATGACTCGACGAACCCAATGAAATGATTTTACTACTTCACCGTCGATAGTTCAATAACTCATACACTATATGTCTAACGGCATAGTTGGGTGGCATTTTTTCCCATCGAATGTACACCGTATAGGTCTTATGTGCCCCTTTTTCATTGGCACTTTAATTCCACAACTTATACATAATAGGTCTACTGACTCGTATAGCCAAGTTACTTAGTGTCTAAGAGGCTTTACATCTCTTGACATCCTTGCGACTTCCCGAATTAGGCTTAGCCATTTGCCTAATTTGGGCTTATTCTCAATTCTCAGGGTTCAAATTTAGGGATGTTACAACAATGGAGGAAAGGGATTTGAGGGCGAATTTAAAGACCATAGAGGGGAAGTGAGGAAAACACACTATAAATAGAGCAAAAGATTGGATAGTCATGACGAAGCTTCGAAGATAGCCAAAGTTGGATTTTCTTAATCTCCTCTACCTCTTTAAGTCCACAGTTGCCGTAATGAAAAAATGGGAGGGAGATAAATTTCAAGTTTCAATTGAATTGAATGGTGCCAATGTCGCTATTTCTTTTGTGCCTCATGTTGTGTAAGCCACCCAATTATGCGACTTTAGGCATCCTAATTTATAACTAGGACATAAAGTAAACTTTTGGGCATCCCAGTTTAAAATTGGGACCCAAAAATTAGTACTTTTGGCGTCCTTTTAAGAGTTAGGACATCAAAGTCCCTGCTTTTAGCGTCCCTTTTCTAACCGGACACCAAAATCCTCCACATAATTACAAAAATGTCACCGCCTTTATTTTTTACTTCCCTTTTTAGAAAACGGATCCTTTTTTAGGGAAGTAAAATCCATTTGTTGTAGTAGTGATTGTGTGAAGTATATGGATCTATCTATTCTAGAAGGGTGTGTCATCATAGTAGAAAAGGTATACTTTGTAACATAATTTGGTTTTGGGTGAGATTATTAAATATATTTGTTTATTGTTTATTCAATTCAAGTCACTATGATTTTGCGTATAAGGTTTATGGATAAGTTGCTCATAGTTCTTTGTGAGATTTGAAAGCTTTTTTTTCTTCTTTCCCTGTGAAGTTTCCATTCATGGCAGCAATTATTTCTCTCTTTTTTTATCATAACATTGGGGCTGTATGCCCTACACATTTCTCTCTCTTTTCTTGTCATTTTACTATTGGAAATGATGTTTACATATGTTATGATTATTACCATATGAAGTATTTGTTTTTCTTGGCTTCATGTTGTTATTTGCAAAAATTGTAGGCTAGAAGAAGTCATTGTCGAACCCCAACACCTAGGAAGTATCTTGGGCTATGATTTTATTCCTACTATGAGTTGAAATATTGTTGGTATATATTCATTTATAATGATTTAATTTGTAACAAATATTGAGTTGTTGAGCTTGTAGCTTAAAATGTTTTTTAAGGATGGGATTGGATTGTGGGTAAGAGGAAGAAATAGAGTGGATAAGCATGAAAAATTCTAGACCGATGTTATAAATAGCAAGTCTAAAAAGAATTAAGATGTGACTTTTAAGACCACTTTTAAAAATATAAGATCAAAAAAATATAAAGATTGTTAGTTGACCAAATTTATTGAGCTTTAGTCCATATATCATCCACGTTATTTTTGTTGTTGGGTTTAGGTGCAAATTTACAACAAAAGTTTTCACTCAAGAGTAATGTTTTCTTGAAATTTTCCAAATCGTAACAATTTCACCAAACTATTATCCAAGTTAAGTTTACCGTGAGTTTGTGCTTATTCGTCATATTCATGTGTCATCAACTTAATTTTTTTCAAAGTAAGATTCAAATATAAGTATTTTTTTAATTAAAAAAAATCCATCTCATCTCAAGGATTAGAGAGAAAAAAAATTGTTAAACATCATTTGCTATAAAGAGAAAACCAAATAGGTACTTGCCTATCACAATGTCGTTAGGATACAATTTTGCATTGAGTTTTCGATGGCCTTGTTATTGACAATCTTCCTTAGTGTGCTATGCATCTAGTGATTGAATCTTTTTCTGCATTACTCTCTATTGAATGTGAGCTCCTCCTCCATATGTAACTTCTTCTTCAATGGTGTTAATGTTGTCGGTTCAACATATTTGGTCAACTAATAGTCAAACTTAACCAAGATAAAAAGTCGGGGCAGCATTGTTACCCTTTTGAAACTTAAGGGTAGCATTACTCCAAAGTAAAAACTTCTCGGGCACATTTACACTTTATAAAAAAGGATGTGGATGGCAAGTGAACTACCACTTAGCATATCGGTCTATTAACGGTTAAAATTAACTAAAACAATGGCAAGTAATATCATCGTCATCCTTAGGTTGATGGAGCTTGTAATACCCTAAAAATCACATTTAGCATAACCACTATATTTTGATAAATAAAACCTATTAAAATAGGTGAATATGTGGTCTCAAATTTTGAGATGTGTTTATTCTATTTTCTAGGTAAATTTTCTTTAGAATTAAGGTGACCAATGATTTAACTTTCTGAATTTTATTAGGCATCATAAAATATCATAAAATACAATGAATACCATATTAAACTATGGTTCATGTAGAATCAAAAAGAGCAAGAAAGTGTCATGAAAATACTTAAACAAATTTGGAGAAATCAATAACAATTAATGAGTAATTAAATTTACACTATAGAACATTTGGATAATTATTTACAATTAATATATATAGTCATCAATTAGAGGTGAATTAAGCTAAATAAGAAATCAAAGACCAATAAGGGATTGAGATTAGCATAAGATGGATTACCAATGGCCATAAACTACTCTAAACACCAATAATGCAATAATCAAGAGACAATTAAGCTTCTAATTAAGATGTTAATTAACTTTTAATCAAGCTTTGAAAAGTCAACAATTTCAACTATGATCTAAGGGCCAAGAATTAACCTCATAAAGCTAATCTAAGGGCTTAAATAATTAGGAAGCTTAATCCATGTGAAAATAAAAGAACCAATGGGAGGAATTTAAGCTCATAATATCTAGATATTATTTAGCAAACACATGGGGGAAATTAAGTCAACAAAAGAAGAAAGCAAATGGAAGAGGATAAGAGTCCTTTGTCATAAAGCCTCTTAAAAATATTGGAAGAGGATAATGAAAGAGAAAGATGAAGGGTTGTGCATGTGTGTGTGTGTAGTATGAAGAGAGAGGAAAGTCAAGGTATTAGCCAATAGGGAAATTAGGCATAAAGTAATTAGATTAATCCATGGAAATAATTTAAGACATAAGCAAATGAAAACCTATACAAATTAAATTGTATCTTGAAATCCCTTAATCATGAATCAAATATAAAAAGAGATTATGAACAAGCATAATTCAAGCTCGAGAATGGTTATAACCAAAGCCACTTCCTTAACTCCTAGAGATTGATATCAATTAAGAAAATGGATGATTATGGTCTCTAAATGAAGCTATAAATCCCAAGATTTCAAAACCAAAAAGGAAATTTGAATCGAACTTCATTAAGATCCTCAAATGAATTTTTATCTAGTGGAGTGCAATACACACAAAATAGAAGAAGCAACTTGTTGGCTTGTGCACTAAGTTAGAACACATGGGATAAATCTTTGGAAGAGGATATGGTACTTGGGATAGAGCAATTAATGGAGATGGAAGAGGATTAAGGAGAGAGAGATGGGGGGGGGGGGTCAGATTTGAGAGCTTGGAGGGCTAGGATTTGTGCTTCCAATTAACTTAAATCCAAGGGTGTATATCCAAGATGAAAAGGTGTGAATAGTGTCATGGAATTTTACTATAAATAGGGGGTTGGGGTCTTCATAATTCCTCACCAATTCACAAAGCAACATCTGAAATATAGAGAGAAAGTGAGAGTGAGAGCCTTGAAGAAAGGAGGAGCAAAGTTTTTGGTAAGTTCTCTAGCTCTAGCTTTAAGTTCTTTGAGTTTTAGTTCTTAAATTCTTAGATAGAAGTAGCTTAGATCCTAAATATGCTAGGATAATTTTATTTACATGTTTTTATGGTCAAAATTGGCTTTATTTCTAAAAAACAATGGGGAAGTTCATATAGCAAAATTTCTGGAAGAAAATCATCAAAGTAACGAAGTTACGGCGAAATTTCATCGGTTTCGGAATTTCTGGAGGCAGTGATGAAAACGCCAGAATTTCATATTGAAAATATGTTCAAAATATTCTGAGAAAATTCATGGTTAAAATAAACATATAGGGATTTTTAAATATGTCAAGAACATGTCAAAATGAGTTCTGTACAAGGAGATAAAATTTCTCAAAGTTGGGCAACGAATTTCTGGAAAATTTCTGGGCAGAGGCTCAAAACTTTAAAACTGGGAGTGATTCGTGTAATCTGGGCAAGATTGATTATTTTTAATTGAAAATAGACATCATAAGGATTCCAAGGAATTTTACAGATCCTTGTTTCGATTTTTTTAGAATTAATTATGATTTTTCAAAGTTAGACAAAATGCTGCCCAGATTTGTACCAGCGTTGTTCTACGAATTTTGAGGAAACAAAGTGGAAAATAAATGTTGCAAGGGCAAAATAGTCATTAGTGGCCAGGATATCCCGTAGGATATTATTTGTAAATTAATAAATACGATATTACCATTATAGGATACGCGTGATCACCGCCCGACCGTCAACGTACCGACAACACCGACGAAGGTACGGACGCGTCGTAACACTAACTCGATGTTTCTTGTATACCTATATGTGATAGATATGTTCATAGACTGTGACTCTATTTTTAAAAGAATTGTTCATACACATACAGCTTTATACGGGTTATAGTCATGATAACGCCGTTGAGTTTTCCTAGCGAGGACACGGATGTACACCGTGGCAGCGGTGAATAGTGCGGGCGTAATAACATTCATATGCGGTGGCTGTGTTGTTATTGCTTTTTATATGTGAATATAGCTGTGATGTCATGAGATAAGCTGTCATACATAACTGTACATGAATATGAGGTTAACCGTTACTTACGAGGTTCAATGGGTATTGAACCTCGGCTCTTCTGCGTAACCGGGATCCGGAGTAAACGGGATCAAAGACAAGGGTAGCGGTAGATGTAGGAACCGGCTGGAGAAAGTCCTATTGACATGTACTTTACGATATCGACATTTGAAAAAAAATTGTAACGCTGTTAAAAGCACATACATTATAGTGGATATTTATCAGTTACTTTTCAAATATTATTTACTTCCGATGCTCTACTCTGATCAAGATACCGTGAAAACGCTTTCGAAAATTGGGATGTTACAGAGCTCTACTAACATCGTCATCTTTGGACTCACCTAGTATCATTGTTATCCTTAGGCTGGTGGGATCTTCATTTTTAGGAGAAAATTAAGCAACATAATTGTATATGAAGGATAAATTTTAGAAACCATTCAATTTGAAGGTTATAAGGTGTAATTCTATTCAATAACAGATGGAAGGTGAAAAGTATTTTTCTTGGATATTATGGACATCCATATAGTGATGATTTTCATAATAGATCTTAATTAAATAGTAATTTTCATGGTCGGGTGTTTAGTAACGCAAGTGACTCATTATACATTAAGTACCTCGACATGAAATCAACAAAATTAACAACTACACTTTGATAGGAATAGCCCTTAGAGGTTGAGCCTTATGCAACGTGAGCCCATAGTTTTGACTCATATCCATGTCCTCTGGCATTAGCCCATCTGGGACCTTCCAATCAAAGTGATATATAAGAGAAGCCAGCAAAAAGTCAAGTAGTCTAGAAGCCAGGACAAATTCTCCTTCCAGCACCAAATGGAATAAACTCAAAATGTGTACCCTTAAAATCAATGTCACTTTCCAAAAACCTCTCAGGAAGAAATGAATTAGGGTCATACCATATGCTTGGGTCTCTTCCCATTGCCCAAACATTTGCTAGAATCTCTGCATTTTTCGGCACTAAGAAGCCACATAATTCCACATCACAATTTGCCTTGTGAGGTACTAGAAGTGGCGCTGGTGGATGTAGTCGTAAAGTCTCTTTTATTACTGCTTGTATGAAAGGGAACTTTGAGATCAAAGACTCTTCAAGTTTCTCGCTGCTTGTGCCAAGAAATTGTTGGAGTTCTGTTCTTGCTTTTGCCATATTTTTTGGGCTCCGTATTAATTCTGCCATTGCCCATTCTAGTGTGCTAGATGTTGTGTCTATTCCTGCCACAAATAAATCCTGAAATATCATGCAATAATAATGATTAAGTTAACTATTAAACATGTGCACTTAATGTAAAAAGAAGTAATTTAAATAAAGTGAAGTATTTTCAAAGCGAGTTATCGAAAGAAAATCAGGAGATTTAAGTCAATTTATTTTGGAGCAGAAACATTCAAATTAAGTTTAATAATTAAACTCACTAGGAATAAATGAAGAACATCAGCACGGCTCAATTGCCAATATTCGTCTTGGATGATATCGAGAAATGAATCCAACACGTCATTGTAATCTTTGGACTCCGAGTTTGAACCTCTACAACTCAATCTCTCTTCCAAGATATCATCAAAAAGCTCATATAGCTTTTTATAGTAACCTATCAACCTCGCTCGAATGCCTTGTGGATCCAGAAAACTCAAAACAGGAAAAAGATCAGAAACATTAGCCCTTCCACTTTCATCTGTGACCCCAATCACCAACTTCTTATATTCATTAGTCTTATCAGAACCATAACAACCAAAATCCATGGAGAAAAGCATGTTGGATATTGTATTGAGAACTGTGGTAAAGGTAGCCTCAGCGAGATCTACAGCCTGACCTTTTATGGAACATTCATAGACATGATTGATTAAGTCCCGAACCTTGCTTTGGCGTAGAAACTGGGTGGAGCCTAGCCTTATGGTGGAGAACAATTTTATAACACAAGCTCGTCTAAGGGCTCTCCACTGAGGTGAAATAGGAAGCCATCCTATGGAGAATTTATGGTGGTCGAGAGCTCGAGCACTGTCGGGGAAGGCTCGGCTCGAGAAATCTATGTCATGTTTGTGAAACGCTTCTTTTGCTTTTTCTGGAGAAGATATGACTATGACGGTTCTTCTTCCTAACTTGAGTGACATAATGGGTCCATAAGATTTGGAGAGGGTTGTTATAGACAAGAGAGGGACGGAGCCGATCTCCAAGATGTTTCCAATGATAGGGTAAGGACGAGGCCCTGGTGGCAACTTGAGTTTGATGGATTTGTTGGAAACTCGTTTGAAGGAGGTAAGGTAGATGAGAAATGATGCAAAGAGAACACCAATTAGAATGAGGACTTGTATTGGGTTTTCCATGGCTTATTTTTCGTACTTTCCCTTTGGCTAGCACTACTCTATTTAAAGGAGTCACAATCAGAGTCTTTCTTCGTAGGGTCATCGTCTCAGTCTGAGGTAATAATTACTTTGAACTAAAGTTGGCTCGTGTCTAGAACGAGGAGCATGCATAGATTTATCTGGATCCTCCTGATTGAATGTGATGGTGAATGGTTGAAATTTAATTTGATTTATTTTTTATACTTTTTAAATATGCAGAATTGAATATTTATCAATATATATATATATATATATATATATATCATTCCTAAATTGTCACTTTATCAAAATTAGTATAAATAAAAAACTTTAGACATAAACTATTATTCGAATCTGCAGATCTCACTTACCATAGTGATGTCATAAGTGAAGACACCATATGCATGCACATGGTTTAACCTCCAATCCACAGGCGACTTGTGTGTATTTTGAATTTTGATCCAAAATATTGATCCCTTTCAACTATCTCAACAAAACTAAAAAATGATGGTTCACTCATTCAATTTGTGTTAAATTGATTTTTTCCAATTTTATTTCTATTATTAAAATTTTAAATAAGAGAGAATACAAAGAGTCACATTTAAGCATGAAATTTATGAAAATTTTGATAAATAAGCATGAATGACTCTTTTAGTGACTTATATTATGAACCTGGAACACAAAAACATCCTTCTAGAAAGAGAATGAATAACCCACTTTACAATAAGTTTGACCGTTGTTAATGAATAATCAACATACATGCATAACCTTATTGAGTTCTTGATTACAATTCCGTAATAAGAATTTTAATTTGAATTGTCATCTTTACTAACACAAAATAATACTCCCTCCTACCAATAAGCTGTTGGTTGATGTAGTAAGCATGTCTCACACCTAAAAGGAGGAAAATACAAGTTTGAATCTCGAGAAAGTGCACTTGTTACGAGAGGCACAAATCTTTTGTGCTCTAAGCCTCAAAAGGTATTATATCCTTGAGAAAATCAAAAAAAAAAAAAAAAAAGAAGAAGAAGAAGGTATTCTTGATCGTTTTTATGACACATTTTGATATTTTAAAAGATCATTAAATATTTTTTCACATATGCCCATATTCAATAAGTGTAGTGAGATAGAATGAAAAATTAATATGACATTTAAGTTTAATGTGATTAATAATTATAATATTGGAAATCACCTTAATTTTAGCGGTAAAGTGTATCTAGCACCTGAAGTATTTTTTCAAGTATATATAGTATTCTAATTATTTTGTGGTACACCAACACCCAAAGTATTTTAACTTTTCTGCCACACCTAGCACCTTGAAGTTTTTTTAGGAGTGTTCAACACCCTAAAATATTTCCTTGGTACTCCCAGCATCATAAAGTATTCTTTCAAGTGTATATAGACCTTAAATTATTTAAATTGTTAAGTGAAAAATTCCATGCAAAAAAAAAAAAAAAAAAAGGACTTGAGGGTGATGGATGCACTTGAGTGAATAATTCAAGGTGTTGGATGCACTACAAAATATTTTTTGACCTTGGAAAAAATCTTTTATTAACCCTTATTTTTATTAAAAATTTAGTTTTAATCTTTTATTGTTATATGTGTGAATTAGCTAGAGACGTTATGTGTGTGTGTGTATGCATGCAAATCCAAACTAAATTTACTAAATATTTTGGTTCATTTATAATAAATAAATAAAATCAATAAATCAATACAGTGAATCAAGTAATCAATAAAAATATAAACATGTAATATATGAATTTTAACTATTTGGCTTCGAAGAGAAGCCAAGTTCCTCACCCACTTGCCTGTAATGAAATTAGACAAAGATAATTATGTAGGTAAACAATACCCACTTTCTGTCCTAAAAAGATAATAAAAAAAGATCATTACTATTCAGTAATAAATTATCTGGCAAATATGAAATATCACATAGTCAGAAATTGTGGACTCAAGTATGATATATTGCATAAGGAATGCAACTGTCAGCGTGTTTGTGTAATTGATATGTCAAATATGTGGAAGTGGAAAAATTATCGTGTTTGTCTCGGCGTAGATTTTGGTCCAATTTGGACACACAATATGTCAAACATGTGTCATGTCTTTATCAAGAGAAAAAGGCAAACCTCGCCGTCACAAACAAAAAGAAAATCATAACAAGTGACAAATTTTTTCCACCCTTGGCAGCGAGATGGTGAAATTACCTAAATTTTGGAATATAAGAGAGGAGAAGTGCAGTTAAACCTAGCTTTGATGTTGATTGGTATGAAACAGGGAAGGAAAGAGGAAGGGAAGGAGCGTGGAAGCTGAAAATTAAAGATTCAATCAATCAAATCTGGCTTTGTACACCGAGAAATCCTATGGCTATTTATAGATTTAGAAGATTTCAAATAATAATTCACAACTCTAACCTTAATATTAAAAGATAAAATAACAACAAAGATAATCTAGATATTCACACACACTCAAACATATATATTCTATTTTATTGTGATAATGAAAAAGACAAGAATAAATTGATAAAAACAAACTAGCTAAAAATTAAATGTAAATCAAGCGGATCGATAGTATTGTATCAGTAACATTTTAGTCTTTGATTGCATATTTGAAACTTAAATCATGAATAAATTATTTAAGGAAAATATTTCCCAAAAATTATTCTTAATTGATTTAATTTGCACCCTATATCTAATTATTTAAAACCAATTTTCGGTTTAAGAAACATCAAAAGCATTAAACAACCACAAAATACCCAACTGATATTCATTAGGAGAAAAAATAATTTTTTGCACCAAAAATAAAAAGAAGAAGGCATTTTCATTGTGGGGCTTTTACACTGGCTGTTGTTGCAGGGACAACAAAGAATGTTTGACTAGGGACAATCAATCAATCAACTAGAAATCTCGTGATACCCAATTAGTAACCCGTTTAACTTATAAACAGGTCGGATAATCACACCATCAAAATGGTCCATTCATTATTATTGAAATATAAACGGGCGGGCTACGGGTTACCCCACGGGGTAGTCCCGTCCGCCCGTTGCTCAGCCCTAATTGTGGTCACTCTTTCCTCAATCAACTCACCATCTGGGCTCAATTCATTATCATACTCCATATTGTAATAAAACAAACGAACAAGGTTTGGAGTATAGGGAGCAGATATGGAAATGAAAGACTCATATTGTTTCAGCTAGGGAGACAAATAAAAGTGACATTCACAAAGAAAATCTTTCAAATCAACAGTAACCACAGGACAGAATTCACGATGCAAGTATGCTTCTCTAAATTTTTCATTTTCTTCCTTAGTCATAGTAGAAGAAGCAATTGTAAAACCTTTGGGAGGAGAAGGATTGTGGTAGATATCGGTAATAGCATTCTCAATCACTGAAGGCATTTCCTCCTCTTGAGCTGGAGCAGAAGTAGTTGCTTGAGATGAAGCTTTGCTCCTTGAGGATTGTTGAGACTTAGCTACTGATGCCCTCTTCATTCTTGGTGATTTTGGAGACTTAGGAACCTTCTCCTTTCCTTTCCCTTTGGGCTCTGGTACCTTGCGTTTTTGGCCGGTGACTTAGGTGGTTCTTTGAATGAAACTCCTTTCTTTTTTGGTGATTGGCGATGAAGCCTCAGGAATTTTCCCCTGTATTCCTCGAATCGCACGATCCGCACTACGGTGGGCGATTTGGGATGGTTTTTATCCTAAGCGGTCGTTCACGAGGAGGAGGAGGTGACCATGATTTCGTCCCTTCTTTGGAATCGGTGTCAGAAACGATCGGGGTTTTGATTTTGAAGCCATTTGAGGGTTTAGCAGGTGGATTTAGGTCGAGATATGATAGAATCAGAGAGAAGAGAGAATAGCGAGTCTTAAACCTAGAGTTTTAGGTCGAGTTTCGAAGAACATGAGCAGTACCACATATATATAGTTGCGACAAAACTCGAGGTTTCATGCCAAACCTCGAGGTTTGATGAATAATGACAACCTGGACTTCAAAGGTGTTCTGTAAACCTTTGAAACGTCAGTGTCCAAAACTTGAGGTTTTCTCCAAAACCTCGAGGTTTTGAAACCCTTCAAAAATGGATAGCTCTCTGTCTTATGAAAACTCGAGGTTTTCATTGAAACCTCAAGGTTTATGCTTCTTCACAAATCCCACCTTTTCTCTGACCCCAACAGTCCACGGCCAAAACTCGAGGTTTTCTCCAAAACCGCGAGGTTTTGCTCTTCGACAGCAAAACCCAGATTTTTCAATATCCTGCATAAAACAAGTCTAGATACTCCAATGCTTAAGTTAGTAATTTTCAATCATCAAAACTATAACTAACATTGAGTAAGGAATACTTACAACTCATTGGGATTTACCATTCCCAATTCTCTTCTTATGAAGTTAAATTGCTCCTTAGCCAATGGTTTGGTGAAGATGTCAACAAGTTGCAAATGAGTTGGGATGAACATGACTTTGACATTTTTCTTCTGAACATGATCCCTTATGAAATGATGCCTCACATCAATATGCTTGGTCCGAGTATGTTTAACTGGATTCTTTGCCAAGCTTATTGTGCTTGTATTGTCACATAATATTGGGATCTCTTTCAGGTTGATTCCCAAGTCTGATAGTTGCTACTTGAGCCATAAAACTTGAGCACAGCAACTTGAAGCAGCTACATATTCAGCTTCAGTTGATGATACAGCCACACTGGTTTACTTCTTGCTAAACCATGACACAAGTGAACCACCAAAGAACTCGCATTGGCCACTTGTGCTCTTTCTATCAGTCTTGTACCCAGCATGGTCTGAATCTGAATATGACACCAAATGTTCAGGTTGACCTTTGGGGAGCCACAGTCCTAGTGTCTTTGTGTCAGCAATGTATCTGAAGATTCTCTTCACATGTTCAGCATGAGACTCATTAGGAGTAGACTGGAACCTTGCACACACACTGAATTGGATGTCAGAACGACTTGCAGTAAGATAGAGCAATGATCCAATCATTCCTCGATATCTTGTAATGTTGAAGTCCTTGCCCTCTTCATCAGCATCCAATGAAGCGGTGGAACTCATTGCAGTGTCAGCACCATTGCATTGGTCCATCCCAAACTTCTTCAGCAGATCATTGAGATACTTGGTCTGAGATACGAAGATTCCATTCTTCCTTTGCTTGATTTGCAGACCAAGGAAATAGTTGAGCTCTCCCATCATGGACATCTCAAACTCTCCCAGCATATTCTTAGCAAATTCTTCACACAAAGCATCGTTAGAAGCATCAAATATAATATCATCAACATATATTTGGACAATCAGAATTTCACCAAGCTTATTACTCTTTATGAAGAGAGTTGTATCTACTTTTCCTCTAATAAAACCTTGATCAAGAAGAAATTTGCTTAATCGCTCATACCAAGCTCTAGGAGCTTGTTTAAGGCCATAAAGGGCTTTCTTGAGACGATAAACATGATCTAGATGATGTTCACTTTGAAAACCGGGAGGTTGTTCTACATAAACTTCCTCTTGAATAAAACCATTTAGAAACACACTTTTTACATCCATTTGATAGAGCTTGAATTGCTTAACACAAGCAAAGGCTAGAAGAACTCTTATCGCTTCCAATCTTGCCACTGGAGCATAAGTTTCTTCATAATCAATTCCTTCTTCTTGATTATAACCCTTAGCAACCAATTTTGCCTTATTCCGGACAATGATTGCTGATTCATCTCGTTTGTTCTTGAATACCCATTTAGTGTCAATGACCGGATGGTCCTTGGGCCTAGGTACCAAATCCCAAACTTGATTTCTATCAAATTGATGTAACTCATCTTGCATTGCTATCACCCAACCATTGTCTGAAAGGGTTTCATCAATCTTAAAGGGTTCAATATGAGAAATAAATGCAGAAAAGGTTACTTCATTCAAAGTGCTATTTCTGGTTCTTGCTCCTTGATTTACATTACCTATTACTTAGTCCAAAAGATGATTCCTAATGAACTTCCAAGCTCTAGGCTAAGACTGATCAGGATTTTCAAATTTGTTTTGGGGATCAGCCTCGAAAACATTTTCAGGATTTTCAATAGATGCAAGAGTAGTTTTCGAAAAGAATTGATTTTTGATAACATTTTCTTCTTCATCATCCAAAGGTTTATCGATTTAGATTCACGAAAAACAACATGCATAGACTCTTCAACAATACGAGTGCGAGTATTAAAGACTCTATAAGCTTTACTCCTATTTGAATAACCCAAAAATATACCTTCATCTGCCTTGGGATCAAACTTTCCCAAGTTATCCTTACCATTGTTGTGAATGAAACACTTACATCCAAACACATGCAGATGAGCAAGATTTAACTTTCTCCCTTTGTACATCTCATAGGGAGTTTTGTCCAACTTCTTCCGAAGATAAGCCCGATTTGAGATGTAGCAGGCTGTGCTCATTGCATCAGCCCAAAACACTTGAGAAGTGTTGTTTTCATTCAGCATGGCTCTTGCCATCTCGGTGAGGACCCGATTTTTCCTTTCCACAACACCATTTTGTTGAGGAGTCCTTGGGGCTGAGAAGTTGTGGTCTATCCCCATGCTGTCACAAAACTCAGCAAATGCATTGTTTTCAAATTCTCCTCCATGATCGGTTCGATTCGAAATAGAGAAACCTTTCTCGTTTTGGACCTTATTGGCAAAAACAACAAAGCGATCAAATGTTTCATCTTTAGAAGACAAAAATATAGTCCATGCAAATCTTGAGAAATCATCAACTATGACCAACGTATAAAGATTTCTACCAAGGCTTTTTACTCTAGCTGGACCAACTAGATCCATATGAAGTAATTGAAGAGGTCTACTAGTTAAAATCTCATTTTTTTGTTTTGAAAGATGATTTGGTCTGTTTCCCTTTTTGACAAGCATCACAAATCATATCATTTTTAAAACGAAGTTTGGGAACACCAATTACCAAATCCTTTTTTAAGTAATTTGTCAAGTTGAATCATATTGACATGAGCTAAGCGCTTGTGTCATAGCCAACTCTCATCCAAATTACTAACAAAACATTTTTCAGAAACAGAACCATTACTAGAGAGGTTAAGTGTATAACAATTTCCATCTCTAGCGGCTCTAAATAAGGCTTTTGATTTTATGCTTTCTAAAGGGAGAATATCCTTGCTCACAATCAAGCACTCCTCATAATCGAAGATAACTAAGTTACCTTTATCAGTGCTTTGGCTCACACTGAGGAGATTGTGGCAAAGTCCTTCCACAAGGTAGACATCTTTGATGAGTGGTCCTTCATTGTTGCCAATTTCACCAATTCTAGCAATCTTTCCAGATTGATCTCCACCAAAGATCACCTTGCCACCATCCTTGGGCTTGATTGAGGCAAATTTAGAGAATGAACAGATTTTTTAAAATAGTTCATGTAAGATTTTTCTCCAGACTTCTTTCTTCCTTTGTTTTTATCAAAATCAGGTTTGTAACCAATTCTTGATTTATCATTTATAAACCTTTCTTTGTTTCAAAATAACATTGAGCATTTCACTACCTCTAGTGAATTTCTCAAGTGCTTTTGTGAGATGTAAATTCTTTTTCTCTAAATCAGCACAATCTTCACAAACATCATTTTCAAAAAGATTTTTCACTCGCAGTTCAAGAGTAATATTCTTGTTTTTCAAAGCAAAATATTTTTCAGCAAGTTTTTCAAACTCAGACTGCACAACAATATATTCAGCAAATAACTCATCATAAGGTGGTTTGGAGTCCTATACCTCATCATTGTTAGCATGTTGCTCTTCTTCTTCAGCAACAGACAAATATTTTCTTTTTCTTCCTCATCCTCTCCATCTTCATTAGATGAGCTATCACCCCAAATACCAAAGACATATGCCTTCTTTTTGAATCTGTTGAACTTCTTCTTTTCTTTGTCTTTGTTCTTCAGATTGGGGCATTCTGATTTGATGTGACCAGGCTTTTCACACTCACAGTAAATGATCGGTTTCTTTGCCTCATAGCTGGAGCTACCCTTGTGAAACTTCTTGAAACCTTGGTCCTTCTTGTAGAACTTCTTGAATCTTCGGACCATCATGCCTATCTCCTCATCTTCGTCTTCGTCTTCATCATCTGACTCTTTGGTCTCTTTGATAGCTTTGAGGGCAATTCCTTTGTTCTTGCCATGTGCTTCTTCAAGTCCCTTCTTGAACTTGAGTTTTGCCTCATATTCAGAGAGACTCCCAAAGAGGGCTGCTACAGACGCCATAGAATCTCCAAGAGCTTCTTCAATGGCAGTGACTTTGGCTTCCCATTCCTTGTTGAGGATGTTGAGAATCTTCCTCACTTTAACACGTTGCTCATATTCTTTGCCCAGTGCAGCAAGCTGATTGATGAGATGAGTGAATCTCAGCTGGAAATCACCAAAGGATTCTCCAGGCTTCATACAAAGAAGATCATACTCAGTCATGAGAGTATTGACTCTATTTTGCTTCACTCTAGCAGTTCCTTCATGGGCAATTTCAAG
This sequence comes from Acacia acuminata, assembly GCA_019022655.1. Taxonomy (NCBI): domain Eukaryota; kingdom Viridiplantae; phylum Streptophyta; class Magnoliopsida; order Fabales; family Fabaceae; genus Acacia; species Acacia acuminata. Next base: position 498,107 of record JAFJYI010000235.1, read on the forward strand.
TGCATCCCACATGGCTTTAGCAGAAGTTAAGTTGCAGACACGGAAATACTCTTGTTGACTAAGAGCACTTTGTAGTAGGAGGACAGCCTTGTTGTTGAGTGTGACATTTCTTCTGTCATTTTCATCATACTCTTCTTCATCTTTTGGAACCCTGAGACCATTTTCCATAACAGTTGGATTGTAGTCTCCTCTTTCGAATACTTTCCAGAGGCCATATTCTGTAGCCATCATAAAGACTTTAAACTTAGTTTTCCAGAAGGAGTAATGCTCTCCATTGAATCTTGGTGGTCGGTGTATCGAAGCTCCATCAAGTAGAATACCTTCCATGGTGATCCTTCTCGATTTGTTAAGCTCTTAAGAGAAGACCTTGCTCTGATATCAAATGAAAGTGGAGTAAAATCAACAAGACGAGGGGTGAATTGGGGATTTTAAAATCTTTTCGAAATCCTCTGTTTTGAACAGCAAAAACAGAGATGAACGAGTAGAGAGGAGAAGAACAAGACACGGGAATTTATACTGGTTCGGTCCAATCTCTTACCTATGTCTAGTCCCCGGACACTCTGGGTTTTTCACTATCTCAATTGATTACACACTCTGTACTTAAGAGTAATTCTCTCACTAGAACTTACTCCCCCTTACAAGCTGTAATCAATGAACCCAAAACATATCTAGGAACATTAGAGAATAATCATAGGAAGTATTAAGATCAAACAAGAAGGTATTAAGAATTTGTCGATTTGAAATTCTACATCCGTGATGAAACCTTGAGGTTTGTTCTCAAACCTCGAGGTTTGGACCGTAGCTTTGTAAAGTCGATTTAAGTCCAAAACATCAAACCCGGAGATTTTCATCCAACACTGGAGGCTTTCAAAACATTAAAAAGCGTCGCTTCTCGCTTGATAGAACCTCGAGGTTATGTCGAAACCTCGAGGTTTCATTTGAAAATGAAACCTTTGAAAAAATCGCTCCAAGGCAAACTTGGAGGTTTTCGGGAAACCGGAGGTTTTCTAACTCGGAGAAAAGGCGTGTGATCTCTGTTTGCCAAAACCTCAAGGTTTCTCACAAAAACTCGAGGTTTCACTCAAATGTGGAAACTCTGAGTTTTTGCGCCAAAACAGAAACCTAGAGGTTTGAAGGTAAACCGGGAGGTTTTGAAAACTTGGAAAACACATATCCTCTCTGCTGGACAAAACTCAAGGTTTGTCTTGAAACCTCGAGTTTTCTCTTAATTGAGGAAACTTTGAGAAAATTGCACTGGACTCAAACCTAGAGGTTTTCCACAAAACTAGAGGTTTTGAAAAAGCGGCCAAAACTTGGGTTTTTCCGCGGAGTCAAAACCTCGAGGTTTCTTTCCAAACCTCGAGGTTTCACAAAACTTGTGAAACCTAGAATTCTCATGTTAAAAACAGAACCTTGAGGTTTTAAACAGAAACTGGAGGTTTTCAAATGTTCAAACCTTAGGAGACTCTCTGTAAGTCAAAACCTCGAGGTTTCACTACAAACCTCGAGTTTTGCATTTTCCGAAAAGGTTGACAAGTCTTTGTATGATGAAACCTCGAGTTTTCTTTGAAAACCTCAAGTTTTGCTCGATCCGAAACCTTGAGTTCTACACGTAAGGCCAAACCTCGAGGTTTTTCGTGCAAACCTCGAGTTTTGCTCGACGGTGAGTTTTACAACATCTGAAGCAAAACTTCATGCTTTGTTTACAATTATTGGAGATCATCAAAACCCTGAGAGAACTAACAAACTTGAGTTTTGAAACCAAAACTCGAGTTTTCCTTTGACAGCAAGTTTTTCAACTTGTCAAAGAAAAACTTCATACTTTGTTTGCAATTGTTAGTAATCATCAAAACCCTTAGAGAACTAACATTCTCCCCTTTTTAATGATGACAACACTTGTAAACAAACATCTTTGAGAATTTGAGAAAGTTTTCATCTTGAAACAAGCTTTGCAGTTGATAGTGTTTTAAAAATTTCATTTTGAGAAACTTGGGCATTTTGAAATTCAAGTTTGCAAATGACACAATTTGAATAAGCACAAAAATGTCAGAGATGAGCAACAGAAGCTTAATTGAACACAAAAATCACAAGTTGTATTTCATATCAGTAAGGATAAGTCAGTACATGAACAAAATGAAATACAAGATAAAATGGCATTACACGATGAAAGAAAAAAAAAATCTCTAAAACTCAAACTCTCAAATTCTAATCCTTGCTTTTCTCTCCCCCTTTGTCATCTTCAAACTGGGGAGGAGCGAAGACAGAGAATTTATAGAGAAGGTTGAGGGGAATCAGGATGAAAGGGTTCAGTTGCAGGTGTATCTGGAGATGGAGAGGCAGGATGAAGGATTTCAATTGAGGGAGTGATGGGAGATGGTAGGATTACTGTGGCTGGTGTAGAGGGGGAAGTAGAAGATGGGAAAATGGGAGTGGTGGGTCGGGTGAAGAAGTAGGGAGCGAGGGCTTATGAAGGGGAAGGATGGTGATGATGAAGTCTTAGGTCAGGCTTCGGATGAGATGAACTTGGTTCGGCATCAGACCCAAATGCAAAAGAGGACCCAATGCCAAGATGCTTCATGATCTTTTCAACCATGTCACCGAGGCTAACATGGGATACCAACTGAGTAGAGAGCTTGGCCTCAAGATCCATGATCTGATCAGAGAGCTCACTGTGTACAGTCATAATCTTTTCCTTTAGCTCATTGTTCTGATCAGAGACACCTCCTACTTGCTCCTTCATCTCATCCTGAGCATCCACCATAAGGGATTGCCTCTTTGTACTTCAGTGACTAACTTGCCAATTTCAAATTCTAACCGGATGGACAAGGAAGCAATTGCCTTATCCATAATCTGCTTCACCCTTGAGTCAAAGTCTGCAGGCATTGATGTTTGAGGAGGAGGAGGAGCTGACTGAGCTTCCTGAGCCTGAGATTGGGCTCGAGCTTGAGATGCTCTTGGCTGGGACCTTGAAGGTGCCCGAGACTGGCCAGAACCTGTTGCCCCAAAAGTGATCCTCATCAGATTTAATTGTGTTTTCCCAAAGAATGAAGGGTATTTAAGAGAGTCAGCAGCACCCACATACCAGATTTTATGATAGAAGAAAATCACAGAAATCAAAGAGGGAAAATGCATGTGTGAAAGCTTTCTACGAGAGAATTTGAACTTGATCATCTCATGGAAGATCCACTGACCAAGATTAAAAGGCACCTTTTTCACAAAAGCAGTAAAGAGTGGGTAGTCTTTTTTAGCAAAGTGGGTGTAATTACCACCATTCTGGATGAAATTACGAGAATAGACATACTACAAAACTCTATTCTCATCAGACATAGAGCCAAGATTAAAAGAAAGCATATGATGCTGGTTTTGAGGAAAAGGCTCACTTGGTCCTGAGAGTTTCAAAATCTCCTAATTATTTGTAATTGAAAGTGGGAATAGGAGGAGGATTATCTATTTTCAAGATTTGGTTCAAAATAAAGGCAGACAAGGTGAATTTGACACCTTTAACCGAAGTGGTGACTCGTTCCTCAACTAACTCACTACTTGGACTCAGCACATTATCAATCTGCATATTGTAATAGAAGAGTCTAACAAGGTTCGGAGTGTAAGGAGCAGAAATGGAAACAAAGGACTCTTAGAAGTTTAACCAGGGTGATAAGTCAAAGTGGCATTCTTTTAGAAAATGCTCTAAGATTATAGCAACCACAGGACAAAATTCTCCTTGATGTAAGCTTCCCTAAATTTCTCATTCTCTTCTTGAGTAAAAGTGGTAGAAGAGATAGTAAAACCTTGGGGTAGAGAAGGATGGCGATAGATATCTGATATTGCATTGGTCATGATTGGAGAAGCTTCTTCTTCTTGTTGATGCTAAGACGATGAAGGAGCCTTGGAAGAAGTTTGTTGAGACTTAGACACAGAGGCTCTCTTCGTCCTTGCTCGTTGTGAAGTCTTAGAACCCTTCTCCTTCCCTTTCCCTTTGGGCTCTGGTTCCTTTCTCTTCCTAGATGGTGATATAGCTTGTTCCTGGAACAAAACCCCCTTTGATTTAGGGGAAACAGCAGGAGCCCCCTTTTTACTCTTTGATGAAGGTGAATCAGAAGAGGGAATGTTGTTGCCGAAACCTCTAATTGCTCGATCTGCTCCGTGATGAAAACGATTAGGAATCGTTTTTAACCTCACAGGTCGTTGAGGAGGAGGAGAAGGAGGAGGAGGAGACCACGATTTGGTTCCTTCTGCGTTAGAATCTGAGTCGTGAATCTCTTGGGGTTGTGATTTCGAAGCCATTTGAGAGTTTTGAAAGTGGCTTTAGGTCGGGAGATGAGAGAATCAGAGAGAAGAGAGAGCGCCTAGGTTAAAACTTGAGTTTTAGGGTGAGTTTTGAAGAACATGAACAGTGACACACATATATAGACACGACAAAACTCAAGTTTTCAACCTAAAACTCGAGTTTTGATGAACAGTTGGTTACTAACCTGGACGTCAAAGATGTAATGTGAACCTTTGAACTTCCGTGACCAAAACTCGAGGTTTCACTCAGAAACTAGAGTTTTCACCATTCTTCAAAACTTGGTTGCTCTCTGTCTGATGGAAACTCGAGTTTTCACTTGTAAAACTTGAGTTTTCAACTTCTCCAGAAATCACGATTGTTCTCGACCCATGCTAAGTTTGCCAAAACTCAAAACTCGAGTTTTCTCTCCGATGCTTAAGTCAGTAGCTATCAATCATCAAAACCATAACTAACATTAAGTGAGGAATACTTACAACTCATTGGGATTTACCATTCCCAATTCTCTTCTTATGAAATTGAATTGCTCCTTAGCTAATGGTTTGGTGAAGATGTCAGCAAGTTGAAGATGAGTTGGGATGAACATCACTTTGACATCCTTCTTCTGAACATGATCCCTTATGAAATGATACCTCACATCAATATGCTTGGTCTAAGTATGTTGCATTGGATTCTTGGCCAAGCTTATTTTTCTTGTATTGTCACACAATATTGGGATCTCCTTCAGGTTGATTCCCAAGTCTGACAGTTACTGCTTGAGCCACAAAACTTGAGCATAGCAACTTGAGGCAGCCACATATTCAGCTTCAGTAGAAGATACAGCCATACTGGTTTGCTTCTTGCTGAACCAAGATACAAGTAAGCAACCAAGAAATTCACATTGGCCACTTGTGCTCTTTCTATCCGTTTTGTATCTAGCATGATCTGAATCTGAATATGCCACCAAATGTTCAGGTTGACCTTTGGTAAACCACAAACCAAGGGTTTTTGTGTCAGCAAGGTATCTAAATATTCTCTTGATTCTCAAGCATGAGACTCCTTGGGAGCAGACTGGAACCTTGCACACATCCCCACACTGAATTGGATGTCAGGACGACTTGCAGCAAGGTAGAGCAATGATCCAATCATTCCTCTATATTTTGTAATATTGAAGTCCTTTCCCTTTTCATCAGCATCCAATGAAGCGGTTGAACTCATAGGAGTATCAGCACCATTGCATTGATCCATCCCAAACTTCTTCAGCAGATCATTGAGATACTTGCACTAGTGCAAAAAATGCTTTTAAGACTGGACAAAAGAGGCATCGTAAGACCGGACCAACGACCGGTCTTGTTCCAGCCGGTATTAAAAGTCTAACATTTAAGACCGGACTTGAACCGGTCTTAAAGAAAATCTTTTAGACCGGACATTTAAAACATTAGGTCTTAAAAGTCGTACTAAATAAACCTGAAATATTTTTTGTACAGTCGTAAAACTCAACTTTTTAGACCGGACAAAAACTAGTCCACTCTTAAAAAATAAACTTTTAAGACCGGGCAAAAATGTATCCGGTCTAAAAAATAGCAGCTTTTAAGACCAGACGACTAATTATATGCGGTCTTAAAAGACTAACTTTCAAGACTGGATTATAAATACATCCGGTCTTAAAAATTGAATATTTAGACCGGACGTAAAAATACACTGGTCTTAAAAGACCAACTTTTAAGACCGGCTTAATATATCAAATATCTTTAAGATCGGACATATAAATACATCTGGTCTTAACAGTTGAACATTTAAGACCGGCGTATTTATTTCAGGTATAAATTTTCCCAAATTTGTTCCCCTCGCATTCTTCTTCCCGATCAATATATATACACAAATCCATCACCCAATTCAGCACATAAAAGTCAAAACTTTAAGCTAAAAGCTATGAACAATTATGAATAAATTGAATTGGGAAAAAGAATACAAATATTATTCACCATGAGTTATGTGGCCTCTTAATTAATGATTATACTATGACTACAACACCTAAATTAATTTATACAATAAGATAACTTACTTACAAGCTAGCAAATACAATTACAAATACAACATACATGCCCAATATAATATTCACCATCCCTTCATCTGATTCCCACCCAACAACGTAACATCCTCTTTTATAATATGCCCCTTTGGATTGGATCGCCACAAAAATAAAAGAAGAACAAACTTCATAGTCAGTGAAATTAAATTGTTTATGAACATAGAAGGAATATAATATAGTTAAAACCTAAAAGTTTTCAAAGAATTCTGCATATGAATATTACCTTTGAATTGACTCTTTTATAAAGTGATATCCTCCCATATCCCTTCTTGATGATCATTTCTTATGTCGGGTTCATTATCCGCTTCATCTTCTTCGTTCATGTCCGGTAGACCCCTTGAAAAAGGATTACTCTCAGGAAGACCATAATTTGAATGATTTTCCCTATCAATATCAATGACCCTTTTTCCTTGGAGAGCTACGAGACCACATTTTATTTTCTTGATCGGTGATATAGAACACTTGTTTCGCACGGGTCGCCATAATAAAAGGTTCATCTCTAAAAATTCTACCATTGACATCGACTAATGTAAATCCTAGCCGATCGATCTGAACACCAATATTGACATTAACCCACTTGCATTTGAAAATGGGAAATCTAATTTTCATATAGCCCACCTCCCAAATCTCTTCAATAACCCCATAATATGGCATGACTGCCAATTTAGGCCTCTTATCTTTCAAACTGGAGAAGTGCATAGATTCAGCCTCTAACATAACACCACTGTTCTGGACTGTGCTCCTATCATCTAGGGACTTCGTGTAAAATGTATAACCATTGATCACATACGAATTCCAACTTATGACATACACCTCGGGACCACGTGCTAACCATTTGATTGTATCGAAACACGTTCCTCTCCCTCGACCTTTTGTTTGAACCAGTTTGCAAAAGTTCTGTTATGCTCCCTAATCAACCTTGTAAATGGAGCTATATACCCAAGAGGGGGGGTGAATTGGGTATTTTAAAAACTTTTAGAAATATGCTCTGTTTTGAAGTAATGAAACCAGAGATAGACAGAGGAGGAAGGGAAGGAAAGCTTGCACAATACAAATTATCCTGGTTCAGTCTTATCTTTGACCTACATCCGGTCCCAAGCTACACTTGGGATTTTCAATCCACTATACTCACAAACTGATTACACACTCGTACTCAAGAGTAGTTCTCTCTCTAGAACTCACTCCCCTTACAAGTTGTAATCAATACACCCAACCACTAAGTCCCCCGACTTATGGTTATCTCAATCAATAAATCATTTACGAGATAGAACTCTCTCTTAGAGCGAGATAAAATGATCATGAAGTGCAAGTATCGATTGATACAATATGGATGTAAGTTTGAACACAATAAATAACAATCAATGAATTTTCGCTCTTAGTAAGTGTGTCGGCTTGAGAAGAAGTTAATGCACTCTATTTATAGGTAGAGAACATTAAATGACCGTTGAATGGTGAATCCAACCGTTGTAGGTGATTAGCATTAAGTCGATCATCTTCTCTCTCTAACCTCCAACTAATCCAGGTGCTAATATGATCGAGGTGGAACTCGAGGATTTGCCCGTTGGAGAAGAGTTTACTTGATGAAGAAAGCATTCTTGACCGTTGAGAATGCGTGCTCGAGTGGGTTAACCAAAAGAAGGTTGATTTGCGAAGTGCATTAAATGCACCGCACACTTTTTGCTTTATGGCTTTGACCTTCAATAATCTTCATCGTGCTAAGCGAAATTCACTCAATAAACTTGTTAAACTTATCTCGGGAACATAAGTGAATGATTCATGAAAGCAATTAGATCAAACAAGAGTGATATTCAAATTCGTATAATTCAAAAATTGGTTTCGAGCGTTGTTTACTCGAGTATGTTCTTCGTTACTCGAGTAAGTCAGGTGAAAGAGTCTTTCTTGCAAGTATCCAAAAGGATACTCGAGTAAGCGACTTCGAAGTAAACCATCGAGACTTGAACTTTTGAAACCAAAGTCTTTACTCGAGTAAGTTAATGGTTTACTCGAGTAAGCAACTATTTGCTTGAAAACTCTAAGTGAAAAATGCTCTTTACTCGAGTAAACAAATTCATATTTGGAGTAAGCACGAGCATGAGTTAAGTTGAAAATCATTTTAAGAGTTCTTTACTCGAGTATGGGAACTCTTACTCGAGTAAGCACGAGTTTATAAATCTTTGGGAACTTTCTGTAAGACCCTTTACTCGAGTAAGCCAATTCTTTACTCGAGTATACACTCAAGTTCAAAAGTTCATTTGCTCTCGGTAAGTCCAATACTCGAGTATATATTTCTATACTCCAGTATTGATTTATCTTGAAAAGATTGATTACTCTCTGGATGGCCTTTACTCGAGTAAGCAAACCTTTACTCGAGTAAGTCTTAATTTGAAAAACACATTTGCTCTCGGGTTGACCTTTACTCGAGTATGTGAACCTTTACTCGAGTAAGTACCTTTTAAAAAAAACATTTGCTTTTACGGATGACCTTTACTCGAGTATATTTTCTCCTTACTCGAGTAAGTGCGTGTAAAACTCAATTGGGCAATCCTTTAACGAGTCCTTTACTCGAGTAAGCTTTCCTTTACTCGAGTAAGCAACTTGATAAATGGTTTTTCACAGATTTTGCAGAAGCTTCAACACATGTTTACAATTGTTGTTAATCATCAAAACACATTGAGAACTAACATTCTCCCCCTTTTTGATGATGACAACACTTGTAAATGATCTTTTTAGATAATTTGAAAGATGAAGTTCCTTTGAGTTGAAGTTTTTCAAATATTAGTGCAAAGTGTTCAAAAACCATTTGAATGTGCATGTTAATCAGTAATACTCAGAGAATGGCAGCAAATATGTAATTGAACACATAATCAAGCGAGAATATAATCATTAAGCAAGCTTCATACAATATTTACCGATATCGAAATGACAAATACACTGATAACACTGATATCAGAGAATGAAACAAAAAAAAATGCAGAATCAACAAGATATAATGCATGTTAGACACTACAACCTAGACCTCTAGATCCTATACATCTTTCTCTTTTTCTCCCCCTTTGTCATCATCAGCATACTCGGGATCAAGGATAACAATAGGAGGGGTCCAGAGGACCATGGCAGTGGATGGATCAAAGGTAGGGTCCTGGTGAGCTGCATAAGGAGAAGGTGTGGGGAATTTCTCAGTAGATGGAGTAGATGGAGATGGAAATCTGTCAGGTAGGATCTCCGTGGAGGGAGTGATAGGAGAGGATGGAATTTCAGGGGTAGGAGTTGAAGTGGTGTGAGGTGGACTGGGAAATGAAAAGGTAGGTGAGGAAGGTGGGGAAAGGTGAGTCTCGGGTGGCTGGGTCTCGGGTACGGGAGGACCGGTCGTGAACCCAAATGTAGGCGAGGATGAAGAGCCAAGGTCAAAGTCTTTGGATCAATTTGTTGACCTTGTCCGGGCTTCGAAGCAATATCCATGATAGAACCAATCCGAGAGTCCAAGTCGATGCACCGATCAAAAATCTCATCCCGCTCTTTTCAAGTGTCATTCTTGAGTTTGTCCAACTTGGTAATAACCTCATTCTGACCAGCAATCACCTCATTTAGACCAAGCTTGAGATCAGCTCCTAGCTTGCCAAATTCAAATTGCATTCTGACAAAGTGAGAAGCAATGGAAGTGTCCACGATGGCTTTAACTCTAGCCTCAAAATCCGGTGGAGGAGGAGGAGCGGACGAGCCTCGTGCGAATCGATCGAGATGCACGGGTCTGAGATCTCAGAGGAGCCCTTGACTGACCGGATCCTTCTGGTTCAAGGTTTATCTGCATAAACTTGAGTTGTGTCTGGCCAAAGGAGGGGATAAACTTCATTGACGCAGGAGGGCCCACATACCATATCTTATGGTAAAATAAGATCAGAGACACCAAAGAAGCGAAGGGCATATACGATCCTTTTCGGGAGGTGAACTTGAAGTTGCTCATTTCCTTGAAGACCCACTGCCCAATATTGAAGGGATGTTGCTTGACAAAGGCGGTGAAAAGCGGTAATCCTTCTTCGTGAAGTGAAAATAACTACCTCCCTTCTCGGACAAAATTCCGTGTATACACAAACCAAAGTACACGGTGCGGAGTTAGGCATGTCGAGACGGTTTGAAGGATAGATGAGCTCTCGATTATCGTGTACGTCTTGAGTGAGCAAAAGTGTCCTATACACTTCTTCATTGCCATATCGGGGTGTAGAAGCCTCGGGGGATCAACAACCTTCAGTATCCGGTTGAGAATTGCAGCAGAGATGGTGAAAGTGACTCCCCGCACAGATGTGGTGAGCCTTTCTTCAATGGCTCGGTCCTCTGAGTCTAAAATATGATCGGCCTTCATGTTGAAATAGAACATTTTCACCAACTCCGGAAAGTAGGCGGCCTCGATGGAAATAAAGGAGTCATAAGGTCGAGCCACGGCGATAGATCAATATTGCATTCCGGTGAACTTGTTCAAGATTGATCGAGACAACGGGACAAAATCCTCGGGTTGAGTATTGCTCTCTCGAACATGGCATTGTGGCCGGGAGGAAGAGGAACCGAGGTGACTTTGAAACCGGAGGCGGATCCTTGTGAAGTTTGATCTCTTCAACTGCATTTTCGATGATAGATGGAACACCTTTGTGCTCATCTTCTTGAGTTGCGGTGTCGAGGAGGAGCCTGTAACTTCTACCGTAGAAATAGACCCGGCGGGGATGGCCCTCTTGGTCCGCGCCTTTCGTGAACAACGGTTCTTGGTCTTTTGGCTTGGCTTGACTCGGCCGTCTCGCTTTCTTTTGTGGCCGAGGAAGGAACCGGGTCCTTTGACGTCGAATCCCCTCTCTTGGGGTTCGAGGATGGATTATCTTCAATCACAATACCCACTCCGGGGATCCTTGTATCAATGCCGCTCTTCAACTTCCTTGGAATCGTTTTGCTCCTTGGAGCTCGTGGAGGAATCGGTTGGGAGGATTGAGAAGCTTCCTTAGACATTTGATCGGTTAGGGTTCGACGAAAATGAGACTAGGAAGGTTTAGACGAGGTTTGGTGAAGATTTAAGGGGATTTATGAGGGTTTGTGACGGTTGCAGAAGAAGAGGAAGAGAGAAAGTCGTGACTCCTAGGGCTTTACGGAGTAAAGATGCGAGTATGTAAGAACACGTCGTTTCGGTATATATAGATGGACGCCCATACTCGAGTAAGTTCTTGCTTACTCGAGTAAACAATACTTTCATTTACATACTCGAGTAAAGATGGAAGTAAATCGACTGGACTTCAAAAATGTCGCGTGAATTTTGAAGAGCCCGATGGCCATACTCGAGTAAGCCACTAACATACTTGAGTAGGTTTCGCCATGTCTTCGGGTTTGGCTTTAATGCCCGGTCTATACTCGAATAAGTTTCAACATACTCGAGTAAACCTTTCGTTGTTCTCAAGAATGCGCTCTCGCTTTTCTTGAATACTCGAGTAACCTCGCCATACTCGAGTAAAGCATTTCGAACCTCTCGAATTTGCTTTTCGATCGTGTTTACTCGAGTACAATGTTGTTTACTCGAGTAAGCAACCTCGAAACATCGAAAACCCTGCAAAAACAATTTCTATACACTCCGATGCTTAAGTTAGTAAGGATTAATCATCAAACACACAACTAACATTAAATTGGATGAGAAATGCTTACAATTCATTGGGATTTACCATTCCCAATTCTCTTCTTATGAAGTTGAAAGGTTCCTTTGCTAGAGGCTTTGTGAAGATGTCAGCAAGTTGGAGATGAGTTGGGATGAACATCACTTTGACATCTCTTTTCTGGACATGATCCCGAATGAAGTGATGCCTTACATCAATATGCTTGGTTCTTGTGTGTTGCACCGGATTCTTGGCCAAGCTTATTGTGCTTGTGTTGTCACACAAAATTGGAATCTCCTTCGGGTAAACTCCCAAGTCGGCAAGTTGTTGCTTCAACCATAGCACTTGAGCACAACAACTTGAGGCAGCCACATATTCAGCTTCGGTAGAGGACACGGCCACGAGATGTTTGCTTCTTGCTAAACCGGGAGACAAGTGAGTTGCCAAAGAATTCGCATTGGCCACTTGTGCTCTTTCTATCTGTCTTGTAGCCGGCATGATCCGAATCGAGTATGCCACCAAGTGTTCCGGTTGACCTTTGGGAAACCATAGTCCAAGAGTCTTCGTGTCCGAGAGATATCGAATATCCTCTTCACATGTTCAGCATGGGACTCTTTTGGAGCAGATTGGAATCTTGCACACATCCCAACACCGAATTGGATGTCCGGTCGGCTTCTTTGTGAGATAGAGTAGTGATCCAATCATTCCTCTATACTTTGTGATGTTGAAATCTTTGCCCTTCTCATCAAGCATCCAATGAAGCAAGTTGAGCTCATGGGAGTGTCGGCACCATTGCATTGGTCCATTCCAAATTTCTTGACAAATCATTCGATATTTGGTTTGGGAGATAAATATCCCATCTTTTCTTTGCTTGATTTGCAATCCAAGAAAATAGTTGAGCTCTCCCATCATAGACATCTCAAACTCTCCCCGCATAGTCTTTGAAAACTCTTCACACAAAGCATCATTAGAAGCACCAAAAATGATATCATCCACATATATTTGAACCATTAGAATTTCATTAAGCTTATTACTCTTTATGAAGAGAGTTGTATCTGCTTTTCCTCTAACAAAACCTTGATCAAGGAGGAATTTGCTTAATCGCTCATACCAAGCTCTAGGAGCTTGTTTCAGGCCATATAGAGCCTTTTTGAGGCGATACACATGATCTGGACAATGTTCATTTTCAAAACCGGGAGGTTGTTCTACATAAACTTCCTCTTGTATAAAACCATTCGGAAAAGCACTTTTCACATCCATTTGATATAGTTTAAAACCTTTTACACATGCAAAGGCTAGAAGTACTCTTATGGCTTCCAATCTTGCCTTTGGAGCATAAGTTTCTTCATAATCAATTCCTTCTTCTTGATTATAGCCTTTGGCAACCAATCTTGCCTTGTTGCGGACAATGATTGCGAGACTCATCACGTTTGTTCTTGAATACCCATTTGGTGCCAATGACCGGATGGTCTTTGGGCCTAGGTACCAAATCCCAAACTTGATTTCTATCAAATTGATGTAACTCCTCTTGCATTGCTAACACCCAATCATTATCCGAAAGGGCTTCATCAATCTTAGAGGGTTCTATATGAGATATAAATGCGAGAGAATGTTACTTCATTCAAAGTACTATTTCGGTTCTTACTCCCGATTAATATCACCTATAACTTGGTCTAAAGGATGATTTCTAATAAATTTCCAAGCTCTAGGTTGAGTCGATCGGGATTTTCAATATTATTTTGGGAATCAGCCTCAAAAACATTTTTCAGAATTTTCGGTAGAAGTAGGAGTAGTTTTCGAAAAGAATTGATTCTTGAAAACATTTTCTTCTTCATTGTCCAAGGCTTTATCGATTTGGATTCACGAGAAAACAACATGTATTGACTCTTCAACAATACGTGTGCGAGTATTAAAGATTCTATAGGCTCTACTCCTATTTGAATAACCAATGAAGATACCTATATCAGCTTTGGAATCGAATTTACCAAGATTCTCTTTACCATTGTTGTGCACATAGCACTTGCATCCAAAGACATGTAGGTGGCTGAGATTTGGCTTCCTTTCCTTGTAGAGTTCATATGGGGTCTTGTTCAGTTTCTTCCTCAAATAGGCTCGGTTGGAGATGTAGCAAGCCGTACTCATCGCATCAGCCCAAAACACTTGAGAAGTGTTGTTTTCATTTAACATTGCCCTTGCCATCTCAGTGAGGACTCTATTCTTCCTCTCAACCACACCGTTTTGTTGAGGAGTCCTTGGAGCGAGAAGTTGTGATCAATCCCCACATTGTCACGGAACTCGCCGAAGGCGTTGTTCTCAAATTCGCCACCATGATCGGTCCTTATACCGAAATTGCAAAGCCTTTCTCGTTCGGACCTTTTTGGCAAAGGTAACAAACCGATCAAATGTTTCATCTTTAGATGACAAAAATATCGTCCAAGCAAATCTAGAGTAATCATCAACTATGACCAAGGTGTAAAGATTTCCACCAAGACTTTTTACTCTAGCTGGTCCAAATAGATCCATATGAAGTAATTGAAGAGGTCTACTAGTTGAAATCTCATTTTTTGCTTTAAAAGAAGATTTGGTTTGTTTTCCTTTTTGACAAGCATCACATACTATATCATTTTTGAAATTCAATTTAGGAATACCAATGACCAAATCCTTTTTCAAAGCAACTTGTCAAGTTGAAACATATTAACATGAGCTAATCATTTATGCCACAAAGCCAACTCTCATTCAAGTTACTAACAAAACAATTTTCAGAAATCGAAGCATTGCTAGAGAGGTTAAGAGTATAACAATTTCCATCTCTAGGTGCTCTAAATAAGGCTTTAGTTTTCAAATCGTCAATGGGGACTAAATCCTTTCTAACAATCAAACATTCATTTGAATCAAAGATAACTAAGTTACCCTTGTCGGTGCTTTGGCTCACACTTAGGAGGTTGTGACACAATCCTTCTACAAGGTAGACATCTTTGATGAGAGGACCTTCATTGTTTCCTATCTCACCAATTCCAGCAATTTTACCCGATTGGTCTCCTCCAAATGTGACTCTACCACCATCCTTTGATTTGATTGAGAGAAATTTTGATTCATCTCCGGTCATGTGTCTTGAGCACCCACTATCAATGTACCACTTGTTGGGTCTTGATGCTCTAAGACAAACCTCTTCAAGTTTAGCACGTTGCTTTTCTTCTTCAACAACTAGGCATATATTGGCTTTCTCTTCCTCATCCTCATCATCTTCATCGATGAGCTATCACCCCGATTTGGAGACATAAGCTTTCTTCTTGTATTTGCTTTGAACTTCTTCTTTTCTTTATTTTTGTCGTTCACCGAGGGCATTCGAGACTTGATGTGGCCGGGCTTCGACATTCATAGCAGATGATTGGCTTTTTTGCCTCATAACCGGAGCTACCCTTGTGAAACTTCTTAAAGCCTTGGTCCTTCTTGTAGAACTTCTTGAATCTTCGGACCAAAGCATGCCAATTTCTTCATCTTCGTCTTCATTCTCATTTTCCCCATCTCGAGTCTCTAACTTCTCTTGCAGCCTTGAGGGCAATTCCTTTGTTCTTGCCATGAGCTTCATCAAGTCCCTTCTTGAACTTGAGTTTAGCCTCATATTCGAGAGACTTCCGAATAGAGCATTTTATCGACGTCATTGACTCTCCTCGAGCCTCTTCAATAGCCGTGACCTTTGCTTCCCATTCCTTGTTAAGGATATTCAAGATCTTCCTTACTTGGACCGGTTGGTCATATTCTTTTCCCAAGGCGACAAGTTGATTGATGAGATGGGTGAACCTTAGCTGGAACTCACCAATGGATTCACCATGCTTCATTCGTAGAAGGTCATATTCGGTCATGAGAGTATTGACTCGTTTTGCTTTACTCCACTGTTCCTTCATGAGCTATCTCCGAGCATCCCACATTTGTTTGCGCGAAGATAGATTGCAAATACGAAAGTACTCTTGTTGGCTAAGAGCACTTTGAAGAAGTAGGACAGCCTTTGTTGAGTGTGACACTTCTTCGTCATTCTCATCATATTCTTCTTCAAGCTTAGGAACTCTAACTCCATCTTCAACGGTTGATGGCTCATAATTTCCTCTTTCAAATACTCTCACAGCCCATACTCGTAGCATTCACAAAGACTTTGAATTTTGCTTTCCGAAAGGAGTAATGCTCTCCATTGAAACCGGGTGGCCCGTTGATAGAAGCTCCATCGTAAGATACCTTCCATAATGATCCTTCTCGAGTTGTTAAGCTCTTAAGAGAAGACCTTGCTCGATACCAAATGTAAATGGAGCTATATACCCAAGCAGGGGGTGAATTGGGTATTTTAAAAACTTTTAGAAATATGCTCTGTTTTGAAGTAATGAAACCAGAGATAGACAGAGGAGGAAGGGAAGGAAAGCTTGCACAATACAAATTATCCTGGTTCAGTCTTATCTTTGACCTACATCCAAGTCCCCAAGCTACACTTGGGATTTTCAATCCACTATACTCACAAACCGATTACACACTCGTACTCAAGAGTAGTTTCTCTCTAGAACTCACTCCCCCTTACAAGTTGTAATCAATACACCCAACCACTAAGTCCCCGACTTATGGTTATCTCAATCAATAAATCATTTACAGATAGAACTCTCTCTTAGAGCGATAAAATGATCATCGAAGTGCAAGTATCGATTGATACAATATGGATGTAATTTGAACACAATAAATAACAATCAATGAATTTTCGCTCTTAGTAAGTGTGTCAGCTTGAGAAGAAGTTAATGCACTCTATTTATAGGTAGAGAACATTAAATGACCGTTGAATGGTGAATCCAACCGTTGTAGGTGATTAGCATTAAGTCTCGGTCATCTTCTCTCTCTAACCTCCAACTAATCCAGGTGCTAATATGATCCGAGGTGGAACTCGAGGATTTGCCCGTTGGAGAAGAGTTTACTTGATGAAGAAAGCATTCTTGACCGTTGAGAATGCGTGCTCAAAGTGGGTTAACCAAAAGAAGGTTGATTTGCGAAGTGCATTAAATGCACCGCACACTTTTTGCTTTATGGCTTTGACCTTCAATAATCTTCATCTGTGCTAACGAAATTCACTCAATAAACTTGTTAAACTTATCTCGGGAACATAAGTGAATGATTCATGAAAGCAATTAGATCAAACAAGAGTGATATTCAAATTCGTATAATTCAAAAATTGGTTTCAGCGTTGTTTACTCGAGTATGTTCTTCGTTACTCGAGTAAGTCATGTGTGAAAGAGTCTTTTGCAAGTATCTAAAAGGATACTCGAGTAAGCGACTTCCAGAAGTAAACCATCGAGACTTGAACTTTTGAAACCAAAGTCTTTACTCGAGTAAGTTAATGGTTTACTCGAGTAAGCAACTATTTGCTTGAAAACTCTAAGTGAAAAATGCTCTTTACTCGAGTAAACAAATTCATACCGGAGTAAGCACGAGCATGAGTTAAGTTGAAAATCATTTTAAGAGTTCTTTACTCGAGTATGGGAACTCTTACTCGAGTAAGCACGAGTTTATAAATCTTTGGGAACTTTCTGTAAGACCCTTTACTCGAGTAAGCCAATTCTTTACTCGAGTATACACTCAAGTTCAAAAGTTCATTTGCTCTCGGTAAGTCCAATACTCGAGTATATATTTCTATACTCCGTATTGATTTATCTTGAAAAGATTGATTACTCTCGGATGGCCTTTACTCGAGTAAGCAAACCTTTACTCGAGTAAGTCTTAATTTGAAAAACACATTTGCTCTCGGGTTGACCTTTACTCGAGTATGTGAACCTTTACTCGAGTAAGTACCTTTTAAAAAAAACATTTGCTTTCTGGATGACCTTTACTCGAGTATATTTTCTCCTTACTCGAGTAAGTGCGTGTAAAACTCAATTGGGCAATCCTTTAACAGTCCTTTACTCGAGTAAGCTTTCCTTTACTCGAGTAAGCAACCGATAAATGGTTTTTCACAGATTTTGCAGAAGCTTCAACACATGTTTACAATTGTTGTTAATCATCAAAACACATTGAGAACTAACAAACCTTTGTTCAGTCATTCAATGATTTTCTTTCCTTACAGCTTTATGTACAGCTATGCTGGCTTGAATTTCATCAACATTATTCAAGATGTATAAGTGGACTTGTGACAATTCATCAGTATCCACACTCTTTATTGAAGCCCCTCGTCTACCTCCTTCAACATGCTGACGTTTTGGAAACCCAATATGTCTTACTTTGGCCAAATAATTTTGACAAAATTTCATGGCTTCTTCAGAAACATATTTCTGAACAATAGATGCTTCTGGCCGGTATGTGTTCTTCACATACCCTTTTAGGAATTTCATAGATCTTTCAATTGGGTACATCCACCGTAAATGGATAGGGCCGCACAACTTTATCTCCCTCACTAGATGAACAATTAGATGAACCATGATGTCAAAAAATGTAGGAACAAAAAGCTTCTCAAGGTGGCACAAGATAAGATATCCTTCATTCTCCAATTCATCCAACCTTTCAATATCGAAAACTATACCACAAACCGCATTGAAGAAGACACAAAGTCTAGTCAAAACGACCAAGATCATATTCGGTGATACTTCGAATAGCTATTGGGGAGTATTTGTTGCATCAAGACATGACAATCATGAGATTTTTGGCCTACTAATTTCAAGTCCTTCATTGATACAAGCCTCTTAAAATTTGAAGAATACCCCGAGGGAACTTTTGTGCCATGTAAACACTCACAAAAACTTCGTTTCTCATCCTTAGACAAAGTATGAGAAGCCGGGGGACAATAAGTTCTCTTCCTATCTGGGCTTGGATGTAACTCTTCACGTATTCCCATTGCTTGCAAATCCAATCTTGCCTCCACACCATCCTTGGAACTACCTTGTACGTTGAGAAGCGTGCCAACAATACTATCACATACGTTTTTTTCCACATGCATGACAGCAATACAAGTGTCTCACATCAAGATTGCGCCAATAGGGAAGATTGAAGAATACAGATCTCTTTTTTCCATATATTTGTTTTTTTTCCTACTCTTTGCAGTCTTACCGAAGATGACATTGATATTTTTCACCTTTTCAAAAACTTCCTCCCCAGTCAATGCCACCGGAGCATCTTCATACTCTTGGCCACCAAAAAAGGCTTTCTTTAATCAACGATATGGGTGGCCTCGTCTAAGAAATCTCCTATGTCCAAGATAAACCATCTTTCTTCCATGTTGGAGTTGATGCTAGCGTGTGCCTTCTTCACAAGCTGGACATGCTTTATGGCCTTTTACACTATACCCTGACAAGTTCCCATATGCTGGGAAGTTGTTGATAGTACAAAATATCATGGCTCACATTTTAAACACCTCCTTCTTGAAAAAGTCATAAACGTCGACACCTTCTTCCCACAACTCCTTCAAGTCTTCGATCAAGGGCTCAAGGTAAACATCAATGTCATTTATGGGTTATTTTGGTCTAGAAATCAACATAGACAGCATGGTGTAACACCCCTACTTTTGTAATGCACGCTTGCACAGTAATAAGAAGCCCTAAGTAATTTTGGAATATTTATTTCCTATGATTTATGTTGTGGCATTATTTCAAAGGCCCTAAGATGGAAAACAATGGTTAAGAGTAGTAGCAAAGGTACTAAGTTAAATTAGGGTGAAACCTTGATCAACGGTAAGGTAACTTGTGCATGAAGCAATCCCGGGGATGTAAACCGGTATAATGGATAAGGGACGAAAGGCATTATGGGGACAAGGTATGGTGTATGCGTGTTAAACCAAGAGAGAGAGGGAGAACATGTGTTAGGACCCACTACAGAGGAGAAAGTCAGTGGTGTGGGGCTACATCGGGTACGCGGCATTTCAGGGCAAGGAGTTGGATTACCAAGGTTTCTTGATCCCCAAGGTAGTACGCCCCGTCCACTTATGGTTTGGGAAAAGTGACTGATGATCTGGGCCCACACAAGTCTAGTTGAAGGGTACGTATTATGAGGTAAGGTGGGACCGACAACCGGGAGCTGAGCGGGGTCAGACAGGATTTCCGGAGTCGGGCCCAGGCCCAAGACACTGATAAGGGGTGAATTCCAGTGGGCCCAGAGGAGTGAGAAAATATCTTGCTATGTAATTATGAAGAGAGAGATTGTCACATCAGAGTAATAATGAAGAGAGAGAGTGAATAAAATAATCCGGTTAAATCTGGGCCACACAATTTAAACTTGATATGACAACAAAATGACATGTAATTATGGCTTCAAAAGTGAAATTATGGCACATCTTTGGGGAAGATTTCGTGGGCCCACAACCATAGGAGAAGAACAACGCAAAATGACCATTTTGCCCCTACATCTTGAACCTACAACTAAGGTCACCTAGGGGCAAAACCGGAACCCTATTTTTTGGCATGGGAATGCGTTATTTTCTGAACATGGAAGGCCCCAGAAGGCTTCTAGAAGATCTGATTTCGTGGGCCCCATGCTTTGGAAGATGAACAAGGCAAAATGACCAATTTACCCCTAACCCTAAAACCCACAACTAAAAATATCTAGGGGCAAAATTGGGAACTTGGGGCCTATAAATAGGACCTCCCCCCTCCATTTTTCCTACATAAACCATGAGCTCAGGGAGTCCAGAAGAGTGCTCAGCTGAAGTGCTAGGTTCTGAAGGTGAAGAAGTCCACATGCAACCGACATTCGGAGGTAAGTTCCTAAACCGGCAACTAAGTCATCTTCTTCTCTGCCCTGTGGTGTTTCATGGAGTTTCAGTAGGTTTTTCATACTTTTAAGGTTTTAAATGAGTCAAGAAGGAATTTTTGTGTAGGTTTAAGTAGGATCACTTCGTTTGGAACTCTAAAAACCCTAAATCTTCTTATACGAAAATCTGTCGGTTCTTTCGGTATTTGGGCAGCGAAGTTTAATCGGTAGTGTTGAATAGGTAAATGTAATCTGATTGCTCTGAAATTTTTCATGGTGAAATTAGAAATCTTGAGGATGATTTTGATATAATATTTTGTGTCATTTGGAGTTTCCAACCAAGAGATATTTTAAGTTGAAAATGACCTAAAAACTGGACTTTTCTCTCGGACCAGTGGCTAGTATTTGGGAAATAGGCTGAGTTTTAAACCCAGATGTCTTTTGTGAATATTTTTAATGTAAAATATAAATTCTAAGGGTTCTAAATCCACTAATTTCATGTCGAAATGATTTTTTTGGAATTTACTAAAAATCAGTGAAGTTGGGTCAGAAATTCTGGAAAAATCTAGTGGTGTGCGAATTTCATGAAACTTGAAGTAAAGCTTGAATATGTGATTAATAGTTTGGTGGTTGGATGTATCTAGGGTATTATCATGTGTAGAGTGCATACCCATCACTAAGAGGAAATTTCATTGATTTCAAGACGTGCCAGGTAGTAACTGTAAACTTGCATACTCTATGTGGCTCTTGTATGTTCTGTGTTATCATGATTATGGATGTAGGGTAGGTAGCCTCTCTGGGACTGTGTGTTCTATAGTTGCTACTGAGGCCCGAGGTATGCAGGGTAGGTAGTACCTGTATAGGTGCTACTGAGGCCTTCTCTTTTGGGGTGCTACTGAGGCCCTTGGCATGTGGGGTAGGTGGTGCCTATTGGACTGCGTGTCCTTAGGTGACTACTGAGGCTTAAGGTATGTGGGGTAGGTGGAGCCTATGTGACTGTGTGTTTATAGGTGTCTACTAAGGCCTTAGGGTAGGTGGTCGGGGTTGGCCCCCTGACTACTGAGGCCCTATTCGCACGCTAGTTCCGGGGGTTGTCTTGACCAGGCGGTCCTGCAGAGTACATGCCATGTTTGTGTGTTCCCGATTGTGATTTACTTTTCATGCATTGCATACATATTGTATATAAGTTTAACAGTTACTCTGGGGTTCAAACTTGAAATCCAGACCACTTTGAGACATAGGGGTAAGATGTAGCGGTTGGAGGCGCGAAGAAGGTAGGGCATGAAGCAGGGGAATGAAGAAAATGGGGGATGCCCTATCTCATTTTGTACTTTATATTTTGGATGACTGTTGTTTATTAACAGTACTTTATTTGGTTGACTTGGATGACTGTATTAACCCTTCGGGGACTTATTTAATACTCAACTCATGAATGTTGATCAATATATTTAGTTTGTCCAACTAGACCCTGTGCTCTGCTGTGCTAACTCTGAGTTAACTTTAATTGGGCTAAGTAATAAGGAAATATGGTTAAATAAAAAGGGAATCCCTCTGACCCGCCACTCGAAAGGGCGAGGCCGGTAGGGGTGTAACACATGGTGTACTTTCGTTTCATGCATAACATAGGAGATAAGTTATAAATAATCAGGAGTACAGGCCATGAACTATGTATGCTGCCAAGGCTTCCATATGGATTCATGTCATCTGTGCTAAGGGCAAGCCTAAGGTTCCTAGGTTCTTCGCCGAAGTTTGGAAATAATTGATCGATTTTCTTCCATTGAGAAGAATCGGCCGGATGTCAAAGCTTTCCATCGAAATCCTCTCATCTCGCATGCCACCTCAAATTTTTTGCATCATTTTCATTCGCAAACAACCGCTTGAACCTTGGTATGATTGGAAGATAGCACAACACTTTTGCAGGCCCCTTATTTGACTTGTACCTTGGGGTTTCACATTTCGGACAATTTCGCTCCTCTTCAAACTCTTTTCTATACAACACGCAATCATTCGGGCATGCATGGATCTTTTTGTACTCCATCCCCAGTGGACAAAGTATTTTCTTAGCATCATAGTATCGATGCGGCAACACATTATCATCCGGAAGCATGTCCTTAAAAGCCTCAAGCATTTCTGAAAAACTCTTGTCGCTCCATCCATGACGTGCCTTCAAGCTTACCAATTTCAATACAAAGATTCAACAATTGGTATTTTTACACCCACGGTATAGAGGGGTCTCTCGCATCACCGTACATATTACCATATGCATGTGATTGATGAAAAGCCTCTTCTCCTACATCACGGATAATGTCCTCTATGTGATCATCCATATCCGTGTCATTATCATCAAAGGCCACTTCCCTATGTTGAGACCCACTTGGTATTTTTTCACCATGCCATACCCATACTGTATAAGTCTTACAAAATCCTTCACAAATTAAATGTGTGTGTACAACTTCAGGACTTAGTCGCCTCTCATTCAAACATTTTACACAAGGGCAATAAAACTTCCCACTATCATCATTGGCATTTTGTTTACCAAATTCTATAAAGTCCCTCACCCCATTCTGATATTCAAGACTCGTCTGTAAAGCATTTATCCAACTGTGATCCATAGTAGAATTCCTATAGCCGGAAAGATTTAACTTACGTAATCCAAAAAAATTGACACTTGCATATAAAATAAGGCAACACCAAATGCATATTTATGCTCAATGTCGGTTATGTCTTTTTTTTTTTTTTTACGGAGAAACTTGCCCATTAAATGCATAACAAAGAATCAATTTTGGTCATAAATGTATCACAGTGAAGTCAAGAAGCAAAATAAATGCATGACAAGGAAATTAAATGCATTGCATGAAGGTCTTGTGGACTCACCTGTAGCATATAAATTCAAATGTGTTTCCCGAGTCTTTCTTCTCCCGCCACGAACGTTGATGTTGCGACAAAGAAGAGCACCCTAAAAACATTTGTTGGTTAGTTGGGTAGGTCTAAAGTGCAAATATAATCTTCAAAATACAATATTCATTAACAACAAAGAAACCCACAACAGCATTTCATCGATTTCGTTCAACCCATGAAAAACCCAAAATGTTTAGCAAGAAAATCATGAAGTTGTATAATGGAAACACCTCTTACAAAGCTTGGTCTATATACGTTTAGCTAAGGAACCGAAAGTGATTGTCGAGAGAGCAACGAAGCACCGACGGAGCAACACACAAACACCGTGACAACCTCGCAATCACTTTCGACGCGACAAGAGAAGTTCGAGAGGGAAATTTAATTTTCCGCACGACGTAGACATGTTTTAGTATTTGGACTTTATTAAGACCGATTAATTATAACGTATCCGGTCCTAAATATTTTTTATTACTTTAATTTTTAAGTCTTAAAAGTCTACAATTAATTCAATTACTTTTAAGACCGAATTCTTATCCTCTATCCAGGTCCTAAATATATAGCTAAATTTTTAAGACATAGTTTTATAATACTCCGGACCTAAGTTTTTATTATATGCGTAGATTTTATTAAGACCGGTTAATTATAAAGTAGCCGGTCCTAAATATATAACTTTTTAAGACCGTAGTCTATGAAAACCCCGGTCCTACATTCTCAATTTTTTTTTTTTTCAAGAAAAAAAGTATTGGCTTTAGCGATCGCAAAGCAACTAAATGAATAAAAATTAAAGGAAAACTGGAGTTTAATTTCTTTAATTACTGAAGAATATGAACAAAAAATTAAAAAGACACAAGCTTAGTTCTTAATGCTACATATATTACTTGAATATGCACGTACACAAGAAAAAATATAAAAGAAAAACAAGCAGAAAATTATCAAAAACAAGAATCTGAATATATATACATCCTAAAGCTTATTATCCTTCAAAGCCTTGGAGATATCGGCGTGAGCAGCATTAACTTCCCACGGATATCGGCAAGTTCTGTCTTATTCCCATCGCATCATGGTCGAAGGTCGGGGCGGTGCGGCAATCTCTTCATCATCCAAAGAAATAACAATGGGTCCAACGACCCGAGACTCTTCTGTCTCAATAGAACACACTCTCGCTGGAGGAGGCGCACCGTATAACAATCTACGGAAGGCACGAGCATCACCAGTAAGTCTACCCCTACGAGCGGTTCTCTTGTATCTAACCATGGTTTGAGCACTTGGGGCATGCAGAGAGGTATGAGGAGTTAATAAAGGCAGAGAGCAGTTCCCCCCTTCCCAGATGGCCACGTACGTTGTTTGGATTTACGAGGTAGTGAAAATAATAAGTCAGAGGTACTTTAAGAGCAGATTTTATAAATATGCGGTCCTAAAAGTCTATTATTTCATTTTTTTAATCAATTAAATTACTTTTAAGACCGACATTTTATCATTTATCCGATTCTAAAATTCATTAATTTTTTTTCAATTCAAATTTTTTAAGTAATATTTTTTTCGAAAAAATAGCCACGTACGTTGTTTGGAGTTACGAGGTAGTGAAAATGATAAGTAAGAGGTACTTTAAGAGCGGATTTTATAAATATGTGGTCCTAAAAGTCTATTATTTATTTTTTAATCAATTAAATTACTTTTAAGACCGACATTTTATCGTTTATCCGGTCCTAAAATTCAAAAAAAAAAAAATAAATTCAATTTTTTTAAGTAATATTTTTTTCTAAAAAATATTAGTTTTAAGAACAGATCTTTTATAATATCCGTATTAAATCGATATGCGGGTATCCCCTACACTGTTCAAATGAATGAATCGAGTCTCTTTGCCTTCCGATAAGCTTCCCAACTAGGCGTCTCCTTGTATTACGATGAACTATGCGTCTCCTCATTAAAGTTTCGGGCATTTCACATTGTTCGGATGGGTTCTCTATTTAAACGTGTTGTTACTTTACGTTCTTCACATTCTTCTCCATCACTTCTACAACCAAAAATCGTAATAGCTGCTCCACGACCATGAGGTCCTCAACCACCACGAGATCCTCCTATTCCTCTTAATCCTCTTCCTCCTTCGTACCCTCCTCCTCCTCTCGCCTCGCAACCGTCCTTCGGACGAGATGATGCACTACCTCCCGGCCCCGTCGATCACATAGAACGATGATTGGGCCAGCTTTTTCAGGTCTACAACGCCGTCAACAACAAGCTGAACGCGGTAGTCGACGCCCAGGATGTTGAGTACAATCCTTTAGATGACGACGTCTTCGACCTCTCCGACGACTCCCTCCCCTCCGACAACGATGGGGAGGAGTAAATGTTTTTATGTTTTTTCTTTTGGCTTTTTTTTGTACTACGGGGGCAGCAAAAAAAAGGGATAAGGGTCTTAAATGTCATGGAAGTTTTCACTCAAGAGCACTGGTAAGACGGAAGTTTTTTTTGGACCAAAAATGCCACAGAAGTTTTCTTTGAGGAGCAATTTTGCCGGAAGTTTTCACTAAGGAGCAATTTTGCCCTTCGTCTCAAATATTAAATTTGACTATTAAATCGAGTCAAAGACCACACATGTTATGCCTTGAAAAGGTCAAACTTGGAGCCGAGAGAAGGAGATCCTTGAGATGTTGAGCTCAAGGCGGTCGGGTTTGTGAAGCCAAAGCTGGTCAAAGGGACTGAAAGATCGACTGTCACAAAACCCAAAGGAAGCATCACTTATGATCTAAGCAAATGATCAGTCTATACAAATGTAAATATTATCACTATTGATTTGTTTTTGAACCAATTTTTGGAACAATTCATTTCTCATTTTTTGTTTCATTTGTGTTTTGTGATAGACCTTTTAGGTCCCTTTGACCGATTCAGCTCGGCTTCACAAATTCTAGCCGCCTTGATTTCAACATCTGAAGGATCGCCTTGATTTGTTTTATGAACCAATTTTTGGAACAATTCATTTCTCATTTTTTGTTTCATTTGTGTTTTGTGATAGACCTTTCAGTCCCTTTGACCAGTTCGGCTTCACAAATTCTAGCCGCCTTGATTTCAACATCTGAAGGATCTCCTTCTCTAACTCCATGTTCGACCTTTTCAAGGCATTACATGTGTGGTCTTTGACTGATTTAATAGTCAAATTTAATATTTGCGGACAGAAGGGAAAAATTGCTACGTTTTGTAAACTTCCGAGGCAAAATTGCTCCTTAGCGTAAACTTCCAGGAGCAAAATTGCTCCTAAGCGAAAAAATTCCAGGGCAAAATTGCTATGTCTTATGAACTTCCGTGGCATTTTTGGTCCAAAAAAAACTTCGTCTTACCGTGCTCCCGAGTGAAATCTTTCATGGCATTTAAGATCCTTATCCCAAAAAAATATAATAAATGTTTTTGCTTTCCATTTCGATCGCCTTTTGTTTTCATTATCTTCTTTCATTTTCTGACAAAAAGGAAACAAACAAAACATTGTCCTCGTGTGTGATCAACATTAAAAAATGCGCAAAATACAGTTAAGATCGACCATACAAAACAAAAAACATCTTTTACCTTATTCAAATAAAAACAAACACAATGACAATTCTTCTCAAGGTTGGACCGTCGTTGTCGTCAGTTTTACCTCGCCCTGATTTGAAACAAAGTGTCCTTTTCAGTATCTTCCTTATTTTTCTGACAAAAAGAAAAGAGATAAAGAAAAGGGAAACCGATAATACTGCTCAAAATCAGGAGATGTAAGATCGACTACAATGAAGGACCTACCCGGAGCAGAACGCCAGAACCTCGGTTTTCATGAACCCTAATGATTTGTCTGAAAAGTGAGTGAACATTTCTATTTAAAGGAAGACTATTAAGACCGAACATTTAACAATTACATGGTCCTAAAGGTTAAGCCATACTTTTTATATAAAAATAATAATAATAAGAGGACTTTTAGGAGTGGACGAGTAAAATAATATACGGTCTCATAATACTTTTAGGACTGCATGTTTACAATATACAGTCCTAAAAGTCTATCTATACGATCCTAAAAGTCTCATATTTTTTAAACCGAAGACTTTTAGGACCGCATATTTACAATATACAGTCCTAAAAGTCTGTCTCATATTTTTTAAACCGAAGACTTTTAGGACCGGATGTTTATTAGGACTTTTGAGACCGGACTTTTAATTAATATACGGTCCTAAAAGTCTCATGGACTTTTAAGACCGGACATTTAATTAATATACGGTCCTAAAATTCGAGTTCTTTCTCAAATTTCAAACACTAAATAGCTTTATCTACCATCCAATACATTCAAAAACCCAAAATAGACACACAAAAATTGTTCGAAAAATTAAACAAATTTATTTATTGGATTTTACATTGCCTATGTATATTTACAAATGAATATTGTTCGAAAAAATAAACAAATTTACAGAAGATTATTGTTGCTACAGGATATATTTACAAATGAATTATTGTCCTGACTTTAAGATCAGGTCATACAGAGATATTCACAAAACACATTGTGTATGTGCTCCAGTTCATCATCGTAACGAGGGGATCGTGCGAGTCAAACATATGTAACATCAAAGACAGAAACCGAATTAACTTGCGTGCATATTTCATATGTAACATTAAGCCCGTACATCGAATTAACTTGCGTGCATAATATGTAACATCAAATACATTTATCTTTGCAGTTAATTTAGTCCTTCCTTGCGTGATAATATCATACATGTGTTTCATGACGTATTGGACACATAAGTTGGACTCCGGTGGTTGCCGACGGGTCTAAAAAGAACAAGAAATATATATAAGAGCATATATAGCTTACTGACCAAGTTCACAAGGCAGTGTGCCAGTGTACAAATATTGTACCAACCTCCGGTGTGAGCCATGTAGGCCCTTTGGCCTGATACCCACGCTTTTCTTTACCTCGATTTGGAAGGTCTTCATGGCACTATCATCAAAATCACAAATTTATCAATAATGTTCACTGAAAATTCACACGAGATTTCGAGACAAGAGAATCAAAATGACATGCTTACTCATTGATGGTCTGCGTCAACGCAGGCACTGGATCGCTGTGAGTGGAGCATAAGAAGATAACTTTATGCTCCTTCATGCACATGAGGACCAACTGCCAGTGGCGGATGAAAATTCACAGCAGTAAAGTACTCAGTGATATATGTAGCAGAATTAAGTGAATTGCAGACAAGATTTGTGATATGTACCTGTGGTAGTATGGAAACACGTACACCTTTCTTCTCACTTCACACAACCTCTTTGATATGAACTCATGTCTCTCCTGTATGGATGTTGCACTTGCATAGACAGGGCACAAGAATCCAAAATCGTTGCTCCTGCCCTTTTGAACCAATTCTTGATGCAAGAACCTACAATAATGACATCGATCAGGGAATTAGTATATATGTATGTGTGTCTAAACGATGCATTTAAATTATGTACTCATAGAAGAAGATACTTACTTCATAAAAATTTGAACAATTGCATCAGTAAGCTCAACAACAATGTGTCAACTTGAACCGGTAGAGGATGAGGGACGCCTACTACTTCATTGAAAGGCCACAATTTATCTTTAAAATATCCACTCTTCACCATATCGGATATTTTTTCTGTGGCAGTCAACTTAGCAGTAGGGGATTGAGCTTGAGGAGGGGATAGAGCTTGATGAGGGGATGGAACTTAAGGAGGAGGGGTTGAAGCTTCAGGAGGAGTAGAGACATGTACAAGCTTCACTGGCCAAGAGATGAAGGTTCCCTTGACATCACTCACAAGCTTCAGCTGATCAGTTGGGAGAAAGAGAGGTGCATCAATGATCACCTTTTCAGCTGACACTCGACTTCATCATCAGCCATTTGTTGGTGGTGTACAGTTGATCCCAATAAGTTGTGGACAGTCCCTTTTGCAACTAATCGTGCAGGACTATCACGATCCTCCACATATAGGTCACAAGGTTGCTCTGACTGTCCAACAATGCAGCTCCCTCTAGTGCTCTGCTGTACAGGTGCAGGTGAATGTGTGAAGGGAACACTGTTCTCTGGACGATTTCTTAAAAGCATCCTCATCTGATTCAATTCGTCTCTTATCTGGTTCATCTGATGCAATTCCTCCCTCATCTGGCTCATCTCGAATTGATACCTTGCTTCTTTAGCCGCTGCATCCTCACTTAATTTGGCCACCGTCTGTTCCATCTCCTTCCGGGTAACCATACTTTGTCTATGGCGTTTGGATTTACCAAAGTATTCCTTCAAGCCTACCCATCCTCCAATCCCCCTTACACGCCCACCATGATCCGATTTTCCGGTCGCAACGGTCAGAACATCACTCCTCCCGTTTGACACAAAAGATCCCTCTGCTTCTTTCTTTTTAAGATCTTCCTGTAAGATATAGATAACAAGAAACTTAGTAATGAAACATGTTTAGTTACTAAAAAATAACAATAACGATACTTACAATTCTTTTAGCAACTACACGAGTTTGTTCACTCGTGTAGGCGCCGCTTGGCTTTTTCCAAATGTGCAACCACAACTCCTCACGACGTATTGGAGATGGCGGATCATGTACCGCAGAAGGATTGGATTCTGCTTCATCTTCCAATCTCTTCCACTTGGCTACCATCAATTTTTTTCAGCCTTTTCATATCCGCCGCAAGAAGCCCTATGCGGGCAATCATTCTTTCTCCCTATCTCCGTGCTCGTTCCCTTCTTTCCGTGAATCGAATTGAAAACAACTATTAATTATGAATTCCAGCCATCTCACTAACAGAAATTAGAGAACTTCGCTTGATATGAACCTCAAACACTAGTCAAATTCACTTATCAAGTTTCAACATTTTATGTAAGGAAGATGTAGAATTGTAGAAGAAATTGGAGCTATGTTTTGTACTTTGCTAGATAGATAGGTTAAGAAACAAAAGAAAATTATGCTTACGAATAATACAAACTTGATCCTTTTTAAGGCATCGAGTAGGATCAGCCCAGTCCTCATTGGATAGTAACGAACTAACGGCAATGTCTAACCACTACCTACTATATGAGAACTAAGACTATAATAATGGCTTGACTCTTATGCCATTTTTATTTCCCTAATTACCTTCTTAGTATTTTACCTTTTCAAGGTTTACATATCGAGACTTGCATAGACAAAGGCGAGGAAATGTATACTTCTTTCACACACCAAACAATTTAACTAATAGGATTAGATGAACACAATAACATTCACATATCGGCAAGACAAAGGTTAATAAGCAAACAAAGGGCAAAAAAAACTAAATATAAACTCACCGAGCTTCAGAGTGGTCCGCAACTGAACAAATTGTTGCCATGTTTGTTCATCAATAAATGTGTACTTGTCCCAAGGCTTTTGGTCAGGCTGAACCTCGCAAAAATATACTTGTTAGCGAGAGAGGTCTTAAACTTCCTCCATCGATCAGCACAATAAGACAATGTCTTGTCTTTCAACTTCTTAGAGTCAGGGACAGTGTATGTAAAGCGGATAGTGTCCCAAATAGGTTGCTTTACTTTGCCCAAGTCCACATTTTTCCACTCATCACTCAAGATGCTAACCTTGCTGCGTGCAAGATATCCGACAAAAACTAGTATATTTGCTTTTATTAGGACCGAAAGGTTGCAACTTTTCATCAAACTGAATCTCCAACCTTGACCCAGAAGTCCGACTTAGGGTTATATCCATCATTCTTGTGCCTCTTCTACCACGGCGTGCAGGGTGGTTACGAGGCACATTGTCAGATGAAGAGGGTTCATTCTGACTCACGCCAGTAACTGGCATTTTCGGAACACGAATGGAATCGTTTTCACCGTTCATTTCCGAGACAGGAAGAGAGGAATGCGTGAGCAAATGAGAGAGTGAGGCTAATGGTACGTGGGCGAGGAAGAGAGGTAATGCAACGGGAAGAGTGGTTTCACAACAAGAAGAGGGGTTTCGAGTTCGGAGGGACAACGTAAGTCGTCAGGTAACGTTTCGCGTGAAGAAGAATATATTTGGCGGTTTATTTTTAAGACCAGATGAACTAAAATGACGTTCTTAAAGGTTAAGTTTTAAGACCGTCGTTTATTAAACTCTGGACTTAAAAGTAATAAACTATTTAGTACAGGGCACAATTTATGTCCGATCTAAAAGTATAATCTTTAAGACCGTCATTATATATATATCCGATCTTAAAAGTTTATTTAATTTTTTCCTTATTATTTTGGACCGCAGAAAATATAAGTCGGCCTGTTCGAGATTTCTCTATAAAGAAATTTGAACTTTCAATTTTTTTTATTTACATTTTTAAGACCGTTTGTTTTGTTAAGCGGTCTAAATAATATATTTAAGACTCATTGATAAAGGATGCGGTCCAAAAAGTTCTTTATATTTACAAAACTGCCACCGATCATACTATTAAGACCGATGCGTCATTACTCCGATCTAAATGAAGCGGTCTTAAAGCCCTTTTTTGCACTAGTGTTGGTCTGAGATATGAAGATTTCATCCTTCTTTTGCTTGATTTGTAGACCAAGGAAATAGTTGAGTTCTCCCATCATGGACATTTCAAACTCTCCCTGCATATTCTTAGCAAACTCTTCACACAAAGCATCCTTAGAAGCACTAAATATAATATCATCAACATATATTTGTACAATTAAAATTTCATTAAGTTTATTACTCTTTATGAAGAGAGTTGTATCTGCTTTTCCTCTAATAAAGCCTTTATCAATAAGGAATTTGCTTAATCGCTCATACCAAGCTCTAGGAGCTTGTTTAAGGCCATAAAGGGCTTTCTTGAGACGATACACGTGATTTGGGTGATGTTCATTTTGAAAGCCAGGAGGTTGTTCAACATAAACTTCCTCTTAAATAAAACCATTTAGAAAAGAACTTTTGACATCCATTTGATAGAGCTTGAATTCTTTAACACAAGCAAAGGCTAGAAGAACTCTTATGGCTTCCAATCTTGCCACTGGAGCATAAGTTTCTTCATAATCAATTCCTTCTTCTTGATTATAGATTTTAGCAACCAATCTTGCCTTATTCCGGACAATGATTGCTGATTCATCTCGTTTGTTCTTGAATACCCATTTAGTGCCAATGACCGGATGGTCCTTAGGCCTAGGTATCAAATCTTAAACTTGATTTCTATCAAATTGATGTAACTCCTCTTGCATTGCTATCACCCAATCATTGTCTGAAAGGGCTTCATCAATCTTAGAGGGTTCAATATGAGATATAAATGCAGAAAATGTTACTTCATTCGAAGTGTTATTTCTGGTTCTTACTCCTTGATTTACATCACCTATTACTTGGTCTAAAGGATGATTCCTAATGAACTTCCAAGCTCTGGCCGAGGACCGATAAGGATTTTCAAGATTATTTTGAGGATCAGCCTCGAAATATTTTTAGGATTTTCAATAGATGCAGGAGTAGTTTTGGAAAAGAATTGATTTTTGAAAACATTTCCTTCATCATCATCCAAGGTTTATCAGATTTGGATTCACATAATACAACATGCATAGACTCTTCAACAATACGAGTACGAGTATTAAATACTCTATAAGTTTTACTCCTATTTGAATAACCCAAAAATATACCTTCATCTGCCTTGGGATTGAACTTTCCCAAGTTATCCTTACCATTGTTGTGGATGAAACACTTACATCCAAACACATACGAGATGAGCAAGAATTGGCTTTCTCCTTTGTACACGGCTCATAGGGAGTCTTGTTCAACTTCTTCCCAGGTAAGCCCGATTAGAGATGTAGCAAGCGGTGCTCATTGCATCAGTCCAAAACACTTGAGAAGTATTGTTCTCATTCAGCATAGCTCTTGCCATCTCGGTGAGGACTCGATTCTTTCTCTCAAAACCATTTTGTTGAGGAGTTCTTGAAATTTGAGAACTTGTGGTCAATCCCTATGTTATCACAAAATTCAGCAAATGCATAGTTCTCGAATTCTCCTCCATGATCAATTCGAATTCACGATTTTAATTTTTTAATTTTTTTAATTCTAATTATTTTAATTTTTTTTTGCTAATTATTTTAATTTTTTGCTAATTTTTTGAATTTTTTCTAATTATTTGAAATTTTTTAATTATTTGAAAAAAAAAATCTAATTTTTTTAATTTTTTTTAATTACTTGAATTTTTTCCTAATTTTTTAAATTTTTTTCTAATTTTTTGACTTTCTTTCTATTTTTTTGAATTATTTTAATTTTTTCTAATTATTTGAATTTTTTTCCTAATTTTTTGATTTTTTTTCTAAACTTTTCCTAATTTTTTTTATTCCACCTCGTGATGTCAGTCAAATCAAATACGTCGGCGTTTCATCCAAGTTAACGGTCAATTAATGGCCCGTGGTATTTTGCTCCCAAAACGTAATTTCGTATGTACTTTTACTTCGGAAAAATTTCGTAGTCTGGGCGCTCTTTGGGGCAAATTTTATGTGTACAATTGCATATTTACCCTAATAAAAATAAAAAATTGAACAGTGTCGTTTTTGATAGCAAAACGGCACCGTATGGAAAAAAAGAAGGAGGGCACGGATATTAAATAAATCGAGAGGAAAGCCTGGTCCGAATGGAATTGGGATCACCAACATACAGACAACTAGATCATCCTTCTTTTCCTTCTCTTCTCTCTTTTACCCTGTCAGTTTTCTCTTATGTCTCTGCTCGACACCGACTCAAATGAAAGAATCGGAATGAAATGACTTGACGTGATCTCAAGTTTGATAATTCAGTGTGTCCATAGACTATTTTATTGCCTCCTCATGATCCAATGACCACGTATGCTGCTTGATTTCTTTCTTCCACGAGATAAGGCCACTTGGCTTCCTAGGAACCATGTAATTTTCTTCTCGGATGCTTTATTATATCATATAAGCTTAATACCTCCACTTAAGTGAATTCATGGCTACGTATGCTTCTTGCTTTCTGTCTTCACGAGATTAGGCCACTTGGCTTCCTAGAAAACCATGTAATTTTCTTCTCAGATGCTTTATTAGATCATGCAAGTTTAGTATCTCCACTTAAGTGGATTCAATCTCTTACAAAATCTTTTTCACAATCATTTAATTATTTAATTTTAGGGCCGATGTGATATCGTCGAAAACTCACATTTATTAGGAAGTAATCCTTCAATTTTTCTCTAGTTCATACTCGGTGTTTAAGCACTTTCCCCATAATTTACATGAAATAAAATGCCCATAAGATATTCTTTACAATAAAATTTCAGTTTCAAGGGCATGAAACCTTTCTACAAACTCAATTATGCCTCAAATGTAGTTTAGGAAATTATTTTCTACCTTCCTATGTCCCGGGGTTCTCCTTCAAATTCCAAGCATAATTTCCAAAATTACCCTTATAGACCCGTAATTGTTACACCCCTACCGGCCTCGCTCTTTCGGGTGGCGGGTTAGAGGGATTCCTTTTTATATAATCTTCTTTCCTTATTACTTAGCCCAATTAACTTAACTCAGAGTTAGCACAGCAGAACACAGGATCTGGTTGGACAAGTTATACATACTGATAAACATTTAAAAGTCAAGTGTCAAATAGGTCCCCGTAGGGTTAATACAGTCATCCAACCAAAGCACTGTTAATAACAACAGTTATCCAAAATATAAAGTACAAAATGAGATAGGGCATCCCCTATTTTCTTCATTCCACTGCTTTACGCCCTACCTTCTTCGGGCCTCCAACCGCTACTGCCTCACCCCAGTGTCTCAAAGCGGTCTGGAGTTCAAGGTTGAATCCCAGAGTAACCATTAAACTCATATACAATATGTATGCAATGCATGCAATGTAAATCACAATCAGGAACATAAACTTGGCATGTACATCCGCAGGACTGCCTGGTCAAGACAAGCCCCCAGATCTAGCGTGCATTGGGCCTCGGAAGTCAGGGGGCCAACCCCGACCACCTATCCCGAGGCCTCACCGGGACGCCTATAAACACACGATCATATAGGCTCCACCTAGCCTCACATACCTTGGGCCTCCGGACACCTATGAACACACGATCCACACGAGTTCCACCTAGTCCACATGCCACGGGCCTCAAAAGTACCCCAAAAGAGATACTTCCTAGCCACCATGCCTCGTCCTCAATAGTAACCCTACAGGTACTACCTAGCCGGCATACCTCGGGCCTCAGTAGCAACCATAGAACACGAACACTAGTGAGAAAAAGGCTTTTAAGACCGGAAAAAAGAGGGGTCGTAAGACTGGATATGCGACTGGTCTTGTTCCAGCCGGTATTAAAAGTCTACCATTTAAGACCGGACTCGAACCAGTCTTAAAGAAACTCTTTTAAGACCGGACATTTAAAAACTTGGGTCTTAAAAAGTTGTACTAAATGAAGCCGAAATATTTTTTGTTCGGTCCTAAAGCTCAACTTTTAAGACCGGCCAAAAAATAGGCCGCTCTTAAAAGATCGTAATTATAAGACCGGACAAGACACATACGGTCTGGAAAATAGCGGCTTCTAAGACCAGACGACTAATTATACACGGTCTTAAAAGACGACTTTCAAGAGTGGATGATAAATACATCCGGTCTTAAAGATTTTGATTTAAGACCGGACGTCTATATATACCGGTCTTAAAAGACCAACTTTTAAGGCTGGGTTTAATATCAAAACTCAAAAGTCGTCCGACCTTTAAGACCGGTCATATAATTACATCCGGTCTTAACAAGTGAACATTTAAGACCGGCTTATTATTTCCGGTCTAAATTTTCCCGAATTTTTCCCTGCTGTTCTTCCTGATTATATATATACACAAATCCACCACCCAATCTAGCACATAAAAGTCGATACTTTAAGCTACAAGCTATGAACAATTATTTGAATAAATCGAATTGGAAAAAGAATACAAATATTATTCACTATGAGCTATTTGGCCTCTTAATTAATGATTACTATGACTACAACACCTAAATTAATTCATACAATAAGATAACTTACTTACAAATACAATAAGTTACAAGTACAACATACATGCGCCCAAAATAATATTCACCATGCCTTCATCTCGATTCCCCCACCCAACAACGTAACATACTCTTATATAACATGCCACTTTGGATCGGATCCGCCACAAAAATAAAACAAGAACAAAATTCATAGTCGGTGACATTAACTATGAACATAGATAGAAGGAATATAATATATATAGTTAAAGCCTTAAAGTCTTCAAAGAAATCTGCATATGAATATTACCTTATGAATTGACTCTTTTATAAAGTGATATCTTCCCATATCCCTTCTTGATGATCACTTCTTATGCCGGGTTCATTATCCGCTTCATCTTCTTCGTTCATGTCCGGTAGACCCCTTGAAAAGGAGTACTCTCGGGAATACCATAATTTGAATTCATTTCCTCATCAATATCAATGACTCTCTTTCCTTGGAGAGCTACGAGACCACATTTTATTTTCTTGATCGGTGATATAGAACACTTGTTTTGCCTGGTCGCCGCCATAATAAAAGGTTCATCTCCAAAACTTCTACCATTGACATCGACTAATGTAAATCCTAGCCGATCGATCCGAACACCATTATTGACATTAACCCACTTGCATTTGAAAATGGGAAATCTAATTTTCACATAGTCCACCTCCCAAATCTCTTCAATAACCCCATAATATGGCATGACTACCAATAAAGGGCTCTTGTCTTTCGAACTGGAGAAGTGCATGGATTCAGCCTCTAACATAACACCACTATTCTGGACTGTGCTCGTATCATCTAGGGACTTCGTGTAAAATGTATAACCATTGATCACATACGAATTACAACTTATGACATCAACCTCAGGACCACCCGCTAACCATTTGATTGTATCGAAACACATTCCTCTCCCTCGACCTTTTGTTTGAACCAGTTTGCAAAAGTTACGTTATGCTCCCTAATCAACCTTTGTTCGGTCATTCGATGATTTTCTTTCCTTACAATTTGCTTTATGTGCAGCTATCCGGCTTGAACTTCATCGACGTTATTCAAGATGTATAAGTGGACTTGTGACAATTCATCGGGATCCACACTCTTTACGGAAGCCCCTCATCTACCCCCATCAGCATGCTGACATTTTGGAAGCCCAATATTCTTACTTTGTCCAAATAATTTTGACAAAATTCCATGGCTTCTTCAGAAACATATTTCTGAACAATCGATGCTTCTGGCCGGTATGCGTTCTTCACGTACCCTTTTAGGAATTTCATAGATCTTTCAATTGGGTACATCCACCGTAAATGGATAGGGCCGCACATCTTTATCTCCCTCACTAGATGAACAATTAGATGAACCATGATGTCAAAAAATGTAGGAACAAAAAGCTTCTCAAGGTGGCACAAGATAAGATATCCTTCATTCTCCAATTCATCCAACTTTTCAATCTCGAAAACTTTACTACAAAGCGCATTGAAGAAGACACAAAGTCTAGTCAAAACGACCGAAGATCATATTCGGCGATGCCTCGAATAGCTATTGGGAGTAGCTGTTGCATCAAGACATGACAATCATGAGACTTTTGGCCTACTAATTTCAAGTCCTTCATCGATACAAGCCTCTTTTGTGCCATGTAAACACTCACAAAAACTTCGTTTCTCATCCTTAGACAAAGTATGAGAAGCCGGGGGACAAGAAGTTCTCTTCCCATCTGGCCTTAGATGTAACTCTTCGCGTATTCCCATTGCTATCAGATCCAATCTTGCCTTCACACCATCCTTGGAACTACCTTGTATGTTGAGAAGCGTGCCGACAATACTATCACATACGTTTTTCTCCACATGCATGACATCAATACTTTGTGTCTCACATCAAGATTGCGCCAATATGGAAGATCGAAGAATACATATCTCTTTTTCCATATATTTGTTTCTTTTCTACTCTTTGCGGTCTTACCGAAGACGACATTGATATTTTTCACCTTTTCATAAACTTGCTCCCGAGTCAATGCCACCGGAGCATCTTCATACTCTTGGCCACCAAAAAAGGCTTTCTTTAATCGACGATATGGGTGGCCCCGTCTAAGAAATCTCCTATGTCCAAGATAAACCATCTTTCTTCCATGTTGAAGTTGATGGTGGCGTGTGCCTTCTTCACAAACCGGACATGCTTTATGGCCTTTTACACTATACCCTGACAAGTTCCCATATGCTGGGAAAGTCATTTATAGTACAAAATATCATGGCTCGCATTTTAAACACCTCCTTCTTGAAAGAGTCAAAAACATCAACACCTTCTGCCCACAACTCCTTCAAGTCTTCGATCAAGGGTTGAAGGTAAACATCAATGTCATTCCGGGTTGTTTCGGTCCCGAAATCAACATAGACAACATGATGTACTTTCGTTTCATGCATAACATTGGAGATAAGTTGTAAATAATCGTAGTACAGGCCATGAACTATGTATCTTTGCTAAGGCTTCCATATGGATTCATGCCATCCGTGCTAAGGGCAAGCCTAAGGTTCCTAGGTTCTTTGCCGAAGTTCGGAAATAATTGATCGATTTTCTTCCATTGAGAAGAATCGGCCGGATGTCGAAGCTTTCCATCGAAATCCTCTCATCTCGCATGCCACCTCAAATTTTTTGCATCATTTTCATTCGCAAACAACCGCTTGAACCTTGGTATGATTGGAAGATACCATAACACTTTTGTAGGCCCCTTATTTGACTTGTACCTTGGGGTTTCACATTTCGGAAAATTCTGCTCCTCTTCAAACTCTTTTCTATACAATACGCAATCATTCGGGCATGCATGGATCTTTTTGTACTCCATCCCCAGTGGACAAAGTATTTTCTTAGCATCATAGTATCGATGCGGCAACACATTATCATCCGGAAGCATGTCCTTAAAAGCCTCAAGCATTTCGAAAAACTCTTGTCGCTCCATCCATGACATGCCTTCAAGCTTACCAATTTCAATACAGCATTCAACAATCGGTATTTTTTACACCCACGGTATAGAGGGGTCTCGCATGTTGCATATATTACCATATGCATGTGATTGATGAAAAGCCTCTTCTCCTACATCACGGATAATGTCCTCATGTGATCATCCATATACGTGTCATTATCATCAAAGGCCACTTCCCTATGTTGAGACCCACTTGGTATTTTTTCACCATGCCATACCCATACTTGTATAAGTCTTACAAATTCCTTCACAAATTAAATGTGTGTGTATAACTTCAGGACTTAGTCGCCTCTCATTCAAACATTTTACACAAGGGCAATAAAACTTCCCGCCCTCAGCATGGGCATTTTGTTTAGCTAATTTTATAAAGTCCCTCACCCCATTCTGATATTCAACACTCGTCTGTTTAGCATTTATCCAACTGTGATCCATAGTAGAATTCCTATATATATAGACGGAAAGATTTAACATACATATATATGCTCAAATGTCGGTTATGTCTTTTTTTTCCTTTTTTTTTCGGATA
This sequence comes from Acacia acuminata, assembly GCA_019022655.1. NCBI lineage: Eukaryota > Viridiplantae > Streptophyta > Magnoliopsida > Fabales > Fabaceae > Acacia > Acacia acuminata. The sequence goes on from JAFJYI010000235.1 coordinate 538,134, forward strand.
AACTTGCTCATTAAATGCGAACGAAGAATCACTTTTGGTCATAAATGTATCGCAGTTGAATCCAAGAACCAAAATAAATGCATGACGAGGAAATTAAATGCATCGCATGAAGGTCTTGTGGACTCACCCGTAGCATATAAATTCAAATGCGTTTGCTTAGTCTTTCTTCTCCCGCCATGAACGTTCATGTTGCAGACAGTAAGAGTAACCTAAAAACATTTATTGGTCAGTTGGGTAGGTCTAAAGTGCAATTATAATCTTCAAAATACAATATCCATTAACAACACGAAACCCACAAGAACATTTGATCGATTTCGCTCAACCCGGGAAAAACCCGAACGATGAGCGGGGAAAATCATAAAGTTATATAACCGAAACACCTCTTACGGCTTGGCCTATAGACATTTAGCTAAGGAACCAGAAAGTGATTGTCGAGAGAGCAACGCGAACCAGGACGAAGTGGCGACGTAACCCGAGTAACACTTTAGGCGCGACAAGAGAAGTTCGAGAGGGAAAATTAATATTCCGCGCGACAAAGCGAGACATGTTTTATATTTTGGATTTTATTAAGACCGGAGTTTTATAATACTCCGAACCTAAATTGAGACAATTAAACCGGTTCATTAAAAAGTAGACGGTTCTATATATAAAATATTTTAAGACCGCCGTTTTATAATACTCCGGTCCTAAAATTCCTCGTTTTTTGTGATTTCTAAAAAGGATTTGGCGAGCGCAAAGAACTAAATGAATAAAAATTAAAGGAAAACTGGAGTTTCTTTAATTACATATATTACTTGCATATGCACGTACACAAGAAAAAATACAAAAGAAAAACAAGCAGAAAATTATCAAAAACAAGAATCGACTAAACATCTCCTAAAGCTTATTATCCTCCAAAGCCTTGGCGATTTCGGCGTGAACAAGCATTAATTTCCCAGGAGATCAGCAAGTTTTGTCTTACTCGAATCGGCTACAATGCTTCATTAGAGGAAAGAGGAGAGGGTCGTAGTAGTCGCGGTGGGGCCAAGAGGTTGGAGAGGGGAGCGGGAACCTCTTCATCATCCGAAGAAATAACAATGGGTCCAACGACCCAAGACTCTTGTCACAATAGGACGGACTCTCGATGGAGGAGGCACACCGTATAACGATCGACGGAAGGCACGAGCATCACAACTAAGAGCACCCTTACGAGCGGTTCTCTTATATCTAACCATGGTTTGAGCAGTTGGGGTAGAGAGGTATGAGGAGTTAATTAATAAAGGCAGAGAGCTGTTCTCAAATAGCCACGTACGTAGTTTGGAGTTACGAGGTAGTGAGGAATTAATAAGGAGTTATAGGTACGCGGTATAAAATTCCATTATTTAATATTTTTGCAATTCATTTTATTTTAAGACCGACATTTTTTAAAATATCCGATCCTAAAAGTCTAAATTACTTTTAAGACTGACCTTTTATCATTAACCCGGTACTTATAGGTATGCGGTATAAAATTCTATTATTTATTTTTTTTAAGACCGATCTTTTATAATAAGTCCGGTCTTAAAAGTCTTACTTTTAAGACCGACCTTTTATCATTTACCGTACTTACACACATTGTTCAAATGAATGATGCGAGTCTCTTCGGCTTCCAGATAAACTTCCCAACTAGGCGTCTCCTCGTATTCGATGAACAATGCGTCTCCTCATTAAAGTTTCCGGCGTTTCACATTATTCAGGATAGGTTCTCTATTTAAACCCGTTGTTACTGTACTTTCTTCACATTCTTCTCCCCTAGGTCCTCCGTTTCCTCCTCCTCCTCTTCAACCTCAGCCCCCCACCGTAATGGCTGCTCCCCAGTCCTCCGTTTCCTCCTCTCCTCTTCAACCTCAGCCCCCTCCGCCACCTCCTCCAAATCCGACCGTGAAGCGGTTGGTGCGATCAACAGTGGCCGCGTCGATCAAATCGATCGACATTTGGGCCAATTGGTTCAGCTTGCTCATACCATGAACAACAAGTTGAACATGGTACTCCATGCCAATGACGTGAAGTACGATCCCGCTGAAGACGACTCCGACAACTCCGACGACTCCGACGCCCCCTCCCTCTCCGACTACGAGAGGGATTAGTTTTTTTTTTCTTTTTTTATTTGTTTTTTATTTTGTGATCGCTGCCCCTATAGGGAAGTGTAAAAAAATTAGTAAATAAAATATTTTTAAATTTTGTTCTTGTACGAGTTTAGTAGTTTATCCATTATCTAAACCTGGAAAGCAATAAACAAGGCAACTATGAAGGATGGATAATGGCGAGACTAAAAAACCTAAAATAAAAGAACGAAGACTTTTAGTTAGTAAATCGACGGTCCTAAAAACACTGCCATTTTTTGTCGCTTTGGTTTCCATATCCGATTGCCTCTTGTCCTTTTCATTATCGTCTTTCTTTTTCCGACAAAAAGGAAACAAACAAAACATTGTCCTCGTGTAAATCAACAATAGAAATTCACGAATACGTTAAGAACATACAAAAAAAGGATCTTTTACCTTATTCGAATAAGAACAAACAAAGTGACTATTCTTCTCAAGATTGGACCTTCGTTATCGTCGGTTTTACCTCCCCATGTTTGAAACAAAGTGTCCTTTTCATTATCTTCCTTCTTTTTCGACAAAAAGACAAAAGACAAAATAAAAGGGACACCGATAATGCTGCTCAACACATGGAAAGGTAAAAACGACGATAATGAAGGACCTAGCTTGGCAGACGCCGAGAACCTCGGTTGTCTTCAACCCTATCCATTTAATTTGTCTCGAAAATAGGTATTTAAAGGTGAGTGACTTTTAAGATCGCACAAATAAAAACATACGGTCCTAAAAGTTAAGCGGACTTGTAAGCAAAAGACTTTTAAGACCGATTATTTATAATAATACGGTCCTAAAAGTTAAGCTGGCTTTTAAGAGTGACTTTTAAGACCGCCTTTTATAATACGTCCAGGACCTAAAAGTTCATGCGGACTTTTAAGCTTTTTAGGAGCGGACACTAAAGCAATATACGGTCCTAAAAGTCTCATACTTTTAACACCGAAGACTTTTAGGACCTTTAAGACCGGACTTCTGTTGTTAATGAACGGTCCTAAAAGTCTCAAATTTCAAACACTAAATTAAATAGCTATATCCACCATCCAATAATACATTCGAAACCCAAAATGGACACAAGAAAATTGTTTGAAAAATTAACTAAATTTATTTATTGAATTTTACATTGCCTATGTATATTTACAAATGAATTGTTCAAAAAAATAAACAAATTTACAAAAGATCGATTATTGTTGCTACGGGAATATACTTACAAATGAATTTAGGACATTAATTATTGTCCTTTTTGTGACTCTAAGATCAGACCATACTGAGATATTCACAAAACACATTGCGTATGTGCTCCAGTTCATCATGAGAAAAGGGAGTAGTGCATTGAAACATCGTAACATCAAAGACAAGAATGAATTAACTTGCGTGCATATTTCATTTGTAACGAGTAAGCTAAACTGAATTAACTTGCATAATATGTAACATCAAATACATTTACCTTTGAAGTTAATTTAGTATCCCCTCGCGTGGTAATATCATACATGTGTTTCATGATGTACTGGCCACATAAGTTGGACGCCGGTGGTTGCCGACGGGTCTAAAAAGAACAAGAAATATAGATAAGAGCATATATATATATATATATAGCTTAATGACCAAGTTCACAAGGTAGTGTGCTACAAATATTGTACCAACCTCGGTGCATGTACCATATGGGGTTGTCCGAGTACCACGCCTTTTCTTTTCTACTCTTTGGAAGGTCCTCATGGCACTATCATCAAAATCACAAATTTATCAATGATTGATTCGAAAATTCACAAGCAGAGATTTCGAGACAAGAGAATCAAAATGACATGCTTACTCGTTAATGGTCGCACCAACGTAGGCAATGGCTCACCGTGAGTGGAGCATAAGAAGATAACTTTATGCTCCTCCATGCACATGAGGACCAAGCTGCCATTGGCGGCTGAAAATTCACAGCAGTAAACTATACTCAGTGATATATGTAGCAGAATTAAGTGAATTGCGGACAAGATTTTTGATATGTACCTATGGAAGAATGGCAAAAAGTACAACTTTCTTCTCACTTCACACAACCTCTTTGATATGTACTTGTCTCTCCTCCATGGATGTTTGACTTGAATAGACGGGCACAAGAATCCAAAATCGTTGATCCCGCCCTTTTGAACCAATTCATGATGCAAGAACCTACAATAATGACATCGATCGGGGAATTAGTATATATGTATGTATTTCTAAACGATGCATTTAAATTATGTACTCATAGATAGAAGATACTTACTTCATAAAAATTTGAACAACTGCATCAGTAAGCTCCTGTCGAGGAAGCAGCAGGGACTCAACATCAACGGTGTCAACTTGAACGGGATGAGTATGAGGGACGCCTACTACTTCATTGGGAGGCCACGATTTATCCTTAAAATATCCACTCTTCATCAGATCGGATATTTTTTCCCTGGCAGCAGCCAACTTAGCAGTAGGGGATAGAGCTTGAGGAGGGGATGGAGCTTGAGGAGGGGATGGAACTTGAGGAGGAGGGGTTGAAGCTTCAGGAGCATTAGAGACATGTACAAGCATCACTGGCCAAGGGATGAAGGTTCCCTTGACATCACTCACAAGCTTCGGCTCATCGGTTTGGAGAGGAGCGGTGCATCAATGATCACCTTTTCAACGACACTCGACTTCATCATCGGGCATTTGTTGGTGGTGTACGGTTGATCCCAAGTTGTGAACAGTCCCTTTTGCAACCAATAATCGTCCATCATGATGATCGGGATCCTCCACATAAAGGTCACAAGGTTGCTCGATCGTCCAACAATGCAGCTCCCTCTAGTGCTCTCTTTGCACACGGTTGCGGGTGAGTGTGTGAAGGAACACTGGTCTCACGGACAATTGCTCAAAAGCGGCCTCATCGACTCGGTTCCTCCCTCATCCGGCTCATCGGGATTGAAACATTCCGATCATTGAAGCTTCTTTAGCGGTGTACGTCACGGTCCATCTCCTCCCCGGTAACCATACTTTGTCTATGGCGTTTGGATGTACCAAATACTTGCTTTATGCCTACCCGTCCTCCAATCCCCCTTACACGCCCCGGGTGATCCGGTTTTTCGGTCACAACGGTCAGAACATCATTCCTCCCATCCGACACAAAAGATCCCTCTCGCTTCTTTCTTTTTAAGATCTTCTTGTAAGATACGAGATAACGAGAAGCTTAGTAATGAAACATGTTTAGTAACTAAAAAATAACAATAACGATACTTACAATTCTTTCGGCAACTAGACGAGTTTGTTCACTCGTGTAGGCGCCGCTTGACTTTTGCCGAATATGCAACCACAACTCCTCGCGACGTATTGGAGATGGAGGAGCATGTATGTGAAGGATTGGATTCGCTTCATCATCCAATCTCTTCCGCTTGGCCGCCATCAAATCTTTTTTCGGCCTTTTGATATCCGCCACGAGAAGCCCTATGAGGGCAATCATTCTTTCTACCTATCTCCTGTGCTTGTTCCCTTCTTTTCGTGAATTAGGATTGAAAACATCTATTAATTATGAATTCCGATACATGCATGTCACTAACGAAATTAGAGAACTTTTGCTTCATATGAACGTCAATCAAAAAAGTAGTCAAATTCTTCACTTCATCAAGTTTCAACATTTTATTTAAGGAAGATGTAGAATTGTAGAAGAAATTGGAGCTATGTTTTGTAGTGCTAGCTAGATAGATAGGTTAAGAAACAAAAGAGAATTATGCTTACGAATAATACAAACTTGATCCTTTTTAAGGCATCCAGTGGGATCAGCGTCCCTTTAGATAGTAAGAATTGGGTATATAAAGTTTCCCCCTTTTAAGACTATTCATTTCCTCCTTTGCAAGACAAACCATTACACAATTAATACCTTCTCATCAGTAATTTACCTTTTCGGGGTTGACATATCGGACTTGCATAGACAAAGGCGAGGAAATGTATACTTCTATTCACACACCGAACCATTATATAACTAACAGGATTAGATGAACACAATAATATTCACATATCTGCACAGGTTAATAAGCAAACAAAAGGGAAAACAAAACTAAATATAAACTCACCAAAGCTTCAAGAGTGGTCCGCGGAAGAACAAATTGTCGCCAAATTCGTTCATCAATAAATGTGTAAACTTCCCAAGGATATTTGGCAGGCGGAACATCGGAGAAAATATACGTGTTAGCGAGAAAGGTCTTAAACTTCCTCCACCGATCAGCACAATAAGACAATGTCTTGTCTTTCAACTTCTGACAGTCAGGGACAGTGTATGTAACCCGGATAGTCTCCCAAATAGGATCCTTTACATTCTTAGAGTCCACACTTTTCTACTCATCTGTCAAGATGCTAACCTTGGTGCGTGCTAGACAGTGACAAAACTATTATATTTGCTTTTATTAGGACCGACGGGTTCCAACCTTTCATCAAACTGAATCTCGAGCTTTGACCGGAAGTCCGAGTTAGGGTTACATCCATCATTCGTGTGCCTCTTCTACCACGGTGTGCAGGGCGATTACGAGCCTCATTGTGAGATGAAGAGGGTTCGTTCTGACTCACACCAGTCACACCAGTAACTGGCGTTGCCGGAACACGAATAGAATCATTTTCACCGTTCATTTTCGAGACAGGGGAAGAGAGGAATACCGAGCAAATGAGAGAGTAACGGGGGCTGATGGTACGTGGGCGAGGAAGAGAGGTAATGCAAACGGGAAGGGTTTCGGAACGTGAAATGAGGTTCTCGAGTAACAAAAGCTTTCGCGTGAAGAAATGTATATCTTGCGTTGATTTTTAAGACCGGATGCAAAAGAGACGGTCTTAATATTTACATTAATCGGTCATATTAAAAGTCCGATCTTAAAAGTTTAACCTTTAAGACCGTTCCTTGTAAAAGGCCGGTCTTAATATTAATGAACTTTTTTCGTACCGGAAGTATCATATGTCCGGTCTTAAAAGAAAACTTTTAAGACCGTCTTTTTGATAAGTTCGGTCTTAAAAATTTAGACTTTTTATATTTATATTTTTCCTTATTATGTTTTACCGCAGAAAATATAAGTACGGCCATATGAGATATATTTAGTAAGTAATTGAAATTTCAATTCAATTTTTAAGACCGGTTGTTTTTTAGTCGGTCTCAATAATGTTTTTAAGAGCGGTGAGAAATTGGTCCGGTGCAAGAAGTTCTTTATATTTACCGAACTGCCACCGGTCATTCCTTTAAGACCGGGGTGTCGATTCTCCGCTCTAAATGAGGCGGTCTTAAAGCCCTTTTTTGCACTAGTGGAAGTCCCATAGATACTACCTAGCCTACATCCACAACCATAATAAAACATAACATACAAGAGCCACATAGAGTATGCAAGTTTACAGTTACTACCTGGCACTTCTTGAAATCGATGAAATTTCCTCTTAGTGATGGGGATGCGCTCTACACGTGACAATATCCTAGATACAGCCAACCACCAAGCTATTAATCACACATTCAAGCTTTACTTCAAGCTTCATGAAATTCGCACAACACCAGAATTTCCAGAATTTCTGACCTAACTTCGCCGATTTTTAATAAATTGTAAAAAAATCATTTTGACATGGTATCAGTGGCCTTAGAACCCTTGGTATGTATATTTTATATGAAAAATAGTTACCCAAGTTATCTGGGTTCAAAACTCATCCTTTTTCCCAAATACTAGCCACTGGTCTGAGAGAAAAGTCCAGTTTTTAGGTCATTTTCAACTTAAAATATCTCTTGGTTGGCAACTCCAAATGACACAAAATATTATATCACAGTCATCCTCAGGATGTCTACTTTCACCATGAAAAATTTCAAAGCAATCAGATTCCATTTACGACCTCAAAACTACCGATTAAGCTTCGCTGCCCAAATACCGAAAGAACCGATAGATTTTCGTATAAGAAAGACTTAAGGTTTTCAGAGTTCCAAACGAAGTGATCCAACTTAAGAAAAAATCCTATTGGACTTGTGTGGACCCAGATCATCAGTCCTTTCCCCAAATGGTATGATTTTGTCACATGATAGAAAAAGAAAAAGGAGAAGTAATGCTTTTTATCCAATGTCTAACACTCTTGTTATTATTATACAATGTCTCTCTTTTGTCATTACATTATTTAAATATGGGTATGGAAGTCTTTTTTTATCTATTCCACTATTTAAATATGGGTATGGAAGTCTTTTTTTATCTATTCCATTCACTTCCTCAATCTATTTCCTTATATATCTGATAATTACGTGTATCAATTGGCTCAGAATATTATTGGAAAAAATTTCAAGGATTGCAATTTATTTCTTGGAATAATTACTTCATGAAATTGTTTCAAAATTAAAGAACCCACGGGTGGAGTTCACTATGCAGGTACCCTATTTTCCAAACACTTGGCAATCTAGGATGACGAAAAATTTATCTCACTAAAGGGTTAAAAGGAATATATTGAAGAACAAAAATATAACATTAAATCTACAAAACCTTAACGAGTACACAAAACTCAAAATTACTAACCTCAACTGAATATATGTTTGTCTGTCCAGCAGTGTCCTTCTCAAACATAACCTGTCCAGCCTTGCTTCTTAGGTGGATATGCACCCACCACTTTGGTCTTATCCCCTGCTAACCACTCCACACTGATCTTCCCAACCTATAGTCACCATCGACAGAAATGTTATCATCTTTCGAAATCCACATTTTATGTGTTCAGTTGAGTCAATCACATCCAGATTGTTAAAAATCATAAACGACAAATACCACAAGGACATGAAGCTTTCTGCTATCTTTTGTTTTTTTGTTCTTGTTTTTAGTGAAAGCTTTCTGTTATCTTTCATTATGAGTTGATAGTCATGACAGTGGAAAGACCAACAGGATTGGGATGCAGTTATACATAAAAGAAAGCAATAATTGGGAGCACATGGTGCAAGCTTAAAGGCTTAACTGACATTGATCAAGCATTAATAATGTAAAGGATGTGTCTAAGCCTGTCAACAGTCAAAGAATTTTCTATATCTATCTAGTAAATCAATAAATAAATCTCAGAAACTTCAACAATGTCCCAATAACTAACAATTAGAAAGCTCTTAGTCTCCTCCTTGAGAAATAATCCTCCACAAAACCCGATTATGCAGTATAAATCATAGAAAATCCATTGAAAAATATCACCTACTCTGTTTAAGTGAGTTTATGCACAAAAACTCAATTTAATTAGACTATTCATGCTTTTGTAATTTCCACAGAAATGCAGTTTTGAGATACAGCCTCTAGATGCTTCCTATTGTTCATCATCATCATAATTAAAATATTTGCAGTACTTCTATTGGCCATCCCGGTTCACATCAATTATCAACAGTCTGCTTATGTCCATAATAGCATATGAAAAGGAACAAACATATTTACGTTGCTGCCAAGGGAAACAATAGTAGAGGTTAAAAAAAGAAGTAGTCAGTCTGCAATATGCATTGCCTTATTACAAGAAAATTAACCTTACAACAACGTGAAAAGAGCATGGCCAGCATAAATCAGAACACCATTTACATCAGTGATCCTTTTTATAATCTAACGTATCATGCCTGTCTTGACAACCAATAATGACAACATTCACCCTCTTAAACCCTGATAAAGAGTTCCAAAACAAAATTAAAGTGTTACTAAGCAAAATCAAAGTCAATTGCAAGGCTTCCTAATGACTTAAATGTCACTTTAACCTTGATTGAATAAACAAAAACAAATATATCTAGCCTTGATAATTCCTACAGGCATTTTCTTTGAATCAAAAACTACCTAGAAAAGCAGGTCCAAAAATAGCTTAAGCAGATTTCAAAGCCTCATTAGACGTGAACATGCATTTTACCCATAATTAAATCAACGGATATATCTAACAAAAAGTTATCGAATATGACAATATATAAACATGATAATCCTAAAAGCATTCTCTCTGAAGATAAATCCCAACAAGTATTGTGTCTGGTACCAAATACTAGCTCAGAGAAAAGGTAACCAAGGTTAATGACACTTCAAATTTTCATCGCAGGTTTACAGGCATTTTTATTTTAGTTTATCCTCAATTAATATATCCCATGAGTGCGTTCTAACAAATTCCCCACACGCATGAGAAAAAAAAAAAGCAGAAAAGCCCAAAAACTTAATAAAAGGGTAAGATCACCACTTCATTCATCTGAATAGGAATGAAAACCAAAGATTATGAAAATTTTGAAGTCACTTCCTTTTCGGAGGTAGGTGCAAGTTTTAATCGAGAGATACTCATTTAATTTTAACCGCCTGCCACATCTACCCTGGTCATCTTATAATTAAAATCCGCACCTAAACACCAGCCTGTTACCAGCAACATGAAAATAAATAATGAATATGTTTCGTGTTATTAACATCGTTGTTACTTTTACTTCCTTTTATAATGTTTATAGTTATTTTTACATCCAAAACAAGGTTAAGGGTATTTTGACATATTAACCCTATATTTAATTTTAAAGATTAATTTAGAGGAAATATGAAAAATATAATAAACCGCATAAATATTGTGGAAGAAATCACAAAAAGCCCACTAGACGGTTGATAACTAATCCATATCCGTGACTCATTTATTGACCAAACAACCTTACTCATCCATTAAAGCTTGATGGGTCCATTAACTATTTTCCAAGGGAGTTGATAAGGTCAGATATATAATTGAAATCGAATTTGGATGAGAGTGTTCTTGATTAAATGTAATTAATTTTAAAATTGATGTATATGGGTTTGGTTGAACATGAGTCGTTGTTTCTTCGGAACGCTTATATAATGATCCAAAATATTTGAAAATGCATTTCACGGTATTAGAGGCTAGGGTGTATATGTTCATTAATAATTTTCATAATCGACCTGTGTTAAGTAACACAAGTGAGTTATTATATATCAAATACCACAACATTGTTCGGGAAACCAACAAATTAACAACTACACTTTGATAGGAATAGCTCTTAGAGGTTGAGCCTTATGCAATGTAAAACCATAGTTTTGACTCATATCCATGTCCTCTGGCTTTAGCCCACCAGGGAAAATCCAATCAAAGTGATATATAAGAGAGGCCAATATAAGACCAAGTTCCCTAGAAGAAAGGGGCAAGCCAGGGCAAATCCTCCTTCCAGCACCAAATGGAATAAACTCAAAATCTGTACCCTTAAAATCAATCTTGCTTTCCAAGAACCTCTCAGGGAGAAATGAATTATGGTCATCCCATATGCTCGCGTCTCTTCCCATTGCCCACGCATTTGCTAGTATCTGTGCATTTTTTGGCACTAAAAAACCACATAACTCTACATCACAATTTGCCTTGTGGGGTACTAGAAGTGGTGCTGGTGGGTGCAGTCGTAAGGTCTCTTTTATTACAGCTTGTATGAAAGGTAAGTTTGAGACCATGGACTCTTCAAGTTTCACAGTACTCTTTCCAATAACTTGTTGGAGTTCAGTTCTTGATTTTGCCATTTTATTTGGATTTCGTATTAGTTCTGCCATTGCCCATTCGAGTGTGCTAGATGTTGTGTCTATCCCTGCCACAAATAAATCCTGAAAAATCATGCAATAATGATCAAGATATGTTGGTGTCACCTACAAAAGCAGAACAATATAGTTCAAGTCGAGTTCGAAGACACTATCTTAGGAGATATTCCACAACTCCTCAAAAAATTTCAAAATGCATTAACAAAATACTCTTCCTACAGTAGGAACATAACATAGTAACTTTAGAGAAGAGAGAGAAGTGGAGCTCGGGATAGTGCTCGATGTCACTTGACCTCAGAGCCTTTATCCTCTATTCTACTAAGCTTACATTGTAGATTGCCTTTTATAGGCAGAAGAAGTTTGACTGTTAAGCAATGGTAATGGCTATTAAAGACAGCTTAATGACTGTATTTTTTTTTTTTTTTTTTTTAAAAGACAGCTTAGTGACAATGAAAATGATAGGTACAAAACCTGGATGATTGGTGGTTTAATGTAATGAAGATATTACAAAGTGAATTATTTTCAAAGTGAGTTAAAAAACAAAAACAAAAACAAAAAACAGAGAGTTTTATGTCACTTTATTTTGAAGAAGAAATATTCAAATTAAATTTAAAGAATTATACTCACTATGAATAAATGAAGAACATCAGCGCGGCTCAATTGTGAAGATTCATCTTGGAGGATATCGAGAAATGAATCCAACACGTCATTGCAATCTTTAGACTTCATGTTCGAACCTCTGAAACTCAATCTCTCTTCCAAAATATCATTAAAAAGATCAAATAACTTTTTAAAGTAACCTCCCAACCTTGCTCGAATGCCTTGCGGATCTAGAAAACTCAAAACAGGAAAAAGATCAGAAACATTAGCCCTTCCAATTTCATCGGTTATCCCAATCACCACCTTCTTAAAATCCTGAGTCTTTTCAGAGCCATAACAAGCAAAATCCATAGAGAAAAGCATGTTGGATATTGTATTGAGAACGTGGGTAAAGCGGCCTCGGCGAGATCTACCTCGCCTTTAATGGAATATTCATGGATGTGATTGATCAAGTCCTCAACCTTTCTTTGGCGTAGAAACCGGGTGGAATCAAGTCTCACGGTGGAGAATAGTTCTATAACACAAGCTCGTCTAAGGGCTCTCCACTGAGGCGAAATAGGAAGCCATCCCACGGAGAATCTGTAGTGGTCGAGGGCTCGAGCACTGTCGGGGACGGTTCGACTAGAGAAGTCTAGGTCATGTTTGTGAAAAGCTTCTTCGGCTATTTTTGGAGAAGAGATAATTATGGTGGTTCTTGTGCCTAACTTGAGTGACATAATGGGTCCATAAAATTTGGAGAGGTCAGTTATAGACAAGAGAGGGATGGAGCCGAGCTGTAAGATGTTTCCAATGATAGGGTAGGGACGAGGCCCTGGTGGGAAGTTGAGTTTGTGGGATTTGTTAGAAACACGTTTGAAGAATATGAGGTAGATGAGAAAGGATGCAAAGAGAACGCAAGTTAGAATGAGGATTTGAGTTGGGTTTTCCATGGTTTCTTTCGTTCTTTCCCTATGGCTATCACTACTCTATTTAAAGAAGTAACTACTTTGAAGTAAGTTGTCTCATTTCTAGAATTATGGGCATGCATAGTTTAATCTGGGAACTCCAGATTAACTAATTTGATTGAGCGGTTGAAATTTAATTTGATTTGATTTTTTATTTATATAATGCTCTTTGAAACTATGAAAACATCTTGTACAAAGAATACCTTTTATAAGACATCTTATAAATTGGAACACAGGCCTCAGTATTATCTTGTTTCATCAGTAAAGATGACAATTCAAATTAAAATTCTTCTATTACGGTCAAACTCAATATATTAAAACCATCAATAAGGTGCATCCAAGATGCATGTGTGTTGATTTTCTTCTGTAAAGTTGGCAGTTGATGTGTTCCACCAGGACTTTTCTACCTCCACAGTATAGCCACGTAGAGAAATTCATGCTTATTTACCTATTTACCCCTAAAATTAATGTTTAAATGTGATTCTATGTATTTCTTCCTCCTTCAAAACTTTATTGATAGGGATAAAATTTGGAAAAAAGTTTTAATTTAACACATTTAATAATTTAACCACCATTTTTTTTAGTTCTGGTGGGGTAGTTGAAAGAGATTATATTTTGGATTCAATGGAGTAATCTATTTTACCGAGTGCAAGTTGAAGACTTCAAACAGATCATTATTGATACATACACGCAAATTGAGTGGATTGGATGTTAAACCTTGTGCATTTGGTGTCTTCACTTATGATCGACAACTATATGTTCAGTGAGATCTGTGGAATTTATTAATGTCTTAGATTTAAAGTTTTTATTTTATACTAACTTTTAAAATGTAATTTTGGTTGAAAATGTGGCACTTTTAAAATGATATAATATTATTTTATTTTTTGATAACATATTAAATTGATCTTCATACTTTAACAAAAATAATAAATTAAATTAAATTAAATTTCAACCCTCAATCAAATTATTTAATCATTCTAGAAATGAGACAACTTAGTTCAAAGTAGTTATTACCTCAGACAATTTGAATTGTCATATTTACTGATGACAATCTAATACTGCCTCTGTTCCAATTTATAAGATGTCTTATAAAAGGTATTCTTGATATAAGATGTTTTGATAGTTTCAAAGAGCTATATGGGTGTGCGTGTGTGGGTGCTCACTCACACAGTATATTTTGTTGGCACACACAACAGTCCCTCTCTCGATTGCCTTCACTCAATGTTGTCGTATTCCGAATAATTTACTTTCATATATTATAAATATAGACAAAAACACACAGTACAAAGACAGAAAAATTACAAGTATAAACTTGAAAATTTATAATTCACAGTAGCACATATCGTATGCAACAAATTTTAAATATAGGTTATATGTGTGTGTATGCACCTTTTTTTTTTTTTTTTTTTTTTTTGTTGAAATATTTGGCTGATTGGTGGAGGTTTCACTGCATTTGATTTTTTTTTTTTTTTTTTTTTTTTTTTTTTTTTTTTTTGAAAGAAAAATTGAATTAACAAGTAAGGATGATGTGTTGCAATATGATTAATTTATTAATGTGCGTCTCACCTTAGATGTTTATGTCAAATTAAACAACTTTTTAGGGATAATTTCATAAATTCAAGTTATAATTGAACTCATCAAAAATATGTCATGGTCTTATAATAAATCATTTTAATCTCTGAAAAGCGTACGTCATTTCTCCAATTAATTTTCTGATTGGCTGTTTTTCGCCAATACTAACACATACTCTCTCTTTCTTTCCCAATTTTCTTTTTCCACCTTTTAAAAAAGCAGCACACCCACTCTAACGCACATGTAAAAATGGAAAAATGAGCAGCAAAAAAAAAAAAGTAATGAATTAATAAAAAAATAATTTTACAGATAAAAAACCCAATTTTGATTCTAGAAAAAATTAATTAATAAGATAATTATTATTCAGTAATATTTACAAGTTGTCTGGCAAATATCACATAGTCAGAAATTGTGGACTCAACTATGGTGTATTGCACGCAGTATCAAATAAGCTTACATGTTTCACGGCATATGGAATACAAGTGTCAATATATATGTGTGTGTATTATATTTAGTTGATATATTTATATATAAAAATATGTAAAAAATGTGTATGTGGAATCGTGTTTGTCTTTGGCATCGACTTTGATTCCCATTTAAAAGGATAAGGCAAGCTTGCCGGCATGGACTTGCAATGCTTAGAATATGTCAAAAATTTTGTAATATATGAAAAGTGTGGTGAGACCTAGCTTTGAAGTCAATTGGTATGAAATAAGGAAGGGAAGAGGAAGATAAAGGAGGGCGAGGAGGAGAGAAATTTAAAAGAGGGAGGAAGCTGAAAAATACGGATTCAATCAATCAAATTTGCTTACGTACATGACTATTTATAAAATTTTAGAAATATTTAAATAATAAATCAAAACCCCAACTCTAATATTTAAAGATAAAATAATAAAGACAATCCCATGATAATAAAGATAATCTAGATATTCATATGGAAGTGTGTGTAATATATCCTATTTATTTTGATAATGAAAAATAATAAACAATAAATTGATAAAAACAGATTTTTAAAAAATAAAAAATAAAATTCTAAATCATGTATATAGAATTGTATTAGTAGCACTTTAGCCTTTGTTTCTATTTTTTAATCTTCAATCATGAATACTATTATTCAATGAAAATATTTCTCAAAAGTCATTCTTAATTGATTTAATTTGGGGTTAATTAAGTATCAATTTTGCCCCAAAAGTACATGCGGAGGACCAATTTCGCCACGAAAGTACACGTGGAGGACCAATTTTGCCCTGGAAGTTTGTTTGAGAGCAGTGTTGCCCTGGAAGTCTTAAAACATAGCAATGTTATACCTCCGTTAGGGCTCCGTTAACAACCCTAACGGTCAACGTTAGTTGAACCCGTTATGCTTATATAGATTATCGACGTGGCATCTTTGTCACTTTTTTTTTTTAATGGATTAAGTAGCAATTTTTTCCCAGAAGTACACGCCCAGGAGCAATGTTGCCCTAAAAGTTTCTTTTTGGTTCAATGTTACCCCGGAAGTCTAAAAACATAGCAATGTTGCCCCTTTGTTAAGAGCCCTAATGGTCAAATGTCAATTCGGTCTTATAATTAAGATCGGAGGTACTATGATTAAGTAGCTTATTTAGTTTTCTTAATTTCTCCAAAAAAAAGTCAATCCAGTCTTATAGTTATAATTATGACAGGAGGGAGTAGAGGTGGCAATTTATCTTTATTTTTTTATTTTTAAAAAAGTAAACACATGCCTATTCCTTCTTCCCTATAATGTCCTCCATCGCAGGCATTCCCCAATCAAACAATAATCACTCGCCTGTAGAATTTGTCCAGAAATAATGTTTCAAACAAAAAACTAAGAACGAATTGTCCAAACAGAAGTTCAAACGAGTATGTTGTAGGCAATTCAAACTTTCGACGTGGAGTTAGGTTGAGGTGTTCTCTACCTTTAAGTCTCAAAGGAGAGTTTGCTGCAATACAAGGAAAATTGAAAATAAAAAAAGGAGGAAAGGAAGAAGATTTATAGACACACTCTTAATGGAACAATCCATTGTGGGGGAACTAACGTTTGACCGTTAAAGTTGTTAACAGAGGAGCAGCATTGCTATATTGTTAGACTTCTGAGGCAACGTTGAGCCAAAAAAAAAAAAAATCATGGCAACATTGCTCCTGGGCGTTCACTTCCGAGGCAAAATTGCTATTTAACCTATAAAAAAAAGTAACAAGGACACCATGTAGACAATCCACGTCAGCATAACGAAGTCAACTAACGTTGGCAGTTAGGGTTGTTAACGGAGCCCTAACGGAGGGGTAACATTGCTATGTTTTGAGACTTTCGGAGCGCATTGCTCTCAAAAAACTTCTAGAGCAAAATTGGTCCTCCACGTGTACTTCTAGGGCAAAAATGGTCTTTAACCCTTTAATTTAATTTGAATCATTCCATCGCTTTTTTTTTCCCAAATTTAATTAAGCGCAAGCTTTTGCCAGTTGAGCAGCAATGCACCTGTGTATTTTATTACAAAATTATAAATATAATACTTGTCATACATAGTCAATTATATATAATATTCTATTAATGAAATAATTTTTATATATGTATTATAAGTTTTAATATAAATTTATTTTAAATTTAAATCTTAAATAAATTTTAGTAGATATAAATTTTTCAAAATTAAAATTCTTTAATAAAAATTAATTAATAACTAATATTTTAACATAAAATTATTAAGAAAATTAAAAAAATTGAATTAACATTAATTATTAACTAATATTATAACTAATATTAACATTAATTATGCAACAACAAGCACCATGCTCCTTCTATCAAGCAAATCCAGATCACAACAAGATCTTGAACTCAACGCCATATACCATTGTATATTTCCCTTCGGACCGTGTTCTTCTCTCTTGACTGGAACATTAGTGTATTATATATATCCAGTTCTTTATTACTCACGTTAGCTTGACCAGAAACGCAGAAGCTAAGAACGCTCGTAAATCAAGGAAGGAATGAGAGAGAGAACGTGAACATATTTACTCTGTTTCGGATCCAGAAAAATGGAGGTAGGCCTTCGAGTTTCTTCCTTCTTGTTTCTATGATAAACCAACGTTGTTGTCGCTGTTATATAAGTATATTAATGCTGGATATATAAAAAAGGCACCACTTCACAAAATGGAACTGATCTGTATAAGTATATATAGTTACAGTTAGGAACTTTGCTGTCATATACACCTGTAAAGTGTTAAAAGATGATGTGTGTATGTCGGGTATATATATGTATGTGTGTTTTGGATCCAAAAAGCTCAGCTTATGTTGCATATATAGATGAAAAGAGAGCTGTCATGTATAGATGCATACATATGTTGCTGCTTTAGGAAAATAATGGGAAATTTGTGTTGTCTTGTATATGTATAAACATATACCGATGGTTTTGGAAATAATAAGAAACTTACTGTCATGAGGCGTTGTGTGTCCAAGGGAAAAGAAAGAGTTACTACCTTATACATATGATTTGAGAAAATAAAGAGGAAGTTTTGGCTCGTTTCTCACTTCTAAAATGTCTAGATAGTCACACAAACCATCAGAAAATAAAAGAGGATGCTTAATGGGCTTGCATGCATGTCAACATTGGGATCTTTTTTAGGTTCTGTGAAGTTTCTGCTTTTACACCGAAACAAAACATGCATATGTGGTTTATGGATTTTTCTTTAGTTATAACCAAACCTAAAACCCCTATTCAGAAGTGTTGAAGTCTGGTTTAGTAATAAAAAGATCTAAGAAAGTGCCAGTGAATAGCTAAATGTGAAAAGGATAAGTTGTCTTCTCTGAAAAATTGAGTTTTGCAGTTAGAGCAATAATTTTTGAGTGAGTCAAAAGCAAGGTAAATGACCTCGTTTGAACCTGAAATTTTGTAGGTAACTAGTACACATCATGATCTTTATAGTAATTCAAAATGGAAATATGAAAAAGAAATAGAAAATCAAAATCAAATAATTTAAAAAGATACACATGAGAAGAAACTTGGAAAAAAAAAACGGAAACACATGAGATGAGAGTTATGGATAAAGAGAGAATTTTTTGATACATATGATAAATAATAATTAAAGGATGAATTAGCAAGACAATAAAAAGATCAAATAGAAACAAATGAATGATAAATAGATAGATAAATATGATAAATAAAAAATTAACTAATTAAAGGCCAAAAAAAAAAAAAAAATTGACTGAGGAATTAGCAACGTAACAAACAATCGCAACCATAAGAAATAAATAGCGCATCTAAATGAAAAACCACAAAAATATCCACTCCAATAATTTAAATAAGCACATACATGAACAATTTAAATTACTTGAAACTACTTGAAAGTCCATTATATTATAAAGTTTTGGTAATGAATAGGACAAACATGACAATAACTAATTTAAGTCGACTGTGAGAGAAAAACAGTAATTCAAAAAGAAAATATGAAAAAGAAATAGAAAATGAAAATCAAATAATTTAAATAGATACAGATGTGAAGAAACTCGTGCAAAAAAAAAAAAAAAGGGAAATAGATGAGAAGAGAGTTATAACGTCCTCCATTTTACTTAACGAAATTAAAAATTTAGGGTTGATCAACGACTAAGTAATGCTTCATTGCTTGCCAAAATATACAAAATAAATCGAGTATGCAAAATGAGCCCTAACGTGGCAATATGCAATCATCCAACGTATACCGAGAAGATGGAAGCACTATTGCCATAAGGAGTAGCCTAAGCTTCTGAAGTTTTCCCTGATGGACCCGGATGGGAATTATCACCTGGAAAAATGTGGTAACCATCAATCCAACTCATTACGAATACTAATATGTGCTAGTGAGGTGCCAGGTGGAACAATTTATATAGCAAAATATTTAAAATAATATATATAATTTGCCAATATCCGCATCACAAAATTTCATATCAGAAATTATGTATCACAGTTTTCATTAACACAATTCCCAAGATACCTCCCACCAATCCAACCGAACCGCCTTATTTCCTCCGACTAGACCCATGGGCTAAGTTACATCCATGTTACTGGTTACTCAAAAGCTCACTGGTCATGTGTTGTGGACCGGCCAAAATCCTCAGAGCACATGTCCCAGACCATGGGCCTTTTCCCCTTATTGAACATGTGGGGTGTCGTATGCCCTCATTAAACATGTGGGCCAGTCCCTCATTGAACAGGTGGGACAATAGAAAGCCAACCATCGTGCACGATGGAGGCCTCACCACGTGGTGGAATATACATTTCCTCCCAAATCAACCCTTCCCATAATTATCATGATAAATATCATTATAACAAAACTCTCAATTCTTATACATAAATAAATAAATATGTATACATTCATAATTTAAATCATAAGGTTCCGCAATGCAATTTATATCAAAAATATTCATAGTGATTTTCAGAAATACTCACAAACAACATATCAATACACATAACAAGTGGAAAGTGGTTACCTCTCGCCGTAGTTAACTACTATCACACCGCTCCTAATCCAATAGCTCAAACACACGCCAAAAATCAATCTACCACAACCAATTTACTAACCATTAATAACTTTTTCAAACTCCACATAATTAAAATTGTAATTTATAATTTCATAAAAATATACAAAATTTAATAATGAATATTATTAAAATAAAAACTGAAAATAACAATCCTTCAAATTTCAAAACTAAAATGATTAAAATCTCAATAATATCTTTATTAACCCAGAGGTTATTCCAATACGTCATCAATAATTTAAATTAGAAGTTTAATAAATATCAATTATCCTACGAATTATGTTTTATTGCATTGCATATAATGTTTCTAAAAATTCCAAAAATGTATATATGTAACTTGACTCTTTACATAGGACTTTTTCAGAATTTTTCTAATTAAACTTTGGAAATTCGTAATTAATTCTACAAAAATCTAAATGAGGTGTTTCCAAAAGCTACGTGTTCCTTAACATGTGTGCTTTCACATAAAAATAATACCAATAGCCATAAAATATTATATTATTCCCAGATTTTTAAAATGCAAACATTGTTCAGAAAACTTCCCAAAATTGTGACTCAACTTCCAAAAATCATATCTCGAGTTACAAACCTCCTTTCAAGGTGATCCAAAGCTCTTTTTAAAGATTAATATGTGTACTATCAAGACACCAAATTTCATGAAATAAATCAAAGGTTTCATATTCCAAAACCATGACAAAAGATGATGACTATTCCTGGAACATAAAAATTCGTCCAGATTTTCGGTTAAACTTCGGAAAATCATATCTCCTTTCTACACGTCCGATTTAGGTGTTCTTTGGCTTTTCGGAAAGCTTGAGATGTCTAATATTTACTGTAAAAATATCAAGGAAAAACTCAAATGTTTTCCATTTCAAAAACGAGTCCGAAATTTACTGTTCACGTCTGAAACTGACATTTTCCAGTTTTCAGTGTCTAACTTTGAAAAATCATAACTCTCAATCTACAAATCCGTTTGGGCTGAGTTTTGTCTCGTTTTAAAGGTTAAGATGCATACTATTTACTGTAAACATTTCAAGGAAAAACTCAAATTTTTGACATTCCAAAATGAAGCCCGAAATTTACTGTTCACGGGACATGCAGAAAACGTCCCAGATTTTGGCTAAACTTTCAAAAATCATATCTCTCAATCTACACGTCCTTTTTGGCTGGGTTTTGACTTGTTTTAAAGGTTGATATGTCTACTATTTACTGTAAAATTTTCATGGAAAAACACGGACGTTTTGCTATGAAACAGAAGCACACACTATGGCTCTGTTTTTGAATCCGAAAACAGAGTTGTTTTTGGTTTTCAACGTTTTCTTCCCTTAACCTACAAACCCATCGTGCATAAGCCATGGAAACAAGAAGGGAGAGGCTTAAGGAACTCACCTTGGTCATTTCTCAAGCTTGTATGCACGGTTGGTCCTTCTTCCTTCCAACTTCTCACACTCTTTCTCTTCCCTACGTTTTTCTGTTTCTGTTTCTTTCTTTCTTTCTTTCTTTCTTTTT
This sequence comes from Acacia acuminata, assembly GCA_019022655.1. Lineage (NCBI taxonomy): Eukaryota > Viridiplantae > Streptophyta > Magnoliopsida > Fabales > Fabaceae > Acacia > Acacia acuminata. The sequence goes on from JAFJYI010000235.1 coordinate 559,861, forward strand.
GAATGAGAGTTAAGAAGCAAGAACATTTATAAGGACCTAAGGGTCCAGACCAAGCAACATAGACCAAGAGAAAAGAAGGAGCGTTGGGTATATAGTGTGGATGTTGGGCTCGAGGAGGATGGAGGAGGATGTCGTTCTGAACAAAAAAAAGATCTCTGCTGCCATCTCTGTGTTTTCGTGTCCGTAGGGAAATAATGAGTTGAGAAAGCATGGGCTTTACTTTGATCTCTTGGTTACATGTTTTGACCAAAATGAGATTTACTAACGTGTTTGGTGGTGAGTGCAGAGGAAGAAAAGCAATAATAATAAAAATGATTTGCTGATGCATTTTTCCTGCTGCGTTGAGATTTTTGACAGAATGAATCATGGAATAGATATTGTGCAAATCAATAGATTGAATGGATTGGAGTATTTCAATTTGGTACATTGTTTTGGGCCAAAAGGTAAATGGGCTGAGGTTAAGTATATGAGCTAATGACTTTTGAAGGGATACTGGTATATATGTATGTTTTACTGATCTATATAAATAGTCACATGTTAAGCTTTATTTAGCTTTACTTTATCATTTTATTATAAATAACATATAATTCCATAATTTCATTATCATAAATCATAAGAAAATAAATTCCTAATTTTCCAAATAAATAATTTTTATCATTTAGCCAATTTTCAGAAATTAATTCTCATATATTATTTTCTATAATTTAGGCATAAATTATTCTTTATTTGGAATTATTCTTTTTCCCCAAAATAAATTAATGGAAAAAAAAAAACCTAAATTTTCAATAATTATTTTAAGCTAAAATTTTATAATTAATTTCCATAAAATATTCCAATTTCAAATCTCAAAATTTGGGATGTTACATTTCTGTTAATTTAAATTTCGTCCTCGAAATTTGAACTTATAACTTCGAGGCATTACTTTAGACATCTAATCTATTCCTTTCTCATGCATGCTTTCTAAGCACACAACTCATCATACCACATTCTTATTCATTCTATACCCAGGTATAGTTCTCATCTATACAAGACCCATTGGTCCATTCTCCAAGCGCTTGGTCACTCGAGACTTCTCTCGAGTTATGATCCGCCTTTTGGCTTACTCGACTACGATAACTCTGGATTTCTAGACCTACTACCTAAGGAATTACCCTCAAGCTTAGGTATCTGATTTATCACCTTGTACAGATTGAATGTTTTGCCAACCTTAAGATGTACTCTAGACATATTTATCTAAAGTTACTATGCCAATCAGCATTTTGCACAGCGCTAAACACATAGATCTCACAACACAGGGATATCGCCCCGTGCAAATTTGCATACCGGGTCTTATTTCCTTGAACCTCTGTTCGTCTATTCCGTGTCTGAGCTTCCTTAACTTTGGCTTTCATACCACCTTTATCTTGCTTAGCATGTTTGGCATTTCTTATCTAACCTACCCGGTTCAAATCTCTAGACCATTCTAACAGTTTTTTGTCCCTGTTTCAACACAATTGCCAATTGCACCGCTTTTCATTTCAATACATTGGCAAATGGCAATGACGCCATTGCTTCTTCTTTTTTTTTCCCCTATGTTATCACATATTCAACTTCAAATTTTCAAATATTTAAAAATTTCCGTGGTCGCAGTTACATTTTTATAATTGCACGAAACAATATTTTCACATTTTCAATAAACTATAATTGTTGTCAGCTCAATTTCGAGAAAATACATTCTTTACCGTCCCAAATTCAAGAAACACATTTTCTGCCGGTTTAACACAATGGAATAATTTATTTCACAAAATTCAACAACTAAGAGGCACACGCCACCACTTCATCCTACCTCACCAAGACATATCCCAATCCTTTCATACCAACCATCAAAGTGACAACACGCATGCCTACCGATGTGGGAGAATTCTCATCCCCGTAAGGGACCCAAAGGTGTCATACTAGCATATCTAATAAAAGCTCTCCACCGCTTTCCCAGTCAAGCCAGTCCATAGTCACGGCCACCACTGTGCACCGCTTTCCCAGCTGACCAGTTCGTAATCACGGTTAGTGCCAGTCCAACACAGCGAAATACATGCCCCTTCAAGGTGAAACTACTCAGATTGGGAATATTCACCATTGGTGCGAGTGTCAACCTCTCATGTCACATCCAACAAATTTTCAATTTAAATGAGCTTTATATCTAGCCAGCGATTTTAAACATTTTTAAACATATCGGCAAGATCCAACAAACCGAGTATTTCTACAACGAGTTTTTGACCTCTTCCGATTTCGTCTTTGCCTTACACTACATAGTTCAAAACTCAATTTTAAACCTGGGTTCCACCAAACCCTTTTTATAAAACATAATTTCAATAGTGACCACTACCTTGGTCTCAAATTCGGTTGAAAACATTTCTTTCAAAAACTCTATTTCAATTTTTTTTTTCACAAAATCGCAGGTGCATTGGCAATTTCTACATTCCAGTTTTCAAAAATAACCAAGAATCGGACAATTGTTCTTAGAAGGTCATCATGTATAACACCTCTCAGGTTCTAGCAATCATATGGTTCCATCAAGGAACTAACTCCCATTCATAACTCTAAGGGAATATTCTATATTCAAGATCTTTCCCTAAGCTGATACAACCACCAACAACCTCAACATACCCCATATCAAATAGGTACTTATCCTCAAACATACCTCAAATAACGTGTTGATGACACTGCATCAATCATTATTATCAAGGTTTCTACTCGAATCATTCTTTCTAAGGAATATCATGAGATTAAAATCATCCCCTAGCAGCTAGTAACCTCCAGATACCTCATATAAGTTGGTGCCACATTCTACTGCCTTAAGTAATTCAATTCACTTGGTACCATGTCCTAATACCTCAATTCATTCGGGTCGATTCACACAAGTAGGAATCACTCAACTGACAAGTTAGATCCTTAGATCACAATTCAGTTAATGGTAATCCCTCTGGATACCCAACAGAATTTCTTAGGTTCATCAACCTATTCCTAAAACTTTTACCATACCCAAATAACATGCTATAATCATAATTCATAGCTTCTAATATTCTGACATTATCCTTGATTATTATCAAAACAATGACTCTTAGAACCTCAACATCAACTAGGCTGAGAAATCATATTTCCTCAACAACACCCATATTACATACCATGATCATGATTCACAATTCATAGTCTAATCCTCAAATAACTCCAAACAACGATAATTATTAGATTCACAATCCAAAATATTGTTTGGACCAAGAAATCATATTGCCCCAGTAATATTCAATATACAAACTAGGATCACAATTCTCATGCTTAGTCTAATTCTTGAAACATTCAGATGTCATTCTTATAACCAAAACACAATACATGAGGTTCTAATTCCTTTTCAATCCTCAATATCACAAGGGTCTATTCTAACATTATTCTTTCATCTAATTGACAACCCTCAATTATACCCAAGGAATTGCCCATAACACCACATCAATCAACACTTACATGGTCCCTACTTTCGAGTACTAAAACCTTAGTATAACCTTAATCACATTTCGATCTTATCGTCAATCAATATTCACAGGATCCCTATTCTCATGTATTGGAACCTTAGTACAACCTCATTCACATTTTGACCAGGCACTATTTCAAATTAGATCAGATTCAAGCCAAGTCTCAATCATTTCCTTATTCAACCTAACATTCTCACAACATCTCTATGGATCACCATATGTCATACCTCAAAATATTAAGGCCATAAATCAAAGGAATCTTAAATTCTCATAATACTTCCCAGGAGGTCACCCATCCCGAGATTTATCTTGCCTAAGCACACTTAACCTCAGAGTCCTGATAGGATCTAGACCATACTATGCCAACTTCTTTGTATAACTACCCTATATATATATATATATATTCCCATAACACAAAGCAAGGATTTAATTATATCCTATCTCCATATCAGAAGCCCTAGAATTAGCATTATAATCCTTATTCTTCCATTTTATCTATCTCTAAAGCCTCAGCCTTCAGTGGATCCAAATCTCCATAAAGTTTCTCAGGATTATGCTAATGGACATCCTTCCAAACCTTGTTGATAGCTAGGTCTTCAGGGTCGGGTTGTGATGATGCTTCACCCCATTTCTCTTAACAGTTTCTTCATGATTAGTTAAGCCACCTGGCTCATCTCTTGGTGATACCTCTATACTAGGCTCAAATACATCATTATTCATGGGCGTGAGAATACCTCCCTCTCTCTTATCTTCTTTTGAAAATCCTACTCAAACCGGGTCGAAACCTTGCATCCATGACGAGTCATTTATGTATCTTTAAATCGAGGTGAAAGAGCCTCGTTCTCTTGAGACATTGGTGTATCGATGTAAAAGAGCTTCGTTTTCTTGAGACAGTGGTGTCTCGGGAGAATTTGGAGGTGAATTAACGATGGAGTGAGTCCTTCGTGTATCTACCATTCTCCCACCCAAGGATGAAACCTACCCTAATAAGTGAATGATAAGGTGACACAACAAAACAACTAAACAGGGAAGGTATGTGTGAATATTGTATATTGCCACTAAATGTAGTGCATGCATGATTGTTATCAGAATCATACGCTCTGATACCAAATTATAACGTCCTCCATTTTACTTAACGAAATTAAAAATTTAGGGTTGATCAACGACTAAGTAATGCTTCATTGCTTGCCAAAATATACAAAATAAATCAGAGTATGCAAAATGAGCCCTAACGTGGCAATATGCAATCATCCAACGTATACCAGAAGATGGAAGCACTATTGCCATAAGGAGTAGCCTAAGCTTCTGAAGTTTTCCCTGATGGACCCGGATGGGAATTATCACCTGGAAAAATGTGGTAACCATCAATCCAACTCATTACGAATACTAATATGTGCTAGTGAGGTGCCAGGTGGAACAATTTATATAGCAAAATATTTAAAATAATATATATAATTTGCCAATATCCGCATCACAAAATTTCATATCGAAATTATGTATCACGGTTTTCATTAACACAATTCCCAAGATACCTCCCACCAATCCAACCGAACCGCCTTATTTCCTCCGACTAGACCCATGGGCTAAGTTACATCCATGTTATTCTTGGTTACTCAAAAGCTCCTTTGGTCATGTGTTGTGGACCGGCCAAAATCCTCAGAGCACATGTCCCAGACCATGGGCCTTTTCCCCTCATTGAACATGTGGGGTGTCGTATGCCCTCATTGAACATGTGGGCCAATCCCTCATTGAACAAGTGGGACAATAGAAAGCCAACCATCGTGCACGATGGAGGCCTCACCACGTGGTGGAATATACATTTCCTCCCAAATCAACCCTTCCCATAATTATCATGATAAATATCATTATAACAAAACTCTCAATTCTTATACATAAATAAATAAATATGTATACATTCATAATTTAAATCATAAGGTTCCGCAATGCAATTTATATCAAAAATATTCATAGTGATTTTCAGAAATACTCACAAACAACATATCAATACACATAACAAGTGGAAAGTGGTTACCTCTCGCCGTAGTTAACTACTATCACACCGCTCCTAATCCAATAGCTCAAACACACGCCAAAAATCAATCTACCACAACCAATTTACTAACCATTAATAACTTTTTCAAACTCCACATAATTAAAATTGTAATTTATAATTTCATAAAAATATACAAAATTTAATAATGAATATTATTAAAATAAAAACTGAAAATAACAATCCTTCAAATTTCAAAACTAAAATGATTAAAATCTCAATAATATCTTTATTAACCCAGAGGTTATTCCAATACGTCATCAATAATTTAAATTAGAAGTTTAATAAATATCAATTATCCTACGAATTATGTTTTATTGCATTGCATATAATGTTTCTAAAAATTCCAAAAATGTATATATGTAACTTGACTCTTTACATAGGACTTTTTCAGAATTTTTCTAATTAAACTTTGGAAATTCGTAATTAATTCTACAAAAATCTAAATGAGGTGTTTCCAAAAGCTACGTGTTCCTTAACATGTGTGCTTTCACATAAAAATAATACCAATAGCCATAAAATATTATATTATTCCCAGATTTTTAAAATGCAAACATTGTTCAGAAAACTTCCCAAAATTGTGACTCAACTTCCAAAAATCATATCTCGAGTTACAAACCTCCTTTCAAGGTGATCCAAAGCTCTTTTTAAAGATTAATATGTGTACTATCAAGACACCAAATTTCATGAAATAAATCAAAGGTTTCATATTCCAAAACCATGACAAAAGATGATGACTATTCCTGGAACATAAAAATTCGTCCAGATTTTCGGTTAAACTTCGGAAAATCATATCTCCCTTTCTACACGTCCGATTTAGGTGTTCTTTGGCTTTTCGGAAAGCTTGAGATGTCTAATATTTACTGTAAAAATATCAAGGAAAAACTCAAATGTTTTCCATTTCAAAAACGAGTCCGAAATTTATACATTTTCCAGTTTTCAGTGTCTAACTTTGAAAAATCATAACTCTCAATCTACAAATCCGTTTGGGCTGAGTTTTGTCTCGTTTTAAAGGTTAAGATGCATACTATTTACTGTAAACATTTCAAGGAAAAACTCAAATTTTTGACATTCCAAAATGAAGCCCGAAATTTACTGTTCACGGGACATGCAGAAAACGTCCCAGATTTTGGCTAAACTTTCAAAAATCATATCTCTCAATCTACACGCCCTTTTTGGCTGGGTTTTGACTTGTTTTAAAGGTTGATATGTCTACTATTTACTGTAAAATTTTCATGGAAAAACACGGACGTTTTGCTATGAAACAGAAGCACACTCTATGGCTCTGTTTTTGAATCCGAAAACAGAGTTGTTTTTGGTTTTCAACGTTTTCTTCCCTTAACCAACAAACCCATCGTGCATAAGCCATGGAAACAAGAAGGGAGAGGCTTAAGGAACTCACCTTGGTCATTTCTCAAGCTTGTATGCACGGTTGGTCCTTCTTCCTTCCAACTTCTCACACTCTTTCTCTTCCCTACGTTTTTCTGTTTCTGTTTCTTTCTTTCTTTCTTTCTTTCTTTTTGAATGAGAGTTAAGAAGCAACAACATTTATAAAGTCCATTATAAATAAGCACATACATTTTGAACAAATTAAATTACTTGAAAGTCCATTATATTATAAAGTTAGGTAAGAAATAGTACAAACAAGACAACAAATAGTAACGAATAATTTAAGTCAAATATGACAGAACAAATAGTAATTCAAAAAAGGAAATATGAAAAAGAAATAGAAAATCAAAATCAAATAATTTAAAAAAGATAGAAGAAACTTGAAAAAAAAAACGGAAACACATGAGATGAGGATTATGGATAAAGAGAGAATTTTTTGATACATATGATAAATAATAATTAAAGGATGAATTAACATGACAATAAAAAGATCAAATACAAACAAATGAATAATAAATATGATAAATAAAAAAATTGATGGAGTAATTACAAACATAACAAACGATCTCAAACGAAAGAACCAAATAGCGCATCTAAATGAAAAACCACAAAAATATTCACTCCAATAATTTAAATAAGCACATACATTTTGAACAAATTAAATTACTTGAAAGTCCATTATATTATAAAGTTAGGTAATAAATAGTACAAACATGACAACAAATAGAAACGAATAATTTAAGTCAAATATGACAGAAAAATAGTAATTCAAAAAGGAAATATGAAAAAGAAATAGAAAATCAAAATCAAATAATTCAAAAAGATACACATGAGAAGAAACTTGGAAAAAAAACGGAAACACATGAGATGAGAGTTAAGGATAAAGAGAGAATTTTTTGATACATATGATAAATAATAATTAAAGGATGGATTAGCATGACAATAAAAAGATCAAATAGAAACAAATAAATAATAAATATGATAAATAAAAAAAAAAATTAGCAAATTAAAGGCAAAAAAAAAAATGATGTAGGAATTTCAAACATAGCAAACGATCTCAAACAATAGAACCAAATAGGGCATCTAAATGAAAAACCACAAAAATATTAACTCCAATAATTTAAATAAGCACATACATTTTGAACAAATTAAATTACTTGAAATTTCATTATATTATAAAGTTAGGTAATCAATAGTACAAACATGACAACAAAGAGTAACGAATAATTTAAGTAAAATAAGACAGAACAAATAGTAATTCAAAAAGGAAATATGAAAAAAGAAATAGAAAATCAAAATCAAATAATTTGAAAAAGATACACATGAGAAGAAACTTGGAAAAAAAACCGAAACACATGACATGAGAGTTATGGATAAAGAGAGAATTTTTTTATACATATGATAAATAATAATTAAAGGATGGATTAGCATGACAATAAAAAGATCAAATAGAAACAAATGAATAATAAATATGATAAATAAAAAAATTAGAAAATTAAAGGCAAAAAAAAAAATGATGTGGGAATTTCAAACATAACAAACGATCTCAAACGAAGGAACCAAATAGCGCATCTAAATATAAAACCCCAAAAATATTAACTCCAATAAATTAAATAAGCACATACATTTTGAACAAATTAAATTACTTGAAAGTCCATTATATTATAAAGTTAGGTAATAAATAGTACAAACAAGACAACAAATATTAACGAATAATTTAAGTCAAATATGATAGAACAAATAGTAATGCAAAAAGGAAATATGAAAAAGAAATTGAAAATCAAAATCAAATAATTTAAAAAGATACACATGAGAAGAAACTTGGAAAAAAAAAAAAGGAAACACATGAGACGAGCGTTATGGATAAAGAGAGAATTTTTTGATACATATGATAAATAATAATTAAAGGATGAATTAGCATGACAATAAAATGATCAAATAGAAACAAATGAATAATAAATATGATAAATTAAAAAAATTGACAAATTAAAGGCCAAAAAAAATTGATGGAGTAATTACAAACATAACAAACGATCTCAAACGAAAAGAACCAAATAGCTCATCTAAATGAAAAACCACAAAAATATTCACTCCAATAATTTAAATAAGCACATACATTTTGAACAAATTAAATTACTTGAAACTCCATTATATTATAAAGTTAGGTAATAAATAGTACAAACGGGACAACAAATAGTAACGAATAATTTAAGTCAAATATGACAGAAAAATAGTAATTCGAAAAGGAAATATGAAAAAAAATAGAAAATCAAAATCAAATAATTTAAAAAGATACACATGAGAAGAAACTTGGAAAAAAAAATGGAAACACATGAGATGAGAGTTATGGATAAAGAGAGAATTTTTTTATACATATGATAAATAATAAGTAAAGGATGAAATAGCATGACAATAAAAAGATCAAATAGAAACAAATGAATCATAAATATGATAAATTAAAAAATTTGACTAATTAAAGGCAAAAAAAAAAATTGATGGAGTAATTACAAACATAACAAACGACCTCAAACGAAGGAACCAAATAGCGCATCTAAATGAAAAACCACAAAAATATTAACTCCAATAATTTAAATAAGCACATACATTTTGAACAAATTAAATTACTTGAAACTCCATTATATTATAAAGTTAGGTAATAAATAGTACAAACATGACAACAAATAGTAACGAATAATTTAAGTCAAATATGACAGAAAAATAGTAATTCAAAAAGGAAATATGAAAAAGAAATAGAAAATCAAAATCAAATAATTTAAAAAGATACACATGAGAAGAAACTTGGGTTTGTGATTTTTTTTGACAACTAATAGTAACTGCAACCAAAGAAGTTTGCACCGTGAAATTCATTCATCCATGACAATCAAATAGAAATCAATAGCCTACAAAGGGGTTCTTATTCTAACATACTAGGAAGTAGTAGCCAAGCCAATAGACATAAAAGAAGGCGACCAATCCATTTAACAAAAAACAAATGGAAGGAGACGCTTACCACCTACACAAATGGTCGCTGCTGAAATACTGTCATCTCCTAACTAAGCTTTGCAAAAGTCCAACACTCCAACTTTCAATTGAGATGCTCATCTCGAGGCCTAATAACCCAATACTTTAGAATGAAACGTCGGAGAAAAAGTGTCAAACGCAATTGAATTGAAGTATTATTGTGAAAAGGGAAATCAAAATATCATCATTTATGGTCTAAGGCAACTTTAATTTAATAGTGTATGTTGCTAGGTTTAATCTTGCTCAATACCTTCAGCAACTACTACTTTCACCGCATTGTCCAATATTTTAAGCATCTCCTTTGGGTTTGTCCGTCTAATTATTCCTTAAAATTGATGATTTGGTTTTAAATATTCGTCCTAGCTTGCAAATATGGAACTCCACAATCATCTTTCTTGTGTAAGTGATTTGTAGACTATTTTCGGTGCTCTTTCCATTTTCAATTGTCACCACTCCTCTCCTTTCTACTTGTTCAAGATCTTCAATTTACAAATACGGTCAAGGTTATAGATGAATTCGCAAAGTTTGAAATTGCGGGTCAACAGGTAGAAAAAATACATACATAATTTAGTTAACATCTACACCAAGATATTTGTCGTTATAATTCTGAATTTGCACAATCGTCAAACCAATGGGATGTTAAATATATATATATATATATATGTTCCAAAAATTTAGAGCACGTTACAAATACCAATGAAATTTTCCAGCTGCAACACCTCTTCCAAAAGTGACTTGGAAACCTAATGGATTTAGGCATCACCAAAAGAAATGGCCAACAAAAGGAAATTACAATGGTTACACCAAGGACCCAAAACCTCCCATTTTCTAGGCAACATGAAAGCTGTTCTCTCCTATAAAAGCCACAAACCAAATAGAAGTAATGCAAACTACGGTTCAAAAATAATTTCTTCTTGATTAAAATTTCACTTTCTTAAGCGAAGAACAGTTTCATTTCCTCATTAACTTCATAAATAATAATACAAAAAATCATTAGGACTTTGAGATGGCCTCCAATGAGAGAAGGAAAAGGGGGAAACCAAAATAAAAATCTAAATCGGATCTTTGAAAATTGAGAACATTAGTATAGTCAAATTTGTGTTTAAGTCTACAAGGGGTGAAGAATAAGGCACATGTGACAAAGATAGTCATAAATCTATCAACTCCATCAACAATCTTAGATCAATTGAAATAAGAAATCAAGCCTAATCACAATATGATTCAAAACCGAATTGCATCAAGAAATAGACACAAGTTTATCATTCCTAAAGTAGACAAATCTAAATATACATTCCAAATCGAGGACATCCTACTCAGTTTAGCAACCAGTAAACCAAATACAAGGAAGAAAGATGAAGAGTGATGACTGAAACTCCCTCTTTAAGCTCCAAAGTTCAGCTTCAGTTACATTTCTAGGAGAATGAAGGATCTAGCTAGACATGATTGAGATTGACATCAAAAACATGATTCGAATCACGCAAGTGGTGCATGAATGGTTTGTAGAGCAATTAAAAACCGATGACACTACTTTTGAATCGACTTAAAAGAAAATGTAGCGGTTATGACAAAGCGGAGAAGTGGAGAGCTAAAAAATGAGCTAATTATGGAAATGATGAAAATAAACAATGCAGTCGAATTCAAGTTGGAAGCAGGCTTTTAAAGAGAAAAAATTTCCCTTTCTCGAAGGAATCCAATTCAAAATGAAAAAAAGGACGTGAAACAATGAGCACCAGTGCACCACTACACATGTATGACCAAATTCAAACACCATGCAGATTATTGTAGTTAAAAGAAGAACCTAGAGGGGCTATATAGAATACCAGCATACGTTTTTTTACTCTAAACTCTAGCAAGATAAAAATAGGCAGAGGCAGTTGAAAATAGTACTACACAGCAACAATACAAGAGTAGGCTCACATTCTCAAACAACAATAGTCAAATTTGTGTTTAAGTCTAAAAGGGGTGAAGAATAAAATGCCTCCATATGCATAGTGCAAGTGTGTGGTTTTGAAAGATAACCAAGACAAGTTCTAGAGAATGTATGGTAAATGTGATGCTCTGTTGCTCACACAAAAAATGGAAATGTTCGGCCCAAAGATTACCTTCCATCAAGGGTTAACACTGTCCAGAATAGTTTATAAAGGCTAAATAATAACTATCCTAGGAATTTGTACAATCGTCTCGTCAAATCAATGGGATGTAAAAAAAAGAATATGTTCCAAAAATTTAGAGCGCATGACAAATACCAATGAAATTTTAATATGTTCTAGAAATTTAGAGCGCACGACAAATACCAATGAAATTTTTAACTCATTCAACCCACATATAAGCCATTGCACCACCTTCTCCCAGAAGTGACTTGGAAATCTAATGGATTTAGGCATCACCAAAAGGAAATTACATGGTTACACCAAGACCCAAAACCGCATCTTCCTGGAAACATGAAAGCTAAATGTTCTCTCCTATAAAAGCCGCTTTAAAGCAAACGAAGTAACGCAAACTACAATTCAAAAATAATTTCTTCTTGATTAAAATTACACCTTCATAATCAAGAACAGTTTCATTTCCTCCTTCGCTTCATTAAATAATAAAAACATCATATTAGGACTTCAGAGATGGCCTCCAAGGAAAGAAGGAAAAGGGGGAACCCAAAATAAAAGTCCAATTCGGATCTTTGAAGAATTTGAGAACATTAAAATAGGGAGTTTGGTAAGAGGAAGCGTACCTGAGTTGGCGCAATGCGTGCTATTCACAAATGAAAACGGGCGGAGAGCGGGAACACCAAGGCAGTTCTAAAACTTGAAGGTCGCAGATGGAAGGAAAATTAAAGGAAGAAAGTAAAAAGCTCAAGAAAATCAAGTAGGATGAACAAGTTACAACATAAAGGATCACCAACTACATCAATGCCCAGCCATTCAAATCATGTCACTCACCTCAAGTCAACTACTAACATGGTAAAAAAATTAATAGCGATGCAATGCAACCTTGATTCCCTCACTAGGTGAAGTGTTTTTACTCCCATCACTCAAGTGTATGAAGGTTTGTGTTTGCTCTCCATCCTACCTATTCTCACTACCACGGGCTTGACCATAGTCCACATATCCACCTAAAAATCACTTATCAAGAATAAATCATCAGCACTTTTATTGCGATGTAATGTTGGCTTAAGCGGCATATAAAACAGGGGTAATGGAAAAAATGGATAAGAAACAAAAGGGAAAGAATAAGAAGAGAGACAAATTGAATGGGTTGGGTGATTGCCAAGACTTCAAGAAATACAACCTTGGAGCCAAGCATACAATCCAAGTCATCAATCACAAATAGAGAAACCATTTTTAGACACAACGCTTCGCAAGATTGAATCCAAGCAAATAAATAACATGTCTCATGAAAATGTAAATTAATCAATTAATCAATTAATAATTCATTGAGAATAAGGAAATAAATTAATTAACAAGATAAGAAATAAAACAAATACACAACTTCGGCAAAAAAATAATGAATGCTAAATTATTGATAAAGAAACCATAAGTATTTGAAAGAAGGCATATAAAGACAAATAATTAAGTATTATAAATAATATTTATAAACAATAATAAATTCATGTGAAAAGATAAAAGTAAATAAAAATAACAAATAATAAGGGGGAGTATGAGAGCAAATCAATACATCAAACTATAAAGGGTTAAGATGCCTCTTCAAGTATGAAACTAAATCTCAAACTATAAAGATGATTTGGTTCTCGACATGCATAATCAAACAAGAGGTGGTATAAGTTACACCGTTGTTCTCTCATATTTAACAAATGACCTCTTGCCACCTCAATAATTAGGTGGAAGTCAAATTCCATTAGTAATGGAAATGAGTTCCTTTAGATTCAGCTTTCCTCCCAGGTTGGAATTTCTTTCTAGCCACACTAATTTCATAATTACACCTACAATACAAACAACAACCAAATAGCCAGTTTCAAAATCTGGAAATTCTACTAAATTGCTGCTAAAATAACCATTTTAATCAAAATCTCCCAACTATATGCATTTATCTTATTCATGCCTACTTATGCAAATAATACTCAATATTCTTCATAAAATCCCACAAAAATGCTTACTTAACCATTTAAAAATAATGATTTATCAAATTCCCCACACTTGCACTTATGCACTCCCTAGGAAAAGATGCAATCAAGGAAATCCAATACAAAACCGAATAGATATATAAGTGAGAATGTAGCAAGCTTAAATCAAATATGCAAGCATAGTAGTACATCATACATCAACCAATATCACAAGCAAAGTGTACAAACGCAAATCAAATAGTCCATGTACTTAGCCTAGCCAATAATGAGTAATGCTTTAGAATACAACTTGGTCCTGTTTTGCACTTCTCACATTCTTCTCTCAAGGTAATTTCACTCCTCTCCACTAGTCCAACCCCTACCATAGGCTTGTAATGTGTCTACCATCTCCACCACTCATTATACACTAGAGTAATGAATCAAGAGGTCTTTGCTTTGGTTGTAATGTTGAAAAGGTCTAAGTGGAAATGCAAAAAGAATGGCACATAATCTGACATATACGCAAGTGATGAGAGATAATTAGACAATCAAACAAGTGGCTGAAACTTCAGCATTTTCTGTCATGTACAGCAATGTTCAAGCATAAATCTATTGGTTCAAATTATATTCATAAGCTGATTTGGACAATTTGTTCTACCCTTTTCCTTTTCTCTATTTTTTTTTCTATTCTTTTGAAGACATTTTTGTTCTCGCCTTCTTTACTTTTTTTTTTTTTTTTTCTTTTCTTCTTTCTACACATATGGCTTTTCCTTTCTCTTCCTTGCCTTTTTCTCCTTTTTTTTGTTTCATTTTTTTTTTTTTTTTCTGGCTTTTTCTCTCTCTCTTTTTTTCACACTCATACGTTTTCCTTTTCTCTGTCCAGGAACAACTAATCAGACATGTCAAACTCAATAAGTGACATCATCAATGTTAACCCAAGCACCAAAAATACAAAAATGTATCAAGTATCCAATTATTTTCATCTCAAAGGAAATTCTATCAAATATGAAATCGGGTCTCATGTATAAATTCAGATTCAAAGTGCATAAGTAAAGAAGAAATGAAAGTGATGGGCTCAATGGGGTTAGCAAGGGATTGATTTAAACGGCTTGTGTTTATGAAAATGGGTGAAGAAATAGAATGCCTCAATCCTATTCATCACTCTTGTGCAATCATGTAGCCTTGATTAAGACGCAAGACAAGTTCTAGAGGAAACCGAATCAAGTGGAGCATGCACACCGAATTTAGGAATGATAATAAGGCTCAAATCCTTCCATCAAGGTTTGTGCATTCTAAACTAACTCACACAAGGCTAAACCATGCACATAACCATTTTCAATGCATAAGAACATTCCACTTATGATACAAATTTTCCAAAAGATAAACCACATAGCTGGCATCAACATGTAAACAATACTTGCTTCATTCATTCAAGTTAAGTTCGGTTCTGCATGTGCATCTAAGAAATTAGAAAAGTGCAGTGCAGAAAAATTCATAAATCAAGCATTGTTCAAGAAGTGTCCACACTTCTAGATAAATCTAAACACTGTTCAGATTCTGGATATTAAATAACTTTCATCAAATGAGTTTCAAGGACTTGGATGATATGAAATAAAAGGCTATACTCTAAGAAAAGGAAAATTTATGAAATAGCATATGTATTTCAGACTTGTAACCACACTTCTGGGAGCACAGATAATATTTCCATAGGACAAAATCAATTTTTTTAATTCAATTTTCAATTTGATTTCATTATATTTGGCTTACCAAAAGACCCCTTAAAATCATACAAGCGCTAAGAGAACAATAAAGTTAAGTTGAGCAAGGGCCTACCCAATCTCCAACCACAAAGAGGCTAACCAGTATGGCATTGTGGAGGACCTTCTTTCTCATCCAGGCATATGCATCCAACAAGGCAAGCACAAAACTCCATATAGCAAACCCATTGATGCTATCAAGTAACTGTAATACCAAAAAAGTTTTTTACAATAAATTTGTTCCTCAACTAACATCCAAAAATTTAATTGATGTAACAATGTCAAAACTTTTACCAAACAATGATGGTGAATTAGTTTCGGAGAGACATGAATCATAAGCATTTCTTGAAAAATATGGAACATATACAAGAAAGGAATGAATGAAAACTTATAATATGGGCATACAACTTACTACAATGAGGCTTTCTTAACAATCTCCATCCTTAGTCAACTCCCTTTCCGTCTCCCCTAAAATCCTAGTTTCCTACTTATATGCATTCATTATAATTGGAAGTTCACTGTCCATTGGACCTCCATGTACGGAAAGAACCAAAACACCAATGCCATTTGAAACTCAGTTTTTAATTTATTAGCATCAAAGCATATGAAGCTTAAGAGGAAAGCCTAGAAATATGACGCAACATGATTAATCAAATAAATTCACTAGGGTAAACAATGATCTCATTCAAATTCTTTTGGGAACAACTGGGAGGGAGGAGAGGACCTAAGAAGAAATGCAAGATATCTTGGGAATACATAGCATAATGCGCAATAGTTAAATGGTCAATTACCATGTCCACAGTTAACATTTGCATGTAGCAGCTACATGGACCAAAGCAAAAGCAAGAGATTGTTGACCATGCAAAAGAAGCAAAGGAGGGGGGGAACCATGTAAAAGCATGTAGTTTATTATCCAAATAGAAAAAATGACGAATGCATTCTGGATATTAAATAACCTTCATCAAATGAGTTTCAGGGACTTGGATGATATAAAATAAAAGGTTATACTCTAAGAAAAGGATAATTTATGAAATAGCATATGTATTTCAGACTAGTGGATGGAGAGATATGTGTGCGTGCATCTACATTAACAGAATGCCTCAACAATCATGCATGCACTGAAATTTCTTCTTATTGAAAGTAAGAATTGCATAAACATACAAATGACTCAACAAATTTTCATAACTGCACAAATCCTAAAAAATTCCATAACTGCACAACTTGATGAATTCCTTTCAGTTTGATTATGCACAAATTTTGGAACTGAAGGACCAACAAATCCAATAACAAAAAACCTCATTTCGAAAAGAGGGTAAAATAAAAGCCATAACATGTCAAGTACTCAAGTGTATTTGAAGCCTATTAAATGAAATATAAGGGCTAACTTGAGGTCTTGCATTGATCAAAAAAATTCATATACTAAAGCTGCATATTAATGAGTAAAGGGCTAACTTGAGGTCTTGCATAAAAAATCTCACCAAATCTATATTCTGCAAAAGGGTTGAAAAATTCATGTACTTTCTTAAAAGGAAAAGGTGTAGCTCAACGGAGTAAGCCTAAAGCCTATAGGAAAGTAGTTTTTTTATTGATATGCAGCTTTATGTTTCTTCATTTAGTGCAAGGTAGAAGAAAAACACTACTTCTAGGTGCAAAATGATGCATCAAGATAAAACTGTATGCCACATGGACCGGATTCTCGTAATCACTACATGAGAAATATAGTAATCAGTGCATGAATTTGAAATATAAGTCCTCATCAATCAAGACCATCGAAACACAAAACAAATTTGCACCGATTAAATGAATTCATAAATAAGAGCAAATAATATAATTCTAAAAATTTTCATTACTTCACAAATTCTAAAAAATTTCCAAAACAGTTGGGGAACATGAAAGAATCAAGTTTGACAGTAAGTGAAGCTCTAGTGCCTAATCGGTATGCAATACAACAAACATCCCCCCTCTCTTCAGTCCCAATGGTAATTTGAGAAGATGCAGAGAGAAAATATAATAACAGAGAAAGCAAAAAAGACGACATGAACGCAATGACTCAACAATCATGTTTACTGAAAAATTTCTTAGTAAGATTTGCGAAACATACAAATTACACAACAAATTTTCATAACTCGCACAAATCCTAAAAAATTTCATAACCGCACAACTTGATGAGTTCCTTTCAGTTTGATTCTCGCACAACTCTCATTTTCGGGTCTCACACGTCAATAAGTCTCTTTTCATTTAATGCAAGGCAGAAGAAAAACACTATTTCCAATGAAAATTAGGAAAGAACATAAATAGTTCGATAGGAAATTTGGTTTGATTAAAAAGCAGAAAAAAGAAACACACTTCCTCACAATGAAAATGTGCGTGTGAAAAGAAGAAGAGCATCCAATAATCGAAGTAGCATTTAGACAACTAATAGAATTAATATTTTTCGGACCAACTCTTGATCTTCCAAGTATTTTTCAAAACAAAGGGATTAATACTTTAGACGGGGAAAAAGGACGAGATTATGGAAAAAAGATCAACAAATATTATAAAGGGTTTAAGATTCGAGGGGGGAAAATTCACGGGTTAAGAGACTTTGCCCGTGAATGTTGTCCAGAGGAAACTCACTTTTCATTAACTTGTAGCTGGCGTGAAGCCAAAGGAATTCTACACGGCTTAGCTACAATGATCTGTGAGGAGAGACACTGCTAAGCGATGGAGGAGGTCAGCCGAGGGATGAGATTTTATATATATACATTGATATGAAACGAGAGGGTAACAAACGAGGGTTTTGGCCAAACTCGATTGCAAGAATAGATGGCGACCACGGTTGGAGAGATTAGAGGGACAGAGAGTTGAGTGGTAAGGAGAGAGAAAGAAAGGATACTAAAGAAACAAAATCGAGGGAGAAGAAGAAAATAATAAAAGAAAAGTATTGAGAATCTCGAGAGGAAAATCGGCTAATTCATCATGTTACTTACCAATCGGAGGGAAGATGACAGCCTTTCCGTGCATTCGACCACCTAGGGCTCTTCTCTGACGCATTCTCCCTTTCCCTTTCGCGAGCAGAATCTTTTGGTAGAGCGTGACCTTTCACGAACAGATGAAGAAGGAACACCAGGCTAAATGAATTTTGATCGGTTTGGGCTTGAGTGAAGAAAAAATAGAAAAATAAAATAATAAATGCAATGGCTACTAAATTGTAAATAGAACGGTTCAGCTTCTCGGTAGTGGGAGGCAACGGCTACAAGATCGCAACAGAATTTTCTTCATAATAAATGCAACAAATTTAAATGAACTCATTATTATTACAATTTGAAAACAATTTTAAATGAACACGTGATCATATCAAGAATCAATGGTATTGAAATAGACATTTCCAAAGTTTCTATTATTTTCTATATCGTCAAAAAAAAAGAAGATTTCTTTTTCCTAATAGATACCAATTAAGATATGAACCAAGACAAACTTCATAATAATTAAACACGGTGCAATAGACTTTTTCGGAAGTTTAGTTCTAATATCCGAAATTTCATTCCATCTAATTAAAATTTCAATTAATTTAGTAATTCAAACTTAAGATTTAGGAGTAATTTTAGAACAAACAAAATCTTTAGATGCAAGATTTGATTTCTTTAAGTTGTAGGATAAAATTTTCTTGGAATGGAAATGATTTAGCCTAAGTTTCAAATCCCTAATTGTACCTCATAATCTTATTAATAATTTATTAAATTTAGGAACTCAAATTAAAATTTGAAGAATTCCACAGTCTTTTAATAGGATTTTCCCATACTTTTTTTAGTGGTAAAGCAAATATTAGTTTTTCTTCCAAAAAAAAAAAAAAATCAATCAAAAAATTATAAATTTAAATAAAAAAAATATCACACATTATCACTTTTATTTAAAAAGAAATTAAAACAAAACATTTTTTTTTTTTTTTTTTTTTGGTCCTTTCATTGTCTATCAAAGTTATAGTGCCGTTAGATATAATTTCTTTTAACCAAGCTTCTTTTAATTCTCAACAATCCATATAATTAAAGTATTTGATAATATGTCAATAGAAATTGTGATGAACATATTGTAAAGTAAGACAAAACTTCAAATGTTCGTAAAGTTTGGATCAGAGGGAAAATTTCAAAAAAAGAAAAAACCTTTGCCTTAAATAAATGATCACTAATAACCCGTCTTCTCTTTCATCATATAAGTTGAACATGGAAACAACAATGACGCCACTAGCATCCCTGAAATTAGTTTTTTAAAATGAAAATTCGTGAAAAGAATTTTGCACCTTTGGTTGTTTAACCGAATGAATCTGACATGCAGCTAAGAGCTGAGATATGACTATAACTGTGTGTAACAGAGAGAGCAGTACAACTAGCTTTAAAGAATTTTCAAATCAACAACCAACTAGAGAAATAGTTGCTCCATTATTTATTTATCAATGAATATTAAGCCTGCCCTCATAGTAGCTACGGTTTGGACTCTATTCCTATCTCAAGAAAATTCAAGTTTGAAAATGCTAGATACCCATTGTACTTTGAGCATTTCTAAGCAGAGTCATATTCTTTTAATGGTGAGCATGCAAAAATGCGATAATGTTTTACACTTTGAAACCTAAGAATTATCTTTTGTTGGTTATAAACCTGGTAATAAATAATTTTTAAGATAGCTAACCGTTATATGCCAAGTGGAGGGAAAATTTTGACCGAGATATGGTGACATGACGAATGCACGAAGTATGAAAGTTCAAGCAACCCGACGTGCCGTGACCCAACCCTCTTTCTTGCATGACTTCGCCATTACAAAAAATGTGCCATCTTCGCTGATATACAGATTGGAATTAACCCACTTGACATGCTTGTCGGTGGGTCTCCGGTGGGTTCAGATTTGTCGAAGGTTTTGAGAATCAGGGTGCTTCCTCGGTGCGCCAAAGATGAGTCTCAGATAATGGTTTGATGTTCCAGAAATATAAAATAGGGTCATGAAAGGAGAAATTGAAGAGCACAAACAACCGGGTTAGAACAAGCTTGGAAATTTTGACGTGCTGGATGAAGTCCCAAATGGGTGTACAGAGGGAGTGGGTTTGAGCCAAATCTGTGAACGAAAACAAGATAAGATGAGATGAGATAAGCTGAATCAGGATGTGTAGAGACCGAAGAGGGTGAAGCTGGGCAGAAACCAAAATTAAAGGATGTGGAAAGGCAGAGAGATAGAAAGAGAGAGAGGGAGAGGATGAGATGAATGGAAATGGTGGGTGGAGATAGATCGGCGGATTTGTCTTCACGAGAGGGAAGACGATATAAGAGAGATAGGGAGGAGAAGGAGATGGAGATAGATCCTGTGTGTGTAAATTGGAATTAACTGCAATTAGCTTTACTAAACTCTCATTCTCTAACCAATTCTTTCTTTCAACCTCCTCAATTTCTTCCTTTTGGTTTTGGATTTCCCTCTCGGTTCATTCTTACTGCCTTTTCCTGTTTATTTCCTTTTTTGTTTCTTCAGAATATTCTCGACTTCTTTTGTAACTATATATCATTTTTTTACAAAATTCAATGTAAAATAGATAATCTAGCAAACACCGAATTAATGCAAGGAACATTATAATTTTTTAAGAAATAAACATTTTTCAGTGAGAAATATGGACTTCGCAGTGATTAATAAAAGCCTATATGAGAAAGAACTAAGAAGAACAAGACTGTATAGTCGGGTGCAAAATGGTCGGCTCGAGTGCTACGTCGGAGAGCCATTCTTTGTCGCGAGAGATCCAGAGGGTCTAGAAGTAGAGGAAGACTATGAGTATGTGGTGACGTACATGCACGATGAGAATAAAGGAGAGTCAAGGTTTCATGGTGATGGATGCGAAGTCATCGGAGATTCAAGTGGGGGCGGTAGTGAGGTTGCCACATCAAATTCGTTACGGATTTCACGGGCCTTTTGTGAGGGAAGGTGATATGATGATGCTTTGGTGTAGAAGATGATGGATCGTTCATGTTCATGGGACCCGGACACCGTGTAACTTTCTTTGCTAAATCGCCATATCTGGTCAAAATTTTCCCTCCACAGTGGCATGAACGTAGTCTAACTTTAATGAAATTATCATATTAAAAATTATTTATTACCACATTTGTATCCAACAAAAGATAATTATAGTGTGTGCTCAAAATAAAAATATTAATTCTATTTTTGCATCTTCACCCTCTTTTAATTTCGTTCCATTCCATTAATTATTTAAGGTTTCCTAATCCATCATTAGTGATTGAATATTTTATATCCCACATTGACTGGATAGTGGAACAAAAGATAACTTATAAATGTTTGAATACCTCCCATTTCGACACGTTTTAAAATCGTAAGGGGTGACATATAACAAAGCGAATAATATTGATGGCGTGACACTGAAATATGTTACAAAGCGAGGACACTAAAACCAAAGGTAGATGGTACTAGAGCCGCTATCAAGACTAGCAAACACTCGGACTGGGGTGTTCTTGTGGTATCCCATTATTTAATCTTACATACCAATTAAGAAAATGACCAATCGTGCATGGTATGAGAGAGAATGATATTTACAAAGAAAACTGTAATATGTTGATCGAGTTTAATCAATATCTGAATCTTTCTTCCATTATTAACTGCTACGATCTCAACAAAATCAATCACAAATCTCACTTTACTTCCGTTGACTCTTGCTTAGGAAGTTAATCGATCAAAGTAATTAAGGAAGAAAGAAAGAAATCAAGATTGTAAAGGAAGATGTGAAGCAATTTCAAGCGAGGTATATGGGAGATAAATGTATTAAGAGGGCGCCAGATATAAGGGACACTTACTTCTTGGTCCCTTGCATTAGGTACCATCAACTCTATTTAAATTAGTTTTTTATTTATTTAGTGATGGTGTGATATATTATTGTTCAAAAGGGACATTGGATGTTGATAGTGCTAAATCCGTTGCGTAAAAAGATTTGGTATCATGGCTCTCTTGGATTTAAGGGTGGAAATAGGCCAGGCCCCTATCAGGAGGTCTACAGCCTGGCCTGTCCTAGCCTGGTCAGGCCTGACCTATTTGTTGAAAAGGCTAGGCCAAGGCCTATTTAAAGGTCTTTATGTGTAAATAGGCCAGGCCTATTTTGTTGAGGCCTGATCTGTAAGCCTTCAGGCCTAGCCTGTTTACACATTAAATATATATATATATATATATATATATCATATAATAACAAAATATTTATTCTTTCATTCTTATATTTATATAGATTTTAATAAGCTCAAAATGCATGAAGCCTACTTATGGCCTTGAGGCCTGTGCAATATGAGACCTTTTTAAAGGCTTACATTGTAAGTAGGCCTTTAAAAATGCTTCGGCCTAATCAGGCCTTATAAAGGCCTAGACCTAAGCCTCAAAAAAAGCCTGCATTCAAGCTCAAGCCCAAGCTCAGACCTTTTAATCCCATTACAGGCTCAGGCCTTTTTAGCCAAAGCCTGGCCTGGCGTGGCCTATTTCCATGCCTACTTGGATTTGGTTTCTCTCTTATACCCCTTCCCATCATTTTCCCTTTTCCACCATTGGCTTAAAATTATAATTTTACCTTAAAGATACAATTTTTTTTTATATCCAAGATGCAAAATAAATTTGAACTGTCAAAATTATTTTTGTATCTTTTAGGTAAAATTATAATAATATTTTTATAATATGTTCAATTAGGACTATTGAGATTTTAATCCAATAGTGAAAAAAAGGAAAAGGATGGGAAGGCGTACAAGAGAGAAGCCAAATCCGACTGTTAGTAGGGTTCTAGACCACAAACCACACATATACAAGACACATTCAAACAATAAGTTACCCATCCATCATCTCTTACAATTCGGTTTAGTTTGCATGTTTCGATATATATAATTTTTTTTTTTTGTATGTTCTTATAATGGTGTATAATTACCGCACTCAAAATGGTCTTGACTTCACCAAATGCAACCTCATTGATAGCCGCCAGGATACACCTTCCAATGTTGAGTCTAAAGGTATATATATTATTCACCAATAACTATTATATTAAATTGAAGCACACATGTAGTTTATATATGACTCACTGGCAAAATTTTCTCATAATTTCTTTTTAGTGCCCAAAGAAACGGAACAAGAGCAACAATTGTGGGTACTGTATGATGCAATTTATGAAGGGCGTAATCACACACAATCATTAAAATATTGATCGAAATAAAGTATATTATATGTTCAATTCCTTTATACACACACACACACACATGTATGTATATGTGTATGTATGTATGTAGGTAGGTACATACATACATGTGTGTGTGTGTGTGGATATATAGATGGGTGTGTGTATGGTCAGCTATATATTACAATATCTAACTTCTATTTATTATTTCCTATATGAGGTTTACAATATCTAACTTCCATTTATTCTTTTTATGCTCATTATTTTAATGCCTCCTATATGAGGTTTAACCACTCACAAATGGAAGAATGGTTGAATAGTTGACGACATCTCTATGACATTAGTGGTAGGGAAAACCATTGAATAACTATACATTTATAGATACTGATTTGTTTATTTTAAACTTTTGGCTGGTTTTAATAGTATACAGACTTGGTTTCAGTGCTAAACATTGTAGTTAGCTCTCCCAATTCATTAGATCTGGACGGTTAGATCTGATTTGGATGGTCCATATTTGAGTTTTTAAAAGTCTATAATTTTTATTTTTAATTTATATAGAATCTAAAATAAAATAATCTTTTAACTACTATTCTTTCAAAATAAAATAATTTTTTATTTAAAAATCATTTTAAAAAACTCAAATTAGGACCATCTAAAATCATATCTAGATGGCCTAGATCTGATGAGTTAGGAGAGTTGAGCATAGAGGTTAGCATTGAAACCAAGTCCAATGTATACATTTACACAAATGAGGTTCAATATATTTTGATTTGTTGTATTGTTTTGTACTTAAATGACTACAAATATTATTGTAATCCGTTCTATACAAATGTATATTGAGGGGGGATATTGAAAGAAAAACCCCCCACCCTATTTTTGTAAAGAAATTTAGCTTCTATACATCATGGTTGTTACATAACAATCATTATTGAAGTCAAGTATATATAATGGTTATTTAAATAAAGCCGTTAACATTACTATAAATATATAAAGGTTGCTTTGAAAAATCTTTGTATATGTTACTACATATATAATGGTTGTTAAAGTAGGACAATGTTTATTATGCAAGCATTATTATATATTATGATAGACTGATAGTTGTTTAGGTGTACTCGTTAATTATTATCACAACAATGTGCTTATCGTGACCTCACCAAAACTCAATTCATAATGGGTGTTAGGTTAAAACCATTATAAAATGTCCAAAATAAATAATGTTTCAAAACCATAATGTATTTACACCAAGCATATATATCACCTGATATATGACAGTTTGAAACTATGGTTTATAATCGACAATAATCGTCATATATCAATGTTATATAGTAGTGCATTCGCCGCCACCACCAGAAAAAAAAATCACAAACAGTCAAAACTCATTGATCAAAACTCTGACGTTTACTATAGGGTTTGATCCCACGGCTATAAGAAAAAGAAATACGAGGAGAGACATAATGCAGCGTATCAAAATGAATGTCTTATTTTCACTATGGTCTTTTAAACTGATTCGAATCAAGTTTTTTAGTCAAATAACTATATTGTCTTTGTATTATTATTATTATTTTTAAAACAAAAACAAAATCTCTTCATGTTTAGATTCGGTTTAAACCTCCGAGCTCACATAGAATTTAGACTTTAGCAGAGTCTAAACATGAGTGGCAGTACAGATGCTGCACACAAGAGAGAATGACAGATAACCGATAACTCAAATGTTGGGGTGAGAAAGAAGCAAGGGAGTCATCCCTATTTTTAAAGTTAGGGTGACCACTATTTAAGATTGGATGATATATACCCTTTATTACAAGAAGATTCTATTATTTCCTATCAATTCATAATTAGCAAATTAAATGCTGATTGATTTCCTACCAATGAGATTTCTTGTTCTCAATTCCTCCCAAAAAACTTAATGCAGATTTTTTAAAAAAAAAATTTCATTAGGTATTTCAAATTGGAAGTCAATAATATTTTGCCTTGCCATGATCATTGAAAAAATAATGTCTTTTATGGCATCGAAAAAATATAATGTATCAGCAAATGTTACAAAATGGCCCCAAGCCACATAACCAAACATGTATCAAATTTTTGACCAAAAAAAAACATGTATCAAATTTTTTGAAAGTAAATGTCAAAATGGTTGTGAAGCTAAAAAAATCATGAGATATTATGAAAAAATATCAAAGAGGCAATGACACGTGAAAAAAAAGACCAAATTTATTGTGAAGATAAAAGAAATAGTCCTTAGTCCAGAAGGCTATATGATGTTCATGAGTGATATATGAAATCAGATAGACAAAATGGTAATTATTGGTCATTTTGAACATTTTAATATATAGTGCCAAATTTAATGTTATGGTATATTTGGATGTTTATAATCCCATGTCTCCTAGAATTCCACCTGATGGTTAACGTCATTATGCCCTATAACCAAATTACATGGTTTCTAGTATTTATTTGTAAAATTAAGTTATTAATTATCTTATTAAATAGCGGGTTAAATAGTAAATCTACCCCGAAAGTTTTCACTGACGAGCAATGTGACCTGAAAGTTTTTTTGTCTCAATGTTACCTTTGAAGTTTCAAAATGTAGTAAGGTTGCCCATTTATGTTAAAAAGTTAGTGGTCAACGCCAAGTTTTTTAATGGAATAGGGTAACATTGCTATGTTTTGAAACTTTCAAAGCAATATTAAGACAAGAAAAACTTCCAGGGCAACATTACTCCTAGGCCTTACTTTCAAATCAAATTTGCTACATAACCCAAGCATAATTATACAATTTATTTGTAACTTTAAATATATGGTGTGTGTGAATATTATTCATACATCAATGGAGTTTATCATGTCAAACCAACCCCTATTTTCTTCTTGGGACTTGTGCTTTTTTTTGTTGCACCATAGATTTTCCATCAAATGCTCAACTCATATACCTCAACATCAAGGTACTTTTATTATTATTTATTATTAGTCATATTTTTCATTTTAGTTTTATTTGTCATCTATGTTATCCTCTTGAGTAGTATTATGTTGTCTTGCATATATGTATAGTTCTTTCTTAGTCCCCAATCATTTCATTATTGCAAGGCATACAAGCACTCTCCAATTTGAATTTTATTTTGGTAATGATAAGCCTTTGTCTTTCTCTCTTTTTGTCTTGTTACTCCTTCTACTCCTTAGCATTCTCATATCATATGTGTAAGTTTCATACATTAATCATGATATGATGTATATTGAAATGAAATTAGTTTTACATTGTATTCATGAAGAAAAACATATAATTGTATCATATTTGAATTGAGAGAATTTCTTTAATTTTATGAGAAAATTCATTATGAACATGTTATGTTGATTTTGACTTGTTGTACAAAACCATTTTTCTAATGTATGTAAACATGTATATAGAGCAAGTCAAATTTATGGATGCTTAAATAGTAGGGAATTTTTTTGAAAACAGACTATAAATATCATGATTGCAATTATATAAAATTGATTTTATTCATTTCATTTTAGCCCCTAAATATCACAAATAATCGCAATTCAATCTTTATGCATTTTGATCATTGATCTCTTCATATTTCTCTATGTGATGGAAGATATATTTTCAATATGCGTTAAAAGAATCCAATTGAAGTATATTATTATCAATGAGTTTTGTGTAGTTATATAGAAATGCAATAATATATGTCAGTTCTTAAATACTTGCATACATGTATTAAAATTGATTTAGTTCCTAAAGAACTAATATATCATTATAAAAATATATTGTATTACCGACAGAATTCCGTCAATAATATCATTTTCAACAAAAATTACAGACGGAATTTGGTCGGTGATAAATTTCTGACAAATTTTTCAATGGATCAAAGTCCTTGGTAGAAAAAACCGAGGTAAAGACTTGTTTGAAAGGAATTTTGACCCGTCACTAAATTTGCGATGGAATTTCTAACAGAACATTTATGTCACAAAGTTGGGATGGAATGCCGACAGAATCTTGCATCACAAAGTTGTGATGGATTTCGTGGTAAAAGGACCCACATAATTCCGTATGCAATTCTGTGCCAATTTTCCCATGGAACTCCGTGGTAATTTTCCCACATCCGTGCAACTTTTCCACGGAATTACAGAAGGAATTCCTTAGGTAATGTTTCCACATAATATTTCAACCCTTGGATAATATTTTTTTAAGCTTTTTTTTAAACTATTTTTAGGGCATTAAATTTTCAAACGTTATCTTGGAAATGAAAGGTGATGTACATTATCTAATAAAAGCCTATATGAGAAAGAAGAACAAGACTGTATAGTCGGGTGTGAAATGGTCGGAGAAGGGTGCTACGTCGGAGAGCCATTCTTTATGGCGAGAGATCCAGAGGGTCTAGAAGTAGAGGAAGACTATGGGTATGTGGTGACGTACATGCACGAAGAGAATAAAGGAGAGTCAAGGTTCATGATGATGGATGTGAAGTCACTAGAGATTCAAGTGGGGGCGATAGTGAGGTTGCCACATGTACAGCAAGTTCGTTATGGATTTCACGGGCCTTTTGTGAGGGAAAGTGATATGATGAAGCTTTGATGTAGAAGATGATGGATCGTTCATGTTCATGGGACCGGGACACCGTGTAACTTTCTTCGCTAAATCGCCATATCTGGTCAAAATTTTCCCTCCACAGTGGCATGTACGTAGTCCAACTTTAATGAAATTATGATATTAAAAATTGTTTATTACCACATTTGTATCCAACAAAAGATAATTATAGTGAATGCTCAAAATACAAAAAATTAATTCTATTTTTTCACCTTCACTCTTCTTTTAATGCCTTTCCATTCAAATAGTGATTCAATGTTTCCTAATTCATCATCAGTGATTAAATGTGTTATATCCCATATCGACTTGATAGTAGAACAAAAGATAACTTATAAAGGTTTGATACCTCCCATTTAGACAAGTTTTAAAATCATAAGGGGTGACATGTACCAAAGTGAACAATATTGAGAGCATGACACTGAAATGTTACAAAGCGAGGACACTGAGACTAAAGGTAGATGATACTAGAGCTGCTATCAAGACTAGCAAACACTCGGACTGGGGTGTTCTTCTGTAACTTGTTGATCGAGTTTAATCAATACCTGAATCTTTCTTCCATTATTAACTCAACAAATTCGATCACAAATCTCACTTTGCTTCCATTGACTCTTGCTTAGGAAGTTAATCGATCAAAGCAATTAAGGATGAAAGAAAGAAATCAAGATTGTAAAGGAAGATGTGAAGCAATTTCAAGCAAGGTATATGGGAGATGAATGTATTAAGAGGGCGCCAGACATAAGGGACAGTTACTTCTTTGGTCCCTTACATTCAAAGGTAGGTATGTCATCAACTCTATTTAAATTAGTTTTTATTTATTTTGTGATGGTGTGGTATATTATTGTTCAAAAGGGACATTGGATGTTGATAGTGCTAAATCCATTGCGTAAAAAGATTTGGTACCATGACTCTCCTGGATTTGGTTTCTCTCCTATACCCCTTCCCATCATTTTCTCTTTTCTACCATTGGCTTAGAATCTCAATAGTCGAGATTTAACATGTTATAAAAATATTATTATAATTTTACTTTAAAGATACAAAAAATCTATATATATATATATATATATATATTTTATATATCCAAGATGCAAAATAAATTTGAACTGTCAAAATTACTTGTGTATCTTTTAGGTAAAATTAAAATAGTATTTTTATAATATGTTAAATTTGGATTGTTGAGTTTTAATCCAATAGTGAAAGAAGGAAAAAGATGGGAAGGCGTACATTAGCGGGGTTCCAGACCACAAACCATACATATACAAGACACATTCAACTAGTAAATTATCCATTCATCATCTCTTACAATTCGGTTTAGTTTGCATGTTTCTATATATATAATTTTTTTGGTACGTTCTCATAACGGTGTATAATTACTGCACTCAAAATGGTCTTGACTTCACCAAATACAACCTCATTGATAGCTGCTTCAAATAGGCCTTCCAATTATTGAGTCTAAAGGTATATATATTATTCACCAATAACTATTATTTTAAACTGAAGCACACATATAGTTTATATATGACTCATTGACAAAATTTTCTTGAAATTTCTTTTTAGTGCCCAAAGAAACCGGATAAGAGCAACAATTGTGGGTAATGTGTGATGTAATTCATGAAAGGCATAATCACACACAGTCATGAAAATATTGATCGAAATAAGGCATAATTGATCATACATACATACATACATAGATACATACATACATACATATGTGTGTGTGTGTGTAGATATATAGATGTGTGTGTGTATGTATGATCAATTATATATTACGATATCTAACTTTGATTTATTGTTTCCTACATGAGGCTTACAATATCTAACTTCCATTTATTCTTTTTATGCACATTATTTTAATGCCTCCTACATGAGGTTTTGCCACTCACAAATGGAAGAATGGCTGAACAGTTGACAACATCTCTATAACATTAGTGATACACTACAAGAAAACCGGTAAATGGAGGCGGTTTTAGGAGCATTTAGAGGCGGTTCAAACCGCTCTAATTGCAGAAGTATGTGCAGATTGAAAAAACGTCGAAGTTACCACCGTCGGAAGCCAAACCGAGGCGGTTTGAAGGAACCGCTGGTACAACCGCCTCAAAATATAATTCAGAGGCGGTTTTCTGAACCGCCTCTGAAAATAAAAAAGGGATCTAAAAGGAAATGGGAAGGTTCGAACCTGGCACCTCTAGGTGTGTTGGGTGATAATGTAACCAACGACACTATCGAAACAAGTTGTAACAAGATTCGTTCTAAATATATATATTCTAAACTTTTTGTGAGTGTGATTCCGCCATCGCGCCTCCCCAACCGCCTCTAAATGTAAATTAGAGGCGGTTTATAATAACAAATTTCGGAATGATTCAGATTTTTGGGCAAAAACGCCTCAAGAACCGCCTCTATATGTTCCATTTAGAGGCGGATTAAGATAACCGCCCTCGTTTTTTAATAATATTGAGGCGGTTTGTAATTCCGCCTCTAAATGTGTTTTAGAGGCGGTTTTAGAGGCGGATTAAGATAACCGCCTGTTTTTTAATAATATTGAGGCGGTTTGTAATTCCGCTGGAGTAAAACCGCCTCTAAATGTGTTTTAGAGGCGGTTTACGTAAAACCGCTCTAATAATCGGTCGGTATTTACCTTTTTTCTTGTAGTGATAGGGGAAACCATTGAATAACTAGATGCTGATTTGTTTATTTTAAACTTTTGGTTTTAATAGTATTCGACTTGGTTTCGGTGCTAAACATTGTAGTTAGCTCTCTCAACTTATTAGATCCGGGACGGTTAGATCGGTCCATATCTCGAGTTTTTAAAAGTTTATAATTTTTATTTTTAATTGATATAGAATCTAAAATAAAGATAATCTTGTAACTACTATTCTTTCAAAAAAAATTATTTAAAAAATCATCATTTTAAAAAATTCAAATTAGGACCATCTAAAATCATATCTAGACGGCCTAGATTTGATGAGTTGGGAGAGCTTAGCATTGAAGCCAAGTCCAATGTATACATGTACACAAATGATGTTATTGTTGTATTGTTTTGTACTTAAATGACTGTAAATATTATTCTGATCCGTTTTGTACAAATGTATATGTAGGGGGATATTGAAAGCAAAACCCCCACCCCATTTCCTTAAAGAAATTTAGCTTATATAAATCATGGTTGTTACCTAAGAACCATTATTCAATTCAACTATAAATATAATGGTTATTTAAATAAAGTCGTTAACATTACTACAAATATATAAAGGTTGTTTTGAAAAAATTGTTGTATATGTTACTACATATATAATGGTTGTTAAAGCGGGATAGTGTATATTATGCAAGCATTATATATATTATGATAGTTGTTTAGGTGTGCTCGTTAATTATCATCACAACAATACGCATATCATGCATGGCCTCATTAAACCTCAATTCATAATGGGTGTTAGGTTAAAACCATTATAATATGTCCAAAATAAATAATGTTTTGGAACCATAATGTATTTATACTGAGCATATATAGCACCCGATATATGACAGTTTGAAACTGTGATTTATAGTCGTCAATAATCGTCATATTTCAATGATTATATAGTGCATCCGCCACCACCACCAGAAAAAATCACAAACAGTCAAGACTCATTGATGAAAACTCTGACGTTTAATATAGGGTTTGATCCCACAGCTATAAGAAAAAGAAATACGAGGAGCGACATAATGCAGTGTATCAAAATGAATGTCTTATTTTCACTATCGTCTTTTAAACTGATTCGGAATTAAGTTTTTTAGTCAAATAACTATATTGTCTTTGTATTATATATTATTATTATTATTAAAAAATCTCTTCATGTTTAGATTCGGTTTAAACTTCCGAAGCTCACACAGAACTTAGACTATAGTAGAGTCTAAACAAGAGTGGCAGTACAGATGATGTACACAAGAGAGAATGAGAGATAACCGATAACTCAAAGGTTGGGGTGAGAAAGAAGCAGGGGAGTCATCCCTATTTTTAAAGTCAGGGTGACCACTATTTAAGAATGGATGATATGCTCCCTTTATTACAAGACAATTCTATTCTTTCCTTTCAATTTATAATTAGAAAATTAAATGCTGATTGATTTCCTACCAATGAGGTTTCTTGTTCTCAATTCCTCCCAAAAAACTTAATGCAGATTTTTTTTTTTTTTTTTTTTTTTTTTTTAAAATTTCATTAGGTATTTCAAATTTGGAAGTCAATAATATTTTGCCTTGCCATGATCATTGAAAAAATAATGTCTTTTATGGCATCGAAAAAATATAATGTATCAGCAAATGTTACAAAATGGCCCCAAGCCACATAACCAAACATGTATCAAATTGTTGACCAAAAAAAAAAAAAAAAACATGTATCAAATTTTTTGAAAGTAAATGTCAAAATGGTTGTGAAGCTAAAAACAATCCTGAGATATTATGAAAAAATATCAAAGAGGCAATGACACGTAAAAAAAAAAAAAAAAAGACCGAATTTATTGTGAAGATAAAAGAAATAGTCCTTAGTCCAGAACGCTATATGATGTTCATGAGTGATATATGAAATCAGATAGACAAAATGGTAATTATTGGTCATTTTGAACATTTTAATATATAGTGCCAAATTTAATGTTATGGTATATTTGGATGTTTATAATCCCATGTCGTCTAGAATTCCACCTGATGGTTAACGTCATTATGCCCTATAACCAAATTACATGGTTTCTAGTATTTATTTGTAAAATTAAGTTATTAATTATCTTCTTAAATAGCAGGTTAAATAGCAAATCTGCCCCAGAAAATTTTCACTGACGAGCTAATGGGCCCTGGAAGTTTCAAAACGTAGCAATGTTGCCCATTTCCGTTAAAAAGTTAGAGGTCAACTTCAAGTTTTTTAACGGAATAGGGTAACATTGTTACGTTTTGAAACTTTCAAAAACAATATTGAGATTAAAAAAACTTTTAGATCAACATTGCTCCTAGGCCTATAAGGCAAACTTGCTACATAACCTAAGTATAATTATACAAATTATTTGTAACTTTAAATATACGGTGTGTGTGAATATTATTCATACATCAATGGAGTTTATCAATTCAAACCAACCTCTATTTTCTTCTTGGGACTTGTGTGTGTGTGTGTGTGTGTGTGTTTTTTTTTTTTTTTTTTTTTTTTTGCACCATGGATTTTCCATCAAATGCTCAACTCATATACCTCAACATCAAGGTACTTTTTTTATTATATGGTCCTAATTATAAGAGCTAGTTGATTTTTTTAGAGAGATTAATGAAGCTAATTAAATTACTTTAAACTTTTTTTATTTTTATTTTTTTCTTCAAACTTATTGGTTTGATTAATGAACTAATATATAGTCTAAGAATATTTAACATATGAAATGATTAAATAACTTATTTAGCTTTCTTAATCTCTCCAAAGAAAGTCAACTAGCTTTTATAATTAGGACTGGAGGTAGTATTAGTCATATTTTTCGTTTTAGTTTTATTTGTCATCAATGTTCTCCTCTTGAGTAGTATTATGTTGTCTTGCATATATGTATAGTTCTTTCTTACTGCCCAATCATTTCATTATTGGAAGGCATACAAGTACTCTCCAATTTGAATTTTATTTTGCTAATGATAAGCCATTGTCTTCTCTCTTTTTTGTCTTGTTACTCCTTCTACTCCTTAGCATTCTCATATCATATGTGTAAGTTTCATACATTAATTATGATATGGTGTATGATATGATATGATATATATTGAAATGAAATTAGTTTTACATTGTAGTTCTTTCTTACTGCCCAATCATTTCATTATTGGAAGGCATACAAGTACTCTCCAATTTGAATTTTATTTTGCTAATGATAAGCCATTGTCTTCTCTCTTTTTTGTCTTGTTACTCCTTCTACTCCTTAGCATTCTCATATCATATGTGTAAGTTTCATACATTAATCATAATATGATGTATGATATGATGTGATATGATATATATTAAAATGAAATTAGTTTTACATTGTATTCATGAAGAAAAACATATAATTGTATCATATTTGAATTGAGAGAATTTCTTTAATTTTATGAGAAAATTCATTATGAACATGTTATGTTGATTTTGACTTGTTATACAAAACCATTTTTCTAGTGTGTGTAAACATGTATATAGGGCAAGTCAAATTTATGGATGCTTAAATAGTAGGGAAATTTTTTGAAAACAGACTATAAATATCATGATTGCATTCATATAAAATTGATTTTATTCATTTCATTTTAGCCCCTAAATATCACAAATAATCGCAATGTAATCTTTATGCATTTTGATCATTGATCTCTTCATATTTCTCAGTGGTGGAAGATATATTTTCAATATGCATTAAAAGAATCCAATTGAAGTATATTATTATCAATGAGTTTTGTGTACTTATATAGAAATGCAATAATATATGTTAGTTCTTAAATACTTGCATACATATATTAAAATTGATATTTAGTTCCTAAGAACTCATATATCATTATAAAAATATATTGTATTACCGGACAGAATTCCATCGATAATATCATTTCGATAGAAATTATCGATGGAATTCGTCGGTAATAAATTTCGACAAATTTTCCAATGGATCAAAGTCCATGGTAGAAAAAACTGAGGTAAAGACTTGTTTGAATGGAATTTTGACCCGTCACTAAATTTGTGACGGAATTTCTAACAAAACATTTATGTCACAAAGCGTCACAAAGTTGTGATGGATTCCGTGGTAAAAGGAACCACATAATTCTATCTGCAATTCCGTGCCAATTTTCCCACAGAACTCCATGGTAATTTTCCCACATCCGTGGCAACTTTTCCATAGAATTACAGAAGGAATTCCTTAGGTAATGTTTCCACATAATATTTCAACCCTTCGATAATATTTTCTTAAGCTTTTATTTTTTTAAAACGATTTCTAGGGCATTAAATTTTCAAACGTTATCTTGGAAATGAAAGGTGATGTACGTGATCTAGTGGCCCCTTGAATCATCACCTAGACCGTTTCATTAACCATGTCATTTTCAATATCTTCTTAAAAAAATTGAAAATCATGGGCTTACAAGGTGATGTACATAATAAGCCCCTTTCTATTGTTGGGCGGAGATATTTGAATTGGAGAAGGTAAAATATCAACAAAATCCATGGTAAGATTAGATATATATTGTTAGTTGTTACTACCTCCGGTCCTAATTATAAAAGCTAATTGACTTTTTTGGAAAGATTAAGGAAGCTAAATAAGTTACTTAGTCATTTCATACGTTGTGTTTTCTTAGATTATATATTAGCTTATTAGTCAAACTACTTAGTTTGAAGAAAAAAATAAAAATAAAAATACTCTAAGCTAACTTATTTAGCCATCAAGTAATGTAGCCATCTTCCCCGTAGTTGGCCGCGTCATTGTAGTCCGAAAGTGAGACTGTGATAAAATGGATGAGCTTAAATTATTATATTATTATAATAATTTTAATCATAACAAGATATTTGAATCTCATACGGTTTTGATAGGGGAAAATAATTATTGTTATGAAAATAAGAAAAAACGTAAGAAATTGAGATGAAAGAAATGAAGAGAGGTAAGAGAGAATTGAAGAGAAAGAGGGAGCGATATCTTATTTATTTGAATGCAACCAAAGTGTGGTAAATAGTACTCTATTTATAGGTTCTCAACCTCATCAAGAATTACATAAAGTAAATAACAAATCTATTCATCAAGAGCGCATAAATTGTAACCATTGAGTAATGGGCATAAAGACTATTCATTAGAGAGATTATAGAGTGCAGAAAATGAAATGCCAAGAGTTGGGAGAGTTTATGGACATCCACATATCTAATATTTATAACACCTCTTGGATGTCCATGACAAATATTGTGCCTCATTAAAATTTTACTAGGAAAAACTTAATGGGACAAAAACTTAGTGAACGAAAAAGAATACAAAGTACATATTGAAGTTGTCTCATTAAAAACCTTACAGGACTAGGAAAAAGAGTGCAAAATGATCTTTTCTCCCCCTGAAAATTGAATCACTTTTACTTCTTCTTATGATGACAACATCACTTCTACTCTTCTTGATGACAATATTACTCTTTGTCATTTCAATCCAGTGGAGTATGCTAATTTCTCAACTAGGTTATTTTCAATGCCTTATTGAGCATATTTTCCTTTTAGTTGCCAAAGATATGAATGATGCATTATCATCAAATGATCTGCTGACATGTATTCCTTTAATTTATCTTCTGGATCAGTTTCAGTTAAAACATTAATATGTTTTCCCTTTACATTATTCATTGTGAAAACAATAACGAAAAATTATTCTAAAAATCGCCAATATATATTTGGCATACACATATTCAACTTGGCATACACATATTCAACTTGTTCGAACAAAACGGTATCATATACTATTTTCATCAAACTATAATACGAAATCTCAGTTTCATTATCCATTATGTACCTACAAAAACTCAAATTACCAGCAAAATCATAATAATTACAATATTAACATGATGTCTAAATATTCTCATAAAATGTCATGACCCAAAACATGGGGACATGATCGGCATAGACTAAGCTAAGTCAATGCTATTTAGTCTAGCTAGCCTAACTTAAAAATGCATCCACACTATACCTTCATAGATTATCTAGAGAAGATAATATTCCTTGATAGTAAAATCTTCACATTAGTTCCAATTCAACAAGAAAAAGAAAATCAACAAGTGACCAAAATAAAAATCAACAAGTGTCCAATGTAAAGATGAACAAGTGTCCAACATAAAGATCAACAAGTGTCCGACATAAAGGTCAAATAAATATGACCCTTATTCCTGCATAATAGTCACGAAACCATGGGATTTGCCTTCTTGGATCATTTTTTGTCAATTAAAATTACTTTGATGATCAACTTCCTTTCTCAAGAGGTTGTATCCCTTCTTTTCTAACAAATACTCCCATTTTGAATCACAAAATTGCAGTTTTGCAGATAAGCTTCATATGGCTCTAACTTTTTAATACAAAGGCATTAATTAAAACCACTTACAAATGCTCATTTTCACCACAGTAAAGAGAATATCCAACTCCTAAATAATGAAAATTAGTGACTAAATGGGACTTTCTCTTCTCTTTTCCTTTCCTGCCTTGTTTTCTTTTAAACCGTTTTGATTTGAACCACTAGAGCTAGATTCATTCATATATAATAACTTCAAAAACTGTGTAGTATTAAATTTGTGATGGTGCTGGTTTTCTATTCACAGCATGAAAAATCAGCCCACTGGATCCATATCATCTTCTGAGCCTACTACATCTTTGGCTGGGTGGGCCACTGGGCGGGTGGGCTTACTAACATTTTGGAGAATGATCCATTGATGAGCGAGAGGCGAGCCTGCATTCCTAATTGGTGAGTCAGCCTTCCTAATAACTTAGAAATGCTTAGTGATGAGCAACTGGAATGATATGCAGACACTGAAATTCTGCAGAAAATGATATTAAGCTCATGGAAATTAGGGAAGAAAAGAACTAGCTTGAGCCCTGAGGCTGAGACAAGCTTCAGATCTAGAATCAAAGATTGAAGCTAAGATGGCCAATTGAAGCTGCTTGTGGATCAACGAAATGCATTCTATAACTGATAGGAGCATAAATGTTTTGTACACTATGGAATTGAAGAAGTAGTCTAGGTTTTTGAGGGTCTGTTTAGCTATAGTATATGATAGATAATATTTGTTATTCTTCATCTTATGGTTGACTTGATAACATAAAAAACAAAGTGCTACTTTTGTTTAGAAATTTCTATCGATTAATCTCTAATGAAAATTGGGCTAGAATCTTAAATTCATATGATTGGTAAAGCCTAAGGAGAATCTCTAATAAACACAAAGGGTGATGATTCTATTTCCAAATGATGAGAGCATCACCGAGATTTTCGCTTTCAATATGTTTTTTAAGTTGTCTATCGTTCTTTGCATGATGCTTTAATTTTATGA
Source organism: Acacia acuminata (assembly GCA_019022655.1). Taxonomy (NCBI): domain Eukaryota; kingdom Viridiplantae; phylum Streptophyta; class Magnoliopsida; order Fabales; family Fabaceae; genus Acacia; species Acacia acuminata. The sequence continues at coordinate 598,359 of JAFJYI010000235.1, forward strand.
TCTGTGTTTGATGTGAATGCTCTTTCAAATGGGTTTTTGTTTCAATTTGCTTGATGCGTTGTTTTAGTTTCAATTGCTATTTGATTTTCTTTTCCAAATATGAGAAAAATAATAACTGAGTGGCTAAGCTCAAAAGATTGGGTCTCAAATACAAAAAAGTTGGCTGAAACATGAAAGGTAATCACCATTATTTAATTTTTCTTTGCTTTAATTGTGAATCTTATGAATGTTAATTAAGTTGAAAGATATTAATTTTTAGTTTTTAGTTTCCACCTCATTTTTTTCCCATGACACTTGTATCCAATTTTGATCAACTCACCCCATTGAATTGAGAATGCCATATATACAGCTATTTTACCTTTGGACTCGCAAATCCTTTAAATGGATCACAGCCACTTCTACTAGTCTTTTAAATGCGTCTATCATGTATCAACAAATATCTTGAATACAACAATTTCAAATGAAAACTTAAGTACTGCCGAAGCGCATCAAATATCTGACTTATTGTGTATTGGTTCCTCCTGGTTATAGGGTGTGCCTCATATTACTGAGCTTCCTTAACATATATATTAGATGGGACTGTACAATTGATATTTATTGCTTCTTGAGCTGACAGATCCTACATTATATATGGATTAGTATGACATGATTAACTGGTTGACCTTGTTGTGTATTTCCTGCATATTTAAAGTTAGTTAGTGTTTTGTTTAATTGGTTTCCTTGGTGTTGGTAATTCTAGCTTGCCGAGAAAATCAGTGCCATGTACTTGTTCTACTTCATGCCTGACTATGGACTTTTTAAATTAATTTTAAAAAATACATTGATCAATTCCTTGCATGTTCAGGAGGTTGGAGGCCCAAAATTCTGATATGTAATTGTAAAATCCCTATGTAGTGAAAGAATATTTTCTCCTTTACATCAATCACTATTGGTTGTAGGACTTGGATTGACTATGCTGCGATTGATTTAAATATTAGAAAGATCAGGAAAGTTTTTTTTGGGTGATTTGGATAAATTGGTATTTTAGATACTCGTGATATACCTGTGTTAATGGTAACTTTCTTTGAATGTTTTTGTCCAGTTTTTTCATGTCATATGTTGTGGTTAGTGTAGAAGAACACAGAGATGGTAAGGGAAAAGAGAGGCGGAAGGAACAAAGAAGAGAACAGAAGAATAAGGATAGAAAAGATTATTGAGTAATTAAGGACTGAATTCATTCAATCAACAACTCTTACATCCAGCTCATTGACTTGGTAACTGTATGGTTTATAGCTTTTTACCTTTTTACAGTTTACACATCAGGCGGTGGGTGGGTGATGTGCCCTTCCTGCTGCCCCTTCATTTTGGGGGCCTTCTCAAATGTGTTTTTTATGGTTCTTTAAATCATTAGATTCTACACGAAACGAGCAACATTGTGATATCTTATGGGCAAAAAATAGAGTTGCCTTCAACTTTTTACTATTTTTTAAAGATTTAATACTCTAAATCAAAAAGAAATTACACATTGGTAAACTCTTAAATCTTTACAAAATTGTAAAAATTTAAAGCATCTCCATTTTTTTCCCATAATGATCCAAAGAACCATAAGGTAGTAATTTTTCATCTTTACCTTGAGTAAATTTTCTACGCTAGTGCTACCTATAGAGAAGTCTGCTATGAAGCAAGAGATGACATTGGTCTGCTAATTAATTGGAGATGCAGGAATCAAACATCAATCAGTTGGAACTTGGTTTAGGCTTGAAAGATGACGACGGTGACAACAGTCAAAACGTTAATGAACAATTAAGAACAAGTAACTATAAGGCATGCATGTGAGCATCTTCACGCATAGCTCTCTCCTAGACTCTCTTCATCTTGTACCTTTTAGAAATTTTCATTCATAGGCTTCAAGCTCATCTTGTCTTTGCATTAAAACCCTACTAGTCTCTTCCCCACTTTCTTCACTGCATCAAGAAAGCAAGGGGGTCTTTTTGAACAAAAAAATTGATTTCCTTGTTAGTAAAAACTCAAACAATAAAGAATTTTTTCCTTTTTTGATTTGAAACAGCTAATTTCGAAGGAGATAAAAATGAGAGCTTTGGATATACCAGCAACAAGTTGTGACCAAATAAGTTTTATTTTTTCCCCCCTTTTTGAGAGATCAAGAAATGAAAATCTGTCAACATTGGAATCATTGTCGCAACATGACTTGCAAATCCTACATAGAATTCTACTCACAAACCTATCTGATACTACTTTACATGTGTCATCTTCTCATGGCCATCTTGGCTTCAAAAAGAACTCAAATTCAACACCACCTAGTCATTGAGTTGGACTACTCTAAAAGGATAGCCCTTTGCATGGCTTCTTTTTAGGGTCACATCGACATGTAAAATAACTCTTCAGAGTAAATAAAGAGTCATGTTTATGTTATGACGAAAAATGAAGAATGCCTTTATCCTCTATGATTACATGAGGGTGAGACTAGGAGCCTGTTTGGTAAATTTCAAAACCCAACTTTTGGAAATAAAACCTTAGTTTTGGCAAAAATTTGTCAAACACTATTAGAAAACAATAGATAAATATGATAAATAAAAAAATTAACTAATTAAAAGGGGGAAAATAAATTTAACTGATTAATTATTAACATAACAAACAATCTCAAACATGACAACAAAATAGCGCATCTAAATGAAATACCACAAAAATATTAAATTTAAATAAGCACAAACATTTTTGCAAATTGATAAAACCTAGGGAACGAATAAGCACAAACATATTGAGCAACTTAAATTACTTGAAACTACTCAAAAGTCCATCCAATTATAAACTTAGGTAATAATTATAAATCAAAATATCCATGAACTATTAAATAATAAATAACTTAATATCAAATAATTATGACAACAAATAATAACAAATAATTTAAGTCAAATACGATAGAAAAATAGTAATTCAAAAAGCAAATATAAAAAATACATAGCAAAACAAAATCAAATAATTTAAATAGACACACATGAGAAGAAACTAGAGAAAAAAAAGAAACGCATGAGAAGAGAGTGAAGGATAAAAGAGAGAATTTACTTATACATATGATAAATAATAATTAAGGCAATGAAACAAATTCAACTAATTAAATATAACGTAACAAATAATAAGTGTAACATCTCAAATTTTGGGGTTTGAAATTTAGAAAATTAGGAATATTATATGAAAATTAAATTATGAAATTTGGCCAAAAATAATTATGAAGTTAGTTATTGGAAATTAAGGCCTATTCTTCCTTAAATTTATTTCAGGAAAAGAGTAAGTTCAATGAATATTTGTAAGAGATCATTTATGGCCTACGAAGTTACATCTTGCAACTAAATTAGTAAGGGACTAGATTGCAAACAAAAATCATGTAGGAAATTAAGTGGAATAATTTTGGAGTGGACCCCACATACCTCTCAATTTGCACTTTTCATTTGGCCTAATATTTACACGCCACTTATTTCCACATTTTCAATTATATTCCTATATTGTGCAAGTCACGTGCTTTATTAGATTGTCAAACGGCGGCCGACTCGAGGTGATGTTTGCCCTGCGGAGGGCCTGGGCCCTACCCGGAGGGTTACGGGCCGGCCCCATCGGCCCTTCAATTTTTTTTATTCTTTATTTTTTAAAGTTGAACACTTGTTGAAGTTGGATCCTTCAATAATTTATATGTATTTTTTATTTGTTATGGAGTTATTTATCCATTTAAGTACAAATACATAATAACTATACTCTAATTTTATGATTTGATTTATTATTTATTGTAGATAAAAATTATAGATGTGTTCATGAACTCGGAAAAGAAATTCATGATATTCTTACTCATGAAATCAGAGCTTACTACTCAAAGTGAATAACAATCAAATGTTGTTGAAATTGATGATAGTGGCGAAGATGACGACAATAATAGTCGTTGTACTAATGTCGCTTAGTAGTTAGTAGTATGCTTCTTATGTTTTATATGAGTTATTTGTGAACATAGTTTGCTTTTGATTATGAATTAGTGTTGTGTTTATTTGTTAGATGATTTATATTGTAATTTACTAATTATATTTCTTTGATAAAAACGGAGGAAAAATAATTAAAATTTAGAATAGTAATTTCCGGCGCTCATGCGGGCGGCCTTGCCGCTTGTGCTTTCGGGTCGGGCTTTTGAAAAATATGTGTTTTTCTACTCCTACCTTGGAGGGCCGGCCCTGTTAGGCCCTGGCCCTGGCCCTTCACGGGCCGCCTAATTGACAGCTCTAGCTTCTATGCACCAATTGACTATTTCCAACAGAAGCATAAGGACAACAAGGCAAACACATTCCTTCATAATTCAATTTACTCAATCAGCCCAAATGACAGAACCCTTGGAACAGAAGTATTTCGGACAGCAAGCATATATACTCCACTAAATTCATTTAATATCTCGGCCCATATATTTGACATAATACACAAGCCCAATCACATACCCAAGCTCTCACATTTACTTCCATGATACCTAGCCCAATGTTCCTCTCCAAACACAACACACATACGCGCACACAAACTTGACATACATACTCAACCCAATTAGCTCTCATCTGACCCAACACATAAATACACCCACACTCACTTCCCTCCCTAAACCCGATGCGCACACACATTCCTACACTCTCACTCATTTCCTTCCAGCAACCCATATCAACGTCACTTACGTACACACATACTCCCTCAGCTTTTCCTTATTTCTTTGGTTAGAACACGCAAGATCAGAAGAGATCTCAGCGGCTTTTGAAAATTCAATCATGAATAAATTAATCAATGAAAATATTTCTCAAAAGTCCTTCTTAATTGATTTAATTTAATTTGTAATCTTTCCATCGCAAATTTTTTTTTTTCCAAATTTAATTAACCGCAAGCCTTTGCCAGTTTATCTACAATGCACCTGTGTTATATTATTACAAAATTATATATATAATACTGCCATACGTAATCAATTATATATAAATATATATTTGTCAATAAATATATACATATATATAAATAATATTCTAAAAAATAGTAATTTGAAATAATTTTTATACATTTATTATAAGTTTTAATATAAATTAATTTTAAATTAAAAAAATTTAAATCTTACATAAATTTTCTTAGAAATACATTTTAAGAAAAATTTTTTAATTTAATTTTTTAATAAAAATTAATTAATAACTAATACTTTAATATCATAAATATTATTTTTCATATAAAATTATTTAAAAAATTTAAAAATAATAATTTTTTTAATTACCATTAATTACTAACTAATATTAGAACTATTGTTTTTAATATAGAATTTATTCCTAATTTGGCCAAGGAATTTCCCAATGGCAATTTTTTTTTTCATGGAAGTATTTTGTGGTTCATTCCAAGGCAAAAACATTTATCATGGAATTCGTCACGGAGTTCAGTGGCTAAATTATTCATAGAAAAATTCAGAAATTGAGTGTTTTTTTTTTCCTATTACCTCAAAACCAATAAACAACCACAAAATTAAAATACCCAACTCATATTTATTAGTAGAAAAAGACATTTTCATAGCAAGACTTTTATACTACTAGTTGTTCGGGGATAATGTAGAAAGTATGACTAGTGACAATTTAATAATTAATTGTAGCTTTTAAAGTTTTTACACGGTTCATTTCTTTAACTGGTGTGTAACCGTGTAAAAAAGTATGTGTGGAGGCAACCTTCTAAATAAGTTGTTGTTTTTTTGTTCAAACTAATCATTATTTTAAATCGAGTAGATGTAAAACCCTAATTTTCATAACTCATATAATTATGGTATTTTAACAATATTTACTAAAATGCAAAGGTGAATATGTGTCTTAGGGGAACTAGCAACAATAAATGAATGATTTAGTCGGCACTAATTGAGATTAGCGAAAAAAGCTTCAAGATGACTAAAAGTAAAATAGGATCCTCATCTACCATAGAATTTGTATTTATTATAAATACGACATTTTGTTAAATCAACATGATGAATAAAAGAGAATATGTTGTCTCTAATTTAGAGATTTATTTATTTTAATTTTTAGGGTAATTTTCCTTAGAATTTAATAAACCAAAGATTAAATTTAAGGCCACATCTAAGGATCATAAAATACAAAATAATCATCATATTAAACCATGGTTCTTAAAAGAAGCAAGATAATGTTATGATACACTTAAATAAATTAAGGGAAATTATTAAGGATTAACAGGCAAATTAAGTCTTCACTAATTAAATAATTGTAAATCTTCATAATTAATCAAAAGGCTAATTAATGAAGAATTAATCTTGTCTAATAAAGCACTTGATTAAGATGTTAATTAAACTTTGCTAATGACACTTAAGCTTTGATTATGTCATCAAAGTGACATCACAAGGATGACATCATAAGAGCTCATGCTTTATATTGAAGGGCCAAGATTTAATTTAAAACAAACACAAATGGAATCAAATGGTCCTAATTAATTCTATGATTAACCTTAATCATTGTGTAATTGAATTAGCCAATGGAAAATCAAAGAAATAAGCTTAATCCTTGTGAAAAGGAAATAGACCAATGGGAGAAGAAAGAAGTGTTAGATTGGCAGGGGGGAGAGAGAGAGAGAGAGAGAGAGAGAGATTAAAATATATTTTTTTTCCAAGAGCACATGTTCAATTAGAAAAGAAAATAAAAATAATTTGGATTTAAGATTGACCAATGAGAGCATTTTCTTCCTAAATTGAGCCTTCATGAAAACACAAATCCACCTAAGCTATTGATAAAAAAAGATGATCCAAGGGATGTAATTCTTGGACTTTTACTATAAATAGGGGCCTTGCCCTTCAGAATTCTTCACACCAAATCTACCTCCAAGAGGTGATTTCTAATAGAGTAAGAGAGTGAATCAAGGAGGAGGAAGGAGTAGCAAGAGGCTTCAAGAGGTAAGCTTGCTTTTAGTTTCTAGTTTTTAGTTCTTATAGTTCTTAGTAGCTTTTAGTAGAATTGTTAGTTTTAATTTAGGAAATAGGTAAAGTAATTTCCCATAATTGTTTTCAGGCCTTATTACATCGAAAGATACCTAACAAGGTGGGAACATGTTGGGAAGTAACTTTTAAGATTAATAAAACAAGTTAGAGTAAGATAGAGAATTGTTGGGTTTTGCTGGGCTGTTGGGATCAGTCAGATAGAGGGCATTATTTGATATGTAAATTTATATTCAAAAATTCTGAAATACTTCATGGTCATAGTAGACATGTATAGATTTCCATTGATATAAAATATGTATCCAATAGAGGTCTGTAGAGAGAGATAAAAATTCTGGAAATAAGGCTACATTTTCTGGAAAAATTCTGGGCAGAGGTTGAAGATCATTAAACTGGGAATGATTCACTAATTCTAAATGAAAACCATTATTTTTCCACAAAAATAGACATGCTAATGTTTCCAAGAAATTTTACGGAACCTCGTTTCGATTTGTTTGGATTTAATTATGAATTTTCAAAGTTATCGAAAAATCTGCCAAGAAATACTGTGACAGCATTTTTTACGAACATTAAGATATATAATTGGAATAATAAATCCACTAGGCGTAAAAAGGTCGGTAGTGGCTAAAATATATCCTAAGATATTATTTATGAGGTAGTAACACGATAATACTATTATAGGATATCAGAGAAAAATAGAGAGACATACCGACCAGGCAAGCGTACTGCCATCCAAACGGACTAAGGTACGGACGCGTACTGTAACACTAACTCTGATGCTCATTGTATGCTTATATGTCATAGATGATTTCATAGAGTCATGGACAACTTGTCCAAGACAAGACTTGGTCTTGGGTCATGCACCGTGACTAAGTTTATGAGGCTTAGATCACTACTTATACATTCAGCTTTATACACTGATTATGGTTTTGATAATGCCGTTACAATTTTCCTAGCGCTGAGGACACGATAGGCCATTGTGGCATGGTGAGGTGCAGACATAGATAACTTTACATGTGATGTGTACTGTTGATATATTAATCTTATATCTGTTGTGTGCTTATGTGTTGATTAATGCTGTAATGTCATGAATATCTGTCATACATATATTGTTTTACATGAGCATGAGGTTAACCGTTACCTGAGGTCCGATGGGTATTGGACCTCAGCTCTTACCATAGCTTCAGGGTCTGGGGAACCGAGGACCGAAGACAAGAGTAAACAGAGTAAAAAAGCACGCGTAGAGACCCGACTGAAGATTCCTATTTTTAGACTTGTAACATTATGACATTACTCGGATAAATGTAGTGTACATTATAAACAGACGGATATGCCATGGTAATGATATATTAGTTACTCACTCTTTTACTTCCTCCGATGCTCTAGTCTAATGAAAAAAAAATTATTCCGCTTTTGAAAAATGGGGTGTTACATTTAGGTATCGAGCAATTCATTCTGACACGAATTTAACGAAGTTATTTCAAACTGTTTGGTGTCTAGAAATGATTCGTCTATGTGGTTCAGTCAATCAGTCACTGTGAACTCGGTGAGACTCCCACTAGACACCGGTCTGGCCAAATTGTTTGATTAACGGAGTTAGGTTCTAAGCCTTTTTAAAACTTGGAGCATATTTTGAAAATGAGTACTGGTATAACCCTATTGTGACGTTGTAGTGATGGACAGAGATAGATCTCCAGACATAAACTACTATAGACAAGTAAGACATACTACACGGAAACCATCGAACGTAGACAAGTATATCATCCTAATTCGGTATACCATCCTGAACCAGTGTACCACTTTGAGTCGGTGCATTACTCTAACTTAGGGAAAGATCCCTACACTCATTCATGACCGTGAACCTTCAAATGTATAACCACCGGAGTCGATATACAAACTTTGAACCTGTACACAACCCTGATTCTATGTACTACCTCGAATCAACGGCTAGTATACTTTTTGAACCAGAAAAACCTATAGGATTGGATCATACATCTGATATCGACAACATTGAATATTTTCAGCTGTCAAGATGACTTTGAGAGTGAGTCCTCTTACAAATCCAAACTTTCTTGCGACGTGTCCTGGATACAAACAAAAATTGATAGGCGCTCTACGGACAAAGGACATAATGACATATCAACACTATAAGACTAGCAAAGGAACATACTTTCAGTATCTGGAACAAGTCAATATGACTTAAGAGCAAGACGACGCAAGGGTCTTCCCTACCCGTTAAACGATTGGGTGATATCAAACCTATACCTCTTTCCTAGAAACCAGTTCTGGATAGAAAAGACGAATGAACTCTTAGACAAAGAACGTAAAGCCAATTTTTTTTTTCCTATATCATCTCCAAAGGCTAGTTTTAGATAACATGTAGTCAAAGAACAGAATATGAACCTAGTACCAGTCAAGTGAAGCTACGAAAATAGTGATAACTGAACCATAGTTTACTATTATGAAGTATTATGATGTAGCAACTACAGTAATATAGTAACTTTGCAAAGAAGATATATATGTTTGTAATAGGTGCTAATCGATACTTCATTCCGATGTTTATAAGGGACTGGAGTTCCCAAAGGTAGAGATAGAGTTGGATGTAGAGGTAGAAATAGACAACCACAAATAAAACCAATTCCAGTACCTAGAGCAATGTTTTTTATTGGGGTCTCGATTATCGTTATGAACCCGGGCATAATCATAATCAAGGCATCATTGAGGGCCGTATAGGTGGTCCATTTTGCTCTACCCCTCTAGGCCAGTTTGTCTTCATAGATAGTACGAGATATCTTAATGACGAGGGATAGATTAGCTAGTATTGAAAGACTCTTTATGAAGTATGTACTCAAGGAAGAAGAAGTACTAGTAAACTAATGCCTAAGTATGTGTGAGGAAACCAGTCTGTGAAGTAGTTTTCTAACATCGAAATAGGTATCCATACTAGAAATTAAAATATAAAACTTGAAAGAGAAATATTCTTTTAGGAAACACATAAGAAGGGAAGTGAGGTTTATGTGGAATATGATTTTTGATCTTCCTAATATGATTGGTTACATTTCTAAAGGTTTTAGATATGTCTCAGCAAATCCCTTTCTTTATGTGGTTATGAAAATATATGTCTTATTCAATAGAGTGTTGACATCATTATGTATCGTTGAAATTTGTAATTGATCAAACAATGCCTTGTATGAACTATCTTCTATTGTTGAGACCATCTATGGGTCATAATTGCAAAAAGTACATTTCATTCTTATTCAAAGCATGAAAAAGTCTCTAGATTGTGGCATGTTTGGTTGGTATTTCTTGATTGAAACCATCACTATTAGATAAAGTTAAAAGAATCTGGATATAATTAGATCTTTACCTGGTATTCTCTAATTTGACATTGAAAATCTTTTGTGATAATCTCTTCATTGTATGTTCTTTTAAGTTTGATTTAAATGGTGGAGAAAGAAAATTTTTATAGTTTACGTCATACATCTTGTGCTATTCATCTTGTTGAATAGCTATAATTCTAAAGATTGTTTTACCTTTTGAGTGAAATTATTTATTTTTCCTGCTTTAAAACTAAATTTCAGTACAATCATCCCTCAGTTTCTTTATTCTACCGCATTTTGCTTAGGGTTAACAAAAATGTTGACTTTGGACAGTTTTGCTAGATTACTATCGTTTTATAAGTAATAGGAATTCTTTGTTTTACTCTACTAAGAGTAGAAAGGGCTTACTATTGGGCTTTCCCTGGTTTTTGAAATCGTATTAAAAAAAAAAAAAAAAAAAAGATGGGTAACTTAAGATATAAGAGAAAAATAACCTCTGAACATCAGTCCAGCTCCCAATAGATGAAGGCTGAAGGTACAATAACCAGTCTTTGGCTCCACCTTCCAATGAGAAAGGAAAAGCTCTCAGCTTGATTTGATCTTCATTAATGGCATGTGGTTTCATTGTCGCACACTAGATGGAATTCCTTCAAATGCTTAATGGCACACTCACTGAAAGACCATGAAACTTAGGCGGCAAGTGTATTAGACCAGATTTAAGCTCAAAGTTAGCGCAAGGGTAGGATTTGGATGCACAAAGGTTGATAATTAACATCGAGGTTCATTCAATTCCTTTAAAGTAGGACGATTTTCCTGTTCTTCGCCATAATTTACGAGTTAGGAAAATTGCTACTAGAATCATGAAAACAACAAGACTATCGAAACACAATCGAAAGATCAACGAATGGACACAATCGAATGGTTACAATCGGTCTCAAGTTCAATGTCCAATTCGGTGTTAATCCCACGACTTAGCCTAACAACTCTTCTAGTAGTAAGAATTGTTCTTTCTATTTCGGGATCAAATGGCAACAAGTCTTACGGATTGATAGTGCTCTAGTACTCATGCAGCATAATCACAAGGCAGAATTTGCAGAAAATCAGAATTACGAAAATGCCACCAGCCAATCAGAATTACGAAAATGCCACCAGCCAATCAGAATTACGAAAATGCCACTAAAAGTGGTAAAAAGAAGAAAAACACTAAGACACACAAAAGCAAACACAAAAACAAAAACCTATGGTAGAAATTGACCTAAACAAGTCCAGAAACACTATCAAATGATTTTTAAAATTTTTTGGGACTTGGACGGGGCAACTCCTAGACCATTGGGGAACCCAAAAATGGAATAAAAAAACTTCAAAAATTGAAAAAGTGGTCTAAACGATGGAATTTGGCAAAACGGAGCTTAGCACATGGAAAATCAAAGATTTTGGGGAAGTGGTCTAAACAAAGATTTTCCATGTGCGTTGTGAGATAGGCCATTTTCTATCACTGTACCAAAATTCACCAAATCGGAGATACTCGAAAAAAAACCGACTAGTAGAAATCATGAAATCGAAAATTAAAAAGCGAAAAAGTGGTCTAAACGTTGGAATTTGGGGAAAATAGGGTATACCTCACTCCCGACGAGAGTGACTCTTTCTTAGAATGCCCAATTCCTTGTGAATAAGACCTAGTTTGAATGATATGGGTCGGAAAAATTTACGTCCCGTCACCACCCAAACCACCTAAACTACCGAAAAACGAAGCTATTTACACTATCGTTACTAATCAAACCGATGCAAATTCCCGGCGGTGGCGCCATATTTTGACATAGATTTGCCGTAATCTCCCAAAATAACCAGATTAGAAAAGGATTTGTAGTATAATGTAACCGGGTCGTTTCCCAACGACCTCGCGATCGGTTCAATTCGAACAACAATAAAACAAAGTAAAAAATTGGGGGTTTTGATTCAAAGAGAATAAAAATGAAATAACATAAAGAGCGAAGTAAACATAGATTAAACAGATAAACAAAAGATTAACTCGGGATTTCGAATTCCACCACTTCCCTTCCTCGGACGAAAGCAGATTTATAACCAAACTCGTGATCGACTCTGGACAAACTGAAATCTCTGCATTTTCCCAGAGATTCCCTCAATTGAACAATCATTCAGAATTTGTTCGAATCAATGGCGTATCACTGTACGATCGCACAGTAATACTTTAACCTAGTTCGAACTACGTCCTTAGGAAATGTCGATCTGGGCGTTAAATCTAACACCCAATCCGAAAGTAAATCGAATCCGAAATTACAAAACGAGAAATGAATTATCGTTAAGAACGAGTCCTCTGGATAGTGGAATCCTCAATCCATGGGTCAATCACGAGTAGCTTAGCTAGTCATGGTTATGCGAACGAAAATCGAAGAAATGAAGAAGTTCATCATGAACACGAAGAACACGATGAACGAGAGGAAGAAAGATAAGAGAAAATAAAACTTACGTATTTGATTCAAAACCTGTCTAAAAACGTGAATGAGAATGTGTTTTTGGTTGCTGCCTCACTTAACCTAAAATGAAAAAACGAAATGGGGCTCCAATCCACAATTCAGCTCGAGAATGAAAATAAAATAAAATAGGCTTTAATTACAAAATTCGAGCCCAAAAATACATATGACTTCGGCTCCAAAATCGACCACCCTCTTGTCTGAATTTGCTCTTCATGTATTCATAACAATTGTAGCTCTCTGAATCATCTGAAATATGAGATAAAAATGAGGCAAATCCGATGTCTGGTTCAAGAGTTATGGTAAAAATGGTGAAGCAATGTAAAACTGGAATTTATTATTAAATAATAGCTAAAATATAATAAAAGGCCCAAGGCCCAAATAAGTATAAAAGCCATTATTTATTAGCTAAAGAGTCCTAAATTATAAATCAAGAGACAAAAAGTAGTGTATGAAATATTCAATTATCAGACCTCCGAACAAATCGCTTTGTTCAAGAGACCTAGTAGCACAAAGACAAAGAGCTACGCTGACAAAAGGGAGAAGACCTCTAGAGTTCGAAGTCGACAATCATATGTTTCTAAAGATAGTCCCAGTAACCGATGTCAGTAGAACGCTTCAGAGGTGAAAATTTAGTATGCGTTACATAGGACCATTCGAAATTTTAGCTAAACATGAACCATTCGCTTACCAGATAGCCTTACCCCCGAACCTGATTAATCTCCATAACATTTTCTATGTTTCTCAGTTATACCAACCAGACCACGATCATGTCATTAAGTATGAGGTATCTTAAGTTGCCACAATATATAGGTGCCACAGAGAATTTTTGATATGAGGATGTCGAAGTACGACATGACCATACCTTTGCAATTGAGCTGGAGTAAATTTTTGATCACCGAAAGAAGCGGCTTAGACATAAAAACACTCTGATAGAGTACATTTCCAGAATTTATGGTTCAAAGTCTAGTTAGTCTAGGGCAAATTTTGAGGGCGAAATTTTATTTAACGGGGGGAGAAATGTAATACCCTAATTTTCATAACTCATATAATTATGGTATTTTAACAATATTTACTAAAATGCAAAGGTGAATATGTGTCTTAGGGGAATTAGCAACAATAAATGAATGATTTAGTCGGCACTAATTGAGATTGGCGTAAAAAGCTTCAAGATGACTAAAAGTAAAATAGGATCCTCATCGACCATAGAATTTCTATTTATTATAAATACGACATTTTGTTAAATCAACATGATGAATAAAAGAGAATATGTTGTCTCTAATTTAGAGATTTATTTATTTTAATTTTTAGGGCAATTTTCCTTAGAATTTAATAAACCAAAGATTAAATTTAAGACTACATCTAATGATCATAAAATACAAAATAATCATCATATTAAACCATGGTTCTTAAAAGAAGCAAGATAATGTTATGATACACTTAAATAAATTAAGGAAATTATTAAGGATTAACAGCAAATTAAGTCTTCCTAATTAAATAATTGTAAATCTTCATAATTAATCAAAAGGCTAATTAATGAAGAATTAATCTTGTCTAATAAAGCACTTGATTAAGATGTTAATTAAACTTTGCTAATGACACTTAAGCTTTGATTATGTCATCAAAGTGACATCACAAGGATGACATCATAAGAGTTCATGCTTTATATTGAAGGGCCAAGATTTAATTTAAGACAAACACAAATGGAATCCAATGGTCCTAATTAATTCTATAATTAACCTTAATCCTTGTGTAATTGAACTAGCCAATGAAAAATCAAAGAAATAAGCTTAATCCTTGTGAAAAAGGAAATAGACCAATGGGAGAAGAAAGAAGTGTTAGATTGCACATGGGGGGGAGAGAGAGAGAGATTAAAATATAATTTTTTTCAAGAGCACATGTTGAATTAAAAAAGAAAATAAAAATAATTTGGATTTAAGATTGACCAATGAGAGTATTTTTTCCCTAAATTGAGCCTTCATGAAAACACAAATCCACTTAAGCCATTGATAAGAAAAGATGATCCAAGGGATGTAATTCTTGGACTTTTACTATAAATAGGGGCATTGCCCTTCAAAATTCTTCACACCAAATCTACCTCCAAGAGGTGAATTCTAATAGAGTAAGAGAGTGAAGCAAGGAGGAGGAAGAGACTTCAAGAGGTAAGCTTGCTTTTAGTTTCTAGTTTTTAGTTCTTATAGTTCTTAGTAGCTTTTAATAAAATTGTTAGTTTTAATCTAGGAAATAGGTAAAGTAATTTCTCATAATTGTTTTTAGGCCTTATTGCATCGAAAGATGCCTAACAAGGTGAGAACATGTTGGGAAGTAACTTTTAAGATTAATAAAACAAGTTAGAGTAAGATAGAGAATTGTTGGGTTTTGCTGGGCTGTTGGGATCAGTCAGATAAAGGGCATTATTTGATATGTAAATTTATATTCAAAATTTCTGAAATAATTCATGGTCATAGTAGACATGTATAGATTTCCATTGATATAAAATATGTATCCAATAGAGGTCTGTAGAGAGAGATAAAAATTCTGGAAATAAGGCTATGTTTTCTGGAAAAATTCTGGGCAGAGGTTGAAGATCATTAAATTGGGAATGATTCAATAATTCTGGATGAAAAACATTATTTTTTGACAAAAATAGACATGCTAATGTTTCCAAGGAATTTTACGGAACCTCGTTTCGATTTGTTTGGATTTAATTATGAATTTTCAAAGTTATCGAAAAATCTGCCAAGAAATGCTGGAACAACATTTTTTACGAATATTAAGGTATATAATTGGAATAATAAATCCACCAGGGGTAAAAAGGTCGGTAGTGGCTAAAATATCTCCTAAGATATTATTTATGAGGTAGTAAGACGATAATACTATTATAGGATATCAGGGAAAAATCGGGAGACATACTGACCAGGCAAGCGTACTGCCATCCAAACGGACTAAGGTACGGACACGTACTGTAACACTAACTCTGAAGCTCATTGTATACTTATATGTGATAGATGATTTCATAGAGTCATGGACAACTTGTCCAGGACAAGACTTGATCTTGGATCATGCACCGTGACTAAGTTTATGGGGCTTAGATCACTACTTATACATTCAGCTTTATACACGGGTTATGGTTTTGATAATTTCGTTACAGTTTTCCTAGCACTGAGGACACGATAGGCCATCATGGCATGGTGAGGTGCAGACATAGATAACTTTACATGTGATGTGTACTGTTGATATATTAATCTTACATCTGTTGTGTGCTTATGTGTTGATTAATGCTGTAATGTCATGAATATCTCGTCATACATATATTGTTTTACATGAGCATGAGGTTAACCGTTACCTGAGGTCCGATGGGTATTGGACCTCAGCTCTTACTATAGCTTCAGGGTCTGGGAAACCGAGGACCGAAGACAAGAGTAAACAGAGTAAACGCGTAGGGACCCGACTGAAGATTCCTATTTTTTAGACTTGTAACATTATGACATTACTCGGATAAATGTAATGTACATTATAAACAGACGGATACACCACGGTAATGATATATCAGTTACTCACTCTTTTACTTGCTCCGATGCTCTACTCTGATAAAAAAAAATGTATTCCGCTTTTGAAAAATGGGGTGTTACAGTAGAAAGTGTAATTCATTTTCTTTTTTTAAATCAATGTAGAAAGTGCACTATTCTTCACCTGCCTTTTTACTTTACCCGTGTAAATATTTTCACAAAAATTCTTATACCCCTCTCCTCTCTTGCTGCCATCACGCATAAACTCTCTTTCACAAGTCGCAGCCTTCCATGTTGAGACTCCATTGACCTCACTCTCTCTCTCTCTCTCTCTCTCTCTCTATACACACTACTTATCGTCCACTTCACCACCATGTCTTATATAACATCCTGAAAATTCGTTGTATGAATTTATTGTCATTCATTTGGACAAGGGTTCATTCGACGTAGCAAACATCCTAAAATCTAAAGTCCCTCTTTGTGTAGTTCACCTCAACGGAAAGACCATTTGCCTTACCAAACAACTTGAATGCAATTCCCCCCTCTATGCGTCGTTCACCATGGTGAATGGATAAAATTATAAATAAAGATTATGTGATTCGGTGTCATTTTTCACACATTTCATAGAGGAGGACACCAGAGCTGTGGTAGGTGTAATAGAGATTTATAATCATAAAAAAATTGATAAAGTTTGGTGGGATTAAATAAAAGTATTTAACATAAGAGATTTTAATTATTTATATATTATATAGGTTTTATTGGGATTGAGATAAAATATGAAAATAGTTAATCATTTGGACTCTTTTGACAATTTTGACGAATTGGTGTTAATTAAGGAAAAATGGGTGAGAGATTTCTTAAGAGCAAAATATGAACTTAAGAGTAATTAGGGAAAAAAATAGAATAAGAAGAAAAGAGATAATAAAAGAAAGGAAAAAAAAAAAAACAAAGAAAGAGAGTAGATTAAGAATGAAAAAACTGAGGTGGCCCTTAATATATATCCCCCCCGCTCAAACAAAGATGGCAGCACTTCCTCTCGTCCTTCGTCTTTGCCCTCGCCGTGCGGCACTCCAAACCTCCATTAAAGGGTTGGGATACATTTGACCTTCATTTCTTCCTCATAAAATCATCAAACTATAATACATATTTTCCAAATATTTTTCTACTCAATGAGAGATTTCCATCAAACTACTCTTACTTGTCAACTTAATTCTTTTTCTTGATACATCAGGCAGGGATCGAATCCCTGAGGGGAGGGGGGAGGCCAGCTCCTAAGTCTGGCACTAGTGCCATTGCGCTACGAGGTGCTAGGCCTTGTCAACTTAATTCTTCAACCTCTACTTTTCATTTTTAACTCCTTAACGTTAAAAAGTAATCTAACATACTACTCCCCCATAATTTTGCAAGTAGAACCCATTTTTTAAACTCTCAAATGGATGAAAAGAAACTTTCTTCCCCATCAACTACTCAAGATTGAAACATACAGGTTGCTTTCTACACAAAAATTTCCATTTTAGCGTCTAATGCTTCCAAACTTGGTTTCTCACTTGTACCTACACAAATTTTCATATTAAATATATTGAAAGCGTCGAATGAGTTGAATTCACACTCTAAATCTACACCTAGTTCATACCACAATGCATTGGTAGGGAGAAAATATGATTTTCCACATTTTATTCCATAAACTACTTTCCTGCCTCTAATTATCCATTTAACCTTGATTAACTCTCACTACTATAAAAAATAGATATTACTTCCCTAAAAGACATCCTTATTTTAAAAGGGGAAGTAAAAAGTGAACGCGGTGGCATTCTCATAATTATTTGCCTGAACTTTGAGACTTAGGCGTCCGAAAAATAATTTTAGGACACCTAAAATTCATTTAGGCGTCCGAAATATATTAAATAAATTATTTGGCACATTTTGAAAATAATTTTGGCGCTTTAAATTTTTTGGCGTCCTTAAAATTATTTAGGATTAAATATGATTTTTAGCGTCCCAAATTTAAATTCAAACTCCTAAAATCAACTATTTGTAGGTTTAGACGTCCTAAATATATATTTGGGACGCCCATTCATAAATTTTAGGTGCCCTAAATTTATGTAAGACTCAAATTTTTCGATCAGCTGTCACTGCTCGCAAATTTTTCGCAAATTTATGTAAGACGCAAATTTTAGGTGCCCTTAATTAACACCATTTTTCCTTAAACTTCTCTCTATGTGTGAATTTTAGGCGTCCAAATTTATATTTGCGACGCATAAACCACAACTTCTAGAGCCTAAAAGTTTCGATCACCACACCGCTCACACACAAGTTTATCTCTCGCACCTTCCAATTGTTTCATCTTTCACCATTCGGTTTCATTTTTCTTCTCTCTTAGACACCTTCCAAGTTTCTAGCTTCACCTTCTTCTCTTTGACGTCGCTCCCTCCTCCGCCACTCCCCCCTCCTCCACCTGAACTCCCATCTATGCTTGCTGAAGAGAACAAAGCTGATGAGAACAGATTCAAATGCATCTTTTACCTGAACTCCCATCTATGCTTGCCAAAGAGAACAAAGCCGATGAGAACAAACCCGAATGCATCTTTCCCGAGATCCAAATGAGTTTCAGTAATGTTGAGTAGGAGGGAGAAAGGGAGAGCGGCAGAGGATGGGGAGCAACATTAGACATGACAAAGACGATGATAACACATCTGGTGATTCTCATCCTCTAATTCTCGTCTTTCCCAGATCGGAACGTGTCTTTCCCAGATCCGTTTTGTGGTAGGAAATTTTTTTCGTTTTGTGGTTCACTGTTCTTATATGTAGGAAACTCTGATTCTCGTTTTGTGGTAGCCAATTCTCTTATTCTCGGTTCGTTTTTGCCTTTCTAAATTATTTTTTTATCCGATATGATTTCATTGTTTTTATCTTCATTTTGGTTCACTGTTTTGGTTATCTAAATTTTATCCGTTATCTAAATTTTGGTTCACTGTTTTTATCTTCGTCCGCCCCTACTCGTCCCTCGCTTTGCTCGCTTGCGTTGAGGAAGGATGGTCGCTGTTCCACAGAAACTTCTCTCTCGCATGTGAAGTGTTTATCTTTTTTTTTTTTTTTTTTTTTTTTTTTTTTTTTTTTTTTTTTTTAAAACACTTTTGGCATGCCAAATTAATTTGGGACGTCACAAGTATTTTAAGATGTCCTAAACAAAATAAGGATGCCGTAAGTCCCAATTTTATTACATCCCTTAAATAGACGTCCCTTCAAAAAGGGACGTAGAAAGGGTCAAAATATGGACGTTAAACAACGTTTTTGTAGTAGTGTCTCTAATCATACTTTCTATTATTTCTTAAAATTTTTCTAGCATATCCCCTGTTGGAAATTATTCCCTAGGGGCAAGTCATTGTACTTTAAACGTTAATGTCATTTAAAGTATTCTCCATTTCGTTATCATTTCATTTGCATGTTTATAGTTATAACTGTATCCTTGGATATATCTTATAGATTATCCTAAATGTCCCTAGTCGGTCATCTACGCGGGAGCGAAGATGAAATAAGACCAGTATAACTTTGATGAGGTATAGAGATACAAATCAAAGTCATAGGCACTTGTAAGATTACAAGGTGCTGAACCGACCCACTATGAGAAAGCTATATGGATTTAGTCATAAGCTTATCTCATGTATAACCGTGTCACAACGCCTTTTGACCTGAGATCATCATGAATTCCTACATGAGAGTCGCTGGTCTTTGATCTAGTCAAAAGTCACATTTGACCGGGTGATGTTAAAGGCTTCGATCGGGATTAGTGGTTTTCATGTAGAGGAATGTGAATGGTCAAGATGAAATTTGTCCCTCACATTCACTAGTGCAAAAAAGGGCTTTAAGATCGCCTCATTTAGAGCGGAGAATCGACACCCGGTCTTAAAGGAATGACCGTGGCAGTTCCAGTAAATATAAAGAACTTCTTGCACCGACCAATTTCTCACCGTTCTTAAAAACATTATTGAGACCGACTAAAAAAACAACCGGTCTTAAAAATTGAATTGAAATTTCAATTACTTACTAAATATATCTCATATAGCCGTACTTATATTTTACGCGGTAAAACATAATAAGGAAAAATTTAAATATAAAAAGTCTAAATTTTTAAGACCGAACTTATCAAAAAGACGGTCTTAAAAGTTTTCTTTTAAGACCGGACATATGATACTTCCGGTACGAAAAAAGTTCATTAATATTAAGACCGGCGTTTTATAAGGAACGGTCTTAAAGGTTAAACTTTTAAGATCAGACTTTTAATATGACCGGGATTAATGTAAATATTAAGACCGTCTCTTTTGCATCAGGTCTTAAAAATCAACGCAAGATATACAATTCTTCGCGCGAAAGCTTTTGTTACTCGTGGAGAACCTCTATTCACGTTCCAAACCCTTCCTATTGCATTACCTCTCTTCCTCGCCCACGTACCATCAGCCCCGTTACTCTCTCATTTGCTCGGGCATTCATCTCTTCCCGTCTCGAAAATGGACGGTGAAAACGATTCTATTCGTGTTCGGCAACGCCGTTCGGTGTGACCGGTGTGAGTGAGAACGAACCCTCTTCATCTCACAATGAGGCTTGTAATCGCTCCGCACGCTTTGTGGTAGAAGAGGCACACGAATGATGGATGTGACCCTAAGTCGACTTCCGGGTCAAAGCTCGAGATTCAGTTTGATGCAAGGTTGGAACCCGTCGGTCCTAATAAAAGCAAATATAATAGTTTTGTCACCGTCTAGCACGCAAAGAAGGTTAGCATCTTGACGGATGAGTGGAAAAGTGTGGACTCTAAGAATGTAAAGGATCCTATTTGGGAGACTATCGGGTTACATACACTCGTCCCCGATCGTCGAAGTTGAAAGACAAGACATTATCTTATCGTGCTGATCGGTGGAGGAAGTTTAAGACCTTTCTTGCTAACACGTATATTTTCTCTGAGGTTCCGCCTGCCAAACATCCTTGGAAATTTACACATTTATTGATGAACGAATTTGGCGACAATTTGTTATTCTCGCGGACCACTCCGAAGCTATGGTGAGTTTATATTTAGTTTTGTTTTCCCTTTTGTTTGCTTATTAACCTGTGCGGATATGTGAATGTCATTGTGTTCATGTAATCCTCGTTAGTTATAGAATGGTTCGGTGTGTGAATAGAAGTATACATTTCCCGCCTTTGTCTATGCAAGTCGATATGTCAACCCGAAAAGGTTAATTACCGATGAGAAGGTATTAATTGTGTAATGGTTTGTCTTGCAAAGGAGGAAATGAATAGTCTTAAAAGGGGGAAACTTTATATACCCAATTGTTACTATCTAATGGGGATCGCTGATCCCATTTTGGATGCCTTAAAAAGGATCAAGTTTGTATTATTCTCGTAAGCATAATTCTCTTTTGTTTCTTAACACATCTATCTAGCTAGCACTACAAAACATAGCTCCAATTTCTTATACAATTCTACATCTTCCTTAAATAAAATGTTGAAACTTGATGAAGTGAAGAATTTGACTACTTGTTTGATTGACGTTCATATGAAGCGAAGTTCTCTAATTTCGTTAGTGACATGCATGGCTGGAATTCATAATTAATAGATGTTTTCAATCCCGATTCACAAAAAAAGAAGGGAACAAGCACAGGAGATAGGTAGAAAGAATGATTGCCCTCATAGGGCTTCTCGCGGCGGATATCAAAAGGCCGAAAAAGATTTGATGGCGGCAAGCGGAAGAGATTGGATGATGAAGCGTAATCCAATCCTTCGTGATACATGCTCCTCCATCTCCAATATGTCGCGAGGAGTTGTGGTTGCATATTCGGCAAAAGCCAAGCGGCGCCTACACGAGTGAACAAACTCGTCTAGTTGCCGAAAGAATTGTAAGTATCGTTATTGTTATTTTTTAGTTACTAAACATGTTTCATTACTAAGCTTCGTTATCTGTATCTTACAGGAAGATCTTAAAAAGAAAGAAGCAGAGGGATCTTTTGTGTCGGACGGGAGGAATGATGTTCTGACCGTTGCGACCGGAAAACCGGATCACCCGGGGCGTGTAAGGGGGATTGGAGGACGGGTAGGCATAAAGCAAGTCTTTGGTACATCCAAACGCCATAGACAAAGTGTGGTTACCCGGGAGGAGATGGACCAGATTGGCCGCTAAAGAAGCTTCAATGACCGCAATGTTTCAATCCCGGATGAGCCGATGAGGGAGGAACGAGTCGGATGAGGCTGCTTTTGAGTAATCGTCCAGAGACCAGTGTTCCCTTCACACACTCACCTGCAACTGTGCAGCAGAGCACTAGAGGGAGCTGCATTGTTGGACAGTCAGAGCAACCTTATGACCTTTATGTGGAGGATCCCGATCATCATGATGGACGATTATTGGTTGCAAAAGGGATTGTTCACAACTTGGGATCAACTGTACACCACCAACAAATGCCTGATGATGAAGTCAGAGTGTCAGTTGAAAAGGTGATCATTGATGCACCGCTCCTCTCCAAACCGATGAGCTAAAGCTTGTGAGTGATGTCAAGGGAACCTTCTTCCCTTGGCCAGTGATGCTTGTACATGTCTCTACCGCTCCCGAAGCTTCAACCCCTCCTCCTCAAGTTCCATCCCCTCGTCAAGCTCCATCCCCTCCTCAAGCTCTATCCCCATCGCTAAGTTGGTTTGCCCGTGGGAAAAAATATCCGATCTCGATGAAGAGTGGATATTTTAAGGATAAATCATGGTCCGCCAATGAAGTAGTAGGCGTCCTCATCCATGGCCCGTTCAAGTTGACACCGTTGATGTTGAGTCCCCGTCGCTTCCTCGACGGGAGCTTACCGATGCGGTTGTTCAAATTTTTATGAAGTAAGTATCTTCTCGTCTATGAGTACATAATTTAAATGCATTGTTTAGACATACATACATATATACTAATTCCCTGATCGATGTCATTATTGTAGGTTCTTGCATCATGAATTGGTTCAAAATGGCAGGATCAACGAT
This sequence comes from Acacia acuminata, assembly GCA_019022655.1. Classification (NCBI taxonomy): domain Eukaryota; kingdom Viridiplantae; phylum Streptophyta; class Magnoliopsida; order Fabales; family Fabaceae; genus Acacia; species Acacia acuminata. Next base: position 621,649 of record JAFJYI010000235.1, read on the forward strand.
TTTGGATTCTTGTGCCCTGTCTATTCAAGTCAAACATTCATGAAGGAGAGATAGGAGTACATATCAAAGAGGTTGTGTGAAGTGAGAAGAAAGTTGTACTTTTATCCATTCTTCCATAGGTACATATCAAAAATCTTGTCCGCAATTCACTTAATTCTGCTACATATATCACTGAGTATAGTTTATTGCTGTGAATTTTTAGCCGCCATTGGCAGTTGGTCCTTATGTGCATGGAGGAGCATAAAGTTATCTTCTTATGCTCCACTCACGGTGAGCCATTGCCTACGTTGGTGCAGACCATCAACGAGTAAGCATATCATTTTGATTCTCTTGTCCGAAATCTCTCGTTGTGAATTTTCGTGAATCATTGATAAATTTGTGATTTTGATGATAGTGCCATGAGGACCTTCCAAAGAGTAGAAAAGAAAAGGCGTGGTACTCGGGACAACCCCATATGGTACATGACTGCAGGTTGGTACAATATTTGTAGCACACTACCTTGTGAACTTGGTCATTAAGCTATATATATATATATATGCTCGATATATATTTCTTGTTCTTTTTAGACCCGTCGGCAACCACCGACGTCCAACTTATGTGGCCGGTACATCATGAAACACATGTATGATATTACCACGCGAGGGGATACTAAATTAACGCAAAGGTAAATGTATTTGATGTTACATATTATGCAAGTTAATTCAGTTTCTAGCTTACTTGTTATAAATGAAATATGCACGCAAGTTAATTCGATTCTTTGTCTTTGATGTTACAGATGTTTCAATGCAAAACTCCCTTTTCTCATGATGAACTGGAGCACATACGCAATGTGTTTTGTGAATATCTGTATGGTCGATCTTAGAGTCACAAAAAGGACAATAATTAATGTCCTAAATTCATTTGTAAGTATATTCCGTAGCAACAATAATCGATCTTTCGTAAATTTGTTTTTTTTTTTTTTTTTTTGAACAATTCATTTGTAAATATACATAGGCAATGTAAAATTCAATAAATAAATTTAGTTAATTTTTCGAACAATTTTCTTGTGTCCATTTTGTGTTTCGAATGTATTATTGGATGGTGGATATAGCTATTTAATTTAGTGTTTGAAATTTGAGACTTTCGGGACCGTTCATTAAAAGCATGTCCGGGTCTTAAAGGTCCGCATAAAAGTCTTCGGTGTAAAAAGTATGAGACTTTTAGGACCGTATATTGCTTTAGTGTCCGCTCCTAAAAGCTTAAAAGTCCGCATGAACTTTTAGGTCCTGACGTATTATAAAAGGTCGGTCTTAAAAGTCACAAGAACTTTTAGGACCGTATTATTATAAATAATCGGTCTTAAAAGTCCTTTGCTTACAAGTCTGCTTAACTTTTAGGACCATATGTTTTTATTTGTGCAATCTTAAAAGTCAATCACCTTTAAATACCTCTTTTCACACAAATTAAATTGATAGGGTTGAAGACAACCGAGGTTCGGCGTTCTCGCTCAAGCTAGGTCCTTCATTATCGTCGTTTTTACCTTTCCATGTGTAGAAAAGATTATCGGTGTCCCTTTTATTTTGTCTTTTGTCTTTTTGTCGGAAAAAGAAGGAATATAATGAAAAGGACACTTTGTTTTTAACATGGGGAGGTAAAACCGACGATAATGAAGGTCCAACCTTGAGAAGAATAGTCACTTTGTTTGTTCTTATCCGAATAAGGCAAAAGATCCTTTTTTTTTAATGTTCTTTACCGTATTCTCGTGAATTTCGTTGTTGGATTTACACGAGGACAATGTTTTGTTTGTTTCCTTTTTGTCGGAAAAAGAAAGACGATAATGAAAAGGACAAGAGGCAATCGGATATGGAAACCAAAGCCGACAAAAATGGCGTGTTTTTAGGATCGTCGATTTACTAACTAAAGTCTTCGTTCTTTTATTTTAGGTTTTTTAGTCTCGCCATTATCCATCCTTCATAGTTGCCTTGTTTATTGCTTTCCAGGTTCAAATAATGGATAAAGTACTAAACTCGCACGAGAACAAAATTTAAAAATATTTTATTTACTAATTTTTTTACGCGCCCTATAGGGGCGCGATCAAAAAAAATGCAACAAAAAAAAACTAATCCCTCTCGTAATCGGAGAGGAGGAGGCGTCGAGTCGTCGAGTTGTCGGAGTCGTCTTGGCGGGATCGTACTTCATGTCATTGGCATGGAGTACCATGTTCAGCTTGTTGTTCATGGTATGAGCAAGCTGAACCAATTGGCCCAAATGTCGATCAATCGATCGACGCGGGCCACCTGATTGCACCAACCGCTTCACGGTCGGATTTGGAGGAGGCGGTGGTGGGGGGCTGAGGTTGAAGAGGAGGAGGAGGAAACGGAGGACCCGGGGAGCAGCTATTATAGTGGGGGCGAGGTTGAAGAGGAGGAGGAGGAAACGGAGGACCTGGGGGAGAAGAATGTGAAGAAAGTACAAGAACAACGGGTTTAAATAGAGAACCCATCCGAACAATGTGAAACGCCAAAAACTTTAACGAGGAGACGCATTGTTCATCGAATACGAGGAGACGCCTAGTTGGGAAGTTTATCTGGAAGCCGAAGAGACTCTGCATCATTCATTTGAACAGTGTGTAAGTACCGGGTAAATGATAAAAGGTCGGTCTTAAAAGTAAGACTTTTAGGACCGGACTTATTATAAAAGATCGGTCTTAAAAAATAAATAATAGAATTTTATACCGTATACCTATAAGTACCGGGTTAATGATAAAAGGTCGGTCTTAAAATAAAATGAATTGCAAAAATATTAAATAATGAAATTTTATACCGCGTACCTATAACTCCTTATTAATTCCTCACTACCTCGTAACTCCAAACTACGTACGTGGCTATCTGAGAACAGCTCTCTGCCTTTATTAATTAACTCCTCATACCTCTCGCCCTAACCGATCAAACCATGGTTAGATACAAGAGAACCGCTCGTAGGGTGCTCTTAGTCGTGATGCTCGTGCCTTCCATCGATCGTTATGCGGTGCGCCTCCTCCATCGAGAGTCCGTCCTATTGTGACAGAAGAGTCTCGGGTCGTTGGACCCATTGTTATTTCTTCGGATAATGAAGAGGTTCCCGCTCCCCCTCTCCAACCTCTTGGCCCACCGCGACTACTACGACCCTCTCCTCTTTCCTCTAATGAAGCATTGTGGCCGATTCGAGTAAGACAAAACTTGCGATCTCCGGTGGGAAATTAATGTTGTTCACGCCGAAATCGCCAAGGCTTTGGAGGATAATAAGCTTTAGGAGATGTTTAGTCGATTCTTGTTTTTGATAATTTTCTCGCTTGTTTTTCTTTTGTATTTTTTCTTGTGTACGTGCATATGCAAGTAATATATGTAATTAAAGAAACTCCAGTTTTCCTTTAATTTTTATTCATTCGATTCTTTGTGCTCGCCAAATCCTTTTTTAGAAATCACATAAACAAGGAATTTTAGGACCGGAGTATTATAAAACGGCGGTCTTAAAAAATTTTATATATAGAACCGTCCCCGGCGGTCTTAAAAAATTTTATATATAGAACCGTCTACTTTTTAATGAACCAGTTTAATTGTCTCAATTTAGGTCCGGAGTATTATAAAACTCCGGTCTTAATAAAATCCAAAATATAAAACATGTCTCGCCGTCGTGCGGAATATTAAATTTCCCTCTCTGAACTTCTCTTGTCACGGCTAAAGTGTTACTCAGGTTCTATCGCCACTTCGTCGCTGGTTCGCGTTGCTTTCTCGACAATCACTTTCTAGTTCCTTAGCTAAACGTCTATAGACCAAGCTGTAAGAGGTGTTTCAGTTATATAACTTTATGATTTTCTTGCTCATCGTTCGGGTTTTTCCGGGTTGAGCGAAATCGATCAAATGTTCTTGTGGGTTTCGTGTTGTTAATGGATATTGTATTTTGAAGATTATAATTGCACTTTAGACCTACCCAACTGACCAATAAATGTTTTTAGGTTACTCTTTCAGTCTCGTAACATCAACGTTCGTGGCGGGAGAAGAAAGACTAAGCAAACGCATTTGAATTTATATGCTACGGTGAGTCCACAAGACCTTCACGCGATGCATTTAATTTCCTCGTCATGCATTTATTTTGGTTCTTGGATTCACTGCGATACATTTATGACCAAAAGTGATTCTTCGTTCGCATTTAATGAGCAAGTTTATCCGGAAAAAAAAAGGAAAAAAAAGACATAACCGACATTTGAGCATATATATGTATGTTAAATCTTTCCGTCTATATATATAGGAATTCTACTATGGATCACAGTTGGATAAATGCTAAACGGACGAGTGTTGAATATCAGAATGGGGTGAGGGACTTTATAAAATTTGCTAAACAAAATACCCATGCTGAGGGTGGGAAGTTTTATTGCCCTTGTGTAAAATGTTTTAATGAGAGGCGACTAAGTCCTGAAGTTATACACACACATTTAATTTGTGAAGGAATTTGTAAGACTTATACAAGTATGGGTATGGCATGGTGAAAAAATACCAAGTGGGTCTCAACATAGGGAAGTGGCCTTTGATGATAATGACACGGATATGGATGATCACATAGAGGATATTATCCGTGATGTAGGAGAAGAGGCTTTTCATCAATCACATGCATATGGTAATATGTGCGGTGATGCGAGACCCCTTTATACCGTGGGTGTAAAAAATACCAATTGTTGAATGTTGTATTGAAATTGGTAAGCTTGAAGGCACGTCATGGATGGAGCGACAAGAGTTTTTCAGAAATGCTTGAGGCTTTTAAGGACATGCTTCCGGATGATAATGTGTTGCCGCATCGATACTATGATGCTAAGAAAATACTTTGTCCACCGGGGATGGAGTACAAAAAGATCCATGCATGCCCGATCGATTGCGTATTGTATAGAAAAGAGTTTGAAGAGGAGCAGAATTGTCCGAAATGTGAAACCCCAAGGTACAAGTCAAATAAGGGGCCTCGCAAAAGTGTTGTGGTATCTTCCAATCATACCAAGGTTCAAGCGGTTGTTTGCGAATGAAAATGATGCAAAAAATTTGAGGTGGCATGCAGATGAGAGGATTTCTGATGGAAAGCTTCGACATCCGGCCGATTCTTCTCAATGGAAGAAAATCGATCAATTATTTTCGAACTTCGGCGAAGAACCTAGGAACCTTAGGCTTGCCCTTAGCACGGATGGCATGAATCCATATGGAAGCCTTAAAGATACATAGTTCATGGCCTGTACTACTAATTATTTACAACTTATCTCCAATGTTATGCATGAAACGAAAGTACATCATGTCATGTCTATGTTGATTTCGGGACCGAAACAACCCGGAAATGACATTGATGTTTACCTTCACCCTTGATCGAAGACTTGAAGGAGTTGTGGCGGAAGATGTTGATGTTTTTGACTCTTTCAAGAAGGAGGTGTTTAAAATGCGAGCCATGATATTTTGTACTATAAATAACTTCCCAGCATATGGGAACTTGTCAGGGTATAGTGTAAAAGGCCATAAAGCATGTCCGGTTTGTGAAGAAGGCATATGCTACCATCAACTTCAACATGGAAGAAAGACGGTTTATCTTGGACATAGGAGATTTCTTAGACGGGGCCACCCATATCGTCGATTAAAGAAAGCCTTTTTTGGTGGCCAAGAGTATGAAGATGCTCCGGTGGCATTGACGGGGAGCAAGTTTATGAAAAGGTGAAAAATATCAATGTCCTCTTCGGTAAGGCGCAAAGAGTAGAAAAGAAACAAATATATGGAAAAAGAGATCTGTATTCTTCGATCTTCCATATGGGCGCAATCTTGATGTGAGACACAAGTATTGATGTCATGCATGTGGAGAAAAACGTATGTGATAGTATTGTCGGCACGCTTCTCAACATACAAGGTAGTTCCAAGGATGGTGTGAAGGCAAGATTGGATCCGATAGCAATGGGAATACGCGAAGAGTTACATCCAAGGCCAGATGGGAAGTGAACTTATTGTCCCCCGGCTTCTCATACTTTGTCTAAGGATGAGAAACGAAGTTTTTGTGAGTGTTTACATGGCACAAAAGTTCCCGCGGGGTATTCTTCAAATTTGAAAAGGCTTGTATCGATGAAAGACTTGAAATTAGTAGGCCAAAAGTCTCATGATTGTCATGTCTTCATGCAACAGCTACTCCCAATAGCTATTCGAGGCATCGCCGAATATGATCTTCGGGTCGTTTTGACTAGACTTTGTGTCTTCTTCAATGCGCTTTGTGGTAAAGTTTTCGAGATTGAAAAGTTGGATGAATTGGAGAATGAAGGATATCTTATCTTGTGCCACCTTGATAAGCTTTTTGTTCCTACATTTTTTGACATCATGGTTCATCTAATTGTTCATCTAGTGAGGGAGATAAAGATATGCGGCCCTATCCATTTACGGTGGATGTACCCAATTGAAAGATCTATGAAATTCCTAAAAGGGTACGTGAAGAACGCATGCGGCGAAGCATCGATTGTTCAGAATTATGTTTGAAGAAGCCATGGAATTTTGTCAAAATTATTTGGCCAATGTAAGACATATTGGGCTTCCAAAACGTCAAAGATGTCTTTGATGGGGGTAGACGAGGGCTTCCGTAAAGAGTGTGGATCCCGATGAATTGTCACAAGTCCACTTATACATCTTGAATAACGTCGATGAAGTTCAAGGCATAGCTGCACATAAAGCATTTGTAAGGAAAGAAAATCATCGAATGACTGAACAAAGGTTGATTAGGGAGCATAAAGAACTTTTGCAAACTGGTTCAAACAAAAGGTCGAGGGAGAGGATTGTGTTTCTGATACAATCAAATGGTTAGCAGGTGGTCCTGAGGTTGATGTCATAAGTTGGAATTCGTATGTGATGAATGGTTATACATTTTACACGAAGTCCCTAGATGATACGAGCACGATCGAATAGTGGTGTTATGTTAGAGGCCGAATCTATGCACTTCTCCAGTTTGAAAGACAAGAGCCCTTTATTGGCGGTCATGCCATATTATGGGGTTATTGAAGAGATTTGGGAGGTGGACTATGTGAAAATTAGATTTCCCATTTTCAAATGCAAGTGGGTTAATGTCAATAATGGTGTTCGGATCGATCGGCTAGGATTTACATTAGTCGATGTCAATGGTAGAAGTTTTGGAGATGAACCTTTTATTATGGAAGACTAGGCAAAACAAGTGTTCTATATCACCGATCAAGAAAATAAAATGTGGTCTCGTAGCTCTCTAAGGAAAGAGGGTCATTGATATTGATGAGGAAATGAATTCAAATTATGGTATTCCCGAGAGTACTCCTTTTTCAAGGGGTCTAGGACATGAACGAAGAAGATGAAGCGGATAATGAACCGGCATAAGAAGTGATCATCAAGAAGGGATATGGGAAGATATCACTTTATAAAAGAGTCAATTCATAAGGTAATATTCATATGCAGATTTCTTTGAAGACTTTAAGGCTTTAACTATATATATATTATATTCCTTCTATCTATGTTCATAGTTAATGTCACCGACTATGAATTTTGTTCTTGTTTTATTTTTGTGGCGGGATCGATCCAAAGGGGCATGTTATATAAGAGGATGTTACGTTGTTGGGTGGGGGAATCAGATAAAGGCATGGTGAATATTATTTTGGGCGCATGTATGTTGTACTTGTAACTTATTGTATTTGTAAGTAAGTTATCTTATTGTATGAATTAATTTAGGTGTTGTAGTCATAGTAATCATTAATTAAGAGGCCAAATAGCTCATGGTGAATAATATTTGTATTCTTTTTCCAATTCAATTTATTCATATAATTGTTCATAGCTTGTAGCTTAAAGTATCGACTTTTTATGTCTTTGGATTGGGTGGTGGATTTGTGTATATATATATATAATCAGGAAGAACAGCAGGGAAAAATTCAAGAAAATTTGGACCGGAAATAATAAGCCGGTCTTAAATGTTCACTTGTTAAGACCGGATGTAATTATATGACCGGTCTTAAAGGTCAGGACGACTTGAGTTTTGATATTAAACCAGGTCTTAAAAGTTGGTCTTTTAAGACCGGTATATTTAGAAGTCTGGTCTTAAATCAAAATCTTTAAGACCGGATGTATTTATCATCCACTCTTGAAAGTCAATCTTTTAAGACCGTGTATAATTAGTTGTCCGGTCTTAGGAGCCGCTATTTTTCAGACTGTATGTGTCTTGTCCGGTCTTATAATTACGATCTCTTAAGAGCGGCCTATTTTTTGGCCGGTCTTAAAAGTCGAGCTTTAGGACCGAACAAAAAATATTTCGGCTTCATTTAGTACAACTTTTTAAGACCCAAGTTTTTAAATGTCCAGTCTTAAAAGAGTTTCTTTAAGACCAGTTTGAGTCCGGTCTTAAATGGTAGATTTTTAATAAATTTGGAACAAGACCGGTCGCATATCCAGTCTTACGACCCCTCTTTTGTCCGGTCTTAAAAGCCTTTTTTGCACTAGTGATTTGTAGAGAGATAATACTGGCCCCTCGATGAGTGAGTCTGAGAAATGTATGACCATACTACGATGAAAAGGAGTTTCCATTTCAATTGTCATACTGTACAAGAATCAAGAAAGTAATGGTCAAGAACAAGAAGTTGACATTATCCATGTCTCATCCTTGACCAAATTATGCGTCACAAAAGGGACGTGATATGGTTGTACGATAGGTTGTATCGTATCATCGATCCCCATATGAATTGGGTAGTCGCAATGTCTTGCTAGAGGCCACTTGCGACTTGTAGGCTGGTACAGTATTGGCCCGTTGCACACAAGAATAGTCCAACATGAGTAATAGTGTCCAGATTCATTGAATCTTAGATATGTCTAAGATTTAATAAATACAACGTTTAATCTAGGAAGGATATATATATGTATATATAAATATAATATAATATAATATTATATTACATTATAATATAATATAAATTCAAAATTAAATAAATAATAATATTATTTATATAGATAATGATATTATTATATTTGTTTTGTATTTAATTTATTTGATAAATTAAATATCTAAAACAAATAGAGATATTGTATCCTCGCATTAAATTTTTGAATAAAGATATTATATATCGATTTAATTAGAATTGAAATATAGTATCTCAGATTTAATTAAATAGATAAATATCATATCTCGATTTAATTTATAGAGATAAATTAAATCATCAAGCTTTTTAATTCAGATTAAATAAATAGATTAGATTAGATCTATTGGATAGATTTAATTAATATATTATTTTAATCCAAATTAGAATTTCAAGATTAATAAGGATTAATTTTGAATATATAATACACCTATTGGGTTTTGAAAAACCTACGGGACTTTTTGCAAGGCGTATTAGAAAAGCCGCAAGAAACACTAGAGAGAAAAAGGAGAGACACGAAAATACGAAGGCGCTAGCATGCCGTCGATGTTGGAGGTCAGTATTCGTGTGGATACCGGTAGAGGGAGAGGATTCGTAGAGTCAGCTCCTATTGATTGAGTAGGACACACACGAGATCGAATTGAACAAGACGCTCATGAGTTCGCATAGGTGCAGTTCTTTAATACATGATTTAAATGCCGTTGATAGATTCTCTTCATGGGATTCGTAAATTTTAATGGATGAATCCTTCCGCTGCGTGTACGGATCCCAGCATCCCCATCTTTTCTATGCTTCCCACATTTACAAGAAATCAAAAACAATACAACCAACCATTAACCAACATCACCAACATCATCAATAACAACAATAACAGTCCCTTACCTTAGTCCAAGTTTGTTTATACTTGCTGATTCTTCCTCTTAAAACCTGAGTCTTCAAATTTCTCTCTTTCTAAACATGTCATCAGGAAAGATTTAGAGACCAAAGGGAATTTAAACACAATGACTAGAGGTAGGAATACAATTAGGATCATCAACATACCTAAGACAACTTGATCTTCCTTCTATTCTCTCTTCTTCCCTGTCAGTTTTCTCTTATGTCTCTGTTCTTCACCCACTCAAATGAAAGAAACAGAATGAAATGGCTTTAAGTGATTTCAAGTCAATAATAGATCAAATTTGATAATTTAAAAAAAGAAAAATCACATTTGATAATTCAGTGTGTCCATATATTATTTTATTGCTTCCTCATGATCCAATGGCCACTTATGCTTCTTGCTTTCTTTCTTCCACAAGATTAGTCCACTAGGCTGCCTAGGAACCATGTAATTTTCTTCTCAGATGCTTTATTATATCATATAAGCTTAATACCTCCACTTAATTGAATTCATGGCCACGTATGCTTCTTTCTTTCTGTCTTCCACGAGATTAGGCCACTTGGCTTCCTAGGAACCATGTAATTTTCTTTTCACATGCTTTATTAGATCATAGAAGCTTAATATCTCCACTTAAGTGAATTCAATCTCTTAACGGCGATCTTGGAAAAATTCATAGTTTCAGGAGATGGTGGATAGATACCATGCACCCTCAACGCCCCCTCACGGACCTCGACGTAGCGTAGATATGCTGGATCCTATGGTATATATGGAAAGGCAGAAACGAAGTGATCTTCCAGGGGGGCACGGCCGGACGCAATATCAGTGCTTGAGCGTGCAAAGCATTCATTACTCTCCTACTGGGAAGTTAACTGTCCCAGAAAGAATGACGCTGCAGATGGGCAAGGGCCAAAACATACTGATAAGTGGGAACCTCCTCCTGTACACAGGCTCAAAGTCAACATGGACGGCGCTTTTCATGACCCCACAAGACCGGCTGCGATCGGTATCTTGTAACGAGATCATCGTGGCGATATGATATGGGCTTTTGTAGATAAGGTCAGATGACCGAAGCTTTAACAATGAAGAGAGCCTTGATATTAGCTCAGGATCTTGGTAACAAGAATGTTATATTCGAGACCGATTTCCAACTTCTTGCGCGGTGTTTGGAAAAGGCTCAACCAAATCTATGCAAATGGTAGTCACGTGCAATCCTCAAAGATATTCTAGGTTTACTTCATTCCGAGTCCAGCTTTTCGACCCACTTCACTCCTCGATAGGGGAACAAAAGCAGCGGATTTGATAGCTGCTTCTACCGATAAGGGGGTGTGCCCATTGGGTGGGTAGACATACCCTTATTCCCTTTGTTTTCAGTGTTGGATGACGAAGCGAAGGCCACAACGAACCGGCTGCACCAGGTTTCTACACAACCCAGACGCGTGGATATGGATGATCCTGATTTTCTTTAAGCTTTATCTGGCAGTCACCTTAGACTATCAGGTTTTAGTCTTATTAGTTTCCTTCACCGTTCATCTTTCTTTCTCTATAATGGCGTGATCAGTTTGTCTACTCATGAGTTTGCCATAGTGCTGATGTAATCTCTTTTAAAAGTAATGAATATCATCGAATTGTTCCAAAAAGGGGGAAAAAAACTGTTACAAATTCTTTTAGAGAATAAATAAATAATTGATTAATTTTAGGACCAATGTGATATCGTGGAAAAATCACATTTATTTGGAAGTAATCCTTCAATTTTTCTCTAGCCCTTATTTGCTGTTTAAGCATTTTTCCAATAATTTATAGGAAAATGACTTATTTTTGGATAAAATGGCTATAATATATTCTTTAACATAAAATTTCCGTTTATAGGCCATGAAACCTTTCTACAAACTCAAATCAACCTTAAAATTAAATTTACATATTTGTTTTCCATTTATTTGAGGCCTCCTGGTATTTTTCATAATTAAATTTGTCTAATTATCTTTTAATTAACCAGAATTCTGGTCATTCTTTATAGTTCCTTTTTGGGTAAGTTTTCTCATTTATAGCTCATTTATGCCTCAAATATAGTTTGGGAAATTATTGTCTACCTTCCTATGTCCTGAGGATTCTCCTTGAAATTATGGGCATAATTTAAAAATTACCCTTACGGACCTGTAATTATCAGAAATTATATTTTTGCCCGAACTTGAGATGGTCGATATATAATGTTACCATTTTCTATCCTTTTAGAAACATATGTGAGACTCATGCTCAACTAGGGTTAGTAGCTTACTTATTTCAAGCTCATTCTTAAACTCGGGCTCAATATTCAGGATACGACATCTGTCTTTGTTTTAACAAGAGCAACAGAGGTAGGTGCAAGTTTTATTTGAGAGATACACAATTAATTTTCTCCACCTGCCACATCTCCATTGGTCATCTTATAATTAAAATCCACACTTAAACACCTGGCACAAGCAACTTGAAAACAAGTAACAGATGTTTGGTCTTATTAACATCGTTGTCACTTTTACCTTCTTTTATAATGTTTATAGTTACTTTTACATCCAACAAAAGGTTAAGGGCATTTTGACACATTTACCCTATATTTAATTTTAAAGATGAATTTAGATGAAATTTGAAAAATATAATAAACCGCATAAATATTGTGGAAGAAATCACAAAAAGCCCACTAGACTGTTGATAACTAATCCATATCGGTGAGTCATTTATTGACCCAACAGCCTTACTCATCCATTAAAGCTTGCTGGGTCCATTAAATATTTGCCAAGGAAGTTGATAAGGTCAGACATATAATTGAAATCAAACTTTGATGGGACTGTTCTTTACTAAATGCAATTAATGTTTAACTTGATGTATATGGGTTTGGTTGAATATGAGTCCTTGTTTCTTGGGAACGCTTATATAATGATCCAAAATAGTTCAAAATGCATTTCTTGGTATTAGAGGCTAGGATGTATATTTTCATTAAAAATTTTCATAATCAACCTGTGTTAAGTAACACAAGTGAGTTATTATATATCAAGTACCACAACATTGTTCGGGAAACCAACAAATTAACAACTACACTTTGATATGAATAACTCTTAGAGGTTGAGTCTTATGCAACGTAAACCCATAGTTTTGACTCATATCCATGTCCTCTGGCTTGAGGTCACCAGGGACAATCCAATCAAAGTGATATATAAGAGAGGCCAATGTAAGGCCTAGTGCCCTAGAAGCCAAGGGCAAGCCAGGGCAAATCCTCCTTCCAGCACCAAACGGAATAAACTCAAAATTTGAACCCTTAAAATCAATATCACTTTCCAAGAACCTCTCAGGAAGAAATGAATTATGGTCATCCCATATGCTCGGGTCTCTTCCCATTGCCCACACATTTGCTATTATCTGCGCATTTTTGGGCACTAAGAAACCACATAACTCTACATCGCAATTTGCCTTGCGGAGTATTAGAAGTGGTGCTGGTGGGTGTAGTCGTAAGGTCTCTTTTATTACAGCTTGTATGAAAGGTAAGTTTGAAATCATAGACTCTTCAAGTTTCACAATACTCTTTCCAAGAACTTGTTGAAGTTCTGTTCTTGATTTTTCCATTTTATTTGGATTCCGTATTAGTTCTGCCATTGCCCATTCTAGTGTGCTAGATGTTGTGTCTACCCTTGCCACAAATAAATCCTAAAAAATCATGCAATAATGATCAATATACGTTGGTGTTGCCTACAAAAGCATAACAAAATATATAGTTCGAGTCGAGTTCGAAGACACCATCTTAGGAGACATTTTGCAACTCCTCAGAAAATTTGGAAGTGTCACTCCCTCGGATTAACAAACTACTCTTTTTACAAATAGAACATAATTAACACGGTAACTTTGGAGAAGAGAGAGAAGTGGAGCTCGAGATAGAGCTCAATGTCACTTGACCTCGAGACCCTTTGCCCTCTATTCTACTCGAGCTTACATTGTAGATTGCCTTTTTAGGCAGAAAACATTTCACCGTTAAGCAACGATAATGGCTACTAAAGACATCTTAATGACTGAAAAGGATAGGTACAAAACTTGGATGATTGGTGGTTTAATGTAATAAAGATATTTAAAGCTCCAACAGTCGGTTCAAAGACTCATCTACTTGGCCTTTGTTCTAGCTCAAACTCACCTTTTATTGTACTCTTAAGTGTTCCTGATCTTAAGCAATATTAGACTTTTTTACCTTTGACACATTCATACACATTTTTACAAGTTAATTTTAAATATGTGCAGTTTACATAAAAGAAGTAATTTATACAAAGTGAATTATTTTCAAAGTGAGTTACAAAAAAGAAAACCGAGAGAGTTTTAAGTCAATTTATTTTAAAGAAGAAATATTCAAATTAAATTTAAAAAATTATACTCACTATGAATAAATGAAGAACATTAGTGCGGCTCAATTGTGAAGATTCATCTTGGATGATATCGAGAAATGAACCCAACACGTCATTGCAATCTTTAGACTTCATGTTCGAACCTCTGAAACTCAATCTCTCGTCCAAAATATCATTAAAAAGCTCAAATAAGTTTTTAAAGTAACCTCTCAACCTTGCTCGAACGCCTTGCGGATCCATAAAACCCAAAACAGGAAAAAGATCAGAAACATTAGCCTTTCCAATTTCATCGACTACCCCAATCACCAACTTCAAAAAATCCTGAGTCTTATCAGAACCATAACAAGCAAAATTCATAGAGAAAAGCATGTTGGATATTGTATTGAGAACTGTGGTGAAGGTAGCCTCGACGAGATCTACAACCTCGCCTAATGGAATATTCATGGACGTGATTGATCAAGTCCTCAACCTTTCATTGGCATAGAAACTGGGTGGAATCAAGCCTCACAGTGGAGAATAGTTCTATAACACAAGCTCATCTAAGGGCTCTCCACTGAGGCGAAATAGGAAGCCATCCCATGGAGAATTTGTAGTGGTTGAGGGCTCGAGCACTGTCGGGGAAGGCTCGACTAGAGAAGTCTAGGTCGTGTTTGTGAAAAGCTTCTTTGGCTATTTTTGGGGAAGAGATAACTATGGTGGTTCTTGTGCCTAACTTGAGTGACATAATGGGTCCATAAAATTTGGAGAGGTCGGTTATGGACAAGAGTGGGAAGGAGCCGAGCTGTACGATGTTTCCAATGATAGGGTAGGGACGAGGCCCTGGTGGGAAGTTGAGGTTGTGGCATTTGTTAGAAACACGTTTGAACAATATGAGGTAGATGAGAAAGGATGCAAAGAGAACGCAAGTTAGAATGAGGATTTGAGTTGGGTTTTCCATGGTTTCTTACTTTCTTTGCCTTTGGCTATCACTACTCTATTTAAAGAAGTAATAATCAGAGTCTTTCTTGATCACTCGAAAATTTCATTTTGCGTTCTGTATTTAAAGAAGTAATAATCAGAGTCTCATTTCTAGAATGACGAGCATGCATAGTTTAATCTGGGCACTCCAGATTAACTAATTTGATTGAGTGGTTGAAATTTGATTTGATTTGATTTTTTTATTTATATAATGCTCTTTGAAACTATCAAAACATCTTATATCAAGAATACCTTTTATAAGACATCTTATAAATTGGAACAGAGGCAGTATTTTTATCTTGTTTCATCAGTAAAGATGACAATTGAAATTAAAATTCTTCTATAACGGTCGAACTCAATAAATTTAAACTATCAATAAGGTCCATCCAAGATGCATGTATGTTGATTATTCTTCTGCAACGTAACGGTCAAACTCAGTCGGCAATTCATGTGTTCCACACGGACTTTTCTACCTGCACAGTATAGCCACTTAGATAAATTCATGCTTATTTACCTATTTACCCCTAAAATTAATACTTAAATGTATTTCTTTGTATTTCTTCCTCCTTCAAAACTGTATTGATAGGGATACAATTGGGAAAAAAGTTTTAACTTGACACTTTTAATTATTTAACCACCGTTTTTTAGTTCTGGTTGGGTGGTTGAAAGAGACCAATATTTGGGATTGAATGGAGTAATCCATTTTATGGAGCAAGTTGAAGAGTTCCAACAGATCATTATTGATACATACACGCAAATTGGTGTCTTCACTTATGAGCAACAACTCTGTGTTCAGTGAGATGTGTGGATTTTATTAATAGCTTAGATTTAAATTTTTATTTTATACTCCCCTTGGTCTTTATTATAAAGCACCAACTATCAAGGGTATTTAATCCTCTTTATAAGACACTTGCTTGTTGCCAAGGAGCATTAATTATTTTTTTCCATGTATGCCCCTAATTAATAAGGGTAGTGAGTGAGAGTGATGATTAGTATAATATTAGAGTTTGATGCAATTAATAGGGATAATATTGAAAGTTACTTAATTTGTCGGACAACTTTATTGACTTTAAGTGTTTTTATTTGTTTGTGAGAATTGTTAGTTGGTGCCTTATAATAAGGATCTAAGTGAGTACTAACTTTTAAAAAGTAATTTGTTTGAAAATGTGGTACTTTTAAAATGATATATTATTATTTTATTTTTTGATAAAATATTAAATTTTTCATATTTTTAAAAAATAATAATAAATTAAATTAAATTAAATTTCAACCACTCAATCAAATTATTTAATCTGGAGTGCCCAGATTAAACTATACATGCCCATCATCCTAGAAATGAGACCACTTAGTTCAAAGTAGTTATTACCTCAGACAATTTGAATACAGTACATTTTGTTGGCACATACAACAGTCCCTCGCTCAATTGCCTTCATTCAGTGTTTTAGTATTCTGAATAATTTACTTTCATATATTACAAATGTAGACAAAAACACACAGTACGGAGACAGAAAAATTACAAGTATAAACTTGAAAATTTATAGTTCATAGTAGCACATATCATATGCAACAAATTTTAGATATAGGTGATATGTGTTTGTATGCACGTTTTTATGAAATATTTGGCTGATTGGTGGAGGTTTCACTGTATTTGATTTGAATTTTTTTTTTTTTTTTTTTTGTAAAAAAAAAAAATGAATTAACAAGTAAGGATGATGTGTCGCAATATGATTAATTTATTAATGTGGGTCTCACCTTACATGTTTATGTCAAATTAAACAGCTTTTTAGGGATAATTTCATAAATTCAAGTTATAATTGAACTCATCTAAAAAATGTCATGGTCTTGTAATAAATCATTTTAATTTCTGAAAAGCGTACGTCATTCCTCCAATTAATTTTCTGATTTGGTGTTTTTCACCAAATTTCCATTTACAACAATATCAGTGAAAAAGGACTGCTTGGAAAGATCTCACTCACTAACACACATACTCTCTCTTTCTTTCTCAATTTTCTTTGTTCCCCTTTTAAAATAGCAGCGCACGCAGTCTAACACACATGTAAACATGGAAAAATGAGCAGCAAAAAAATGTTAATGAATTAATAAAAAAATAATTTTGCAGATAATAAACCCAATTTTAATTCTAGATAAAAGTAATTAATAAGATCATTACTACTCGGTAATATTTATAAGTTGTCTGGCAAATATCACAAAGTCAGAAATTGTGGACTCAACTATGGTGTATTGCACACAGTATCAAATAAGCTTGTAATATCCTGAATTTTGCGCCTAGAAACTTGAGGATAAGCCTATATCAGGCAGATGATTAGACCCTGTAATACCCTAAAAATCTCACTTATTATAAATGTCACATTTTGACAAATAATACCTACTAAAAATAGGTGAATATGTGGTCTCAAACATTATGGTGTAATTATTTTAATATAGGAGATCATAATATATTCTAAATTGATATCTTAACATCTAGATATGATAAAATCAATTAGAGAAAAATTAGCAACAACTAATTGCAATAATTGAAGTGATTAAAGTAATTTTTATGATTAATCAATAAATTAACTTAAAAAGTCATAATTAAGAATACATGAGAATAATTAGTAAATGAAGGCTAATAAAGGAGTAAGATTAGCATCAAATGAGTTTCAAATAATCATAATAAGTATAGCAACCTATCATAAATTAACAATTAGACTTAATAAACCCCTAAAACATTATATTAAGGATTATAACATAATTAAATCAACATCCCCCAATATTTATTTAGAAGGGGCTTAATTCTTGGTTAAATTAAAGAAAAGAAGATGAAGCAAATAAATAAATCCTAAGAGCACATAATATATGAACAAATATCATCAATAGTAGTAGGATTTTTCCAACATAAATTAGAGGCTTGGATTAAATCTAATAAAGCTAAATCCTAAGGGCTTAATTAAACCTCATAAAGCATAATCCTTGTGAAACAAAAACCCACCAATAGGAGACCTTTCTTCTTGATTTTGTGAGATAACTAAAACACAAAACCAAAGCTAAAAATGAAGAAGGAAGGTACAGTTAGCTTGGCTTGAGAAAGGGGAAAGAATCTTTGCATTATAATAGTAATTAAGAGCACATGGGAGAATTGATGAGGGGACAAATTGGAAGAGGATAAGATAAGGCATTTATGAAGTGGAAGGGGATATGGAGAGGGGAAGGAGGAGGCGTGTGGTTTGTAGAATGAGTCTAATGGAATTAATCATAAATGGGTAATATATTTGACTATTTTTAAAGACACAATAAATGGCTCATGAAGTGATGCATGACGGTTTTGTGTGTGTGTGTGTGTGAAGAAACGATTTATTAATTTAATTCAATAATTGTAAAATCAATCAATGGGAAAATTCAAGGCACAAGTAAATTAAATCTTTAGTAGATTAAAAATAAAGATTGATCTTGATCAAGAACATATGTTAAAGCTTGGGATCAAGAATCATTATAATTTTTACTCAACTTATATATTAATCTCAAAATAATAAAAGGCAAATGGAGACATCTAATAGGAGCCATGATTTTCAGAAATTATGAATTAAAAGAGACTTGGATAAATCTTATGATTTGCACCTAAATGCATTCTTTTTTTAGTTAGTAACTAAAGATAGTTGCATTCTTGTTTAGTTAGTAACTAACCATCAATTAGCATCTAGTTGCAAGAGATATTTGGAAGCTAACTAAGTTTTACAAAAATCTAGATATTATCCTAATAAACACATGGTGATCAAAAGTCAACAATGGAAGAGGATAATATGATTTAATATTGTGATAATATAGAATAATGTTTGAGATAAGGAATTAAATGAAGCACATGCAAGGGGGGGGGGCAGGTTATACGTGTGGGTATATGTAAATATATAACAAATCAAACTTCATTTGGAATCCACCAATGAGAACTAACAAGACAATTACACAAATGCCCAAACATTTCCCTATAAATAGCAAGCACCTATCTTCATAATTCTTCACCAATTCACAAAGCAACAACATCTGAAACCTAGAGAGAAAGGGAGAGTGAGAGCCTTGAAGAAAGAAGGAGCAAAGTTCTTGGTAAGTTTTCTAGTTCTAGCTTTAAGTTCTTTGAGTTTTAGTTCTTAAATTCTTAGATAGAAGTAGCTTAGATCCTAAATATGCTAGGATAATTTTATTTACATGTTTTTATGGTCAAAATTGGCTTTATTTCGAAAAAATGATGGGGGAGTTCATATAGCAAAATTTCTGGAAGAAAATCATCAAAGTAATGAAGTTCTGGCGAAATTTCATCGGTTTTGGAATTTCTGGAGGCAGTGATGAAAACGCCAGAATTTCATATTGAAAATATGGTCAAAATATTCTGAAAAAATTCATGGTTAAAATAGACATATATGGATTTCTAAATATGTCAAGAACATGTTAAAATGAGTTCTGTACAAGGAGATAAAATTTCTCAAAATTGGGCTACGAATTTCTGGAAAATTTCTGGGCAGAGGCTCAAAACTTTAAAACTGGGAGTAATTCGTGTAATCTGGGCAATATTGATTATTTTTAATTGAAAATATACATCCTAAGGATTCCAATGAATTTTACGGATCCTCATTTCAATTTTTTTAGAATTAATTATGATTTTTTAAAGTTAGACAAAATGCTGCCCAGATTTGTACCAGCGTTGTTCTACGAATTTTGAGGAAACAAAGTGGAAAATAAATGTTGCAAGGGCAAAATAGTCATTAGTGGTCAGGATATCCTTTAGGATATTATTTGTAAATTAATAAATACGATATTATCATTATAGGATACGCGTGATCACCACCCGACCGTCAACGTACAGACAACACCGACGAAGGTACGGACGCGTCTTGTAACACTAACTCGATGTTTTGTTTTGTATACCTATATGTGATAGATATGTTCATAGACTGTGACTCTGTTTTTTAAAAAAGAATTGTTCATACACATACAGCTTTATACGGGTTATAGTCATGATAACGCCGTTGAGTTTTCCTAGCGCGGGACGCGAATGTACACCGTAAGCACTATTTGGTGGTGAATAGTGCGGTTGTAATAACATTCATATGCGGTAGGCGTGTTGTTATTACTTGTTTTTATATATGTGAATATAGCTGTGATGTCATGAGATAAGCTGTCATACATAGCAGTACATGAACATGAGGTTAACCGTTACTACCCGAGGTTCAATGGGTATTGAACCTCGCTCTTACCATAGCTTTAGGATCGAGTAAACAGGATCGAAGACAAGGGTAAGCACAGATATAGGAATTTGGAGAAAGTCCTATTGACATGTACTTTACGATATCGACATTTGAAAAAAATTGTAATCTGTTAAAAGCACATACATTACGGTGGATATTTATCAGTTACTTTTCAGTACTATTTACTTCCGATGCTCAACTCTGATCAAGATACCGTGAAAACGCTTTCAAAAATTGGGATGTGACAGACCCCGTTGAGGAAGTGTGATATCCTTGAATTCTAAGAATTTAATGAGATCTTGATATTTTAATACATGCTAAATGATGCAATTAACTCATCCTTATCCAAAGTTGACAAGTGTCCAACTAGGGAAAGATATTAACTAGTAAAAGGGACACAAACATGTGAATTACTGGCTTGAGGATAAGTCATTTTTCTACTCCAAGAAGGGATATGTGTACACGCAATTAAAGCAAGAAGAGAAAGGGAACAAAGAGAAATTTCAAAGACATATGGCAATGTTAGAAGATCATGACCCCTTTGACTTTAGGATTATCATGTGAAATCATGGTTGACTTTATGTACAAAAGTCCAAAGGCATTAAAAAGGCACAAAATCTTATTAATTAAAGATTGACTTTTGGCCAAGCTAGGGAAGAGGAAGAAGACGAAACTATTTAACACATGTATAAATGCCAAAGTCAATCCATTTAACCCTAATATGACAAGTGTCACAAAGGAAAGTAAGTTGACTTTTGAAAAGGACATTTAACCACTTTAATTAATGAAGTTTGAAGCTTACAAATCCTTCCTCCACAAGCCTCATAGTTCGATCAATAAAAAGAAAAGGAAAGGAAACATATTGGACATATGATTGAACACTAAAAGTCAAGTAATAAATTAAACCCTAGTAAGCCAAATGTCATTCAAGGGAATCAAGTTGATTTTGGAAAAGGACATCCAACTACTCTCATTTATGACCTTTTGAAGACTTAATTCCTTCCTCCAAAAGCCAAGCAATTCGACCAAAACTAGGTGGAAGATGAAGACAAGCTATTTTATATAGAATAAAGGTAAAAGTCAATGTAATAAAACCTAAGAAGACAAGTGTCATCACATGAAGTTGTTTGACTTCATGAAAAGGACACTTATCTACTTATATTTAATTCAAATTGAAAGAAATAATTATGTCCTTCAAAGGCCAAGAGTTTCGGCCAAGATTGAATAGAGAGGGAGGAAAACATATTTGTCCCATGTTAATAGCAAAAGACAAAGAGATAATAATTCTAGAATTGGCCACTTGTTTTCAAGAGAACTTAAGTTGACTTATAAGGGACACTTGGAAACTTTCATTTAATGAAGTTTGGAGACTAAAATCCTTCCCTCACAAGTTATTAAATTTGTCCAAGAGAAAGAGGAAGAGGACAATTATATTTTTGCACATGTAAGAAACTAAAGTCAACAAGTAAAGCCCTAGGAAGCCAAGTGTCATAAGGGGAAATGAGGTTGACTTAAGAAGAGATATTTTAAGGCCTTGTCTCATGATGTTGTGGAGCTGGAAATTATTACCTCATGAGCCAAAATTTCGCATCTGAGAGAGGCAAAAAGAGAAGAAATATGAGACAAAGAAAGTAAAGCAAGTAAACAAGTCAAAAGCTTATACTTATCACTAGTGGAAAAAAGGCTTTTAAGACCAGGACAAAAAGGGGGTCGTAAGGCCGGATATGCGACGGACGGTCTTGTTCCAGCCCGCAGTATTAAAAGTCTACCATTTAAGACCGGACTCGAACCGGTCTTAAAGAAACTCTTTTAAGACCGGACATTTAAAAACTTAGGTCTTAAAAAGTTGTACTAAATGAAGCCGAAATAATTTTTGTTCGGTCCTAAAGCTCGACTTTTAAGACCGGTCAAACAATAGGCCGCTCTTAAAAGATCGTAATTATAAGACCGGACAAGACACATACGGTCTTAAAAGACGACTTTCAAGAGTGGATGATAAATACATCCGGTCTTAAAGATTTTTATTTAAGACCAGGACTTCTAAACACACCGGTCTTAAAAGACCAACTTTTAAGACCGGGTTTAATATCAAAACTCAAAAGTGTCGACCTTTAAGACCGGTCATATAATTACATCCGGTCTTAACAAGTGAACATTTAAAACCGGCTTATTATTTCCGGTCTAAATTTTCCCGAATTTTTCCCTGCTGTTCTTCCTGATTATATATATATATATACATAAATCCACCACCCAATCCAGCACATAAAAGTCGATATTTTAAGCTACAAACTATGAACAATTATTTGAATAAATTGAATTGGAAAAAGAATACAAATATTATTCACCATGAGCTATTTGGCCCCTTAATTAATGATTACTATGACTACAACACCTAAATTAATTCATACAATAAGATAACTTACTTACAAATACAATAAGTTACAAGTACAACATACATGCGCCCAAAATAATATTCACCATGCCTTCATCGATTCCCCCACCCAACAACGTAACATATCCTCTTATATAACATGCCCATTTGGATCGGATCCTCGCCACAAAAATAAAACAAGAACAAAATTCATAGTCGGTGACATTAACTATGAACATAGATAGAAGGAATATAATATATATAGTTAAAGCCTTAATTAAAGTCTTCAAAGAAATCTGCATATGAATATTACCTTATGAATTGACTCTTTTATAAAGTGATATCTTCCCATATCCCTTCTTGATGATCACTTCTTATCTTAGGGTTCATTATCCGCTTCATCTTCTTCGTTCATGTCCAGGTAGACCCCTTGAAAAAGGAGTACTCTCGGGAATACCATAATTTGAATTCATTTCCTCATCAATATCAATGACCCTCTTTCCTTGGAGAGCTACGGACCACATTTTATTTTCTTGATCGGTGATATAGAACACTTGTTTTGCACGGTCCGCCATAATAAAAGGTTCATCTCCAAAACTTCTACCATTGACATCGACTAATGTAAATCCTAGCCGATCGATCCGAACACCATTATTGACATTGACCCACTTGCATTTGAAAATGGGAAATCTAATTTTCACATAGTCCACCTCCCAAATCTCTTCAATAACCCCATAATATGGCATGACGCCAATAAAGGGCTCTTGTCTTTTGTTTGGAGAAGTGCATAGATTCAGCCTCTAACATAACACCAGCGTTACGGTCGTGCTTTCGTATCATCTAGGGACTTCGTGTAAAATGTATAACCATTGATCACATACGAATTCCAACTTATGACATCAACCTCGGGACCATCTGCTAACCATTTGATTGTATCGAAACACATTCCTCTCCCTCGACCTTTTGTTTGAACCGGTTTGCAAAAGTTACATTTATGCTCCCTAATCAACCTTTGTTCGGTCATTCGATGATTTTCTTTCCTTACGGTGCTTTATGTGCAGCTATCTTGAACTTCATCGACGTTATTCAAGATGTACAAGTGGACTAGTGACAATTCATCGGGATCCACACTCTTTACGGAAGCCCCTCGTCTACCCCCATCAAAGCATCGACGTTTTGGAAGCCCAATATGTCTTACTTTGGCCAAATAATCTTGACAAAATTCCATGGCTTCTTCGAAACATATTTCGAACAATCGATGCTTCGGCCGGTATGCGTTCTTCACGTACCCTTTTAGGAATTTCATAGATCTTTCAATTGGGTACATCCACCGTAAATGGATAGGGCCGCACATCTTTATCTCCTCACTAGATGAACAATTAGATGAACCATGATGTCAAAAAATGTAGGAACAAAAAGCTTCTCAAGGTGGCACAAGATAAGATATCCTTCATTCTCCAATTCATCCAACTTTTCAATCTCAAAAACTTTACGACAAAGCGCATTGAAGAAGACACAAAGTCTAGTCAAAACGACCGAAGATCATATTCGGCGATGCCTCGAATAGCTATTGGGAGTAGCTGTTGCATCAAGACATGACAATCATGAGACTTTTGGCCTACTAATTTCAAGTCCTTCATCGATACAAGTCTCTTAAAATTTGAAGAATACCCGTGGGAACTTTTGTGCCATGTAAACACTCACAAAAACTTCGTTTCTCATCCTTAGACAAAGTATGAGAAGCTAGGGGGGACAATAAGTTCTCTTCCCATCGGCCTTGGATGTAACTCTTCGCGTATTCCCATTGCTATCGAGATCAATCTTGCCTTCACACCATCCTTGGAACTACCTTGTATGTTGAGAAGCGTGCCGACAATACTATCACATACGTTTTCTCCACATGCATGACATCAATATCGTGTCTCACATCAAGATTGCGCCAATATGGAAGATCGAAGAATACAGATCTCTTTTTCCATATATTTGTTTCTTTTCTACACTTTGCGTCTTACCGAATACGACATTGATATTTTTCACCTTTTCATAAACTTGCTCCCAGTCAATGCCACCGGAGCATCTTCATACTCTTGGCCACCAAAAAAGGCTTTCTTCAATCGACGATATGGGTGGCCCCGTCTAAGAAATCTCCTATGTCCAAGATAAACCGTCTTTCTTCCATGTTGAAGTTGATGGTAGCGTGTGCCTTCTTCACAAACCGGACATGCTTTATGATCTTTTACACTATAGCCTGACAAGTTCCCATATGCGGGGAAGTCGTTTATAGTACAAAATATCATGGCTCGCATTTTAAACACCTCCTTCTTGAAAGAGTCAAAAACATCAACACCTTCGCCCACAACTCCTTCAAGTCTTCGATCAAGGGTGAAGGTAAACATCAATGTCATTTCCTGGTTGTTTCGGTCCCGAAATCACACATAGGCGACATGATGTACTTTCGTTTCATGCATAACATTGGAGATAAGTTGTAAATAATCGTAGTACGGGCCATGAACTATGTATCTTGCTAAGGCTTCCATATGGATTCATGCCATCCGTGCTAAGGGCAAGCCTAAGGTTCCTAGGTTCTTCGCCGAAGTTCGGAAATAATTGATCGATTTTCTTCCATTGAGAAGAATCGGCGGATGTCGAAGCTTTCCATCGAAATCCTCTCATCTGCATGCCACCTCAAATTTTTTGCATCATTTTCATTCGCAAACAACCGCTTGAACCTTGGTATGATTGGAAGATACCACAACACTTTTGCGGCCCCTTATTTGACTTGTACCTTGGGGTTTCACATTTCGGACAACTCCCGCTCCTCTTCAAACTCTTTTCTATACAACACGCAATCATTCGGGCATGCATGGATCTTTTTGTACTCCATCCCCGTGGACAAAGTATTTTCTTAGCATCATAGTATCGATGCGGCAACACATTATCATCCGGAAGCATGTCCTTAAAAGCCTCAAGCATTTCGAAAAACTCTTGTCGCTCCATCCATGACGTGCCTTCAAGCTTACCAATTTCAATACGGCATTCAACAATTGGTATTTTTTACACCCACGGTATAGAGGGGTCTCGCATCGCTTTGCACATATTACCATATGCATGTGATTGATGAAAAGCCTCTTCTCCTACATCACGGATAATGTCCTCATGTGATCATCCATATCCGTGTCATTATCATCAAAGGCCACTTCCCTATGTTGAGACCCACTTGGTATTTTTTCACCATGCCATACCCATCTTGTATAAGTCTTACAAATTCCTTCACAAATTAAATGTGTGTGTATAACTTCAGGACTTAGTCGCCTCTCATTCAAACATTTTACACAAGGGCAATAAAACTTCCCACCCTCGGCATGGCCATTTTGTTTAGCAAATTTTATAAAGTCCCTCACCCCATTCGATATTCAACACTTGTCCGTTTAGCATTTATCCAACTGTGATCCATAGTAGAATTCCTATATATATAGACGGAAAGATTTAACATACATATATATGCTCAAATGTCGGTTATGTCTTTTTTTTTCCTTTTTTTTTTCGGATAAACTTGCTCATTAAATGCAGAACGAAGAATAACTTTTGGTCATAAATGTATCGCAGAGAATCCAAGAACCAAAATAAATGCATGACGAGGAAATTAAATGCATCGCGTGAAGGTCTTGTGGACTCACCTTTGTTGTATCATATAAATTCAAATGCGTTTGCTTAGTCTTTCTTCTCCCGCCACGAACGTTGATGTTGCAGACAGAAAGAGTACCCTAAAAACATTTATTGGTCAGTTGGGTAGGTCTAAAATGCAATTATAATCTTCAAAATACAATATCCATTAACAACACAGAAACCCACAAGAACATTTGATCGATTTCGCTCAACCCAGGAAAAACCCGAACGATGAGCGGGAAAATCATAAAGTTATATAACCGAAACACCTCTTACGGCTTGGTCTATAGACGTTTAGCTAAGGAACCGAGAAAGTGATTGTCGAGAGGTACAACGCGAACCACGACGAAGTGGCGCGAGAACACGAGTTACACTCAGGCGCGACAAGAGAAGTTCGAGAGGGAAATTCAATATTCGCGCGATAGAGCGAGACATGTTTTATATTTGGGATTTTATTAAGACCGGACTTTTATAATCCTCCGGACCTAAATTGAGACAATTAAACCGGTTCATTAAAAGAACACGGTTCTATATATACAACTTTTTAAGACCGCCGTTTTATAATAGTCCGGTCCTAAAATTTTTTGATTTGAAAAAGGATTTGGCGAGCGCAAAGAATGAATGAATAAAAATTAAAGGAAAACTGGAGTTTCTTTAATTACATATATTACTTGCATATGCACGTACACAAGAAAAAATACAAAACAAAAACAAGCAGAAAATTATCAAAAACAAGAATCGACTAAACATCTCCTAAAGCTTATTATCCTCCAAAGCCTTGGCGATTTCGGCGTGAAATGACATTAATTTCCCACGGAGATCGGCAAGTTCTGTCTTCGTTGCATCGGCCACAATGCATCACTAGAGGAAAGAGGAGAGGGGTCGGCGGGAGGCATCTTTGGGCCAACTGGTTGGAGAGGGGAGCGAGGATGGAGGGTGTCGCAATCTCTTCATCATCCGAAGAAATAACAATGGGTCCAACGACCCGAGACTCTTTGTCACAATAGGACGGACTCTCGATGGAGGAGGCGCACCGTATAACGATCGACGGAAGGCACGAGCATCACGACTAAGAGCACCCCTACGAGCGGTTCTCTTGTATCTAACCATGGTTTGAGCGGTTAGGGCGAGAGAGGTATGAGGAGTTAATTAATAGAGGAGAGAGAGCTGTTCTCGAGATAGCCACGTACGTAGTTTGGAGTTACGAGGTAGTGAGGAATTAATAAGGAGTTATAGGTACGCGGTATAAAATTCCATTATTTAATATTTTTGCAATTCATTTTATTTTAAGACCGACCTTTTATCATTAACCCGGTACTTATAGGTGTGCGGTATAAAATTCTATTTTTTAATTTTTTAAGACCGATCTTTTATAGTAAGTCCGGTCCTAAAAGTCTTACCCGGTACTTACACACTGTTCAAATGATGATGCAGAGTCTCTTCGGCTTCCAGATAAACTTCCCAACTAGGCGTCTCCTCGTATTCTGATGAACAATGCGTCTCCTCGTTAAAGCTTCCCGGCGTTTCACATTGTTCGGGACGGGTTCTCTATTTAAACCCGTTGTTCTTGTACTTTCTTCACATTCTTCTCCCCCGGGTCCTCCGTTTCATCCTCCTCCTCTTCAACCTCGCCCCCACTCTAATGGCTGCTCCCCGGGTCCTCCGTTTCCTCCTCCTCCTCTTCAACCTCGGCCCACTCCGCCACCGCCTCCTCCAAATCCGACGTGTGAAGCGGTTGGTGCGATCTTGCAGTGGCCGCGTCGATCAAATCGATCGACGTTTGGGCCAATTGGTTCAGCTTGCTCATACCATGAACAACAAAGCTGAACATGGTACTCCACGCCAATGACGTGAACTACGATCCCGCGAAGACAACTCCGACAACTCCGACAACTCCGACGACTCCGACGCCCCCTCCCTTTCCGACTACGAGAGGGATTAGTTTTTTTTTTTTTTTTTTGTTGCTTTTTCATTTTGCTTTTTTTTCTTTTCTTTTTTTTTTTTTTTTTTTTTTTGTGATCGCGCCCCTATAGCGGCGTAAAAAAATTAGAAAATAAAATATTTTTAATTTTTGTTCTCGTGCGAGTTTAGCCCATTATCTGAACACGGAAAGCAATAAACAAGGCAACTATGAAGGACGGATAATGGCGAGACTAAAAAACCTAAAATAAAAGAACGAAGACTTTAGTTAGTAAATCGACGGTCCTAAAAACACGCCATTTTTGTCGGCTTTGGTTTCCATATCCGATTGCCTCTTGTCCTTTTCATTATCGTCTTTCTTTTTCCGACAAAAAGGAAACAAACAAAACAATGTCCTCGTGTAAATCCAACAACAGAAATTCGCAGAATACGTTAAGAACATACAAAAAAAAGGAGCTTTTACCTTATTCGGACAAGAACAAACAAAGTGACTATTCTTCTCAAGGTTGGACCTTCGTTGACGTCGGTTTTACCTCCCCATGTGAGAAACAAAGTGTCCTTTTCATTATCTTCCTTCTTTTTCCGACAAAAAGACAAAAGACAAAATAAAAGGGACAACGATAATGCTGCCTCTACACATGGAAAGGTAAAACGATGATAAAGAAGGACCTAGCTTGAGCGTAACGCGAGAACCTCGGTTGTCTTCAACCCTAACCATTTAATTTTGTCCGAAAAGGAGTATTTAAAGGGGAGTTACTTTTAAGATCGCACAAATAACAACATACGGTCCTAAAAGTTAAGTGGGGGGACTTTTAAGACCGACCTTTTATAATACGTCCGGACCTAAAAGTTCATTTATCTTTTAAGCTTTTAGGAGCGGACACTAAATAAATATACGGTCCTAAAAGTCGGAATACTTAGAAAATAAAATATTTTTAATTTTTGTTCTCGTGCGAGTTTAGCCCATTATCGAACTCGGAAAGCAATAAACAAGGCAACTATGAAGGACGGATAATGGCGAGACTAAAAAACCTAAAATAAAAGAACGAAGACTTTAGTTAGTAAATCGACGGTCCTAAAAACACCGCCATTTTTGTCAACTTTGGTTTCCATATCCGATTGCCTCTTGTCCTTTTCATTATTGTCTTTCTTTTTCCGACAAAAAGGAAACAAACAAAACATTGTCCTCGTGTAAATCCAACAAAGAAATTCGCAGAATACGAGTTAAGAACATACGTAAAAAAAGGAGCTTTTACCTTATTCGGATAAGAACAAAAAAAGTGACTATTCGTCTCAAGGTTGGACCTTCGTTGTCGTCGGTTTTACCTCCCCATGTTAGAAACAAAGTGTCCTTTTCATTATCTTCCTTCTTTTTCCGACAAAAAGACAAAAGACAAAATAAAAGGGACACCGATAATCTTCTACACATGGAGAGGTAACAACGATGATAATGAAGGACCTAGCTTGAGCAGATCGCCAGAACCTCGGTTGTGTTCAAATTTATCCATTTAATTTGTCTGAAAAGATGTATTTAAAATTGACTTTTAAGATCGCATAAATAAAAACGTACGGTCCTAAAAGTTAGGCGGGCTACTTTTAAGACCGATCTTCTATAATACGTCCGGACCTAAAAGTTCATGAAGTTTTTTAGTTTTTAGGAGCGGACACTAGAGAAATATACGGTCCTAAAAGTCTCATACTTTAAGACCGAAATTTTGTGGACCTTTAAGACCGGGCGTGATGTTAATGAACGGTCCTAAAAGTCTCAGATTTCAAACACTAAATTAAATAGCTATATCCACCATCCAATAATACATTAAGAAACCCAAAATGGACACAAGAAAATTGTTCGAAAAATTAACTACATTTATGTATTGAATTTTACATTGCCTATGTATATTTACAAATGAATTGTTCAAAAAAATAAACAAATTTACGAGAAGATCGATTATTGTTGCTTTCTGATTATACTTACAAATGAATTTAGGACATTAATTATTGTCCTTTTTGTGACTCTAAGATCAGACCATACAGATATTCACAAAACACATTGCGTATGTGCTCCAGTTCATCATCGGAAAGGGAGTTTTGCATTGAAACATCGTAACATCAAAGATAGCAAGCGAATTAACTTGCGTGCATATTTCATTTGTAACGATAAGTTTTAAACTGAATTAACTTGCATAATATGTAACATCAAATACATTTACCTTTGCGGTTAATTTAGTATCCCTCGCCTTGTAATATCATACATGTGTTTCATGACGTCGGCCACATAAGTTGGACGCCGGTGGTTGCCGACGGGTCTAAAAAGAACAAGAAATATATATAAGAGCATATATATAGCTCGGTGACCAAGTTCACAAGGCGTGTGCTACAAATTAAATATTGTACCAACCTCTGGTTTGTACCATATGGGGTCTTTGTCGAGAAGCACGCCTTTTCTTTTCTAGTCTTTGGAAGGTCCTCATGGCACTATCATCAAAATCACAAATTTATCAATGATTCACTTAAAATTCACACGAGAGATGTCGACAAGGGAATCAAAATGACATGCTTACTCGTTGACGGTCCGCACCAACGTAGCCAATGGCTCGGTGTGAGTGGAGCATAAGAAGATAACTTTATGCTCCTCCATGCACATGACGACCAAGCGCAGTGGCGGCTGAAAATTCACATCGTAAACTATACTCGGTGATATATATATGTAGCGAAATTAAGTGAATTGCGGACAAGATTTTTGATATGTACTGTGGAAGAATGGATAAAAGTACAACTTTCTTTTCACTTCACACACCCTCTTTGATATGTACTCTGTCTCTCCTCCATGGATGTTTGACTTGAATAGACAGGGCACAAGAATCCAAAATCGTTGATCCCGCACCTTTGAACCAATTCATGATGCAAGAACCTACCATAATGACATCGATCGGGGAAATATATATATGTATGTATGTCTAAACGATGCATTTAAATGATGTACTCATAGACGAGAAGATACTTACTTCATAAAAAGTTGAACAAGCGCATCGGTAAGCTCTGTCGAGGAAGCAAAAGCAGGGGACTCAACATCAACGGTGTCAACTTGAACGGGCATAGGATGAGGGACGCCTACTACTTCATTCAAGTGACCACGATTTATCCTTAAAATATCCACTCTTCATCGGATCGGATATTTTTTCCCGGGCAGCACCAACTTAGCGTAGGGGATAGAGCTTGAGGAGGGGATGGAGCTTGACGAGGGGATGGAACTTGAGGAGGAGGGGTTGAAGCTTCGAGGAGCGGTAGAGACATGTACAAGCTTCACCGGCCAAGGGATGAAGGTTCCCTTGACATCACTCACAAGCTTCGGCTCATCGGTTTGGAGAGGAGTTTGTGCATCAATGATCACCTTTTCAACCGACACTCGACTTCATCATCGGGCATTTGTTGGTGGTGTACGGTTGATCCCAAGTTGTGAACAGTCCCTTTTGCAACCAATAATCGTCCATCATGATGATCGGGATCCTCTACATAAAGGTCACAAGGTTGCTCGACTCTCCATCAATGCAGCTCCTCTAGTGCTCTTTGCACACGGTTGCGTGGTGTGTGAAGGGAACACCGGTCTACGGACGATTGCTCAAAGCGCAGCCTCGGTGACTCAGTTCCTCCTTCATCGGCTTATCTCGGATTGAAACATTGCGTCATTGAAGCTTTATTAGCGCCGCGTCTGGTCCATCTCCTCCGGGTAACCATACTTTGTCTATGGCGTTTGGATGTACCAAAGACTTGCTTTATGCCTACCCGTCCTCCAATCCCCCTTACACGCCCGGGTGATCCGGTTTTCCGGCCGCAACGGTCGAACATCATTCCTCCCGTCCGACACAAAAGATCCCTCTGCTTCTTTGTTTTTAAGATCTTCCTGTAAGATACAGATAACGAGAAGCTTAGTAATGAAACATGTTTAGTAACTAAAAAATAACAATAACGATACTTACAATTCTTTCAGCAACTAGACGAGTTTGTTCACTCGTGTAGGCGCCGCTTGGCTTTTGCCGAATATGCAACCACAACTCCTCGCGACGTAATGGAGATGGAGGAGCATGTATCACAGAAGGATTGGATTCTGCTTCATCATCCAATCTCTTCCGCTTGGCAGCCATCAAATCTTTTTCGGCCTTTTGATATCCGCGAGAAGCCCTATGAGGGCAATCATTCTTTCTACCTATCTCCTGTGCTTGTTCCCTTCTTTTCGTGAATCGGGATAGAAAACATCTATTAATTATGAATTCCATCCATGCATGTCACTAACGAAATTAGAGAACTTCGCTTCATATGAACGTCAATCAAACGGTAGTCAAATTCTTCACTTCATCAAGTTTCAACATTTTATTTAAGGAAGATGTAGAATTGTAGAAGAAATTGGAGCTATGTTTTGTAGTGCTAGCTAGATAGATAGGTTAAGAAACAAAAGAGAATTATGCTTACGAATAATACAAACTTGATCCTTTTTAAGGCATCCGGTGGGATCAGCAGTCCCAATTAGATAGTAACAATTGGGTATATAAAGTTTCCCCCTTTTAAGACTATTCGATCATTTCCTCCTTTGCATAAGACAAACCATTACACAATTAATACCTTCTCATCGGTAATTTACCTTTTCGGGGTTGACATATCGAGACATGCATAGACAAAGGCTTACGGAATAATACAAACTTGATCCTTTTTAAGGCATCCGGTGGGATCATGATCCCATTAGATAGTAACAATTGGGTATATAAAGTTTCCCCTTTTAAGACTATTCATTTCCTCCTTTGCAAGACAAACCATTACACAATTAATACCTTCTCATCAGTAATTTACCTTTTCAGGGTTGACATATCAGACTTGCATAGACAAAGGCAGGAAATGTATACTTCTATTCACACACCGAACTATTATATAACTAACAGGATTAGATGAACACAATAACATTCACATATCCGCACAGGTTAATAAGCAAACAAAAGGGAAAACAAAACTAAATATATACTCACCGAGCTTCGAGAGTGGTCGCGAAGAACAAATTGTCGCCAAATTCGTTCATCAATAAATGTGTAAACTTCCCAAGGATGTTTGGCGGCGGAACATCGGAGAAAATATACGTGTTAGCGAGAAAGGTCTTAAACTTCCTCCGATCAGCACAATAAGACAATGTCTTGTCTTTCAACTTCGACGTCGGGACAGTGTATGTAACCCGGATAGTCTCCCAAATAGGATCCTTTACATTCTTATAGTCCACACTTTTCCACTCATCTATCAAGATGCTAACCTTCTTTGCGTGCTAGACAGCCGACAAAACTATTATATTTGCTTTTATTAGGACCGACGGGTTCCAACCTTGCATCAAACTGAATCTCGAGCTTTGACCCGAAGTCCGACTTAGGGTCACTTCCATCATTCGTGTGCCTTTTCTACCACGGCGTGCGGGCGATTACGAGCCTCATTGTGAGATGAAGAGGGTTCGTTCTCACTCACACCAGTCACACCGAACGGCGTTCGGAACACGAATAGATTCGTTTTCACCGTCCATTTTCGAGACGGGAAGAGAGGAATGCCGAGCAAATGAGAGAGTAACAGGGGCTGATGGTACGTGGGCGAGGAAGAGGTAATGCAACGGGAAGGGTTTCGGAACGCGAACGAGGTTCTCCACGAGTAACAAAAGCTTTCGCGAAGAAATGTATAACTTGCTTGGATTTTTAAGACCGGATGAAAAAGAGACGGTCTTAATATTTACATTAATCACGGTCATATTAAACGTCCGATCTTAAAAGTTTAACCTTTAAGACCGTTCCTTTTAAAACGCCGGTCTTAATATTAATGAACTTTTTCGTACCGCAAGTATCATATGTCCGGTCTTGAAAGAAAACTTTTAAGACCGTCTTTTTGGTAAGTTCGGTCTTACAACTTTGGACTTTTTATATTTAAATTTTTCCTTATTATGTTTTACCGCGAGAAAATATAAGTACGGCTATATGAGATATATTTAGAAAGTAATTGAAATTTCAGTTCAATTTTTAAGACCGGTGGTATTTTAGTCGGTCTCAATAATGATTTTAAGAGCGGTGAAAAATTGGTCCGGTGCAAGAAGTTCTTTATATTTACGGAACTGCCACGGTCATTCCTTTAAGACCGGGTGTCCGTTGTCCGCTCTAAATGAGGCGGTCTTAAAGCCTTTTTTTGCACTAGTGTATAGACCAATCAAAAGAAGCCAAAAAGAGAGGCCTTATGTGTTTCATGGCATAAGGAATACAACTGTCAAAATATATATATATATATATATATATATACGTGTGTGTGTATTATATTTAGTTGATATATTTATATATAAAAATAATTGATATGTCAAACATGTGTATGCGGAATCGTGTTTGTCTTTGGCGTCGACTTTGATCCCATTTAAAGACACAAAACAGTGTCATGTCTTTATCAAAAGCATAAGGCAAGCTTGCCGGCATGGACTCGCAATGCTTAGAATGCACATTCACAAACAAAATCAAAATAATTGACAAATTTTTCTACTATTGGAAACCAGATGGTAAAATTAATTACCTAAATTTTGTAATATATGAAGGGTTAAAGGCCTAATTTGCCACGGAAGTTTTGTTAAGGAGTACCCAAAGACACCGGAAGTTTTTTTGGGTATCAAATTTGCCCCGGAAGTATGAAAAAGGTAGCAAATTTGCCCGTCCGTTAATTTTGACCGTTAAGTTTGATTGAGTGTACACGTGGCATGCCACCTCATCAACCCAATAAGAGTTAAGTATCATTTTTGCCCCAAAAGTTTTCACTGAGTCAAGTTTGCCCCAGAAGTTTTCACTAAGGATTAATTTTACCCCGGAAGTTTACAAAATGTATCAATTTTGCCCTTCTTTCCCACATATTAAATTTGACTATTAAATCAGTCAAAGACCATACATGTCATGCCTTGAAAAAGTCGAACTTAGAGTCAAAGAATGAGATCCTTGAGATGTTGAGCTCAAGGTAGCCAAAATATGTGAAGCCGAACTAGTCACAGGAAGCATCACTTATGATCTAAGCAAATGATCGGTGTACAAACGTAAATATTATTACTATTGATTTGTTTTACTGAACCAATTTTTGGAACAATTCATTTCTCGTTTTACTTTTCATTTGCTTAGATCATAAGTGATGCTTCCTTTGGGTTTTTGGCAGACCTTTCGGCTTCACAAATTCTTGCCGCATTGAGCTCAACATTTCAAGGATCTCCTTCTCTCGATTCCAAGTTCAACCTTTTAAAGGCATGACATATGTGGTCTTTGACGATTTAATAGTCAAATTTAATATTGGGGGAAAGAAGGGCAAAATTGATACGTTTTGTAAACTTCCCGGTAAAATTGCTCCTTAGTGAAAACTTCCGAGGCAAACTTGCTCGTGAAAACTTCCGAGGGCAAAAATGATACTTTTGATTGATGAGGTGGCATGCCACGTGTGTACTCGATTAACTTAACGGTCAAAATTAACGAAAGCAAATTTGCTACCTTTTTCATACTTCCAGGGCAAATTTGATATCCAAAAAACTTCCGAGTGCTGGGTGCTCCTTTAGCAAAACTTCCGTGGCAAATTAGGCCTTTAACCCATATATGAAAAGTGTAGTGAAACCTAGCTTTGATGTCAATTGGTATGAAATAAGGAAGAGAAGAGGAAGATAAAAGGGGAAGGAGAGAAATTAAAAAGAGGGAGGAAGCTGAAAAATACGGATTCAATCAATCAAATTTGCTTACGTACATGACTATTTATAAAACTTTAGAAATATTTAAATAATAAATCAAAACCCCAACCCTAATATTAAAAGATAAAATAATCAAGACAATCCCATGATAATAAAGATAATATAGATAATCATATGGGAGTTTGTGTAATATATCCTATTTATTTTGATATTAAAAAATACTAAAAAATAAATTGATAAAACAGATTATTTTTTAAAGAAAATCTAAATCAAGTACATAGAATTGTATTAGTAGCACTTTAGCCTTTGATTGTATTTTTGAACTTCAATCATGAATAAATTATTCAATGAAAATATTTCTCAAAAGTCATTCTTAATTGATTTAATTTAATTTGGAATCATTCCGTCGCAATTTTTTTTTCCAAATTTAATTAAGCGCAAGCCTTTGCCAGTTGAGCTGCAATGCACCTGTGTTATTTTATTACAAAATTATATATATAATATTGTCATACACAATCAATTATATTTAAATATATATTTGTCTATATATATAATATTCTAAAAAATAATAATTTCAAATAATTTTTATATATTATTATAAGTTTTAATATAAATTAATTTCAAATTGAAAAAAGTAAAATGTTAAATAAATTTTCATAGAAATACATTCTTATAAAATTTTTGAAATTGGATTTTTTAATAAAAATTAATTAATAACTAATAATTTGATATTATAAATAATATTTTTCATATAAAATTATTTAAAAAATTTTAAAAAATAATATTTTGTTTTTGTTTTTTGTTTTTAAATAAAATTAATCATTAATTATTAAATAATATTATTACTATTATTTTTAATATAAAATTTATTTTAAATTTGGCCAAGGAATTTCCCAATGGCAATTTTTTTCACGGAAATACTCTGGTTGATTCCAAGGAAAAAAAATTTATCATGGAATTCGTCACGGAATTCAGTGGCTAAATTATTCATAGAAAAATCTATAAGAAATTGAGTGTTTTTTTATTTTATTTTTTTCTATGACCTCAAAACCAATAAACGACCACAAAATTAAAATACCCAACTCATATTTATTAGCACAAAAAGACATTTTCATAGCAAGACTTGTATACTAGTTGTTCGGGGAGAATGTGGAAAGTATAACTAGTGATGATTTAATAATTAAATTTCGAGCAAAAAAAGAAATGATTTAATAATTAAATTGTAGCCTTTTAAGTTTTTACACCGGTTATTTCTTTAACTGGTGTGTAACCGGTGTAAAAAGTGTCTGTGGAGGCAACCTTCTAAATAAGTTGTAGTTTTTTACTTTTGAAACAGACTATTATTTTAAATCGAGTAGAAAGTGTCATTTTTTCATTTTTTTTTTTAAAAAAAAAATAGCTTTCTACACCGGTTATTACTTTAACCAATGTAGGAAGTGCAATATTCTTCACCTGCCCTTTTACTTTACCCGTGTAAAATATCTTCAAAAAAACTCTTATACCCTTTCACCTCTCTTGCTGTCATCATACATGAACTCCCTTTCACAAGTCGCAGCCTTCCATGTTGAAACTCCATTGACCTCACCATCTTTATCTTCGTCTTTGTCCTCTCTCTCTCTCTCTCTCTCTCTCTCTCTCTCTCTTTCTCTACACTGATTATCATCCTCTTCACCACCATGTCTTATATAATATACTGAAAATTCGTTGTCTGAATTTATTGTCATTCATTACAAGGGTGCATTCGACGTAGCAAACATCCTACAATCTAAAGTTCCCCTTTGTGTAGTTCACCTCAGCGAAAAGACCATTCGCCTCACCGAACAACTTGAATGCAATCTCCCCCTCAAATGCTTCGTTCAACATGGTGAATGGATAAAAGGGATAAGTATCATTTTTGCCTTGGAAGTTGTAGCTCGGGAGTTCTAGGCACCTAAAAGTTTTTCTTGGAGTAAAATTGTCTCGGAAGTTATTAAAAAGGATCAATTTTAGTTCGCAAGCTTTTCCAATGAGCAGATTTGCTCCGAAAGTTTTTTATAAGAGCAATTTTACCCCCCTGAAAGTTTACAAATTGGAGCAAAAATTTAAAGGTCAAGATTAACGAAAGGGCAAGATTGCTACGTTTCTTAACCTTCACGGCAATTTTGCTCCAAAAAAAAACTTCTAGGTGCCTAGTGCTCCTAAGCCAAAACTTACAGGGCAAAAATGATACTATCCCATGGATAAAATTATAAATAAAGATTATGTGATTCTGTGTCATTTTTCACAAATTTCATAGAGGAGGACACCAAAGCTCTGGTAGGTGTAATATCCGAGCGAATTGCCATCAAAATTATCTGCTTTGGGCCCCATCTCCCCAACGGTTAACATCCCAATTTTTATTTCTCCTATTAATTTGAAGTGATTTATTAAATAATTTGAAGTGTGAAGTTGATCAAACACATTATTTGAGATTTATAATCATAAAAAAAAAGTAGAATATGATTGAAAATTGTGAATAGTATATCTACTAATGATGAGCTAAATTTAATGAGACTGTTTTTTGGTATATGGAAATTTCCATATAATTATTGGAGTATAAAGAAAATTATTTTGACTGGATTAAATTTTGTGAAACTAATCCCAAATTGTATTTTAGAAAACAATGTAAGAAAATTTGATAAGGTTTGGTGGGATTAAATAAAAGTATTTAGCATAGTTTTTGATCTAAGAGATTTTAATTATTCATATATCATAAAGGTTTTATTGGGATTGGGATAAAATATGCAAATAGTTAATTATTTGGTCTTTTTGGACAATTTGGACAAATTGGCGTTAATGAAGGAAAAATGGGTTAGAGATTTCTTAAGACCAAAATATGAACTTAAGAGTAATTACGTTAAAACAAAAAAAGAAGAAGAAGAAGAAAAGGGATAACAAAGAGAGAGGATAGATTTTTTTTTTTTCCTTAAAAAAAATAACAACAACAACAACAAAAGTGGGGCCCATGCCCCTTAATATATTGCCCCCCAAGACGTCGGCACTTTCTCTGGTCCTTCGTCTTTCCCTTCGCCGTGCAGCACTACAAACCTCCATTAAGGGATTGGGATACATTTGACCTTCATTTCTTCCTCATAAAATCATCAAACTATAAAACATATTTTCCAAATATTTTTCTACTCAATGAGAGATTTCCATTAGTACAAATTTAATTGGGAGCAAAGTAAGTTTTAATGTTAGGGCTTGAAGCAATTATGGATCGATTTCCAACAAATAGGAGTCATAGAATTGTAGAGGTAATACTTACATTTAGTCGGTTTACTTTGTTGAATAAGGATAAAGTTTTACACTTTATGTTTGTAGTGATTGAACCCTAAGTGAGAGAAGAGGGAATTTATTTTTCCGAGTAAATTATTGGTTGAAACATTAATAATTGGTTACAGGTAACTTAGAAATACTTATTAAAAGTTGATTTTGTGGTTACATTATAAGTTTGAGTGGTTTTTTTATATTTATGGAAGAATTAGAGTGAATTTTTAAGGTATTTTTGGAATGAGCAATATGGACACTGTTTGGCTAAGGAAATAGGGATTTGTCACCCTGCATGTTTCTTGAAAACAGAGGTGGAGGGGGATGTGAGTTGGTGGGGACTGGGATGGGAACGTTGTTTTTTATTTTTTTAGTTTATGTAAAATCCACCTAAGCAATTTTTAACAGTATTTTAACGTATTTTTGCCTCATAGGATGACTTAGAAACATCGAGACTGAATTGCAAGCGAATCAAAAGTTAAGAAACTAAGTTATAGGTAAATAAAAACTTTAAGAGCCAAAAGATTAATTTTTTCCATTATAATATATGGAAGTTAGTTGAATTTAACGGTCTTAACCCAATTTTCGTTAGTTGAATTTAACGGTCTTAACCCAATTTTCAAAGTTTATGGTTACTTTTGCTCCAAAAAATAGTTTATGGTTATTTTTGAACTTTTGATAAAAGGTTGAAGGTTAGTTTAGTACCTTAACCCATTTATTAACCATGATAGACTAACGTCTTTCTTTTACTACATTTGTCATTCTTTAAGTGTTTTAGTCAAATTTGTTATACAGTGGTAGACCTTTGTAATTGGTTTGTTCTTCTTTTTAATTACCATGGTAGTATTTGATGAATCAATCAAATGTGTAAAAATAGTTAAATATACAGTAATTTTGGAGATTTTTACAGGAGGTATCCAGACCCTATAAGGTGTTATTTGTTCCCAATCATCAACTAATGTGGGAGTTCACAATCCATTACCCCAAGGTCCTAGCATGCTAGCTAGCACATCAACCTGAACCTGAGTTTTGATACCACTTGTAGCATCCTAGCGCCTTTGTCTTGAAATTTTCTGATTAGGGGCCTTATTACCCTCACAATTTTAAAATGGGTGAAGAGGGGAGATATTTAAACCTTGAGAAGGAGTCCTTTAATTTATTCACATCATCAGCTGATGTGGTAGTTCGCAACAATAGTTTTTATTCGAGCATCGGCTGTCTTCATTTAAAGCCTTGTATGGTCGGAAGTGTAGACCACCCTTGTGTTACACTGAACAAGACCAATCATTGGTCCAGATCTGGTGGACAAGACTAATATAAAAGTCAAAGTGATTAAACAAAAATTCCCTACAGCCCATAGTCGACAATAAAGCTATGCCGGCAAACGCAAAAGACCCCTGAAACTCACTGTATGAGATAATATGCTCCTAAATGTATCCGCTTCCATAGTTATTGGAAGGTCTATTAAGGCCAAGAAGCTATCACCCCTGCTTTACCGGATCATATGAGATATTGGAGAGAATCAAGCTTGTGGCATACTAGCTAGATTACTTTGCCACCACGCCTGTCCAATGTGCAAGACGTATTTCATGTATCACAACTAAATAAATACCAACTAGACCCGTCCATGTAATCGAACCTAAGGAGGTTGAACTACAAGAAAACTTTATGTTTCGAGCATATCCTGAAAGAATCCTTGAGTGAAGGACAAGCAACTCCTAAACCAGACTATCCATCTATTGAAGATTTTGGATGGAATGACTCAACGGGGCAAAATTCGAATAGGTAGAGATAATTGTAATATCATAAGTTTTCTTGTGTCACTCATAGCGATGAAGGATGCTTCTCATTGCTGGGAAAAATGGTTAAACAGTGAGTTTTTGGTGAGGGGTTCATCATGGCGAAGGGTGTCATTTGTTGCGGCGAGCTTGTTTAATCGGACCATATAAAATATGACTATTTCCCATCATTTTAGAGGTTTTTAATATGACTATTGGGCTTAATTGCATATATTATGAATAATTGTGTGTCAAGGGGGACTGCATGAGATTAATGCTTTAAAGAGTATTTTTGTCATAAATATTGCAACTAGTTGTTAATTGACTTAATCCCTTTGGATTATTAATGCTGCACAAGCTTATTTGACTTTGTAGGAACCTGGGATGTTCAAGAAAGAAGGTGAAAAGTCCAAACAATGAAGCATGAGAAAATTACAACTAGGGAGCGTGGTCGCTCTACAATGAAAATGGATCTAGCTACCTATGACTTGACCTGAAAATGGCCAGAACACTTTAGAATCAAAATCCAATGGACCTACAACTCATTCATTCTCATCCCATTCCTCTCTCAGCTCTTATTTCCTTCTTCTCTTTCTCTCCCATTTGATATATTCTTCCCATTGACCATCTTCCATTTCTCTTCATCCTTCCACTATGCTTAATAGATTGGATTTGTTTGGTATCTTCATCCTTCCTGTGCGTGTCTAGGCACTTCAAGTTCTCTTGGTGATGGTAAAACATGATTCAAGCTAGAGTTTTAATTAGGGGAGAGTTCTTAGTTCCAGTTATGTATTTTAGATTTAATTTCCTATACATGTATTGCGATTCTCTTATGGTTAGATTTCATTTTACATGTATGGTTGAGATCTATGTTATGTAAGTGTTCATTTGATACTTCTGTGGGTGGATTGGATATTGTGTTAAATATTTTATCTTGTTAATATTAGTTTCATCTTGAGTCTTTTGTGATTTTATTATCTAGCATGTTAACGTGGGATGATTTAGTTCATTAGACTTGTTTCGAGATTTGATATTTATGATTGATTTCCATAGTTGAGCTTGTTAATATAGAGTTGCTAAGTTTGCTAGCATTTGGATAATTTTATAATTAACTTCAGTCACCTAAAGGAATAATATAATTAATCTAGTCTAATCACACAAGTGTAATTAGGACCAAGTTCTATAATTTGAAGTGCTTCAATGCACATTAGTCTACATTAGTTGTTGGGTTTGTTGATATTGGGTAGCCTTGGAAGTGACACTAAGTGACTCTATCAATAGACCTAAGTTCAATATGGACATCAGTTTGTGAAAGTTGATTAAATTCATTAATGTTGAGTGTTGTTGCATGTGAATTATAATCCATTCCATTAATTAGAGCTAGTTTAGGAATTAATTGTATGAGCTAATTGATGAGCACAAATCATACCATGTTTTCCCTATATTTAATGACTGTATTGAATGGTAAAATACGAGCTTAACTGCAGAAAATCTAGGCAAAAAGGCGTATATTCATGATAGAGGGAACTGAAGGACAGAAACTAT
Organism: Acacia acuminata; assembly: GCA_019022655.1. NCBI lineage: Eukaryota > Viridiplantae > Streptophyta > Magnoliopsida > Fabales > Fabaceae > Acacia > Acacia acuminata. Next base: position 664,232 of record JAFJYI010000235.1, read on the forward strand.
TTACATCCTAAACTTGTGCTAGGAAGAACAATTTACATGGTTTTTAAGAAAGAACGTATAACAAGCTAATACGATGCTATAACATTCTGACGGAAACTCGAAGTGCAATACAAGGCATCATGAAAGCTATAGCAAAGTAGAGGACACAATGCTATGCGGCATGTTTTCTGACCTTTTCATCTAAGTGATTTCAGGAATAAAAGAAGGGCGATAATGACAGGTAGATTGCTGACATAACGGAATAGAAGATACGAAAGATCAAAACTAAAAGATTTGAAGAATCCCGCAGGATTAGTAGAATCAATCTACTCGGATCAAGAGGTGTGATAGATCGCGACAGATTTGGAAAGCCCAGCTCGCTAAAACGTACGCCACAAGAAAGGCTGGTTATATAAGGAAACAAGAAGACAACCCTAAGGAGAGAGTCGGAGAGCCCAGAACGAGATTTCGCATTCAGCAGACTCAAGAGAAGAGTGAGAGATTTCGCAAAGCACGAGATTTCCAGGACAACCCAGCATCCTTCTCTGTAGTACGACGAAGAGAAGAAGACGTGGAGTGGTGACGTGACAGGGCCTCATCCACGCCATTGGAACTTTGTCAATCTTTATGTTTTCTCTTTTATTTTAGTATTTTGAACAGGGTCATCCTGTTATTGTCTGTTTTGTGTCTCCCTCGTCAGTCATGAATTGATTTTCATATGGCTGGACGAGGATGATTCCTTAAAGTGTTAAATGAACCCAGTTGCAAGTTCCTAATTTAATAAATTTGGTTTGCTTATCAGTGCATTAATTACTAGTCGATTAGCGGAAGCTAGGGGCTAGATTTGTGGCCTCGGCTTACTGGCAAGGAGTCGAGGTTAGACCTCTGAGAAATAGTGTTTGCTAGGCAACCCGTGCACGGCTTGACCTATTATTGTAGGCTTTGGGAATGGGTCTACCTCTCATAACCATAACACCCTGAGTGTAAAGCAGATCTAACTAGAAAGTTGCCATAGGACCTATGACTTGACCTGAAAACGGCCAGAACACTTTAGAACGCGGAAGCTTCGGTAGACTATCATGGTGGGTTAACCAAATAGCTTTGTAGTTAGTAGTTATGCTGTAGCATTGCGGAAGTTGTGCAGTATAGATGCTATAGCAATGGGTAGAGCAACTGGGGGATTGATGCACTTAAGGGTGATTCTGAGTCTAGCTAACTTCTTACTAATATCTTCTCAAGTTTAATTCATTCTGCTTATTTCTGTTATTAGCATAACCACACAAAAAACCTCTCAAACTGAATATATTTACTTTCTGTTTGCACAATTATCATAGCAATCGAGCGTCACTCTTTGGTATTTCAGTCTCTGTGGGACGATACTCTACTTACACTTTATTACTTGTTCGATCGGTTCACTTGCCATCAAGAAAATCGACCAACACTAATCCCAATTACCTCTATAATCCCCTAATGAATGAACCTAAGTTGTCACTAAAACCCTAACCAAGAGATAATACTACAAATGAGACTTTTAACGTTAGTTAAAAAATACTTTTTAAATTGGTTAATGGAAGGACGTATAATCGAGTGACACTGTGTGTGAACAATTATACGTCGGTTGTTTAAATCGAAGTAGAAAGTCCACTTTACGTGTCGGTTTTTAAAATACTGGCGTAAAATGTTATTTTTAGGGGAAAAAAACTCATTTCTTTAGTCTTATCTTTGTTGACTGTAAATACCAAAACAAAAAATCAGATCTCAAATATATAACACACAATCAGATCTGCAAGTCTTGAAACACTTTCGACAGGGACAATGAAGATCATCAAACAAGATCTGAAGTACCCACACCAAACTAATAGTTAGATGAGTTACAGATTCTGGCTCATCTTTCTATTAAGGATTTGGATTGTTCTTATAAAATTAGTGAGATACATGCTTAGTTCTCACCATTGGGCATCTTAATTCTCACCATAGTTGAACAGTGAGGATTCTCAAAAATGAACTCGGGTGAATACAAGCTTAGGGTTTTTAAGCACTGAGAGTGCGATTTGGAGAATTTGAGAGGAAGAGGAAGATTTAAGGCAGAGAAATGGAGGGGAAGCAATGGTTTCAAAGAGATATGAAATCCATTGGAGTTAATCGAACCAAAAGCATAACGTTTAACAGATTGAAATAGGGAATTTCAGAGGTTTTTGGGTGTTTAGGAATGAAGGGATGCGAGGGTTATGACATAAATGAAACAAGTGAATGTGATCTTTGATATAAATTTGTTATATTAATGTGTTACACTTGAGTGCGTCTGATTACACTTGAGTGTGCTTGCAACACTCGAGGGTCAATGCACAAAATCAAAGCAATAGAGGTACCTTACTTCAAGTGTGTTTCATGAACACTTGAACCTTTTTGAAAGTGCCTTAGATAAACACTCGAGTGTTTGATTTTGTACTCAAGTGTTAGTTCTTACTTAGTCATTCTGATTTCCTCAAGACTCTTCAACTTCTTCAATAAAATCCTCAATACTCGAGTGTTAGAAATCCACACTCAAGTGTTGTGGAGCCATACGTCAAGTGTTCTCTTACCCTAGTGTATTTACACTCGAGTGTTACAATCCCACACTTGAGTGTTTTTTTTCCTTCACTTCAAGTGTATGAAATTTGTGAGCACTTCTCAAGTTCTTTTGTCTCTATACTTTGATTGTTGGTAACCTTCACTCGAGTGTCACACTCGATTGTTACTTCTTTTACTTTCAGCGCCTACATTGTTAGCGTAGTAAATACACAGAAAACTCTCAACACTCAAGTATCGATCTCTATACTCGAATGCAACACTCTAGTGTCCACTTATACACTTGAAGTGTTGTCTATTTTGAAGTAATTGCTTGTGTAGGAACCTCAATAGCATTTTAGTGTATATGCTTAACACTCGAGTGTTACTGCAGATGGTCCCTTCTCTGTTTATCTCGTTTGTCAACAAGTGAGTAGGGGATCCTGCCAAACAAATTACTAGGTACTCTAATGCTCAAGTTAGTCTTAATTTGTCAAATTAAAACTTAAAATAAATAGTATGAAGGAGATTACTCACAATTCATTGGGATTTACCATTCTCAATTCTCTTGATATATAAGACTTGATCTTTTGCTAAAGACTTAGTGAATATATCGATAGAATTGGAGATAAGTGGGAATGAACATGACTTTTACATCTCTCTTTTGAACATGATATTTGATAAAGTTATGGCTCACGTCAATATGCTTGGTCTTGAATTTTGAACTTGATTTTTGGCCAAGCTTATTGTAATCCTGTTATCACAGGGAATTGGAATTTCTTTAAGACGAATACCTAAATCTTGAAGTTGTTGCTTTAGCTATAGCACTTGAACAGAACAACTTGAAGCAGCTACATAATCAGCTTCAATAGATGATAATGAGTATGACACACTCTTTTGCTTTTTACTGAACTAAGATATGATTAAGCCATCGAGGAACTAACATTTTTTACTGGAACTTTTTTCTATATGTTTTTGTAATCACTGTGATCTGAATCTGAGTAAGCAATGAGATATTCATTGCCTCACTTAGTATACCAAATTCCAAGCTCTGCCATATCTCCAAGATATCTAAATATCATTTTAACTATCTTGGAGTGTGATTCTTTTGAAGCGGATTGATATCTTCCACACATTCCCCCATTAGATTGTATATTAGGTCTACTTGCTGTTAGATATAGTATTGAGCCAATCATTCTTCTATACTTGGTTATGTTGAAATCTGGTCCCTTTGCATCAGCATCCAATAGCATGGTCGAGGTCGTAGGAGTATTAGCTCTATTACAGTGATTCATTCCATATTTCTTAAGAAGCTCTTGGAGGTATTTGGTTTGGAAAATAAATATCTCATTTTTCTTTTTCGTTAGGGATAAGGGTCTTAAATGCCATGGAAGTTTTCGCTCAGGAGCACTAGTAAGACATAAGTTTTTTTTGACCAAAAATTCCACAGAAGTTCACACAATGTAGCAATTTTGCCCCACCTTAATTTTGACCGTTAAGTTTAACTGAGTACACACGTGGCATGCCTCCTCATCACACGTGGCATGCCACCTCATCAATCAAAAGTATCATTTTGGCCCCAGAAGTTTTCATTGAGGAGCAATTTTGCCCCAGAAGTTTACAAAACGTAGCAATTTTGCCCTTTTGTCCCCCAATATTAAATTTGATATTAAATCAGTCAAATACCACACATGTCAGCCTTGAAAAGGTCAAACTTGGAGCCAGAGAAGGAGATCCTTGAGATGTTAAGCTCAAGGCTTAATTTGTGATGCCAAAGCTGGTCAAAGGGACCTGAAAGATCATTTGCAAAACCCGGGGAAGCACCACTTATGATCTAAGCAAATGAAACGTAAAATGAGAAATGAATTGTTTCAAAAATTAGTTCAGTAAAACAAATCATTAGTGATAACATTTACGTTTGTATAGACTGATCATTTGCTTAGATCATAAGTGATGCTTCCTCTAGGTTTACAGACCTTTCAGTCCCTTTGACCAATTCTACTTCACAAATTCTAGTCACCTTGAGCTCAACATCTCAAGGATCTCCTTCTCTGACTCCAAGTTCGACCTTTTCAAGGCATGAAATGTGTGGTCTTTGACTGATTTAATAGTCAAATTTAATATTGGGGGACAGAAGGGAAAAATTGCTATGTTTTGTAAACTTCCGAGGCAAAATTGCTCTTAAGTGAAAACTTCTGGGGCAAAATTTGCTCCTCAACAAAAACTTCCGGAGCAAAAATGATACATAACTCTTTTGATTGATGAGGTGGCATGCCACGTGTGCACTCAGTTAAACTTAACGGTCAAAATTAATGGAGGGGCAAAATTGCTATGTTTTGTGAACTTCCGTGGCATTTTTGGTCCAAAAAAAACTTCCGTGTTACCCATGCTCCTGAGCAAAAACTTCCATGGCATTTAAGACCCTTATCCCTTTTATTTATTTAAAGTCCTAGGAAGAAGTTTAATTCTCACATCATAGATATTTCAAATTCACCTTGCATGATCTTAGAGAACTCTTGACAGAGAGAATCATTAGTAAAACCAAATATGATATTATCAACATAAATATGCACTATTAATAGGTTATTCCTCTTGTGTTTGATGAAGAGTGTTGTGTTGTGTCGTGTCGACCTTTCCTCTGACAAATCCTTGTTATAATAGAAAATTACTCAATCTTTCATACCAAGCTCTATGAGCTTTCTTAAGGTCATAAAGAGCCTTTTTAAGTTTGAAAACATGGTCAAGTTTGAATATGTCTTCAAAATCGGGAGGTTTGTTGAACATAGACTTCTTGCATAATGAAACCATTTAGGAAAACACTCTTAATTAACATCCATTTGATAGAGCTTGAATCCTTTGATGCATGTGAAGGTTAGGAGTACTCATATGGCTTCCAATCTAGCTACTGGAGCATATGTTTCCTCATAATCAGTACCTTCTTGATTATAGTCTTTGACCACCAACCTTGCTTTATTTCTGACAATGATTATAGATTCATCTTGTTTGTTCTTGAATACCCATTTAGTGTCAATGATCGGATGGTATTTTGGTTTTGGTACCAAGTCCCAAACTTGATTTCTCTCTAATTGGTTCAGTTCCTCTTGCATTGCTATCACTTAATCCTTGTCTGAAATGACTTCTTCAATGTTAGAGGGTTTTATCTTAGAAATAAAGGTAGAGAAGCTCATTTTATTTAGAACCTTAGTCCTAGTATTTACTCCCTCTTTTACATTACCTATCACTTGGTCTATAGCATGACTTTGGTTATATCTCCAATCCTTAAGTTGGTTTAAATGGAAAGGTTCAAAAGCTTCTTCAGGTTCTTTTTCAAGAACACGTTTTTTCAAAAAGGTTTGATTTTCCTCATGATGAATTATCTCTGGCTCATCATTCAAAGGTTTAACAGGAGATTCATTGTCAAAAATCACAACATCAACAGACTCTTCAACAACAAAATAGCATTTATTATAAATTCTATAGGCTTTTCTTCTATTGGAGTAACCTAGAAACATACCTTTGTCGGATTTTCGATCAAATCTTTCTAAATTTTCCTTACCGTTGTTGTGAACGAAGCATTTGCAGTCAAATCAAGCTTCTTTCTAATGTAAGCCCTGTTTAAGATATAACAAGTTGTACTCATTGCATCTACCCAGAATACTTGTGAGACTTTCATTCAACATTGCTCTTCTTTGTCTTAGTTAGAACTATGTTCTTTCTCTCTACAACTCCATTGTTGAGGGATTCATGGAGCTGAAAAATTGTGGTCAATGCCATTTGCGTAGAAAGTATTCTCCAAAATCTTGATTTCCAAATTCTCATTAATGATTTGTCCTTATTCTTGAAATGCATATACCTTTCTCATTTTACATTTTGTTGGCAAAAATAATAAATTGTTCAAAAGTTTCATCTTTTGTAGAAAGGAAAATTTTCTAACAAAATCTAGAAAAGACATTGACAATGAACAAAATATAGAGGTTGCCACCAAAGCTTCTTACTCTAGCTAGTCCAACCAAATCCATATGGAAGTCACAACAAACAAAAACATTATCTAGTAAATTTTTTAAGGTTTTGAATGATGAGAGTATGTATGAAAGAACCACCCTTTAGTTGCCTCGGGTCTATGAAAAATATGTCAATTAATGCAATATAGTGTACAACTCAGTCATTTCACTTTTGATGAGCCAATTAACAAATTGCTAGTAACTAAATGAAACCTGTTAATATTGAAAACATGAAATTGGGTTTGTTCTTTTAACTACACTATTGATGCAATGGAAGTTAAATTGATTCTAATTTTCTTGTTTTGGGTCTTTTGATATAAAATGGAAATGGATGATGCAAATGAATAAATGATGGAAATAAAAATGAAGATATGCAAATGGAATGGATATTCCTCTAGTGCAATGACTTAGGCTATCATTACTTCAGTCGAAATGAGTTGGCTAGCTTGCAAAACATTCTACATGTTACCCTCTAAACTTAGCTTAACTTAGATTAATTAACACCAAGCCACCTTGCATGCTAATTATCCCAAATTAAGTTGATTAAGAAACTAGACATTAATAAACTAACAATTGAAGTTGGACTTTTGATCCAATAACCGAGCCACCTCGTACCACCACAAAATATTCTTGATATTTCTAATATATTAAAGACCATCCAAATAGTAGATTAGAACTAAAGATAAGCGACATATCCCCATTTTATTATGATATCTAATGTCTCTTATGTATGGATTTTATCATTAATTTTGGACTAAATTGCTTTTATTATGAGTAATTTGAATTAAAGATAATTGTGTGAAAATATAGCTTAAAAGGGTAAAATTGTCGCAAATCTTGCAATGGCTATTAACTGGGTTGCTTTTCTAAGAATATATTATGCTACATAACCTTGGCCTCCATTGTAGTTGAATTGAAGAAATGACAACCAAGTACCAGAGTAAATTACATGAAGGAACAAAAAAATAATTGCCAAGAACCTGAAATCATGAAATAATTCCGATGGACCAAAAAAAAAAAAAAAAATTGTGCCTTTTGCTTGGAAAATTAGGTCAAGACAAAAGGGGTCGCTTGGCTAGAAAGAGGCCGACACCTTCTAGCCACAACATCAATTCCTTCACCAACACTACCACCAAAATTGCATGCCACCATCATTGTTACAATCCTCCATTCCATTGCTACCGTCATAACTATAAATTATTGTCTCTACCATCGGCTTTCTCCTTGTTTACCATCAATCAATCGTTCTTCTCATTCCATCGTCTCATTCTATAGGTTCTGATTGTTTTGAACAATGTGTAGCTGTACTTAGCTTCATGAGTGGCTGAATCTCTTGACTTCTTGGAGATGGACGATTGGGTTTAAGCTCCGGAGATAAATTTAGGGGAGCTATTTGCCTTGATCCTACAATTTAGCTATGCAATGGATTTTTTAAGTTAGGATTGATGTTATGGTGTTAATTAATTGAGATTGCAAGTTGTATATCTTGGTTTGGATTAAAATTTATTAATGCCAACATTTCAGCCAAGAAGCCGTGAATTGGGTGATATTTAAAAACTTAAAACGAAGGTAACTAACAATTAATTCAAAGGATAAAAATTAGATAAATGTCACCAAAGTATACATTGTTAGTTTCGGAGTTTTGATGATAACAAGACTTGAAAATGCTTAAGGTTTTGAATTAGTGAAAAATGACTAAGTTAAAGTATACTCGAGTATAGTCTCACGTATACTCGAGTATGTTCAGTTTAACTTCTCTCTTTAAGTGATTGCAGGCCTTACTTGAGTATTTGGTTAAGGATACTTGAGTATGTATTAGGAAGAGAACGGATACTTGAGCATGGTAAAATTGCTACTCGAGTATGATTGAAAAATTAGCAAAGTTCAGAGAAGTTCAGACACTGTACTCGAGCATAATTCTTTACTTACTCGAGTATGGGTATTATGCTACTTGAATACAAGGCTCTTCATTCAAGCAATCCTCTTCATTAGAGTATTACTTGAGTACAAGGTAAGTGGTACTCAAGTATAGGTAAGAGCTTACTTGAGTATATATGTTTCAGTCTTACATTTGCTCTCTGTTTGAAGTGTACTCGAGTATAGTTTTACTGGTACTTGAGTATAAGGAAAAGGATACTCAAGTATTGCCTGGCTAATGTTTTCACTTAGTGTATTCTTTCAGTGAAGAATAGATGATACTTGAGCATTGAATTTTGTGTACTCGAGTATAGACATTTTGTTGCTTGAGTATGGACATTGTAGAAGCCTCTTTATAATTCTGTTGAGACACTACTCAAGTATGAGAACTAGTATACTCAAGTATGGTTGTTCATTAAGCATTTGTGAAGGTATTTTCAAATGGTTACCCGAGTACTGTAGAAGGTTCAATTCACTCAAGTATGATTCATTAGCTACCTAAAACCTTCGTCATTTTATCTTGAATCGTAAATTCAAATATTTTGGGTTATTATTTATTTCTCATTAAATCTTACTCAGAATTATTTATACTATTACTAATCATCCTTTTGAGTGGATTTTAGATCATTAACGAATGTTTAAGCAGTGATTAATAGAAAAACAACTACATGTGTCAGAAGCATTTAATATTTGCAAACAACAGAGCACGCATACGGAATGGACATCGAGCAAAACAACGATTCCTTGAGACATACCATTTCCGATGAAATCTCATGTACCTTCTTTGAGCCAACTTCTGACCAAAAGCACGTCGATGGTGATCCAAAAGAAACCAAACCAAGCAAACGTTCGACTATGTCTAACGGAAAACATTTGTGTCAAACAGAAGTTTGAAGAGTCTCAACAGCTACATTAAAAGCTTTTCAACGGTCATTAATGGGAGTCATAGGCAGACCCACATACAAGAGAAGGGGGCAAGTACCCCTTGAATTAGGTAATTGGGAATTTGTTTTTTTTAAATAAATTAATACATGTTTGAATGATTGCCCACCCTTAATACATCAAGACTGCACTTCGTAATCGGATGAGGGATGAATAGTTGAATGGTTGTTTAGTTCCTTATATTGAAAAAGATGCATTTAATAGCATTGTTAATAAGACAATTATGATGGAATTCCAAAAAATAAGGTCTAGAAGGATGACATTGTAATTATTTTTATTGTAATATACTTTTGTTATTAAAATATATGTACTTGAACTTATTGAGTGCCTATCCTTCATTGTAATTTATGTAGTTGCATTTCTAACAGCACTTAGCCTTGCTTTTCTAAATGACAGGTTTGTAAAATAATTGTCTCTCTTATTATATCATCAATATTCACTTGATTTCATGAATATTTTTTTGATATTCTTTTCTTTTCTTGTTTATATTCTTTTGTTTTTTTTAATACATTTAAAACGTTCCTTTAAAAAATTCGGAGGTAGTCCTAAATCCCCCCACCACTAGTGGCCCCCTTGATTAATTTTCTGGATCCACCATTGATGGGAGTTGATATAAAAGCTCCAAGCATTCAATTTGCCATCTACCGAAACTCTGTGCATTCATTTTGAAGTTATTGCGAATTACTGTTTCATTCATTTCATTTAATATCTTCGGATATCTTGTACTTCAGTGATTATTTCTATCTACTCTGTGAGAGAGTATAAACATTTATTTCATTATCAGTTTAACCTCAAAGTAGAGGTACCTTGAGTGTGGGTGTATGATTACAACTTGTAAGGGGGATTGAATCCTAATGTGAAAGGATTACTTTGAGTGAAGAGTGTGTAATCGTTCTAGTTTGAGAGATGGTGAAAATCCCAGAGTGTCTGGGGGCTGGACATAGGTCAAAGAGTTGGATCGAACTAGTATAACTCCTTTGTGTTCATTGTCTCTGTTTCTTTTGTTCTTTGGGAAAACTGAAAAAGAATTTGAAATCACCCTAGTCACCCCCGCTAGGTATTATTCTACCTTCATACATAGGGGATTATACTGGTTTGACCTTAACCTCTAAAGCTATGTCCAATCCTCAGAGCGTTGCCGATATTTTCATTATATACCGAAGATTCCTCAGGTTCTTGGCACCACACTACATAGAGAGATCCTTAACAAGACCCACTCCCCTTTACAGTTTGTAATTCTACAACTAGATGTAAGGTCTACTACCTTTAGATTTTACAGAATTGAGTACGGTTGGTAAAAAATCTGTCACAGAGTAAATAGATAATCACTAGTGAGCAAATGGAATATCAAAAAGTATTACAGATAAAGTATTGAGCAATAAATGAACATATGATTTTTTGTTTGCTTTATTAGTTGCTCTGTATTAATTGCTTGACTATTTATAAGCAATACTCAGATGTGTCTGTTTGAGACAGCTTAGAGCCGTTGAAGGAATTCAATATTCAGTCATTGTCGTCTTCGCTTCAACAAAGGCTTCAGATGCAATCCTTTCTGATAGGAAATTTCCTTTTGGAGTTAATCTATGGTTTAATCAGCTGAAACTTTTACATAAACATGATTAGTAACATTGTGAAGTTGTATAAGTCATAATCAAGTGTAATAAGATGTTTAATCAAAGTATTTGAAATCTCAAGATGTTGTTCCAAAAAGATGATGAACTTGTACTCGAGTGGGATTCAGAATCACTTAAGTGATGACTTATCACTTGAGTGCCTAAAGTCTAAGTCAAGTTTCAGTTGAACTATAAGCTATGGTAGTGTAGTGTTGATAAAAGGTATATAACTTGAGTGGCTTAAAATGTAACTCGAGTGATCTATATTTTAATTGGAAAAAGTTTCAACACTACTAGTAGCTCGAGTAAATATTTGGATCACACTCATTTTCAAGTGATCTTTAGATCACTCAAGTGATTCTCAAGATCACTTGAGTGATCTCCAAGTGACATCACTTCACTTTTGGTCCATCTACAAGTGACTCACTAAAACCTCGTGAGTTGTTCACCATCACTAGAGTGATCACTTACCCACTTAAGTATTTGTTCTAACTTTTTGAAAACATTGCAAGTGATTACTATCACTCGAGTGATCACTTATTCACTTAAGTGATCTTTGACCTTAACACTCGAGTGATTAAAATGATCACTTGAGTGATCCGACATAACTTCCAAAAACACGCAAGCGACTTGTTGAAAAACTACGAGTGATAGAGAATCACTCAAGTGCTAACTTAATCACTTGAGTGATCTTGCTTCACTTCCGAACTTTTCAGCCGAGTGATTTGCAAAATCACGAAAGTTAAGATCATCACTTGAGTACATTAAGCGCCACTCGAGTGATAATCTCATATCACTAAAAGAGAATGATCTTGTTGATTCAAGTTTAGTTTAAACACAACTCTATCACTTGGGCCAGGTTTCTTTTTTTTTTTTTTTTTTTTTTTTTTAAAGACTTGTAAGTTGCCACATACAACGTTTGTTTTCCCAAAAACAGGTGTTCTATATACCTTACAACGTCTTTTTTTGGGAAAATAAACATTTTATATTGCCACAAACAACATATGTTTTCCTAGAAGCAAACATTCTAAATGCTTAATTTTTTTTAATAAAAAATATGGAACAAAAAATCACAAATCTCAGTCCCTCTCTGAGACAATAAGCACATTTGAAAATTACTTGAAAAAGAAATCACTCTATGAAAGAATAAAATCAAAGAACAACAACCCCGGTCATCTTTCTCACCTCGATTGCTCTACTTTCTATGATTTCTTGAAAGCGTACCTTCGCTTTTGACGACTAGATGATTCGAAGAGTGAGGAAGGTGAGAGGAGGAAGGAGTGGGGGAACGGCTCCAGAGAGAAGGTGTAAGGATAAGAGTGGGGGAGGGCCTCAGAGAGAAGGTGTAAGGAGGAAGAGAAACAAAGAGAGGAGAAATAAGTGAGGCAAAAGGAAAAAATGTTGGGGTCTGCTCCACTCACACCACCTCTATATCTTATCAAGCTCGTGAGGGCATTTGGGTGTCACTGGGTATATATTCAACATCTATTTCTTAAAAACAAACGTTATAAGGTAGCTTTAACATCATTTTCTAAGAATTACAAAAATACCACCACTTACTTTTTAACGTGTCTCTCTCTCTCTGTCTTTTTTAAAAAAGGACATTAAATCCCTACTCGTAGTAGTGTGATGAAAAAATGCGAGTGATGAAAAATCACTCCAGTGCTAACTTGATCACTTTAGTGACATCGCATCACTTTTGAACTTTTCAACGAGTAACTTGAAAAATCACTCGAAGTTAGAATCATCACTCGAGTACATGAGCTGCCACACGAGTGGTCATGTCATATCACTAGAAGAGAATGATCTTGTTGATTCAAGTTTAGTTTAAACACAATTCTATCAGTCGAGCATTAAGAAACTCACTCGTGTGACTTAAATCATCAAGTCCACTTTGTATTTCAAGTTTTGTTATGATCAAAACATAATATGAGAACTACCACAATTGTGATTTGGATTGGATTGTATGGCTTGAGATTTATATTTTTATATTCTCTTTTAAGTTCAATGTGGTTTCACTATTCTTTCATAATTTGAACGAGTATTATGACTGATTTGAGCATGTTTGAATGTCTTAGTTGAGTGTTTGTTGCATAAAGAACAAACTACACAAACCCAATTCTAAAAATCACGCTAAGTGGTATTTAATAGTGTGTTAATGAGTAATTATCTAGCAAGAGCCCTAGAGGTAATCATTAATTATATCACTAGACTTAGTGAGTTGCTAGACTTTGCTTTTTGACAATTCCCATATAATTTTGAGCAAGGATAACCCACATCCTATTTTCCAAGAAGCATTCATCATTCATATTTTCAAATCCAACTTCATTCACTCATTCACTATTTTAACAAAAATATCAAAAACAATATTTCAGCATTTAATTAAATTTCATTACTTTTTCAGTTATTAATTTGAAATCCAAAAACCAATCACCTTGTCAATTTCATGAATTTACACTTTGTTTTACCTTGGATTTCAAATAAAAGACTCCATAAGAGATTTGACTTAGATTGGACTACTATATTGCATTATCAATTAGGTTTGGATTTGACCTTTAGGAAATAAAAGAGTTAAATCAAAATGATAGCCTAATGTCACAATACAACAAAACCCATCGATGTGTGTTGCATAGCATTTCAGATCATGGTTCTTCTTTGTGGCACAATTGTGGTGGTTTCATGCTCAAATAGTGCTATTTGGTAACTGAGTTTGCTAGTTTTCTTGGTTCAAACGCTAGTTCTATCACACCCTTCCATTAATACATCATACAACAAAAGCATTATAGCGCATCACAATGGCAAAACGGTTTAGGCGTAGTATGCTGATAATATATAACAAATCTTTGTTATAAATTTGAAACATCATTATATACATTTTTCTACAAATAACCCTCGAATAAACTGGAACCGGTCTGGCACCTCTATTTGCTGACATTTGCCAGTTTGTCCTGGGAGCTATGTCCAATATGCTATATAATTCATAGGTAGTAATAAGGGCTGAAATCCCGACGGATGCTAAAGTAACATGTTAATCTCAAGCACAATTTATAGACAATGTATGACAGTTAACCATAATCATCAAGATGAATAGTACGACATTCAATAAATTTCACATGTAGCCATATATGCACACATCATTGACTATAGAGTAGCACACATAAATCCCAGAATAAGCAGTCATATATGCACACAAAATGATGCGCAATGCACACAACATGCTCTTGATCCACAACCTGGGAAAACTGAAGGTGGAATATCACCTAGAGGGGGTGAATAGGTGATCTCAAAAATTCTTTCGACGTACGATGGATAAACGATGAAAGCAGTAAGGAAAGTAAAGAGAAATGACACAGAGGAATTATACTGGTTCGGTCCAACTCTTGACCTACGTCCAGTACCCAGACACTCTGGGATTTTCACTATCTCACAAATACAATTACACACTCTGATCCTTTCTCCCCCTTACAAGTTGTAATCGTACACCCACACTCAAGATACCACTACCTTGAGATTTGAACGAATGTAAAACAAATGATAAAACTCTCTCACAGAGCAGATAAATAATAAACACTGAAGCTCAATAGTATCCAAAGATATAAACAGAATAGAAATTGATCTCTTTGAATGTCTTGTTTGTGTATGCGTTGGTTCTTCTTGATGAACTCAATCCTTTGAGTATTTATAGTAGTTGAAGATTGAAGAAATATCCATTGAGGTTCCTGTAATTGTGATTATGACCCTTGGAGATCCAGCAAAGGAAATGAAATATTCTTGCCCAGAACGTTGCAGAGGTATGTCTGTTGGTTGAGGTCCTCGAATAGGTAAGTTTAATAAATGCCAGATTGCTTTAGTCAACATCCTGTGTTGATCCTCATTCTAATAATCTATAACTCATTAACAAATTGATTAAATGCAATTAAGAATAATAATGAGTAATGATTTGAAGAAACAAAATCATAATCAATTGATTTTGATTTTCAGAGATGGTGATTTGATAATTAGAAGGATATGACTTGAGGAGCATGACCGGAGGCATATTAATTGGTCGGAGGTAAGAATAAAGCATTTGAAATTCAAGTTGGAATTTTTTTGCCTTGAGTCGAGAATATGAGGCCTTGAGTTGTCATGACTAGAGGCAAGTACAATATTTAGTGTGAAAACAAGTAACAGGATAATTTGCCTTGAGTCAATTATTTGATGCCTTGAATCATGTAACTAGAGGCAATCATTTTTGACTTGAGGCAAAGCCAATTCTTCAAGTTAGCGTGTTTGTTGGATTTGCCTAGAGTCAATTTTTGATGCCTTGAGTGATGTACCTAGAGGCATGAGTTACTTGACTGGAGGAAAAACGAGACGAGAGTATAGAAATATTGAATAAAAGAATGGTTTGAGTCAAGTTGACTTGAGGCAATAAATAAATGACTTGAGGCAAAAGAAGAGTTTAAGCATAATTACAATATTGCCCTTGGTTTATATTTCGAAAGTCACATGTCTTTGGAGGAAAAAGAGATGCCTTGAGGCAATTATGTAGTAACTAGAGTCATGAGGTAAAGTTCAAGCGTAATTACAATTTTGCCATTAAAAGTGAATTTCAAAGTAATTACTATTTTGCCATTGAGAGATGGATTTCGAAAGATATGGATGGAGTAATTGGAAATGACTTGAGGCATGTCATAATTGACTAGAGACAAATGGAGAAGTTCAGCAAAATTACAATTTTGCCATTAAAACTGAATTTCAGCATAATTATGATTTTGCCATTTTGAGTGAATTTGGAGGCATATGCGTGAAGTGATCGGGAATGACTTGAGGCAACAAACTCAATGACTAGAGGCAAGAAGATAAGTTCAGCATATTTACGGTTTTGCCATTAAGAGAGGATTTTCACCATAATTATGATTTTGCCATTTTCAAGTGGATTTTCCGAAACATGTGCCCGAAGGTAAAATATTGGATGACAAGAGGCAAACCGTAAAACTCCAAATTTCATCTAAAATTAAGATTCAATTACATTATAATTGTTATCATCAAAACATCAAAAACATGAGAACTAACAAAAACAACCATAACAACTAAATGCAAATAAACGTGTTTATGACACGGATCACAATCATGGTACAATTAGACACACACAAATATACATAGTGCGTGAGATTAAAGTTACTACCTGGTTGATTTTTAGCTTGACAATTTATTTCTGTCTCCTTAACACGCCCGACGATGATATTTCCTAAAATATTAAATAATACTCATCACTTATGTAAACTCTCAAAAATTCAAATAATACTTGGATTAATTACTATTTAACCTTGCTTTGATTTAAAGTACTTTATTAATTTCCAAAAGCGCCAAAATTTTCATTTTTGCCCTTGTCACTTTCATTTTTCGTGTCTATGACATAGATCACAATCATGGTACGTACAACTAGACATACACAAATATACGAGTACGTGAGATTAAAGTTACAACCTAGTTGATTCTTAGCTTGACAATTTATTCTGTCTCTTAAAACCTTTATGACATGGATCACAACCATGGTACAATTAGACAAACACAAATATATAGAGTGTGTGAGATTAGAGTTACTACCTGATTAATTTTTAGCTTGACAATTTATTCCTATCTCCTTAACACCACCGACGGTGATTCTTCCTAAAATATTAAATAATACTCATCACTTATGCAAACTCTCCAAAATTCAAATAATATTTGGCCTAATTACCATTTAACCCTCCTTTGGTTTAAAGTCCTTTATTAATTTCAAAAAATGCCAAAATTTCCATTTTTGCCCTTGCACCTTCATTTTCAGATTTTTTCCCTGAATTTTTAGAATTTGTCACAAATCTTGGAAAATTCATAATTAATTATCCATATGTCTAAATCAAGTGATTCCAAAGCCTAATAAACATATCTCCATCAACCACAAAATTTTATGCTTTTCCAATTTTACTAAAATACATTTACTGTTCAGATTTCAATTCTAAAATTAAGGATTAACTTCAAAAATTCATAACTCTTTGTTCATAACCCGAAAAATTACAAATTACCTATCAAATTAAAGCTTATGATATCTACTTCAATTTTGAAAATTTTCATAATTATTTGACCTCATTTTCCTAATTAAAAATCATCATAAACTTATTGTCCTGACAAGTTCTCCACTAGACATTTTTGCAACTTTCTCAATTTAATTGTCCCAAAATTATTGTTCCACCTTAATCCTATACTATTTTCCATTCTAAACAATTTGGAAAGGTTAAAACAACCAAAATCATTTTGCTCCTTTGTGCTTGGGTTTCATCGAAATTATCATGTCAAAAGAGAACTTATTTCTTCTTTACAAGGCTTAAGGTGCAAAAATATACATGTGCTTTGGTCAGAGGAGTGCTCAGTAGCAAGTGTTTTTCTTAGGTGCAAAAGTGACTATGTAGTTACAAAAGTGGAGCAAAATTACACATTGACCGTTAGTTGACTTTTTCTGTACATGGCGTGGACGATGACGTGGATGTTAATGCTTTATGAATTACAATTCAGCCCTGGATACATTTCAAAAAATTTCAATTCAGTTCCTCTATAAAATTTTAAACTTTTCATTTTAGTCCTTGGCCAAAACTTGCATTTTGACCAAGGACCTTCTTCTTCACAGACCCGAGAGGCAGACTAGAGAGACCAGCTTCATCTGATTTCTCCATTAAATATACTTCCACGTGTTCCTCCTTCCCTCTCTTCCATTTTACATTAAACACACAATGCTTTTGTGTATGTTTCTCTGTTAAAGATAGTGAGAATTGATGATAATGGAAGTTGCCGGAATCTGGAAAGAATGAAGAAAGAGAAACTGGAATGGGTTAGCGGTGGCTGGAAAAGAAGAGGGTGACGGTGGAAAGGAAGAGTGAAATTTACGACGGTAGCGGCATTCTTCTCTCACCGTCGATTCACCAAAGCTTGTGCTCTCTCACCGACGGTAGAGTTGATGGTGATGGGATCGTCGACGGTGGTGGTGCTCCATCTCCTTCCCTTCACCTCTCAAGCTCTATGCTTTTTCTCAGATTCAAATCACAGTGCTCTCTGTATCTGTCAATATCGTTGCGTTCTGTCGAGCTCTTTATCCTCCCAATCTCGGATGGCAAGCACGAACTGAAGGCATTGTTGATCAGAATGATAAATTGGATCTCGACATAAAATAAACTTACAGCAATTGCAGATGCTGCTAGCCCAACTCGCTCTCTTGGGTCCTTGTGATAGTAATTGCCGAAGTAGAGAATAGTGGGATAATACGAAAGAAGTGGGCACACAAATCCTAGCACAAGGCTGGCAAGAAAATAAAAGGGATGGAGAAGATGCCATCAGAAATGAGTTAAGAATAGAAAGTAAGAATAAGGGTTGCACACTGCGTGAAGATGGTCTCCTGAGTCTCTACGTGAAGATGGTGAGAAAGAAGGGAGGAAGAAGAAGTTGAGAATGGAAGAGAGGGAAGGAGCAACAGGTGGCAATATTTTAATGGAGAAGTCAGACCCCACTACCACGTCAGCGTCAGATAACAGTCAACTAACGGTCAATGGTAACTTTGCTCCACTTTTATAACCACATAGTCACTTTTGCACCTTAAAAAAGCACTTGCTACTGGGCGCTCCTCTGACCAAAGCACATGTGTATTTTTGCACCTTAACCCTCTTTACAATCCTTATGATTTTATGTGAGATTTGACCTTTTTATTCCATGTTGAGTCCTAATATGTCCTTATATATATATAAAACAAGTCTTTATATGCAATCGTCTTCTTCAAATTATTATCTTCAAATCTACAAAATAAGAGAGGATTAATTCCAAACTAATATCATCTACAAGTGCACAAGATCATCTATAATACTTACTTGCACTTGAAGATCTTTCATTCCTTTCTTCTCCTTCCAATCTTCAGCCTTAGCTTAAGAAAACACCATGACCATTAGCTTTTCTTTCCATATGAAATTCAATAGCATTGAAGAAGAATAATAGGAATTCAGGGCACACCTTACCTTAGCTTTTCTTGTAATTCTCTTTCTTCTTTTTTTAGTTTTATATAGTTCTCTTGGCTTCCTCTTCTCCTTGGAACCCTTGGCCGAAACTTTAAATAACAAGAGGGGTAAGATGGTATTTTATAATTGATGGAAAATGACCCAAATGACACTCTTGTTAATTGCCTATTTTACCCTTGCTTTAAGTTAATTTTTACTTGTCTTATGTTTTCCCTCATCTCTTCTTGTTGGCCCAAAATATATGGCCCTGTCTTGGTTCTCAATTTACCTTGCTTTTATGGTAAAATCTTGGTCTACATGTCCCTTCTTCGTGTGGTTCAAAATTTATAGCTAGAAGATGTTAGTTCTCTATGTGTTTTGATGATAACGGCAATTGTAAACACAAGTTGTAGTTTGTCTTTGGTAAGTTGAAAACTTATCGTCAAAGGCAAACTCGAGTTTTGGTTTCAAAACTCAAGTTTTGACTTTGCGAGAGAGTAGGTCAAATTCAATGAACAAAGCAAAACTCAAGTTTTCATTGGAAAACTCGAGTTTTGGTCTTTGAGAGCACTCAGTTTTTCACCTAAAGACAAACTCGAGTTTTGACTGGAAACTCGAGTTTTGCATCGCACAGAGACTTCTCATTATTTTCTGATGAAGAGAAAACTCGAGTCTTGGATTGGAAACTCGTGTTTTGACCATATAGAGAGACTCCAACATTTCGAACATATGCAAACTCAGTTTTGACTTAAAACTCCATGATTTCACTTTGCCATGAGTTTTCTTAGTTTTCTCAAAGTTGTGAGAAAACTCGAGTTTTGGTTTGGAAACTCGAGTTTTCCCTTGGTAAAGAGCTTTCAAGTTCTTACTCAGTTTTGGAAACTCGAGTCTTCATAGAAAACTCAAGTTTTGACTTGGCTCAGATTTCTCAATGTTTTCATACTTAAATGAAAACTCAAGTTTTGTTTTGGAAACTCGAGTTTTGGCCAACCCGAGAGCTTTGAGCTTTTTCAATGTTTTGAAAACTCCAGTTTTGGATGAAAACTCTAGTTTTGATGTTTTCGACTAAAACACATACTTCTCATTAAAAGTCCAAAACTCGAGTTTGATTTTTGGAAACTCAAGTTTTGAGTTTCATTCAAAATGTGTTCCAAAGCTCAAATCGCGACTTTCCTCTCTGGAAGGAGGAAACTCGAGTCTTGTTATGGAAACTCGAGTTTTGACTTAAGTGCACAGTTGAAAACTCGAGTTCAAAATAACAAACTCGAGTTTGCATCGTTAAGTCTGAAAATAGAATCTGACGAATTAGTGAAACCTTCTTGTTTGATCTTAATACTTCCTTTTTATCTTTCACTAATATTCCTAGCTATGTTTAACCACTTTGTTAGTGAGTTTCATATCATTTAGAGGATATTAAATGAAGGTCTGAACTAAAGCAAAAAGTGATGTCAGCACATTAAATGAAAAGTTCAGAAAACTTGCATCCTTTTGGACAATCAATCTACACACACGCAAAGGGATTAATGCTTCCTTTCCACATCCAAAGAGCTGCTATTCCAACGGATTAATATTCAAGAAGTCAACCCTGAACTTTTGTGCAACTGGATTAAGTGAAGATTAGAGAGAGAAGAAGACCAAAGCTTAAGGTAATCCTTGTCTAATGAAGGCAACGACTATATTGAAGAGTACAACGGTCATTTGATGCTCTCTTAGTATAAATAGAGTTGTATTCAATTCTTCTCAACTAACACATCTGCTGAAAATGAATTGCATTCAAGTCTAGCACTTATTCTTTCTGTTTTTACTTGTAAAGTATCTTCTAATACATTAAGCTTTAGTGTTTATCATTATCGACTCTTAGAGAGAGTTTCCTGATTGAAAATCATTTATTGTAGAGAATCACAAGTCAGGGGACTTGGTGATTGGGTTCATTGATTGCAACTTGTAAGGGGGAGTAAGTTCTAGTGAGAGAGTTACTCTTGAGTACGAGTGTGTAATCAATTGTGATAGTGAAAAATCCCAGAGTGCGGGACTGGACATAGGTCAAGAGCTTGGACCGAACCAGTATAAATTCTTGTGTCTTGCTCTTCTTCTCTATACTCTCTGTTCACCTCTGTTTTTATTGTTCAAAATAGAGCACTTCGAAAAAGATTTTAAAATCCCCAATTCACCCTCTCTTAGTGATTTAGCTCCACTTTCAGAAGAAAGATGAAATCATCCATTTTTACTTCCTTCTTCTTCTTTGGCCTCATTCCCTTTCACATGTTTTACCAACCTCTTGTCACTCTTTTACCTCTTATTTTCTTTGCTTTTACTTGTCTTGTTGGCACTTTTATCTTCATACCTTTTACCCACCGCTTGATGTGGCATCTTATGGTTCATGGATTTCCTTTATAGCTTATTACATAAGATAAATCTTAATCTTTATTGAATCCCCTTAGTTGGTCAAATTTTGTGACTTCTAATGAAGTCCTATTTCATCTTTTCCTTGCTCAATTATATGCATAAAGTCCCTTGTCATCTAGTTAGATAATTTTCCCTAGCATGACAAGTGTCTTCCCAGGGTATAATATGAAAGTACATGGCTATTCTCTTGTTGATGTTATCAATTTTGAGAATTCCATGTATTTTCCTCTTGGCTACTTGGAGCAACCATAGCCATTCACATGTGCACAACTTGTCTTCCTTCTCCCTAACTTTGCTGAAAATCAACCATAGGAAAGGAATCAAAAATTGTCTTCAGTTTCTTCCAATCACATGCTCTCTTATCCAATTAATTTGACTATTCCTTGACTCAAAGTTTAATAAATTCCTTTTCCCCCTTTTCCTTTACCATTATTTCAAAAATAATGGTATTCAAATTTTGTCCATATCACACCTTTAAATAATCCCAATGTGGACATAAAATCCTTAAAAAAGTTCACTTGTTAACCAAAATCAACCAATAATTTTCTAAATAGGCAAATAATAGCCCTAATTTATCAATGGAATATTGATCCCAAATAGTATTTTCAAAATTTAATAATACATTTCCTGGACTGGACTTAGTCGTCTTCTTAACATAGGCTTATCTTTAAATTCCTTGGCCTAAAATTCAAGATATTACAAGTTCTAGCGTATTTGGGTTGTGACACACGGAATTTTTTTTATTTCTTTGTGTTTGGGTCAATATTTGGTTCTTTTGAGAGAGAACCTATTGCACATAATTAGGGATTTTTCTAAAGCAATTCGCAGGTGGAGATCGGTGATCTCACTAGGGAAGTGGAATATTTTCACTTCCCTTGAGAGAGCTGAGTGGGTGAGATGGAACTAGAAGCATAAGGTGGGCCTAGATTTTTCTATAAACGTTGAATGGGTAACCTTGTTCGGTTAGATTTCTGTGACATTTAGGTGGTCCACTACGGTAAACTCTTTGGATTAGATTATTTGAGGGGCATGCAAATGCTCATGATAGTTTATTGTAGGTGTCATGACAATGCTTCTTCTAATTCCTTTAGTACGAACAATCACATACGGTGGTGGAACTAGGAAACTTTTTTAGCCCGGGCCAAAAAATAAACATGAACTATACTACATTCCACCTACCTCATACCAAAATTTAAAACCATAGGATCATTTGCAAATTCAGAAGAAAAAATGTGGTTTTCTTTCTCCAATATGCCCATAAACTATACTACTACCAGCAGTTTTGCACTAACTAATGATCCACATCATGCATATCAGCATATGGAAGTTTCATAAGCACAACACCATTCAAACACAAAATAACAAGGGCAATACAACACCATTGCAAAATAATAGGGCCCAGAAATCGCATTTATCGCAGAAATAAATACACACAAGAGCTAGCTGTTCAGCTTCCTAACAGATATGAAAATGAAAATTAAAAAAAAAAGCATCACTCATCAGCTAGTCACCTGGTCGCTAGTCACCTGGTCAGATGGTCATCGGTGACGATGATGCAGGTCGGATGGTGGTCGCTAGCCACCTGGTCAGATGGTCATCGGAGACTCGTCGACTTGGAGGAAGAGGGAGACTGAGGGTGGAGTTGTGGAGAGCAACTTAGAGTCAAAGCAGAGCAAGACATGGTGATTGCTAGATATTATTAGTTTTGATGATGTCTAATATAGATGCGATTATTAAGAGCAAAAAGTTTGCATACTATATTTATCTTCTACTTTGACTAAGTCTTATATTTAATGTAGATGTGAAGTTCAATATTGAAGAATGATTAAGAAAGTAGATTGAAGAAAGAAGTTATTGCACACAATAAATGAGAATATTAGAAAGTCAAGGAAGCAAGAAGTTATCAAAGGATTTTGGGAATAGTCAAGAAGAAGAGGAAATATTGAAGAAGGTAGAACTTGCAGAGAATGATGAATCCAAGTTGAATGACGGAGAATGATCAACAAGAAGAAGTATTGAATTAGAGAAAGAAATTGAATCGAAGAAGATGTGAAGTCAAATGATAAAGAATAATCAAGAGAAGAGAATAAAGAAAGAGTTGAGTTATGGAGAATGATCAAGAGAAGAAGAAAGAAAGAAGAACTTGTTGAATGGAATGAAGATATCATTATTCAAGTTTCTAGATTGATACTAGAAGTATCCAAAATCAAATGGAACTTGGAATGACTCAATTCAAAGTTAAAACAAGCAAATATAAGGTTCAGGATGAGCAACCACGAGTCATGAGGTTTAAACTCGAGTTTATTACCTTGCTTTAGTGATTTGCCTCTCGAGATACAAGCAAACTAGAGTTAAGGACACAAAACTCGAGTTTGTCACTAACTAACTTGAGTTAGTAGTGTCTTTAGCATCTCGGCATCTTTGGACTAGGAAAACTTGAGTTTCCAAGTATAAACTTGAGTTCTGGCTGATCAGCACCTTTATTTCTACTGTTTCACGTTTCACACGAGCAAGGTCGGTAATTCGAGGATATCTCCTAAACCAGAAATCGGATTGAGGTAAAACCAATTTTGTATGAAACTAGACTCCCAATGCGTCATTTTGATATGAAATTTAAGCCTAAAAGAGTTCAGATCAAGGAGCTATAAATTTGTGAAGTTGACAGTGAAATCCATACCACACAACAAACCAAGCTTCAATATTTTGAGTGTATCTCATAAACTACAAATCCGATTGAGCTAAAATTTGTGGCATATGAAAGTAGCCTCAAAGGGACTTCTATGATGATTTAAAAAGTCCAAAAAGGAGTTCAGACCAGGGATATATGGCCTTCGAAAGTTGACAATCAGTTCAAGAAGTTGCGAAAACGCTCAACAAAGTCCAAACTCTAAGTCAGAGAGCAACCAAGGGCGAGAACAACTTGTAAACTCGAGTTTGTAAGTATCAAACTCGAGTTTATGGAAGGCAAAGGGAAAATGTTATTTTTGGAAAGAACCAAATTCGAGTCTGTTAGTGAGAAACTCAAGTTTCGATCAAACATAGAGGAATTTGGAGTAATGCAACAACCTTCAAACTCGAGTTTTTAAATGCAAACTTGAGTTTTCATCTCTGCTTCAGAAAATCATTGTTTCAAAAATCTTGATTCCTTTGATAAACATCCAGATGATTACCCAAATGACTTATAATACTTCTTAACATTATTTATATCATTTGTGTACATGTTTTGAGATGATCAAAGGTTGTTAAAAGAAAATCAAGGGTAAAGTAAATGCTGATGTCATAGTTGGTTTAGAAAATGAAGTTCTAACGGCTAGTTCTATCTGAGTCTAACGGCTATATTTCTTTATCCAATAGTCATTAAATCTTCAAACGGTCATATATTGATCTCTACCTATAAAAGAAGACAGATTCAAGACAGAAGAAGTAACACACAAGCCTAAATCTTCAAAATGCTCAAACTCTGATCTTCATATCATTTACTCTCTATTTTTAATGTTTACATAGTTTATCATAGAGAGTGAGATAATATGTATTGTACTTCAGTGTTTATTCATTTACTTATGAGAGAGAAGATTTATTGTAAACATCCTACCATACTATCTGACAGTTACTCAAGATTGGGTGATCTTGAGTGGGAAACCATTATATTGATTACAGCTTGTAAGGGGAGTGAATCCTAGTGAGAGGATTACTTTGAGTAAAGAGTGTGTAATCAAGTGGGTGTATTGATTACAGTTTGTAAGGGGGAGTAAATCCTAGTGAGAGGATTACTTTGAGTACAGATTGTAAGGGGGAGTGAAAGAAGATAGTGGATTGAAAATCTCAAGCGAAGCTTGGGGACTGAACGTAGGTCAAGGATTGGGCCAAACCGGTATGAATCGGTTTGCGTATTCTCTTCCCTTATCTCTTAGCACATATATTTGAATGCGCATTTATATTTGAATGTCTGATTATTGCTTTGTAAATTATTTATGTCATTCAAACTGCTTTCAGAAAGTTGCGAAAAGATTTTCAAAGCAACTAAAATTTTATCAAACACCTAATTTACCCCCTCTTGGGTGATAGCTAGGTCTTTCAGTGACGTGGAGGAAGAAGAGGAAGTCTAGAACTGGAAGTGTGAAGGAGTCAGAAGGACTAAACTTGTGCAGTGGGGGTGGCATGTGGACAAAGACAAAGACGAGGGGAAAATGTAAAAGCAAAAAAAGAAAGAAGAGGGAGAGAGTGAAATTATAGAGAAGATAAGAGATTAATTAGACCAAATTATTGGCCATAATAAAATATTATATAATGAATACATATATTTTAAAAAAATTCAAAAGGCCAGTTGAGGCCTTGATAAGACTAGTGCAAAAAAGAACTTTAAGACCGCCTCGTTTAGACCAGAGTATTGATGTACCGGTCTTAAAAGTATGACCGGTGACAGTTTTGTAAAAATAAAAAACTTCTTGGACCGGATCCTTTATTAATAGGTCTTAAATATATTATTCAGACCGATAAACAAAACAACTGGTTTTAAAAATGTTATTAAAAAAATTGAAATATCAATTACTTTTTAGAGAAATCTCATACAACGGGACTTATATTTTATGCAGTCAAAAAATATAAGGAAAAATTTAAATATAAAGGCCTAAATCTTTTAAGACTGGTTATATATAAAAGATTGTCTTAAAAGCTATACTTTTAAGATAGGACATAAATTGTGGCCGGTACTAAATATTGAAAAAATTAAATAAAAAATTAAATACTTTTAAGACCGTAGTTTTATAAGGACTGGTCTTAAAGATTAAGTTTTAAGACCCTCTTTTTATACATCTGGTCTTAAAACTAAAGCGCCAAATATATTCTTCTTCGCGTGAAACCTTACTTTACGTTGCTCTCTCTGAAGTTTGAACCCTGTTCTTGTTGCAAAACCTCTCGTCTGTTGCATTACCTCTTTTCCTTGCCCACCACCACCATCGTCTCGTTACTCTCTCATTTTCTCGGTTATTCCTCTTTCACACTACCTCTCTTTCTTTCTCGAAAATGAATGGTGAAAACGATTCTAGTCCTGTTCGTGCAACATCAATTACTGGTGTGAGTCAGAACGAACCCTCTTCATCTCATAGTAAGCCTCGTAACTACCCTGCACGCCGTGGTAGAAGAGGCACACGAATGAAAGATGTATCCCTAAGTCGGACTTCTAGGTCAAAGCTCAAGATTCAGTTTGATGAAAATTTGGCTCCGATCGATCCTAATAAAAACAAATATAATAGTTTTGTCGGCTTTCTAGCACGCAACAAGGTTAGCATCTTGATAGATGAGTGGGAAAATGTCGACGAAGCCACAGTAAAGGATCTTGGACACTTTTCGGCCTACATACACTATTCCTGATAGTTAGAAGTTGAAAGACATGACATTGTCGTATTGTGCTAATCGCTGGAGGAAGTTTAAGATCTCTCTAGCTAACAACTATATTTTTGTCGAGGTTCCAATTGGTGAACCTCGCCCCAATCCTTGGAACAAGTACACATTTCTTGATGAACAAACTTGGCAACAATTTGTTCAACTACGGACCACTCCAGAAGCTTTGGTGAGTTTATATTTAGTTGTTTTGCCCTTTTTTGTTTGCTTATGAACCTGTGCGGATATGTGAATGTTATTGTGTTCATCTAATGTGTTAGTTAGATGGTTTGGTGTGTGAATAGAAGTATACATTTCCATCCTTTGTCCTGCATCAAAAGAGCATGTCTTAGTTCTATGCAAGTCGATATGTAAACTGTGAAAAGGTAAAATACTAAGTAGGGAATTAGGGAAATAATAACAGCATAATATCTCCTATGAGGCCGTTAGTCAGTTAGGAAGGTATTCTGTTATAGTAGGTAGTAGTTAGACATTGCTGTTAGTTAGTTAGTATATTAACTGTGTAATGGTTTCGGTGCAAGCTATTATTGGGCCTTAAGAGTCAAGCCTCTAACTATATATAAGAGGTTAGTCGGATATGTGTAGGAACCAGTTATGATGAATGAATGAATTGAATGAGTTGGCAGCAATTCCCGCAACTCCCTTTCCTCTGTTTCTCCTAATTTCTTCTACAATTCTACATCTTCCTTGACAAAATCTTGAAACTTGATGAAGTGAATTTGACTGGTGTTTGAGGTTCATATCAAGCAGAAGTGTTGGATATGATTAGTTTTGATGATGTCTTACATAGATGCTATTATTAAGAGCAAAAAGCCTGTATACTATATTTATCTCCTATATTGACTAACTACTATGTATTTAATATAGATTAGTCCAAGTTGAATTATAGAGATTAATAAAGAAGAAGATAAGAGGTTACTGAAAGAAGAACTTGCAGAGAATGTGGCTGGGGTTTAGATCAGAAATAACTTGGTAAATATTAGAATGTATATTATATTAATGCAGTCAGAGAATCCTACAATATCTGAGTATATTGTTCTGTACAATGCAGCAAAGATAATAGGATAGCAACATAAATAGAAAGGATGATAGAAAGGGTACAGAGAGGGGACATCACAGAAAAAGAGAAAGATTCCCAATACATTTCACACCCCACCCTTAACCTCTTTTGTCCTTATATAGCCTTCACTCTTCTATTTCTCTTAGCTTCCACGATTCCTTCTTAAGACTTTTGCTCCTATTAATAGGCCTTATTAACTCATCTGACCCAATAGGTATAGGGCCTTTTACTTCTGGACTTGTCATATCTCCATTCATTACATTACCCTCCCCTATAAAAGAGACCTTGTTAGAGCCACTGAGTGTTTCGTGAAGGAGGAGAGACTTCAAGACCTTAGAGGGAGTGGTAATAGGACCTTCCAGAATGGAGGTTAATGGTAAAGGAACCATTAACTGAGGAGATGCAGCACCAAAGAAACGTTTCAATAATGAGACATGAAACACAAGGTGAATTTTAGCATTAGTGGGTAAATCCAAGTGATAAGCAACACGTCCAATCCTGGAGATAACCTTGAAAGGGCCAAAATATTTGAAAGCCAATTTGTGGTACTTCCGGAGCTCAACAAAATGCTACCTGTAGGGTTGTAATTTGACCTAAACAAAATCCCCTTCCTGGAATTCAACATTTGTACGTTTCTTATCAGCATATTGCTTCATCCGTACTTGAGCCTTTTGAATATTCACTTTTAGAGTCTGTAACAGGTAATCTCTTTGACACAATTATTTATGAAAATCAAAAGGTGTGTCATCTAATGATGAATGACATAGAATAGGAGGAGGGTCTTTCCCATACACAACTTTGAAAGGCACCATACCAATGGATGTTTGGAAAGAAGTATTGTACCAATACTCAGCCCATGGTAAGTAACGGATCCATTGTCTCGGGTTATCAAAAACAAAGCAATGAGATATAGCTCTACACACTTATTGAGGGCCTCAGTCTGTGCATCATATTGGGGATGATAAGCAGAAGTGAAACAGAGTTGTGAGCCTTGCAATTTCATTAAATGATGCCAAAACTGCTAGTGGATGTTTTATCCCTATCAGTAACAATAGTGTGAGGGACTCCATGTAACTTAACAATATAAGAGACAAAAATCTTTACGACTTTCTGACTCGTAAAATTAGTAGGAAGTGGAATAAAGTGTCCATACTTAAACAAAGGATCTACCACTACAAATATGACAGAGTTTCCATGTACAAGGGGCAAGCCAATAATAATATTAATTAAATCTGTTCAATGCAGATCTAATCTAATCTATTTATTTAATCCAAATTAAAAGCTAAATTTGATTTAATTTATCTTCATAAATTAAATTTGAGATATGATATCTATCTATTTAATTAATTTCGAGATACGATATCTCAATTAGTTTTAGTTACTTAATTTATCAAATAAATTAAATACAAAACAAATACTACATAATAATATTATTATCTATATAAATAATAATAATATTATTTTTGAATTTATATTTTATATATATATATATATATATCTCCATCCTCCCTAAATTAAACGTTGTATTCATTAAATCTTAGGCATATCTTAGATTCGATACATCTGGACATTTTACCTTGTGTTGGGCTATTCTTGTGTTCGACCTTATAGACCCACATGAAATTGACGGCGGGTGAACATTGTACCAGCCCACAAGTCGAAAGCAGCCTCTAGCAAGACATTACGACTACCCAATTCAGATGAGGATCGATGATACGATGCAACCTATCATACAACCATGCCACATCCCTTTTATCACGCGATAATTTGGTCAAGGATGAAGCATGGATAGTGTCATCCTCCTGTTCTTGACCATTACTTTCTCAATTCTTGAGTAGTCTAACAATTGAAATGGAAAATCCTTTCCATCGTAGTATGGCCATACTTTTCTCAGACTTACTCATCGAGGGGCCCGTAGTATCTCTCTACAAATGTGGGGGACAAATCCCATCTTGACCATTCACATTCCTCTGCATGAAAACCACTAATCCCGATTGAAGCCTTTATCATCACCCGGTCAAAGGTGACTTCTGACTAAGTCAAAGATTAGCGACTCTCATGTAGAAATCCATGATGATCTCAGGTCAAAGGGCATTGTGACGTGGTTATACATGAGATAAGCTTATGACTTAATCCATGCAGCTTTCTCATAGTGGGTCGGTCCAACACCTTGTACTCTTATAAATGCCTAAGACTTTGATTTGTATCTCCATACCTTATCAAAGTCATATTTGTCTTATTTCATCTTTGCTCCCGCATAGATGATCGAGTAGGGACATTTAGGATCATCTTTATGATACATCCAAGGATACAGTCATCATAATAAACATGCAAATGATATGATAACAAAATGGATAAATACTTTAAATAACAATAATGTTTAAAGTACAATGATTGGCCCTTAGGGCATAATTTCCAACAACAACATAACCCAGGTACTTTATCCGGCATTGAACGAATGCGCACTTTGACATTTTGGAAAATAGACGACGCTCTGCCAAGGTTCCCAGAATGACTCTGATGTGCTCTAAGAGTGCATCCCAAGAAGCACTGTAAATCAATATATCATCAAATAAAATTAACAAAAACTTGCGAAGGAAGGGCCAAAATACAGTGTTCATCAATGCCTGAAAATTCGCCAGCACATTAGTAAGGCCGAAGGGCATTGCATGCCATTCTTAATGTCCATGGTGTGTTTGAAATGCTATTTTTTCTCTCTCACTCTCTCACATTAGAATTTGATGATAGCCGGATCAAAGATCAAGCTTCGAATAGAACACGAACCCATATAATTCATCGAGTAGTTCATCCACCGTGGGCATGGGAAATGCATCCTTCACCGTGACAACATTCAATGCTCGATAATCAACGCAAAACCGCCAAGTGCCATCCTTCTTCTTTACTAAGATCACTGGTGCTGAAAAAGGGCTCAACTGGGTTGAATTAACCTGTTACTGAGAAGTTTGTTCACTATCTTCTTGATCTCAGTTTTTTGACTAACCGAGTACTTGTATGGTCACACCTTCACTCGAGTGGTATTCAGCATCAGCTCATGGCATGTTCATGGCACCTCTAGGGAGGTAACCCCTATGGGTTCTCAAATACAGTGGCAAATTGCTGTAATAGCTCGCACAAGTTGGAGGACATGTCCTCAACTGTCTTAAGTATTGATGGTGTTATAGGCTCTAGAAGGAAGGACTCGGCACACGTATAGGTATTATAGACCCTCATTAAATGATGGTACTGGCTTTGCGTCGTGGTACTACCTTTGAAACCCTTAAGAGTGATCCATTACCTGTCCTTAAGGAACTTAATCGTAGATGTACTATGATCTGCAACATGAGGTCCCAGTGTCTCCAACCAATCGCCTTCAATCACCATATCTACTATAGCAATAGGTAAAAATAGCATGGTTAACGATAATGTGTACCCACATATCTGAATAGGGACATTGCTGACCTGTTGGCTTGTACGCATTGTCTGACCAATACCTTCTAAAATCCTTACCTCCTTCGTATACTCCACAAGCAATTTCAAATGTTAAACAATGCGAGGATGAATAAAATTATCTGAACTCCCATCGTCGAGAAGAAATTGGATTTCCGTACCCAGCATGTAGCCAATGAACCTGATAGTTGCAACCCATGTGTTCCCTTGGCAGTTGGCAAAGATAAATGATGTAGAGTGCCATCTATCGGACTGTCTTCAAGCTCTGGTTCCACCCATTTTTCCGGATCATCATCCCTCACCATCTTCATTAGTTGTTTCTTGGGGGCAACAGTGATTGGGAGAAAACTTTTCATTACAAGTATAACACAATCCTTTCTCTCGTCGAATCTGCATCTCGGCTGGTGTCGTCCTCTTCAAGGGCAATTGTATCAGAGTTGGCAATAGCGAAGGGAGGTTAGTCTTTCCGCCGCCACTCATCATAGTCAATGATCCTTCGGCATTATATGGTGATGCAGAGTATCCCTTACTGGTTGTATTGGCACCACATAATTGACTGAGTCTATGGCCCTTCATTGGTTTACCCCAGTCTGCGGCTTCTTCAAATAATCGTGCGACTGTCATTGCTTCCAAAACAGAGCTTAGATTTTGCACTAGGATGTCTCATCATAAGTCCAGTTTTAATCCCCCTAAATAATGATCTAGAATAGCGGCTTTGGGAAGCTCTACAGTCCAATTTGCTAGCGTCATGAACGAGCTATTATACTCTTCCAGTTTACCCAGTTGGACCAATTTGAAAAGTTGTGATCTAGCGTAATCAAATTGGGATGACCCATACTGTTCTTCGATCGCCCGAACTAAAGCGGTCCAGTGAGGGACTCAGTTTGGTCAATTTAACATCTGGAACCATGGTAATGTATCGCCGTCAAAATGTACCAAGGCTATAACCAGGCCTTGAGCATCTGGGATCTCGAAGTATTTGAAGTATTACTCTACCTTAAAAATCCATTGCAAGCCATCAGTTCCATCAAATCATGGAAAATCGATTTTCACCTGACGATTCAATTGAGCATTAAACAACCCTTGCTGCATGTTAGGGATGGTCGATGATGATCCTATCTTCACTGACGACGAGTCTTCGGCCTTTTTGTCTAGATTATCCAATTTTAACGGTACAGCTTCCATAAAGCTCTCCAGACAAGTGAATCGAGTTTTAGTGTCTTCTACAAACTCGATGGCTCTTTTCTTCTCTCTTTGTAGCTCCTTCACACGGGTATTATCAACCATGGATTTCTCTCAATGAAAGCACCAATTGTTATGACTCATATATATATATATATATATATATATATTAGATCAAAAATAACTTGGTAAATATCAGAACGTATATTGTATTAATGCAGTCAGAGAATCCTGCAATATCTGAGTATATTGTTCTGTACAATGCAGCAAAGATAACAGAATAGCAACAGAAATAGAAAGGATAATAGAAAGGGTATAGAGAGGGGACGTCACAGAAAAAGAGAAAGATTCCCAATACATTTCACCACCCACCCCTAACCTCTTTTGTCCTTCTATAGCCTTCACTCTTCAATTTCTCTCAGCTTCCATGATTTCTTCATAAGCCTTTTGCTTCTCTTGATAGGACTTATTGACTCATCTAACTCAATAGGTATTGGGCCTTCTTCTTCTGGACTTGTCATATCTCTATTCATTACAAGCTTCTTCTCCGTTCCCTCTCTCGCCAAATTGCCATGGACAAAATGAAACAGAACAGAACTAGGAAAAAGTAACAGCATCAAAATTTCGACAGGAGAAGAAGGACGGGGGTGAACGGACGAGATGCGGTGGAGGCAAATGGACCAGAAGGATGAAAGAACAATGTCGCTCAGCTCGAAGGGCTGGGGAAGCTATGCGAGATAGTGGAGGACGATATATATATGGATTCATTTGTAAATTGATCAAAGTCCCCCTAGCAATTGTAGAAGTTTTGATCATCTTGAATAGAATGCACTTGTAATGGAACATAGGCCATAGGATTGTTGTCATTAATTCTGATTGTATAGAAGCTATTCACTTACTTTTGCATGGGTGTGAATGGGATCATCGCTTTATTCATATGGACTGACATATAATGTAACAGTCCAGAAAATAATTGATAAAATAATGGGATAATGGATGATTAGGAATAAATATTTATTTGTCATTTTAAATACTTTCAATTTTATTTAGGTAATATTTTTGATTTGTTAAGTGATCCTCAAGTTTGGGATCAGTAAACTAGGGTACTTGTAAATTAAAATTTTCATTTATTTAATTATTTTTTGGTAGTTACTTCCATAATATTAGTTGTGGATTAATGGGGTAGATTTAGGAGCATCTTAATATTTATTAGAGTATCTTAAATTAGTTAGTATCATAAGATACCTTGATTAAAATATTTAAATATTTGAATGAAGATGTTGGGACTATCTCTCAGTTTGATTCGCTGCCTTTAATTCTTTCCATTATTTTGATTGTTATCAATAATTATGATAATGACAATAAACAAATACCTTTATTTTGTTTCAGCCTAATTTCAAATTACAATGGCACATAAATTTATTGATTAGCAAGGGCATTTTAGTCTTCTTATTCTTCTAAAACCCTCACCGCCTTAGAAATTTATTTTCCCCCTTATCATCGATCGATTGATTCCTTCAGCAACGAAGAAAGAATTTTCTGGAAACTTCGCCTTTTTTCTTCTCCGTTCGGCTATGTCACGATCGTTTATGTTCACAGGCGTTGTGTCCTTAACCGATGGCACGGTCGCAGGAATAGCCTTCTCCGTCTTCTTCTGTCACGTGGCATAGCGTAGGTTCCTCCTTCTTTGATCTTCATCGTCAATCCTATTTCTGTCTCTTTGCTCTGCTTGTTGGGTGTGGGTTTGCTGCAACGAGACTTATTTTCTTCCTCCTCTTTTCTATTGCTGATGCTGTAAAAGATCAGGCAGTCTCCTTCATCTTCCCCGTTCCCTCAACTCAATAAAACTGTCGTCTAGGGTAAGTCTTAGAAACTTATTATCCTTGAATTTGTGGTTGTGTGTGTGTGGGTATGTCTTCAGTTTTATTAATTTTTCTGTTATTATTATTGTTTGTGGCTGTGCGTGCTACATGAGGAAGGGTGGGAGTTTAAATTAGCTGAAATTTTTAGTTTAATAAGCTTGATGAATTTGTTTGAATGTGAATGTACATTAGGCATTCAATAAAATGGTTAAAATGAGAACTTAGAGTTAAAATGGGTAGTCATAAACAATTATTGTAACATGAATCAAATTTTGGAGCTAAGAGAATCTTGAGAAATCTTTTGTTTCGTGAAGAGATGATAGAATTGGTAATTTATAAATAAGGTGGTGTTTATTACTTCAACATTGGTCGCCCTTAAGGTGATGAAGTGATTGGTAGATGAATTTTAAATTATTGTAGGAAATAAGTTTGTTGGAGATGTTTGTTTTGTAACTTAATATTGAATGCCTAGAAAGAGTTTGATGAAATGGTTGAAGGAGAAAAGAGTTATACGTGTGTGGTAAGATAGTTGTGATGACTATGATATTTGTTAAACTTGGAACTGTATACAGAAAACAAGAGCAAGATATTTCCTTTTATATTTGCCTTTATTGGCATTAGAATGGCTACTTAGCCATAGTGTATATATTAGCAATTAAATTCAATATTATATCTATTATGAGAGGGATTAATATGAGAGGGATTAAAGTTAAGATCTTTCGCATATTATTCTGATTGATATGTTAATGTTGGATGCGTTTGCTGGGTGTTTATAGCTATTTTGCTGGGTAATTCATGGAGATTAGGATTATGTTAGTGATTGAACAAATGTAAGGGGGGAAGACTATCAAGAAAGATTTTTCTCAATAAGATGTTATGAATATTTTGTATAAATTATAGTGGGAATATTAATGACTTGTTTTTGGGATACTAGGAGGGTAAGGAGTGGATATGTTGGAAGCTGATATCTAGGAAAGAATGATAATGCAACAGGTGAGTGAATAACGTCCCATTATCATTTTTTTTTTTATAAACGATATTTTACTTGCTATAATTTTATTAAATTTTCAGCTTTCTTAAGTACAGTTTCTTCAAGATAGATTTGCTGATATTATATCAATTACTTATTGTTATTTATATGTTAAATGAGGTTAATGGTTTATAAAATTTTCTTGTTTATGAATTTTTATTCAAAGAATTGATAAGAAAAGTTATGAGATATTATTTGTAAACTTTCATATTGAGATGGTCTTATACTTGAAATGCCCTTGTGCAAGTTGCTATTATATGGAAAGACTTTCAATTGATAGAATTGGAAAGAAATGTTTTGAGACTTTTGTAAACTCTCATGCTGGGGTCTTCTGATACAAAATATTCTTTTGTTTAGTTCTTATCATTAGAGGAAAATCTATTTGTTTGCTATTGATAAATTAGCCCCAGACATGCTTGTAAATATTTTGAGAGGATTTGAATCTGAGCGGTTACTAACAAAGAATATTGTTAGTCCTTGGTGCACCATGGTTAACTCGAGCTCGCTTGACATTCGTGAGTACAAGTACTCACGCTTGATATTCGTGGGATTCATTCTCACGCTTGTTATTCGTTGGTTTTGTACTTGCGCTTGTTTCGTGGCTTCGATCCACACTTGGTTACTTACCCTCGTGACCGTGTGTCCACGCTTGTTCTCGTGGCTTCATGCTTTGTGCTTGGTGATTTACCCTCGTGGACCGTGTGTCCACGCTTGTTATCCATTCTGTTGAAGTCCCATGAGAAGCTAGAACTTGTGACTTATTCATAAATTGATTTTGAAAGGAAAAAAAAAGTTTTATCATGTACTTGGTATTAATCATTTAATGATCTTTTATACATCTTTCATTATGCTTATTAATAAACCTTTATATAGATTTATGTTTATGATTTCATAGTTGGGAGTTGAAATTAACCTTTACCTCTATTATAGACTTTCATGGTTTCAATTTATGCCTTCGTTTAGAAGTTGAAAATTTATTATCATGATTTTATAATTCAAGGTTAAGTCTATATAAATAATTTCTTTCAGTATTATATTTATTTCTATCGATGGGACGTTATTCACCGGAAAAATATTTTTGGTCTCAGATGGTGTAGCTGACTCAGTACCTCCTGTCTAATTGAAGTTGAAGAATTGTGTAGATCAGTCTCTATTATGTGATGTAAAGTCAAGCTTCGGTATCATGTTTTTAAAACCCTATTCTAGGAGCTCCACATAATCTATAGGCAGGATCCTTATTTCCCCTTGTAATTTGAAATATATGTATATGTTTATGCTATATGGAGTGGAGCTCTGTAAGCTGTAATAAAAATTTGGATCATTGTAGAATTTTTGGGAAGTCTAATTTATTAGATTAAGTCTTAAAGAATGTGAGTCCACTCATATTCTGGCAGGTTACCTCTTAGTTTTCAGGGCGTGACATATATTTCTTTGTCATAGGGGTTGAGATATTTTTATTTTGCTGACCATCCAGCTAGGCTTTCTCATGAGATGAGTGCAACTTTTATATCCTTGATAAACGTCCACCTCTTACTCAAGAGGTGGAAAGTAAGGAAGGAGTTTAGGTTTTGTTGTTCTTATAACCAGTAGGTAGTATGTCTTTAGTGTTCATTTAAAAAAAGGCTAAAAGTTATACATATACATACATATATCCATTGAATATTTAATGAAGCATTTAATAAAGTATAAAAAAAGGCTTATAAAATAAAGATTCCAATGGCCCCACATGCTGTCTAATCAAAAGGTTTAACTGGGGTAGGTTCTTCCCCTTCTTGTCTTCTTGATATCTCACTGTCTTTCGTTATTTATCATTTTTTTGAGCAAGATATATCTCACTTCCTTTCGTTATTTATCATTTTTTTTTTTTTTTTTTTGAGCAAGATATCTCACTTTCTTTCTTTTTTTTTTTTTTTTTTTTTTTTAGCAAGATATCTCACTTTCAGTGTCACGGGAATCTACTAACTTTCATCTTTTCCCACTAACCAATGGCACCATTTTGGCTTTCACTGGTATAAGCCATCTATCACTTTGTCAAAAATTTGGAATCATCCTCTTGGAGTCATTGGTTCAATAACACACTCAATGTTTAAATATAAGCCACTTGTACTTAATTCTCGCAAATCAAGAAATATGTTAAATTAACAAAATATTCTCTATTTTTTTTTTTTTTTGTCACTTTCTACTTTACAAATAATTTTCATACCTCTCGCTTCTCTTTCTCTGTTTCCAATAGTAATTAAATAAGGGTAAAATTGAGCAAATGTCATTAATTATCCTATAAGTGATTTATATTTTGAACCAAATGTGATCCTTACAATTGACTTATATTTAGGCACAAAGTAGTATTATACTTGAAAAAACAATCAAACATATGATATATGTTACTCCCTACATTCCTTTTTATAATATAGGATTAATTGAATTGCATTATTCGAAGAGGT
This sequence comes from Acacia acuminata, assembly GCA_019022655.1. Taxonomy (NCBI): domain Eukaryota; kingdom Viridiplantae; phylum Streptophyta; class Magnoliopsida; order Fabales; family Fabaceae; genus Acacia; species Acacia acuminata. The sequence goes on from JAFJYI010000235.1 coordinate 702,056, forward strand.
AGTTATTAACACTAGTTATGTGCAATGAATATGTAGAAAATGAATTTTGTTTTCCAAAAATTTCCTCATTTACGAAGAGTGAGAGTATGTTAAAAAATAGTACTTTAGTCAAATATGAGAATTAAATGCAATAGTGATAAGTAATTTTTATAATTAAGTCATGATAAATTGGGAATATTACCAAAAAAAAAAAAAAACCTTTTCAGACATACATCCCCGAATCCTATAGTATAGAAGGAACATGGCACACTTAATAATCCTATTTCATAAGAAGGTAGGGTAATTTACATATTTGCTTTTCATTCAAATAAGCGTAGCACTTGAGATCGGCCAACTTGTGGATTCTTTCACCATAAGCTGCAACAAAGAGTTTAATACATCATTGAATCTCCTGGATTCCTAACATTTGGCATTAATTAATTCAAAATCGTAAAATAGTGGTGGCAAAGTATATATCGTCATAACAGAAAACACACACACACACACTTACAAGTTCCATAATAGAAGGAAGGCTTATTCTTTCCACATGCCCACATTCACTATATGTATTTCTCCCATTAGAAATATTAGACATATTGTAAATAAACATTACCACTTCATCTATATATGCTTCACCAAAATATGAAGTGAGTATCTAAGCTTGGATGGGAATAGCCTTGAGTGGCATGGCCTTGTGTAAGCTAATACCATACATCTCACTCATATCCATGTCTTCAACCTTGAGCCCATCAGCGAGCTTCCAATCAAAATGGTACAGAAGAGAAGCCAACACAATGTGGACAGTCCTATCAGCCAAAGGCAATCCAGGGCAAATTCTTCTACCAGCTCCAAAAGGAATAAGCTCAAAGTCATGTCCTTTAAAATCAATTTTATCATTATTCTCCAAAAACCTTTCAGGCTTGAATTGCTTTGGATCATCCCATACACTTGGATCTCTTCCAATAGCCCACGCATTTATAAGAACTTGTGCATTTTTGGGAACCACAAAGCACCCACCACATAACTCTGCTCCAGCTTCTGATTTATGGGGTACTAGAAGTGGAAGTGATGGGTGTAAACGCATTGTTTCTTTCACTACTGCTCTCAGAAAAGGAAGCTTGGAGATATGAAACTCCTCAAGCTGCTCGCCTTCGGAAAGGGAAGCTTTCAGTTCTTCTTTGACTTTTTTCAATTTTTGTGGGTTGCGTACTAACTCTGCCATTGCCCATTCTATTGTGCTTGACGTTGTGTCTATCCCAGCAACAAATAAATCCTAAGAAATATTTGTCTTTAATTAGCCAAATAACCAATAAATTAGAAATGATATATGATTTAATCATTATCAATTAGATTTAAATAAGTAATGTCGTTTTATCGCTAAAGTTTGATCGAACACTGTAATCAACGCAACATATTCTCATTTACAGGAATCACAAACATTAACCAACATCAATAAAATGTTTAAAATAGGGGCAAAATTGGACATTTAATCATATGACATCTTTTTAGTCATAACGTTGTTGATGAATAGTTTTTTGTGTGCCTATAATGTTATTTTGTTAAAATTAACTTTGAAGTTTAACATATTAATTAAAATGCTAGAATTTATTAATGTTTTGTCACAATTTAAATTTTAATTCATATAGTTTTTTTTAATAAAACTCTAAAAATGTCAAAATTAAAGATCTTGAAAGAAATCTCATAAAAGTAAGGCTCAAAATAAAATCTAGCGAAAAGTTAAAGGGACTAAATGGACATTAAAATCCATATTTTTCTTACCATGCTTAAGAGGTATATCATGCAAAGCTAGAAATTATATATATATATATATGCACTTACGTGCATAAAATACATTACAAATTAGATCTTATATTTAGCACTCAAGAAGTATATCGATTGAAAATTAATGAAACAATATACTTCATACAATCCTAAATATAAGATCCAATTGACTATTTTGGAGAGAATAAGAAAATTTAAATATATTACTTAATGTAAAGGTTGTTAAACTCGCGAGTTTAAGTATTCTTATAATGAGTGTTGTAAAATTGTATGGTAGACTCATAAAAATTTGCTTTTATCAATAAATAGGTATTAATAGCGTATAATTAAATAATTAACATATAAAAATGAATATAATTTTATTCAAATATATCTTAAATCAAAATAATTTAAATTAAATCCATCTTTATTCGTAATTTATCATACTACTCAACATTTTTAAAAAAATAAAATTCATATATAAAGCCATTTGAATATGATCAAATCGAAAACGTTAGTACGACTTTAAAAACAAGCTAACATGATTTTGCAAGTTAGAAACGTAAAATCAGTTAACTTGATACGTGAACTCACGAGTTTAACCAAGTTTCCACTTTCACGAGTTTAAAAGTGACTCGACTTGATTTTGTAAGGTAGAAACATAAAAACAGTTAACTCACAAGTTTGACAATAATGATCATAACATTTGTTTTGTATAATTGGATTATATATTAATTTATAAGATACGTAAGTTAGTTTTTTAAAAAAATTATAAATATAAATATTTTGAAGAATTTATTAATTTTTAATATCTTAAAAAATTAAACTCTATTTTATAATGAGGATCGGAGCTACCTAGTATAAATAGGGTGGCAACAAAGTTAAGGATAAGATTCCAAAGGCCCCGCATGCTGTCTCATCTAAGTTTTATCAAGGCAAGTTCATCCCCTTCTTGATATCTCACTTTCAAACGTCAGGAAAATCAAATCTCTTACGGATTCTCCCTATGACCAATAGCTATATATCACTGTCAAAAATTTGGATTCATCCTCCTAGAGTCTTTTGTTCAATATCATAATCGGAAAAAAACAAAAAACAAAATTATGCATGCTTTATGTTAATTTTAATATCTTCTTCTCATTCAAAAAATATAATATGTTAGATAAATTTATTATGAGTTCTATTATTAAGATCGTCGAACACTTACCAAAAATAAGTGTAGAACTTCAGGTCGGCTAACTTGTGGATTCTCTTGCACCATAAGCTTCAACAAAGTGTCCAACACATCATTGAATCTCCTGGATTCCATTTCTGATCCTCCAAATTGCAACCTCTCTTCTATGAGACCATCAAAAAATGCAAACAGCTTTTCAAAATAACAGATCATCCTTGCACGTGCACGCTGTGGATCAAGCACACGAAGAACTGGGAAAAAGTCGACTACATTAGGCCTTCCAGCTTCCTCCATGATACCCCATATAACATCCTTAAACTCTTGAGACTTATTAGAAGTATAATGAGCCAAATCCATTGTGAAAAAAGTGTTTGATATGGAATTAAGAACTGTGGTAAAAACAGCATCTCCAATATCCAAAGCTTCACCTTTTCTGCAGAATTCACTTACATGATTTTCCAACTCCTTGAGCTTTGTTTGACGAATACCTTGTGTGGAGTCTAGCCTCTGGGCGGAGAACACTTCAGTTGCACAAATCCTTCTGAGGACTCTCCATTGAGACAAAGGAGGCATCCATCCAACTGAAATTTGATCATGGTCAAGTGCCCTAAGGGTATCTGGAATTGTTCTAAAAGAGAAGGCATGGTCTTTTTTCCGCAAAACTTCTTTGACCACTTGTGGAGAAGAAATAACTATTGTGGTTATTCTTCCTAACTTAACTGACATAACAGGTCCATAAGTTCTTGAGAGATTAGCGAGTGATTGATGAGGCAGAGTGCCAAGTTCTAAGATGTTTCCTATGATAGGAAGAGGACGTGGGCCTGGTGGGTTCTTAGCTAATTGGGAGCTTCTGGTGTTAAAGATGAAGCAAAATATTAGAAAGATGAAGGATATTAGCAGAAAAAGTGTGAGCTGATCCATTTCTGTATGGCTGCCTTTTGCTTTATCCCCCCTCTATGGCTCATCCTATTTTATAGGAAGTGAAGGATTATTTTTAATAAATAGCGTCTTATTTAAGATGTCATCATGCCGGCCGGTTCAAGTGAAAGAATGTAAGTGGGATGCTTTTGTTTTCTTTAGTAATGCACAAAAAATGAAAGTGAAACATATAGTATGTCTTAGAATTTTTAAAATTTTTCCTCCAAACAAAATAAGTATATTTATTAGAAGCGCTTTTCCTTGATATTGTCTAGTTCTTAATATAAAATCCACTTTATAGTTCAATTTCTTCATAAAAATGGATTTTATATCAAGAACAGGAGGGAGTTTCACGTTAAAAAGTAATACTTATTAACTCTAATAATAAATGTAGGAGCTTGTTGAAGTGTTTGTTTTGGTTCTAAATTAGTAAATGTTATACTTCAATTCATGTAACCTCTCAAATTTGTATATATTTTTTCAAACAATTCATTTCATTGCATATATTAAAAAGATTTTCTATGAATGAGCACTACTACAATATCGCCAATACATTATGGTTATTATCGATTATAAATCATGATTATGAACAGTAATATATGCGGGCACTATATATGCTTGAGAAAGTAAATAACCGTTTTGAACTGTGATTTATTCAGTACCTATTATAACACTTTTAATATAACACCTGTCATGTATTGAGGCTTGGTGAACCCACAATGTGTGTGATGTAGGGATAATAAAAACGAGCTCACATAAACAACCGTTATATATTCTATAATGCCGGCAAAATACATAACGGTTTCATGTAAACAACCGTTATTTATTCAGTAACATACATATAGGTTTTTATGTAAGAATGGTGACTTTTAATAATAATAAATAACAATCTTTCATTGACAGTGTTATTTATTTAGTAACATAAATAACGACTTGTAAGTAAGAATTGTGAACTTTAATAATACATTATGGTTTTTATATAATAACCGTGATGTATGAATGTTAGACTCTTCGAGTGAGAGTTTATGAGCTAGTTGGACTTGTGCGTATATAATAGAAAAATACCTCCCATCAACGAGTTATGCCATGCAATTTGGGATGGATTAGGACATTTCAGGCTTTGTTGCACGAAGCAATGCCAAATACGGACCTATTTGGGATGAACTTTAATAATACATTATGGTTTTTATATAATAACCGTGATGTATGAATGTTAGACTCTTCGAGTGAGAGTTTATGAGCTAGTTGGACTTGTCTGTATATAATAGAAAAATACCTCCCATCAACGAGTTATGCCATGCAATTTGGGATGGATTAGGACATTTCGGGCTTTGTTGCACGAAGCAATGCCAAATACGGACCTATATCAGTGATAATGTTACTATTGACCTATAATTGTATCGCTTTACAAGAATTAAGCTTGGAAAACAAAGGCTGAGGGGAAAAATGAATATTCCTATAGGAATGTGTGGAAGGGTATGCAAACCCATGAGCTCTCATGGGTTTGCATACCCTTCTACACTTTCCTATAGGGATATTCAGCCACAAGCCTAGAAAATCTTGATTCGTTCCAAACTGCATAGCTACTTGATGTAGGAAATACTACTCTATTAGATAGAATCGAGTCCTAGTAAGTCAGAAACACTCACATTGAAGAGTCTAGGACCCATCTCACATTGTTGAATTTTAAAGCTTTAACTTGATGCCATCTGCTCAATACCAAAAAAGGAGGGGTTAAATACCATTTTTGCCATGAAAGTTTAGCCTAAGGAGCACTGGTTAGTTGGAAGTTTTTTTAGTCTCATTTTTGCCCTGGACGTTAAGAAAACGGAGCAAAAATGCCCTAGAAGTTTTTTTTAGGAGCAAATTTACCCTGAAAGTTTTTTTTTTTTTGGAGCAATTTTACCCCTGGAAGTTTACAAAGAAGAGTGACAATTCAATGATCAACATCAACGAATGGGCAAGATTACTATGTTTTTAAACTTAGGGCAAAAATGAGACCAAAAAAACTTCCAGGTCACCAATGCTCCTTAAGCTAAACTTCCATGGTAAAAATGGTATTTAACCCAAAAGAAGAGAGGTATTCGCTTAAGGATCCACATCTCTAGAAGTTACTTCCAAAAAGATCAATGAAGTAGGAACCTACTGGTACTCACTTGTTCATCTATGAATCTCGATACAACTATCCTTATTGATGTTTTGGATGTAACTTCTAGATATATAGATAGATTATATCAAAGCAATAGGTTGACAATTTCCTCTAACAGAAAAAGAACCGTTGATCAAATTTTTAGAATAAAACTTTTACTCAAGAGGGGGTGAATTGGATGATAATAAAAATCTTGAACATTAATGCAAATTGTAAAGAAAATAGGATAGGGTTGAAGAGATGTCACCATACAAGATTTATCTTGGTTCGGTCCAAACCACTTGACCTATATCCAGTCCTCAAAACCCTTTTGAGATTTTCATTATTCTCCAAAATTCGATAGCCTCCTAGTGCCTCAATACAAACTAGTTCTTTTTTAAGAACAATCACTTCCCATTACACTTCGCAATTTAATGCCCATTCAAAATCCGACCATCTTGAGTCTCATATAATAAATGAATCAACAAATATCTCTCACAAGAGTAGCTATATGATCAATGAAGTACAAAATCAAGCTTAAGAGCTTTAATACTTTGCAATAAATATAGCAGAAGTTTTTCACAATAGTTTGTTGAAGTTCAATGCCTTTGTCTTCAATGCTCTAGGTATTTATAGGTTGAATGAATTAATGACTGTTGTGGTATTGAATGTATCCTTTGAAGTTTCGTCAGTCTTTGATATATCTCTGTTAAGTCTTTGAACATTAGTTGTGCTAAGGAATTAGCATTTGGAGTATAAAGAAAGTTCAACGTTTGAATGTCTTTGCATTTCATGCTTTTGACATAAAACTGCTTTTCCAGTTTGTGAATTAAATCTTGTTTGATCAGCTAAAAAAATACTTAATTACTAGTATAGTAAATAGTTAGAATGATTATAAGAAATAAGAACAAATTTCATAACCATCCCAGTGATTAAAAAAAATTCTACAGTAATGCTCTATTTTCTATAAAATCATCATTCAAGTGATCTTCTCTTGGCAGTTTGAAAACCTTTCAGAGCATTAGTGGGCCACTGGAGTGATATGCTAGTGTTGCACAAAATGGGATCACTTGAGTGATCTCCTCAAATCACTTGGTACATCACTTGAATGATCAACTAATGATGAGAAATTACGGGGTCACTCGAGTCTTCTTTCTTCTTTATTTTTTAGAAAAACGTATCATTTGATCACATTACTAGAATATTATGCTCATGATGTTGTTTAATACATCAATCGAGTGATTTTATACTTAGAAAAGTTTTTTAATTTAGAAAAAATTTTTGATTTCAAAACACTTCTAGTATCACTACAATGTTCTCGCTAGTGATGCTCTTTGTCTCATCACTCAAGTGGTCACTCAAGAGATCTCAAGTCATCACTCAAGTGCTCGTTTGAGTGATGTTTTCTTCAAAATATTTTAGAGAAGCATCACTAGAACAAATCACTTAAGTGGTGTGGTAGTGAAGAATTTTAGCCTATAACTCAAGTGGTCACTCGAGTGAACTTGGAACATCACTCAAGTGATTTCCTTTATCAAAATTTTTGCAGTCACTCATCCTTTGGATGAATTACTTTGGTGATTTGTTGGTTTTTTATTTTAATACATTACTCGAGTGATCTTCTTTTGTGTAACCATTTTATCAAATAGATCACCATGATGATTTATCTAAGATCTATCACATCACTCAAGTAATATGTTTTTCAACTTCTAGTGGCTTGCAATGATAAACTCTGTCACTCGAGTAGTCACTAGAGTGATCCAATAGATTTTTTTGAAGACCATGAATCTTTTCTTGTTCAAAATACTTTGTTCATCATCCAAATCCTATGTAAAACCTTTTTACACTTTGTTATCATCAAAACATAGAATCTAACATTATCCCCCTTTTTTAGGATGACAAAACTTAATGTCTTTTGAAAGCTAGTTTTCAGAAAGTATTTTGTATAGAAATAACATAAGAGAGAAAACAGAGGTCGAAATAGCATATCATTCATACTAGCAACATGTTCATGCACAAATTGAAATGGTTAGTCACGTATACATAACTTATGAACATGAACAAGAAATACAAAAATTAGAAAAACGTATGACTCTATGAAGTAGTAGCAATGTCATCACCATTAGTATCACTTTGAGTCTTCTCCCCCTTTTTGGCATAATTAGAAAGGAATAGTAGACAAAATATGGTTTAGATCAAATTGGGGCATTAGGTGGTTGAGAGGGTGGGTCTATAGTAGTAAGAGGAGTGGCCTGTAGAGTAGAAGAGGCATCATCAATGGTATCACCCTCCTAGTGAGCAAATATGGGGGAATTAGATGGCACATGCTCTAGAAAGTGAAGAGCAAGAATCCAAACTGAATCTTAAGGGTCAGGCACATAAAGAGGGATGTATATGTAGTGGTGGTGGAGGATGAGAAGGCTCAGATACTTCAATCTCTTCATCGATTTTCTCAATGTCTTTAGTATCAAAATTATCAAAGTGATGAGATTAAATAGATTAGGCTAATTAAAAGAATAGGCTCATCATGAGAAAGGGTGCCAGAGGGTATGGGATCAAAAATGAAAGGATGAGAGGCCTAATATGGTGGAATAGGCTCATCCATACTAATGTGGACTGGTGTGGATGACGTAGGATCAAGCATAGAGAATAGGTGTGGAGGAATTAGGTGCCAGAGTATCAATCTTCTCATGGAGGGATCGAAGGAGATTGGCAATCTCAAACATCATGTTAGTCTGGACCTCTTGATGTGATAGAAATGCTTTGTGATGCTCATTCATGATAATGCACATCTGATCCATATTTTCATCGATATGGGATACAAACTCAACATTCATGCTTTCCAAATTCACATGAAATCCCTGAAGCACTTCCTTCAGATATATCTGAATAGTAGAGCCAAGGATGGAAGGTGTATTGGATGTGACTAGAGCTGAGGATTGATTATTATCCATTTTGTAGCTCAAGTCTGGTGTCCTCCTCTTCATGGGAGTGGTGACCAATAGATGTCTCAATGGAATATCAATGCTAAGCTTTCCAATTTGATTCCTCCCAACTAATAGCAGTTTCTCTATAGGCTCATTTGGCTCCATGTACCAGATCTTATTAGCTCTAAGAACAAGTGAGATTATTTGAGGATAGGGCATATGAAGTCTCGGTGCCTGAATTCCCTAAATTCCTTTCTTCTTTACTTAACAATGAAGCCATAAGTCTATAATCTCTGTCAATATAGTGAGTGAAGTTGTTGGACTTGTTCACGATGGCCATCGAGTAAATAGACCAAAGACCAATTAAAATCACACACATCACTTGGTTTGAAGGTCAGTGGTCTTACTTGTTCACTAGGCTAAGAATGCTAAATATATGACTAGGATTGAGCTTTACTAGAGCATCCTTTGCTCGCTTCTTAATCCCAATCAATTTGTTGATCATTGAGGCTAAGATTAGGAATTTCTTGCTTCTAATAGTCGTCTCAAGATCTTCTTCAACTACAAAGCCTCCTTCCGAGCAATCCTCAACTTGTTCTACAATGCAAGAGAAATGCCTAAGATAAGTGTACAGAGAGCCAAGGCATATAGTGTTACACCTCCACCGGCCTCGCCCTCTCGGGTGGCGGGTTAGAGGGATTCCTTTTAATAATTACATTTCCTTTAGTTATTAAGTACTTTATCATGCATCAGAGTACGCGAGACAGAGCGCAGAATTGGTTTAGACTAACTACTGTACTGATAAAAGTAAAAACAACAGAAAGTATAAATCCCCAGAGGGTTAAGGGTACAGTAATCCAAAACAAATCCCAGAAATATAATACAGTCATCCAAAAGTAAAATACAAAATACGGTAGGGCATTCCCTACTCTTCACAAAGAACACCGGGCCCTACCCGTCAAAGAGATCCCGACCGGCCGGTACACTCCCCGCTTGTTGTAGAAGCGTCGGAGTCCGAAATGGCCCCTAGAGTAACCGTCAATACTCAAATACTAAATACAGGAACATGGCAAACACATACCATATATGCATCCAAATCATACCACAGTACAACACATACCACAATCCAAGAACCCGTACAGCTGCCTTACCAAGGCAAGCCTCGGTCTCACTGGATTCTCAACCCGTAAAGCCGCCCTCACTAGGCCAGCCCCGGACTGAAAACTCAACCCGCACAGCCACCAATTAAGGCCGGCCTCAGACTGATCGTCCTCAGCGCTTGGAATCACATAACACTGTATGCATATTTGGCACAACATATACAAAGAAAAATACACATGCAATCATAGACATACAACAAAACACACAAAGATATCTGAGTAAAACGGTTACTACCTGGTGTGGTGAGTACTGTCCTTACTCTTTTATTGGGCCTGCTGGCTTTTCAAGGGTTTCTTTGACCTAAATATCATTAAAATACACTTATTCAGTATTTACAAAAATGTCATTACGTTTTTCTTAACAAAACCGAGCCCAACCCAACTTTTCCAGAAATCCAGTGTTTCTGACCCAACTTGTAAGATTTTTAATAAATTCCAAAAACATCATATTTACATGAAACCAGCGCCATGTGAACCATTGAAATGTCTATTTTCTATGAAAATTATTATTAGACCCCGAAAGTACTTTTATTTTGGCGTGTTGCTCACTTTTCACACCTGAGTCAGATTTCACCCTGTTGCAGACAGAGCTAACTTTGAAAATTTTTATCTCTCAATTGGTACATCAAAAATATATCAAATTACATATCAAAATGATGCCCCAGATGTCTAAGTTTCACCGGTAAAATTTCAGCTCAAAGCAACGTCGCTACTGTTCTAAAAATATTTTTGAAGCTTCGCTGCCCAGAATCCAGAACACTGGCAGCAAGCCTTTTCTTTGAATTTTTGGGGGTTTTGAGTTAGGAAACTTAAACCATAGCTTAACCCCACACAAAATCACATTTTAAACACTTTGGGACCATCAAAAACTCCAAAATCAGACCCTAAGACCAAGCCCCAACCAGCAGCACGAAATTCCAAAAGTTTAAGCTTTAAAGATTCGAGTTGTCGGTAGTTACCTATTTCGGAACTTTGGATTGGTGGACAAGGTGGGTAAGAGCTTGAGCTTGGCCATGGAAGGTTGCTGGTCCCCTCTCTCTTCTGCAGCTGGACCACGACTTTTGGAAAGGGAAATGGCAAATCAAGCTCTTTTAATAATAATCCAAAAGTGGCTATTTGGTTCCAATGTAACTAATTAAATTTCTAGTTTGGTTGATAACTAATTATCTTTACTTGGACTTTATCCCATGTGCAGATTTGAGAGTCTTCTAGGAGTATATGTGGCGTGTTTTGCTGCCCAAAAATCAGATTTCATCTTTTAATTTTGATAAGAATTATCCCATGTAATTCTAGATGGCTTTTTGGGGCCCACATACTAATAATTCAATTGACTAAGCTTGACTCTTGCTCAAATTAGTTTTTTTTTTTTTTTTATCAATTTGGGCAGATCATATGCACATGGGATGCCCGAAAATCTAATCCCCATTAATTAATTCCATTCTCCTACTTTATTTGTCAATTTCGGGGTCTACCGACTCCTATCGGGTCCCACAAGGTCCAAGAATGCATCCTTTTGTATTTTTCTCTTTCTTCATAGGATATTCTCCTTCGAGGCGATATTCATGTGGTGACTTCCCTCTTTCCAATGTGGCCCCACATTTTTCTCATTCCGTCCAAAAATAATTTCCTAACTGGTCGCTATCGGTCCCCTTCTTTATTGGTTTATCGTCTGCGGGTCCCGTGTCTTGTGTTTGGACCAGAATATGGGTAAAATCATCAGTTTTTCTCTCCCTTCTCATATAGAACGAAATTGAATGCCCAGAGGTCAAGGAATTGTCCATTTTGCCCTTGCTTAATCATACCGGCTTTATGCCTCATCAGTATCTTGCCCTGGGCCCGCGCCTTTTCAAACCTGGGCCCGCCAGAGACTCTTTTTCCTCTGGTCAAAGTGGGTGACCCTTTTCGGCCTTTCAGTCCGCTTTCCTGTCTCCCACTATACAGACATCCTTTTTCAGTTATTATCTTTGTTACAAGATATTACACAAATAGTAACAATTCGATTACAGTCAAAATTCTTCACTAGTTTCTCAACGATTACAATTTACACTATTTACAACAGTAGGGGTGTTACATATAGTGTCTAAGATACTCAGATAAATCCAATTTTATTGCTTCAAACAAAGTACTCAAGTTCACATATAACATCTTACAAATTTTGCATCTAGCAAAATGTTCAGTGAACACTCGGTTACTAGAATCTACTAACTCAGTTACTAGGAAGCCAACATGAGCCATTGTGATGTCTACTTCCTCTTCTGTTGGTTCTTCGTTTTCTCCAAAAGCTCGTTGCGCTCTGAGCCTCAGAAGGTATTGTACCATTGACCAAATAAAAAAAAAAAAGGAAGTTCTTGATCCTTTTTATAACACGTTTTGATATTTAAATTATCATTAAATATTTTTTTAACATATGCCCATATTTAATAATTGTAGTGAGAGAAACAATTGTAGTGAGAGAAAGTAAAAATTTATATGATGTTGGAGTTTAATGTGATTAAAAAAGATAATATTGGAAAACAGTTTAATTTTAGCATTAAAGTGCATCCAATATCCTAAAGTATTTTTTAAATGCATCAAGTATTCTAATATATTTTGTGGTGCATCCAACACTCTATGTATTTTAATTTTACTAGCATACCTAGCTCCTTGAAGTTTTTTTTTTTTTTTTTTTATTGCCTTCAATACACTAAAATATTTTTTCTCGTGCTCCTAGCGCCCTAGCTAAAGTATGTTTTCATGTGTAGCTAGACACTAAATAATCTAAATTATCAAGTGCAAAATGGGGCAAAAAACGTATTTGATAGTGCTAGACACCCTTGAGAGAATATTTCCAGGTGTTGGATGTGACACAAAATATTTTGGTGCACTGCATACGCCTAAAAAAATACTCTAGGGAGCGTAATGCATCTTAACCCTTAATTTTATTAGAAAAATTAATGTTTTTATTTTTTTATAGTTATATATATGTGTGAATCAGCTAGAAACATTTTATAATATATATGCAAATATCTCCAAACTAAATTTATTAAATATTTTGGTTCATTTATAAAAAATAATCAATAAATCAGTACAGTGAATCAAATAACCAATAATTATATAAATAGGTAATATATCAATTCTAATTATTTGGCTTGGAAGAGAAGCCAAATTAAATTTCAACTCGGAGAGTTTTATTGAAATATTATCCAATTCGTTGGTAAATGCAACAGTCCCTCGGTGCCTATAATGAAATTAGAAAAGAATATTTTTGCAGATAAAAATATGCCCACTTCCGGTTCTAAATAAAAGTACTAAAAAAGATAATTACTATTCAGTAATAAATTATCTGGAAAATATCACACGGTCAGAAATTGTGGACTCAAGTATGGTATATGTTCATAGCATAAGGAATACAACTGTCAGTAGATTTATATATATGTATATATCAATAATTGACATGTCAAACGTGGCGGAAGTGGAAAAATTATCGTGTTTGTCTTGGCGTCGACTTTGGTCCCATCTGGGCACTCAATGTGTCAAGCATGTGTCATGTGTTCAACAAGAGAAAAAGCCAAACCATGCCGCCACAAACAAAAACAAAATCATAACAAGTGACAAATTGTTTCCACTCATGGCTGTGAAATGGTAGAATTACCTAAATTTTGGAATATAAGAGAAGAAAAGTACAGTGAGGCCTAGCTTTGATTTTGATTGGTACGAAACAAGGAAGGGATGAGGAAGGGAAGGAGGAAGGAAGATAAAAAAATAAAGATTCAGTCAATCAAATTTGGCTATGTCATATTGAGAAAATTGTTATATTTATATTAAGGCTGTTAGTGTATTTCATTTACTATAACACCAATAAATATCAGGGATAAATATCAATTTTTGTCCTGAAAGTTTTGACTAAAGAGCACTGGGTATCCAAAAGTCTTTTTTTTTTTTTAAGATCAAAATTGCCCTGACAATTAACAAAACGTAATAATTTTGCCCTCTCGTTAATTTTAATCATTAAGTTTAACTAATATGCATATGTGGCATGCCACCTCATCAATCAAGATAGAGTTAAGTATCATTTTTGTCTTGGAAGTTTTTGCTGAGGAGCAGTGAGTCTTCAAAAAGATTTTTTTGGAGCAATTTTGCCTTGTCATCTCCCAATAGTAAATTTGACTATTAAATCGGTCAAAAAATACACATATCATGTCACCTCATCATTCACATCCTTAGCCCAATATGACATGGCATCACACCTCGGCATCTATTTCTCTTTGAAGGAATCATTGATATTGGGGGCATCACTTAGCCCAATACTGCGATCATAAAAAATGAATATAAAAGGAAATCAATCTCGTCTTGTTAAAGGAATCATCAGTATTGAGAGAATTAAAGGGATAAACAAACTCAACAAGATTAGACTGAAAAACACAGGAAATCTTGTCTTCTTTGAGTTGCTAAAGGACACAGAGCCAAGAATCAACGGTGCAGAGGAAGAATCCAACCGTAGAAAGGTTGAACTTGGAGTTGGGAGAGAGATCTTTGAGAAGTTGAGCTCAAGGTGGCCAGACGGGTCAAAGGACCGAAAGGTCTATCGTAAAAAAAAAAAAAAAAAAAAAAAAAGAATCACTTATTATCTAAGCAAATGGCACACAAAATGACATATAAAGTGTCCTAAAAATTGGTTTAGTAAGACAAAGTAAAAGTGATAGTATTCACCTTTGTATAGATTGATCTAGGACATCATCTCCTAAATTGTTGGAATTGCTACGTTTACTAAACTTCTGCGGCAAAATTGCTATGTTTTATAAACTTCTAGGGAAAATTGCTCATAAAAAGGTCCGGATATCTAATCGCTCCTCATCAAAAACTTCTAGGCAAAAAAGATACTTAACCCTATTTTGATTGATGAGGTGACAAGCATTGGTGCCACATGTGCAAATCATTTAAACTTAACGATCAAAATTAATGGAAGGGAAAAATGCTATGTTTTGTTAACTTCCAGGGAAATCTTCATCCAAAAAAACTTAAGGAGACCTAGTGCTCCTCAACCAAAATTTTCGAGGCAAAAATGATACTTATCCCTAAATATCAATATCTATATTTTTCACTCTCTTTTAGCTATCATAATTATTTATCGCGCTCTTTAATAATTCAATGTCAATATTTTTTATTTTATATCCTTAAATATTAATTGGCCTCATGATTCAAGGAGTTATCATAATAATAATTTACTGCATAAATGAAGAAGATATCATAATCATAAATCTAACTAAATCTGTATGAAGTTTAGTTTCTAAGAAATATAGTTGGCCCCAGGATTATAGTAATCCTTATATATATTAACATCGTCAATGTATTTCATTTTATGTTCTCCACTCTTCAATTATTATTGATTTGAATTCTTCATCCCCAATATCATGATAGGTCACCCTTATGAACTCATTTGGGATATTGGCAACCACAAGGATATCTGGGCTATCGCTGCAGTTATCAGGAAGTGGAAGATGACTAAAAAGACATAACCTTTTGATGTAAGAAAAGTTGGCATGATTTTGGCCAATGAGGAGGTTTTTGATTCACGCCTATTTGATTATTGAGTTTTGGGTTTTTTGTGTTTTGTGTATTATGACAATCGTGTTAGTTCTCAATGTTTTGATGATAATGAGATAATTGTAAAAGAAATAGACTTAATGATTCAAGTCACTTAAGTGTTCTTCAATGAGACTTAAGTGAATAACTTTTATTTTAATTAAATCTTGAATCAGTAAGGGTTTTAATGTGTCTGTCATAGACACGCTTGAGTTCTGGTCCAAAAACTTGAGTTAGTGCTTTAAAAACTTAGTCAAAACAATTTTTTGTTTTGAATGACTCGAGTCAAGTGTCTATGACTCGAGTGAAAACCTTGTATAACATTTGAATGAGAAGCTCCAACTTGAGTTGCTAGTGTTTGACACGAGTTGACTTGACTTACACTAAAACTTATTTTTCAAACCTTAACTCTCTCCCTCAAATATCTTTTTAACAAATAAGAGAGTTTCAAACTGGAGTTAATAGTTATGCACTCAAGTTACTCATTATAGTTATCAATTTTACACTCGAGTGTCATTTGTTCAAAATCACTTTCAAATGTATTTTTCAAACTTATCAACGAACAAATATTGAAAACTCGAGTTATGATTTTTGTGCACTCGAGCCATCATTTGAGTTAGCATAAATTGACTCGAGTCTGCTTTGTTTAAAGTCTTTTTGAATATAACTCAAAGTCATCTATTTGAGAAACAAATCTTCAGACTCAAATGATGAAGACTTTACTCGAGTTTATTAGTTCTCAGAGTTTTGATGATAACAAGACATAGAAGTGATTAAGGTTTTACATTGAAAATGGTTAAGCTTTTTGAATCAGTGAATATTGCCTAAATTAAGAGCATGTTTTACATTGAAAATGGTTAAGTTTTTTGAATCAATGAATATTGCCAAAGTTAAGAGTGTACTTGAGTATGGCATCTTGCTTACTCAATCATGCTCAATCTAACAGTGTGTTTAAGTGATCACAAAATGTTACTCGATTATTGGTTCATAACTACTCGAGTAGTATATCAGTTGGAATATCGTGCGCCTATATCAAAAGAAGTGTTACATGAGTATTGAAGATACAAAGCAAAGTTCAGAGAAGTTTACATCAGTACTCGAGCACTAATATTGGCTTACACGAGTAGGTTACTCGAAAAAGGGGTTTTGCCTACCCAAGTACAGAGATTTCCTGCCAAAGCATTGCCTCTGTCAAGTCATTACTCGAGTATATGGTAAGTAGTACTCGAGTAAGCTGATCAAGTAAAGGTAATACACTACTCAAGTAAAATGTCTTAACCCTTATATATGCTCTCTGTTTGAAGTATACCCAAGTACAGTTTTTGTTAGTTCTCTATGTGTTTTGATGATAACTGACAATTTGAAAACTCAAATTGAAGTTTGTCTTAGTAAGTTGAAAAACTTATCACAAAGGAAAACTCAAGTTTGGGTTGTCAAACTCGAGTTTGGGTTTGATAGATAGTAGCTCAAGTTTTTCTAAACACGGACAAACTCAAGTTTGTATTGACAAATTTGAGTTTGTGTCATACAAAGAACCCTCAAAGTTTTTCAAGTTAAGGCAAACTCGAGTTTATATGTGTAAACTCGAGTTTATGTTAGACAGAGAGCTTCCAATGTTTTCAAACTTAACCAAACTCAAGTTTTTACTTGCAAACTTCAGTTTGCTCTTAGCCAGTAGTTTTCAAAGTTTTTCACATTTCAATTAAATTCGAGTTGGTCTTAGCAAACTCCATTTTGCATTTGGTCGAGAGCTTTTGAAGTTTTCCACATTTTTAGAAAACTCGAGTTTATCATAGTAAACTCAGTTTGCGTTTGGCCAAGAGTTTTCAAAGTTTCTACTCTTTTCAAGGAAACTCGATTTTGATTTATCTAACTCGAGTTTGTGTCAAGCCGAGAGCTCCTCACTATTTTGAACTTTAGAAAACTTCAGGTTGCATTTGAAAACTCCAGTTTGAGCTTTGAGGACTTAAACATAGTTTCGTTTCAAAAAGTCCCAAACTCGAATTTGTCACTTATTAACTTGAGTTTGCTCTTATTTCAAATTATTCTTTGAGTTCAATCTCGATGGTTTGTCTGAGAAGGAACTAAACTCGAGTTTCAAGTTTGGTTCTTGAGCAAATGTTGCAAACTCTAGTTTGCTTAAACAAACTCGAGTTTGTGTCGCTCAGTTTGAAAATCAAATTGCTTGAATTTGTGAAATCTTCATGTTTGATCTTAAAACTTCTTATCATCACTCATTACTATTCTTAACTATGTTTAATCAGTTTGTTAGTGAGTTTTAGATGATTAAGAGTCTTTATAATGAGGATTTAGCATAAAGCTAAAGGTGACGTCAACACATTTATTACAAGTCTAGAAAACCTTGCACCCTTTTGGTAAATCATTCCCTGAACTTTGCATAGGATTAAATGCCATCCTTCCCTCAATGGAAATATTCCTCTCCAATGGATTTATCTCAAGGGAAATCAACCAAAAACATCTGACCACCTGGATTAACTCAAGACTAGAGAGAGAAGTGACCAAGTTGCACCTCACAGCTAGATTAATGTCTCTAATGGTTACATTAATCAATCCGACAGTCATTTAATGCTTCCTTCATATTTAAGATGAAGCATTCAAGTCTCTACAACCACTGTAACACAAAAGAACGAGAAACATTCAAGTTTCATCTACTCTTTCAATTTTCTACCTCTTGTAAAGTATCTTTTGATACATTGTACTTCAGTATTTATTCTATCTACTATTTGAGAGAGTTTATTTATTGAAATCATTTATTGTAAGAATCTCAAGTTGTGGGACTTGGAGATTGGGATTATCAGTTTACAACTTGTAAGGGGGAGTGTATCCTAGTGAGAGGTTAACTTTCGACTGTAGAGTGTGTAACCGATTTTGAGTGATAGTGAAAATCCCAGAGTGTCTAGGGACTAGACGTAGGTCAAGAATTGTGACTGAACCAGTATAAATCTTGTTGTGTCATTCTTCTCTATTTTTCTTATGTTTTACCCTGTTTTGTTGTTTGGTTTTGGGTGTTCATAAAAGAATTTTTAAAATCCCCAATTCACCACCTCTTGGTGATTTCCTCCCTTTATAGTTTTATTGTTACTTGAGTAGGGACTAGTTGTTACTCGAGTATACATGTCTCAATTTCATATATGATCTCTGCCTAAGGAGTACTCAAGCAATGATCTATTGCTACTCGAGTATGGGAAAACGTTACTCGAGTACTAGTTGCTAATAGCTTCACATAGTGTGTGATTTCAGAGAAGAACATATGGTACTCAAGCATTGGAAGTAGAGTACTCGAGTATGCTACTCAAGTACAAGAAGATTATTACTTGAGTATGGTTATCACTGAGCCCTCTGTTATGTGTTGCTATGGTGACACTCGAGTTCTACAAGTGGGTTACTCGAGTTCTCGAGTATGGGTAATGGTTAATCACTAGGCATCTGTGAAGGCCTTTTCACATGCTTACTCGAGTAAATTGGTATTGTTACTTGAGTGTGATACATTATCTACCAGAAACCTGAAAGTGGAATATCACTAAGAGGGGGTGAATAGGTGATCTCAAAAATTCTTTCAACGTACGATGGATAAACAATGAAAGTAGTAAGAAAAGTAAAGAGAAATAACACAGAGAAATTATACTCGTTCGGTCCAACTCTTGAGCTACGTCCAGTACCCAGACACTCTGGGATTTTCACTATCTCACAAATACAATTACACACTCTGTAACTCAGGATGATCCTTTCTCCCTAGGACCCACTCCCCCTTACAAGTTGTAATTGTACACCCACACTCGAGATACCACTATCTTGAGATTTGAACGTATGTAAATACAAATGACAAAGCTCTCTCACAGGGTAAAACAATAAACACTGAAGCTCAATAATATCCGAAGATATGAACGGAATAGAGATTGATCGCTTTGAGTATTTTCCTTTGTGTATGCGTTGATTCGTGTTGATGAACTCAATCCTTTGAGTATTTATAGTAGTTGAAGATTAAAGAAATATCCGTTGAGGCTCTTCAAAATGACTGTTAGAGATGAAGCAGAAGGGTCGGAATAATCGTCGTCATTATTCCTGTAATTGTGATTATGACCGTTGAGACCCAGCAAAAGAAATGAAATATTCTTGCCTAGAATGTTGCAGAGGTATGTCTGTCGGTTGAGGTCCTCGAATAGGTAAGTTTAATAAATACGGGATTGCTTTAGTCAACATCCTGTGTTGATCCTCATTCTAATAATCTGTAACTCATTAATAATTTGATTAAATACAATTAAGAATAATAATGAGTAACGATTTGAAGAAACAAAATCATAATCAATTGATTTTGATTTTCCGGAGACGGTGATTTGATAATTAGAAAGATATGACTCAGTTAAAAGAGAACATGCCTAGAGGTATATTGACTAGAGACATTTTAATTGACTCGAGGTAAACTTATGGTTTAAGACAAATGAACTTTAGCAAAGATAACTCGAGGTATAGCATAAATGACTCGAGGTAGAAAAACATACTTACCCGTTAGCAAGAGAGCTTGATTCGAGCGCGATAAGAATTCAACTCGAGGCAATATAATTCCAGCGTTTTTACAACCTCCTAAACTGACTGTCAACTTCAAAATATCATATCTCATTCAATTGATTTTTTTGTGTGTTCTTGATGTTTTTGGAAAGGTATCTGAGTCTAGTTTCATATGCCACTGATTTCAGCTCAATCGGATGTGTGGTTTGTGAGATACACTCAAAATACCAAAGCTTGAATTGCTGTGTGGCGTGAATTTCACTGTCATCTTCCAAAATTCATAGCTCCTTCATCTGACCTCCTTTGGACTTGAATTTTATTTCAAAATGACGCATTGGAAGTCTAGTTTCCAACAAAATTGGTTTCACCTCAATCCGATCTCTAGTTTAGGAGATATCGTTGAATTATCATACGTCACCCAAGTGAAATGTGAAACAGAGGTTGCTGGAAAACACTTATTAACTAGAAACATTTAAGTGTTGGCTTGAGTCATAAATTTGATGTCTTGAGTTAACATGACTAGAGGTAGATAATAAATGACTAGAGGCATAGTCGCTAAGCGTCGACTTGACTGGAGGCAAGAATAAATGACTTGAGGCAATTGGAAAAGATGAAAGAAGAAATGCCTTGAGTCATATATTTATGCCTTGAGTCATATTGCCTAGAGGCATGAGTTACTTGACTAGAGGCAAAAACGAGAGCATAGAAATATTGAATAAAAGAATGGTTTGCCTTGAGTCATGAGAATGCCTAGAGTCATATTGCCTTGAGGCAATAAGTGAGTGACTAGAGGCATGTAATGATTTTTGCAAGAATAACGAGATTGCCATTGATGCTGGAGGTAAAAATGAGAATACCCATGCCTTGAGGCACTTACTAATTGACTAGAGGCAAATGGAGAAGTTCAACAAAATTACAATTTCGCCATTAAAATGAATTTCAGCATAATTACCATTTTTCCATTATGAAGTGAATTTGGAGACATATGCGTGAAATCATCGGGAATGACTTGAGGCAATAAACTCAATGACTAGAGGCAAGAAGAGAAGTTCAGCATATTTACGGTTTTGCCATTAAGAGTGGATTTTCACCATAATTACGATTTTGCCATTTTCAAGTGGATTTTCCGAAACATATGCCTGGAGGTAAAATATTGGATGACTAGAGGCAAACTAGAAACTCCAAATTTTCATCTAAAATTAAGATTCAATTACATTATAATTGTTATCATCAAATTAAAACATCAAAAACATGAGAACTAAAATTAAGATTCAATTACATTATAATTGTTTTATTTTCTTAATGCAAGCAAAGGCTAGAAGAACTATTATAGCTGCCAATCTTGCTATTGGAACATAAGTTTATTCATAATCAATTTATTCTTCTTGATTATAGCCTTTAGCAACCAATCTTCACTCATCTCGTTTGTTCTTGAATACTCATTTAGTGCCAATGACCGGATGGTCTTTAGGCCTAGGTACCAAATCCCAAACTTGATTTCTTTGAAATTGATGTCACTCCTCTTGCATTGCTCTCACCCAATCATTGTCCGAGAGGGCTTCTTAAATCTTAGAGGGCTCAATCTCTGAGATGAAAGCCGAAAAGGTTACTTCATTCAAAGCACTTTTCCCGGTTTTCACTCCTTGATTTACATCACCTATCACTTTATCCAAAGGATGACTCCTACTGTATCTCCATGATTTAGGTTGAGATTGATTTGCATTTTCACAATCATTTTCAACTTCGGTTCTTTTTCAAGAGGTTTTTTCAGAATTCACCAAAACAAATGAAGTTTTTGAAATAGATTGATTTTGAATAGGAAGATCATCATCATCCAAGGATTTGTCGACATGACTTTACATAAAAGAACATGCATAGATTCTTCAACAATTCGAGTATGAGAATTAAAAACTCTATAAGCTTTACTTCTATTTAAATAACTAAAAAATATACATCCATCCGACTTGGAATCAAACTTTCCTAAGTTATCCTGATCATTATTGTGGATGAAGCATTTGCAGCCAAAAATATGCAAATGAACTAAATTTGGCTTTCTTCCTTTGTACAGCTCATAGGGAGCTTTGTTCAAATTCTTCCGAAGATACGCCCGATTTGAGATGTAGCAAGCCATACTCATAGCATCAGCCCAAAACACTTGGGAAGTATTATTCTCGTTCAACATTGCTCTTGCCATCTCGGTGAGGACTCTATTCTTCCTCTCTACAACACCATTTTGCTGAGGGGTCCTTAAGGCTAAGAAGTTGTCATCAATGCCCATATTATTGCAAAACTCACCAAAGGCATAATTTTCGAATTCTCCACCATGATCAGTACGAATTCCTGCAATAGAGAAACCTTTCTCGTTTTGGACCTTCTTGGCAAAAACAACAAACTGATCAAATGTTTCACCTTTAGAAGATAAGAATATAGTCCATACAAATCTAGAGAAATTATCAACTATGACCAAAGTATAAAGATTGCCACCACGGCTTTTCACTCTAGCCGGTCCAACTAAATCCATATGGAGTAGTTAAAGAGGTCTATTTGTTGAAATTTCATTTTTAGATTTGAAAGATGATTTGGTTTGTTTACCTTTTTGACAAGCATCACAAATCATGTCATTTTTAAAACAAAGTTTTGGTAAACCAATAACCAAATCCTTTTTCAGCAACTTGTCAAGTTGGAACATGTTCACATGAGCTAATCGCTTGTGCCACAACCAACTCTCATCCAAGTTACGAATAAAACAATTTTCAGAAACAGGACTATTTCTAGAGAGATTAAGAGTATATCAATTACCTTCTTTAGGAGCCCTGAATAAGGATTTAGACTTAAGGTTGTTTAACGAGAGATTATCCTTGCTTACGATCAAGTACTCCTCAGAATCAAAGATAACTAAGTTACCTTTATCAGTGCTTTGGCTCACACTGAGGAGATTGTGACAAAGTCCTTCCACGAGATAAACATCTTTGATTTGTGGTCTTTCGTTGTTTCCAACTTCACCAATACCAGCAATCCTTCCGGATTGGTTCCCATCGAAGGTCACCTTGCCACAATCCTTAGGCTTTATTGAAGCAAACTTGGATTGGTCTCCCATCGTATGTCTAGAGCATCCATTATCAATGTACCATTTATTAGATTTCGATGCTCTTAGACAAAGCTCTTCATTTTTTGATTCCTTTTCTTGTGCCACAAGACAAATGTTGGCTCTTTCTTTTTCATCAACTTCATCTTCATCGAATGAGCTTTCTCCCATATAGCTGAGACATAAGCTTTCTTTTTGAATTTGTTGAACTTCTTCTTTTCTTTCTCTTTGTTCTTCAGCTGGGGGCACTCATAATTGATGTGCCCAGGCTTTTCACGTTCATAGCATATGATTAGCTTCTTCGGCTTTATACTGGAGCTACCATTGTGAAACTTTTTCAATCCTTAGTCCTTCTTGTAGAATTTGTTGAATCTCTGAACCATCATGCCTAGCTCTTCACCTTCATCTTCATCATCATCATCTGATTCCTTATCTTCCTTGACAGCCTTAAGGGCAATTTCCTTATTCTTGTCGTTAGCTTCATCAAGTCCTTCTCTGAACTTTATCTTTCTTTCATATTTAGATAGGCTACCAAAGAGAGCTGCTACAGACATCATTGATTATCCACGAGCTTCTTTAATCACGATGACCTTGGCTTCCCATTCCTTGCTGAGGATATTTAGAATCTTCCTCACTTGAACAGGTTGATCACATTCTTTGCCTAATGCAGCAAGTTGATTAAACTTTGAAAACTCGAGTTTGCTTGAAATATGAAAAACCTTAAAAGCTCTTGGCCAAACACAAACTTGAGTTTGATAAACCAAACTCGAGTCTGGTTAAGTTCACAAAACATAGAAAGCTCTTTGTCTAATAGAAACTCGAGTTTCCCATAATAAAGTCAAGTTTGCTTTAACTTGAAAAACTTAGAGACTCTCTGTTTGACATAAACTCGAGTTTGCAAATATAAACTCTAGTTTTGCTAAGTTTAGAAAAGTTGAGCAACTCTCTGTCAAGTCCAAATTTGAGTTTGTCTTTGATAGTAAGTTTTTTAACTTAACAAAAACAAACTTCATTTTGAGATTACAATTGTCGGTTATTATGAAAACACATAGAAAACTAACATATGGGTCCTATATGTTCACCGTCAGAGAAAAAGGAAGGGAATTGCAAAGGGAGACATTTGAAGATGGGATGGGATTTCAAAGTTAGGGGTATTATTGTATTTCAGAATAGTAATGTGAGCCCCACCACAAAAACTAATATCATTAGACAGGATTTAATGGTGCTGTGACTTTTAGTCCAATTTTTAAAGTTCATATGTACTTTTACACCTAAAAAAACACTTGTTGTTAGACACTTCGAGAGTAAAGCACATACATTTTTGCACCTTTACCCAAGAAAATTCTTCCTTCAAGATAATAACAAACTCTATCTCATAGTTCATAATCAAATTCCCCAACATAAAATTTCACAAATAATATTTCAAAAATTTCCTTCAAATTCAATCTGTCGATAAAATCCTTTTAAAACACCAAGAACTCGTGTAATAACATATCCATTTCAAATAATAAATTCTAGCTTGTAAACTTTCTAAAATCCAAGATCATTTCAATATAAAATTTATGAAAAATATCTCAAAAGTCTCATTTCCATTTAACCGCATAATCATGAATTATGCTTTGAAATAATTGGAAGAAAATGCATTCTAACGAATAAATTCACAATTCTTTACTCATATACTATCAACAAATATTCCTTCACAAAATCATACTTTAAAATATGGAAATCAACTTAAAAGTTCAACAATAAAAATGGCATTTATAAAAATTAGGACTTTATGCACCCATCTATTGCTCTTTCTAAAACTATACATTTACCAAAATCCCTTTTGATTCGATTTTCTTTTAAGCTCTAGCATTGTCCTTCTTCTTGACACTCGACTCCCTCTGTTTTTCGTTCTCTATGCAGAACCAAAAGAATAAGAATGAAAAACTCTCACTATCTCTTCTCCGTAATATCTCACACAGTCTCGCACTCTGTGTTTTTGGAACTCCCTTCTTTCTCCTACGATCTTCACCGTCTCTCGCTCTTACTCTTTCGTGTCTCTCGTCTTTCTTTCTAGCTCTCAGCCCTCTCTGATTTCTGTTGTGCAGCACCAAAACGAATGAGAATAAGGGCTGAAATGGTTTTATGCAGAATTGAAAATGGGAAGTGGAGCATGGGCTGCTATCATGCCGAAGTTAAAGAGGAGTAGTGGAGCATGCAGGAGAGGGATGAGGTGTTATTAGTAGCATGAAACAACTGTAATCTCTCGCTGTCTCTGCTTTTTCTCTCTGCGTTTCCGTGTCTTGCCGAGAGGAATAATGAAGGAGTTAGTGGGCTGAATAGGTTCTGTGTTCTCACTGTCCACTCGTTGTCTGTTTTGGAGTTGGGCCAAAAGGAATAGCAGCCGAGTCTTTTTTTGTTCTTTTGGGTGCTGAGTATGGGCCGAAGAAAGAATAACAATTGCAGGGAGTATATGCTGTGTCATTGTTGTCCGAAGTGGTGATTGAGAGAATATGAAGTATTGTGGATGAGAGGGCACCGGACTTTGCTGTCCAATTGGAGTATTTATCCCAGTCTTATTCCTAAATTTGTAATCCGAAAATTTGGGTGTTACAACTTGGTTGACCAATTTACATCTTACCAAATCCATTGCGAAAAAAAGTGTTTTATACGGAATTAAATACTGTGGTAAAACCAGCATCGTCAATATCCAAAGACCTTCACCCTTTCTGCATAATTCACATACATGATTTACCAATTCTTTCAGCTTCCTTTGACCAAGACCTTGTGTTGAGTCTTGCCTCTGAGAGGAGAACACTTAGGTGGCACAAATTCTTTTGAGGACTATCCATTCAGACAAAGGAGGAATCCATGGAACTTAAATTTGATCATGATAAATTGCGTTAATGGTATCTTGGATTGTTCTAAATAAGAAGGCATGGTCTTTTTTCTGAAAAACGTCTTTGGCCACTTGTGGGGAAGAAACAAGTATATATGGTGGTTGTTCTTCCTAACTTACCAGACATAACAGAATCATAAGTTCTTGAGATATTAGCAAATGATTGATGTGGGCAAATGCGTCGTATCAGCTATAAATATGATTTAGCACCAAAATTTCGTCTCTAATCAACCAGTGACAATCTGTTATTTTAGGACAGAAAGATTAAATTCTATCACTAAATTCCGTTGATAATTCACTATTTTTATTAGTGATATATACAAATAATATAAAAGTAAATACATATGAATTTAACTATGAACCAATCTAGCTCAGTTTAAGAATTGGGCCAATTTTCCTAACATTTGTCGTAATTAATTCAAAATCTCAAAATGGTGGCAAAATATGTCATCATAACAGAAAACGCACACTCTCTCATACAAGTTCCATAATAGAAGGAAGGCTTATTCTTTCCACGCGCCCACATTCACTGCTATATGTATTTATTTATTTATTTTTATTTTTTATAATAAAAGATGGCCTACAGCCAAAGATACCAAACAGCAACTAAGAAATGGGGGAAACAATTCCCAAACTCTCCTGGGCTACCAATGATATCAGCAAACCTGGACACTCCTCCAATACAGCAGATTGGTTAATACCCTGCTTTGCCAACACATCAGTCACCCAGTTTGCATCACGCGAAATATGAACCAAACTGACTTGCCAATCCCTCTGCAGCAACCCTTTAATTCTTATCAGCAAAAGATCACCACAGGGAACATTCACCTCGGTTAGGCACGTAATGAGCTCCAAAGCATCAGATTCTACAATTAGCTTTTTAAAACCTAAATCCCAAGCAATAGATAAGCCTTCAAAAATGGCCCACTCTTCCGCCACATGCGCATCAGAGATACCTGCCTGTTTCATAAACCCACACAACCACAAACCACCACTATCCCGAATAAGGCCACCACAGCCGGCTTTGGAAGACCCCTGAACCACTGCCCCATCAATATTCAGCTTTGTCCAGCCAGCGGGGGGATATGTATTTCTTCTATTAGAAATATTAGACATATTGTAAATAAACATTACCACTTCTTCTATACTTCACCAAAATATGAAGTATCTAAGCTTGGATGGGAATAGCCTTGAGAGGCATGGCCTTGTGTAAGCTAATACCATACATCTCACTCATATCCATGTCTTCAACATTAAGCCCATCAGCGAGCTTCCAATCAAAATGGTACAGAAGAGAAGCCAACACAGTGTGGACAGTCCTATCAGCCAAAGGCAATCCAGGGCAAATTCTTCTACCAGCTCCAAAAGGAATGAGCTCAAAGTCATGTCCTTTAAAATCAATTTTATCATTATTCTCCAAAAACCTTTCAGGCTTGAATTGCTTTGGATCATCCCATACACTTGGATCTCTTCCAATAGCCCACGCATTTATAAGAACTTGTGCATTTTTGGGAACCACAAAGCACCCACCACATAACTCTGCTCCAGCTTCTGATTTATGGGGTACTAGAAGTGGAAGTGATGGGTGTAAACGCATTGTTTCTTTCACTACTGCTCTCAGAAAAGGAAGCTTGGAGATATGAAACTCCTCAAGCTGCTCGCCTTCGAAAAGGGAAGCTTTCAGTTCTTCTTTGACTTTTTTCAATTTTTGTGGGTTGCGTACTAACTCTGCCATTGCCCATTCTATTGTGCTTGACGTTGTGTCTATCCCAGCAACAAATAAATCCTAAGAAATATTTGTCTTTAATTAGCCAAATAACCAATAAATTAGAAATGATATATGATTTAATCATTATCAATTAGATTTAAATAAGTAATGTCATTTTATCGCTAAAGTTTGATCGAACACTGTAATCAACGCAACATATTCTCATTTACAGGAATCACAAACATTAGCCAACATCAATAAAATGTTTAAAATAGGGGCAAAATTGCACATTTAATCATATGACACCTTTTTAGTCATAACGTTGTTAATCTTAAATAATAGTTTTTTTTGTGCCTATAATGTTATTTTATTAAAATTAACTTTGAAGTTTAACATATTAATTAAAATGGTAGAATTTATTCATGTTTTGTCACAATTTAAAATTTCAATTCATATAATTTTTTTAAATAAAACGCTAAAAATGTCAAAATTAAAGATCTTGAAAGAAATTTCATAAAAGTAAGGCTCAAAATAAAATCTAGCGAAAAGTTAAAGGGACTAAATGGACATTTAAAATCCATATTTTTCTTACCATGCTTAAAAGGTATATCATGCAAAACTAGAAATTATATATATATATATGCACTTACGTACATAAAATACATTACAAATTAGATCTCAAGAAGTATATCCATTGAATATTAATGAGACAATATACTTCATACAATCCTAAATATAAGATCAAACTGACTATTTTGGAGAGAATAAAAAAGCTAGATAAATTATTTAATGTCAAGATTGTTAAATTCATGAGTTTAAGATATTTATGACAGTGTTGTAAAATTGTATCGTAAGCTCAAATTGTAGACTCATAAAAATTTGTTTTTATCAATAAATAAGTATTAATAGCATATAATTAAATAATTAACATATAAAAATGGATATAATTTTAATTTATTCAAATATATCTTAAATCAAAATAAATAAAATTAAATCCATCTTTATTCGTAATTTATCATACTACTCAACATTTTTAAAAATAAAATTCATATATACAGCCACCTGAATATGATCAAATCGAAAACAAAAGATTTAGTTTAAAAGCAAGTTAACATGATTTTGCAAGTTAGAAACGTAAAATTAGTGAACTTGATGTAACTCTCGTGAGTTTAATCGAGTTTACTACTTTCACGAGTTTAAAAGTGACTCGATTTGATTTTTGTAAGGTAGAAACATAAAACCAGTTAACTCACCAGTTTAATAATAATGATCATAGCATTTGTTTTGTATAATTGAATTATATATATATTTTCCACGGCCCTAATTATGAGAACACTTTCGTAGTAAGCAATTTACACTACAAAAGTATTTTATAATTGTGACCGGAGGAAGTAGTTTATAAGTTACGTAAATTAGTTTTTTAAAAAAATTGTAAATATAAATATTTTGAAGGAATTAATTAATTCTTAATATCCCTAAAAAATTCAACTTTTTTTTATAATGAGGATCGGAGCTACCTAGTATAAATAGGGTGGCAACAAAGTTAAGGATAAGATTCCAAAGGCCCCGCATGCTGTCTAATCTAAGTTTTATCAAGGCAAGTTCATCCCCTTCTTGATATCTCACTTTCAAACGTCAGGAAAATCAAATCTCTTACGACTTTTCCCTATGACCTGTAGCTATCTATCACTGTCAAAAATTTGGATTCATCCTCTTAGAGTCTTTTGTTCAATATCATAATCGGAAAAAACAAAATTATGCATGCTTTATGTTAATTTTAATATCTTCTTTTCATTCAAAAAATATAATATGTTAGATAAATTTATTATGAGTTCTATTATTAAGATCGTCGAACACTTACCAAAAATAAGTGTAAAACTTCAGGTCGGCTAACTTGTGGATTCTCTTGCACCATAAGCTTCAACAAAGAGTCCAACACATCATTGAATTTCCTGGATTCCATTTCTGATCCTCCAAATTGCAACCTCTCTTCTATGAGACCATCAAAAAATACAAATAGCTTTTCAAAATAACTTATCATCCTTGCACGTGCTCGCTGTGGATCAAACACACGAAGAACTGGGAAAAAGTCCACTAAATTAGGCCTTCCAGCTTCCTCCATGATACCCCATATAACATCCTTAAACTCTTGAGACTTATTAGAAGTATAATGAGCCAAATCCATTGTGAAAAAAGTGTTTGATATGGAATTAAGAACTGTAGTAAAAACAGCGCCTCCAATATCCAAAGCTTCACCTTTTCTGCAGAATTCACTTACATGATTTTCCAACTCCTTGAGCTTTCTTTGACGAATACCTTGTGTGGAGTCTAGCCTCTGAGAGGAGAACACTTCAGTTGCACAAATCCTTCTGAGGACTCTCCATTGAGACAAAGGAGGCATCCATGCAACTGAAACTTGATCATGGTCAAGTGCCCTAAGGGTATCTGGAATTGTTCTAAAAGAGAAGGCATGGTCTTTTTTCTGCAAAACTTCTTTGGCCACTTGTGGAGAAGAAATAACTATGGTGTTTGTTCTTCCTAACTTAACCGACATAACGGGTCCATAAGTTCTTGAGAGATTAGCGAGTGATTGATGAGGCAGAGTGCCAAGCTCTAAGATGTTTCCTATGAGAGGAAGAGGACGAGGGCCGGGTGGGTTCTTAGCAGATTGGGAGCTTCTGGTGTTAAAGAAGAAGCAAAATATTAAAAAGATGAAGGATATTAGCAGCAAAAATATGAGCTGATCCATTTCTGTATGGCTGCCTTTCTATTTTTCCTACCTCTATGACTCATCCTATTTTATAGCAAGCGAAGGATCATTTTTAGTAAATAGCGTCCTTTTTATGATGTCATCATGGCGGCCGGTTCAAGTGCAAGAATGGAAGTGGGATGCTTTTGTTTTCTTTAATAGTGCACAAATATTGAAAGTGAAATATGTAGTATGATCTCAGAATTTTTAATTTTTTTCCTCCAAATAAAATAAGTTTGTTTCTTAGAAGTGCTTTTACTTCATACTGTCTAGTTTTTCATATAAGATCCATTTTGTATTTTAATTTCTTCATAAAAGTGGATTTTATATTAAGAATAGGCGGGAGTTTTACGTTAAAACGTAATATGTATTCACTCTAATAATAAACATAGGAACTAGTTGAAGTGTTTATTTTACTTTTAAATAAGTAAATGTTATACTTCAATCACTTAACCTCTCAAATTTATAATTTTTTTCAAACTATTCATTTGAATGCATCTATTAAAAAGATCTTCTATGAATGAGCACTACTACAAAGTTGCCAATATATAACAGTTATTATCAACCATAAATCGTGATTATGAAATGTAATATCTGATCCTATAGCAAAAAAATAAATCCTAATAAAAATTTGTCTATAATTAGCCAAAGAAACAATAAATTAGAAAATGATATACGAATTAATCAATTAGATTTAAATATGTAGAATCATTTTATTTTGATCAAGCACCGTAATCAACGCAACGAATCCTCAGTTAGCGGAATTACAGACATTAGCTTACATCTATAAAATGTTTAAAATAGGAGGAAAACTTCCCCTAACTTTATAGTGCTTTTGTTTGGTGCCCTAATTATGTAAGGCCACATTTTCTTTCCAACAATTATAAGGCATCTTGAGTTATAACGTTTTTAATCTTAAATAATGGTTTCTTCCGCCAATCAATATTATTTTAAAAAGGGTTAAGGAGCAAAATTGCCAACAAACTATTGGGTGAGCTACCAAAGACAACAAACTATTTTTTGACCTAAAATGCAAAAGAACTATTGAAATAGGTAAATGGGCACAAAATCGTTAGTTTCGTCTAACGTCCGTTTGACATTTTTATTTTGGGGAAATTGATTGATCTAAAAAAGCCACGTGCGCCGATCAAAGAAAACGTGGAAGCAAAAAACACGACATCTGGAGAACCGAGCAAGAAGCAATTAGGCAATTAGGGCTCAATATATTTGGGGAAAAAAGGCGATTCGAAGGAGAGAGTTGAAGGAGAGTCGAAGGCTCGCGAAACCCGTCCGACTTGGTTTGAGAGAAAGTGGTGAGATCGTCAGCCGCCGGTCGAATAAATTGAGAGATTGTTCGACGTGGAACCTCGTCGATGATGATCATCGTGTTTGAGGAAGGTCGACGACAATGGTGCACAAAATGATATAATCGACAATCGTCTAGGGTTTTTGATGTTCTGAACTCGGACAGTAAGTTTCCATTTCTCTCAAGAGATCGATAATCGACGGAAATTTCTCTTAGTTTTCCGGGAAATTTTAGGTCCGTGATATCATTCCGTTTAGGGTTTCGTTTATCCCCTTTTAATGATGAATTTCGTTTAGGGTTTCGTTTATTCAATGATTTTGTAGGGCACTATAGGAATAAAACACTACACACACCAAGCCTATGAGGGATGAACATGTTATAAAGATTGCCCTAAGAGAGGACTCAACCTCGCATTCAACAAGCATGTACAAGTTATAATGAGCAACACTTTTGAACATACAAAGTGAATCGAATTACATATCTTCGAATGAGTAAGTCACGCACTGAGCCCTCCGCATATTTCCAAAATATGGAAGAAATTAGACAAGAAATAAAAATATTTAGTAGACGTGTCGACCAATGACAATTTGTGTGTAGTTCTTTAGGCTTATGTTTTCTTCATAATGGCCCCCCCGGATGACACCCACAATTACAAAAGTCCACTGGCCATTTGATTTTGTCCTTAAGGATATGTTTTTTATCTCTTCAATGTACCCAATTGTTAAGGGTCTATTACATTTTCTAGCGTTTAACAGAGTTATGCTTCAATATTTCTATCATATTTTGATAAAGATTAGATTTTAACGTGAAAATCAATAAATAGAGAAGAGAGAGACAATACTTTCTAAAGCATGTAAGATAACTACACCAAATTACATCAGGTAATGTTATACTGTGTGACAGGAGTTACAACAGTAATAGCACAATAACACAAATCCTTTCTTGAAGGACGGTAGAGATAGTTTTGCTAATGCTTTATTTGTCCTATGCATTTCTGTAATTACATCAACATAGAAGATTAATTGAGCTAATCTTTAATTTGCTTATGCTTCAATGATGAATTTGTTTGATTTTTTGTTCTTGGTTTGGGTTGTAATTAAAATTCTTTCACGTAAGAAGAATCGTCTTACTAGAGTTTGAAATCAATACATATTGTTGCTGGTACTTTATATGCTGAAGGTGCAATAATCATAATCCCTTGGCTGCCACTTTGGCAAATCGATGTCGTGTTTGATTCATTTGTTGGAGAGTCAAAGGTATTGCATTTTTTTGAAAGTTATTCTACTTGGGTTGCTTAATCATAATCTTCAACAATAAATGTATCATTTTATCTTCATTTAACTTGATTCACCGTACGCCTAAATCATATGATGGACACTTTTAGTTGAATTTTATTTCGTCAATTGACCTATGTGAAGTAATAAGGAGGGTCAAATGGGCTTAAGCTTCCATCTCAATTCCAGATATTTTTTACATTACTTGCTGTTCTTATCGGTGTGTTGAGCAAGAAAATCAATGTTGGTTTTTCGGGGATGAAGTTTCTTCTCTCCAAATTGTTGTGCCTACTTGAGTCAAATTTCTTATCAAGAGGAAGGAAATTTGTTGCCAATGTCTTAATAGTTTTTGAATTCTGCACACGTCACCTCGTTATTCTTGAATTCCGAATTGTTGCTTCGGATTTCCGATCATCCCCATAGAGGTTTGCAAATCCTCCCTCCTCTCTTTTTCCTTACATTTGTTCTTACCTCCTCTCGTTATTTTTTCCAACATATGTTCTTAATTGTAACAAATTTTCTTCTATGAGATTCGATTTTTCCCTTCTTCTTCGTGTTTTCTTCTCTCTGCATGATTTGAGGTAGATGGGGAAAGATGATGAGGTAGATGATTATATAGAATTTGAAAATATTCCTGGAGCTGATGATTATATAGAATTTTTAGGTGAGGTAGATGAGGAATTTGGAAATATTCCAGTAACTGATGATTATGTACAAGAGTTAGGTGAGCTAGATGACATAAGTCAAGTAGATGACATAAGTCAACTTGGTAGGGATGATGAAGATGACTTTGATAGTCATGACGATACCTTTATGGAACATTCAGAGTCAGGGTCAGAATGTTGTGATAGTGAAGAGAGTTTAGTTGATGATTATGAAATACATCAAGACCCCGAGGATAGATCTACGATGAGGATGAGGAAATTTTAATGATACTCTACAAGAGTGGGATAGTCGAAGGGAGTTGGATGGCTTCGTAAAAAGGGCCTCCTTCACATTGGGTATGACATTCTTAGATAGAGGTGAGTTGAGGAGGGCCATTGATAACTACGCTATTGAAAAGGGGGTGAATGTAAAAATAGTTAAAAGTGAGAAAAAGATGGTCATTGCCACTTGTGAAGAGGGCTGCCCATTTAGGTTGTATGCAGGTTTAGATAGCGTAGGTCTTGGGTACATGGTGAAATCGTGAATCATGAGCACATGTGTGCTAGGGTTTATAAGAATCAACGGGCAAGTGCGAGGTGGGTAGCTGAATACTTCAAGGATAAAGTCCAAGATAATCCTCAATATAGTGTAACTGAGATGAAGAAGGAGATTGAGCGTGATTTGAAACTATTTGTCAGCAGATATAAGTGTAAGAGGGCTAAAAGGATGATAATGGAGGTCATGGATGGTAGTTTTGCAGATCAGTATGCCAAGTTAGAAGCTTATTGCAATGAGTGAAAGTGTCAACCGGATCCGATGTGAGTGTGGAGTTAAGTGACTAAGCTTTAGATCAAGGAAGGAGGGTATTTAGAAGAATGTACGCCCTGTTTTAATGCATCTAAGGTATGTATGTTCCCTATATTCTCTTACAATACCTTTTACATGTTGCTGTCTGTTAGTGCTTTTTCTGTCAATGTAAGTGAATTTGCTGTCTCTTTGGGGAATTAATTGTTGTCTGTTAGGGGAATTAATTTTTTTTTCGTTAGGGGAATTAATTGCTGTCTGTTAGGGGAACAACTTGCTGTCTGTTGTTGCATTTGCTGTCTGTTAGCACATTGGGAATAAATTGTGTCTAATGTGCTGTTTTATGCCATTAAAATATTAGGTCGGGTGGAGAGTAGGTTGTAGGCCATTTATTGGCCTAGATGGTACTTTTTAAAAGGGAAGGCTAGGGGCATTTTGTTGATCTTTGTGGGTTTAGATGCAAATGATAGTATGTTCCCACTTGCTTTCGGGTTGACTGAGAAGGAGACAACTGTTAATTGGAGTTAGTTCATACAATGGCTGAGATTGTCGCTTGATCTTGATGACGGTGCAAAAGTTACAATAATGTCTGACATGCAGAAGGTACAGTTTTTTGAGTATATGTTTGCTGTTTTAATTGCTGCCATACATTGTATAACTGACCTGTTCTTACTTGTAGGGGTTGCTACAAGCTGTCAGTGACATTCTCCCGTTTGCTGAACATAGGCTTTGTGCAAGACATGTTTATGCAAACTGGAGCAAACGGTGGAGGGGAAGTGAGCTGAAGAAAATTTTTTTCAGTTGCGCATGGAGCACCTACAAAGAACAATTCAGTGACAACCTCAAAGCATTGCAGAAAGTGAACAAGGCAAAGAATGAAGGAGCAAAGTGAGTTACCCCGTTAAGGGATGGGTAAGAGCCTTTTTTAGTACTAGATGCTTGTCTATGGTGGTAGACAATAATGTTAGTGAGAGTTTTAATGCATGGATAAATGAGTGTAGGTATTATCCTGTAATTAAAATGTTTGATGGCATTAGGATTAAGTTGATGGAAAAATGGGCTGCTAGTGAGCAAATAGTATCTAATTGGAAAGCCAACTATAGCCCAAAATGTATTGCTCTGTTTGACACAAATAGGCAGTTGGCTATAAATTGTAGGATATCGTTTAATGGTGATGATGGGTATGAGGTGAGTGAGGGAAAGGATAGGCATACGGTTGACCTTAGTAGGAAAGTATGTACTTGTCAAGCATGGGATTTAACTGGAATCCCATGCCAACATGCGATTTGTGCAATGTATCAAGCCAAGGTAGATCCCACCACTCAAATTTCACGGTATTACCATAGGGATACATATCTAGCGAGCTATCGAACAAAATTCCAACCTGTTAGAGGACAAGTATTTTGGGAAACACACAAGTTTGGCCCCATGCTACCCCCACCTATATGCAAATTACCGGGCAGACCTCCAAAGAAAAGAAAGAGGACTGAAGAACCACAAAGAAGGTTGAATAGATGCACGAGCACGTCGCGACCATAAGTAGCCAAGTTGATGACAACAATGCTTCATCTTCGCACCTCATGCCGAACGAATTAGCAAAAAAGGAATTGTTATGAAGTGCAAAGATTCAGAATCATGGACATAATAGAAGTACATGCAAAGAGGTAATTTTCTTTTCAGGTTGTGCACTTTATACTGAATTTGGTTTGTTGGTTTCTGTTTACTGTGACATGGTACTGCTACTGCTACTAATTTTTAATTGCTGCAATTGATTGTTGAGTCCTTCACTGGACCTGAAATATTCCAGTAACATATAATTATGTGCATGTTTTTTTTTAAATGATACACATGGATTTGTTGGTTTATTGTGAGTCAAGCATTTATCGGTATCGATTTTTAATTGCTGCAAGTTGATTGTTGAGTTGCTATCTGCTACTGCTTTTATTTCAGGCACCCTCCTCGAGCAATCATCGTCCAACAAGGAAGAAACTTCAACTGCAATCCAGGCAACAAGAAACTTCACCTGCAATCCTCTCGCGTACTACCGCAAGTACCAAAGCAAAATTCAACGCCTTGTGAACCTAGAAACCAAACTCAACGGAAGGAAACAACGTTACAAACCAGTAAGGTCATCTGGGTTTGGGATAATGGTTGATGAGGATAGTGGTAGAACCATTTATAATGTAAGTTAATTTCATATGAGGTTAACTGTTACCTGAGATTCAATTCGATTGAATCTCAGCCTTGACTAATAGTACAGGAAAGGAACCAGGATCTAGGAAGACGTCGTGGACGAAGCCGTTAAAAGGCAACAGAAGACTGAGCCGTGAAGATGCACCGGTCGAGATGAGAGACTAGTTCTGACATGAATCTAATAAAGTTATTTCAAACCGTTTGGTGCCTAGAAAGGGTTCGTCTATGTGGTTCAGTCGATGAGTCGCTGTGAATTCGGGGAGACTTGGCGTCCTGAATTATATTTAGGACGCCTAAAATTAAATATTTTGACACATTTTGTGAAATTTTTTGGCGCTGGTGAAAATTTTGCTGTCCTGAAAGATGTTCAGGAAGTCTAAAATTAAATATTTGGCGTCCTGAAAGAAGTTTAGGACGCCTAAAATTAAATATTTGGCGCGTTTTGTGAATTTTTTGGCGCCAGGAGAGTTTTTTGGTGCTAGTGAAAATTTTTGGCGTCCTATAAGATGTTCAGGACACCTAAAATTAAATATGTGGAAATTAAATTTTTGGCATATTGGCGACCTAAATTGTTTTCCGGGGGCCAAAATCGTAAAAGTGGCGTCCTGAAGTTACTTTCAGGACGCCAATATTTTTTAATATACTCAAACCGTGACTTTATCTCTCGTAATATTGTCATTCTCCTTTTTTTTAGCTCAAACATCGCTCAGCCTTCACTACTCTCTTTTTTTTCTTATAGGTTTGTCTAAGCCTTCACTTTGTTAGATTCATTCATCTCCCTCAACTCACCTTAGCTTTGCGCCCTAGCACTAGCACCAACCAGCAGCGACGGTAGTGCCGTGCTCTAGCACTAACCAGCAGCGACGGTGGCGCCGAACCCTAACCCCACGGCGTTGAGGCAACAATGAGCACTAATCCGACGGCAGCGGCGACAAACGCAGATCTGGAGGCAATGAACGCAGATATGTTCTTATTTGATTTTGAGCAAGATCGGGAGCCAAATCTCATGAGGAAGTTTCATCAGTTTCTTCCATGGTTCTACATCTTTCATCTTCTTCTTTCTTTTTCCACAGTTTGCTCCTTTTTTTTGTGTTTTTAATTGAGTTTTGTTTGATTATTTTGATTTTCTTCAAAATATATCGTTTGATTGTTAATTTGGTTAATTTGGTAAGGAAGAGAAGACTGATGGATCCAGAGTGAAGTTGAAAAAGCGACAAATTTTGCGGAGGGTGAGAGATAATTCTGGTTTTAATTTTCTTTTTTTTTTAATGCGAGATCCAATTTATCTGATTAAGGGCTTAATTCCAGGTGCCCGGAGAATCATTGAAACTAGAACAACTTAAAAGTTCTCATTGACGAACATTCATCTTTCGTTTTCTTTGATTTCTCTTCCAAGAGAAAGGCGTTGCTTATTTGAAGCAAAAGGTATATTTGTTTAACCGCATATACTATTGAACTATATATTGCCTTCCATTAGCTAGGGAATGTGATTACTCACCATCCTGTTTTAATTTAAATGATTTTAGATTGATGCATCTATTGTAAACTTCTGTTTCTCTCGCATAATTAAATTTGTGAATTGGTGAATTTGGGATTGTATCCTTGATAACGTGTATTATCTTATGAATTTTGTAGTTTTTTTTTTTTTTTACATTTTTTTACAAAGCATTATATTTTAGTCATTTCGATAATGTTTCTTGTAGTGTTGTGTGACAGTCAAGCAAGTTTTCTTGCTAGTTTATGAATTTATGCCTTGAGGAAGCCTGGAGAACCACCTTTTTAGGAGTAAGTTTTTGTTCTTTTCCTTCGTACATGCGGTGAGTTGTCACTCGACGATGACGCCGATGATGCCATTCAAGACCGCTTTCCCGTCGACGGTTATGGGTTGCAGTGACGATGCTTTCCCCTTCGAATCTCCTTTTTTCCCCAAATATTTTGAGCCCTAATTGCTTCTTGCTCGGTTGCTCCCTTCAATCTCCAGATGTCGTGTTTTTTCTTCCACGTTTTGCTGAGTCAAGGCGCACGTGGCTTTTTGAGATCAATCAATTTCTCCAAAATATAAATGCCAAACGGACGTTGCAGGGCAAGTCACGATTTTGTGCCCATTTACCTATTTCAATAGTTCTTTTGCATTTTAGGTCCAAAAAATAGTTTGTTGTGCTGGTAGCTCCTGACCCAATAGTTTGTTGGCAATTTTGCTCCTTAACCCTTTTAAAAACTAAATAAAGTAGGGCGGGTTAGAATATCCATTGAATATTAATGAAACATTCAATAAAGTAGGACGGGTGTAAAGATAAGATTCCAATCGCTCCACATGATGTCGATCTAAGTTTTACTACGGCAGTTCAAGCGATGAGGAGAAAAGTGATAAGGAGAGGATCCAAATCCCTCCACCTCTAGGTAGGTTCGATCCCTTCTTGATATCTCACTTTGAAAGTCACGAAAATTAAATCTCTTAAATTTTTTTCTTTTTTTAAGCAAAAATCCTTTATAAAGTTTATTAATATTGATACCAACAATGGTAATATGCATGGTTCTTTTTTGCAGAAGTATTTAAGAAATTCCTGGATCACGAGGATCATGTTGATCACTACTACAAAATACCTAAAAGACGACCTAAAAAAGACCCAATTAACGTCCTTATTCTAAGGGACGTCGGGGAGAGCGAAGTTGTTTGGTGTATATGAGGCGACCTGAAAATAGTTCAGTCGCCCATATGAGGCGACTCCGAAAATGGTTCAGTCGCCTAAAATGGCATATGAGGCGACTGAAAATAGCTCGTCGCCTCATATGGGGCGACTGAACCCTATTCGTGTCGCCTCATATGGGCTATGAGGCGACCGAACTCTTTTCAGTCGCCTCATATGGGGTGACCTGAACCCATTTAAGGTCGCCCCATATGAGGCGACCTGAAATGGGTTCAGGTCGCCCCATATGAGGCGACCTGAGCTATTTTCGTGTCGCCTCATATGCCATTTTAGGCAACCTGATTATCTATTCCGGTCGTCTCGATGATCCAAGGACGCCTTGAATTGATTTTCGTGTCGCCTTAAAGTATTTTTTTTTTTTTTTAAAAAATTTGCTTGCCGTGTTTTGTTTGGCCAATTTGCTGCAAATACTTCACAAAATAATTAAGCGCATTAGATATATTTGACTATGAATTTGTATGTGCGAAAAGAAGGTGAAATAACAATGTTCAATAAGTAAATTGTAAAGAGTGACTTCAACAAAACTTTTGGCTACACATACAAGATCATACAAGAGAATGATATAGATGTTCTGATCAGTTCAACAAAATCAATCAAATTCACAACTTAGCTTCCAACATAACCATGAGGATGCAAGAATATCAACACAACTTAGCTTCAACTGCAGAGCCTAAGAAGACAAGTTCAGAAAAGTCACCTGATAATGAATGTAGCAGTCAGAAACTTTCAGCAAATTCAACAACAGAAAAGAAAGAAGGTATGACCTAGATTTAGGAAAATGCATATCTAGTTGGGACAAAATAATATAACCCTCATTTTCCAATTCATCCAACTTTTCAATGTCAATGACTTTGTTACATATAGCATTAAAGAAAATACACAATTTTGTTATAGTGGTCCGCACTTCATCTTTCATAATGCCCCTAATAGCTACCGGTAATAGTTGTTGCATCAACACATGATAATCATGAGACTTCATTCCCACTAACTTCAAATCGTCCATTGAAACACACCTTCTCAAATTTGAAGAATATCCTTGTGGAACCTTAATGTCATATAGACACCCACACAAACTTTTTTCTCCGCTTTTGATAGTGTATGAGCCGTCGGCTCCATGTATGCCCTCTTACCATCTTCCGTTACTCGTGGATGTAACCGTTCTCTTATTCCCATATCAACCAGGTCTAGTCTCGCACTAATTCCATCCTTAGTCTTCCCCGGTATGTGCAAAAGAGTACGACAAGGCTATCGCAAACATTTTTTTCCACATGCATCACATCAAGATCGTGTCTCACATCAAGACTACGCCAATATGGAAGATCAAAGAAAATTGATCTCTTCTTCCATATATTCTTCTCACCCGCAATCCTTTTTCGCTTACCCAATGTGACATTGATATGCATCACCCGACTATAGACTTTCTCTCCGGTTAATGCCTTTAGAGCCGTTCTATGCTCCGGTAAGCCGTTAAAACGCTTTCTTAACTTACGATATGGGTGGAACCAATCAAGAAACCTCCTGTGACCGAGGTAGACCGGTTTTTTCCATGTTTTAATTGCTGGAAGTTTGTGTCAGCTTCACATATTGGACATGCTTTATGCCCCTTCACACCGTACCCGATAAATTTCCGTATGCGGAAAGTCGTTGATCGTGGTAAAAATCATTGCACGCAACTTGAAGGACTCCTTCTTATATGCATCAAACACATCTATGCCTTCCTCCCATAACTTCTTCAAATCCTCAACCAAAGGCACCAAGTACACATCGATATTGTTACCAGGCTGTTTTGGTCCATAAATCATCATAGAAAGCATCACATACTTGCGTTTCATACATAGCCAGGGAGGTAAGTTGTATATTACAAGGAGAACCGGCCATGCACTATGGGTACTGCTAAGAGTTCGATACGGATTGAAGCCATCTCGTACAAAGCCCCAGAAGGTTTCTTGGCTCAATGCCAAATTGCGGGAACATTTCGTCTATTTTCTTCCATTGGAGAGAGTCGGCTGGTGCCGTAGATATTTTCCATCGGATATTCTCTCATCGAATGCCATCTCAACTTCTTTGTTTGTTGCTTCACTAGTAAATGACGCTTAAACCGAGGAATTATGGGAAGATACCACAAGGCCTTCAAAGGTTGCCTTTTTTGTGTGATCTCGTAACCACCACCTTTCTTCACTTTGTATCGTGAAGTTTTACACTTCGGACAATTACTAAGGCCTTCATACTCATTTCTCGTACAATATGCAGTCATTAGGGCAACGTGTATCTTTTTATACTCCATACCCATCGTAGCTAAGATTTTCTTGGCCTCATACATACGATTTGGAAGTACATTATTATCTCGGCAACATATCACACAACAATTCAAGCAACGACGTGAAACTGCTATCGTCCACCCACATGTTGCCTTTAAGTTGACCAAATGTAAGGTCCCAATCAACCGTGTATACTTAGTACACCCAGGGAACAAAGGTGTCTCTCGCATCACTCCGCACGCTATCATATTCATGCGGTTGTGCAAAGGATTCGACCTCAACATCATGAATCATTCTCTCCATTCCATCATCATCTACCTCAACTTCATTTTCGTAGGATGCACCGGGAGTTACCTCCTCACCATGCCATATCCACGTTGTGTATCGAAGGTTTATTCCATCACAAATTAGGTGGTCCCTTATATCAGCAATATCCCTTCGAACCCCATTTAAACAATTAACACATGGACAATAGTACATCCCATTTTTTGTAGCCACATTCCTTCTAGCAAATTCAATAAACTCTTCCACCCCATTCTCATATTCTTCACTAGTTCTCAAAGCATTCATCCAACTATGACCCATTTTCTTATCACCTAAGACATTTCCAACAACAAAGTCAAGTTCATAACAATTTCAATAACGACATGCTTTCTTTTAAGAAAATTTCGGCAAAGATTTCCCCTTAAAAGTAAGACATCCCAAATTTTCAATAACAACTAATTTCAGCTTAATTCAACAAAACTTACTAACTAAAACAATTCAGAACAATATCAACTATTAAATCCAACAATTTCATCAACTAACAACATTGGAATTATTCCTACCGACATATACTTCAATGGTAATGGAAATGGTAAACCATGAAGTCATCACTTTTTTAATCAAGTTCACGTAGTTCATATGGCTAATAATAAAGGGAAGACAAAAAAATCACGGACTAGATTAAAAACACTTAAACCAATAATGGTAATCCATGAAGCCATAAGACAAAAGTGTTGTTCTCTCTCAAGAAGAAGGTATCATATAAGGACAATATATGTGTGTGTGCATAAAATGAAAGCAACTCGACCTAATTTGGGAGCGCAACCGTTTGCTTCAAACCTTTGACCAAGATTTCTCGAGGTAGTCAAAAAAGACGAAGATGACTATCCTTTAATCTCTTCTCGTCTATATCCGCATTGTAACAATACAAAATTATAACATACAAAATCACATAATTAATCTCAAAATCAACAATATTCCACAAACATAAGGAATTAGTTTGGTTCAATTGCACACCCTTTGGTAATGCAATTGGGATTCTCGGGAGATAGTGAAATGGGATAATAAAAATGAGAAAACATACAGTTTACTACCGGGTCGTGAATAGTTTACTACTAGTCGATGAAGTTGATAAAAACAATGAAGTCATCAATGCAATAATGCATGATGTGGACACGTATACGGTCGTTGTACTTTCCCTTCTAATAGCAATCTTAAATTATGTTTTTGAGTCAATTTGATAAGTGATTTCTTATCTTATTTATTGGGTTATGCTTTTCCTCGGGTTGTTCATTTGTTTGATGATTAGACAAAATCCAAATTTTAACTCGCTTTCTTATCAAGGGCAAGATTGAAAGGCTTCTAAACCACTTGAATTACTTCCACGTGTGGAATTCGGGGAGGTTCTTGAGCTTAGAAATTTTTGCACTATCCATGGTCATACTGTATGATCCCAAAAATCCCTATTGTCCACCATCAAGATAAAAAAAATTAAGATAACTAATCTTAATATCTCAAGGGAACAGCAAAGATAATAGGAAAATTCACATCAATGCACAAAGATATAAAGGCATAATTTGCATATTCAAGAACAAATTCCTGGTCAAATTTAAGCCACCAACCATGAACC
The DNA here is from genome assembly GCA_019022655.1 of Acacia acuminata. Classification (NCBI taxonomy): domain Eukaryota; kingdom Viridiplantae; phylum Streptophyta; class Magnoliopsida; order Fabales; family Fabaceae; genus Acacia; species Acacia acuminata. The sequence goes on from JAFJYI010000235.1 coordinate 745,700, forward strand.
AGACCTAAGGATTAAGAACTCAACACAACAACAAGCACAAATACATGATTTTGTCAAGGAAATAACCGACATAGATAACACCATCGCAAATAATTATCGACTAGCTAATCATTTGATTCGAAATAGCAAATGTTGCTAATGACAACTCAAAGTGAGAAAATCGACATGCAAGGGTAATGCAAAAACAAATGTATGCCCAAAAGCCAATAATATTCCAATACTAAAACTCTTCTAGAACAATAAAGTTCAACAACCAATGGAGAATTTATATATTTGAAGTCAAACCAGAATCCAGGAACGTTGAGGGCCGCAAAGCATGAAATGCGTTGGCAAAAGCAATCAAAATCTGCAAGCACGAGAAAACATTAGTTAAACATGCATGATTGTCTTGAAAATTATGCTAGAATAAATGACAATTTGCCCAACTAATCAAAACAACTAGAGAAGGGTACCACTAAAGTCACCAAAGATTGTCCGGAAAAAGCTCTCTATAAAATCCTTTGCTTAAAAAAGTCGATCGAGTGTTTCATATAAACTCACAATGCAGCTAACATACATACTCTATTCAGAAAGATTACTAATTTATCTTATGCATTCATCCCCACCATGAGCCATCACAATTTTAATGATCAATCTATTTATCAAGCATTTCTTCACAATATTTAGAGACAAGAAAAATAGAGGTGTTTCATAATTCATAGGAGACAATTTACTATCACCATATAACTCAGTTTAAGACATCTATAGGCTCAACACAATTTACTTTTAAACTTCATTTGTCATTTTCACTTGAAACACTTCGTGAAATCATTTGAACAAAGCATATAGAGAACAAAACATTTTGGATTAATGAATTCACTTCTTTTAAACAATTATCTAAAATATAAAAGGTTCAGATTCGTGTGATAAATCATATATATGACGATCCTATTCTATACAAAGATTTTGGAAATAGTAAAATAGAAATTCAAACGGGAAAAAATGATGAATACCTGAAGGTTTGCACCATCCGTAATGTGCTCAAGTGAACCCAAGTCATGAACCCAATTGATGAACAATCCGAAAAATGGCCAAGGATTGAAAGATGCTTTCTTCGAATGAATCTAATATGGTCACTACAGAATCTGAAATGGACGAGCACGAAGAACGAGCAGTGAAATCGGAGTGAACGATGTGAGAGAACGAGTTTTGGTCCGGGGTCAAAGAGGGAGCACGACGGCGACAGGTGAATCAGCGATGCCGCGATGGCGACGCCGTGAGTGGAGGAAGTAGCGGATGATTTGGGTTTTAGGGTTTGGGAAGAAGGAAGCCGCGGCAGAGTGAATGACCAACTGAATAGAAGGCTCGGCAAGGTGGAGATGGAGGCGTGATAGAGAGGGGAACTGAGGATTTCTATCGGGTGAGAGGAGTGTGTTATTGGAACTGAGGAGGGAGTGGTGCGTGTCGATTAGCTTTATTGAGAATAGAAGCGACCCGATTTGAGTTCGTGTCGCCTATTTTAGAAAAGTGGCGACTGAATCCATTTCAGTCGCCACTATTTTAAAATAGGCGACCCGAATATATTTCAGTCGCCTCTTTTAAAATAGTGGCGACTGAATCCATTTCCGTCGCTCTTTTAAATATTGGCGACCGAAATGGTTCGTGTCGCCACTATTTTAAAAGAGGCGACCTAAAATATATTCAGTCGCCAATTTTAAACCAAAAAAAACATTAACAAAAAAACCACGATATATTCCCAAAATAGGAGACCCGAATCCATTTCAAAGTCGCCACTTTTTAAAAATAGGCGACTGAAATATATTCAGTCGCCAATTTTAAACCAAAAAAAAAACATTAACAAAAAAAACCACGGCATATGTTCCCAAAATAGGCGACCTGAAATCTATTCAGGTCGCCAATTTTAAACCAAAAAATAACAAAAACAACAACGGCGCCAAACAATATATTCCCATATCTCCCATGGCGCGAAATATATTAAAATAGGCTACCTGAAATCTATTCAGGTCGCCAATTTTAAACAAAAAAAATTAAATCCCATGGCACCAAAAAAAAATTCTCATATTTCCCTTGGCGCGAAAATATACCCAGATGTTAGGCGTCCTGAACAAAAATTCAGGACGTTCAATGCTCAACTTCCTTGAATATAATTACAAGAATGCCACCGACTTCAATTTTTACTACCTATTTTTTAATAAGGACGTTTTTTAAGGAAGTAATATACAATTTTTGTAGTAGTGGATGCTCGCCTTTGCGTTGATATTAAGGGTTTGTTATCTTTATATGAATCCTCATTTCTATCAATGGAAGGTGAAACAATATTAGATGAACCAAGAGAATTTAGTTCGATATGTCTCAAAATATGTGGACAAAAACATTAACAATGAAGACGATGAGACATGTCTTTTAGTTAAACATGCACCAGAGCTTCCCCTACATTGGAGGGTATCAATATTAGAAGTTCGATGGTTCATTGATTTTTATGAAAAGAGAGAGAATATGATCCCCACTTTGCTGAAGCTTGCTAAGTTGGATTACAATATGGTACAAGTTAGTCACTTAGATGATTTGAAATATGGATCAAGGTGAGAATAATCATGTTTTCCTATGCTTGCTAACCTTTAGGCTTTGTTTGGGAGTTTGGAAGGGAGGGGAAGGAAGGGGATGCAAGGAGAAGGGAGGGGAGGGGGAGGGAGGAAGGGACTGTTTGGGAGTTGCATTTTGGAAAGAAATGAAAGAGAAAGGAGGGTTTTGATAGTTCCTTCTCTTATTTCGAAGTTTTAAAAATAAGAGAGGATGAAATTAAGGATTTTTACAAATCCCTTAAAACCCTCTTTCTTCTAAAAAATAAAGTTCCCCCAATATAGGGGGTTTTAAGAGGAAAAATAGATTAATTACTTTTTTACTCTTGTTTACCACCGCCACCACCGCCGACATTGCCACCACCACCACCACCGCCGCCACCGCCACCGTCGCCACCGCCATTGCCGCTGCCACTGCCACCACCACCATTGCCGCGCTCCACCACCACCGCCACCGACACCGCCTCCACCACCACCATCGCTGATAATTATATATTTTATAATTAAATAGGTGTATATTTTATGGTATAATGTATGCCTATTTAATTATTTTTTTATATAGTTATCTATCTTCTAATTAAATATAGGATAAAAGAATCTTATGACAGAAAATCTATTTATATCCTATTTTATTGTATAGGAGATATTATATCCATAAGCTAATTAAAAGGATAAGGGTATGCAAAACCCACGTACTAAATAGATAGAAAACAATCTGAGGACATTCAATGAAATTCAATTTTTTTTTGGCTATAAAAAAAGTTTTGGAGGGGTTCGACATCAGTCCCCCACCAAGGCCAGGGCACGGCCCCGGGCTCTATGAGCACTTACTGGGGACTTACGAGATCGCCTACCAAAGGAGTCCCAGCGACGGCAAAGGGGATCGAACCCACGACCATTTAGGCCTAGTCCTGGATCCCTTACCATCTATGCCAACTCTCATTGGCATGAAATTCAATTTGATAGATCATATATTTGAATCAATTAGAATGGATTGATGTGTGGGCCCATGTAGATAAAAAGAGAGAAATCAATTGAGGAACGTATCTATCATATCTTAGGAGTTGGGATAGTGGCGTGGGACCCGTAGCAAGAGAAGACAAAACCCAAGTTTATATATCAAAAGAAAAAAAAAAGATGCAGAGAAGAAAAGGGGACGACACAATGGAGAAGCAAAAACGGAAATTGGAACAAAGAGACGCATGGACGACGCAACTGTAATTGAAGGACTGGGGACACGCATAGGAACGATCGAGAATTCAAGAAGTAGAGGCATAAAGGCAACACGCACTACACAGGCCTTGACAGCAGCGAGGAGCAATTTTTGAGTCTTGATTTCTCGTTTCTTTTCCTGTCTTGTCTTGCTTGAATCTGAATTGTTATCTTATTTCATGGAATTTAGTATAGTCATATGTGGCTAATTTTGTTTTCAACCTAGAAAACTTATGAACTTGTTTGGGTCCTAGAGAGTATTCACACTATTAGTTTTGATTAATTTTATTCAGTTTATTTAATCTTGCTTTTATTGCTATTGCTTGGTAATTGGCCACTATTAAGCATGTGTTGGGGATTTAGGGTTGACCTTGGAAGAGGGAATCTTAAATTGACCTTGGGATTAAATAATGTAGAATTAGGTTTTAATCTAATTTGCGTCTAGGATAGGCATATACCTAGATGCTCAACATAATCAGATTAGAGTGAGTTTGATCTAAAACACATCTTAGTTAGTTGTGTGAGGCATTACATAATTAATTAAGATAGGTTTATAAATGGACCAGAAGGCATTTATAGACATTAATACTCTAGATTAGCTGAGTAAATTAAGTCAAAATTAATTTAGTGGGGATTAATTCTAAGAAACCAATAAGGGATTAGCAACTTTAGGTTGTACTTCTCGATATTGGAATTCGCTCTTTTGCTACTATTAGTTTCTTATTAATTTTCTTTATTATTGAAAACAATTCTAACTCGCTCAATGATGAGCTGCTTTTTGTCGCTAAAGCAATCAATTAAACTAGGTCCTAATTAATTATGCAATATAGGGTCAACCTAGGTCATTCTCCCAAGGAGCAAGCTGTGGGTTTTTCTTTAAGTTGAATTTAGGTGATGAAAAATGCAAAGAAATGAAATTAAACTAACTAAATGCAGGATGAAAATTGAGTCTAAAACCTAAATGAGAATGAAACTAATCTATATGAATTTAAATGCAATTTTTGGGGGTTTTTGTTGTGAGAAAAATAATCAAAATCCTAAGAAGAATATTAAATAAAAGCAAATCAACCAAGTTATGATGATGAAAGGGACAACTTAGGAATCGCATGGAGTTGACTTTCTTAGCCTAAATCAATTAATTAGACCAAAAGGAGATTAATGAATTTAATTACCCAATTGAACATAGGAAACCCTCTAGCTCAATAACACATATTCCATTAGAAAACTCATAATGAAATAAGCGGTGGCTAATCAAACCCATTAAAAACCAATCACAAAATAACCTTGGAAATCTTGTTTACAATTATCTAATTAAACAACTAGATAACTTATCAACCCAATTAAACAATTAAGGTGATAAACCAAATTAACAATTAAATCAATAACGAAAACTCAATTACTAATTTAATCGACAATCCAAAGGTTGCAACCAAGAATCCAACAATAAGCATAAAAACTTCAAATCAGTCTAATCCAAAAGAAATAAGTTTACAATCTAAAACTAGACTATTCTCAATTAATACAACTCGAAATTCTTTAAAACTAAATAATCTCAAGTTTGAATTAAAAAGATAAAAAGAAAGACACTCCCTTGTGGTCTTCAAGTGTAAAACCCTAGGCTCTAGCTTTCTCCATGCTCCTCCTAAATTGTCTCCCCAAAGAGCTTAAGCTTTCATCACAACCCTTCCTCCCAATTCCGAGCAACACGTCACAACCATTTGAATTGATGAATTGAATATTCAATTGATGCAATAGGAAACAACGTGGGTCCCGCGGCTTTGATTGGATGAATGAAGAATTAATGAATGTATGCCTTGCGTAGCCGTGCGTGAGTGACTCCAAGACACAATCGAACGAAGATGATTATTGAATGAATCAAGAGTAGTGTGGTCAAGGCGTCTTCCTTCACTTGTGTTTCGCGTGCGTCTCTCGGCTCTCAAAGAGAGAGTCCAGGTTAGCTTAATTAATAATGGAAAGAGAGGGTTTTGGGTACCAACTTGGGCCCAATAAAATTCAAATAGCCCAAGAAAATTTCACCATTGGATTTCCTTTTAGCTATCCTAAAAAATTCTGCACCATAGGATCTTCTAATATGATAAAATCAAGATATTATATATTAAGAGATATTATTAAATAACCAGATATCAATAAGAATAAACAATTTAAGCCCAATATCTCACAATTAATTCAGATTTATATTATCTCATAAAATTGGCTAACAATTCAAATATTATCTAATATATCCAAATTAGCCTAAAATAATCTCCAAAATAAATGATTAATGTGGGATAAAATATAGTAAAATTGTGCTTTATCACTCAACTTAAACGGAATAAGGAAATTTAATATCTAATTACTAGTTTGATTGAGTCCTCGTGGGAACGATACTTTTCTTACTTATCACTTTATTACTTGATATAGCCCATATACTTGCGGAGTCTATAGGTTATAAATTTTTCCGTACCAAGTTTTTGGCGCCATTCGGGGACTCAAGGCAATTGGTGACTAGTATCGAAATCCTTTAGTAGTTTTAGTTTGAGTATTTTTTTTAAAAAATATATATATATTTTTTTCTTTCTTTATTTTTCTTTTCTTTTCAATTTTTGGTGTTAGTTGGTACTTTGAGATTTATTTGGTTTTGCAGTACCTCGGTACATGTCTCGTAGAACCAAATATACTAAAACGCCATAGAAAACAAGGAATACAACAACTCAGATCCAAAAGGAGGAATTGATACAGATTGACACCGAAGAAATGGCTACGTATGAAAATGATCGTTTGTGTATCAATGATTTTCTCGGGAAGACAATCTCAAGGGTATCATTCAGAAATCAGAGTACCTGAGATTCAAGCCAACAATTTCGAAATCAACTAGACTATGCTTAAGATGCTTGAACTACAGGGTCAGTATGTAGGAAACAATTCAGAAGATCCAAATCGGCATCTGATACAATTTCTTGATGTTTGCAACTCATTCAAGATGAATGGAGTTCCTAATGGCGTGATTCACCTTCGGGTTTTTCCTTACTCTATACAAGGGAAAGCTAAAGAATGGCTCAACAACTTAAAAGAGGGCAGCATAACCTCTTGGGAGACATTGGAAGAAAAGTTCAGATCAAGATTTTTTCCACATAATAAGATTGTGGACGCACGAGCCGCTCTTACAAATTTCTGTCAATAATGTGGTGAACATCTGTATGAGGCCTGAAAGAGGTTCAAGTTGCTTGTCAGGCAGAGCCCTAGTCACAATCTAGAGAAATGGATCTTGCTTCAAATATTCAGTACTCGATTGACTCCTGAATCTAAATCAGAATTAAATGCTGTCATTAATGGGGGAATTAAAAAGCAACCGGCGAATCATGTCTCGAAATTGTTTAGATGACTTATCAGCTGACTTTATACAAAACAACAATGAAAGAAGGCTAGTGGAGTCAGTTGATAAAATTATTGAAGCCCCTTCTTCACAACTGATGGCAATGTTAAATACAATCAACAAGAAGGTTTATCACTTAGAAGCTCAAGTAAACCGATCTAATGGTAGACACATGACAGTAAATGCTATTCGTGCTCCTTGTGATTACTGTGGAGATGACCATGATAATGGGGAATGTCTCATAACTCAACAGATAGAACCGGTGAACTATGCAGGAAACTACCGTGGCAACAACCAGAACAATCCCTACTCAAACACCTACAATTCTGGGTGGCGCAAAAATCCCAACCTCTCTTGGAAATATGCTGCAACTCTTTATGAAGCATCAACCTATAATACAAGACAAGTGCCACCTCCTAGATTCCATCAATTGGAAAAAGAAGTCATTCCTACCCAAGAACCTAAATCTGATCTAGAAGTAATGATATCTCAGTTCGTAGGTTTTCAATTAAAGAGTACTCAGGATCAAGCTACTACTAATGCAGAAGTAAACTCATCTATCAAGACTCTTCAGGTACAAATGGGACAAATTGCCAATGCTATGAATGTTTTACAACAGAGAGAATTGCCAAGTGATACTCTAATCCTTGTAAAGATGGGAAAGAGGAATGCAAAGCTCTTACACTGAGACGTAAAAAGGAATTAGCGAGACTCCAGAACCAACGAAGGAACCCTCAATGTTGAATGATCGAACAACTCCTACGGTCACTATAGATGATGATGCAGAGGTTGCACAAAAGATGAATAAAAAAATCAATGAAGAGAAAGTTGAGATTGAATCTAAACAGGTGAAATGAAAAAGAAGACAACTGAAGAGAATACTAAATGGGTACCACCCCTACCATTTCCTCAAAGATTTCAGAAGAAAACTTTAGACGAGCAATATAAGTTTTTGGGGATTTTCAAGCAGCTACACATTAACATTCCTATCCTCGAAGCATTAGAGCAGATGCCTCACTATGTGAAGTTTATATCCTCGAAGCAATATAAGTGTTGGTTCTCTAAGAGATTTTGATGATTGCCAACAATTGTGAACAAAGAATGAGGATTTGCTCTCGAAGTTGGAAAACCCCGAGTGAGAGCAAACCTCGAGGTTTTCGGGAAAACCTCGAGGTTTGGCCTTACAAAGGAAGCATCGAGGTTCTATGTTTAAACTTGCAAAACTTGGGTTTCACAAAAATATGTGAAACCTCGAGGTTTATTAAGAAACCTCGAGGTTTTGGGCTTCCAGAGAGAAAACATGGTGTCACACCAAGTTGTGAAACCTCGAGGTTTACATCAAAACCTCGAGGTTGTGCTTTGGCGCCAAACCGAGGATTTTAAAATTATATGAGAAACCTCGAGTATTATCGAAACCTCCGTGTTTCGGCTTCAGAGAGCTAATGGTTTTCGCGAATTTGAAAACCTCGAGGTTTCCATAGAAACCTCCGTGAATGTGTTTTTGGTCTAAAACAAAGAACTTGGTCGTTTAGGCGAAACCTCGAGTATTTCTGGAAACCTCGAGTATTGTGGCAACCCGAGAGCAAATGAACTTGCACTCATTCTTAAACCTCGAGGTTCCTTGAGAAACCTCCAGGTTTGGTTTCATCACGTCCTTGCTGGGTTTCACACACAATGTGAAACCTCGAGGTTTCGAGAAAACCTCGAGGTTTGGAGTGAACCCGAGAAACCTTCGTGATAGCAACATGATAAACCTCCGTGTTTAATGATAAACCTCCAGGTTTGAGGTTTTTGATGTTAAAACGTGTTCAAGCTTAAATGATCAAACCTCGAGGTTTGTGAACAAACCTCCGTGTTTCGGACGTTGTTTGAAATTCGAACTTAACGATTTTGCTATGCCTTCGTGTTTGATCTCAATGCTTTCCATGATTATTCCTTATTGGTACTAGATATGGTTAATCATCTTTTTAGTGAGTTTCGACAGATCAAGGAAGTTTTACGTAAGGTTTAAAGCAAAAGCAAAAGTGATGTCGTAACATTAAATGCTCAACCTTAAACTTGCATCCTTTTGGTTAATCCATCTCGTACACGGTTGCAAAGCATTAAAGAATGATTTCTACATCAAGTAACATCCTCACCAACGGATTAATTTGCAGAGAGTCAACTCTGACCATCCAGCCAGCTGGATTAAGTGAGTTTCAGAAAGAGAAGAAGACCTAAGCTATACACATCTTCCTCAAGAACATCTTCAACTGGTCGATTATCGATGCAACGGCCAATTAATGCTATCTCGGCTATAAATAAAGTTGCATTCAATTCTTCTCAACAACAACAACAACTGAAAACGCACAAGCATTCAAGTTTCTTAACTACCTTTCAGCTTTTCACTTGTATTCGTCTTTTGACATTATAAGCTTCAAGATGTTTATTATCATCCACTCTTAGAGAGAGTTTTTATCTCAAATCATTTATTGAAAAGAATCACAAGTCAAGGGGACTTGGTGATTTGGGAGTTCATTGATTACAACTTGTAAGGGGGAGTGAGTTCTAGAGAGAGAACTACTCTTTGAGTACATAGTGTGTAATCTTTGTGATAGTGAAAATCCCAGAGAGTCCGGGGACCGGATGTAGGTCAAGTTGTTAAGACCGAACCAAGATAAATTTCTCGTGCTCAGCCTATTCTTCTCTCTACTGCTGTTCATCTCTGTTTTTGTTATCTAAAAACAGAGCAGATTTGAAAAGTTTTTAAAATACCCAATTCACCCCCTCTTGGGTATATAGCTCCACTTTCAGTTCGGTGACTATGAGACCATAGCCCTAACGACGAATGTAGTGCTATCCTTCTCAACAAGCTACCTCCTAAACAAAAAGATCTAGGAAGTTTTTCTATACCTTGCATAATTGGAGAAAAGTTTCAGGGAGGAGCATTATGTGATCTAGGATCAAGTGACAACTTGATGCCACTATCTGTTTTCATAAAATTACAACTGGGTGAAGCTCAACCAACTTCTGTGACACTTCGGCTAGCCGATCGAAGCTTAGCATTTCCAAAGGGTATTATTGAAGATGTGTTGGTTAGAGTTGACAAGTTTATTTTCCCTACTGACTTCATTGTCTTAGACTGTGATGAAGATAGAGATATACCGCTCATTGTGGGAAGACCTTTCCTTGCCACAGCTCGAACTCTGATTGATGTTGAAAAGGAGAGATCAAGTTGAGAGTAAATAATGAAGAACTTATATTTAACATGAACAAGGCATTGAAGTATCCTAGAGACGTTGCGTGATTGCTTCGTGGTTGACGTGTTCGATGAGGTGATTCAAAAGGCTTTAGAGTCCTTCTTTATAAAAGAACGTTTAGTAGCTGTGTTACAAGGGACTAATGAAATTGAAGAAGAGAATACATCTTAATGTAAGAAGTTACTCGTAGCATCTCCGTATTACAGTAAACCACCATAGCAGTTTGAGTTATTAGAGATGCAATCAAGGCGAACTACTTCTTTGAAGACTTCTATTGAACAAGCACCAATTCTAGAGATTAAACCTTTACCACCACATCTTGAATATGCATACTTGGGTGAATCTAAGACACTACCTATTATCATCTCATCTTCCCTATCTAACAACAAAAAGAATGATTGTTGAACGTTCTCCGAGGTCATAAAAGTGCTTTAGGTTGGACAATTGCAGACATAGAAGGTATAAGCCTATCACTTGTAATGCACAAGATACTTTTGGAAGAAGATCACAGGAAATCAATCCAGAATCAAAGACGACTAAATCCTATGATGAAAGAAATAATGGAAGTGTTTATGGATGACTTCTCGGTATTTGGTGAATCATTTGACAAGTGCTTGATAAATCTGGATAAGGTGTTGAAGCGATGTAAGGAGACAAACTTAGTGCACAACTAGGAAAAGTGTCATTTCATGGTGACTAAAAGAATAGTTTTGGGTCATAAAGTCTCCAAATAAGGGTTAGAGGTTGACAGGGCCAAGATTTCTATGATTGAGCAGCTCTTTCCTCCTTCTAATGTCAAAGCTGTAAGAAGCTTCTTGGGCCATGTCGGATTCTATCATCGATTCATTAAAGATTTTTCCAAGATTTCAAAGCCCCTCTCGCAGTTACTTGAGAAAGATACTCATTTTCAGTTCAATGAGGAGTGTATGAAGGCTTTTGAAGAACTAAAGAGGAGATTGACTTTAGCTCCTATCATTGTAGCTCCTGAGTGGTCACTACCTTTTGAAGTAATGTGCGATGCGAGTGACCATGTTGTTGGAGCCGTGTTGGGACTAAGGCATGCAAAGATCTTCCATCCTGTCTACTATGCAAGCAAGACCCTAGTAGCAGCTCAGGTAAATTACTCAACTACTGAAACAGGAATGCTAGCTATAGTGTTTGCTTTTGAAAAATTTAGGGTATATTTGATGGGTGATAAGGTTGTAGTTTACACTGATCATGCTGCCATTAAATATTTGTTAAGAAAGAAAGAGTCTAAACCTGGATTGATTAGATGGGTCTTGCTGCTACAAGAACTTGATGTGCATATAGTTGATAGGAAAGGAATTGAAAATCAAGTTGCTGATCATATATCTAGGATTGTGCATCCTTCTGAATATGTGAATAATTTGTTGGTGAATGAATGTTTTCCTGATGAACAATTGTTTACTGTAAGGAGTTATGGTTTGCTGTGGTATGCTGATATTGTGAACTATCTCATGTGTGAAGTATTACCTCCGATTTAAATTTTTATCAAAGAAAGAAGTTTCTCGCATGATATTGCCTACTATATTTGGGAAGAACCATTTATTTTTAAGAGATGTGCTGATTTGATTATTAGAAAATGCGTATTCGAAATAGAAAAAGATGAAATTTTGAATGCATGTCATGCATCCGCATATGGGGGACATCATGGGGGCAAAGAACTGCATCTAAGGTGCTTGAATATGATATTTATTGGCCTACTTTATTTAAAGATGCTCACCAATTTGTTACCAAGTGTAATAGATGTCAAAGAACAAGTAATATTTCTAAGAGGCATGAGATGCCTCAATTTGGAATCTTTGAGGTTGAGCTATTCGATGTCTGGGGGATGGATTTCATGGGTCCCTTCCCATCTTCACGAGGAAACAAATACATCCTTGTTGCTGTAGAATATGTGAGTAAATGAGCTGAAGCTATGGCTTGCCAAGCTAATGATGCCAACACAGTGATTCAATTCTTGAAGAAGTATATCTTGACAAGATTTAGCACCCCAGAGTGATAATTACTAATGAAGGGACCCAATTCAACAACAAGAATTTTAAAGCTCTTTTGGAAAAATATACAGTGCACCACCGAATGTCACTTGCTTACCATAGACAAACTAATGGTTTGTGCGAGTTGATCTTGAGAAGACTGTGGGCCCAACGAGAAAAAACTGGTCTGACAAGATTGATGATGCTTTATGGGCTTATAGGATAGCTTTTCGTACTCCCATTGGCATGTCACCATACCATTTGGTTTTCGAAATAGCGTGACATTCACCACTTGAATTGGAGTATAAAGCATGGTGGGCAATCAAGAAGCTAAATATGGATCGCAATCAAGCGGGCTTAAAAAGGCTACAGCAACTGAATGAGTTGGAAAAATTTAGACTTCAAGCATATGATAGTGCACGATTGTATAAAGAAAGAACAAAGAAATGGCATGACAGTCATATCTTGAAGCGATCTTTTGAGCCAGGGTAGATGGTGCTTCTCTTCAATTCAAGACTGCAGTTATTTCCTGGGAAGCTTAAATCAAGGTGGTCTAGTCCTTTCAGAGTAGTTTCGGTGTCATCAAAAGGTGCAATTAAGGTTAAAGATGAGAGAACATGAAATTGCTTTAAAGTGAATGGACAAAGACTGAAGCATTACCATGGTGGTGAAGTGAACCGGCAAACAATAGTTCACCACTTGTCATCGCCTACTTAGGATCACGACATAGTTAGGTCGAAGACTATAAACCAAGCGCTTCTTGGGAAGCAACCCAAGGATTTTGCTTGCATTATTTATTATTATTATTTTCTTTTTCTTTTTCTTTCAGTTTTATTCAGGTTTGAAGATGATGACTCCTCCCGTTGCCGCAAAGTTTTGCTTGTGCACTCTTTCCTCCCTCGAATTTGGAAATATCATGGATGGTACTAAAGGAAGAACTCCACATCAAAGTTAGAGACCTAAACCAGGGGAGTGCTAGTTCCTTTCCCTCTTTATTAATTTTTGCAACATTGAGGACAATGTTTGATTTAAGTGTGGGGGAGGGATATGATTTCTTTGGTTATGCTTGTCTCTATGCAATTGAAAAGAATTTTTTGTTGAAATTTTTGCATTTTTTAGAATTGACCTGAATTTTGAGCTTTCCCCATCTTAGAGAATATTATCAAGTCAAAAATTAAAATAAACAAGAATGTTTCAATTAAGCCTCTAAAGTCTTGAATTTTTTTTCAATCTTGAGATTGACTATGAGAATAGAGATTTAGTTTGTAATATGATCAACGATTATTAGTTTATGAATATTTTGCTACATGATTTCTTTAGAAAATTAGATGATGACCTTTACTAGCTAAGTAAAACTGTTGTTTGGGGAAATGACTCAGGTAAAAAAAAAAAAGCGCACACACACACACACACACACACACACAAACACACAACTACAATGACTCCTTACTTAGTAACCGGGCACTTCATCACCAATGTTGGCACCAGCGTCAAACAGTAAAGTCAAATAGGGTTATGAGTTAGGCTAAAAGCCTCTTGAGGTGCCCTTGGAGTAACCGAGTAACCGGTGCTGCATCTCCCATGTGCAAGGTCGTGTCCAAAGGGGATCTACAACGGCTCAAGGAAAACATAAACAAAAAAAAAAAGAAAAAAATTGAGTTATTTCCTACCCGAGGATCCTTAATAAATTAAATAAAAAATCTTGGTTTAGTAGGGTCATTTGAATTTTTCTGGTGAAATTTAGTAGCGCCATATTCCTCTACTAATCATAAATTAAATTAAGGTTATTGGCTTACTGACCCATTTTTATAAGACATTAACTTGAATAAGACTTGATAACATAATCTAAGTGTGGTGGTAAACTGCTTTCTATATAGGAATTTCATAAGCAATATTCTTTTCAAATAATGAATTCTCTTTCTTTTGCTTGAGGACAAGCAAATGTTTAAGTGTGAGGGAGTTTGATAAGTATATATTTTATAATTAAATAGGTGTATATTTTATGGTATAATGAGGTTGATTTATGAATATTTTATGCCTATTTAACTATCTTTTATACATTTATCTATCTTTTAATTAAATATAGGATAAAAGAATCTTATGACAGAAAAATCTATTTATATCCTATTTTATTGTATATGAGATATTATATCCATAAGCTAATTAAAAGGGTAAGGATATGCGAGATACTAAATAGATAAAAAACAATCTGAGGACATTCAATGAAATTCAATTTGATAGATCACATATTTGAATCAATTGGAATGGATTGATGCGTGGGCCCATGTAGATAAAAAAAGAGAAATCAATTGAGGAACGTACCTATCATATCTTAGGCAGTTGGAATAGTGGCGTGGGACCCGAAGAAGAAAAGACAAAACCAAATTTTATATATTCAAAGAAAAAAAGAAACATGCAGAGAGAAGAAAATGGGACGACAAAGTGGAGACGCAAAAACGGAAATTGGAACGAAGAGACGCACGGATGACACAACTGCAATTGAAGGATTAGGGACACGCACAGAACGACCGAGAATTCAAGAAGTAGAGGTATAAAGCCAATACGCACTGCACAGGCCTTGACAGCAACGAGAAGCAATTTTTGAGAGTTTTGATTTCTCTTTTCTTTTCCTGTCTTGTCTTGCTTGAATCTGAATTGTTATCTTATTTCATGGATTTTAGTATAGCCATGTGTGGCTAATTTTGTTTTCAACCTAGAGAACCTATGAACTTGTTTGGGTTATAGAGAGTATTCCTACTATTAGTTTTGATTAATTCTATTCAGTTTATTTAATCTCGCTTTTATTGCTATTGTTTGGTAATTGACCACTATTAAACATGTGTTGGGGATTTAGGGTTGACCTTGGAAGATGGAATCTTAAATTCACCTTAGGTTTAAATAATGTGGAATTAGGTTTTAATCTAATTTGCGTCTAGGATAGACATATACCTAGAAGCTCCGCATAATCATATTAGAGTGAGTTCGATCTAAAAGGCATCTTGGTTAGTTGTGTGAGGCATTACATAATTAACTAAGATAGGTTTATAAATGGACCGGAAGGCATTTATAGACATTAATACTCTAGATTAGCTGAGTAAATTAAGTCAAAATTAATTTAGTGGGGATTAATTCTAAGAAACCAACAAGGGATTATCAACTCTAGGTTGTACTTCTCGATATTGGAATTCGCTCTTTTGCTACTATTAGTTTCTTATTAATTTTCTTTATTATTGAAAACAATTCTAACTAGCTCAACTTAAACGGAATAAGGGAATTTAATATCTAATCACTAGTTTGATTGAGTCCTCATGGGAACGATACTTTTCTTACTTATCACTTTATTACTTGATGCGACCCGTATACTTGCGGACAAAGGGCGGATTCGGGTAGAAGGTTGGGGGCAAGTGCCCCCCAATTAAACCACGTCATTTTTTTTTTGTGAAAAAAAAGTTGGGTAAAATTCAGAGTCACATATTCACGTCTTCCCTAAATCTTCATTTAATCTTTGGTTCAAACTTCGACGGGAGGCGAACGTAGGTCACAGTGGTTTAAGGTCAGTAAAAATCAGATCTTCTTCTTCGCCTCTTGTCGGCTATTATTGTTGCTGTTATTTAAAGTTTATTCTTCGCCTCTCCCGAGTTGTTCGTCGTGCGTGCGTTGCCGTTCATCGTTCCTTTTTGGGTCTTTAGTGTGGGTCGCCGTTCGTGAGTTTTCGTGTTCACTCGCTTTTATAATCTATGATTTTAATTATCATATAAGGCTTGATTTTTGACTAGATTCGATGAATTTTAGTTCACTCTGATTTTGATTGATGCTATATCTGACTTTGGTTCACTCTGATTCTAGTTGCTTTTACTGTTGTTAACTTGAAAGATTGTTTGATAGAGGAAGTTTTGGTGAATTATTTGTTCACTCGATTTTGGTTGATGAATTATCTGATTTTGCAAAATTGTCATCTGGTTGTCAAGAAGTCTCTGTATTCGGGCACCTTGTAGGCATCGAACTTGTAACCAGTTATTGGAAATGGTAGCATTTTCCCATTGCAAAGCTTGGCCAAACGAAAGTCAGCAACTTTAGGATAGAAGTTATTGTCCAAGAGGATGTTTTCTGGTTTTATGTCATAGTGGACCATCCTTTGTTGGAAGTACTCTTCATGCAAATATGAAATTCCTTTTGCTGTTCCCACCGCAATCTCATGAAGCTTTTTAAATCCTAACGCCTTGTTTTGATTAAATAGATACTAGTAAACTAATGCCCTCATATTCCTCTCGATGCAAAATCCAAAGAGGCGAAGTATATTGAAATGATGAACTCTTCCAATTTTGCCTATTTCTGCCATGAATTGCTCCTCTATTATATTCTCTTGTCAGAGCTCCCATTATTCAGAACCTTCACAGCCACAATGTTTCCATCACCAAAAGTCCCTTTATAGACTGATCCCAAGCCACAATGTTTCCAGTTGAGTCATTGTTAGTGAATTATTATTTTTGTTATTAGGTTTTATTTTATTATTTAATATTTATCTTAGGAATAGATATGAATATTATATCCTAGGATTATATTTCTTTTATATTGTAATTATTTTTATTGTAATACACTTAGCCTTGGTTTTCCCTTTATATTTTTTGTTTTTTTAATGCATTTAAAATTTTGCTTAAATGTTTTCCCATCAATGGTGCCCCCTTCAATAATTTTCTGGCTCCGCCACGCTTGCGGAATCTATAGGTTATAAATTTTGCCTTATCAACCGCCACTACCACCATTAACTATAATTTTATATTTTAAGTTGTAGTTTTATATACTTAAATCATTATGTACTAAAATATATATATAAATCATTATAGAGAGAAAAAACAACTATTAGAGAGAGAAAATTTTTTAGAGAGAGAATATTTTTTTAGGGAAAATATTTTTTGAATATAAAAATTACATAAATAATTTTGTTAGGAAATTTAAATTTAAATTTATTTGTAAAGTATAATAATTTTATTAATTTTTAAAGAAAAGGACAGTGGTAAAAATAACTTATTAATCCTCCATCTTCCTCCCTTACTATTTTCTTAACTCCCAAACAAATGGAGGAAATATCCTCCATTTCCCTTCCCCCTCGCCCCTTCTCCTTGCATCCCCTTCATTCCCATCCGCTCCAAAAATTCCCAAACAAAGCCTTAGTATTTTTTGATCTTACAAATTGAAGACGATCTTAGCATATATTAATATACTAATAATTCGATTTATTTTAGTTTTCAAGATGGTGGAAAAGAATAGGACTTGGAGAAAAGCTGAGCTTTTCAAGAGATAGGTTGGTGGAGAACTTCTTTTGGACTGTGGGTTTCACTGACGATGAACCGCAACTTGGGAATTTTAGAAGAGTGATGACTAAAGTTAATGCACTCATAGCCACAATTGATGATGTTTGTGATGTGTACGGAAAATTGGAAGAGTTGGTTCTGTTCACCCACGTTGTTGACAGGTCAGCATCTTTCCCTATATACATGTTTGAAATTATTTAGTATCACTATTATCCTTTTATAAGTCCAAAATAACTAACTCTCACTCCTTTTATAAGTCCAAAATAACTAACTCTCACATATCAAGGAGAGTTAGTTGACAAGTTAAATATGGACTAAATTTTTAATTTTGCCCTTATTTATGATTAGTTCCAAAAGTCAACATGAATAAATTCCTTTTGCTTATAGTAATTTAAAGCGAAAAAATAAGTAGAAAAAAATGCATTTATTACTCCGAAAATGGACTTATAATAAGTATTAATTTTTTTTTTTTTTTTATCGAAATGAACTTATAAATATGACCGGAGTAGTAATATATATATATATATATATATATATAATCGATTTCAATTTTTTTTCCATACCTATTATTGTCCTAATTAACATACATTACATTTTTTAATTGTATAGGTGGGATGTTAATGCTATTGATATACTTCCAGACTACATGAAAATATGTTCCCTTGCACTTTCTAACTTTGTCAAAGAAGTGGCTGATGAATTTCTTAAAGAGAATGGGCATGACGTCATTCCACTCCTCAAGAAAGGGGTATGCATCATTTTAATACATTTATTTAGTGATCATGTATGATTCTCTGATTTCATATAATGACGAACATGATGGTTTTGATTTTCATCGCAACCAAGTCTACAAGAATACGTAGAGAATGCTTGGATTTCAATAACTACACCAGTCATGCTTGTTCAATTCATGCTTATTTGTTACTTAACACTTCAATCGTCGGCAACTATTTTGCGCCTTGATAATGACTTGGAACCTCTAGGTATGTATCTGTTGTTATTCTGATGATTGTTAAATTTTAAAGAAAAAATTAATAGGGTTTAGGGTTTTCTTAACTTGTGTGAAGTCTAATGATATGATGAAATCTTTCTTAATGGTAAGATGTTGCGAATTAATTTGATCATGTTTGAAACCTCTAAATATTAGTGCATACTGTTTTAAGTGTGTGTTAAAAAAACTTGTCTTGAGTGACTCATGCTTTCACAATTTTATTGATTCAACATTCTCTCTTATACTATACCTTTCAAACTCTCCATCGCCACTTGAAAAAAATCCCACTTACCATTTTCATAACTACTAATAGTTTATTGTTTTTCTGCTTTTCCCTACTCATTTCCCCTAGCTATAACCCTAAACCAAAACAAGTTTTGGTGGATAGGCTCCATTTGCTCATCCTATTTGGATGATCTAGATAGGATCTAGACGGTCTAGATTCGATTTTTTTTAAAACTGGTGATTTTTTAATAAATAATCATTTTTAAAAAAAAAATATTAGTTAAGAGATTATCTTTATTTTAGATTTTTATCCATTAAAATAATTTTTTTAATAGAATTAAAAATATGGATGATCCAGATAGGACGAACAAATAATGCCTATCCAAAAGTAGGCACCGAAACCGGACCATATTAATTGGATGTTATCAAAAAGTTGACGTTCACTTGATATCCAAACCTCTTATAGGTTAAGGTCATGGTGGCGGCACATGTGAAGTTGATAACCCAATAGTTACCGAATTAAATAGTATTCTGTCTCTTCCTTTTTACATGATAGGATTCTTGAGCATGTCATATTCCTTTTTATAAAATAAGTTTAGGGGATGTCGCAGAAGTCTTTTTGTAAACTGCCCATTTTATCTTCACTTAATTACAACAATTATTCTTTAATTCCATATTTTGCAAGATAACTTTCTCTCTTTACACCTCGCTTTCTTTTTCCACCGCATATTCTCCCTCTTCCACACAAATGAGGACAATTTTGAGAAGCAAACTTCATTTTATACAAGTTTTTTACACTTACCTAATTTCAACTATCTTTTCAAACAACGTGATTCATTTAATCCGGTCTTATAAAAAGTAAATTAAAGGAGAGAATCGTTGGATGTTAGTTGGCAACAATGATTGAGTTTTGGTTCCACATTTTGTAAAAGCTAATGGCCGAATACAGTACTACATAAATGCGAAAATTTGAAGGTTATTTTATCTTGTGAATAGTAATTTTGATAATTCTCATCCTCAATCTTTATTTTACTGTCGTATAACCTAACAAAAATATAATGATGAAATGGTAAATATCAAATATATTTTATCCAGATTTAGTCTACAGATCTGAGAATAAGGGAAAATTTTACGGTTATTTATAAATAACAGTCAAATCTTTTGCATAAATTTATTTAGCTTAAATTAGACAGTTATGAGTAATAATAACCATAAAATTTAAGTTCTTATCTTACAATACGAGTCTGCATAATACTACAATGCAGAAAGCTCCAAGTCATAACCTTACTTGAACAGGATATGTTCTATAGGCTCGTACCTTTGTGTCCATGAGTTTCAAGGAGACAAGACAGCTACAAGTCTACAACAAAGTTAGCTAACTATAATATTCACAGTCAATATAAAGATAAGCTTAATGACACATAAATATCTTGTCAAAGATTGTAGTCTGGTCGTGAGTGATAATATCCACACTTCATGCTATTTAGGACTTTGTCGTTGGCATTTGAAAAATCTAACATATATTTGATAGATGTCAGATGGTAATTTCAGTTTTCTGTCTACGAATTTTTTTTTTTTTTTGCCAGCATGCTGTCTACGATATTTAATGAATGGGTTACATTAAAGATCAACATGTTCTTTTCCTATTTGGCATTTAGTTGAGTATTAATTGGATGTTATAGAAATGTTTACGTTCACTTGCCATCCAAACCTCACATAGGTTAAGGTCATGGTGGCGCCACGTGTAAAGTTGATAACCCAATAGTTACCTAATTAAATAGTATTCTCTCTCTTCCTTTTTACATGATAGGATTCCTGAGTATGTGATTTTTCTTTTTTATAATATAAGTTCAGTGGGTGTCTCAAAAGTCTTTTTGTAAGCTACTCCCCATTTTATCCTCACTTAGTTACAGCAATTATTAATTTATTTCCCTATTTTCCAAGATAACTTCCTCTCGTTACACCACACTTTCTTTTTCCATCGCATATTCTCTCTTTTCCACACAAATTAGGACAATTTTGACTGTGACAGGGTTTGTATCTGCATTGTTCTCAGTTGTAACAATACCAATGTAGGGTAATTTCTATTTAGACACACCAACTTTGCTTCTTCTAACCATAGACTGTTGACTTCTCACTATGAGTTGCTGATTTGTAGTGTCATGTGCTTCTTGATTTGTTGCATTGGGTTGAGTTGAGGAATCTGAGGAGTTTGCACCAAGAGTGACTGACTATTCTTCTTCATTTCCAAAGTTCTCATTCAAGTGCATGGATGGACCAAAGGAGCTACTAGTTGATAAGTCTAGTGTAGTATATCCTTCCTACAGTGATGGATGCTCGAAAGATATTGCAGTCCAGTCTCAGGTAATGACACATTAAGGAAGTCTTGTGAATAGATCCCTTCTTCAAGTGTCTATCTCTTATTGATAAAACTTGTAGCAAAAGGAAAATCAGTTTCATTAAACTCAACATGTCTAGATAAATAAATTCTCCCAGTAGAGCTAAGACACTTGTAGCCCTTGTATGAGTTGCTGTAGCCTAGAAAAACACACTTGGTGGTTCGAAAATCCATTTTGTGTTGATTATAGGGCCTTAGGCAAGGACAACATGTAGAACCAAACACTTTTTTCTTTTTGATACACATAGTAGGGGAGAGGGCAGGGTTCGAACCCTGGACATGGGGGAGGGGAGCCAAGCTCCCATGCCACGCGCTACTAAGGCGCGGCGTAACCAAACACTTTAAGTCTACCGTAATCTCACTACAAAAAAAAACAATTTTTTACGGCGGAAAAATTCCGTCGCAAAAACGCTATTTTCCGTCGCAAAATAGTTTTGCGGCGGAATTTGCGACGGAAAAATTTCCGTCGCAAAAAAAGCCCTTGCAAACCAAATTTCCGTCGCAAAAATGTTTTTTCCTCGCAAATTTCAGAATTTGCGAGGGAACATTATTCCCTCGCAAAATCCACAATGATTTTGCGAGGGAAAATTGCTCCCCTCACAAAATTTGAAAATTTTGCAAAAATTGAACATTTTGCGAGGGAAAGAAGTTTCCCTCGCAAAATATGAATTAATTTTAAAAAAATATAAAAAATAAAATAATTACATAAAAAATTAGAAAATAAAAAGACTTTTATATCATAAAAATAAATTGTAACAATCATAAAAGTTTACATAGCAAAAAGAAAATATTACAAATTATAATGTTTCAACTAAAATGAACTAAAAAAAAAGTCTAAACGGGCAAAGCAGCCCGGGTCGGGATCACCACCGCATCGTGATCACCACTAGGAGGGAACCCGTACCCTTATCCTTCAATATGGATTGGAGAAGTGCTCGCATCTCGTAATCATCTCTCCTTGCTCTTTTACCTTCGCTTTTAACGCCTTTACCTTCTTATCTTCGCAAAACCAACATTATGAGAATTTCAAATCTCATGAGTTGTTTTGATAAAGGGTCAAAGTTGAATAATGTAAAAGAAGATACTTAAAAAGGAATTTGATGAAGCACGAGAAAAGAAAAAGACATGGAAGCATCATTGTAATGTTAATAAAGTATATGAATTATGATTTGCATGAGACATCTTACTATGGTACAAATAAACCTTTCTTTTTTTTTTCCTTGTTTTGGCTAATCGGTGGCAAAGTCTTTCTCTGTTTTCTCTTTTTATATCTTGTACTACAAGTTTTTATTCCAGGTTGATCATGAAAAGGGTTCTTTCTTTCTTCTTTCTTCTTTAAAAAGAAAAAAAATCAAAGGAAAAAAATCAGTGTAGCTTTGAATCAAATCTTTAAAAACAAATGTAAATTCAAAGAACTTCAATTTCCTTTTTTTTTTTAAGAGAAATTCAGCGTAAATGCAAGTATATGGAAAAATCCCAATGATGTGTGAATAATTTCCTTATAATAGCAGCTCAAAAGCAAAATGCACGTCTAAATAAGGATGGCGGTTCAAGAGCAAGCACACAGTTGGCTAAAGCAAAATTACTCAAGTAACTAAAGTAGTTCTTGACAACAAGACCACGGTCCAAAGCAACACAAGCCACCATCCAATGATCCAATGACAGAGGTTAATGACAGATCATGATTGAAAAAATATATATCATATCTATGAAGCTTTAGGTGTCATGTAATGAAACAATACTCCTTCATTCAAATGTTGTGCAAGGAAGCAACACTCACATTAACCTAAGACACGAAATTTGCAATACATAAACAAAGCACAACACTCAACACGTAAAAATGATCGCACAATCAACACAATTTTCAAACTCCAAAACTTCATATTGTTTATCCTTGTCTTCAAGATTACTGGATATGCAGTTCGTGGACAAGAGAGAAGAAAATTTAGTTTCAAATTTTGTGCAGAACACAATCAGAGACCCTGCTAAATGCCAGAGTTTGACACTTCATCGGAAAACTTTATAAGCAGAATAAAATAATCTGCATGGTCAAGCTAGCTCAATAATCAAACGAGTATAAAACAATTTTTTAAGTGGAACGAGAAATAAAATAAAGAAAGCCTCTGGATCCCGTAGCTTTATCGCCAGTATGGAGCAAAACCCAATGTCATTATTTATTTTGGTTCTCATGATAACCAAGTAGATACAGAGCAATCCAAAAAATTAAGGACTTCTATTCCTGTATTTCAGAGACTACCTAAGCAAACAATGCACAAACACAATAGCCCTCGAGATCAAAACTCATCGTTCAAGCCTTTAACACTTAGTCAAAACCACAGAGCTTCATAACTACTGCCATCAAACTCGATTCTAATCTAACCAAATCTAACCCAAAAATAGAGAAAGGTGCGAGCTTTACCTCAGAAGAGGAACAATATTAGACCAGAAACTCAGGTGGGCCAGAGGCACGAACACAACAATATGCACGAGAGAAGTCAGGACTCAATCCCAAATCAACTTAGGCTGAGAACCGAGGGGCAAGAGAGCTGATAAACGAGCTCAGGTTGCTACTGGGAATGGAGACGCAAGAGAACAGAGTCCGAGCTGAGAGACGAGCGACGGTGATGGATGGAAGGAATGAAGAGGGCTGCTGTGGCTTTCTGTGCGACGGTGTAAGGGAAAGGCGGAGGTGAGTGACGATGAACGAGTTTGGCCGAGAGAACAGAGCAAGCGCGCGGTAGCCGGATGTGAAAAATGAAGAACGGAGGTGAGGGGAAAGGGGCGATTGTGGAGGAAGAGCATCGGAGGAGGAGGCGAGAGCTCGCGACGGTGAAGACAGCTCCGATGGTTCGCGAGAGGAAGAAGAAGGCGACCATGGCAGATCGAGCTCGAGAGACACACCGAAGGAGGGGGCTGCGGATTTAGGGATTTGATGGAAGAGGAGGAGAACAATCAAGAAGTAAGAAATTAGGGAATTTTTTAAAAAAAATATACATATAATTTTGCGACGGAACAAATTTTCCCTCGCAAAGGTCATCATTTTGCAAGGGAAAACAGATTCCTCGCAAAATTGGGGACTTTTTGCGAGGGAAACACCCTTCCTCGCAAAATAGTGACTTTTTGCGAGGGAAATTTTGTTCCCTCGCAAAAGTTTGTAGAGATATTTTAAAAAAATTACATGTTACTTATTTTGTGAGGGAACGTCCTCGCAAAATTGGGGACTTTCCTCGCAAAATAGTGACTTTTGCGAGGGAAATATGTTTCCCTCGCAAAAGTTTACAAAGATATTAAAAACAAAATAACATATTATTTTGCGAGGGAACTAGGTTTCCCTCACAAAATTAGGGACATTTTGCGAGAGAAACATTGTTCCCTCGCAAAATGGGGGGAAATTGACAGGAATTTTCCCCCCAAAATGGTCAATTTTGCAAGGGAAAATTTTTCCCTTGCAAATTTACTCCAATTTGTGACGGAATTTTTTTCCTCGCAAATTCCATGCAAATTGGGCATTTTCTAGTAGTGCCGGAGCTTTATGAAAAAGCTTATAGTGATGTGAGATTCCACCTAGAACATTGGTAGGCAACATATTTATTAGGGTTGTAACTGTGTGAAGTGCCTCCTACCAATAGTGAAAGGGCATTTTTGCTTGAGCAAGCAACATGAGTCCCATTTCAACTATGTGTTTGTGTTTTATTTCTACTCTACTATTCTGAGAAGAGGTATGTGGACATGAATGTTTGAAATGTATTCTAGCATCTTGATTTTTTGTCAAATTGATTTTCAACAAGCTTTTTTGAACTCGAACAAACACATTTAGTGCTCCATCTTTGGTTTTTTGTGGTTGTGATCATCAAGAAATAAGATGTAGTAGTGAAAACCATTTAAGGAATTCATAGGTGCAGGTCCCCATAGATTTGTATGAATTAGCTCAAGGGGTTTAGTGGCTTGTGATTGAGAGGCTTTAAAGGGAAGAGAATGTGATTTTCCATACTTGCAAGACTCACAAAATATATCTTCATTTCTACTAGTTTTGAGATTACAACCACTAATAACTTGATTAAACACCCTATCAATAGGATGTCCAAGTCTACAATGCAACAAATTTCTATTAATACTAGAGTGATTAAATCATGTGCTAACAACTTCTTTCTCAACAAGAAACACAAAATCAGGGCTTTAGTGTTTACTGCCATTTTCTTTCCCTTTTGAGAATCCTTTGGAAACTTTAAACATTCTCCTTCAGTTGAATCCCCTTTCAACATTGTCTTCCCTGTTTCTTGTTCCCTCACAGAAAATCCTCTAGTGTTAAATATAATATCTACATTATTGTCGTTGGCCACTTTGTAAACGCTCAGCAGATTCTTTTCAATTTCAGGTTATAGAATATTGTTCAGCTGGACAGTTCTATCATTCATATTAGATAATGTAGAGGGTCGAGCTTTTTCAACTTTAAGTTTGTGACCATTTCCTAGTTCCATATTTATCTTACCTTTGGGATTAGTAGGACGATCAATGCGATTAATATCATTAGTAACATGACTAGTTGCTCCACTGTCTAGGTACCAAGCATCATCATCTACACATTTAAGAGTAGCCTAATAAGCAAGATCATCATTGTTTGAGCTGGAAGTAGCATCTAAGTTGTGTTTCTACTTACCAGGTTTGACAAAAGACTTATCATATATGCAAAAAAAAGTTTCAACCTCATGACCAAATTGTTACATCACTAGTGGAAAAAAGGGCTTTAAGACCGCCTCATTTAGACCGGAGTAATGACGCACCGGTCTTAATAGTATGACCGGTGGCAGTTTTGTAAATATAAAGAACTTCTTGGACCGCATCCTAATGAGCATCGGTCTTAATAGTATGACCGGTGGCAGTTTTGTAAATATAAAGAACTTCTTGGACCGCATCCTTTATCAATGAGTCTTAAATATATTATTTAGACCGCTTAACAAAACAAACAGTCTTAAAAATGTTATTGAAAAAAAATGAAAGTTCAAATTTCTTTATAGAGAAATCTCGAACAGGGGCTAACTTATATTTTATGCGGTCCAAAATAATGAGGAAAAAATTAAATAAATGTTTAAGACCGGATATATATAACAAAGGCGGTCTTAAATATTATACTTTTAGATAGGACATAAATTGTGACCGGTACTAAATAGTTTATTACTTTTAAGTTCGGAGTTTAATAAACGACGGTCTTAAAACTTAACATTTAAGAACGTCTTTTTAATTCATCCGGTCTTAAAAATAAAGCGCCAAATATATTCTTCTTCGCGCGAAACGTTCCTTACGACTTACGTTGTCCCTCTAAACTCTGAAACCCCTCTTCTTGTTGTGAAACCACTCTTCCTTGTGCATTACCTCTCTTCCTCGCCCACGCGAAACGTTACCTTACGACTTACGTTGTCCCTATGAATTCTGAAACCACTCTTCTTGTTGTGAAGCCACTCTTCCTGTTGCATTACCTCTCTTCCTCGCCCATGTACCATTAGCCTCTGTTACGCTCTCATTTGCTCAGGCATTCCTCTCTTCCTGTCTCGAAAATGAACGGTGAAAATGATTCCATTCGTGTTCTGGGAACGCTAGTTACTAGTGTGAGTCAGAACGAACCCTCTTCATCAGACAATGTGCCTTGTAACCGCCCAGCACGCCGTGGTAGAAGAGGCACAAGAATGATGGATGTAACCCTAAGTTGGACTTCGGGTCAAAGCCGGAGATTCGGTTTGATGAAAAGTTGCGACCTTTCAGTCCTAATAAAAGCAAATATACTAGTTTTGTCGGCTGTCTTGCACGCAGCAAGGTTAACATCTTGACTGATGAGTGAAAAAATGTGGACTTCGGAAAAGTAAAGCAACCAATTTGAGACACTATCTGGCTTACATACAATGTCCCTCACTCTGAGAAGTTGAAAGACAAGACATTGTCTTATTGTGCTGATCGGTGGAGGAAGTTTAAGACCTCTCTCGCTAACAAGTATATTTTTGCCGAGGTTCAGCCTGACCAATATCCTTGGGACAAGTACACATTTATTGATGAACAAACTTGGCAACAATTTGTTCAGTTGGACCACTCCGAAGCTCGGTGAGTTTATATTTTGTTTTTTTTTTTTTTGCCCTTTTGTTTGCTTATTAACTTTGTCTTTGATATGTGAATGTTATTGTGTTCATCTAATCCCGTTAGTTAAATTGTTTGGTGTGTGAATAGAAGTATACATTTCCCGCCTTTGTCTATGCAAGTCGATATGTAAACCCGAAAAGGTAAAATACTAAGAAGGTAATTAGGGAAATAATAATGGCATAAGAGTCAAGCTATTATTATAGTCTTAGTTGTTATAGTAGGTAGTGGTTAGACATTCTTTGTTAGTTCCGTTACTATCTAAGGAGGACTACAGATCCCACTGGATGCCTTAAAAAGGAGCAAGTTTGTATTATTCTGTAAGCATAATTCTCTTTTGTTTCTTAACCTATCTATCTAGCAGTACAAGACATAGCTCCAATTTCTTCTACAATTCTATATCTTGCTTACATAAAATGTTGAAACTTGATGAAGTGAATTTGACTAGTGTTTGAGGTTCATATCAAGCAGAAGTTCTCTAATTTCTGTTAGTGAGATGGCTGGAATCATAATTAATAGTTGTTTTTAAGGCTGATTCACAGGAAAGAATGGAACGAGCACAAGAGATAGGGAGAAAGAATGATTGCCCGCATAGGGCTTCTCGCGGCGGATATGAAAAGGCTAAAGAAGAATTGATGGCGGCCAAGCGGAAGAGATTGGATGATGAATCATAATCCAATCCTTCTGCGGTACATGATCCACCATCTCCAATACGTCGCGAGGAGTTGTGGTTGCACATTCGGAAAAAGCCAAGCGGCGCCTACACGAGTGAACAAACTCGTGTAGTTGCTGAAAGAATTGTAAGTATCATTATTGTTATTTTTTAGTTACTAAACATGTTTCATTACTAAGCTTCTCGTTATCTGTATCTTACAGGAAGATCTTAAAAAGAAAGAAGCAGAGGGATCTTTTGTGTCAGACGGGAGGAGTGATGTTCTGACCGTTGCGACTGGAAAACCGGATCATGGTGGGCATGTAAGGGGGATTAGAGGATGGGTAGGCCTAAAGGAATACTTTGGTAAATCCAAACGCCATAGACAAAGTATGGTTACCCGGGAGGAGATGGAACAGACGGTGGCCAAATTAAGTGAGGATGCAGTGGCTAAAGAAGCAAGGTATCAATCCGAGATGAGCCAGATGAGGGAGGAATTGAATCAGATGAAGCTGCTTTTGAGCAATCGTCCGAGACCAGTGTTCCCTTCACACATTCACTCGCACACGTGCGGCAAAGATAGCACTAGAGGGAGCTGCATTGTTGGATAGTCGAGCAACCTTGTGACCTATATGTAGAGGATCGTGATCGTCCCGCATGATTAGTTGCAAAAGGACCGTCCGCAGCTTATTGGGATCAACCGTACACCACCAACAAATGGCGATGATGAAGTCAGAGTGTCAGTTGAAAAGGTGATCATTGATGCACCTCTCCCTCTCCCAACTGATCAGCTGAAGCTTATGAGTGATTTCAAGGGAACCTTCATCTCTTGGCTAGTGAAGCTTGTACATGTTTCTACTCCTCCTGAAGCTTCATCCCCTCCTCCTCAAGTTCCACCCCCTCCTCCTCAAGTTCCACCCCCTCGTCAAGCTCCATCCCTCCTCAAGCTCCATCCCCTCCTCAAGCTCTATCCCCTATTTCGTTAAGTTGACCGGCACGAAAAATATCGATCTGGTGAAGAGTGGTATTTTAAAGATAAATCGTGGCTGTCAATGAAGTATTAGGCGTCCCTCATCCTCTTCCCGTTCAAGTTGACACCGTTGATGTTGAGTCCCTGATGCTTCCTCGACAGGAGCTTACTGATGCAATTGTTCAAATTTTTATGAAGTAAGTATCTTCTATCTATGAGTACATAATTTAAATGCATCGTTTAGACACACATACATATATACTAATTCCTTGATCGATGTCGTTATTGTAGGTTATTGCATCAAGAATTGGTTCAAAAGGGCAGGAGCAACGATTTTGGATTCTTGTGCCCTGTCTATTCAAGTCAAACATCCATGCAGGAGAGACATGTGTACATATCAAAGAGGTTGTGTGAAGTGAGAAGAAAGGTGTACTTGTTGCCATTCTTCCACAGTACATATCACAAATCTTGTCCGCAATTCACTTAATTCTGCTACATATATCATCGAGTATACTTTATTGTCTGTGAATTTTCAGCCGCCACGGCATTGGTCCTCATGTGCATGGAGGAGCATAAATTTATCTTCTTATGCTCCACTCACGGAGTTCCATTGCCTTCGTTGACGCAGACCATCAACGAGTAAGCGTGTCTTTTTTATTCTTTTGTCTGAAATCTCTACTGTGAATTTTCAGTGAACATTATTGATAAATTTGTGATTTTGATGATAGTGCCATGAAGACCTTCCAAATCAAGGTAAAGAAAAAGCGTCGGGCCAAAGACCCCATCTGGGACACACCAGAGGTTGGTACAATATTTGTACACTGGCACACCGCCTTGTGAAGTTGGTCATTAAGCTATATATCTTTGTTATTATATATTTCTTGTTCTTTTTAGACCGTCGGCAACCACATAGGGGTCCAACTTATGTGGCTAGTACGTCATGAAACACATGTATGATATTATCACGGGAGGAAGGACTAATTTAAGCGCAAAGGTAAATGTATTTGATGTTACATATTATGCACACAAGTTAATTCGATTAATGCGGCTTAATGTTACATATGAAATATGCACGCAAGTTAATTCGGTTTTGTCTTTGATGTTACGAGATGTTTGACTGCCCTGATCCCTTTTCTGATGATGAACTGGAGCTGGAGCACATACGCAATTTGTTTTGTGAATATCTATATGACTTGATAAAGTCAGGACAATAATTAATGTCCTAAATTCATTTGTAAATATATCCTGTACAACAATAATATTCTGTAAATTTGTTTATTTTTCCGAACAATATTCATTTGTAAATATATCCGTACAACAATAATATTCTGTAAATTTGTTTATTTTTCCGAACAATATTCATTTGTAAATATACATAGGCAATGTAAAATTCAATAAATAAATTTGTTTAATTTTTCGAACAAATTTCTTGTGTCCATTTTGGGTTTCTGAATGTATTGGATGGTGGATAAAGCTATTTAGTGCTTGAAATTTGAGAAAGATTTCGACTTTAGGACCGTATATTAATTAAAAGTCCGCATAATAAACATCCGGTCCTAAAAGTGTTCGTTTTAAAAAATATGACATTTCTAGGACCGTATATTAATTAAAAGCGCGATCTTAAAAGTCCACATAATAAACATCCGGTCCTAAAAGTGTTCGTTTTAAAAAATATGAGACTTCTAGGTATAGATAGACTTTTAGGACCATATATTGTGAACATTCGGTCCTAAAACTCTTATGAGACCGTATATTATTTTATTTGTCCGCTCCTAAAAGTCCTCTTATTTTTATTTTAGAAGTTGGCTTAACCTTTAGGACCATGTAATTGTTAAATGTCCGGGTCTTAATAGTCTTCCTTTAAATAGAAATGTTCAATCGCTTTGACAAATCATTATGGTTCGAGACAAACGATGTTCGGCGTTCGCTCAAGCTAGGTCCTTCATTGTAGTCGATGTTACCTCTCCCGATCTTGAGCAGCATTATCGGTTTCCCTTTTCTTTGTCTCTTTTCATTTTGTCGGAAAAAGAAGGAAGATATTGAAAAGGTACTTTGTTTCAAATCGGGGAGGTAAAACCGACAACAACGACGGTCCAACCTGGAGAAGAATTGTCACTGTGTTTTTTTTTTATTCAAATAAGGTAAAAGATTTTTTTTGTTTTTTTGTATGTTCTTAACTGTATTCTGCGAATTTCTATTGTTGATTTACACGAGGACAATGTTTTGTTTGTTTCCTTTTTGTCGGAAAAAGAAAGACGATAATGAAAAGGACAAGGTGATCGAATATGGAAACCAAAGCTGACAAAAAAGCGTGTTTTAGGACCTTCGAT
Source organism: Acacia acuminata (assembly GCA_019022655.1). Classification (NCBI taxonomy): domain Eukaryota; kingdom Viridiplantae; phylum Streptophyta; class Magnoliopsida; order Fabales; family Fabaceae; genus Acacia; species Acacia acuminata. Next base: position 777,101 of record JAFJYI010000235.1, read on the forward strand.
TTATTAAGTGTGCGGTCCTAAAAGTCTTTGTTCTTTCATCTTAGTTTTTTGAGTCTTCCATTATCCATCTTTCATAGTTGCCTTGTTTATTGCTTTCCAGGTTCAAATAATGGATAAACTAACGAATTAAAGTACTAAACTCGCACGAGAACAAAAAGAGTGCATAATATTTTATATAATAATTTTTATCGCTGCCCCATTACAAAAAAAAGCAACAAAAAACAACTAATCCTCTTCGTAGACGGAGAGGGAGGGGGAGCCGGAGTCGTCGGAGTCGGAGTCGTCTTCAGCGGGATCGTACTCCACATCATTGGCGTGAAGTACCATGTTCAGCTTGTTCTTCACGATATGAACAAGTTGAACCAATTGGCCCAAGCGTCGATCCATGTGATCAACGCGGGCCACCAATGACTGCACCAACTGCTTCACAATCGGAATTGGAGGAGAGAATGGCGGAGGGGGCTGAGGTTGAAGAGGAGGAGGAAACGGAGGACCTGGGGGAGCAACCATTATAGTGGAGGCTAGGCGGTGGAGGAGGCCGTGTAGAAGTGATGGAGAAGAATGTGAAGAAAGTACAGCACCAATGGGTTTAAATAGAGAACCCATCCTGAACAATGTGAAACGCTAAAAACTTTAATGAGGAGACGCATAGTTCATCAGAATACGAGGAGACGCCTAGTTGGGAAGTTTATCGGAAGGCGAAGAGACGAATCATTCATTTGAACAGAGTGTAAGGATACAACTCGCCATCCGAATTTGAAAAGAATGAATTTTAGTAGGGTAAATGATGAAAGGTCGGTCTTAAAAGTAATAGAATTGAATATTTTAAAAATAAATAGACTTTTAGGACCGGACATATTATAAAAGGTCGGTCTTAAAAGTAATAGAATTGATTTTAAAAATAAAAAACGGACTTTTAGGACCTGACATATTATAAAAGGTCGGTCTTAAAAGTAATAGAATTGATTTTAAAAATAAATAGACTTTTAGGACCGGACATATTATAAAAGGTTGGTCTTAAAATAAAAATTAAATAATAGAATTTTATACCGCGTACCTATAAATCCCGCTCTTAAAAGTTTCTCGCCTTTATTAACTCCTCATACCTCTCTATCCTTAACTCCTTATTAATTCCTCATCGCTACCTCGTAACTCCAAACTACGTACGTGGCTATCTCGAGAACACTCTCTGCCTTTATTAATTAACTCCTCATACCTCTCGCCCCAATTTGCTCAAACCATGGTTAGATACAAGAGAACCGCTCGTAGGGGTGCTCTTACTCGTGATGCTTGTGCCTTCCGTCAATCGTTATACGGTGCGCCTCCTCCATCGAGAGTCCGTCCTATTGCTTTGCGAGAAAAGTCTCGTGTCGTTGGACCCATTGTTATTTCTTCGGATGATGAAGAGGTTCCCGCTCCCCCTCCCCAACCTCTTGGCCCCACCGCGACTACTATTGACCCCTCTCCTCTTTCCTCTAATGAAGCATTGTGTCTGATGAGAGTAAGACAGAAACTTGCTGATCTCCGACGGGAAATTAATGCTGTTCACGCCGAAATCACCAAGGCTTTGGAGGATAATAAGCTTTAGGATGTTTAGTCAGATTCTTGTTTTTGATAATTTTCTGTTTGTTTTTCTCTCTTAATTTTCTTGTGTACGTGCATATTCTCCAGTTATGTATGGAAGCAGTAAAACTAAGCTTGTGTCTTTCTAATATTCATATTCTCCAGTTTTACTTTAATTTATTTTATTAACTCAGTTTCTGTTGCGCTTGCCAAATGCAAACCTCTTCTTTTTTTTTTTTGGTTAAATTAATAAACGAAATACTTTTAGGACCGTATTTCTTATAACCTGGTCTTAAAATTAAATAAATACTGAAACTTAGGACCGGAGTATTCTTAACAATTTGGTCTTAAAAATTAGTTAATAAATGTTTGACTTTTAGGACCGGACGCTTTATAAATCTCCGGCCTTAAAATTAAATGAATACTAAAATTTAGGACCGCAGTATTGTTAACCTCCGGTCTTAAAAGTTTATTAATAGAATTATATCTTTAGGACCGTATATTGTATAATTAACCAGTCTTATTAAAATCTAAAATATAAAGACATGTCTATGTCGCGGGGAAAATTAAATTTCCCTCTCAGAACTTCTCTTGTCGCGCCGAAAGTGATTACACAGGTTCTGTCTCCAGTGTGTGTTGCGTCGTCGCTGCTTCGCGTTCCTCTCTCGAGATTAACTCTCTGGTTCCTTAGCTAAACGTCTATAGACCAAGCTGTACGAGGTGTTTCGGTTATATAACTTTATGATTTTCCTTCTAATGGTTATGGGGTTTTCATGGGTTGAACGAAATCGATGAAATGTTATTGTGGGTTTCTTTGTTGTTAATGAATATTGTATTTTGAAGATTATATTTGCACTTTAGACCTACCCAACTGACCAAGAAATGTTTTTAGGTTACTCTTGCTGTCTGCAACATCAACGTTCGTGGCGGGAGAAGAAAGACTCAGCAAACGCATTTGAATTTATATGGTACAAGTGAGTCCACAAGACCTTCATGCGATGCATTTAATTTCCTTGTCATGTATTTATTTTGCTTCTTGTATTCACTGTGATACATTTATGACCAAAAGTGATTCTTCGTTATGCATTTAATGGGCAAGTTTCTCCGTAAAACAAAAAAAAAACATGCATAACCGACATTGAGCATAAATATGCATTTGGAGTTGGCTTATTTTATATGCAAGTCTCTGCCTTTTTTCGGATTATGTATATGTTAAATCTTTCCGTCTATAGGAATACTACTATGGACCACGGTTGGATAAATGCTTTACGGACGAGTGTTGAATATCGAATGGGGTGAGGGACTTTATTGAATTTGCTAAACAAAATGCTCATGATGATAGTGGGAAGTTTTATTGCCCTTGTGTAAAATGTCCGAATGAGAGGCGACTAAGTGTTGAAGTTATACACACACATTTAATTTGTGAAGGATTTTGTAAGACTTATACGGTATGGGTATGACATGGTGAAAAATACCAAGTGGGTCTCAACATGGGGAAGTGGCCTTTGATGATAATGACACGGATATGGATGATCGCATGAGGACATTATCCGTGATGTAGGAGAAGAGGCTTTTCATCAATCACATGCATATGGTAATATGTGCAAGTGATGCGAGACCCTCTATACCGTGGGTGTAAAAAATACCAATTGTTGAACGCTGTATTGAAATTGGTAAGCTTGAAGGCACGTCATGGATGGAGCGACAAGAGTTTTTCCAAAATGCTTGAGGCTTTTAAGGACATGCTTCCGGATGATAATGTGTTGCTGCATCGATACTATGATGCTAAGAAAATACTTTGTCCACTGGGGATGGAGTACAAAAAGATCCACGCATGCCCGAATGATTGCATATTGTAAAGAAAAGAGTTTGAAGAGAAGCAGAATTGTCTGAAATGTGAAACCCCAAGGTACAAGTCAAATAAGGGGCCTGCAAAAGTGTTGTGGTATCTTCCAATCATACCAAGGTTCAAGCGGTTGTTTGCAAATGAAAATGATGCAAAAAATTTGAGGTGGCATGCAGATGAGAGGATTTCTGATGGAAAGCTTCGACATCCGGCCGATTCTTCTCAATGGAAGAAAATCGATCAATTATTTTCGATGTTCGGCGAAGAACCTTAGGCTTGCCCTTAGCACGGATGGCATGAATCCATATGGAAGCCTTAGCAGCATACATAGTTCATGGCCTGTACTACTGATTATTTACAACTTATCTCCAATGTTATGCATGAAACGAAAGTACATCATGCTGTCTATGTTGATTTTGGACCGAAACAACCCGGAAATGACATTGATGTTTGCCTTCACCCTTGATCGAAGACTTGAAGGAGTTGTGGGGCAGAAGGTGTTGATGTTTTTGACTCTTTCAAGAAGGAGGTGTTTAAAATGCGAGCCATGATATTTTGTACTATAAACGACTTCCCAGCATATGAGACTTGTCAGGGTATAGTGTAAAAGGCCATAAAGCATGTCCGGTTTGTGAAGAAGGCAAACGCTACCATCAACTTCAACATGGAAGAAAGACAAGAGTATGAAGATGCTCCGGTGGACATAGGGGATTTCTTAGACGGGGCCACTCATATCGTCGATTAAAGAAAGCCTTTTTTGGTGGCCAAGAGTATGAAGATGCTCCGGTGGCATTGACTGGGGAGCAAGTTTATGAAAAGGTGAAAAATATCAATGTCGTCTTTGGTAAGACTGCAAAGAGTAGAAAATAAACAAATATATGGGAAAAGAGATCTGTATTCTTCGATCTTCCATATTGGCGCAATCTTGATGTGAGACAAAGTATTGATGTCATGCATGTGAAGAAAAACGTATGTGATAGTATTGTCAGCACGCTTCCAACATACAAGGTAGTTCCAAGGATGGTGTGAAGGCAAGATTGGATCTGATAGCAATGGGAATACCGAAGAGTTACATCCAAGGCTAGATGGGAAGAGAACTTATTGTCCCCCGGCTTCTCATACTTTGTCTAAGGATGAGAAACGAAGTTTTTGTGAGTGTTTACATGGCACAAAAGTTCCCACGGGGTATTCTTCAAATTTGAAGAGGCTTGTATCGATGAAGGACTTGAAATTAGTAGGCCAAAAGTCTCATGATTGTCATGTCTTGATGCAACAGCCCCTACTCCCAATAGCTATTCGAGGCATCGCCGAATATGATCTTCAGGTCGTTTTGACTAGACTTTGTGTCTTCTTCAATGCACTTTGTAGTAAATTTTTCGAATTTGAAAAGTTGGATGAATTGGAGAATGAAGGATATATTATCTTGTGCTACCTTGAGAAGCTTTTTGTTCCTACATTTTTTGACATCATGGTTCATCTAATTGTTCATCTAATGAGGGAGATAAAGATGTGCGGCCCTATCCATTTACGGTGGATGTACCCAATTGAAAGTTCTATGAAATTCCTAAAAGGGTACGTGAAGAACGCATACGGCCGGAAGCATCGATTGTTCAGAAATATGTTTCTGAAGAAGCCATGGAATTTTGTCAAAATTATTTGGCCAAAGTAAGACATATTGGGCTTCCAAAACGTCAGCATGCTGAAGGGGGTAGACAAGGGGCTTCCATAAAGAGTGTGGATCCTGATGAATTGTCACAAGTCCACTTATACATCTTGAATAATGTTGATGAAGTTCAAGCCAGCATAGCTGAACATAAAGAAGCTGTAAGGAAAGAAAATCATCGAATGACTGAACAAAGGTTGATTAGGGAGCATAACAGAACTTTTGCAAACTGGTTCAAACAAAATGTCAAGGGAGAGGAATGTGTTTCTGATACAATCAAATGGTTAGCACGTGGTCCTGAGGTCGATGTCATAAGTTGGAATTCGTATGTGATCAATGGTTATACATTTTACACGAAGTCCCTAGATGATAGGAGCACAGTCCAGAACAGTGGTGTTATGTTAGAGGCTGAATCTATGCACTTCTCCAGTTTGAAAGACAAGAGCCCTTCATTGGCAGTCATGCCATATTATGGGGTTATTGAAGAGATTTGGGAGGTGGACTACGTGAAAATTATATTTCCCATTTTCAAATGCAAGTGGGTCAATGTCAATAATGGTGTTCGGATCGATCGGCTAGGATTTACATTAGTCGATGTCCATGGTAGAAGTTTTGGAGATGAACCTTTTATTATGGCAGACCAGGCAAAACAAGTGTTCTATATTACCGATCAAGAAAATAAAATGTGGTCTGTGGCTATCCAAGGAAAGAGGGTCATTGATATTGATGAGGAAATGAATTCGAATTATGGTATTCCGAGAGTACTCCTTTTTCAAGGGGTTTAGGACATAAACGAAGAAGATGAAGCGGATAATGAACCCGGCATAAGAAGTGATCATCAAGAAGGGATATGGGAAGATATCACTTTATAAAAGAGTCAATTCATAAGGAAATATTCATATGCAGATTTCTTTGAAAACTTTAAGGTTTTAACTATATTATATTCCTTCTATGTTCATAAACAATGTCACTGACTATGAAGTTTGTTCTTGTTTTATTTTTGTGGCAGGATCCGATCCAAAGGGGCATGTTATAAAAGAGGATGTTACTTTGTTGGGTGGGAATCAAATGAAGGCATGGTGAATATTATTTTGGGCATGTGTGTTGTATTTGTAACTTATTGTATTTGTAAGTAAGTTATCTTATTGTATGAATTAATTTGGGTGTTGTAGTCATAGTATAAACATTAATTAAGAAGCCAAATAACTCATGGTGAATAATATTTGTATTCTTTTTCCAATTCAATTTATTCAAATAATTGTTCATAGCTTACTGCTTAAAGTACTTTTATGTCTTTGGATTTGGTGGTGGATTTGTGTGTAATACAATCAGGAAGAACAGAACAGGGAAAAATTCAGGAAAATTTACACCGCAAATAAATGCACCCGGTCTTAAATGGTGAGTTTTTAAGACCGGATGTACTTATATTTTCGGTCTTAAAGGTCGAGTAACACATTTCATTATAAGCGCTCGGTCTTAAAAGTCGGTCTTTTTAAGACCGGTAAATTTATACATGCGGTCTAAAATAAAATTTTTAAGACCGCATTTATTTATCATCCAGTCTTGAAAGTCAATCTTTTAAGACCGCGTATAATTAGTCGGGTCTTAGAAGCCGCTAAGTTTAAGACCGTATTTATTTTTGTCCTAGGTCTTAAAATTCTATCTTTTAAGAGCGGTCTAATTATTAGCCGGTCTTAAAAGTTGAGTTTTAGGACCGAACAAAAAGTATTTCGGGTTTATTTTAGTACGACTTTTAAGACCCAATGTTTTAAATGTCCGGTCTAAAATATTTTCTTTAAGACCGATCGTAGTCGGTCTTGAAAGTAGACTTTTAATAATTTGGAATAAGACCGGTCGTGGGTCCGGTCCTATGATGTCTCTTTTGTCCGGTCTTAAAAGCCTTTTTTGCACTAGTGCATAGCTTACATTTTGGTCTGTTTGCATTGAAATTAGTGTTGTGGTGGCTGGCTCCACCTCTTCGCCATAATTTCTTCCGCCCCTTCCTTAGTTTCCATGAAAAGAGTGATTTCGCTACTTGAATTTTTGGTAAGTGGACATTACGAACCAACATAGTTGACATAAGCGTTGGAAACTGAAAATTTTGAGAACTGATTTAATTGCTTCATTCGTTTTCATAGGTTAAGAGAGGACTCGAAAACCAATCCAGTTGAGTTCATCAATATCCTTGCTTAGCTGTACAACTATTGGGTTGTATTCAGTATCAAGGCCTGCAAGAATCTGATTAAACAGATCTGGCAGGGAAACAAAGCAACCAGTGAGTGAAAGTTGCTCAGAAAAGCCCTTCATCTTGGTAAGGTATTCCTTCATTTTCATGGAATCCTTTCTTGTGCACTGGAAATCAGATTTAAGCATCGAATCCTTGATTTTGTTTGTGCACCAGCAACTGATTTTGCTGTTGCCTAGAGTCCAATTGTTGTGGAGACCTCGTTCATTTGAGAAGACACTTCTAGTGTCATGGTGTTCAAGATCCAGCCAAACACTAGCTGATCTGTAGCTAGGTACCTAATCTTCAAAGCTTGGGTTGAGTATGTTGTAGCCATTTTCAACAATGAACTGAGGTAGGCAAGGTATTGAACCAGTGAGGAAACTTTCAAGTTTGTGACCTTGATAATCGGTAGCACATGGGTTTGTCAAATGAGGTAGTTTGTTCCATCCAACTTGACAGAACAAGCTTGGGAAATGATATTGCTAGCTGAAGGTTCGGAAAGGGAGGCAGCAGATACAAGAGAAGTAGCTTTAGAACTCTTCTCTGTATGAGCAACGGACGAGGAATCTTGAGTAATGCGTTCTGCTGTGGCTGCTAGCCTAAAAGCTCTGATACTAAGATAAAATATTAGGGTAATGAATTTCTGTAAAAGTGGCGTACAATGACCACCTGTTGTTATGTTATTTATAATAGGGTAAAAACCCTAGAATATACATTAATTGTAATGACATTTGTACAATATTAGCTTTTACATAAAAGCCTATTGGGCTAATATACACAATGGGCCCTGTTATTCTATAAGCTTCAGTTTGCACGTATTAGGCCTATGACATCTGATTGTTTTAACATTGGAAACATCTTGGAGCTGGACCCCTCATCCTTGGGTTTAACCGGCAAGAGGTCGAACACTCTCACTAAATGGAGACATCCTAGCTCTTGGGTGCTTAGATTAACGCCTGAGGGTAATAGACGGTTCGCTCTACCCAACATTGGTATCCCCGAGGAGGAAGGGAGATTTTCCCTACCCTTGGATTGTGGGTGAGCCCAACCCCTTTCCTAAAATTTCAGTATTAAAAATAAAATAATTTAAAAAAAAAAAAAAAGAATCTTGGAGCTTGGCACAAAACCACATCAGTCACTCGCAAATCTCTCTAAAATTTATGGACCTCTCATGACTCTTAAGCTAGGAAGCATAACCACCATACTACCATAGTCATGTCTTCCCCAGATGTAGCAAAAGAAGCATTACAAAAGAATGACCTGATCTTTTTAGGCTGTAGAACTCTCACACTGGCGAAGCACTCGACCACCACAAATATTCTTTGGCCTTAATGATCCACCATCATCTGTTATATGGAAGACTCTTAGGAGGGTTGCGTCACAAGTATGTTTTCGCCTCTCTGACTTGATTCTACTCAGAATTTGTGACGAAATAAACTGCAAGATTTGTTGGATTATGTGGATGGATGTTGTACCAATGATGAAGCCTTGGATATTGGTGAAGCTATCTTTGCGGCAACACTTAATTCCATTTCAAACACACTTTTTTCCTTTGATCTGGTTGGTTTTTCATCCGGTTCATCTCGAGAGTTTAAAGACCTTATATGTGGTATTTTAGGGGAAGTTGGAAGCCCAAATATTTCGGATTTCTTCTCTTTTCATCGTTTACTTGACCCACAGCGTAAGCACTCAAGAATGAACAGCTATTTTTTGAAGATTTTCAAGTTTATTGATGACATTGTTGAGGAACGAATACAACTAAGAGCTTCTATAAGTGCTTCTAAGGCTTATGGTGATGTTTTGGGCTCATTTCTTGACCTCCTGGAAGCAGAGAATTCTCAGCTGAGGCACGGTGATGTTTTGCATTTATTGTGGTGAGTATATTTCTATTCCTGCAATATAATGAAATAGATATAGATTATTGGTGGTTCTCTGGCCTAGCTGCTAGCTATTGGGTTAGAGTTCACATCCCATTTAAATACGCATCCCATACTATCATTTTCCCTCGTGAAAAGGCAACATCCCAGCGGTTGTACTTCACGGACATTTATTTGGCTTCCTGTGGGTTAAAATCCTCCAGGATAGTCCACACCATTAACAATCTGACTTTAATACCAAGATGGGTAAATTTGACTTTAATACCAAGATGGGTATTTAAGTAGGATGAGGAACTCTATAGGCATATTTACCTGGATACTACAAATAGGGAAAGAAAATACCAAAATGCTAAAATGCTATATGGTGGGAAGTATTTACTGAAATACTATACTGCACTTGAAATCGTTGTTCACAAGAACGATTTTCAGATTGTGAAGTAGTTGTTTTTTGTGAGAACGATCTCTTCTTTTTCATCTCTCTTCCCCACTCTCCTCATCACATCACTTTGAAATCTGCCATTTTTTTTTAAATATCACCTCCCCCTCTCTATTCCTTTCCCACTATCTCTTATGGAAAAGGAATTACTCCTCCAGTCTTTAATATAAGGCATATTTAAGGAATTAATCTTAGCCCTAAATATAAGACATATTTCTTATATTTCTCAATTTTTCTAAATTTACCCTTATTGATGTTCCTTCAACAATAATCATGAAGAAGGAATAAGAGAATTAAGGAAGATGACAAGGTAAATATGTCTAATTAACTCAACAAGCTTCTTTAATCTAATTTAATTAGGTAAATATATCTTATATTTAGAACCGGAGGGAGTAGTTAATAAGGTAATACAATTTTTTTAAAAAAATTGGCAAGTCATTAAATCTTAAGAAAGTAAATATTATCGACTATACCTATTTAGAATTTTTAATTTAATAAAAAACCTTTAAAATCATAAATTAATTTTTTTAAAAAATTGTTCTGTAAAATTTAGGTAAAATTTGTTACTTTGCAAATTTAGCTAAGGATTATATACGAATTTCAAACTTTAGCTAAACCTTATAGATCAATTTTTAAAACAGTTAATTTATAATTTTAAAGGTTCGCTATTAAATTTAAAATTCTAAATAGGTATTCTAATTGATAATAATTTTTGTTTTCAGATTTAATGAGTTTTCCATTTAAAAAAAATATGGAATTCCTTTGGTAGGTGACAAATTTTCTCTTTTTTAAAAAAATTAATAAATGGTGGATTTCAAGGTAATGTGACAGGGAGGGAGGGGAAGAAAGAAGAAATTGTTCTCTCCAAGAATGACTTCTTCACAATGTGAAAACCATTCTTGTGAAGAACGATATTAAGTATAATATTCAGCAAATACTTCCCGCCCTATAACATTTTGATATTTTCTTTTTGTTTTCTGTATGTAGGTAAATTTGCCAACTTTATCCCAAAAGCTAACTAGCTATTGAAGTGGGAGAACCATACCACTTAAATACACACTAAATAACACATACTATATCAATATAAAAGTTATTAGTGTCACATACTAGTTTCCATATATATATATATATAGCTGTTCTGTCATAAGAACACAGATGTCTAGCCCTAGGTGGGCTAATATGTTTATGTTGGATCGAATAGCTCCCTCTTAGGTATCTATGGATGAGATACCTTTGAGAATAGAAGATCACTGTACACAACCAAAGGGGTGGGGTGTGTGCACGAAGTGTAGGCGAGAATCGTAGATGAGAGAGAGCTTAGAGATTGTGTACCTTAGGGTTTACCATCTATTTATAGAGGGTACCTTAGGGTTAGGGTTTGAATTTGTTGGGCCTCTTGTGCCTCCAAGCCCAAATGTTGTGCCATCACATCTGTGCAATATTAGTTGCCTCCTATTGGGCCACACCTTAGTTGGACCTATTATTTGAATCCATAACAGTTGCCCCCCAGCTCGGTAGTTCAGGCTTCTGAGCTGCCGGGATGTATTTTGCCCCTAGTCGGTTTTACTAGTCGAGCTTTGTTGTCATGGGCCTTACATTGCTGAGTTCAATTATGTTAATCCGGTTATCAAGGCGGCTTTCCTCGAAGATCTGAGGTCTTGTCTCAAAGATCCTGAGTAGCGTCGTGATGGTTCGCCTGCATTTGAATCCAGGTGTTGATCTCGGCTATTGAAGTTGTATTCTCCAAAGATCCGAGGGAATGTCTCAAGGATCTGGGACAATGTCGAGGCGGTTTGCCTGACTTCGAGGTCGGGATCTTTCTTCAGGTTGCTCGGGCTAGATTGTTGTGAATCTTTACCCTCTTGCCTATCTACCGTGTAGTGCCGGGTTGTGTCATATTGACCTCGGTTACCGACATCGTTCGCTCAAAGATCCGAGGTAAGGTCTCAAGGATCCGAGGTAATATCAAGGAGTTCGCTCGACTTCGAGGTCGAGATCCTTATGCGTTCACCATCGTTGCCAACTGACACCTGGCGGCTCGTATTCGTGCGGGGTTTCAACCACCACACCTAGTCACCTAACGGTTTACGTGCGCATTTAATACATCTCGTGTGACATGCGTCGGCCCTGCCTTTTGGGTTTAGAGGTCTCTAGGCTGCCGAGGCTCCCTTTTTGTTTGACCCGGATTACGTATCCGGATTGTTCCATCTTGATTTGCTTTTGTCCGAGTCTTTGACGAGTTCGGATTCGTATGCGCTACCGATGTGCTGTTTAGGCGCTAGATTTTTTCCGAGGCGGGATCTATTTGCCTTTCCCTCGTTCTTAGTTTTTGCTTGCCTTGGCCTTGGTGAACCTGCATTAAAATTTAAAATTCAAAATTCAAATATCCCTGTAAGGGCTTCCATAGGGCTTCCGTTAGTTCTTCTCACACCGTTGTCATTAATAACTGTATAATAGTTGCCCCCCAGCCTGGCAGTCAAGGGCTCTAGGCTGCCGGGGTGGATTTGTTATGGAACCCGGACATCGTATTCGAGTTGCTGCAACTTGTTGGATTTTGATGAAGTTTCTACCCGAGTTTGAACGAACCCCGGATTTACTTGTATTCTGGTTGAATTGCCCCCAGACATGTAGTCCGAGTTAATTGAAGTTTGAAACTTTGTCGATCTCTTCTTCTTCAATCATCCGAGTATCCGGATTTGTTTGTTGATCCGGGTTTGTTTGCTTTTTGCAGCACCGAATTGCCCAATACGAATTACTTTGAAGAGGAAACAGGCCAGGGCTTCCGAGCTTGTTACCGTATTTGCTTATATCGGCCGCTTGACTTTACGTGTCACTCCTGTCTTGTTGCCCCCGGCTGGCAATCAAGGGCTCGGGGCTGGGGGTGCCTTGACTATTTAACCTCGGATCTCTGTCCGAGGTTAATCGCATTCCCTCCGGCGAGGTGGTTCCCTCGAGATGATGCCGCTCCTCCGAGTTGAGGGTCGAGGCTTTAGTTTTGCTTCTGCTTAAGGCGTCTGTGCCTGCTTGACTTTGAGTTTTCCTGGCGTCTGTGCCGGTTTGACTTTAAATACTCCCGGCGTCTATGCCGTTTTGACTTTGAATGTTCCCGGCGTCTATGTCGGTTGTAAGTTATGACAATCTCTAATTATATAACCAATTACTTGCCATACCATTTTTGAACTCTAACCGTAGTTAGAAATTCATCGACCATAGTAGGTACAGGTCTTTTATACTCAACAAGAACTTAATTCGCAGGAGTGATGGGCGGGGTTGTCTGTTTTAACCTCGTGGGGTGTTAACTTAACCGCACTACCTCTTCCGGCTTGACTAGTCGGAAAAGTTAATGGTAACCGAAATAAGGGCAAGGCAGTCACTTGTTCAACCGAGGTGTCCATTACCTCTAATCAAACATTTTGACCTGATCAGGATCAGAATGACAACCCGCTTTCTTAAATCAGGCGAGCGTTGACGTGTCAATTTCGCGAAGGCCATGTATGGCATTTTCGCCGAGCTCTGACCAATGCACGTCGGAGTACAACGGCCGGTGTCATACATCTAGATGGTTTTGTTTGTGACCGGGTTTGGGGACCACGGTGTCATGCGGGTTTAGAGACCTCGGCTTCATGCCGGGTTTAGGGACCTCGGCGTCATGTTTATTACGGGCGTAATGACCTCGATGTTTCTTATTTCTGACCGGGTGTAATGACCTCGGTGTAATGCCGGGTTTAAGGACCTCGGCTTCATGGTTATTACCGGGTGTAATGACCTCGGTGTATCTCTTTGACTATCGATAGTAAAACAGATGAATTTGCATTGAGGAATTCTTTATCCGGGGTCCTTTTAAGGAGCGCGCGCGGAGTCAATTGTACTTTACACGGATCCCGAATTTTAACTGGAATTCAGTGTAACCAGGGTCCGCCTTCCTTTTGCTTCCCGCACAACTATCCACGGAACCAGGATTTTAACCAGATTCGGTGTGACCGAGGTCCATTCAAGAATCTCTGCGGATCCCGAACGTTAACTAGATTGAGTTAACCGGGTCCGGCTTCAAAACTTCACACGGAGCCAGGATTTTAACCAGATTTGGTGTAACCGGTCCGCCTTCGAGAATTCACGCGGAGCCCGGGCTTTAACCAGATTCGGCGTAGCTGGGGTCCGCCTTCAACAATTTACATGGCGCCCGGGCTTTAACCAGATTTGGCGTAGCCGGGATTTTAACCAGATTCGGTGTAACTGGTCCGCCTTCGAGAATTCACGCGGAGCCCGGGCTTTAACCAGATTCGGCGTAGCCGGGGTCCGTCTTCAAAAATTCACACGGAGCCGGGATTTTAACCAGATTCGGTTTTATCCGGGTCCGTCTTCAAAAATTTACACGGAGCCCGGGCTTTAACCAGATTCGGCGTAGCCGGGGTCCGTCTTCAAAAATTCACACGGAGCCGGGATTTTAACCAGATTCGGTTTTATCCGGTCCGTCTTAAAAAATTTCTGAGGGATCCGGGCTTTAACCCAGTTCGGCGTAGCGGGTCCATCTTCAAAAATTCACGCGGCGCCCAGGCTTTAACCAGATTCGGCGTAGCCGGGGTCCGTCTTCTTTTCAGAATCTGCATACTTCTATCTGCAAATGAAAAAATGCAAGATATTTTGCTTGCGAAGACTTTAGCATCTCCTTCTGGCATAGAGAGCCATTTTGAATTATTAATAAATCTACGGTTGATAGAGCAATATTTTTCCATGATGGTGTAGTAACCTTCTAAAGAAAATTTGATCCTGGCAGAAAAATTGCGCAAAGATTCAAGGCGGAATTCAATGCCCTTGAAATTGGTTTCAATGTTGAAGTTTGCAATTGTTGAAATTGACAATACTCATTGCAATAAATAGCTACATCTGCAAGTAATTCGGCATTGGGAGCTCCATGCTTGAAAGTAAAAGTTAATAAAGCCCTTTTTCCCTTCCATATATTTGGCATTTTTGCCAAAATTCATACCAGTGAAATATCTTGCTTGCACTAACTCTAGCAATAATTTGCCCAGATTTCTACTTCTTGACTTGCTTGCCTTTTCCTCAATGGTACCACTGGAGATGAAAGGACTTGTGGCAAAATCACAACTATCCACAAGGGAATTCTCCTGTCATCTGCAGCGTTGTTCCCAATTCCTTGGCCTAGGTGAAAGTCCTTTTCAACCATTTCTTTTATGATCCTTGCCACATCATCCCACCTTTTAACTTGTGCATATATATTTGATAGCACCAAGCATTCAATGATTTCTTGAGTTTATCCAGAAAAGTTTCTGGGCCGCAATCTCACGTTGTTTCTAAGGGTTTAGACCAATACTTGTAATGTTTGTATTTTGGATCATCCCAGTTGTCAGCAATCCCATGCGAAGAATGTGCCTTTCCACAAGCAGATCAATAATTTCATCAGCTGCGTAAGCCTTGTAATCCCACAAGCATTGAATTTATCGCTTTAGCATTTTAGAAGAAAAAAAATGCTTCAGTAGGACTATTCCTTGGCTTTTCTTTTACATCACTGCTAGCAGCAAAATCTGGATATTATGCCAAGCATCCCACAGAAACCAAGATGCCTACTGGCCGAAGATACCTTGAGGAGGGTTCACCCAGCTGCATGCATCCTTCTATAATGAATATAATTTTTTGTGCCACTGATATTAAGCACTTCAAAAAGATGAAACACTTAGCTGATGCCAGAGTCAATTTTCTAGAAAGTTGGTGACGAAGGGTCCAACATTGCTACTAAGCTAAGTAATGACATGCTCTATGTCTTTAGAAATTCCTTTTAAATCATCAGAAAAAATTGATTTATGCTTTCGGGAACCAGATTTGTGCAACCAGATTTGGCAAACCATTAAATGCACTACTTTAGAATAGAAGCGCCAGAGGTTAGCAACGTAGTTGCGTAAAGCTTATCAAAACTATTTTCCACTGAAAACATACGTTCATGATGGATTATAAATCACAAGGAAATAATTAAATAAATAGAAGGAAGCCACATATGGTTAACCATTCTATATCGAGTTATGTTGTTCATAAAAGAGATCAGTGGCCATGGTAACACTAGCATCCCCAAGACTAGGAGGAAAAAATCAGCAAAGCTAGAAAACTTATCTGTGAGAAGCGTGCCTAGTTGCATGACATCAGTAGGAGAATGCATTGGGTTCTTTCCACCGTTAATAAATGAGCTTCTTCCTTTTAACAGCATCCATTGGGGACACGTCAATAAAATCAGATCCGGGAGATCATTCATAGTCTTTTGACCCCGGAGCTGGTGCACACCAAGTTGTGAAGATCAAACTTCTCATGGTTCTTTGAAATCGGATATCAATTTTACCATCCAATAAATCTTGGGAATCTCGGACATTGTCATCTCGGCCTACATGTTTCTCCGAAACCCCAACCTCGGCACCTCGTAATCTGGGCTTCTCAAGACAACATCCAATGTATGGAGAATTCATCACGGTGGATTAGTCACGTGAAGAAAAGAAATAATGTAATCTAAAACTTTGAAAAGTCAAAAGCAAATTTTTCCCTTGCATGCCTTCGAGATCAGCTTTACGAATCATTGTTTTCCTTTGATGAAAATTCCATGGGCCTTCTCAAGGGTATAGTGTCGGTTTTGACATGGTTAAAACTTGCACGTCAAAACCGATGCTCCCATCGCCTACCCCAGGCGGTGTCAACTACCGAGACCCACGCCGGTGAAAACTTGGTGAATACTCCATGGAAAACAGATGGATCTCGTCTCGATGAATATGAATCCCGATGGTGAAGAATGTATCCCAAAATCAATCAATTAAATAAATTGATTTTCCCAACTCATATTGACCGTCTTCTACATTCAAGATTACTGTGAGGAGACACGCAACTGAGTTACTTCTGTTGATCAATCTCGGCTCTCACTCTTCTCCATATCCTATTTCGGCATAGGACATCTCTGAAATCTCGGCCTTCACTAGAGAGTGCAGTCCGATTTTGCTCCATCTTGGCCTATCACGGCGTCATCATCTCGGTTATTTCTTATTTTCTCGGTGTCGGCATCATTCTTTGAACCTCGGACTCTTCATCTCGGCGAGTATCAATTCGACACCACCATCTCGGCATCTTAGGCCACATTTGCCGAGGCCCTTGCTTCCACCCAGAATGTTGCTCGGTCAAGCAGTGACAATTCCCTGGTATTTGGACCTCGGTTTAAATGTTTGGAGAAGAAGCGTCGAACAGGAACCAAGACTACCGATAACTAGTGTTTGAATCTCAGATTATCGAGATTGCTTAGAAAAAAGGTCTTCAAATCTTGGTTAAAAACCGAGCGTAAATTGCGGTGGTGTTGCCTTTGGGGGTGGATTCAGTATCCTTGAATGGAATAATTCCTCTGTGAATAAGAGCATCGAAACGAAGGTAGGCCGTGAAGCCATAAGTAGAGGTAGTCCAAAACTGAGCGTCAGGTATCCCCTAAATCGCCGGTGACTGCATCCTCTTCAGCATTACATGAAACGGCGCTGAGGAGTTCTTCCTCAACGCGTCACACGACTCTGAAACGTCCGGGTTCAGATCAGCCCGACCCTATTGCGACATGCATTCAGGTATCATCTCGATCCGAAAACCCAGCAAACCCTTGCTGAAATCGAGTTCTAAGGATCGAGCCAGGCACGCGTGATCCGAGTCTGTGTCCACTATAGGTCTGGTTAAACCCTTCCATTGGAGAAGTTTGGCCGGTTGCATAAAAAGGGCTGATGTGGCCCTGCACGATCGGCAAACGGAGATTAGGACCCAATCGCAAGATGCCAGATTGGATACTCGTCGGTGACCTCATCTTCGACAAATCATTTGAGGAGCTTGAAGTTTATATTTCAATTGTTTTCTGCATGGGCTAAAACATTTTAAATTTCTTAATCATTTTATCACCTTCATGTGAATAATACTTTTTTAAATCTTATTGTTATAGGATTTGTTTGATCTTTGGAGTGGACACAACATCAAGTACGAGTGGAATGGGCAATCACGAGCTATTAAAAAACTCGAGAATCTAAGAAAACTTAGAGAAGAGCTTCAGTAGTCATTGCAAAAACACTAACTTTAAGAATCGCATATATCAAAGTTACCATTCCGAGGCGTAGTGAAGGAGACTCTTCGCTTGCACCCGCAAGCACCATTTCTTGTGCCTCGAAAGACTCTAGATAATGTACAAATTTGTGGCTTCACGGTGCCCAAAAACACACAAGTTTTAGTTAACACTTGGGCTATAGGGAGGGATTCAAGTGTTTGGCGTGATCCGAATTTGTTCATGCCTGAAAGGTTTTTGGAGGGTGAAATTCATTTCAAAGGTCGTCACTTTGAGCTAATTCCTTTTGAAGCAGGTAGAAGAATTAATGTGTCCAAGGTTGCCATTGGCTTTTGGAACAGTTCACTTGATGTTAGCCATGCTTCTCCAACATCATGATTGGAAGCTTCCAGATGGGTTGCAACCAAATGACTTAGATATGGACGAGAAATTTGGGTTGATCCTATGGAAGTTTCAGCCTCTTAGAGCTATTCCCATCAAAGCTTAATCAATATCAATATAATAATATGAAATTAAATAAATTGTTTTGTTTGCATCATATATTATATCTTGAAATGTGTGCTATCTTTTAACCCATTTTAAAAAAATGTGTCTCATGGATTATATGGAGCTTAAGTAGTAAACCGGTATTATATGGAGCTAAATCTCATAAGGAACTTGATTTTGATTTTGGTTTACTGTTCTTATTTGATTTTGAGCTAGATCCGGAGCCAAATCTCATGATTTCAATTTGATTTTGATTTTGGTTCTTGTTCTAAGATGATGATGAAGATGGATCGGACGGCGGAGGGAGGTGGGGCTGTTCGATATCGTAGAGCTCAAATTGAAAGTGGCGGTGGCAGAGAAAGAAGAGAGGTGGGACATGAAGGAGCAGAGAAGAAGGAAGTTTCCAGGGCTGGTATCCATGGCTGATGAATGATTGATGGTGGTGATGGCGGCTAGGTCTATGACTATGAGCATGAATGATGACTGTGAGGGAAATCTTAAAAAAAGATTTACAATGTCCCTTTTTTAACAGACTTTGTTCTCAAGTTTTACTACATTGTTCACATAGGCATCCTCATGTAAAGGGATGTAGAATATTAAAATATTTTTTTGTAGTAGTGAGTTCAAATCCCATTTAAATACGCATCCCATGCTATCATTTACCCTCGTGAAAAGGCAACATCCCAGCGGTTGTACTTCACGACCATTTATTTGGCTTTCTGTGGGTTAAAATCCTCCAGGATATTCCACACCATTAACAATTTGACTTCAATACCAATATAAGTAGGATGAGGAACTCTATCGGCAAAATTTACCTGTATACTTACAAACAGTAAAAGAAAATACCAAAATGCTAAAAGTTGGGAAGTATTTACCGAAATACTATACTACACTTGAAATTGTTCTCTGCAAGAACGATTTTCAGATTATGAAATTGTTTTTTGTGATAATGATCTCTTCTTTTTCATCTCTCTTCCCTTCCCTCCTTGTCACTATTGGTTAGTTTTTCCTATTACTTGACTTTCATACAAAGTTTCATGAGGTTGAAAACAAAAATTTTGTTTAATCATTGCGAAAACCCGTAACTCCTTACGGTCCTCATAAATTATTAACCTAACTCATTATGTTAATTAGGTATTAATTATTAATCCGTACTCTTTACGATGCTCATGACAATTCATAACAATTTATAATATTCATGAGCTTTACGATTACTCGTTAAAAGAACTATTAGAGATTAGGATAACTTAATAACATGACTATTTGAGATTAGGATTAGCTTAGATCACTTAAAGACCTCAATGTTGTTGATGTCCTCTAACGTTGATCCAAACGGCTATCCCCTGATCGCAACAAGAACTCCTTCTCTTGAAACCTCCCGCTCCTTGGATGATTGTTAGGCGAAGACAAGGTTGAGATTTGGTTTCCTTGGGTTTTTCTCTTTTCAAGAAGGTGGTTTCTTAGGAAGAGCAAGATCATTGGAACCTTGCCTTTCTTGGATGGCGCCCTTTCTCCCTCTAAACCTTTGGTAATGACCGAAATTTAGAAAGGATAAGGCATCTTGTTTTTATCCTAGAAAAACGTGCAACTCCAAGGCACACCAAAAATCAACACTTTATAAAAGTGTAATCCTAATTTAAGTGCTTACAAGAAAGACCCAACCCAAGCTTGAATTAGAAAATCTAAATCATAATGAATTAAATTCATATTTTAATTGATTGATTGAATTTACGATGATTAATCACATTCATATCTTGATTGATTGTTTGAATCAATCATTTAAGAAGATGGATCACGTTTATTTCTTGATTAGTTGATTGAGTCAACCATTTAAGATGATGGATCACATTTATATCTTGATTGATTAATGAATAATAATTTAAGATGATGAATCACATTCATATCTTAAAAAAAAATTCAAAGTCATTTTTAATTCAATCCTCTTTTATTATTTCTCCTATCGTCATCCAATCATTATTGGATATATATATATATATATATATTAGATAATTCAAAATTATCTTTTATAACCTAACCTTTTGAATTAAAATTCAAATTTTAATTTCAAACTTAAATTCAAAATTTGAATTCAAAATTCAACTTGGCCTAAGACGCCGTTGGGTCTTCCAATACATTTGGGCCCTTTAGTAGAGAAACTCATTTCCCACTTGGGACCATATATGTGACGCAATTTTCCTCCTAATTGGGCTTGGAGTCCTACTTCAAACCAATTACACCTTTACTTTTGATAAAGCCCAATAACAAGGCCAAAATCTGCTAATGTTAAGCAATAGGGAATAACCTTTGTATGTGACCTATTAGGCCCAATTAGTCATAGGCATAAATAAACTTGAACCAATTAAAACTCCTTTAACGGGCCCAATTTATTTAATGACTTCATAAGACACTAGCAATGCTCTGCGGCTCATAACTAATTGAGTTGATCAAGTGATCTACCTTTCATATTTGGATACGGTGAAGGCATCATCCCTTACATTGTCATTCACATTTAGTTAAGAGCAAAGATTGAGTATCATCTCTCTTAATTGACTAAATGTAGCTAATTTACCGAACTAGGAATCTTCTTATGTTAACTCTATAACGGATCATGATTCTTCATGATCACTTGTTGTGCGCACAGATTCCCGAATTAATTAGAAGTTATCCAAGCTCTACTGGTCTTGTAAATGACTAATCCCTTATAGGGGACTGTGAGTCCTCTCAGCATGTCCATCTATACTCATGTATTCGAGTTACACCCAAGAGTACATTGTTCTCCCCATTTTTAGGCGGATAGAGATGTACAGTCAAAGTATAACTCTAGGACATAGTGTTCGATGATGTCCTTAGGTCCAGGATGATCCGCACTACCAAATGATGAGAGATTTTGCATATCCAATGCTACTTTTTACAATGACTCTTTGTGGAGTCTCTCGGTAGGTCTGTTTGGTGCTATCTGTTCTTCAACAGATCCACCCACGACATCAGCTAAGGCATCACGATGCCTATATTCTATGAGGTCTCTACCTTGTATCTCATACATGTAGATGATGTCGTACTAGTTTTATTGAGATCATCAATGCCCTTTTTTAGTGATTCAATACTAGGAACAAGTTTTAGGCAATAGATATCCAGTGTTCTCGAGTCCTCGTGATCATGATCTCTATCATTGATCCTCAAGAACAACACTGTTCTATTCCTAGGGCTTTTACCTTCAAACACATATTTACCTTAAAATATAGGAGAGACAAAAATATGATAAAGATAAAATGTTCTCATTTATTAATAATGAAATACTATAATATGGAAATGGTGTTGATTTGTCCCCTCCATTGTCTTTAAGATACCTAAATACTAACAAAGTCACATCACCTTGAAATCTGCCATTTATTCTTAAAAACAAAAAACAAATCATCACCTCCCCCCTCTCTATTTCCCCGTCACCTTTGCCCCGTGGCCCCTTTGCCCACTCTCTCCTATGGAAAAGAAGGAATTACTCCGTCGGTTTTTAATATATGACATATCTGAAAAGTTGATCTTGGCCTTAAATATAAGATAGGATTTTCATATTTATCAATTTTTTTTCCTAATTTATCCTTATTGATGCTCCTCAACAATAACAAGGAGAGGAATGCATAAAGGAATTAAGAAAGATGATAAAGGTATTTTATAAAAGGGAAAATTATTTCTTGAAGAATTGGATATAAGTTATCTCTAGTGACCCTCTAAAACTACGTCATTTTGGATTAATGAAGAGTGTGTTTGTAATTTTAGGTGAATTAATGAAGGGTGCAAAATTACGAAACACCCTTCATTAATCCAACACGACATAGTTTTGGGGGTCACTGGAGATAACTTATCTCTAGTGACTGGAGAAATACTTTACCTTTTATACAATATATATCATACTAACTAACTCAGCCAACTTCTTTAATCTAATATAATTAGGTAAATTTGTATAATATTTAGAATCGATAGAGTAGTTAATAAGGTAAAACAATTTTTTTAAAAAAATAAAATTGGCAAGTCATTAAATCTTGAAAAATTAAATATTATCGACCAGAATACCTATTTAGAATTTTTAATTTAATAACAAACCTTTAAAATCATAAATTATTTTTTTTAAAGAAAAAAATTGTTCTTAAGATTTAGCTAAAGTTTGTTATTTTGCAAATTTAGCTAAGGATTTATATGTGAATTCCAAACTTTAGCTAAATCTTATAGATCAATTTTTTAAAAAAGTTAATTTATGATTTTAAAGGTTTTCTATTAAATTTAAAATTATAAATAGGTATTCTAATTGATAATAATTATTTTTTTCAGATTTAATGAGTTTTCCATTTAAAAAAATATGGAATTCCTTTTAAATAGGAGAAAGGGCGAAAGGGAAATGGAGGAAGGTGACAGATTTGCTCTTTTTTAAAAAATAATAATAAACGGCAGATTTCAAGGTGATGTGACAGGGAGAAAGGGGAAGAAAGAAGAAAAAAAAGAAATTGTTCTAACCAAAAAGCACTCCTTCACAGTGTGAAAACCATTCTTGCGACATATATACTGGCCAAATTTTTTGTGCCACTTGATAAACATTATGAATGGGTTCCAATTAATTTGTGAACATGTTCCATGACATTAATTGACCCACAACGATATAATTAAGGTCCCATATTCATTGTTTTACATCTTCTCAACAAAACTTATTCCGTGTTTCTGTGATTCTTGGTTTCATTCTATCTCTATGAAATATTCCTCCTTTAAATTTGAATCACATTTTCAATGTCATGGACTTTACAGTAAGTTTGTATATATATATATATATATATATATATATATTATCCCATATCCAATTCAGATTCGTGAATGCTCCTCATAGCACAAATGTCTTATTTGGGGTTTGAACTCAACACTTACAAGGATCAAATTATGAACTAATTTGGTGATTCGGTGATGCCAAATGTTAAATGGTTGCCAAAGAAAGGTTTGTTAGATATTTAGAGTGCCATGTCGTAATAGTTTTTAGTGTTAAGGTGTAGATTGACCAACGAACTATTACTCGAGGAGCATTTGGCACAAACATTCATTGAAGGTACTTTAATTATCAATCAACAATTAAAAAGTGAAAAAAAAAAACAAAAAGTGAAAAAAAAACACAATACTGTTAAACTACCCTATCACTGTCTTGGTGTCTCCGTCTTCCATTGACTGCCACAGTGTCAACGACATCGACGTCTCCAAAGTTTCCATTGTTGCTGGGTGTTCCACTCACCTCTTGAACTCATCAAAGTCTGTATGCAGCTTCAGTGCGAGAATCACGCACCGAAACCAAATCTAGCAGTCCACAGCTTCCGACTGGCATACACTTTGCACCCTGGTTCTGTCCCTCCGATGCCACAGGCAGCAGCAACCGCTGCAACAGTGCCTGCTCGCATGGGTCTCATCTCTGTTGGTGTTTGCCTTATCCAACAAGAAGGCATAACCGCTCTTTTCTTCAGCATTTGCACTCTTGTCCTTTGCCGGTGTCTCATATTTTAATGTAATTGTGATAGTTTTTTTTTTTTAATCGTTATTTGATACTTATTTTCACTTTTTAATTGTTGATTGATAACTAAGGTACCCTCAATTAATGTTTGTACCAGATGTTTCTCATTTAATAGTTTGTTAGCCAATCTTCACCTTAACCCTAGTTTTTATTGTTAAAACATCACGTGATTAATATGCGGATAAAGTACTCTCTTGGATCTTTTCATAAGCAATATTTTGTTTCATATAAATGGTGCTAAATATAAGAACAGATTATTTTGCTTGGAATTTTCAATTGATCTTTTCATTTTTACTTCCATTAAATATATGTGTCAATTATTATCTTTTGCAATAAACATTCACTCATTACCTCATGAAAATCAATAAGAATTCCTATATGAAGATTTTATTGGTCAAAATGATCTAATATATTTATATATATAAAGTACTAGTCCTTCTAGCATATATTTCAGTTTTCACTCATTTTCTATAGACACAAGTATCCTCCTATTTGAGACAAACATGTTCTTGGCATTACTAAATTCGGGCACATTTCCTAGAAGGGATTTGAACCTTAGTCTATCATATTGTGATGGACTACCAACACAATCCCCCATCTTTTGGTTCAATTTTTTTTTTTCGAGATAATCATAAGTTTGCTTTGACCAACCAATCCTAATTTTGGGCTTTGCAATGTTTATTTAACTTTTTAGTTGTGCGCTTTACATTTTGAACCAAACATTTACTCCCTCTGTTTCTTTATATAAAATACACTTTTTTTAATATGGTATATTCCTATTTATAAGAGACACCTTTGGGTGTGTTTCTATTGTGAGGAGGGGATGGAAGGGGAGCGAGGGGAGGGAATAAAGGGTATGTTACCTTGTTTGATTTGTTTAAGGAAAGGAGAGGGAGAAAAGATCATTTGTTGGATTTAAGAGGGGAGAGGGAGGGTCGTTTAAGATTTTAACTCCCCTCCCCTCCAAAATTTTAAACCAAATAAGGGGAGGAGATCATTTTCCTCCTCCCCTCCCCCTCCCCCCCTTAAACCAAACATACCTTTAAAAGGTGTATTAAATGTTTGTTGTGAAGTTCCAATTTACTTCCATTAATTACTCAAATTATTATCATTGTATTTATTAAATTCACTCACGCACTCTCCGCACAACAAATTCTCTATATTCCATATCTTCTGCCCGTCTCATTTTTCTACTTTTCATATTCTCTTCCTTGTAACACCCCAAATTTCATACTTCAAAATGTGTCCGTTGACACTTAGTTTTAGAAAACTTAACAGAGTTTGAGGTGCTACCACTCAGAGTAATGCGGAAATGGAGAGCATGCGCTAACGTTTGGACGATGAGTAACTGATACAAAATGCCCAGACATATGCTGATATATTAAAAATTTCCCGAAGGAATATTCATGTAATACAACAATACAGAGCTTTGTATAATTACAAATCTTTATACAATCTTCAACCAAGCCGTATGTAACGCCCGGAAGTACACCAGCACAGGAACTTCCTAGGGGGTCACCCATCCTGAGATTTTCCTGGGCTGAGCACGCTTAACTTTGAGAAGCGCTAACCATCATGCCAAAAGCTCGAGCTGATAGCAGAGGCGCACCATATATTATTTATACCCTAGAAACCTTCCCTCATCCTGCCTGATGTGGGACCTGTCACGGTCAGACCGTGACAAGCTCCCCCACCCATCTTGGTGATGCCCCCATCACCCAGGAGGGGTCCCCCATTCCATCCACGGGGAGGCGGCCCCACCCCCTTCCACACACGGGGCCCACCACCACCGCCCATCACCGAGTGAGGGTCCATCTCCATTCCATCCACAGAGGGGCCACCACAGCGGGGCGAGGCGAGGTCGGCTCTGATACCACTTGTAACGCCCGGAAGTACACTAGCACAAGAACTTCCCAGGGGGTCACCCATCCTGAGATTTTCCTGGGCTGAGCACGCTTAACTTTGAGAAGCGCTAACCATCATGCCAAAAGCTCGAGCCGATAGCGAGGCGCACCACATATTATTTATGCCCTAAAACCTTCCCTCATCATCGCCTGATGGGGGACCCATCCTGATCGACCAGTGACGGGTATAGTCTTGGGGCAATGAACCTAACTCGATTAATCAAACAATTTGGCCAGCGGGTGTGTAGTGGAAGTCTCCCCAAATTCACGGTGACTCATTTGTTGAACCACATGTCAAACGAACCCTTTCTAGACACCAAATGGTTTGAAGTAACCTTATTAGATTCATGCCGAGAAGGTAGGCTCTGTTAAACTTCTTCCGGTATTTGCTTTGACCGGTGCCTCTTCATGGCTCTATCTACCGGTGCCTCCTCTGATCCTGGTTCCTTTCCTGAACCTTAGACAGATCTGAGGTCCAATACCCATCGGACTCAGGTAACAGTTAACCTCATATGAAAAGTATAAACAGTATATATGACAGATATTCACAGTTTGGAAAACAATCAATCATGAATCAACCAATCATATTAAATCCATACAAGACATATGAGAGTTAAAGTTATTGTAGGAGAACGTACCTTCCTTCTTCGTAGTTAGCAATATGTCCGATCTTTGAATCCAGCCTTGGACTTCCCGGATATCCTAACATATCACCATATCACTTAGAATAATATCCTAATAGATATTTCCACCTCTATTTACCTCTCTGCCCTTGGTGGATTTGTTATTTACAATTTTTCCCTTACATTTATTTAAAAACGCAGTGCAGTATTTTCTGGGCAGATTTTGCAGCAACTTTAGAAAAACATAATTAATTCTAGAAATATCGAAACGAGGATCCGTAAAATTCTTCGGAATCCTTAGGATGTCTATTTTTAATTAAAAATACTCGTATTTTCCCAGATTCCTTGAGTCATTCCCAGTTTTAAAGTTTTGAGCCTCTGCCCAGAAATTTCTAGAAATTCGTAGCCCAACTTTGAGAATTTTTATCTCATTGTACAGAGCTCATATTAATACGTTCTAGAAATATTTGAAAAGCCCTATATGTCTAATTTAACCATGAATTTTACCAGAATTTTATAACTTCATTTTCAACATAAAATTATGGCGTCTTTATCACTGATTTCAGGAATTGCTAACCGATAAGATTTCGCAGAGCTTCGCTATTTTGATCATAATTTTCCAGAAATTTTGCTATACCAAGTAGCTCATCTAATTTTCGAAATATCACTATTTTTGACTATAAAAACATGATATTAAAATTACTCTAGCATATTTAAAATCAAAGCTACTTCTAACTATGAATTTAAGAACTAAAACTTAAAAGAACTTAAAGCTAGAGCTAGAGAACTTACCAAGAACTTTGCTCCTTCTTCTCCAAGACTCTCACTCTCACTTTCCCTCTATGTTTCAGTTCCTATGCTTGTGAATTGGTGAGAAAATATGAAGCATATGGCTTGCTATTTATAGGAAAAATGTTTGGTAATTGTGTAATTCTTTGCAACTTTACTCTTATCAACCTTCAACCATTGGATTTAGGGTTTTTGTAAACTTGAATCCTAGCCATTCATAGCACTCCAACCATCCCCTCTCTCTTTAGTTTCATTAACTAAATGATCCAAGTACTAGTTACCTTAGATGCTTAAGTTTTCTTTAATGAAATATATTTTTTGGTTGCTTGATCAATCACCAACACTTTTGAATTCTAAGTATGTATCTTGATTAGTAGTTTGATATTAAAGATTTATGGTCCAATTAGATTTCTCTAATTGTCCTTAATCATCTCTAATCTTCTTCATCAAAGTTTGCCAAAATAACTTTAATTAGACTTAATCTCGAGATTAAATTATGTGGGTTCAAGATAAGTCCTTATATTTGATCTATGATTAACGTATCTCAAGATATAATTTATTTTGTATAGATTCTCATTCATCCTAGTGGTTTTTAAGTCACAACTCAATTTACTCCACACTCTTCTCTTTCCTCCGCTAGACACACACACTCACAACACTCACTTTTCTCTCTCCTTCACTAGACACACACACACTCACAACACTCACTTTTCATACTACACACACACACACACAACACTTTTCTCTTTCTTATTTATCTTCTTCCAAAATTCATAAATGCCTCTTATCCCATAGTACATTATCCTCTTTCACCATTAAGTATTGCATGTGATTTAATTATCTTGAGTAATTCTTTTAATTAATTACTTCAATTTCTTTATTCAGTTTTTTTGGTGTAAAAAAACTGTGTACTTCCCTCTTTTCTCTTCAAATTTTGTGTTTTAATTACTTCATACTCATCTAGAAAGAATTCTCTCATTGGTTAATTTTTACTTCACAAGGATCACACTTTATGATACATAATTAGGGCCTTAGGATTTAGCTTTATTAGTTTTAATCTTGGCCTTTTATTTGCTAATCTCTCATTGGCCCAATTAATTTCATGAGAATTAAGAATATTTTCTTGGTTTATCTTTGGCCAATTCAATTTCACAAGGATTAAGGTTAATTATTGGTTTAATCACAACCATTGGATTTCATTGTGTTTGTTTAGATTAAATCGTCTCCCTTGGGTTCATTCTACGATTGTTTTGCATTAAGAAAATCTAAGATTTTGGTTTTGTACACTTTATTTTTGTGAAGACTTGTATGAATTCTGCCACTAACTAATGCTATTAATAGATTGATTATTCATTATTCATTATTCATTATATACTTGATGGCCATCCAATATTGGTACTATATTAAATGCAAAATACTCTCATCTTCAGTGGGAAGGAGATGATACTGTGATAAAAATACTATTGCTAGCAATAAAGGAAACTACTGTAACTGAAATCACACCATCACTCCAAATCACAACCATACTACAGTTGTTCTCTCTGTGCACATGTGGGTTTTGTTGAACACTTTACTTGTTCTCTTAGGTTCCTCCTTTTGCCTCATATACCTTCCTCTCGGTTCACTATCGACAAGGTTGTTAGCCTCATTAGTCCTTGCTTTCTTGTCCCTCTTCCTTGGCTGGTTCGTCCCTTGCTGGGCGGCTGGCCTCTCTTCTTCCTAACATATCTCTTAAGATTATCCCCTCCATTAGAACCCGTGTTGCCTCTCCTAGTATATGTCTTGCCCCACAGCCTGAGATTCTCATCTTTTCCCCCTTTTGCTAGCAAGACATTGTCTTCAAGGTGAAAGTGCTTTCCCCCAATCATTTGGCATTTTCTTAAATTGTAAAGCTATTGGTCTTGATGGTATCCCTATTGAAGTTTGGAAGTGCTTAGGTGAAAAAGGGTTGTTTTGGCTTACTAAGCTCTTTAATGAGATTTTACGATCTAAGAAAATGCCAGATGATCGGAGGAAAATCACTGTAGTCCCTATTTACAAGAATAAAGGGGATTTCCAAAATTGTGCTGGTTATAGAGAGATAAAGCTCATGAGCCACACAATGAAATTGTGGGAAAGGTGATTGAAGCCAAATTGAGATTGGAGACTTGCATTTCAGGGCACCAATTTGGGTTCATGCTGGGAATATCCACAACAGATTTATTTGCTGAGGGGGTTAATGGATAAGTATCGGAGTAAAGGAAGGGACTTGCATATGGTTTTTATTGAATTGGAGAAAGCTTATGAATGTGTGCCGAGAGATGTACTTTGAAAAGCCTTAGAAAAGAAGGGTGTGCATATTACATATATTAAGGTCATACACGATATGTGTAAGGGGGTAAACACTAGTGTAAGAATGTCTGGATGTGAGGCAAAAGAATTTCTTATAAGGTTTAGCCTTCATTAGGGACAAGCCTTGAGCCCTTATTTGTTTAAAGTCTTGGACATTCTAACTGAGCGTATACTCGGAGAAACCCCCAAGTGCATGTTTTTGCGGTGATATTGTTCTTGTGGCTGAGACAGAGAAGAAATTAATTCTAAACTTAAGTTATGGAGAAGAACCTTAGGGTCGACGAAGTTAGAAATTGGAAGATCATGTTATTGCCCAAGCGACATAGTTAAGATATTTAGGATCAATGCTACAAAAAGATGGTGAAATTGATGGGGATGTTAACCATAGAATTCAAGCGGGGTGGTTTAAATGGAGAAAAGCTATTGGAGTTATTTGTGGAGGAAAATTTTATTGTATTACTATTCGAACAACGATGCTTTATGGTAGTGAATGTTGTGTTATAAAGTGGCTACATGAGCACAAAGTGGTAGTAATGGAGATGATGATGTTGAGATGGATGTGTGGTCATATACGAAATGATAAGATTTGTAATGAACTTATATGAGGAAGGGTGGTAGTGGCTCCTATTGAAGAAAAAATGGTAGAAAATTATCTGAGGTGGTTGGGCATGTATAGGGGAGGCCATTGAATGAGCCGGTGAGGAGGGTAGATCAAGTTGTTTGAAGCCTAGTTAAAAGGGGTAGAGGAAGAATAGAGAACGCATTTCGATGAGGTTATTGAGTGAGAACTTTTAGTTAACAATTTATCCTAAGATTTGGTTTATGACCGAGCTCAATGGCGTTGTTTGATCTATGCATGCTGACCCCACCTAGTGAGATTAAGACTCGTTGTTGTTGTTGGGGGAGGGGGGTGGGTCTTGAATAACTTCATTTCAGCTCCATCTTTTCCCCTCAATTCCAATGCCATTTCTTCAATTAAGGACTAGTGGAAGTGATTGAGCCTTGGTAGAAGGATGTAAGGCTGGGTTGAGTTGAGATACATGGAATACATTATGGGCTTACTAGAAGGAAGTTCCATCCTTTATGCCACTTTCCTAATCTTATCTATCATCTCGTAAGTCCTAGAAAATTTATATGGCAACTTTTCATTTGGTTTCTTGGCAAGGGACTTGAAATTGTAAGGCTTCAACTTCAAATAAACAGAAGTTCCTTCTTCGAATTCAATCTCTCTCTTCTTTTTATTATATTAGCATAACCTTGCGTCATTAATTGAGCTTTTCATAAATGCTCCTTGAGTTGATTGAGCATTAAATTCTCTCGTAGAATATGCTTATCTACCTCCTTTAGTCATCATCATCTTGTGAATTTGCTTGCTCTTGCGCTTTTCACTCAGGCCAAACAAAATTCTCCTCAAACTTGAAACACTATTCTAATTCTTCACCACTTTTAGCACTAGTCGCTTTGTTGTTATTGAAGTATGTTAGGAACTAACAAAATGGAGCCAAACGGATCACTGAATCTGATATATATAACTGATAACTAGGGTACAATAATCTGCAGGAAAGAAAATGTCTCCCATGCAGCCAAGAAGTGAGCCCGGAGTTTGACACAGAACTGGACCTCCTCTCCCAAAATACGATAGGAGCACACTACTCCTTTCAGCCAAGAAAGATTCAGGTCGTCGATTCCTTCTCCTATTACAACTCTCACCAAAATATTCCTTTTTTTTTTTTTTTGCTTCTCCTCATGCTCCTAACTGTTAATATAATAAAAGGGAATAACTTTCACGTAGAACCCAATAGCCACCCTATCGAGTTAGCTAATATCCTAGTATTACACCAAAATGGAAAGTCAACCCGGAACCCTTAAAAAGCATGTTGGTCCTTGGTTGATGCTAGTCTCGTCTTCTAAATTCCTAGCATAGGTGCGGTAATTGAATAGGGTCCTTTCAAAATACCCGTGATTTGGGATAATTGAACAAGCATCCTGGAAAGTTTGAGCTGTGGTTTCACCTATTTTTCTCCTTCTCCACCTTTTGCTATCTTGGAGTTGGACTTCCTCTCTTCTATGGTTTTCGAAGAACTATGCTTTTCCTTGGTGACCTTATTAATTGAAAATTACATAACCACTTTTAATGCTACCCTCTGGGACTTCTCCCAAAAAATAAATGGAGCTCAAGTCTTTGAAACTTACTAGCATCATTCAGCTTGGTGTTGTTTTCCCCATTCTCCTCGTTTCACACCGCTTGTGTCAACTTGTCTCGGTCGTGTTGGCACTTGACTCACGTGCTTGAGCCTAAACCGCAGCATTTAAG
This sequence comes from Acacia acuminata, assembly GCA_019022655.1. Taxonomy (NCBI): domain Eukaryota; kingdom Viridiplantae; phylum Streptophyta; class Magnoliopsida; order Fabales; family Fabaceae; genus Acacia; species Acacia acuminata. The sequence continues at coordinate 808,770 of JAFJYI010000235.1, forward strand.
GTAGCTCAAAAATTTCCCAATTCCTCTTGGAGCTCAATCTGTGAAAATTTGACTGCTATAACCTCATCGGAGTGCTCTTCTTGCTTCCTTTGAATCTCTTTGACCGTATGCTAAGAATTGTTGACTTTGCCCTCCATCTGATTATTGACCATATCCAATACCATAGTAGCTCTGATACCACTACCAACTGATGGAAATCTGACACTAGAATTATATTAAATGCAAATACTCTTCTCTTTAAACTGATAATACAGTGATTAAACGCTCCCACATTAATGATGCAGGAAAAAACAATAACGGCAATAAGAAACCTCCCTCCACCAAGACCTAGTGTTCAAAAGACCACAAATTCTCCCTCACAATACCACATTTTGGCTGTAATCTCTTGCACCTCCCTTTTGTCTCATTTACCCTCCCATCAGTTCCACTGACAAGGTTGTTAGCCTCATCAGACGTTGCTTTCCTGTTCCCTTGCCTTGGCTGGTTCGTCCACTTGTTGGGCTGGGCCTCTCTCCTTTTAAATATATGCCTCAATAGCACCCTTTTGCCTCCCCTGGTATATGTCTTGCCCCCACCCCCAAAAAAACAAAAAACAAAAAACTCACAGATCCCCTCTTTCTTCAAAATGACTGAGATTCTCATCCACACTCAAGGCCTTTTGGAAAACAAATGCATGTATAAACTCAGAAATCATGCAACTATAATGGAATTTTATCTCTATTCTTCTTTCTTAGATCTATGGTATATTACAACTTTTCTTCATTTTAATCTGTGGTAACGAATATATTGAGTTCAGGTCCTGGATTTGGTATGATGTCATGACTTAGTGTATCAACTATTTTAGGACACACTACAATGTGAATTTGAAGGATATTGAGGTTGATAGGGAAGTTTTACAGCTTCCCACAGATATATTTGATTCTGGAAATGGGAGGGGAACAGTAATAGATAGTGGCACAACTTTGGCTTATCTTCCAGATACAGTTTATGATCAATTAATAACCAAGGTAACTGTACTTTTTAAACTTTAATTGAATCAATTATTTTACTTTAATTCTCATGGTTGTTCTTAATATTAGGTTATGGCTCAGCAACCTGGACTGAAATTACATCTAGTCGAGGATCAGTTTACTTGTTTTCAGTATACTGGAAAGTAAGATACTAATCTCCGCTGCATCCTTTCACTTCATATGGATAGATGGGACATTATTATTTTCCAGCTATTTTTGAACAACTTTAGCCACTATTTATGGATATTAAGGTGTGGTGCATCTTTCTTGTTCAAAAACTCTGTCGAATAGCACTTACTCAAGTATCATGTTTATCATTGATATGATTCATGATACTAGTAAAGTTATATAGGTGGACAAGAAAAGTCAGTAATATTCGGCCAAGAAAATGGAGGCTGTTTATAAGTATTAAGTTATTAACTTTTACTTGAATTGAGCTGTGTCATGGTGCTATTTGTTGGCCTAACTTTCATTAATTAGGTTCTTGTTGAAGTGCGATCTGGAATTATTTGACACACACACCTGATCTTATGTGATTTCTGTTAACAGAAAAAAAAATTAGGAATTGGAATTTGGAAGCAAGTTCTTGAAAATTTATTCCGCGATCCCACTTGGTGCCTGTCATTTCCATTTTGAGCTTCTCAATTACTTTATCATGTTTCCTTTCTTTGGGAAGTAATTATTGAGCTTGTTGTACATGGTTATAATATTTTCTTGTGGCCTCATATACAGAATAAAAATTTTGATGAAAAATCATTTCCAAGCTGGCTTTCCTTAAAAAATTGTAGCTGGGCATGGATTGTTGTTTAAATGATATTCTAGTTCGAGGAGGCAAAATTACTATCTAGATTCCAGACCTTTACTCGCCCATTGTTCTCCTGCAGTGTTGATGATGGATTTCCAATTGTTAAGTTTCATTTTGAGGGATCTGTTTCTCTGACAGTTTATCCACACGACTACCTCTTCCAGATTCATGTAAGTGGGAACTTTATCATTCATTGTCTAATCCTCTGTGACAAGTACTGGGCTGATCATGCAAGGGAGCATAGGTGCATTTTTTGCATTTAGTTAATACATTGTTTTAGGGTAAAATACTCCTCTCTAAGTGATGTTTAATTAAAGAATTAAAAGATTAGATGATTATTATTTCTATTATAAAAATATACCCATAGATCCACTAAAATAAAAATAAATAAATGAATACAGTAAGCAACATTTACACTCATTTTGATCAGAATATCACAATGTCCATTTCTTATATAGTATAAATATGAATATGAATTTGATCAATGTAAAATAATGACTTTTCTAAACATAGCAAAGTTTAAAATTGCATGATATTAAATAAATTTCTGAAGAAACAAAAAATAGTTTCAAAATGCCCTTTTTAGAATTTGATCCAAGTAAAAGATATTAATTAATAATTTTTTAAGTTCCATGATGCCTTGTGTATTAAATGCATGTGAATAATATAAAAATTGCCTAAATTTCAATAAAAATGTGAAAATCATGGTTTTTAGCACTAAATAACCTAATTTCTTCATAATTTAATGCTATATGGAGAGGTTGTTTATATGTTCATGATAGGGAGGAAGACAGCATAATCAAAACGTAACTCCTGAGGGGAGATTAGTATACATCTGTGTTTACTTGCGCGTTTTGATTTGATTTTGTCCTTACTTGTGCCGTAGGACAATGTATGGTGTGTTGGGTGGCAGAGGAGTGTGGCACAAACTAAGGACGGAAAGGATATGACTCTTCTTGGAGGTACAATTTAGAATTAAATGTCACAAACAAATTTTACCGAGAGATTTATGAGTTGTGGAACAGTGTGACGGGGTTTGGATGTTAATATCTTTCTTTGTTTTTTGATTACAGATTTGGTACTTTCAAATAGACTCGTCGTATATGATCTTGAAAATATGGCCATTGGATGGACGGAATTCAATTGTGAGTAACAAATCAAATGACCTTTCAGCAAATTTTCAATTTTCTCTATTATGTTCTTATTCGGGGCTTGTTTGTTCAAGCTCTTAAAAAAAAAGTAATTTTCAAATTATTCAAAAGACTTACAGTTGTTTAGCTCAACTCAGAAGATCTTTAAACATTAAAGGATGTAAACCAGCACTTTTTAAGAAAGTGATTATTTTAAAAAGTTAATCCAAGTAATTTGTCAAAATAAACTGAAAACACTGTTTTTCTAAATGTCATTTTAAAATAAACAAATCCCTCATAGTTAGTTTAATAAAAATCATTTTTAAGTTTAAACAGACCCTTCAATGTAGCCCCATTTATGAATATGGCAATTCATTTTAGATCAATCTAGATCTTTCTTTTAGTTCTCTTTGACGAGATCAATACTCACTCTCTGCAGCCCATGCCATGATTTGTGAATTTAATATTTCCAATAATTTTGTTGGCGGCTCTTCAGATTTTGTATATATAGTTAATTTATAACTGTAAGTATTATAGTCTATTTTCTACCACGTTGGGGGAATTTTCTCTGAAGACTCCTGATTAGTAACATGCCAGTTACCTTTTGGCTTGTCGATGATACCAGAATTTTTAGCTCGAGTTAGATAAGTTTAATTAGGGTCAGCCTATTTGAGTGATCTTTGCCAGTCATCCTCTGCATTCCCAGAAGCTATCATATGACCCTAATCTGAAACCATTGTTGTTTTTAGGGTTTGCGTCTATTAGAATGGCCTCTTTACTTTTTAGCCTTCTGTTGTTGTTTCTTAGGCTCTTCTAGCATTAAAGTGAAGGACGCAACAACTGGAGCCGTGTATGCAGTCGGCGCACACAATATTTCTTCAATTTCCACCCTGTTAAACGGAAGAATATTGACATTCTTTGTATTAATAATGACCATGCTAAATAGTTTATTTATCTAGTTTTTAATTTCGGAGGTTTGGCTGTATTGTAAGTATAAACCCCAGAACATTGAGCGTCTTTATTCTTTGCCCTGCTGGTTCGGCTGTTGCACTTGTTTAATTGGGTGTATCTTTGTTGGGTGACATTGGTTTGGTAACTGTAAATCTCAGTAACATGGGCTTGCAATTTTAGTTATTATGATAATTTGTGGAATAGATTAGAATTGACACGGCAGATTTCACAGAGCTGTCCTCAGAAATTGAACAAGAAAATAAAGAACCGCAAGAAATAGTGCAATCTGGTATGCGTCTCTCTGAAAGCTGTCGTCCCTCTGGAAGAACTGAAAAACATCTGATAGCGTCAGGCTAGAACTTAGGGAGCGAGCTTAGAAAAATGTGTGATTAGTTGGTTGATGTAGAAAAGTCACCTTAGTTGGATCAGGTGATGGATCTGGATCAATCTCCAAGTTGTCGTCTTTGGTGGGAAGGCGGCCGCTCACATCTTTGGCAATGTCAACCAAGTCTTTTCCAGACTCAAGGGCAGCAAAAAGCGCTCGGGATGTCCAGAAAAATGCCTGAGCAACAGCGGACGAATTAGATAAATCCCAGGATTCTTCATGTTCAATGACTTGACCACTAATTTGGTTAAGGGTGAACCGGGAAGTAACTCGCAGTATCAGAACCCCCGCTATCCTACCAATTAAAGATTTAGGCTTCCCTTTAATTGTCCACTTGATAGAGAGCACACTGGTCGACAGCATCACCATTTCCTGCACGCTCTGTGACCAAAATAAAATTAAAAATTATTCAAAGTCGAAGGCTAGCCGAGTGACTCGAGAAAGAACAAGTCTAACCACAGAGGGATTGTTGAGGGTATCCCTAGCCCATAGCGGTCGTTTGTACTTGTCGAGACCAACAAATCTCCTCAAAGGATCCTGCAAACTAGGAAGAATCTCAGCGACCAAAATTATGGGATGCGTGGTGAATTGGTGGGAATGGAAATAAACAAAGCACCCTGTATTTGACGGAAACAGCCAGAGTTGCAAAAGCCCTGTTGTCATCCCGAAGCTCAAGTATATCGCGAGCAAGTTGTCTTGCTGTGGATTCTACCAAGGGGCTGCTGATGCATTCAAAGTCATTGCATAGTTCACCGAAGTCGACGCCATCAACAATCTTATCGGCATCATTGGCAACTGCAAGGAAATCGTTATCTGAAGTTCGGACAAGTATTCTATTTATTGATTTATTGAGAGTGTAGAAGAGAGGCGAAACCTCGCAATAAAACGGAGTGGTTATGGTTGTGAGGGAGGAAAAAGGGAGCCCTGCAGATCTTGGAGTTGGAGGGGTAGCAGAGGGCGGCGACAGAAGAAGAAAGAGTGGCAGCCATTTCTGCTCCCTCCGCAGCCAGCCCCAGAGCCAGATATCTCTCTTGATTGGATTACGATTACTTCCAAAGCCGCAACTAGAGGCTCTCTTTTTTCCCCACCGAAAAAAATAATGCCCTTATAAACTGGGGCCAAAAGATCTTAATAAATTTACCTCCCCACCCCCCAAAAAAAAAAAAAACCCCCGGGGCGGTTTTTTTTTTTTTTTTTTTCTCTATACAAAAGAGACCTCACACCTATGGAGTCATGCCCCCCATTACAATCCTCATGTAAAATACTACGAAGGGCCGGCCATGGTAGATAAACCTCATGGTGTCCCGGACTTGCCTCAAGACCCTTCTTTGCCAGGAAGTCCACCGCAGATTACTGTCCTAAGTACCAAGGTAAGCTTTGTGATCCAGTTCAATTGCATCATCAATTTGACTTCAGTAATGATATCCGAGTCCCAATGGTTACCACTCTGTTCGTGGAGAAGTGTTTTGAGACACTCGAAGGAGTTTGCCGCGTTTTGGGATTCTTTGTGGGAGAAGTAGCTTTTGTTTCTGATGGACTTTTCTTAATGAACTTTTTTCTAATTGACTTTTTTCTGATGTGATTTGTGTTTGGGATAGTAGTAGCAGAAATGGCTTTTGTTTGTGATGAGAACTTGTTTGACATAGCTTTTAGAAAGATAGATGAAATGGAAAATGACTGAAAAGGGTATGAATCAAATTCACAAACACATACATATGTGTTGACTAAATAAATATAAATTTGCCAAATAAAATGATAAAATTCCATTAAATAACTTACAAAACAATAAATACATATGCATCATACAATATATAAAAGTACTAATGTAAATAAATAAATATGCAGCTTCTCAATGTATCAAGCAGATTCGTTATTGCATGGGTATCATTCTAAATGTTATTTTATGCCTTGTTCCATTGTACTTGGAGGTCTGAAAACATTTTTTTAAAAAGAAATATCATGTTTATTATGGTTGTAAGAGACAATTAAAGCGGATTGGGAGTGACACATTAACAAAAGGAATTAGAGAAATGAAACCCTCTAGGAATTCAACGTGGTAGCCACTAGAAAAATGATACTGATGCATAGCATTCAAGAACGAAGAGAACGAGACAAAGAGAGAGGCACAAATAGGGAGGGTGAGATGGTCATTTAACAAATGGGCCCATATATGAAATTGATGGAGAAGCTACTAATGGGATCATAAGCCAAGGGCTTGGAGCTTTAAAAAAAATGCCCATTACACATTGAAGTCCATCAAAAAAAGAGTGTCCCCAAACAGTCATAATTTTTTTGATGGACTTATTATCCCTCCGATATATATATAATCTAAAATATCAATTTCAATACTCATCATATCTATACATTCACATCGAATTAAATATTATTCATTATCTTTATTAATTTCATTTGGACCTAAACCCGCTAGTCCATTTAATTTGGTGGGAAGAGAACCATGGTAGAATCTAAAAACCGCTACTACCCCCGTGACCGGAAACCCGAGTCCACAAATCATCAAATTGGCCATAAAACATTTCGTCAGTAATGTGCACACCTCTTCCCAAAGTTGCTACTAGTATCCCGAGTTACCCCCGCAGATACCACTTTGAGAAGAACGGATATTATCGGTTCACATCAAATAATATATCGGAGGCATAACGCCCAAAGGTTGTGTTCATCACTTGGGAGGTACCGTCCCAAGCTATCCTCCCACCATTAATTTATTACAATCACACACAAACAGAAAATTCAATCAATCTTGTCACAATTATCTTATTTAAAAATTCCTTCATTGCATCTATTTGTATAATAACTTTCCAAACTCTTCAAGAGTATAATAATTCAAATATTCGATATAAGGTCCAACTCATATTACAACTCAAATACCTATCCGAGTAAAGTCTAATTATTTCAAAATACACTCATAATAAAATGAATTTCTCAATATATATATATACACACATATTAATGAAAGGTATTTATAGATTTCAAAGAAGAAGAAGAAGACAAGACGTACATATATTATGTATAATAATCAAAGGACATAAATATGTGTTTCAATCACGAAAATCGAGGCACCCAGAGTGTACATGTATATTCAATGATAAAGGGTTTTGCAAAATAGTTAAATGCAAAGTAAGAAGGAGAAACATATGTATACAAGGAGGTGAGGCGTTTTGCTTTCATAAAGTAATTCACGCTAACCGAAAAGGAAAACATATATATATATACAAATGCAGCGACACATTTAAGGGTTTTTCACAAAGATCGAGATCGACATGCAACAATTGACTCCTATTGTTCTGGGGATTCAGATTACCTGGTCTCCGTTTTGCTAGCCTCTTAGAAGAATAGAGGAAATAGTAGAAGAAAATAGTAGGAGAATATAATAGTAGAAGAGAATAGGAGTGTTGGGGTTAGGCTAGACACTCTATTTATAACTTAAAATTGGGGTTAGATATGGGTTGAGCTCTTTACTATTGCCAACTCATTAATAGGGTAAATTAAATTCAATCAATCAATCATTGTTTGAATTTAATGTCATTAATAGGGTATATTCAATCAATCAATCATTATGTGAATTTAATGCCATTAATAGGGTATATTAAATTCAATCAATCAATCATTATGTGAATTTAATGTCATTAATAGGGTATATTAAATTCAGTCAGTCAATCATAATGTGAATTCCTAAGGCAACTAATAAATGGGTTATTACTATTAATAAAAATCTGGGGTATTACATTCTACCCTCCTTAAAATAAGTTTCGTCCTCGAAACTGAAATAAAATTCACATGTCAATAATAATCACATAACAAATATTAATAATAATCTGGGGTATTACACCCTTGTCATAGATCGAGGTTGATCTATCTATTTTGATAATCTTTTCTATCATATTTCCAATCATCCCCAGCGCCTCCACCGTGCAAAGCTCCATTGGTAAATCTGGAATCCGAACCCATACTGCAACCTTCCTCTGATAGTCCACCTTCCATGGGTTGAAGTTAGGTCTCCAACATTGCATAAGGAGGTAATGGTCATCTATCATCTAATGCCCTTTATAGTATACATAATTGTGATCCTCCTTACTAGAAAATGATACAATGTAGTACTCATTACTCAGAGGTACAACCTTTAAGGGTTGTTTTGATGGCTTCCTCATTCTCCGAACTCGATCAATAAGCACATGTTTCAGCACCGAGAAGTCCAAGACCTTAATGATTAGTGAGTTCATCCAGGATTTACACCATACCGTGTATTGATCAGACATCATCGACAGGACAAGATATCTGCTGCTAGGTGTATCTCCCATGCCATCCTTATTCCCAGTCGCCTCATCCCCATCCACCCCAATCTTAGACTCTACATGTTTTTTGGCAAAGTACCATTTTCACCCTTGAACGATGTCGTCGGCTTCTTCATGACTAACCAGAAAACCCAGGTTACCTGGAGACAAAAGCTTCTCCCTATAGGACAAACAGACCGGTCTCCGATCACCCCGTTGGCTGTCATATTGCTCCGGCTTCTTCCTCCCCATTGTTAGAATATAATCCTTGATTATATATTGTAACCGTAAGATTCCCTATTTGTATACGTGTCATTGTATTATAGGGTCAGTTACAATATTATGCAGATTGTACAGCTGTAGTAATTTGTCTCTGTATTCTGGAAGGTTGTATTCATTGGTTATAAATAGATTCATAGGCCAGAGGAATTCTCTGCGCTTTCAGCCATTCCTTCGTTTTCCTATTTTATCTAACTTGGTATCAGAGCGTAGGTTCATCATCATGTCTACGACTTCTGATTCCGCTGCTAGAAATCCCTCTGATTCAGCCATGTCTGGAACTCAGACAAACATTAGGTCATACTCCCTATTCAGCTCATCTAGCCAAACTACTGCGATTAAGTTGGATCGCACTAATTATCTCATCTGGGAATCAATCGTTTTGCCTCTCATTGAAGGCAACTGTCTTGAGAGCCATATTAATGGTCTCTCTCGTCCTCCGTCGAAAGTCATTATCGGTGACACCGGAAGCAAAGCTAACCCTGTTTGGGCCGAGTGGTTCTCTATTGATAGACTACTCGTTGGCTGGCTCCGTAATACAATGACCCAAGATATTGGGCTTCAGCTTCTTCACTGCCAAACGGCAGAAGATCTCTGGAACAGTGCCAAAGAGCTCACCTGTGCTTCCACCAAAGCTCGCGTGATGGTTGTAAAGAATGAATTACACAACACAAGAAAGAACTCTCTGACTATGTCAGACTATCTTGCCAAAATGAAAAGCTTCGCAAATGAACTTGCTCTTGCAGGTTCGCCCATAGGAATGGAAGATCTCCTTCTGCACACTCTTCATGGACTCGATGCTGAATATAATGCCGTAGCCGTGAAACTCATTGATCATCCAGATCTCTCTTGGATTGAAGCTCAGTCAGCACTACTCTCTTTTGAATCCATGCTCAATCAACAGAATCATTTTGCCAACCTAAGTATTCAACCATCGGTTAATTTTGCTCAACGCAGTGAGAACAACAACTCTGGAAACAATCATCGTGATGGCATCTCTGACTCCACAAACAACCGCGGCTGGAAAAATTATACTCGAAATCCCAGAAACAGGGGCGGTCGTTCTCGTGGAGGACGTCGTGGAGGCCGTCCTTTCTGTGTTCACTGCCAACGCCCTGGCCACACTGTGGCAACATGTTATTACCGAGATGATCCTCAAACGCACTATGCTAATTCTTCCTCTGTTGCAGACTCCTCGTGGTATATGGACAATGGCGCTAACTACCACGTCACGCCAAATTTTGAGCAGCTTGATGATGTTATACCAGCTGGTAAGTCATATCTTACCACCTGTAACGGTTCACAGAGTCCAATCCTCGGCATCGGTTCAGTCAGGATCCCTTGTCATCCATCTAATTTGCTACTTACAGATGTTTTATATGTTCCCTCGGCAACAAAAAGCTTAATGAGTGTAAATCGCCTAACCCAAGATAATCCTGTTTCTGTTGATTTCACTAATAAGTTTTGTGCCGTGAAGGATATGGTGACCGGAGAATCACTCCTGCAGGGAACACCAAAGAAAGGTCTATACCCGATGACAACAGCAAAGCTTGATGGTTCACTGGCACTATCGGCAGGAGCAGAGCACAACGTGTCCAAGAATGAGTCTCTTAAATGGCATCATGTTTTCGGACATCCAAGTCCTAGAGTCCTAAAGCAAATTTTACTTAAATGTAATAAAAAGTTTTCCAGTACACTTATCAGTGACATTTCTGTATGCGAGGCGTGTCAATTAGGCAAATCGAAATTTCTGCCATTTCCAATCTCTGTTTCGAAGTCTACTTTTCCTCTTGAACTGATTCATACGGATTTATGGGGACCAGCACCGATTAACTCTCATCATGGACATCGTTTTTACATACATTTTGTTGACGATTATACTCGCTTCACTTGGCTGTATCCGTTGAAACACAAAGGCGAGGCTATTCATATCTTTAAGCACTTCAAGGCCTTAGTTGAAAACCAGTTTGATAGGAAAATAAAGGCTATTCAATGTGATAATGGAACTGAATTTAAGCCGTTTGTCCCTGTCGCTCAGGAAGCTGGAATTCGCATTCGTCTAACATGCCCATATACGTCAGCTCAAAATGGTAAGGCAGAACGAAAGCATCGTCACATTGTTGAAATGGGACTCACACTCCTCGCTCACGCTGGATTGCCTTTAAAATTCTGGGTTGATTCTTTTCAGCAAGCCGTCTTCTTAATTAATCGATTCACGATTGCATCTTGAATAATGAAACGCCTCTGTTTCGGTTAATGCACACAGAACCAGAATATGAAAGTTTACAGCCGTTCGGGTGTGCCGTTTTCCCTGCCTCAAGCCTTACAACACTCATAAATTCCAGTTTCATAGTCAGAAATGTGTGTATTTGGGCTTAGCTTCACAGCAGAAGGGTCATCGTTGTCTCAGTAGGTCAGGCAAAATATTTGTCTCTCGCCATGTTATTTTTGACTCTGGAGATTTTCCATTTAAAACAGGTTTCCACGATCACGCTGTAAACTCTGCAACTCCGGTGGATATAGCCTCTGTTCCTCTCATTATTCAGATGAATCGAGCATCTGCAGCAAACAATCTTAGCCCGGTGGTTTCTCGTCAAGCTCATGATTCGCCGTTGACTCAATTATCGCCTACGTCATCGGCTGACTCTTCTTCTCGGGGTCCAACTGGTGAATCATCCCCACCAAGTCCAGCAAGGTCTGCCGATCCCAGTGTTTCATGTCCAGCACCTGAGTCAAACCTGGACTCTCACTGTGTTGGGCCCAATAATATGCACGGTATGGTCACCAGGGCCAAGTTGGGAATAGTAAAGCCCAACCATCCTTATATCGGTCTTGCTATTCCCAAATTCGACCAGTCTGAACCCTCGACAGCTCGCGATGCTCTCTCACGCCCAGAGTGGCGGTTTGTGATGATGGACGAATTCCAGGCGTTGCAGCGAAATGGCACATGGAAATTGGTTCCATACGCCAATCAGAACCTCATCGACAACCGATGGGTGTTTAAAACCAAACTCCGAGCTGACGGGTCCCTACTCAAGCACAAAGCCAGACTCGTGGCGAAGGGATTTCAGCAGATTCCAGGAATTGACTTCGCTGAAACTTTTAGTCCTGTCATAAAGTCCACCACCATCCGTGTGATTCTCTCGATAGCTGTAACGTTCAAGTGGGAGATAAGGCAACTTGATGTCAACAACGCATTCTTGAATGGGGTCCTACAAGAAGAAGTATACATGGCTCAGCCAGAAGGCTTCGTTGATCAGCGACATCCTACTCATGTATGTAAGTTGATTAAAGCAATTTATGGTTTGAGACAAGCTCCACGAGCCTGGTTTGATCGCTTGCGTCTTACTTTGACTGTTTGGGGTTTTCGAAATATACGGAGTGATATCTCCTTGTTTATGCTTCAAACAAAAAGCCTAACAATTTTCATCCTTATCTATGTTGACGACATTTTGGTGACTGGTAACAATTCTGCCTATGTGAATAAATTTGTGAAGAAGTTAAATCAGATTTTCTCATTGAAGGATTTAGGTCCGTTATATTACTTCTTGGGTTTAGAAGTTTACAGAGATAGTCTAGGACTTTACTTGAATCAAACTCGCTATGTGATTGATTTACTGGACAAATTTGGTATGTCAGATTGTGCACCAGTCCCTACTCCTATGGTGACTGGTCGGTTAATCTCCTCTGGCGATGGTGAATTAATGAGTAATCCTACCCTGTATAGACAAGCAATAGGGTCTCTTCAATATTTGACTACTACTCGTCCCGATATTTCTTTTTCTTTGTGAATAAACTAAGTCGGGCTCTCAACCGAGAACCGCTCATTTTCAGGCAGTAAAAAGAGTGTTTAGGTATCTCAAGGGTACTTATAATCTAGGATTACACATCAAGCCATTTAGTAATCCTCAGCTAATTGCCTACACAGATGCTGATTGGGCTTGTGATTTAGATGATAGAAAATCAATGGCTGGCATGTGTGTATTTCTGGGTAATAATCTGGTGTCCTGGTCTTCAAGAAAACAGAAAGTAGTGTCCAGATCAAGTACTGAATCTGAGTATCGATCTCTCTCTGATGGATCAGCAGAAATTAAGTGGCTAAGTTCTTTATTCTCTGAAATAGGATTGTTTGTTAAAAGTCCATCAGTGGTTTGGTGTGACAACCTGAGCGCGAAATCCCTGGCTGCAAATCCTGTACAACATGCTAGGAGTAAGCATATTGAAGTTGATATTCATTTCATTAGAGATTTGGTTTCCTCTGGTTTGATAGACATCAGATACATACCTTCTTCATATCAAATTGCTGATTGTTTTACAAAGCCCTTGTCTCAGTCACAGTTTCAGTATTTTAGAGACAAACTCGGGCTATTAGTAACACCCTCTCGTTTGAGGGGGAATGTTAGAATATAATCCTTGATTATATATTGTAACCGTAAGATTCCCTATTTGTATACGTGTCATTGTATTATAGGGTCAGTTACAATATTATGCAGATTGTACAGCTGTAGTAATTTGTCTCTGTATTCTGGAAGGTTGTATTCATTGGTTATAAATAGATTCATAGGCCAGAGGAATTCTCTGCGCTTTCAGCCATTCCTTCGTTTTCCTATTTTATCTAACTCCCATCCCACCTCCACTGCCAAACACAAATGCACCAACTTCAGAGTATTGCTCCTTAGCCTGTTCCTTCCCACCACCATCGCCATCTCTTCGCTCTCTTCCATCTCCTTTTGTTTGCACCATGCGCCCCTCATCAGTCATCGCTTTTATATCCGCATTACGCCCTTGTATTATTCTCACGTCAGTTCTTAAACAATATTAAAATCAAGACACGAGGAAGGAGAAGGGGGAAAAAAGCCTCCGCTGCATAATAAAAGGAGCAAGTGGGCAGTAAACCATTGTAGTTTCTAGCTCTGAATATTTTTTGAGTTCAAAGCTTTGACTGCATTATAAATAACATAATTTGCGCTTATGGACAATTAAGCAGTAATCACCTTATAGGAAATTCCAAGACAACTGATATTTATATTCTTTGGATCCACAATTATTCATATGTGAAAAAAAACCGTGTTATTATCTATCTTTCCCCTTATGATCTAAAAACAGAAAACGAATTTTTAATTAGGTTTCTGTAGTCTTCTTTTAATTTTATTAGGCCATTATACTTTGATTTGTTTTTAATCAAATCCCTATTGTTTTCTTTTTAATCAAGTCAAATTTTTTACTCTTTATTTTATAAATTATAATAATATTCTTCTATGAATTAACACAATATTCTTCCATAAATATAAAATATAATATTATTAAGTATAATACTTTTTCATATTATAGTATAAATAATGATATTCTATAACTAATAAGTTATTCCAATATTTTATATTAATATTCTTTCGAATTTTTTAAATAAACATATTTATATTATTTATTTTTTAATTCTAATTTTAATTTATTTGTATAATTATAAACTTCGAATCACAATAATAATTTTTATTAAAATATAATATAATTACAATTAATCATTCTAATTATATTAATTATTTATGCACACATCTATTAAATTGATTTTTTTTTCTAATTATTAATTAAAAATTTATATTTTATTTATATTTATATTTAATTATAAATTAAATTGATAAATATTAAACTGCACGGACTTATAAAAACCATATGAAACTATAAGGACCTATAAAAATAAAAATAAAATTATTAGAAACTGTGTGAAAACACGTGAAAGACCCAGTAAAAAGGGGGAAAAAAACTACAGCGATCCAATTAAAATTGGTTGAAACTATAAGAATTCATAGATTAATTATCCCTAAAGTTTAATTTTTAAAAACAAATAATTGGCATATCAGACATGCATGGAAATATCAAATAAACAGTAGTAAGCTGACATCTTTATAAGAAAAGTAGCGTTTAAAAGTAAGCAAATCTAATGATTTTCTTTTAAATTCTCATATAAACAACATTTATTATTCTATGATTGCTTACTATTATGCATATTGAAGAGACAAGTAGCAATATATTTTGTTTTAGAATGTTTCACCTTGGGCAAACTAAAATATAGATAACATCTAATTCTATCTTATGATGTTACCCCGTGTACTTTAAAAAGTCGAACAGTTATTTTATTCAAAAAAACTATCATGACCTACATCCGTATGCTAGAACTTACTCCTATAATATAATTACTACTGTTCTGTTCTGAAAACATGATTTATCGGACTTGACTAGGAGCCAAGCTTAGGGCCTACATACCCCGTAAAGGGATCAAAGTCCACGTAGTTCGAGACACACACAGGCGTTTAGCCAAGGGGGTGGGGTGTGTGCTCTGTGTGACTGTATGTAAATAGTCTAGGGTTAGAACGTAGAACCTGTAATCTGTGTACCTTAAGGCTTGACCTTTGTATTTATAGAGTGTACCTTAGGTTGATATGGCTTGGGCGCTGTGATTCGAGGCCCCGATATCGTAACTATCAGATATAGATTTAGATATACCTGGATCATAGATAAGATAGGATCCTCCTATATTGTAGGTAGATCCTGATATGTTGTATGTTCCTATTTGGGCCTTACATTGAGTATGGGCCTTATTCATATCCGTAACAGTTGCCCCCAGCCCGGTAGTTCAGGCTTCTGAGCTGCTAGGATGTATTTTGCCCCCAATCAGTTTTACTAGCCGAGCTTTGCTGTCGTTAGCCTTACGTCGTTGAGTTGGATTACATTGATCCTGGCTATCAAGGCGGCCTACTTCGAAGATCCGAGGTCTTGTCTCAAAGATCTTGTGTAGCGTTGAGATGGTTCGTCGGCCTTTGAATCCAAGCGTCGATCTCAGCTATCAAAGTCGTTTACCCCAAGATCTGAGGTAACGTCTCAAAGATCCGGGGGTAATGTCGAGGCGGTTTGCCCGACTTTGAGGTCGGAATCTTTCGTATCCGAGTTGTTCCAGCTTGATTTGCTTTTCTTTTTGGGCGTCTGTACCCTGTTGACTTTGCCTTATACTTTTTCCGGCGTCTGTGCCGGTTGCATATTTCTTATGACAATCTCTGATTATATTACCAATTGATTGCCATTTCGTTTTGAATTCTACGCGTTTCGATCAGGCCAGGGTCTTTGATGGCGTAGATCTACGTTTTCTTCCCGACTTAAAGTCTCGGGATCTGTGGTAAGGTTGTCTTTTTTAACCGCATGCAGGAGTTCGAAGTGCCGTTAGTTGGCGGGATTGTAAGCGAGATAAGGGCAAATTGTCACATGTCCAACCGTGGTGTCTGAAACACAAAGCTTAAACATTTTGACCTGATCAGGGTTGGAATGATAATTCAAATGCTTAAATCGGGCGAGCGTTGACGCGTCAATTCTGCGAAGGCCAGTAAATGGCAATTTCGCCGAGCTCTCTACCTGGGGTAGTTAGCCCTGGTGTAATCCATCTAGATGTGTTATATTTGTAACCGAGTTTAGAGACCTCAGTGTAATATTTATGACCGGGCGTAATGACCTCGGTGTATTTTATTCCTGACCGGGTGTAATGACCTCGGTATAGTATCTTTGACTATCGATAGTAAAGCATTTGAATTTCCACTGAGGAATTCTTTATCCGAGGTCCGTTTAAGGAGCACGGATTCAACCGTATAGTTTCAATTTATCCGGGTCCAATTAAGGAGCGCGGAGTCAACTGTACAATTTTTAGTTTATCCGAGGTCCAATTAAGGAGCGCGAGTCAACCGTGCAATTTTCAGTTTATCCAAGGTCCGATTAAGGAGCGCAGAGTTAACTGGATAATTTTCAGTTTATCCAAGGTCCAATTAAGGAGCGCGGAGTTAACCGTACAATTTTCATTTTATCCAAGGTCCGATTAAGGAGCGCGGAGTTAACTAGATAATTTTCAGTTTATCCGGGGTCCAATTAAGAGCGCGGATTCAACCGTACAATTTTCAGTTTATCCGAGGTCCGATTAAGGAGCGCGGAGTTAACTAGATAATTTTTAAGTTATCCGAGGTCCAATTAAGGAGCGCGGATTCAAATGGAAAATCTTTGGTTAATCCGGGGTCCAATTAAGGAGCACGGGCGGATTTAATTGTACAATGTTCAGTGTATCCGGGGTCCAATTAAGGAGCGTGGATTTAACTGTATTTTGCATGGAGCCCGACTTTTAACTGTATTAAGTGTAACCGGGGTCCGGCTTCTTCTCGCTTCTCACAGAACTTTCCACGGAGCCCGGATTTTAATCGTATTAAGTGTAACCGGGGTCCGGCTTCTTCTCGCAGAACTTTCCACAAAGCCCGAATTTTAACCGTATTAAGTGTAACCGGGGTCCGCCTTCAAAACTTTAGACGAGGCCGAGATTTTAACCAGATTCGGTGTAACCGCATCCGCCTTTTCTTCTTAGTCGTGAGCATTTACACAAATCCCGGTGTTTAACCAAATTTGGTGTAACCGAAGTCCGACTCGCAAAACTTTACACGGAGCCGGATTCTAACTATGTCCAGTGTAATCGGGGTCCGTATTCTTTTTCTTGTGGAGGTGTACTCCTCCACAAAACTTTTCTTGAATTTGTTTATCCATGATGGGTGTCGTAACTTGGAATTTGCTTATCCAAGATGGGTGTCGTAACCCTTTCTTCCATTATGGGTGTTGTAACCCTTGATTTGTATTTCCACAGAACCCGGATTTTAACTAGATTCAATATAACCAGGTCCGCCTTCCAAACTTTACGTGGATCCCGAACGTTAACTAGATTCAGTTAACCGGGTCCGACTTCAGAACTTTTCGCGGATCCCAGACGTTAACTAGATTCAGTTAACCGGGTCTGACTTCTTTTCCTTTACCAGAATTTGAGATAGACCTGGCGGTATTGCCATCACGAGTAATCCAATAAAGGACTTTAAAATGGACTCAACGGCCGTAGCCGTCGCAACATGATTTACGAAAACAGGTTTGTTTACCACGAATTTATACATGTTTATAGATAATTGATAATAAGCAAAGATTGAGCATCTATGAGATAAAGAGGGTGATACTCATCTGGATGTAGCTTAGGGAGTTACTACAGCATGATGCTTTTGCTCAATAAATGCTTGACGGAGTTCTCCATTTGCTCGATTGCCCTGCCGGGAAACAACTAGATCCAGAAAAGGGAAATACAAATCCTAGCCGAGAGTACATCTCAACATGTACTCAGAGTATATCCTGGCGTGGATTTGCTCAATATTGTAATAGCTGCGGAATTTCAACCGAATGCAAGCTTGACACTCTTGATTCTATATCTGCCCATGAGGCATCTATTTTCTGCAGTAAATTCCACTGTGAAGAAACTGGTTGGAGGGATTACAGCTTTTGCAACAAGAACACTAAAGAACCTAATAGGGCTGTTACATCTACTGCGATAAATGCAAGTGATTGTCCCTCTCTTCATATTGATGGGAAATGGTTGGTGGATAGTGTTGATGAGGAAAAATTGATGCCGTTATACAGAATTGTTGAAGCTAGTGGGACTAATGGTTGGCATCAGCCTCAGGGAGATAAAATGATGGTTAATGAGTGGGATGACCAAGTAGAAGCAGCCATTGATGTCGTTCATAGAGAGAATCTGCTAGGAGCTGTCGGGGAGCGCCTTCATAATCCTCCTCCAGAACGAGGACGTGACCCCAAATCCATAGTTCCAATACCTTTTTGCCCTCACTGGAGTTACAAGCTAGCGTTGCCAAGCTCGGCATCTAGCAATCTCAGAGTACCTCGACGTCTCGGAACCTCCTCATCTCGGCGTATCAACAACCTCGGCTATCTCAATTTGCTGGTTTGCTTGTTTGCCTCAAAACAATTTTGATAGAATAAATAATAATTCAATGAGATCGACGTTATTGCTATATGTTTGGAGGGTTTTAGTAATCCGCCAACTCTTTCTAATGTGAATAATATAGAAAAGACAAACACAAAGCAGATATAGCAAAGGCAAACACAAAGTAGTGTGATCCTATTATTGACTTCCCTGCATTCCCGAGTCGTGAAAATAACTCCTTTGGACTAAATGGCTTGGAGAGTTCAAATGTTGTGGTTGCTTATGATCTAAATAGGGCATCTAAATTTATGCCAGAGTTGGCTTGGAGAGTTCAAATGTTTTTGGTGCTTATGATCTAAATAGGGCATCTAAATTTATGCCAGAGTTGAAAAGTCTGGGTTCCCAAGGGGAGAGAATGACGATCCTATGTTCCGAGGAGAGAGGATGACGCTCCTGGGTTCCTGAGGAGAGAAGATGATGATCCTGGGTTCTTGAGGAGAGAGGATGATGATCCTTCATATTATCTTCTCGTCATGTGGAAGCTTATGATCCAAATATAGCATTTAAATTTATGCCAGAGTTGAAAAGTGTCGCTCGTTTAAGGACTAAATGTATGGTTTATGTGCTTCCTGATACACACCCCTCTTAAAAGAATTCCCAAAGAGAGAACCTGACAATCCTTCCAACTATCTTCTCGTCATATGGAAGCTTACGGTGAGTTAAAAGGAAACCCATATGGAGTCGTGAAAATAACTCCTTTGGCATTGAATTAGCCTCGGCTTACCAACAACCTCGGCTATCTCAATTTGCTTGTTCGAGATTCTCAAACGAGTATTGAACCTGCAGCTGTATCAATTCCTAGATCTCATAGCTGTTGTTGCGCGATGGGCCCGGAGGCTACTGTGCCGACGGCTGCTGGCATGACGATAAGAGGATCTGAAGTTGCCGAACAAGATCCTCTAGGTCTGCTAGTTTTTTATTAAGGCCATCAAAGACTTCTCTGTGTTCTTCCTGGTGATCCTTCCAACTATCTTCTATCATGTGGAGACAGTGTTCTTCCTGGTGATCCTTCCAACTATCTTCTATCATGTGGACACACAAAGAGTTAAAAGAAAACTCATGTGAAGGATCTCAAAACCAAAGCCGTTGCTCAAATCTGGGTTCCCAAGGAAAGAGGAAGAGGATCCTGGGTTCCCGAGGAGAGAGGAGGACGATCCTGAGGATCCCAAGGAAAAAGGAGGACAATCCTGAGGATCCTGGGTTCCCAAGGAGAGAGGAGGACGATCCTGAGGATCCTGAGGAGAGGGGATGACGACCCTTCCCACTATCTTCTGGTGAAACAATGCTTTCTATCGTCGGTTGATTAAGCGACTTCTTTGTTGCGGCTATCCTAGGTCGGGGGAATCAAATAAAAATTTACCGATTCCCCACGGACGGCGCCAATGTTCTGTTCTGGAAACAGGATTTATCGGACTTGACTAGGAGCCAAGCCTAGGGCCTACATACCCTGTAAAGGAATCAAAGTCCACGTAGTTCGAGACACATACAGGCGTTTAGCCAAGGGGGTAAATAGTCTAGGGTTAGAACGTAGAACCTGTAATCTGTGTACCTTAAGGCTTGACCTCTGTATTTATAGAGTGTACCTTAGGTTGATATGGTTTGGGCGCTGTGATTCGAGGCCCCGATATCGTAACTATCAGATATAGATTTAGATATACATGGATCGTAGATAAGATAGGATCCTCCTATATTGTAGGTAGATCCTGATATGTTGTATATTCCTATTTGGGCCTTACATTGAGTATGAGCCTTATTCAGATCCGTAACAACTACTACCTCCGGTTCTAATTATAGGAACACTTTTATAATGTAAATTACACTACCCTATAATTAAGACCGGAGGGAGTAACTTGTTATTTTTTACCACGTGCAATTTAAAAACCTAAATCACGTGTTTTCTTTGATATTGTGTAAATAATATGTTTTTCTTTATAATTTGTTATCCCATGCAAATTAAGAATACAAATAATAATTGATTCTACTCTCACATGAATTATTTTAGAGTTTGTTGTCTGTTACGTGTTAAAAAATATTTAAATAACAGTGTGTTTTTTTTTTTTTTTTTTGTCAATTTCTTAATCTTGTACATAATAAAAATAAAAATTCCTTATTTTTTCAAAACTAATTACCTATGTTAAAATTAAAAAAGAAATATTTTTAAAACTACACAAAGAACAAAAATTAATACTATCTCCGGTGTTTAATACAAGAACTATTTTTTTATCAAACTGTAAGAGCTAGTTGAAGGTTGGATTTAATACTAAATATAAAACCTCAATCTATTTTGCTTTCTCTATTTATCATTTATTTCTAAATTATCCCTGTTGATTACACATGTTAAAGGAGTTTACATCGGGAGTAGTTTCAATGCAAATGGTCAAAGAGAGCATTTTAAAAAACCAACCCATATTTTCAAGAATTAACTAATTTTATTAATCTACCAAAATCAGTTAAGTAGATTTTTTTATTAAGTGAAAAAGGTAGTGCTCTCTCTAGTCATAAATATAAGACAGAGTTGACTTTTTTTGAAGAAAAATGAAGCTAAATAAGTTACTTAATCATATCATATGTTGTATATTCTTAGATTATATATCAGTTTATAATTTAGGCAAAATAGTTTGGAGAAAAAATCACAAATATAAATATTTTAAATTAATTTAATTAACTTTCTTAATATCTCAAAAAAAAAAAATCAGCTTTGTCTTATATTTAAGACAAGATGAAGTATGAAATTTGGCATGTGATTGCATTAGAGTTGGCAGAATTGATTTGGGCAGTATTGATTTTGCAAACTTGATTCATAACAAAATTGAATTTTCTATAACATGATTTATATTTGAATGTTGGTAAAACCTGTATATACTTAACAAATTTATTTTTGTTATTATCATCTGGTATTCAATTTGGGGTTGGTGGCTATCTTTCCCAATACAAGTGTTTTCTGTGAAACTTAAACACGAGATTTAGAGGAATCTAATAAGATCTTACACCTCAGAGATATACTAAACAAATTATCATAAACCATTGTGGAGATCCCAAACATATACAACTGGGTTTAGGGTGCCTTGAGGCCCATAATAATAGGAGTTCACTAAAGCCCAACACTTCAATGGCCGAACAAATCAATCGTAGGGTTTAGCCCATAATCATTCCACCAATCATTCAAAATGATAAGCAAGCTACAAGTATAGAGATGGAAAGAAATGTAATAGTTCGTCACAAATTTATCGAGTTATTCAATTTTTAACCTACTTCTTTTCATTGCCTTTGATATGTATAACATGACTTGTTTTTTAGAATGGGAGGAGTACCCTCACTCACACTACAATGGGCAGCCTTCTGCTATATGAGCAAGATTTCTAGCCACCACGAGAGCCTAACCAACTACAGGGAGGTAGGGATCTTCGTTGATGATTACAATCTCCAAAAAGTCGGTTTACCCACGGCGAAGAAGTGGGATAGAAATGGACCACGTAGTCTGAAAATGAAAACTGCACATTTCTCATGCCATAAGCATAAGCCTACTGCGGGCACTGCCCACACCACATATTCGGGACCCCTACTCGATGTTGCTATCGTTATCATAATTTAGTAGTCAAATAAAGATAAAGACAGAACCAAAGACAAGAAAATACACAAGAGAATACAATTTAAACTATAAAATCTCAAATCAATCTCACTGTCTAAAAGAGTATAAATATTGACTACAAAAATTATTGCAATTAACAATTCATTTTTTTGTAGGAAATCACTAATTTGATATTTTAAAATTCAAATGGTATTTTTTTTTCTTTATCTCCTCCCCCCGACAAACAATTATATCAGAAAGTGCCTAATATCTTGAAAAATAAATTAACGGAGACTTCCATGGTACAAAATTTCATAATTCTCCACACAACAGAGAGAGGACAGATTTCCAGACACGATAATATAGCCCGGTCCACCTCTCTGGTGTCCAATCCGAATTCAAGACAAAAATCATCAATGGCCGAAAACAAGGTAGAGAAATCAAATTAGGAAAAAATGTATGTATGTATAATGATTTAAAAAATAGATGGGCAAAATAAATCATTTGCGTTTCCTCATCCCCACGGCCTTCTCATCATCTTCACCAGGGACAAATCTTGGGAGATTTAATAGTGTGTTTACACGAGAAACTCCTTCAAGAGCAGACCACTCATTTTCTAAATCGGCATCTATCATCTCCTTTGACTCTTCTTCATTGCTTTCTTCCTGTGACTTTTCATTGCTTGCCCGGCAAGTTCCTGACCTTTCCAGAACAGTTGGTCCAGAAAGATCTACCCCACCAACTGGGTCGATTTGGTTTCCTAAACAAGTCTGCTCTTTAGAATTCATATGAGATGCACTAGATAATTTTGGCGAGTCGGAATCAAGGAAGAGGCAAACGACAGCGCAATCATCCACCTTGGAAGTTGGGTATTTATATCTCCAAGCCCGAACTGCCGACTCAACCAGCGCTCTGGCAGCATAAGAACGTGCTGGTGATGCTGCTATGATGTCAACAACTTCTTTGTTTGAGAGTACATCCCAAATCTGCCAAAATTAAATCAACAAACTTGAAATGAAGGTAAGGAGACGTCAAATTAGATTAGACAAAGTAAGGCATTCATTAGCAATTGAAATTTCAAAAATGTCTCCCACCCCATCTGTTGCCAAGACAATAAATTCATCCTTCTCATTGAGGCGTCGATAGGATATTTCTGGAACAGAAATTAGCCCAAAATCCTTCAGACAAAAATCTCCAAATGCCCGGGCCATGGCCAGGCCAGGTGAATCATTGTTGGGCAACCAGACTCGGGCAACCTCAGGTTCATCTTGAAGAGCAAAAACACGCCCTTTACATTTGCGAATTCTCTCTGCTTCGGCTGTTCAAGAGAAAAGGACACAACGTAAGGCTTACTAAAAAGATTCAATAAGTACACTTGCAATAAAAATAAACACCAAAACAAGACTTCCACAGACTACAATCATAAACCAATAGACAACAACACATTTATTAGTGATCAAGAGCAAGTCTCAGAATTCCTATCCTTTGCATTATTTAAGGCATAAACCAACTCCTCAGGTCCTTAATATGAGACAACTTTGGGGGGTTGATCTTGGTCTTAAATATAAGATATAGTTTTCATATTTGTCAATATTTTCCTAACTTCCCCCTATTAATGCTCCAACAACAATAGTCAAGGAGAAGAAGGAATGAGTGAATTAAGGAATGTGACTAGGTGTTTTAGAAAATACATATTATATTAACCAACTCAACTAACTTCCTTAATCTCATCAAATTAGATAAATATGTCTTATATTAAGGACGGGGGGAGTATTTAAATAAGGCAGGCATCCTGTCAACCATATTTGCCCTCATGCACTCTATATGAGCTAAAATCTTTTCTTTCTCTCAGATTACATACCAAGAGATAGTAAATTTATATGTTTTAGAACACATATGAGCAAGAAAGGAAACCTCAAAATGGAACATCCAATCTTTAATCCAACATTCACAAGCAGGAATGAAGAACTACGATATGAAAGGGAGGATGGCAAAATCTGTGCCCTTCAATCATAAGTTAACCCCAAATCCCCAATATATTTGTTGATCCACAGAAATTTCTAAGTCGCATAACAGTAACAACTACTAACAAAAGAGACATTTTCTGCAGTCAATCAAGCATTATGTATCCCCTGCCTGAACAGACGCCACATGTTTTCATTTTAAGGCCCAGTTCAGTATTATTTAAAGCAAATTTGTCGATTAGGTATCCACAACTATGTAGCCAGTATTATAGAGGCTGCCATCGGGAACTACTTCAACCCAAGTATTTAAGCTATAAAGTGAAGGCCTAAGATTGGCTTTATTAACATCTGCAGTATGCCCTCTCATAAAAACCCAAGGGCTTGAAACATGGACATAGCACACACTTATTATTCATTGTGCAAGAACATAATTTTAATGCAAGGAAAGGTGAATGAAAGGATCAAATTCCTGACTAATTGTCATCAAGACCACTAATTCCATGTCAACAACTACAACTCAAAATCTTAAATTGTTAAGTGATGCCCAACATTAGTTCAACAAATATCCTTAACAGTTATCACCAAAATTTATTATGCGCAAGCCTCATTTCAGGGTCTGCTAAAAAGCCTACTGCCTTGTTGATCGTGCTGCCATTATTGACAAAATAAAGCTTCCATCAACTGTATGAATGATAAATTACAGGTGATAGAAGTCAAGTCAAATTTATCTTATAAACATAATGTCAATGGAGACATAATTCTAGCAAAACAAAATTCTAAAGTTTATAAATACCAAGTTTGATTTTGTGAAAATCATAAACACTCTCGATGCTATATTTATTCATAGGAAAGGATTACACTTATATAAGTTCTAGGAGAGATATCAAAGGCAAGATTAAAGGGATTACAACATAAAGGACTGATTACAATCAGTCAAAAATCTTTCCTAAACTGATACAACTAGAATCAAGGGATACGATAGAGCTAGGATCATGGGATGAGATAGAGCTAGGATCATGGCTAGTATCATGGGTAATAATCTGATTTCCAACACTCCCCCTCAAGCTGGAGAGTATATGTCGTCAATCATTCTCAGCTTGCCTCGAAATCCTTCAAACTTTGTTCTGCTTGCTTCAATATTCAAAATCGTTAGGCTTGTACTTCTTAAGTCTTAGCGGCCCCATAATTTTGTTATGGGCTTGTACTCCTTTTTGAGTCTCAGAGGTCCCATATTTTGTTTGGACTTATACTCATTTGTTGAGTTTCAGAGGTCCCATATTGCGTAGCAGAATACGTCCAAAAGGATCTAGCGTCCCATTCTCTAGAAGTCCCAATCGTCCTCCTCATTATTAAATCCGGATTATACCAGGTTCACACTGGGAATAATAGAGTTTGACTTATTCTGCTTCTCAAGTATCTTGCGAAGCATCTGTAATTCTTCCTTGCTCAGGCGATCATCATTCTCAACCGTTGGTTCAGCTGGGGTAATGTGACTTTGGAAGTTTGAGATTCCACTGGAAGGTTTTCCCTGGAGTTTCCAACATTCTTCTCTATTATAGCCCCTCTTCTGGCAATAGTTGCACCATTTGGTGGTCTTGCGTTCCCCATGTGGTCCCTGGACTGTAAGTGCTGAGCCTTCGATTTGACTTGGGCCACTTCAATTCAGGAGTTTCCTACTCTCCTCGAATTGCACAAAGTTAACAACATCGAAGAGTTGTGGGAGTGGCTTCAGCCCCATAATTCTGCCCCTTATCTCTTCAAAGGAGTCATTTAAGCCTAGGAGGAAGGCATGTATCCTTCCTTCTTCCACGATCCTTTTGTACAATTGTGCATCGTCGAGGTTTTTCCAGGGATGAACCTCAAATAAATCTTGTTGTTGCCACAACTTCAGCAAAGCATTATAATATTCAGTCACCGACATGTGACCTTGTCTCAAATCCCGGAGTTGTCGCTTTAGGTGAATCAAGGCAGCGTTATTTTCAAGTGAGGAGTAGGTCCTTCAAGCAGCATCCCAAATTTCCTTTGCCGTGTGAGCAAGCAGATATCCCTCGCTAATCTCTACAATCATCGAGTTGCACAACCAAGTCATGACTTGATTGTTTTCAGCAAACCAAGTGTCGAAATTGGGGTCATCAGCGGCTGGTTGAGGGGCTGCCCCATTTATATATTTCTCCTTTCTCTTTCCACGAATATACCTCAGCACGCTTTTTGATCACTGGAGATAGTTGTGACCATTAAACTTATGGTTAATAACCATAGTGTGATTTTCTGAGAAATCTGGTGGCATCTCTGTGGTTCTGGTTGGTATTGTAGTACTGATAGTGGAGGAAGAAGATGAAGAGCTTTGGGTTTGAGAACTTGTACTGGACGTAAAAGCGGTGGGAATTATTCCGGTTGGTTTTTCGAGGGAATTGATCCAAATAGGGGAGGAAATTGAGAGGGATCCATCTTCTTGGAAAAATCAGCGTCGCCGGAAATCATCGTTCACGGCGCGTGGGTGTCCCGCGCCGGGAATGTGGTGGCGTGTGGCGGTCACGCGCCGGTCGTTTCGTCGTCGCTCCTCCGAGATCCGTCGATCGGCAGGTGCTGATGCCGTCTATGGTGGAGGTGTGGTCCCACGCGCTCTCCTTGAGGTAGATCTAGAGGTCGCCGTAGGTGACGTTTTCCTCTCTCTCTCTCTCTCGTGTTTTCTCTCTCTCTCTCTCTCTCGCAATCGCGACTTCGGCTAGGACGGAGGGGTCAACCGATTGATGAGTGGCGGCGGAAGGTGGATGGTGGTGGTGTGGCACCGTGACCTTCGATTCCAACATTGTGACCTTTTGACACGGTGAGTTTGGTCACTGTGGTCGACGAAGCACACTGACCTTTCTCTCTCTGCCTTCAACTAGGAGGCCTACAGGCTCTGATGCCATGTGAAAATCATAAACACTCTCAATGCTATATTTATTCATAGGAAAGGATTACACTTATATAAGCTCTAGAGAGATATCAAAGGCAAGATTAAAGGGATTACAACATAAAGGACTGATTAAATCAGTCAGAAGTCTTTCCTAAACTGATACAACTAGAATCAAGGGATACGATAGAGCTAGGATCATGGGATGAGATAGAGCTAGGATCATGGCTAGTATCATGGGTAATAATCTGATTTGCCACAGATTTACTTTCTTTACTTTTGAGAAAAGAAAGTGTTACTTATTGGAAGTGCTAAATTTTTCATAACTATAGACCAAATCGAATCAAAATGGCAGAATGTGTGGATATAGAAGAGTTAAACCTGACTTAAAATAAATTTTCAAAATATCAGAAAAGAATCGGTGAGGGAAGCAAAGGAACATAAGCATAGCAGCTTCGGAAAACTAAAGAGTAGAGGCTTCAGGTATCTAAAAATGTATGATCCACTTGCTCAAACTTATGGAGATGCTGTCATTATTCAAATTAGCGATAGGGAAAGGCCTAATTGGCGGCTTTCAACTACTTCATTGTATTTTCGGGCAAAAAAAAAAAAAAAAAAACTGCTTCATTGTATATGATAGTTCTTTAAAGGGATAACGTGGGACCTGTGACTACTAAATTACTTTCTCAAAGTACAGATCTAGAACAGGTTTCTCCAATCTGCCTTTCTGTCACTTACTTATGTTAGGATAGATCAAGTAATAAGCAATAACTTCATAAGCATTTGAACTTGAGTGGTAAAATGCTAATAAGATAAAAACTTCATTCACCTGACTTAAGTCACTGTCAAAGAGGGAAAAAAGACAAGAATTAATCAACAGAGACAAACCTGGAAGACTGGGTTTCAGATCAACTGTTAATTGAACAGCTGTAAGAAAATCATCTTTGTCTCTTGTACCCAGAACAGCTCTAGAGTCACCAACATTTCCAATAACAAGGTCAAGACCCTACAACAAAGACCGTATCGCTCTTAAAATAAATTATTTACATGCACAAAAGTCATAGCATGCATGAGGTAATTGTCAACATTGCTAAGGTTACTTACTTGCTTAACTAGAGTCACTGCTGTAGTCCCACTGCAAAAGCAGTCAATACTTGGATGCATCTTCAGTTCCCCGTCCATAACCTTAAATGCCCTCAAAAATGACTCTCTAAGTGTTCGGAAGATCTCAGGGTGTTTTTCCATTTCTTCATAATCAATGGATGCCCTGGAGTCCTCATCAGCAGATACAAAGGCAGCCTCTTCTGAATTCATACTCCCTGCAGTATTAATGCTTATCTCTTTGAGGACTTCTTCACCAGCTCCATTTAGTTCCCAGTGTGAACTCAGTTTTAGGGGAAGAGAATCCCTCACTCTTTTTGCAACCATATGACCAAACGGACCGTGGCCATCAAAAACTCCACAAAAAATGGTATCTTTTCTCGAACAAAAGTTCTGAAATGCACAATAAATTGAATTCAGGGAGGAAAAAAATCTACATAAAACAGGCTTAAGATAAACCAAATGACAGGCATCAATCATTGTAATACAATGACTCGATATATACTAATGGAAGAGCATTTCCCAAAGCAGTTTGGTGCACATAGTTTTTATAGGCAATATTTTATTGTAAAGAATTTAAGATGAGGCAAACCATGTATTAAAAAAAGGCGGTTCGTTGCCCGGATATGAACGGAACAAGATAAAAGAGGTAAATAATTTGGATATCATCTGAATAAAGCGCGAAAAACTGTTGCAAAGCGTAAGATTATGTTAAAATGGAAGACCCTTTCAATACTCAGCATGCAAAAATGGAGAAAGATCTAACCTCCCAAACAATCATGGCGTCTTGATTTGTGCCTTTCTTGCCTTGTTGAGTGAACAAGGACGCAATTTCACTAGACCCATTAAGAAAAAGCCTCCCCGGAATTCTATGTAGGGGCTCGTCCCTCCAATGGTCAAAGGAAGAACTCCTCGATCCCAGTCTTTTTCTCGAGTTCTTCCGTCTACTGATACCCGAAGGTGAAGTGGGAAGTGGGCTCCTGCTTTCCGCAGAGAAGCAGGACCCCATCCTGAGGGCCCTGAGAATGCTGAGAATGCACTCCAGACCAACTGAGCAATCGCACCTCCTATGTTCTGTTGACGGATCCGTCACAGAGAGGAGGGGAAAACCTTGAGAAGCTGCAGGTGCAGGCAGTATTCCAGAAATAATTCAACAGCTTACCCGAAAGTAACAGAAATACCAGTGAAGGAAAAAGGTTTCGACCGCAATAACAACTGAGAAAATTTCCAAATGATATGCGCTTCAGTCCCGCATTCGGGAAGAGAAGCTCCAATTCGTGGATGAAGCAGCAACTAAAAGAGCTCCCACTTGCTTTTGCTTGATTTGCGTATCGGTAATCATAAAAGAAACGGCATAAGGCGCAGATCTGCGTAATAAACATGCAGCAAATGTCATCGACAGTGGGAAATCCGCGACTCTGGAATCAGATACACAGACAGACACAGGAAGGGCAGTTGGATCATTCTCTCTTCTTCTTTAGATCGAGATGGGAAACCAAGGTCAAAAAAGGAAAGGAACAAATCCAATGTGAGAGTCAGTTATGTTTTGGGGGTTGTGGGGTGCTGCAGAAATGAAATTGGACAAGTTGAATCAGAGAAATAATCGCAACCACCAAACAACTAAAAAAAGATCGCCAGAAACCCGCTCTTAAACAATGCCTCCAGTCGTTAGTGTTTAGCAAATACTGAAGTTTTAAAAGCTTGTTTTTAATTAAAAAAAATTGAGATAAAATTTCTTTCGTATATTTATCACTTAAATTGTAAAAATAATTTCCTAAAAATTAATCCAAAGACAAAGTAATTTTTAGAGACTCGAAAGTTTTTTCTTTATTTTTCTGAGCCAAAAGGAGAAAAGATTTGATGCGGGTTTTTAACAACAATAAGCGCGTGCATATATATTTGAGTTTCACCCTAATTCCATGTGATAATAAATATAAGAAAATTATATTTTGGATTACATATGAATCTCAAATATTGTTGAACTGGTGGTTTTCTATAATCAATATGATGTGAGTTTGACTTGAATGATGAATAATTGAATTTGAAAGTTGGACTCAAGTTAGAAATTATAATTTTGAGTTTTTGGGTTATGATTGCTATAGGGTTATCAAAAGTTAAAATTTATTAGAAAAGTATATTAGTTGGGTGAAAATATGTCCTAACGCCTAATCCTAATTAATGAGTCTCTGGAGGAGAGGGAGAAATTATGTTAACAATTTTACATATTTCATTTTCTATAATATGTAAATAGGAATTATATTTGAAAAATATTGGAGGAGGCAAGGAGGACTCAATGTCGTTATCAGCTTGAACGAAAATGATAAAGATATAACTGGGACATGGAAAATGCCTCCATGTTTCTTATCCGTCCTTTTTTTTTTTTCTCCCTTTTCTTTTCTAGTTTTCTTTGCTGTTCTTTTTAAGGGAAAATCCTAAACCCTAACAATTAAAATAGGCAAAAGACAAATAAGTGTTGTCAATATATGAAATCTCATCTCAAAATTGATAGAGGAATCTAGGATTTTCAAATCTCACCAAATGACCAAATTGTTCTGGGTTATGTGGTAGATGAAAACAACTTAGAAGCAGATGAGTGAAATCGTTAATATAAATTCTCATGTTAATCTACATATAGATATTGTTATTGGCCCATAAAACTTGTACCCAAAAAATTATACCTGAGTATGTGTTGGTTTTTGGGGAATAAAGTTGTGGAACATGATACTGAGGTTGTTAATATAAATTCTCATATTATTGATCTCTTAACGAGATATTATTATTAACCCTTGAAACTTGTGCCATGAAAATTATACCTGGGTATATTGGCTTGTGGGATATTAAGTGTGAAACATGATCTTGAAATCGTTAATCTAAATTATCATGTTAATCTCTATATAAATGTTATTATTAACCTTTGAAACTTGTGCAATGAAAATTCTACCTAGGTATAAGTGTTGGTTTTTAGAATATGAAATTGTGAAATAGGATACTGAATTAGTTAATCTAAATTCCCATGTTGTTAATCAGTCATAGTGATCAAAACTACTTCCCAAACCCTAATCCCATTATCGATAACAAGATCAAAGAACCCTAATTTCAAGTTAAACGAGCCAAAAAAACACAAAAATGCCATTAAAAGGAGCAACCATTGTCATCATCAATGGAGAAGAAGTCACCATCTAGAGTTCCGACGCGAGTGAGATGGAGAAAAAGGCTACGACGATGGCGGCGAAAGGCCACAGACGAAGGATCTTCAGGAGATCAGAAGCAATTGGAGTTAGTGTTGCCGGTGAGGTTAAGGCGAGAGGGGAGGGCTTTAAGGGAGGGATCGCGATAAATGAAAGAGGTGACATGGTTAGTGTTGTTCTTAACAGTGGTATAGAAGGACAAGATGAAAAGAGAAAGGAAAAGGGAGGTAACGATATTGGTAGAGAAAGAAGAGACAACTTCTCTCGAGGAGTTAGGCAGTGGATTGTAGGTCTTTCAACCTTGGATGATGGTTCATGACGGTTTTGCAATTGTCTATTGCCTTCCAATTTGCTTTTGTTCGGTTGAGGTATCGTGAAATGGACGCCTGGAGCGGACAATGGCTGGAAGGTTCGAACTTCGGCATAATCATCATCTTCGCCACCGCCACCGTCGTCACGAGGAAGACCAAAATTATTGGCAAGAGGAACATAAGCTTTGTTGAACACAAATCTGAGAAGACAAGCTATGTGTGGAGCCATGGAGGCCGATGATGAGAATGAGAGGAGTGTGGAGAGGGAAAGATAAAAAGTGAAAAGGGCATAAAGATCTTTTGCCAAGATTTAGAAATCTCGATTCCTTCTTGCAATTTGATTTGGGATTCCATATATCAGACCCCTTATTTATCTTTTCCCAATTTTGATAGTATTTTGTTGAGATTTTCCCTTCTTTTTATTTGGGGAAATAACAAACAAACAAAATAAATAGAAGTTCAATGCATTTTACTCCAATATTAATCCCTTTTGATTCATCCGCATAATTTTCCCATACCGATTACTAAAACTATGAATCCATGTCTTTATGCAAACTATACCTAATTTAGTTAATAATTTCATTGAATCAAAACATAACATATCCCTATACCAAAACATAAAGTATACCACAAATCCTTGGCAACAATCTGAATTTCTTATAGGTTTTTTTACACGAGCAAATTTCTTATAGATGGAACACTATAAACTAAGGAGAATGATGAATACATACTAAATAAAATTTCAAAACCCCCAAATGTCTGTTAAAATTTGTAAAAATCACAAAAAGGTGAGAGGAATTAAATTGAGATTTTAAGATGTTGATGAATTTACTATTATGCCCTCTCTTTCTCCTCTTCTTTCTAAGAACACGTATTGACACGAGACGTACACATACTCTCTCTCTCTCTCTCTCTCTCTCTCTCTCTCTCTCTCTCTCTCTCTCTTTCTCTCTCTCTCTCTCTCTCATTCGTTTGTTCATATAACTTAATAATGTGTAAAAAGGCAAGATTTTCCTTATTGTCGACAAGTCCTTAAAATCTCCTCTATTTTCATAACCTTTGTTTGAAAAAAAAATTGGGTGTTTGATTTGGAGTGAGGTTTTAGGCGACAAGCTCTTAGCTTGGTTATAGATATGATAAAAGCACTCAAAAAATATTTTCTAATGAAAAATAACAAGTTCTCAATCTAAGAACTTGTTTTTATAGTGGGAGCATGAAAGGACCATTTCTCACAAACATCTATTAACAACAATAATTATACAAAACCAAACTAAAAAGTGATAATGGAAAAACTCTTTTCTTTCCAACAACACACACTTTAGAGTTCAAAGCACAAATTCCGCCCACAAACCCACTACTAGAACATCCATAACTCTGGGCATAATTAATGAACAGGAAGAATACTTAGCCCATGAGTTTTACAACATTAAACCCCACAAGATATGATTGTGGATCCACTAAAATATAATTGTGGTCCACACAAAATCATTTCCACACGAGATATGATTGTGAATCCACCAAAATTTTCAGAGTATATAAAATAAGGCCTCTAGCCCAACAGTAGTTGAATCGTCATTCCAAAACCCAACTTCAAGCATTAAATATGATGTTTCAAATACATGTGGGCCATGGAATGACAATATAGAAATTAATACAATACTCATACCAAAAAGAGGCCTACAAGCTCATGACACCTACGCTTCGCTTGATTCCCTTGGTCTTTAACAAGATTATAGGCCTTGCCTGAAAAATGTTGATGATGACGGGGTGAGACATAAAATCCCAGTAACTAAAATCGATTTACAAAATATGCAGGAAAAGACTACAAGTCAAAGAAGTAAGTTTGTTAATACATAATAATAAACAACGATTATAACAAATAATACACAATAATCAAAACAATTAAAACCATTCCCACTGATCCATCATGCTTCTCTTTATATCTTCTGGTTGTGGTACGGCCTATCAATGCTAGTATACCTGGCCAAGGTTAGCTAGTCACTTCAAGAATATTGTCCCCTCCCATGCTACCACCGATATACCGTAACAGGGAGGTGTCCGCCTAAAACACTCAACTCAAATTCCAGGTTAGGAATGAGAGATCCAATGGGCACAATTCACCCTAAATCTCTTCCACACAACCCAATATATCTCATAACAAATAAACGATATGTCACTATAATTTTCAAAAACATCGTACAAAACATTATTCCATATACAACATCCCATAACACAAATATCATAACAAAAACTTCTTACAAAATTATTATTCCATATACAACATTCCATAACAACAACATCATAAATATCACAACAATCTCAATGACAATATTCATTCATATATATATATATATATATATATTGGAAAATACATTCGCTTCACTAATATAATTTTAAATTCAAATTTACACATAAATTTTCAAAACACCTGCAAGTAGTACATAAGAAAGGACAATATTCATTCATATATATATATATATATATATTGGAAAATACACTGCTTCACTAATATAATTTTATATTCAAATGTACACATGATTTTTCAAAACACATGCAAGTAGTACATAAGAAAGTAAGGTTTAGAAAATACCATACAGTCTAAGACAAACATATAAAATAAATTAACCTCGGTTAGCTCAACCCCAAGTTAAAACTTATTTTGAGGAGTAAAACACGAACAATCATAGGTCCACAAGAAACCTCTACATTATCACAATTATAACTTATATAACTTATAATACACAAATTATAATAATAATATATTATTGTAATAAAAACTGAAAATGACGGTTTGGGGTTTAAATTTTAGAAATGACCGTTTAGTCCTTAAAATTTCAAAATGACATTTTAGTCTTTAAAATTTCAAAATGACAGTTTAATTTTTCAAATTTCAAAATTAAACCAATTAAAATTTCAATAATATTTTCATTAACCCAAATAAATTATTTACACCACATTTAATCTTAAGAAATATCGGGTAGGGTATAAATCCTAAACTTCTTAAATAAAAAAAATTAATTTAAATTTTTGCAACAACCAAACAACAAATCTAAAATGATTACAATTAATTATTAATTATCTTATACATACATACATACATATATATATATATATATATATATAGTTATCTATTGTCACAACTCAAAACTTTCTCAAAATCATAATCTCAAAATTATCACTAACTAACACAATATTACACTCATTGAAAAGAGAAAAATATGTGGAATAACTTTCATAAAGGAAGTTTGTTGAAAAGAAATCAATTTAACTTTCTAAATAAATTTATAAGATAAATAACATACCTTAAAATGTCATCCACACTCTTCATTTCTTCTTTTCTCCCTCTCAACTCTCTCCCGTCACTCCCTCTCACACCATGCACCCATATATATAAAGAGAGGGGTTGGGTGTGATCATACGCCCTCCCCTCAAGTCAATGGCAGTGATAGCAAACGTGTTGCCCACTCCATTCTTTTTTTTCCCCTTCCCTTATAAACGTGTGTGTGTATATCTATAATTTTTTTGACGAGTGAAAATTACCACAAAAGATCCAAATATTTCCTTTTTTTCACAATTACAATCATCATATATAATTATTTCATAATTATAGTTAAATCCTAAAAGTAAGATTAGGATGTTACGAGCGTGAGGTACAAGATCGAGGTTTTGAGGAAGAAGAAGGTGAACAGTAAATGTGAGATTTAACAAAAATCGTAATGAGAATAACAAGTTCATTAATAGGATTAACAAGTTCAATAATGAAAATAACAAATTCATTCTTCAGGGAACACATTTCACTGATGAAACCAAAATCTGACTATCATTAACAAATTGCGTAATGAGAATAACAAGTTTATTAATGGGATTGACAAGTTGTAATGAGAATAACAAGTTTATTCTTCAAGGGAAATAATAAGTTCAGTAATGTGTTTCCCCGAACTTTTTATTCTCATTGCGAACTTGTTAATCCCATTAATGAACTTGTTATACCCATTATGATTTTTATTAAACTTCACATTTACTGTTACCATTCTTCTTCATCAAAACCTTAATCTTGTACCTAGCGCTCCCACTATAAAAACAAGTTCTCAGATTGAGAACTTGTTTTTTCATCAGCCAACGTTTTTTTAGTGCTTTTATCATATCCATAATTAAGTTAAAAGCTTGTCGCCTAAAACCTCTCACTCCAAATCAAACACTCAATTTTCTTTTTCAAATAAAGGTTATGAAAATAGAGAAGTAGATTACGGGGACTTATTGACAAATATCCGTTAAAGAAAATCTCACATTTACACACACTATTAAGCTAGATCAAAGAATGAGAGAGAGAGAGAGAGAGAGAGAGAGAGAGAGAGAGAGAGAGAGAGAGAGAGAGAGTGTGTGTGTGTGTGTGTGTGTGTGTGTGTGTGTGTGTGTTGTTGTTGTTGAAAGAGGAGGAGGAAGAGAGAGAGAGAGGAGAGAGAAAGAGGAAGAGAGAGCATAATAATAAATTCATCAATATTTTAAAATTCTATTTTAATTTCTCTCACCTTTATGTTCTTTACAAATTTTAACAATCATTTAGAGGTTTTAGAATTTCATTTAGTATTTATTCGTCATTATCCCTATAAACTGTCTATATATCAGATTGAATGACATCAGTGACCTTCAATTCTAATAGATCGACCACGACTACCCCATTCATCTTCTAAACTCTCAAAACACCACATTCGACCCCAAAATCTTTTTAAAAACAAAGAACTATCAAACACTTCGGTATGAATATGATTAGAACCCTAATATGAGTTAATTCAGAAAAACTAATTTCGGGTCTCGAGCATTTCTTTTCTTGCTAATCGATAATCCATGGTGAAAAAAAGAAAATAAATTTGACAAAGAAAAATGGTAATCAACTCCACAACTTAGAGCAAGAGCGGCCACTAAACAAACAAAATGAGTCTAGTCAATAGTTCAATGTTTCACGAGATGCAAGCTCGTTGATCCTAAACTGTTGTCGTTATCACTAGATGAAGACTCCCAAGAAACTATGATCTCAATTGCATCAATAGTTGGCCAAGATCATTTAAGCCCTCTCCATCCCGACCTCCAGACCCAAAACAGATCATACGGTGATGCCTCAACAAGCACCGAACCGTAATTGAGATCAACATGTTATTCAAGTACGGGTAGATTGAGAACTTGCATTTAAGAGCTCTATACATTACTTCAATCTTTATGTTGTCCCAGTCAGGCCTTACCTGTGTACCTACCTAAATATATGTTTCAGACTATCTCCAAATCAGGAAATAACCAGTTCAATGTATATTCCAAGATGACATCATTGGCATTTGCGGTGAGGATGCATGCTTTCATATGCAAAGGTAGAGCTCGGAATCAAGGCTTTGAAGGGTCAAGACCTAAAAGGGCCGGTTCTTTTAGATCGAAGTAAAAAAAATGTCTGTTTTTCAAGGCCTAGCTTGAAAGCATTAGGGTCGGGGCTCGGCCCTATAGGGCTGGAAGACATTTTTATGAATTAAAATTATTTTTTTGTGTTTTTTTTAAAATATAATTAGTAAAATACAACAATTACAGTTTTAATTTATCAAATAAATGTTGTCAACATTAATGTTTGCACAACACGTTTAATGCAATAAACAAACGTAGTCACTAATTCATAATCAATAGTAAATTATTGTCCACAAGTAACTCTGACGAAAACATAATAAGCTTACCACCAAGCAACATGAATACGATGATTATCATTTTCATCTTCTTTACCACTATCATCAATTTTAAATATATCGATTGTGCTTCATTTCGAGTAATAGGCTCGCTTCATGGGTAAAAATATCAAGAATATCTTCTCTCACATCATGAATACATCCATAATCTTTATCTGTAACAAACGATAAACCAAATCATTAAATTAGAGTATAGTTATTATGTATTTGTAATTAAATAGATAAATAATTCTATAACAAATAAAAAATACATATAAATTAGTAAATTAAATGGCTAAGTCAAGCTAACGAAGCAAAATATATATATATATATATATTTAAAGGATCTAATAAGCGGCCCTGCATACAAGAGGGCCAACTTCATTTAAAAGCTCTAATTTATAAGCTCGGCCATTAAAGGGCCAGGGTTTAAACGGTAGGTCCAATAGGCTCGGCCCAATTTTCCGGCTCTAGCAAAGGGGTCCAAAATTATTTATAGAAATGTAAAATTTTCTTCATTTCCTGGCCTACATTTTAATAATTAGTGTTTTGGACCACTAAAAATTTGACTCGTATATTTAAATTCGGCCCTCAATATTTTTATTACAGCCCGCGCCTCTTTATAGGATAGTTATACACGATCGTCGATGCATACCAGTCGGGTCCCCGTCTCTCGCATCAACCTTCCTATTTTTGCAACTTATTCTAGACTTTTTGTAGATTTGACCCTTTCAACGCATTTATGAGCAAACGGACCATTGAACCCTTGATTTATGTGCTTGCACATTGTGTTATACTCCTCTAGGTCCTAATTATAGGAACATATTTTGGAGTTAGAGTATTTCATAAGCAAACAAACATAGCTGCAACGATTAGAATTTATGCGGGAAAGGCAAAAGTACCTGGTAGTAGTGCTCCACACTTAACCAAGGTGCATTATCACCATTTCCATCAAGCATTTGAATGGGATGAGGTGAGAAATTTGAAAATTCACCCCAAGGATCCCATGTTTTATAGAAAAATATGATGCTAGATTCATAAGGTGAGGCATAAAGTAGGATCAATAGCAAAAGTCTCATCCACTGATGGGAATTGGGATAACAGGAGTCAAATCTTGTATAATTTGGAGAAACCCACTTATGAGCATGACAGGCCCAATCTGCATTACACTTGCCAGTGAAAAAATATCAAGAACTTAGTAAGATCTGGTAAATCATATCCATTTTAAATATCTAATACTAGACAATCTGGTAACCATGTCCCCAGTTAAACAGACAATACTAGAAGCAACTGAAATTTCTCTTCTCTGAGATATTTAAGGATGTGATAGTTAGGTCAATACATGCAACAATCAGATGAAGATATACTTGATATTTTGAAAACATTATTACCAACCTGGTTGTAGCAAACATCAACTAGATCTAAGGCCATTGACATCTCAACCATCCCAAGCGCAACAATGAGAGGACGAAATTTAAATTAACGGGGAGAAATGTAACATCCCAAATTTTGGGATTTGAAATTTGGATATTTTATGTAAATTAATTATGTGATTTTGGGCTAAAACAATTATGAAGTTAATTATTGGAAAATTTAGGAATTATTTTTCCTTGAGAAATTTACCGAGAAAAGAATAAAGAAATATTCGTAAAGGATAATTCTAGGCCTAAAAATCATGGAATGAATATTTTAAGGCCAAAACAAATTTAATTGAGAAAGAAAATCCTTAAATGGAACTAAGGATTTAAATTTTTATAATTCTCCAATAATTGCAATTATATAAGAATGGGCTTGACTGCAAATAAAAGCCTTGTGGAGAATTAAGTGGAATAATTTTACAATCTCATGCCAAACAACTATTTTATCCATTAACCACTCAAATCCATTTGGGCCAAACTCAATCCAATTAACCTCCACGTAGCCCATGATCCCTTTAGCATTTAATAACCATTTGATCCAACAAATATAAAAC
The DNA here is from genome assembly GCA_019022655.1 of Acacia acuminata. NCBI lineage: Eukaryota > Viridiplantae > Streptophyta > Magnoliopsida > Fabales > Fabaceae > Acacia > Acacia acuminata. The sequence goes on from JAFJYI010000235.1 coordinate 848,153, forward strand.
CCGTATCATTTGTTTCATTAATTCACTCTTCCACCTCCAGGTTCACACGTACACAACATGTGCATGGCCCATGATTTTTTTTTTTTTTAAAAAAAAAAAACCCAAAGCCATTATATCATTTATTCATTAATTTAAACCATTTGCACAGTATCTACTTCTTTGATTTGCTCCGTCAGAACACGAAACAGGAAGCAGACGCCACACGATTTTGCAGCGAGAGATCCGCTCACACCCATGCTTCTCTCATCAGCAAACCAGACCCCTCCCATGCTTTTCGAGCAGCACACCACCTCCCCATTCCTTCTTATATCTTCAAACCGTGAGCAGGGAGGGAAAGAGTGAGCTTAGTTAGTTTAATTCTCGCATCTAGTTTCGAAAACGGGGCTTGGGAGCTACGGTAGTAATCATCACTCGTACAAACCGGCAAGCTAATCTAGGTAAGTCTTCAAGTTTTACTTCTTCTTGTTCCCATGACAAACCCACGTAAGTTTAGGAGTTTTAAGCCATAGAAAAGAGTCATGAGTTTCTTTGTCATAAAAAACCAAAACCATGTTATCTATAGTATATATAAGATGCATGTTGTGATTGTGGGTGGGTGTATGGCAAAGTATAAGTAAAACGGAAAAAAAAAAGGTGGTTGTATTGCATATATAGATACATGTCTCTGTTCATGCATATTAAAACAGGGACTAAAGCTTAATGCTTAATATATATATCACAACAATATATATATATATATATAGTCACTTAAGAATCAAACAAAGCCACTGATTCTTATACTTATATGCGTGTATATATAATAAAGGAGGAGGAAAAGAAACTCAATGTCATTTAGCATAGGAAAACAATTGTTGCTGATACATATATGTATCATGGCTCTACATTTGGAAATAATAGGCATAACATATATTGAAAACTTTGTCTTTGTCAGGTCTAGTTATGTATGTATATATATGACACTTTATACATATAAAAGATAAGAAAAACGTTCTTGTGTTGGGCAAGATAATAGGAAGCTTTGCGATAAATGCATATGAAACATAAAAGAAAGGAACTGAAACTCTTACGCTTGTGGAAAATAATAAAAGGGAATGTTGCTATATGAATAGATATATAATATCTATAAGCATATGTATATAATTTGCTGCATAATTAGTTGTTAATTAGATGACATTATATATATATAAATCTGCATGTTTAAGGGAATAGGAAAAGCTTGCTTGCATATATATACTCAACGTGGTACAGGGAATAAATGGGAAAAAGCAAAAGTGGTTTATATATATATGTGTGTGTGTTTGTGTTTTTATATATTAAGCTTTGACCCCACGTTTTCTCTGAATTAAAAAAAAAAAGATTGAGTGTGTATATATATATATATACATTATTGTATGTTAAGAGAGAAAGAAAAGTTTGCTCTTACATATATATGCTCTTGAAATATAATAAATAAATAAGTCTGGTGATTTCTTTATATATATATATATATATATATATATATTAAAGGCATGTATTTTCATTGCATATAAGAAAGGAAACTTCACTGTACGTGTGTGTGTATGAAGCATATTTCATGTAAGGAATAGTCAACAATAAACCCAAAGTTTTACTATATATATATATATATATATATATGGAAATAAATCCTATTTGTACGACGATTGGTATTTATAAACTCCTAGTTTAAAGTGTTAGGATAACCTTTGAGAGTTTAAAATAATTGTAGAAAAATAATAATAATTAGTAAAATAATAGTAGTAATAATAATAAAATAAATAAATAGTAATAAATAATACAATTGTTAAAAAAAAAGGAATAAATAATAAAGGGAATTATTACTTACAATGGTCTCTTTGATTTTTATTCACCCGTCATAATTTGCCCACTTCAAGCATTCCGCATTTATTATTAAAATTTATATATTTTAATTTTATGAAATTATAAGTTATAACTTTATATAGAGTTTTACAAAAGTTATTAATGGTTAGTAAATTTGTTGTGGTAGATTGATTTTTAGCGTGTGTTTGAGCTCTTGGATTAGGAGCAGTGTGATAATAGTTAGCTACGGTGAGAGATAACCACTTTCCACTTATTATGTGTATTAGTATGTTGTTTGTGAGTATTTTGTGAAATAGTTATGAATATCTTATCGATCTTCGCCTTGTGGAATCTTATGATTTGAATTGTGAAATATTTGCATATATTTATTTATGTATAAGAATTGAGAGTTTTGATATTATGATATTTATTATGATAATTATGGGAAGGGTTGAAGCGGGATGAAATGAAGTAATATATTCCACCACGTGGTGAGGCCTCCATTGGTGCACGATGGTTGGCTTTCTATTGTCCCACCTGTTCAATGAGGGACTGGCCCACTAGTTCAATGAGGGCATACGACACCCCACATGTTCAATGAGGGGAAAAGGCCCATGGTCTTGGACATGTGCTCTGAGGATTTTGGCCGGTCCTCATCACATGACCGATGAGCTTTTGAGTAACCAAGTAACATGGATGTAACTTAGCCCATGGGTCTAGTCGGAGGAAATAAGGCGGTTCGGTTGGATTGGTGGGAGGTATCTTGGGAATCGTGTTAATGAAAACCGTGATACATAATTTACGATATGAAATTTTTACGATGTGGATATTGGCAAATTATATATATATATATATATATATTTTAAAATACTATGTTATATAAATTGTTTCACGTGGCACCTCACTAGCACATATTAGTATTCGTAATGAGTTGGATTGATGGTTACCACATTTTTCCAGGTGATAATTCCGTCCGGTCCATCGGGAAAACTTCGAAGCTCGAGGCTACTCCTTCGCGTAGTGCTTCCATCTTCTCGGTATACGTTGGATGATTGTATATTGCCACGTTAGGGCTCATTTTTCATACTCGATTTACCTTGTATAGTTTGGCAAGCAATGAAGCATTACTTAGTCGTTGATCAAATCTTAATTTGTAATTTCGTTAAGTAAAATGGAGGACGTTTCAAATGTTCATTGCAACCAGTCTAAAAATGTGACCGGTGGCATTTTTGATAATATTGTAAACTTTTTTGGACTTGTTCCTTATAGGTAAGGTCTAAAATTTGTTTTTTAGACCTTACTTTTAGAAAACGTTCTAAAAAAAAGATAATTAAAAAAATCATAAAAATATTTTTTATGACTAAGGGTTAAGTAGCAGACAAAAGAAGCACTGTAAACCAGCCCAAAGAGACAAAAACTGAAGCCCAATGAAAAATGGAGTCCAATAGTGCAATCGGACTTGAGTCCGAAAGAAACAAACCGAAGCCTAATGAAAACACGCTTGAGCACCTTTCATCGGATCGATACTCAAAAATAAGTAAGACAAGCCCCAAAATGAGCACAAATCAAACTCAAAGGTGAGCACGGTGAAGAGAATCACCCGATGAAGAAAATCCCGACAGTAGCACCTCGTGACAAATGAGACCAGTCGACGCCGGACTTGACGAGAACCAATCAACAACCAAAGAGAGAATGACAAGTCTGACTTCTGGACTTTGACTAGAACCAGTCGACGCTAGACTTAATCGAGATACAGGAAGACGATTGAACTTCAACTTGGTTGACTATCGCCGTGACGGGACATCGAGATGAAGATGGACGGCACCAGAGGACTATCGGCGTCGTACGGGGAGAACGGTGTCAAACTTGATGAGTCTTGGAACTGCAGTGGAAGAACATTGTTGACTCTGAGTTGGGATGACACCTAGTCGGATGAGACTGGGTGACGTACCAGTCAGACGAGACTGGGTGACGGACTGCTTGAGGCGAGCGTCTGTTGGATGCCGGAGATGACTAGCTCGAGACGGGCTCTTCTAACAATTGAAGGTGCCGGACGATGAAGACGAGCTAGGAATAAGTTTGAATGTTGTCACTAGTCGAGGAGTTGAGATGGGCTCGAGACAGTGGGCAACACTCGGACTGATGAAGATACTACAGTGGGCAACGTCTGGTTTGAAATTAATCAATTAATCTCTTCTAGGTTCTCTGATACCGTGTGGACAATTGAGAGAAAAAAATATTCTTAATTCTTAATTAATATTGTAATACAATACCTCCTTATGTAAAAAATAGAGAGATAAGACACTACTAGAAAAAACTAAAATAGCGACGGAATTTGCGACGGAAAAAATCTGTCGCAATTGCGACGGCATTTGGGACGGATTATTTTCCGTCGCAAATTTTGCGACGGAAAACATATTCTGTCGCAAACTTTTTGCGATGGAAAGCACATTCCGTCGCAATTTGCGACGAATATGTTTTTCGTCGCAAAATGGCGGCCTTAAAGGCCGCCATTCTCCTCCCATTTGCGACGGATAGTCCGTCCGTCGCAAAATGGCGGCCAAAAAGGCCACCATTTACCTCACATTTGCGACGGACTAACCTGTCCGTCGCAAAATGGCGGCCTAAAGGGCCGCCATCCCCTCCGTTTTCCGACGGATAACTAGATCGGCCGCAAACGGGGTTTTTTTGCGACGGAACACCGTTCCCCCCCCTCGGCCGCCTCTCCCCTCGCTCGCCCTACCCCCGGCTCGGCCTCCCTCGCTCCGCCACCCCCCATTACCGTGCACCCCCTCGCTTCCCCCACCCCTCGCTCTCCCCTTTGGCTCCCCGCCCCACCCCGGCTCACCCTCCCCCTCGGCTCCACCTCCCGGCTCCCTGCACCCCTCCAACTCCGCCCCCACCCTCGGTTCCTCCTCCGGTCACCTCCTAGCTCCCTAGTTGCGGGTTTTTTTTTTAACATTGGCCATCTCCTTTTTTTATTGGACACTACTAAACACATTTGCCTCTCATTTTCCAGTGGTGTCTCCCACGTGCTCGGCGGTGATTTTCCCGGCGGTGTCTCCTCGTCCTCTTCCCTTACTAGTTACATGCACCGCACTCTATTCCAAGTAAGCTTCCTTTCTTTTTTATTTTTTGTATCACCGTGTGTGGAAAGGTTTAATTTTATTTATTTATTATTTTCTTGAGTATTATTTTTATTTATAATAAAATGATATCAAAAATATTATTGGTTCTCCTTAGGGAAATTTCTATATAACATATCTTTTTTAATATTTTGTGTTATTTCTGTAATGTTGATTAAATTATTCATTATTGGTTATTAATGTTGATTTGTGAGTATTAGTGAGAAAATTAATGTTGTATTATTTTTTTATAGTCTCTTTTGTATAATGAAAAAATTGTATGTTAAAATTATGATATTATTCATTATTGGGTATTAATGTTGATTTGTGAGTATTAGTGAGAATATTAATGTTGCATTATTTTTTTATAGTCTATTTTGTATAATGGAAAAATTGTATGTTAAAATTATGATATTATTCATTTTTGGTTATTAATGTTGATTTTTTAGTATTAGTGAGAATATTAATGTTGCATTATTTTTTTATAGTCTATTTTGTATAATGAAAAAATTGTGTGTTAAAATTATGATTTCTATTAGTGGTTAATGATATATAAGTCTATAAATAAGATGATGTTGAAATGAGAAAAGTGAAGTGTTAGGAAGTGATATTTAGGGATAAGAGAATTAATTAATTAATGTAAAATAGGAGAAATGTGTGACTTTAAGGAATAATGAAATTTTTATGTATTAGACAAATTAATGAAATTAACTAGTTCATTTAAACTATTGTAAAAATTATTGTTTAATTTGTTTCAATAAAATTTGAGTTAAGTGCTCCTTGTATAGATTTAAATACTTTAATTTTGAACTTAATTATGGTTGAGTGAATATTTTACATTCTATCAAAGTGTTGAAATTAGAAAAGTGAAGTGTTGAGAAATGATATTTAGGGATAAGGCAATAATTTTTTTAAAAAACATTCCATTTCAATTTTTTTTTTTGAATCTATCTTTAGCTTTATACAATAAAGATCGATAATTTAAAAAAACAAAATTATAAATACTGTTTATATAAATAGGCAATTATAGATGATTAATTTTTATTTTTCAAATTAATTGTGAGAATAAATTTATTCGGTGAAGGCCACAAGGAAAATTGTTATGGAAAATCCGTATATATTTGGTGATTGTAAATTATGCGTAGTTTTGTTCGTGTATATAACTGTTATTGTGGGCTTTAATTTACAATACTTAGTTCATACAAAATCCAATTTTGTGCTCGGAAGATGATACAAAAGATATACTTGATTTTGCGCATTATATAAATTGATTAAGTCTTAAATAATCTTTATAGGTTAGAAACTCCAAAATACTTTTAGTGTTCTATTCTTTGTTTGCCCCCTCCACAAGCATGTCCCCATGTTCGGTGTGCTATCCTCATTCTCTGGTTGTTTGCTGGGATATGTTCTTTATTCAATGCATGTGTTTGTTTTTCACTTTCTTCATTAAGTGGCAATTGGTTGACATAAGTGGCTAGTTGTATTGGCTACTTATATATATTTGTGGCATGTTGAGATGTTAATTAGGTTAGTAATCGAACTAGCTAGGAAGTATGGAAGACAATCATGATAGGAGTTGGATGTACAATCGTTTAACCGAGAGAAGACATCTAACTCAAGTATTCTTGGCGGGTTTGAAAGAGTTCATCAATTTTGCTTTGGCACATTCACCTCATTCAAGTAGGCGATCGGTTGTCCGTGTGCCAAATGTAGGTGTTTAAGATTTGAAGATTCGGAGACGGTCAAAATCCATTTGTGTAAAAAGGGATTCATGAAGGATTATGAGTGTTGGGAATGTCATGGCGAAGTCCGACGACACCGAGAGGTTATTACGGGGACGGTAGTCATCGAGACAACCTTAATCAATATGAGCAAATTTGGTTATGGACGTCGGGACCGTCGATCGACCAATATTTCGATCTCGTTACTCATGTCGAACCGTCATACATGGGAGAGGAGACCGATAGACATACTCAACCATCATAAATGGGAGAGGATCCTCATCCGGAAGCCGATAGGTTCTATAAAATGCTTCAAGAAGCGCAACGTCCGTTATGGGAAGGTTGCAAACACTTTGAAAATAGTGAATATTCATCGCTATCAGCTACCCTAGCAACACTAAGCTTGAAGACTAATCACCATATGAGTGAGAGGAATTACAACGAAATGATGTAGATCATGAGTAAGGTTGTTCCTAAAGACAATAATTTGCCGAAGGATTTTTATCAAGCAAAAAAAAAGGTGAAAGAGTTGGGCCTTGGATGTAAAAAAATCCACTTGCTACCCCATAGGATGTATGTTGTATTACAAGGATGATCGAGCCGATTAACCGTAAATTTTGCGGACATGACAGATATAAAGATGGAGAATGGTACCTCGCAACGATGATGGCGGTGATACGAGCAAACAAAATTCAATATTTAATTTTCCAGGCCGAGTCTTGGGAAAACGTTGGAGGTCAACTCTGGAAGGGAACGATAAGAAAGTAGCGGAGTGGTACATTCTAAACAACTGTGAAGAGGTCGCCCAGTATTTAAAGTAAGCTTTCTTTTGCTTTTTACTGTTACGGTAAGTATTAAAATATTAACTTCATTTTTTTCCCGTACAGTTACTTCTCTAATTGGGTCCGATCGAGAAAATCCTTTAATGTCGGATTCCACGGTTGATCAATTCACGACCTCCGAGTTTCCTAAATGGTTTCAACGCTACTTCGTGAAAAATCCAAAAGATCCAACTGAAGTTGCATGGAGTTTATCTCATGGAGCTGCAATAGTTGTTACCCGGTGCAAAAAAATTTAATCAATGGGTATCAGTTTTATATTGTTGAAGCGAACGCAAGTACAGTATGTTGCAATTACGGTGTATGTTGTCGAGGTGGCCAAGGTGACGGGGTGAGGCCGACTACTACGGGAAGTTAATTGACATAATTCAGCTGAATTACCCTTGGGACAAAGTGGTGACCCTTTTTAAATGTGAGTGGTTTGATAACGGTCCGCATGGGACAAAAGTGGACATATATGGAAATGTTGAGGTCCACTGGACAAGGAGATATACGGTTGGTTATGACCCATTTATCCTTGCTCGACGGGCGGAACAAGTGTACTATACATTATACCCCACATCACGTCAAGGGTAGAGGGGAGTTATCAAAACCAAAGCACGAAATATTATACCCAAGTCCAAAGAGTCGGAAACAAATAACGGTATGACGGAACTGTTCCAAGCTGATGCGGAACATTTACAGCCCATATACATTGTCGACGACGATGTACCAAGCAACTGCTGGCTGTGGAGTTAGAGTTGATTCCTATCCAAATTGACGATGAGGAATCGACGAAGAGGGAGACGAGATTTATTCTGATAGTGAATCCGAGTTCGATGATTATGAGACTTCAGAGGAAGGCACGGAGGCTGAGGCTGAAGAAGAGGAATCGTCCGATTGATTTGTGTTAGTTCTTTGTTTATGACGATATATTATACTAGATATATCCTAATTTGCCAATGTGATATTAATTAAATTTCTTAAATTTATAAACATTTTGATATAATGTTTATGAGTGTTCGGAGATGGAGCATACAAGAGGCGTTCGGGTAGTGGACGTAGTGGTGGTCGCTCCAGCCTCGTCCTATTAGAGGGGTAGGGCCACGCCATCCGCCCCTTCGTAGGCGTAGGCTCGGGGTTCCCCGAGTTGCCGCCACTTGATCATCTGTCATCTCCACCGTCGGTTTATTTGTCATCTTCACCGCGTCGGTTCATTTGTCATCGTCACCGTCTACCGCCTCGATCCACAAAGAAGGGCAACAACGGGTTTTACTTTACGATTTCGATTAATTTACATATGTTTAGTTTTCTTGAACCATCTATGTATAAATATCTTCAATAGTTCACATTCGTTCCTTTAGCCCACCGGGTCGCCTCGCAGCCACGTTGGGGAAGAAGGTAGTTCCTCCGATACACCCATCCGGGGAACGGTAGATCCCGCGCGAGGGGAAGCTTTGGGTCTCCGTCCCGGAGGCGAGCACGAGTAAGTCACGTAAAGTTACCGCAATGTTACGATTTTCTACCTTCGGTTGGTATGCTAATATTTGCATCTCGTCCTCCGTCTTCAGATTTTACCCTTATAATGAGGTTGCGGATTGGATCTCGCGTCAAATATTCCGTAATTGCAATCAGCCTTGGGGCAGTTCGACACAGATCCCTAAGGCGAATCGGGATCGTTGGTTCGAAGAGTTCTTGGTAAGTTGTGTGTTTTATCATCAAGCAGTTTTAAAATTTAGGGCACTAATTGTTCATTATTGATTTGCAGAATTAGTATAGCATGTTGCCTAAACATCGTGAAGATCCGAAAAAAGCTTATAACTACAAAGGAGGCCGGTGGTTGGATCGAGAGGTGTTATAAGTTGAGAAGGCAAAGAGGCAAGCAAAATTGGATTCAATAGGACACCGCAGAGGAATTAATTCAACAATGGACCAACGATCCGAAGTTTCTCAACAAAAGTGAGAAAAATAAGCAAAATAGGGCCAAAATGGAAGGACCGTCATATGTTGGCGGATCCATTCCATTTAGTGAGCATCGACGCAAAATTGTGAGTAGACATTATTTTCTATTTAAGTATTCAATATTTTGTAGGTCATCATTTGTATTTGCGGGGAAGAGTCTGGGGAAGTTCCCGCAAAGTCACTTGATTGGGCTACCTTTGAGCGAACCCATTCCCGCATCGAAGGGAGTGAGAGGCGCCGGATTAACAACAAGGCGAAGCAAGTAGCGGTGAGACATTTATTGCATATTATTTGTTTCATGCAACACCATATTTATTTCATTTCACATACCTTATTTCTCCCGTATTTTTGTGCTTGTAGGAAACCTTTCGGAAGCCGTCGCAGATAGAGACTCGCAAAGTGGGGCCGACCCCGCATCGTCTCAGTCCGACAATGAGAATCTCTTCTTTCAGGCTGCAGGAGGATTTGACAAGAAAGGGAGAGTCTTCGGGGTAGGTGCCTCTGCTAGCCGACTGAAGCAAACGAAGCGCTCCTTATCTGGCACTGATGAAGGTGTTTCTGTAGGTAAACGTTATGCATTTGCTACTAATTGTTAATTTTCATTCATTTGTCCATTAAATGATGTTCAAAAAATAAACGTATTTCGTAATATTTTTTGCAGATGAGATAAAGAAGATGAAGGCATTGGTGGAGGAGCTTAACCGGACACGACAAAGAAATGACTCGGGAACGAGGAGATGATGATGCGCAGATGACTCGGGAGCAGGAGATGATGAAGCAAAGATGACTCGGAGCAGGAGATGATCAAGGCCAGATGCTCCAGAACGAGGAGATGATGAGGCGCAGATGCTCCAGAACGGAGATGATGATGCACAGATGAGTCAACAAACGGAGATGATGAACCATATGCGGCTTCAACTTAAGTCCCTAATGAAAGACAAGGGTATGGAGCCGGCCGATTGTGGTGATGGTGATGACGACGATGATGATGATGATGTCATTCTTTTTTAGACTATACTTTAGTAGATTTTTGTTTTAAACAATATTATTTATATTTTATTTTATCTATGTAAACTATTTCGATTGTTATTTTAATCATATACGCTTTTTTACTATTATATTTTTAAATTTTAAATGCCATTTTTAAATATTTTTTCAAAAAAATATTAAAAACAAAATTTGCAATGGGAATAAACATTTTTAAAAAAATAAAAATAATTATTTTATAAAGAAAATGAAAATCAAGAACGGAATTAAAAATCCGTCGCTAATATAAAAAACTGAAAATATAAAAAAAAAATTAAAAATAATGATTTGCGACGAAATATATCCGTCGCAAATGTCGATTTGCGACGGAATACTATTCCGTCGCAAATTGGCAATTTGCGACGGATATATTTCCGCCGCAATTTGCGCGTATAATATTCCGTCGCAAATTGCCAATTTGCGACGGATCAGATTCCGTCGCAAATTTGAAATTTGCGATGGAAAAATATCCGTCGCAAATTGCGACGTCGTAATTGTGACGACATTTTTTGCGACGGATCAAGTTGCCGCTAATTCCGTCGCAAATACGTTTTTGCGACGGAATACCCTTTTTTGCGACGGATTTTTTCCGTCGCAAAAACCGATTTTTTTTGTAGTGAGACTAAACAAATTAAAGAGGAAAATAAGGAGTAATAGATGGAGGAAATGTAGGAGAGAATGGGGGAGAGAATAAGGAGAATTTGGAGTATAATATTCCCACACATTATCACATAAGGCATGATTGAATTCACTCAAGAGATAAATGTATATTTCAACAATTTTGTACGACTATGCTTTTAATTTTTTTAACTTAGAACGTAAGTTAATGATTTGTTTGACTTTGATGTTACAGATGTTTGATCTTATTGACCCCTTTCTCGAAGAATATATTGACTTCATCCACAAAAGTTGTGTGGATTCATTTATGAGCTCTTAAAATAATAGTGGGTTTAGGTCTTGTGTTTTTTATCATATAATTCATCATTTAAATGTTGTAACATGTTGTGATCTATAATGAATAATAGTTATTAGATTGATTTTGTTTTCACTTGAATTGGAATATTTTTGGCATTATATTCATTTTCAATAATTGATTAATTTGTACATTCATTTCCAATAATTCAATTTAAAACACATATTAAATTGATCAGAGCTTATAGCTTAAACTGTCTTTTAATTGTTGGATATATTGGATGGTGGGTAAGAAGAAGGAATAGAGTGAATATGTGAAAAAACACAAAAAAAATTCAGACCAAATGTTATAAATATCGTCTAAAAAGAATTAATATGTGAAGTATAAAATATAAGGTCTTACTTTTAAAACCAGTTTTTAAAATATAAGGTCTAAAAAGTGATTTTTAAGACCGCTTTCTCAACCTGGTCTAAAAAGTAAGAGGCTTTTTAGACTAGTTGTATTAACACTTGATCTATAACCGGTCTAAAAAGCCATTTCCACCATGTCTAATTAGTGTTTTGTGTAGTAGTGTCCATTATTGATTCACTAGTTGATAAGTCTTTTGAAAAACAAGTGATCTTGGGGAATATACTCTTACCAAGGCCACCATTTTTTAAAACATTGATGGATTTTAAATATGATTAATAGAGCAAGTCAATATTTTGGGAAGGATGTTATAATTGTAAACTTTTTGGTCAAACGAATGTACTTTAGGAATATGAAATATGTTGAAAATAATGCTCCCCGCGCGAAGTATGCTCATCTTTAAAAATAAATCACTCGTCACTAGCAGCGAAACTCCAAGAACTGGCGGTGATGATGACAACAATTAATATTCCAGTGCTGACAATGGTTATCGGCCTGAGCTTTGGCAACTCATATTGGAGAGAGTGGGCTTTTAAAAAAGAATGAGGGCATTTTAGCAATTAAGTACTAAAACTTGTTTATAATCAAGGCTCAGGAGAGTCCACAGTGATATGTTGATTTTAAGGGATTTTGGAACATGGAATGTTGTGTGGGACCTCCGATGTTGTGCTTCTAAAACGCTGATTACTTCGTCGTCCTTTGGTGCATATGAGTGCGTTCTGAAAGGGCCTACACTAAAAGAATATGCTCCCTTCTCCCCTCTGTATTAGTCATTTTAACCGCCCTTTCAAGACAAAAAATGTGGTAAAATGAAACATTTTTTCAATTAATTTCACTCATATTTAAGAGTAAATAACAACACTGCTACATTAGCTTTCAACTCTTCCTCTTGTGCTAATTAATAAATTGTAATAGCAATAATATTCGAAAAAATATTATTAATGACCCACCAAGTGACTTATATTATGAATCAAGAATTTCTTTTAAAGGGCACCCTGCTATATTTAAGATTGGAAAAGGTATTATAATAGAGCTTGAGTCTCAAGTTCCATGTAGAAACTTTTTAGGTACTTGATTGATTCAATCACGCACAGACACACATATGTATATATAAATGACAAGAAAAAAAAATACTATCTCATGATTCTTAGATAATATAAATTATATTGGAAAGAGATAAGAAAATAATAATGACGCAAAACTATGCATCCCAAGATATGAATCTGTTTTATTTTTGTGAACTCTTGTTATTTTCTAAGAGAAGTAATTATAAAAGACTTATTAGGTTGGCCAAAACTGAAAAGTGGGGTAAAATGCGGGGGCGTGGGAGTGAGAATGAATGATTCCAAAGAAGAAGATGGAGGATGAGTTAGTTGTCGTCGAGGGATCTGCGGAGAGATTGAGCGTTTTGCTTGAGGGAGTGAGCGGAGTCTTGAGCCTTGTCAAGCACAGTGTCAGCTGCCCTCTGAGCGGAGTCCTTGGCGGAATCCCACGCGTCTTGCATCGCTTGCTTTGCTTTCTCCCCCATGTCCTCTGCCTTCCTGCCATCTCACTCCCCACCTCTCGTGCCTTCTCCTTCACCTGCATTCATTCATTCATCGTCATTTCAATCATCTATATATATATATATATGCACCTAGCTAGCTTGCTTGTGAATGTGATCCAGTTACGTACATTTTGGGTGGCAGTGGAATAAGCCTGCTGGCTTTCATCGCCCGTCGTCACGTTCCTCGTCCCATCACTGCTCAGCGTCTCATTTGAGTTGGGTACCTACAATTAAGTATGAATCAGTGATCACGTAAGTACATTTATGTTCATTATTTCGTCACCAACATAATCATGAGTGTGTGTACGTACTTGATTAATAGCCCTGTGAGTGGCGGCTCCAACAAGCCTAGGGTTCCAGGTTCCAGTTCTGGCGATTGTTGCTCCGGCATGCCCAATCTTTGGGAGGCGCATCACTAAGTTGCTCAACCTTCCCATTCTCTCTCTCTCTCTCTTGCTCTCTAATTAATTACTAGTTTCATTATCACACATGCGTGTATGTCTATATATACACAACCCACTCAGAGTAATTCGGCCGCCCTCGTGGTGCGCGTCCAAATAAGGATTCATATTCAGGGTGCTCCGCCTTCCATGGATCCTGTATTTTAGGATATATGAACAATATTAGTCACCCACATAAACTGCTGACTTTTCCAATAACATCCATCCATACACTTTTCATTTTCTTCCACCATCCATACACCTACAAAATTTCCTTCTCTCGTAGCATTCTTTAATTAACGCATGATACGTTCATCAAAAAATGTACACCGGCGAGTCAATTTTTTTCTCTCATATAACTATATATAGTATAGGATGGATATCACTACCAATTTTATATTCTACCAAGTCACTACCACTTTTTCACCATTAGATCAGAATCTCATCTACTTTTATCATTTCTCTTTCTTATTGAGATTCTGATCTAACTGTGAAAAAATAGTAGTGACATAAAATTGGTAGTGACAATATCCTATCCCAGTATAGTACACACAATGTCATTTTCCAACCATTTGTTTTGTTGTTTTAGACGTCTCATCTATATTTAGAGATCTCACTGTTGATTTTCAAACTGATACTCCCTTCATCCTAAAATACAAGTGTTATATATATATATATATATATATATATATATATAAATATATATATATAATCCATTAAATAGAAAGCGTATTTCCAAACTTTATCCTTGCCGGGAAATGTAGATTAATTTAGAATTTTAAAAGGATAGTTTAAAAGGCATTACAACTTTTTGATAGATTATTTAATGATCAGTTAACTTCTATTTAACTTGTTTCCTTAGTTTGTGTAATGTCGTATAAACTAGATTTACAGAAAATTACTAACTACATCTTTACATCATTTAAATTTTTGAATGGTAGCAAATGGCAATCTCATCATTATTTTTTGGACAAATGCATTATTGCCAGCAAATCAGAGATACAGCAACCATAAAGTCATATGGCAACAATAAAAGGATAACATAAGAACGGGCAATAATAACAGAGCCATAAAACGTTAGCCCACGTACACCCAATCTGAATTGGTGATGAAATATCTGCTGGTGACCATCCATTATGCACTCCACGAGCATCCTAAGTGACAGAGAGTATGGCTGTGAAACCGACCCTTAAAAGCCTTTGCTGCTAGCTATAGTTAGATTTCCTGCAGCATTTCCAAGTCTAGGAGTACTCTGGATGATATCATGCACGATACCTCTGCTTTTCCAGTCATAAAGATCTGGAAGTTGCATTTTAACAGAGGTATATATATGCAGAAGTTTCGAATCATTATTACGTATAAATCATAGGGTTAAGGTGCAATCTTACCAATGAACTATTGGTCCAGGAGCAACCAACACAATAAACTATGATGTGAACCTTAAATACCAACAAACTGTTTAAAATGTAAAATGAGCACAACTCCCATTACCACAATTTGATGTCTGTTGGAAAAAAAATTTGGAGATATGAATAAAGTTCTGCAATGGAATCAGAGATTGGAAGAAGGACAAATCAATGGAGAGGGGGGCCCACCCACTCCGTCCCTCCATACATTCTGTTATTATTATCTACATCAAAGAAAGGAAAGCATCTTGCTCCAATCAAGCAAATAGAATTAAAGTTGTAAAATAAATCAAAATAAAAAAATCTGGGAAGCATCAAATTCTATTCTGTCTTCGGAGGTTAAAAAAATACAATTCCGTCTTCTGATTTTCCGAGTACCCACACCATCATAAGCTTTCTATATCACATACCTTGTAGCTTTCAGGTGCTGCAAATCTGCAATTGAACAAGGCATTTGACATTCACCATCAACAATGGCGCCGATTGACCCTCAGTCTTTCACCGACTCTACTCAACCCTCCACTTCCCAAATTTCACTTTCTCTCTACTTCGACTTTTCGTCCTCCATAATCCATGCCTCTGCTCTGATTTCCCTCACAAACCCTCACTCTGGCCCCTTCTTCCTCGACACTCGTTCTCTCTCAATCGACCTGCAATCCAAAACCCTAATTCCATTTTCACTCTCCGAAAATGACCCAATCAAGGGTTCTCTCTCAATCGACTCCGTTATCAACCCGCAATCCAAAACCCCAATTCCATTTTCACTCACTGCCCCAGCCGGGGGAAAACACTGACATGTTGAAATACTCTCAGCCTTGTTTCCTCGCCAGGCCACGTGTTTTATTAGCTATCAATCTATTCCCCATCAAACGGACCTTACACAGTGTTTAACGTTTTTGTGCCCATTTAATGTTTTCAAAAGTTCATTTGTATTTAAGGTTCACATCATAGTTTATTGTGTTAGGAATTCTTTCTGGGCCAAATACCATTTGGTAAAATTGCACCTTAACCCTAAATCATATCGGTCTATTCAAAATCAATCACTTATTTGATTTAAATATATATGAAAAACTAAAACGAAAAACTACTATATAGCAAACTAGTCAAAATTGGTACAATCAGGAAGGATGGCCTATCTGATCATGATGTCCCTTTGTCCCTAAAATTCGCTAGCTAGATTCTAGTTTCTACTATAATTATTATTTCATTATTAGATAAAAATGAAATTGGAAAAAGTAATGCAAGTGAGAACTAGATAATAGGAGCGAGAACTAGTTTTGAAATTAGCACGAAAAAATGCAATCTTTATATGATTTTTATCTGATACGTATTGATTTAATATGAAGATATATGCAGCCAAAGGTTATAAAAATATTATATGAAAAAATCCTCTTTAATAAGACTCCTTTAATTTCTTCTACTTCTATGGTCTTGTTTATTGCAAAGAAAATGTAGCGATTGGACAGGAACCAGGCTTCCTTTGCTTTGCGTTGCACGTTAATTAAGTTGTCCCATGATCCGTACTTCCTCAACAATCCCTCCTCCTATATACACCCGAAAGCTCAAATCCTTCAATGGATTGAAGGAAGCAGGCTTCCCAAGGGAGAAAATCATATAAAGGGAAAAAAAAAAAAAAATACATATACCCTGATTCCTTCTTCCTTCAATTTGTCAATGATGCGAGCTTCATCCTTGCAAAGTCCTATCTTCTCTGTGTTTGAAGGCTAAGGTCGTGCGGGTTAGAGAGGGAGGGAGGGAGGGATTGGGTTGAAGGGTTTGAACTTGTTGAAGATATGAATTGAATTTGAATTATTATATTTGGATTATTTGAATTTAAATTATTGTTAGTATTTGAATTTGAATTATTGTTATTGGATTAGAATAAGTTATCTAGAAAAGGAGAATATTTGAAATGTTGTTACTTACTATTGTGTTCAAGTTGTTAACCTCTGTTTGTATATATTTACCTCATTTAAGAGGAAAATTATGAATAAACCAATGAATGAAAAAGAGGAAATACTCTTCTGGATTGAATTTTAACATGGTATCGGAAGCGTTTCGATCAGGAAACCTAAAGTCCTATATTCTTTTTCTTATTACCCCACCAAATCCCTAATTTCCCATGGAGCATCCCGACTCTACTATTAATTCTGCCGCTCCACCGTCCTACGCCTCAAGTCCACCTTCCAATATCATCATCATCCCGCAAGATAATTCCTCCTTTCCCATCCTCGTTATCCTTGATTACTCGAAATATCCCCTTTGGTCCTAGTTAATGGACATGCGTATCGGTGCTCGAGAAAAAATCTGGGTACCGACCGGTGCAACGAAAAGCACAAACGAATGAAAACGAATGAAAAGTAGGCTTCTTTTGAATCCATGAGCCACCCGTTAATGTAGCGGTTCATCGCCTTGAATCGCCACGAAATCTATGATGCGCGATGCGTAATGGCTAAAAGCCACCGAATCCCTTCTTTCTCTTATTCTTATTATTATGTATAATCTATTGATGAATGTACTTGAATATGTATCTTTTGTTGATGAATGTACGCGAATGCTTTGGATCTCATTACTCAAGACCTTTGCAGAAGAAGAACTCTAGTTGTTTATCTCTATGCCTCCTGTTCCAGCATCTTCTCAAGAAAAGTGTTTGAAGAAGTGATTGGCAAGTTGATCATAACCGACATTCATGCACCAACTTGAGGGGGAGTGTTGAAGATATGAATTGAATTTGAATTATTATATTTGGATTATTTGAATTTGAATTATTGTTATTAGATTAGAATAAGTTATCTAGAAAAAGGGAATATTTGAAAGGTTGTTAGCTACTATTGTGTTCAGGTTGTTAACCTCTGCTTGTATATATTTACCTCATTCAAGAGGAAAATTATGAATAAACGAATGAATGAAAAAGAGGAAATACTCTTCTGGATTGAATTTTAACAGAACTCAACAATTATCTCCCCATAAAAAAACTTCAAGCTTTTTTTGCACGTGCAATCAACACCTAATGTATTAAAAATAGCACAATCATCACCTCAAATTGCTGACGATAACCTCCATTTACTCCCCTGCGGCAAACTCTCTGTGTCTCTGCGTCTTCCTTCCTTCCTTCTTTTGCTTCTCCGCGACAAAGCGAGTCTCGGGAGTCGATTACTTTCGATCTCTTATCCTTCCGCACATGTGTGCATTATTTTGAGAATATATGTATTCATATTAATCTTCAATCCTGAAAATGTGCAAGCTTCCATTTTTTCAATCCGCTCCACCGCCAACTGTATAGTCATAGCCTCAATCATAAAAGCATCGACCTTAATACCTCCCAGATTAAAATTCTAAATGACAAGGCTAAACTTGGCAGAAATCTCAAAATTTTCATTTCTTGGCCCTTACTTGCAATGGCGGACCCACATACATAAGAAGGGGGCACTTGATTTCTGATGCAAAATTACAAAAATGCCTTGAAGAACAAAGATTTATTATGAATGCTTCAGTTTACCCGTCATAAATAATTGCTGTATCAAATACACCATGTCCACGATGTACCATGTGATTGCAGAGTCAAAAATAATTGAACAATGCAACAACAACGGAGATTGCAGAGTCAAAAATAATTGAACAATGCAACAACAACGGAGATTGCAGAGTCAAAAAGAATAATGCAAAAGCTTGAGTAAATAATTTGTAAAACATAATTCTTTTTCTCTTTTTCACACAAGCATGCTGTAAAAATAAAGTATATCAAAAAGCAATGGCAGAGAGAAATTTCTTCAAATACCAAGTCTCATTTGAGAGTTTACTTATTATCCTAGAAACACCAACAGTATTGTTAATTAAGTACTCATCATGTGAGTTAGGGTAAAATATATGTTGCCAAAATATGGCCTGGGATTCAAACGCATTTTGCATATAGACAGTACACTAGGCTGCACCATAAGACCAGCTAACTCAGGCAACGCCCTGATTAAGTCACCATGTTTGTTAAATGTGTTACGTTGTTGTTGCTGGTGTGTTTGCTATTATGTAACTTTTGTTTTTCAATATGTTTGTTTGCTAACAGTATTTTTAAGGGAAAATTCCAAATAAATACCAAATGAATTTGCAAAACCCTCAGAAGTCCATCGAATTTGCAAAAAGACTTAAAGGTGACAAGGACTTTTGGGGGATATGCAAATTCGCGCCAAATAACCATTTTGCCCTTAGTTCTAAATAATTTTTTTAAAAAATACCCCCACGGTGGGCCCCGCCGCCGCCACCACCCCACCCCGGAGACCGCCACCGCCACTTAAGTGCGGGTTTTTTGGGCGGGTGGGGTGTTTTGTTAAAAATAAAAAATATGCTTTGCAAATGTGGGTGGGGGGTTCCTACACAAATATATACATTAATAAATAAATATATATATATATATATATTCTTCTTAACATTTTTTCAACGGTAATTACCATTCCACAAGTGAAAATTACCATTCGTGAAGTGAGAATTATCATTGTTTCTCCAGGGTTCACTTTATTTACTTGAAGCATGTTTTGTAAAAAAAAAAAAAAAGAACTTTTACAAAACCCGAAGTGAGAATTACCATTCGTGAAATGAGAATTACCATTTCGAAGTAAGAATTACCATTGTTTCTCCAAGGTTCACTTTGTTTACTTGAAGCATGTTTTGTAAAAACCCAAAAAAAAAAAAGAACTTTTACACAACCTGAAGTGAGAATTACCATTCCTCAAGTGAGAATTGCTATTGCTTCTCCAAGGTTTACTTTGTTTACTTGAAGCATGTTTTTGTAAAAACCCAAAAAAAATGAACTTTTACAAAACCCGAAGTGAAAATTACCATTTAAAGTGAGAATTACCATTGTTTCTCCAGGGTTCCCTTTTTTTAGGAATGGTAATTCTCACTTCGGGTTTTGTAAAAGTTCATTTTTTTTTTTACAAAACATGCTTCAAGTAAACAAAGTGAACCCGGAGAAACAATGGTAATTCTCACTTCCGAAATGGTAATTCTCACTTCACGAATGGTAATTTTCACTTTTGGAATGGTAATTACCGTTGAACAAATGTTAAGAAGAATATATATATTTATTAATGTATATATATAATAAAGGAACTAAGTAGCCCACCGGGTTTTGTGTGGGGGGTGGGGGGTTCAAACCCCACCCCCACATTTCAAAAAGCATATTTTTGATTTTTGACAAAACACCCCACCCGCCCAAAAAAAAAAAAAAACCCTCCTAGGGTGGGGTCTCCGCCACGGGGTGGTGGCCGCCCGGTGGTAGGGCCCACCGTGGGGGGTATTTTCTTTTTTTTTTAATTATTTAGAACTAAGGGCAAAATGGTCATTTGGCGTGAATTTGCATATCCCCCAAAAGTCATTGTCATCTCTAAGTCTTTTTGCAAATTCGACGGACTTCGAGGGTTTTGCAAATTCATTTGGTATTTTTTTGGAATTTTCCCTATTTTTAATGCATTTAAAACTTTCCAACTAAAAAAAAAAATTCCCGCCACTTGTGCCCCCTAACTAATTTTCCGGATCCGCCCCGCTTACTTGCGGTATGTCTCATCCATGTTGAGCAATTATATCAACCTAATGCTCATCAACCCGAAAAAAGCGAAGGAATATGTTTAATATATAAAGCAAAAGTGCGATGACGTGGATAGCAAACAAAATAAATCAATGTTTCGCTTGCTTGTGTGTATCATGGTTTACTGAAAAGACCTTTCCTTACTAAACAATAATTAATCATAATATAATCATTAAACCAGGTTAACAAGAAATTAAGGAAAACTCTTTTCTTACAAAAGTAAGCACAACAGAGTCCAGGGTACAAGTTTCGCCCACAAACTCATCATAACAAAATCCAAAATTCTAGGCACAATTGTTGAGCAGAAAAATACACAGCCCACGAGTTTTACAACACCAAATTCACATCAAAGGGGTGTGTACCAGAACATTCTCGCACAAGCTTTAATTGTGGATCCACTAAAATATTATAGCGAACACTAAAATATTATAACGTATAAAATTAAACCTTTGGTTCAACAGTAAATAAACAGTCATCCCAAAATGATTACGATAGTATTCTCAAAACATGTGGGCCCTAGAATGGCAATATAAAAGTCATTACAACACTAATGCCAAAAGAGGCCTACAAAGTTCACAGCTATTACGCCTCTGGTTGCTTCCCTTTGCTACTAGTGGAATTAGAGACCTCGCCTGAAAAACATAGATAATGACGGGGTGAGACATAACGTCCAAGAACCAAAATTAATTTATCAAATATGCGGGGAAGGATTGCAAGTCGAGAGAAGTAGGTTTATTACCGTAATTAAAATATCAATAATAATTAAATAAAACATAATAATTGACCATATTTAAAACCATCTCCACTCGTCCATCCTGCTCCTCCTTATATCTTCTGGACGTGGTACAGCCTATCAGTGCTAGTATACCCGGCCAAGGTTAGCTAGTCACTTCAAGAATACTGTCCCCTCCCGTGTCACCACCGATATACCGTAACAGGGAAGTGTCTGCCCAAAACAACTCAACTCAAATTTCGGGCCAGGAATGAGAGAGCCGATGGGCACAATTTCACTCTCAATCTCTTCCACACAACCCAACATATTTCTAAACAGTATGTCACAATAATTTTCAACAACATAGTACAATATATTACTCTATATACAACAACTCACAACAATTATCACAACAGTCACCACAACAACAATTGTAATATCAAGATTCACTCATACATACATGTAGAATAGAAAATATACTGCTTTACTGAAATAACTACATATTCAAATATACACATAATTTTCAAACACATGTCAGTAGTATATATGAAAATAAGTTTTGGTAAAAACCTTATAATCCAAAACAAGCATATGAAATAAATTAACCCCGATTACCTCAACTCCAAGCTAAACCTTATCTTGAGGAGTAAAATATGAATAATCACCAGTCACAAGTAAACTCTACATCATCACAAGTATAACTTATGTAACTCAAAATACACAAATTATAATAATAATATATTATTTTAGTAAAATCTGGAAATAATAGTTTTATTCTTCAAATTTCAAAACTAAACCGATTAAAACCTCAATAATATCTCCATTAACCCATAATAAATTATTTATACAACTTTTAATTGGTAGAAATATAAGGTAAGATGTAAATCCTAAAGTCCTTAAATAGAAAAAATTAATTTAAATTCCTACATCAACAATTCAATAAAACTAAACTGATGAAAACTGGTTATTAATTGCTCTATACATATATACAGTCTTCTATTGTCAAAACTCAAATTTTTTCCAAAATCATAATCTTAAAATTTTCACTAATCAACATGATATTACCTTTATTGAAAAGAGAAAAATATTTGGAATAACTTTCATGGAGGAAGTTTATTAAAAAGAGATTAATTTAACTACTAAAATTATCTTATAAAATAAACAACATACCTTAAAAGATCCAAATATTATTCCAACCTCCTTCTCTTTCTCTTTTCCTCACTCTCTCCATACTCACTCTTAGTTCTGCACTCCCTGATGCCGCACACACAGACACTAAATCTCACCAACACACACACACCACATACAACTCACATATATATAGGAAAAGGTCGGGGTAATAATTACCCCTTCCCCAATATTCAACGGATTGGGCAGCACATCACTCCGATATTATTTTTTTTATTTTCCTTTTCTTTTCTTCTTCCCCACGACTTCTCTCTTTTTTTTTTTTTTTTTTTTTTTTTGGAAATCAACCAAAATTACCACAAAAGCCCAAACCTCATTTTAATATTATCATTATATTTTTTTCTCTCTCTCTCACAATTAAAATTTAATTACAATAATCACATATGATTATTTTATAATTACAATTAAATCCTAAAAATTAAAATTGGGATGTTACATTTACTACTGCTTAATCTTCCATACGGACCTAGTTTAATTTATTTTTAATTAAAAAAAATATATATATAATTATGTTGAAAGTTTAAAATCTAATAATGCTTTGCCACATTAAAAACATTTAATTATACAGTTATCACTTAAATTTATTGGCACAACATTTTTCGTCAAGTGAAACTAATGTCGTTAAGTTAATAACTAAAAATACATTTTATAAACTTCTAGAATTAAAATAGAACTTTTAAACATGTTGAACTTTTAGAACCTCTTAGAACTATCAAAGAATATGCTCCTTATAATTAACATATGTTTCCTATCCTTTGCATATCAAACACGTCGTGGTCGACACTCTTCCTTTTCATCTAATTTCTTTCCTTTTCCTTCTTTCATTCTTCCTACCAAAAAGCTATTGAAAATTATGTCCTAGGGGCCAATCATTGTACTTTAAACATTATTGTTATTTAAAGTATTTCTCCATTTTGTTATCATATCATTTGCATGTTTATTATGATGACTGTATCTTGGATGTATCATAAAGATTATCTTAAATGTCCCTGGTCGGTCATCTATGCAGGAGCAAAGATGAAATAAGACCAGTATAACTTTGATAAGGTATGAAGATACAAATCAAAGTCTTAGACACTTATAAGAGTACAAGGTGCTGGACCGACCCACTATGAGAAAGCTGCATGAATTAAGTCATAAGCTTATCTCATGTATAACTATGTCAAAATATTAATGCCCTTTGACCTGAGATTATCATGGATTTCTACATGAGAGTCGCTAATCTTTGACCTAGTCAAAAGTCACCTTTGACCATGTGATGATAAAGCTTCAATCGGGATTAGTGGTTTTCATGCAGAGAATGTGAATGGTCAAGATGGGAGATGTAGAGAGATATTATTGGGCCCCTTGATGAGTAAGTCTGAGAAAAATATGGTCATACTACGATGGAAAAGAGTTTCCGCTTTAATTGTTAGACTGCTCAAGAATAGAGAGCGATGGTCAAGAACAGGAAGATGACACTATCCATACTTTATCCTTGACCAAGCGTGACAAAAGGAACATGGCATGGTTGTATGATAGGTTGCATCGTATCATCAATCCTCATATGAATTGGGTAGTCGTAATGTCTTGCTAAGAGGCGCTTGCGACTTACGGGTCGGTACAAAGTGTTGACCCAGCGCCATGTGGGCCTACAAAGTCACACACAAGAATAGCCCAACATAAGCTATAATGTCCAGATTCATTGAATCTAAGATATGTCTAAGATTTAATGAATACAACGTTTAATCTACGGAGGATGGATATGTATATATATATATATATCCAATAATGATTGGATGAAGATAGGAGGAATAATAAATAATGATTGAATTAAAAATGATTTTGAATTTTAGTTTAAGATATGAATGTGATTCATCATCTGAAATTATTATTCAATTAAGATATAAATGTGATTCGTCATCTTAAATGGTTGACTCAATCAAGAAATAAATGTGATCCATCATCTTAAATGATTGATGCAATCAATCAAGTAAGATATGAATGTGATTCATCATCTTAAATCAATCAATCAATATATGAATTTAATTCATTGTGATTTGGAATTTCCAATTTAAGCTTGGATTGGGTCTTTCTTGTAAGCACTTAAATTAGGTTAGACTCTTATAAAGTGCTAATTTTTGGTATGCCTTGGGGGTTGCACGTTTTTCTAAAAAAAGAACAATATCCTTATGCTCTCTAAATTTTGTCTTTGCCAAAGGTTTAGAGAGGAAAAGGCATCATCCATAGAAAGAAAGGTTCCAATGATCTTGCTCCTCTTATCTTTAACCTAATCCTAAGAAACCATCATCTTCTTGCAAGAGAGAAAACCCTAGAGGATATAGAGAAGGACGTTGGAGGTGCTAGCACGCTGCCTCCTAGTGATCGATCAAGACGCATACGAAAGAAAGGTATGATTCTGACTACTCTAATTTAAACGCCATTGATAGGTCCTCCATTTTATTTTGATAAATTTCTTCCGCTGCTTGTTCGAATCCCAACAAAAGGCACGTCTTCTTCTCGTAACACCCCTACATTTGTAATCCTTGTACTTGTAAATATTATGGAATTAATAAAATTTTTATTTTCGATTAATGGCATTATTAGTATTATTTTATTCTTTTGATCGATCAATTGGTGTAATGATAAAAAGGAGTAAAAGCAAGGGCGAAACGGTCAATTCTTGGACCTTATGATTTTAAGTTTTGATTACCATGGGAAGAAGAGGAAAACCAGGTAATATAAGTCATACTTTGGCCAAAACGCGTTATGCGGGTCCCATAGGTGAATAAGCGACAAAAGGGGACCGATAAGGGGGCGATTAGGGGTTCCTTTGGGACCGAACAGGTCAAGTGTGGGCCACTCCATGAAGTTTGGGAAGCGTCAAATAGGAGTGTCTATTCAAGAAGAAGAAGTTTGGAAAAGATAAAGAAAAGTACAAAGGAACCACTTTGATGGTCGGCGGGACCACACGGACCGATAGAGCGGGAATTGGACCAGGAAAAGTGAGGGAAAAAGGAATTAAATGTCGAGACCCAATGTGTGGAGCCTCTTAGGCATCACACACTTCCTTTAATCATTGAAAATATTTACCTGAAGGAAAAGAAAGAAAAGTCAGTGTAAAAGTCAAACAGCGGATCCCACGTTCGGAGAACAGGGGCAAAATGGGAATAAATAGGTAAAAATTGGTTTGGGCTGGCATGTGGGCCCAAAATGGGGCCACATGTGTCCTCTTTAGGCAGAAAAAACGTGGGGCCAAGATTGGTAATTATTAAAAAAATTTGGGCCAAACGCGTAATTTGCCCCAAAAGCATTTAAAAATCTAGATATTTTCAGGTGAATTTCGCCACATGGAAGCTGCTGGACTTCCCTGGACTTTTCTAGAAATTCTTGGAGGTTAAGTCAAAAATTACCTATACAAATTACTCCCCGCAGGTCGAGAAACTTACGCCGGTTAATTTCGGTTCAACCGGATCAAATTCACCTTTATTAAAAGGTGTTTTGACCTCATTTTTCACCCTTAGCCATGAAATTTCCAGAGAATCCAAAAGAAATCCATCAGCCACCATAGTTAGGGATCTAAGCTCAAGCTTCCAAGTTCATTCACCGGTCTTCCGATTTGGGTAACTCCGACAACCTCTTCTCTTAAGTTCCTATGAAAGGAAAATTCGTGCAAATGGTAGAATCTTGGTTTTGGGGTTGGATTTTTGCATTTTTAAGGTCTTCAAAGGCACTGGAATGAGGTTTTGTATAGGGTATAGCTATGGTTAAAGTTTCCGAAGCAGAAAACACCGAAAACCCCATGAGAAGGCTTGCTGCCAGCCTCAGTGAATCTGGGCAGTGATCCTTCTAACGAGTTTTTAAGGGGGTAAATAAACTCTTTTTAATCTGAAATTTTTTATACAGAAACTAGACATCTGGGGCATGAGTTTACATATATAATATGATGGATTTTGATAATATTTACTATGAGAAATAAGTGGTTGAAAAAGAGGCTATGACAGTGACTCGAATCTGGACCAGAGGAGATAAAACAAATAACACGCCAAAATATTTATATTTTCAGGGTCTAAGTATATTTTTCATGTAAAATAGATTTACTAACGGTTTGATAGAACTGGTTTTACATCAATATGATTTTTTTGGAATTTATGAAAAATCCCTGAAGTTGGGACAAAAAAGTGAATTTCCGGAAACTACATGTGGGCTCGGTTTTAGCAAAAAAAAAATAATGTAAGGGCATTTTTGTAAATACTGAAAAAGGTGTATTTTAATGTTTTAGGTCAAAGGGGTACTTTTAGAAAGGCCACAGAGCAAAAGGTAGTGAAAACGGTATCTACCACACCAGGTAGTAACCTCTTTACTCCAAGACTCTTATGTGTTTGATGTATGTACTTGCTTGCCATATGTGTGTTTTTGTATTGTTTGCCAAATATGCATACAAATCATGTTTGTGATGTGTCCCTAGCACCGAGGGTGCCTGCCGGGTCGACCTACGTGGTGACTCAACGGAGACGGCCGATGATTCCGGTAATTCCGGTCCGCTTGGTAAGGCGACCCAAACGGTGCGAAGACGTGTTGTTGTGTGTATGTATGTTTGCATATTGTGGCATGTTTGGCACGTTTATCCATGTTTACATATTCATGTGGTTGCATGCATACACATATCACATATAGTGCATGAGTATTGACGGTTACTCTGGGGGCCACTATTGGACCTCAGGAGCTTGTGGTGACACAGGGGATCGTGCCTGATTGATAAAGGCCTTTTTGCAAAGGTAGTGATGGCGGCGAGATGAAGGATAGGGGATGCCCTATCGTGTTTTGTATTTTATATTTTGGATGTCCGTACTTATTATCTGGATACTTACTGTCGGATGACTCTAACCTAACCCTCCGGAGACTTTACTTTTTGTTGACTTTTACTTTTACCAGTACGTAGTTCGTCCAAACCGATCCTGTGCTCTGCTACGCGTACTCTGATATATCATTAAATGGACTTATAACAAGGTGAAAGGTAATTATTAAAAAGGAATCCCTCTAACCCGCCACCCGAAAGGGCGAGGCTAGTGGAGGTGTAACATCTTCCGCCATGGTGATCAAGCTAAAGGCCAACAAAATCGATAAAATCATTATAGAAAAAACAATCTATAAAATAATATTTCATAAAATAAACGTATAAACATAATGTGTGTTTTAGGGAGAATGATGAATAATTTGATATTCCAAAATTCAGAAATGTTTATTGAAAAGGGAAAATGACAAAAAGGGTTTTAAATATTCAGGCAAAAGACCAAACTACCCTTCTTTCTCACTGCCGGCAAAGACCATGGCCTCTTCTTCTCTTCCCATTGTAGTGATCGCAAGACCTCCGCCATCAACCTCAATCATTGTCTCATCGTCTTCAACCTCCCTCTTCAAAGAACTAGATCAAAAATCATATCCATCTTCAACCTCAATCGTGTCATTTGAGTTCGTGCTTTCCTTCCGGATCCAGTTGCGCACAACCTTCTTCTTGGTCATTGCGCCACCGTCGAACCTACCCCCTCCTGAGTTGAACAATATCTGGGTTTTGAGAAAGCAGAAGGTAAATAGTAAATGTAGGATTTGACAAAAATCATAATGGAACTAACAAGTTCACCAATGGTATTCACAAGACTTGTGATGGGTTTAACTAGGGCGCTCATCAAGTAAAAACATGTCGGTTTGGGTTCACCAACATCGAGCACTATGTACAAAAGTCGTAATGGGAATGGTTTTCACGAGACTTATAATGGGTTTAACAAAGGCGTTTTTCGATGATTTTCACCCACATTTGTGCACTTTGAACATCATTCGTAATGAGATTCACAAGTTCCATAATAATTTTCACAAGACTTGTCATGGTTGAAATAAGATTGACATATTTTCACTTGAGAAACGCCTTTGTCAAACTCATTACAAGTCTTGTGAAAATCATTAATAAACTTGTTGATTCCATTACGACTTTTGTTCATAGTGCTCAGAGGTTGATAAACCCAAATTGATATATTTTCACCTTATGAACGCCTTTATTAAACCCATTATAAGTCTTATCAATACCATTGATGAACTTGATAATCCCATTACGACTTTTGTTTATAGTGTTCAAACGTGGATGAACCCAAAGTGATATGTTTTCACCTGACAAATGTCTTTGTTAAAGCCATTATAAGTTGTGTGAATACCATTGATTAACTTGTTAATCTCATTTCAATTCTAGTGTAAATGTCAAGGTTACTATTCACCTTCTTCTTCATCTCTCTTTCCTTCCCTTCCCTTCTAAAAATGGAGTCAAACCCCAACAACCACCACATCCCAAACCCATCACCAAATCCAAATCCGGCACCCCCACCACTTTCATCCAAGCCAACATTTCATTCTTCAATTAGGTCATTCAAGTGCTCACTTTGGATCCTCGACACCATCCGCCTCCAAACCCAATTCCTTGGTCCTGTCCCTATCTTTCTCTCCAGATGCGACTGTGACGGAAATGGAAGCGCCCTTCTCTTGTTCAATCCGCCAACAGGAAGAGGAGGAGGAAGAGAGGGAGAGGAGAGAGAAAGAAGAAGCGAGGGCATAATGGTAAATTCATTAACATTTTAAAATATCAATTTGATCTCTTACTTTTATATCATTTACAAATTTTAACAGATTTTTGGGGGTTTTAAAATTTTATTTAGTATTTATCAATCATTCTCCCTCTATTTTATATAGATTAGAGAAATTAAAATTAAATGTTTTCCTGCACTTAAATAATTTTTTTAAAAGAAGAAAAAATAATAGTAATAATTTTTTAAAAGCCATGTTTGTCTGTATATTGAACACAATCTTATTTAAAAATTAAAATTAAATATTAAATGATTTTTACTCTTCACTTTTCGCTAGCCAGTTGCTAAAATCCAATAACAAACATTATTTTTACACCAGTGACATTATCCAACTAACTAAAAACTGCCCATTTCTTTTCATAGCCCGCTGAATATACTCTTTATATTCCATCTATCCTCCAAGCGAGTTCTCATTTTTCCATTTTATTTTCATGGAAATAATCCGCAAACCAAACACTCAAACAACCCTTCCAAAGGCATGGTTTTCGAACATTAAAATCTCACATTTCAATTAACAAATAAGAAAAAATATTACATGTCCAGCAGAGAAATAAGTACGATCAATCTTATTCAAATTCATCAAACAGTATTTTACGGACTTAAAAGTTTAAGTGGGCTACAGACCAGAAACACAGCACATACAAATCGGTTTTATATAAATAGAGACACACACAACCTCAGCCGGTTGAGGAAGCAACTGATGCCCAAAGCTTGACCCAGTCTTCCATGGCTTGGGCAGCCCGCAAAAACAGGGGATCCACCTGTCCCAGTTTCTCCTTCACTGTCTTGGCCATCTCCGCCACACAAGCCTCTGGGGTACTAGCTGACTGTGGCAACCTCAAGGACTGAAAGAAAGGAACGATGTCCTCCATAAGTTTCACCCCTTGCCACTCTTTCTTCAGGCTCTCTATGGCACTACCTCTTTGCGTTCTATAAACATAGGGCAGCCCTGTTTTCACGCCTAGACCTAAATGATCACATATCACTTTCACACACATTCCGGACCATATATCTTCAATTGTTTCCCACCTCAACTTTCCTTCATCGGCCAACTTCAAGGCAGGGACTAATGCAGGGCCAACTACTTCACGGTTAAAAGCAATGTTGATTCCACTAACAGGTATCATAGTTCTCACAGGAACAGTCATAACTGCATCCACATACCGCGAATTCCTCACCCCTGGCTTGAGGGCTTGTGTTGGTGCATCAAAGTCAGCCTGATTAAGCCATAAGCCACATGACAGAGCACAATCAACCCCACTTCGCAAGCTAAATGGGTAACCACGAACAAAATCTGCACCCTTGCGGAAAGGATCATAGAGTGTATTAAAGAAGAAAGGGGTCGCAGGAGTTTTGAGGTTAAATAGATGCTCAGCCAGAGCATCTACCACATTTCCCATATTATCCCTCGCGGGAAAGCAATCATCATCAACACACACAATATACTTCTTTCGTGAAACTAGATAACCAAAGTACCTACAAGAGTAGCCAGAGAATAGGCCAGCAGTAGAGGAACCCACAACTCGCTCAATATCAGACTTTGAATAGACATCCAACTCAAAGCCTTCAGGGATTCGAAGATCCTCCTTGAGATCAGGATCTTTGACAATTATAATGTGGAAACGCGAGAAAAATGGTCTCCATTCATTCATAAACAATGTCAGGTCAGAGTGCAATGCACCAATCACTATGTCCACTTCACTCTCGTTAATATTTGCTTGAGACATATTTAGGTCATACAAACTTACTGCAGAAACCAAATTCGTTTTCGCCTCCTCAAAGCTGACAAGTTGAGTTCAAATAGCTATCTGGTGCCAAAACTACACAAACCTACCTTAAAGTTTTTCAGAACATCCTGTTAAATAAGATTCTTCAAAGGTCAGAAGAGCAATTTTTCATTAGGGGAAATATTTACAATGTTGGAGAAATTTAACTCACTGGTAGGCAGCACAGGGGTCACGATATGCTGGATGTTAAGTGCCTGAATAAGTGAGATGACTTCCTCCTTGCCAGTTGCCACGAACAGTCTCAGAACTTTCTCAGTCAGCTTTCCAGCCTTCAATATTCTCTGCCCATGACAATCATACAAGGCAATAAGGATGCCAACAACAACAAAATAAAACTTATAGGTTAGAGCGAACACATTTGAAAAGAAAAAACATATGAAACAGGTCAATTGAGCCAGTCTGTTGAGGTATAAGTAGTGATTTGGGTTTAAACCCTCTAGATGTAACTGGGAAAAAAAGAGAGGAAACAGATGGTCGTTCTAGTGCATGGAACAAAACATGAACCATTTCCGCCTTAAATAGTATAGTCCTTAATGCCTACTATCAAGTTAGCCACAGTTGCTATAGGAACAAGAAAAGACAACTGCAAATTTTGATAGCCTAATAAAACAGATGGGAAGCAAAACCCGATACATGAAATTCCATTACTAAATTCCCATATATTAACAATTTTCAAATATGAAGACCAGTCAATAATTGAAGTCAAAGGACCATCAACTTAGCAATGCCATCACAAGTACTAAAGATTAATGGTAGGGGAAAGAAATTGAAAGTGAAATTAGTTCCATCAACTTAGACAAGACATCCATTGGATGATTGTTCAAATTATCTGACGAAGCTAGATCTTCACAAAATGTTGGAAAAGGTAAGAAAACATCTTCCTCTATAATTCTGGTAACCTACGAATAAACTAGCAAACGAGTGAAGCTAAAAACTCTCTCCTTCTTTTTAATCTGAAAACAGACAACTTGGTCAAACATGAATCTAGAATTAAGCTGCAAAAGACATAATCATGGTTACAGTCATATTATCATGGCAACGGTTTGTTTGTTATAGAAGAAACTCAACTTCCTCCTCGTTGGGTAGATCAAGGTCAATACCCAACAGGCGGCTCACTGACAACCTCAATCGTTGTCATGGCAATTCGTTACATGATATGCCCAGCATGTTGTTAATAAATTGCACAAGCATCACGAGAAGCTACTATTCACGAGGAGCAAGACAAAATGCAAATATAATTCAGCACTTATGATTGGATTCCCCCGATAAACTATCAGCTGAATAAAAGCTTGTTACAACACCATGTCAGCGTCATAAAAGAAAATAAAAAATAAAAATCGAACCGTCCTTCAATTCGCATCACCTTTCAATTATCATAAAAAGGGGTTCCCCTCTTGATGACGAAAAATCAGAACAGGATTTTGATAACGCAGAAGCAGAAGAGATCCATTAACTTTTCAGTCATTCAAACTAATAATATCTAAGTTAAAGCACAAACAATCATTACATTACCTTAATGGAAGATACGCTAATGATACATCGATTGTACTCACATCCAAAATGATAGAAAGAAGGAAAAAAAAAATAGAACGATCCCAGTTAAGCCTAGCCGGAAAACTCGTATGGCTTAAAATTCGTCCATTGGACGTGTTACAATCAATGGTAGTCTAGTGGGAAAAGATCGGTCGAAAATTAAACGGCAGAAGAGAGCGATGCCGAAGTGATTGCCTCCAC
The DNA here is from genome assembly GCA_019022655.1 of Acacia acuminata. NCBI lineage: Eukaryota > Viridiplantae > Streptophyta > Magnoliopsida > Fabales > Fabaceae > Acacia > Acacia acuminata. The sequence continues at coordinate 880,943 of JAFJYI010000235.1, forward strand.
ACTAAAAAAAGGCAAAGACAGATATAAAGAAAATAACAACAGAAGAGAAAAAAAGATACCAAGAAGAGATCGAGGAGGATGTGGTCAGGGAGGGGAGTGAGATCCGAGATGTCGGAGAGATTAAGGACGGCTGAGTCAAGAGTAAGAGAAAGGAGGGAAGGGGGGCTTTCATTCAATCGAAAATCATCGTCATGAAGATGAGACCTAACCGCCGCAAGATTTAAGACGTCTAAATTCCGAACTCAACTCGGAGATTGCTGACTCCACGCCCTTTTTGCTTCGTCCTCTCATCAGAACTTCGTTGCTTCCGTCCTTGTATTCTCCCCTCCGGCTAGGGCCTTCCCCTTAGTTGGGCCTCCAATCTTTTGAGGACGGTGTTGGACCATTAATTAGTTTATCACAATTAAAATTGTACTATAAATGTGGGATAAAATATTATTACCATCAATTTTAGTCACTACCAATATTACTACTTATTTGACAGTGTCAAAGTAGTAGTGACAATATCATATTTTTATAAATATATATCAAAAAATCTATAATATATTAGAAAAATCATAGTATAAATTTTTTATGTTTTATAAAAGGATCACCCTAATCTTGAATTAATTTTTTGGCTGAATTATATGAAAGCTCGTGTAAAGAGGATTTTCTCTCTTTCTCATTTTCACTCTTAGATCATGAAAATGGATGGTTTAGATTGATATTTTATAAAATTATTATATATATATATATATATTTCATTTTTGAACCCCGACGCGTGTGTGTGTATACATTAATCGATCAATACAAAGTTGATCTAGCGAGTGTAAAGCAGCCTCTACTAAATCCTTTTAGAGTTCACATTCAAGTCCTAATGAACACTTGTATTGAGGGGCAATCATAAACTCTAAGCCGTAAATCGGATGATACTATTAAAAAAATGAATGACCAGTTTAGAAAGTCAACACTTTTACAAGTTGGTCTAAAAAATGTCGATGTCGACATTGGTTGATACAAGACTTGACTTAAACACGGTTTAAATTACCAATTTTAATCAATATAAAAAGGCCTTTTCTCTGGCATTGATTGAATTGGAGGAATAGGATTTTGTTTGAAGTGGGTTCTGCATTATCTTGGTTTGCAAGTATGAGTAATTAGAAACTATGCAAAGGAAATATTGTTATCTTTGGAGAAATACGAGGAGTACGGTGTGAGAAGATAGGAAAGAATATCAATCGTAATGCTCCTGTGAAGGGGTGGGTGAAATATATATTATTTTTTTTGGTAAAGGTGCAATTTTACACATGAAGTTTTTCGAAAGTCTTCAAAGACACGAAGTTTTTTTTTTAACAAAAGACACACGAAGTTACGTTTTGGGAGCAAAAATGCCATAAATTAGTTAGTTGACCATTAACTTGGATAACGACATGGTCTTTGAAGTTAATTGATCGACACGCCGACGCGACGCTAACATGGAATAAAAAAAATCAAAAAATTAGGAAAAAAATTCAAATAATTAGGAAAAATTCAAATAATTAGAAAAAGTTCAAATAATTAGAAAAAATTCAAATAATCAAGAAAAAAATTCAAAAAATTAGGAAAAATTTAAAATAATTAGAAAAAAATTTCAGATAATTATTTTTTTGAAAAAAATGTATAATTAAATAGGTTTAAAGTTAAAAAATTGTTAAATTTTGTGATAGAATTAATAAAGTTTAAAATTTTCCTTGTCCAGTTTTTAGTCGACTTCACACATCGATTAGATTTATCTATGTATGGAGAATTGACAAGAAGATTATCTTAATTAATTAATTATTATTTTTTTAATGAACAAATTTTACCCTAGTGCATCTTCAATAATTGCACCGCCGTGTATATACAACTCCTCCTCCACCAGTTGGTTATCCGACCGCCGCCAGTGGTGGCGGCCCCGCAACCAAATTGACGGTAGGGTGGCCGGTGGTGGGGCCCATTGTGTGGGTATTTTAATTTTTTTCTAATTTTTTCCTAATTTTTTTTCTACTTTTTTTGAATTTTTTTCTAATTTTTTTGAATTTTTTCCTAAATATTTGAATTTTTTCCTAATTTTTTATAATGTTTTAATTTTTTCTAATTATTTTAATTTTTTTCCTAATTTTTTGAATTTTTTTGGGAAAATCCTTATAAGGGCCATTTTTGGCAAAAAAAGAATCCAACAAGGGCCCTAACTTTTTGCCAATTCAGAAAGCGGCCCGGGGCCTTTAAAAAAAAAAAAAAAAAAATGCATTAAAATTTAACAACTAAATCGCCTCATTTAAAACAATTTTTTTACTCGTTTACAACTAAATCGTTACATTTACAACAATTTTTTTACAACTAAATCAGTCGATTTACAACAATATCGTCCCGATTAACAACTATATCGCCTCATTTACAACTCACCAAGATTCTCACAATCCCGAGGAAAGGGCCCAAGGGCCCTTTCTCGAACTGTCAGAAAATTAGGGCCCTTTTTGGATTGTTTTTTGCCAAAAAGGGCCCTCGAATGATTTTCCCAATTTTTTTATTCCTTGTCGCAAAGATCCACATCAACATTCATCCAAGTTAACGGTTAACTAACTACCGTGACATATTTGCTCAAAAACGTAACTTCGTGCGTGTCTTTTCTTCGAGGAAGAAACTTCGTGGTCTTTGGCAAGAAACTTCACGTGTAAAATTGCACTTTTACCCTTTTATATATATATATATATATATAAGAGGCCTGAAAGGCTACGTTACAAAAGGAAAATTACATAGAAAGGGGAAATAAATTTCAAACACTCTTAATCTAACCAATCCTTAAGAAAATAGGACATATTACCAAAACATCAGATTTTGTCAAAAACAATTTGGATAAACGTTAGCCTCAAAATCACCTGCCAATCTTTCAATAATAATTCTCCAATCCGCGAAACTAGAAAGCTCCTAGAATCGAGCTCATAGTTCCTAATAGAGTTAATAATTGTATGTGCTTCGAATTCCAGGATGAGCTTTTTGCAGCCAAGATCCCATGCTAGCTCCAAATCCGTGAGAATAGCCCATTCCTCTGAAAAGTGAGATTGACATGTATCGATTGTTCTTGTAAATCCAGCCACCCATTCGCCATTATTATTCCTGATGGCTCCATCACAACCTGCCTTAGATGTTTGCAAAGCCATAGCTCCATCCACATTTAATTTGAACCAGTCAAACAGAGGTTTCTACCAAGTAAAACTAGAAGTAGCTTCCAAATGCCTGGTTCCGTGATTAAAGCAAAATATCTCCAGATTTGCATAATAACAAATAACTGATGGGCTGCAAAAGGACAACTTGGTTTTGCTGGGTGTGGTCGATTGCTAAAAGGAAGTGATGGTAGGTGGACTCGAGGCTTTGCAAGAGAAGTGGAAACATGCAAGGCCATCAAGGTGGAGCTTTAGGGCCTCCTCACAAGTTTACAACTGGCTTTTAAAACTGGGGTAATAGAAAAGATTAAGGATGGTAGTATGATAAGTTAGTCTATAGAAACTTGTAAAAGTTGAAGAATGATGATTTGAACCTTAAAAAACAGTTATTCAATTATAAGATAAGTTTTATTTCGCTTCACAAAAATAGGTGTTTTTAGAGTATCAAATTGCGATCCAAACAAGAAATATGTTTGTGCAAGCTCGTGGGCTAATTGTCTTGCCAATTAGTTTTGACATAGGTGGGGTGTTAAAAGGTTTTTGATGAATCGCCTCAAAGCGTGAGGGAATATCTGTTGAATGACTTTGTGATATTGACTATTTACGCACAGGATTGTTATAGGGTTGGTATAATATGATTCACTGGAAAAACAAAAAACAGAAAGAAGTAAAAGGAAAAAAAATAAAAAGTGCTGATTTTTGGAGGGGAATAAAAACCTAATAGCCCATCCATCATTATTTGCAAACAGGAGAGAAGATGAGGAGGCAGATTCAAGGCCCATGGGACTTGACTCCAAGGATGGACATGAGAAATTGAAGGTGGTCATGGATGGCATACGAACTGCAGGAAGCGTCGAGCAGAGAGGGCGGCTCAACTCCAGCGACAATATACAGCTTCTTTAATTCATCCATGCACGACGCCTGCGGTGTTCTTTCATATCCTACTATCACTCGGATGGCATTGATCTCTTTCCATAGCTTCTCCTCATTCACCGTGACCTGCAATTTCAAGCTCCTCATTCTCTCGCTATGAAATTTCCAACATCAGTACTAAAAAGGGTCTTCACCTCGTTATTATTAGGACTCATGAGGGGTCCAGATCGGGAAGGGTTCTGCACATCCGCAACATCATTAACCACGAGGCCGCAAGATTCTGCACAGTAACTAATCTCATATGGGTGTGATCGTTATTGCACTAATTAAACATGGCGCATGGAAATTACCTTGATGTAAACCAATTGTTTCATCAGCAGTCACTACACTTGGAATTGGCTTGTGTGAGTCTGTGATATCACTCTCATCAACTTGTTGAATTTGCTCGCCGGACAGGGGATCTTCCTTTTTTCCATCTCCAATTCTTTCAACACAATGCTTCAGGACATAAGAATGTGTAGCAGGCATGGGGAGCACTTTACTCATCAGCTTGTGCGTGCAGGCATGGCTAGCCCAAAAGAGGCCAAAAGGGATGGAGACGGAGATCCCAATTACTGAAATAACCACGAGAGGCGGAATAACCACTGGGGCAGAACATGCCAACAAGCTCGCCACCAGTACCTGCTTTCCCATTCTCACTCTCTCTTCAACACCCACCTCCTCTTCTCTCCCTCTGCTTCTTCCATCCTAATACACTACACACATGACCAATCCTAATCATACTTTTTATCAATTCAATCTTATCCTAGTTTCCTGACTTTTACCAAACCAAAAAGAAAAGTAATTAATGACGAGCTAGCATAATGATCCCCCCTTAATAATACATTAAAATATTCCTAAATCACCAATTAAAAAACAGTAAGAGAACAAAAGCTGGTCATGCATAATAAGAGCACGTTAGATTGAAGAGTCTGCGCCTACATGAAACAAACTCCTCACACATAATTCTGTGCTCTCTTTTCAATAAATTGTTTTCAATGTATAGGAGTTGTCAATAAACGAGGTGATAAGATTCAGACATGCAAGAATGCACCGCCAGCTTCAATTTTAGGCCTACCTGCTTGATAACGGTAAAATATAAGAATAATTTTGCTTGAGAAAGAGGGGAGAGAAAAGAACATCTAAATGCTTGAATCAACTGGTTGTAGGTTGTTCTAATTTAATTAGTGGTTTTGTGTTTTGAGCGATATGCGAGTTCTTGCAATAATTATTTAAAGGTAACGAGGTTTCCTCATTGCAGGCCAATATTCCGGCAAACTAGACTAGTCAATTGCAGGCCAATATTCCCGCAAACTGGACTAGTCAATTGCTAGCTGAATATCAATGGATTAATCCAAGAAAAAAGAAACATTGGGATGAGAATATAAGCATCCTTCCAGAAAAATGTGCAATGCAAAACAAGAAAGTAACAGATAATATATTTTTTTAAAAAAAATATATTTTCACAAAAAAAAAAAGAAACAAAATATAAACAAATAAAGAAATACCCTGTCAAGATCAGTGTGTGCAAGTGCCACATGGTCATTACACGCTATACTATTTGATCTGGTAGACTGTATCTCAAATGTTGAAGTTCTTTTGCAGTAGCCACAGTAACATGAAGAGTCAGCGTGATATAAGTATGGACTTAGAAGGCGATAAAGAAACATTAGATTTGTCATACAACCAAATATAAAAGCCAATTGACTTTTCAGGGTGATTAAAAAAACTAATTAAATTACTTTAAAATTTTTATATTTATTATTTTTTGTAAATTAATTTGTCCGACTTATAAACTGATATATAATTTAATTAAAAACAACAAATGATATAATTAAATAACTTATTCAATATTTTAAATTTCTCTAAAAAAATTAATTAAATCTTATATTTAGGACGGGAGGTAATTAATAGTCCACAAATGCTTGTATAGCAACAACACAAAGTATCATAACTGATAGACATAAATAAGCTCATCAAACCCAACACTGATAATGTTCGTTGGATTGTGATTGACCAAGAGAGTTGAGGGTCCTGGATGGTTGCAGACAAACAACAGCTTTCAGAGTAATTTTAACACTCGATAAAATATCAAACTAGAATATGATAATCGGATAAGCACCCGGAGAGTGCCAGACAGATCAAACTTTCCCGTCTGCTTTATAATTTATTTACAATTACATTTATACAGGAGCAGGACTGTTCTTATTAGATATGCACTTCTCACCATCTCATCTATGCAATCTGCCGCATCAGCAAATGCCAACTGATATCAAGGTTTTCAAATAAAGGGTTCCTATAACTTTTAGGGACATTTGTAACCATGCTCAGCAAATGTTATTCTCCTGCAAAGTATAAATATAGAATAGAGGAAATGGGCACAAGACCTTAACAAAAATTAGAAGCTTCAGAAGAATTTAGAATGAACAGGAGGATGAACAAATGCACCCAAAAAAAAAAAAAGAGAGAGATATTAAAGATACTAAGAAGTATGAGAAGCAGGGAATGTGTTGGCAGGGATCCAATAATACATATAAGTGGAGTCACCTTGGTCTGTGGTAGTGTGTGGCAACTGGCAAGAGAAGGCCGTTCTTGTTTCCAGCACAAAGGCGGCAATGGAGGTCTTCACCACAGGGATAAAATATCCCTGCTAACTAGTTCCGAGGAGCAAAGCACGTTTACCTGTTTTGTACAACAATTAAGATCATACATGCTCACTTCTCTGCTTCATCTCAAAACCAATTATTCGGCGGCGAAGCTTGAGAACCATTTAGGTCAGATATGAGAGATGGCGGAATCTTGGCATCTCCGTAATGTCACACGAGTTTGGAACTGTTGTAAATATTGCATATGGGTGTGTCAAAGAAAGAGTCTTTCCAATATTATGGAATATGTTTAAATGAAGAGATGTGTTTTGAGAAGTCATGTTATTATAAACTAAGGGATTTGTGTTAGTTCATGAATCAACATAGTTCATGAATTAAGCAGATAGTTATGACTTTCTGAAGAGGTGTAATGTTCAAGAGTCACCACTTCAAAGCATTGATTCATTATTTTTAAATACCCCAATTGTGACACCATTTAATAGAGAGAATTAGAAAACATCGGTAATCTCTTGCTGAGTTATCTTATCTTCCGATTCTTCGCCTTGATTTAATCAAGAAGAACTGTTTAATCCTGGGAGTACCGCTTCTTCTTACCTACGGTGGTTCTTGGAATAACTCTATAGGACAGTGTTTTGGACACGACTCGCATTATCCTCTTCTTTGTCTTTCCAGATCGCCCCCAACGCCAACAATCTATAGAGTTAATCTCGCTGATTATGAAATTTGCGTGTGTGAGTGAGGGAGAGAGATTGAGAGAAACAAATAGAGAAGAGTGCGTCTAATGCCAAAGCGGGAGGAGATGAGAAATTGTGATGATATTTGCAATGCTTTGATGAAGAAGGCGTGAAGGAGTACGTCCGTTGGTAACAACAAATTTCTCCGATGAGGAAGAAAGAGTCATATTTCTTCACCGTGATCAAACGGCAATAAGGTACGCATGATTGATTGGAATATTATATAAATATATATAATATTCATGGGCATATATTAAAAATTTAATAATGTGGTTATTATTTTTTAATATTTGATGTGCTGAATTTTCGTAAAAATATGCCCATAGAAATCAATATTTTATTTAATTTATTGATCAATTGCACGGGAATTTATTTCCATTGAAATTTTGAATATCTTTAGTTAATAAATATATTAGTTTTGATTGATATGGTAGTTAATCAATCTCCTATTATTTCTCCTATTATTTTAATGAGGATTTGATTAATATTAAATTAATAAAGGGAAGATAATGTATATCTTATTATCCTTCGATTGATCAGGAGATTTTATTGTTTTTTTTTTAATTAGTAAATATCTTGAATTACGAAAGTTATCGTATGGAAATTAAATTGATGATGATGAGATTATTAGTATGTTCATGCTTGGTTTCTAGTTCCAGTAAATTAAATATATTTAAAAGTTAAATTATGAGGTTTATTAGAAGTCCTACATTCTAGGATGTTATATATTTGAAAAACTCTAATTTAATTAATTAGAATGAAAAGGAATTTATTCCGTTGAAGGCTTTATTATTGGAAATATTAATTTATTTGATAATTTCTAATCTCCTATAATATTGGGAATCTTTTTAAATTAACATGGCTGAATAAAAGTGAGATATCTTGTATTTCGCATGATAATAGTTGGAAGTTGAAGCAAATTTTGTTTCAATAAATCTGGTGATATATTTGCGAATATATCATGTAGCCACTATTTAGTTTATCGGAAGAATTTGTTACCATGATCAATTAATTGAATTAATTGATTGCATGAAGTGTGATTTATTTTGATATACCATATAAATTTGTTTGAATATTGGAAATCTTAGATTTTTAATGCCGCAATTTATGTTTATATTTCGGTGATTTATATAACTGGTGCTTTGAATTTTTCAAAGAGAATTTGTGGCATTGGTTTCACACATATTTAAATAGTGTGAATATTATTAAAGATTTATAAATTTATGTGGGAAATTTGTGTGAGGACGAATATTAATATATAAAAAAAAATTATTTTGACATAAAGAAATTAATTAAGTTTAGGCTTTTTCTTTTCGTGAAAAGCAAATTTTGTTATGTGAAATAAATGATAATGTTTGAGACATTCTCATTTAATTAAAATAGAAGATTAAATTGGCATGACCTTTTGTTAAAGTATACGAGTCATATGATTATGTAGTTTTATAAAGTGTGGATCTTTATAAATATAATAGTGGGATTCTAATTTAATTAGAATTTTATTGATTATGAAATATTTGAAAGTGTGGGGGTATCTAAGATAAAGGGGTACCTTAAAAATTATTATTTTGGTGGAAGTAATATGTTGAAAATTATAAAATTGCCATGCGTTATGATTATTTAACAAAGGTCGTGTTATTTGCTACTTTTTGAAAGCAAATTTTGTGCATTATCAAATATTTTGTGATTTGAAACAAAGCATATGACAAGTAGTATGAAATTTTAATCATTTATCTATTGTAGAGATAAATGTGCTTAATTTTCATAGTATTATTAATTTCTCTTGGTATAAGCATGCATGATATCGTGAAATATTTAATTTAATATGGATGACTTTTATGGTCAAAAGTATCATGATATGTGCTTGAAAGCATGAGAGAATTAAATGTGATTTTGGATGTCAAAGATCATAAAAGAATATTGATGACAAATAAGAAATGTTTCTGAATATTGGTTTTGAGAACCATTATGTGAATATTCTTTATGATACTACTTGAGATGACACTAAAGCTCAATCAATGTATGCACAAATTGTTGAGAATTTGTAGCAACGATAAATGTTAATCCCATGACATAGCAAATGATATGTGGAGATTGAGCATATGTAAACTCTCATGAAGAGAAAGAAATAGTTAAGGGATAATGCCATAAATAATATTGGCATCATGTATTGGATTCCCGTTGTAACACGGAAGTTAACTAAGATCTAGTCTATGTGTGAAAAACCACTGGTTATCATTGACCTTTAATGGTGATAAAATTCAAGTATTATGTGAGTCAGAGTTGATTACTCTGAAAATAGATGGAGTGCTGAGAATGTTAAAAAAAATCTCTTAGCAACTATTTTGCCAAGAAACCGACGCTTAAAGTCGACGATATGTGATTGCCAGATGGCAATAGCCATTGTAAAAGTACAATGATGAAATAAAAATCGTTTGAGATATATATGATAAGCTAGCTTAAGATCTGTGTTGGAATTATCTCAATCGATTTGGTGAGGTCAATAATAGACCTATCGTAGTTAACAAAACCTGCGCAGGATGAAATAAATTGGTCGAGGGGAATGGGACTAAAGCCAACTCGTAATTGACAGCGATGGCAACCCAACCTTTGTGATTGGTGATCCATGAAGAAGGTTGATGGGTAAGAACAAGTCGTTCGTCAATTCTGACTAGCACAAAAAATAATATTTGTCCCTTCCTATGACAATGGGAGAGTGTTAGAATGCACGTTTTAAGGTTGAGCAAAGCTCTTAATGATTTCATAGTCTTACATGACGGTGTACTCAGTGCAAGTACACTTACATGAAATCACCTCTACGAATGTGGAGTGTGGCCGCTCCTATGAGATCGTGGCGAAATCTCTAGAGCATTCGTTATGCACTGTGCACGCGCATGGCCGTCATAAAGCGCAAAACCGTTGATTAACGGCGGAAATGTTAGGATATAATCGACCCTTAGTGCCTCTAATACACACCAAGGTTTGTTGGTTCATAGAAGCATGCTTCACTGACATCTCTGTGTATTAAGTGTTATTGGTCTAGGTCTGGTTCATAGTTCTACGGACCACCAGATACAATGGTTGTATCCATGGGTGTAACTTAGCTAATGGTGTTTTCTTTGACACATGTGGGGGATTGTTGTAAATATTGCATATGGGTGTGTCAAAGAAAGAGTCTTTCCAATATTATGGAATATGTTTAAATGAAGAGATGTGTTTTGAGAAGTCATGTTCTTATAAACTAAGGGATTTGTATTGGTTCATGAGTCAACATGGTTCATGAATTAAACAGATAGTTATGACTTTCTGAAGAGGTGTAATGTTCAAGAGTCACCACTTCAAAGCATTGATTCATTATTTTTAAATACCCCAATTGTGACACCATTTAATAGAGAGAATTAGAAAACATCGTGTAATCTCGAGTTATCTTATCTTCCGCCGATTCTAGCTGCCTTGATTTAATCAAGAAGAATGTTTAATCCTGGGGAGTACCGCTTCTTCTTTACGGTGGTTGCGGAATAACTCTATAGGACAGTGTTTTCGGACACGACTCAGATTATCCTCTTCTTTGTCTTTCCAGATCGCCCCCAACGCCTACAGGAACGAGACGGTGACACCTCCTGCTTATGTATCCGCAGCTGAATTCCACATGGCTTTCTCTACACTCTGCAATTCTGCATTCTATTATTTTGAGAATAAAAATTAACTAAACAATACTACCATGACATGATTTACTCAAATATCCATGCACCATTTGTAAAATAACTGTAATTGTAGATTATAATTTAATGATGGTAAAATCAGAAAAATATTTTGTAACCATCCCTACCAAAAGAGAAATCACATGAAGAAAGTGAGGTAATTAAAGATAGAAATAAATTACATTCTTAAAATTGAGGGATATTCTGCTAAAAAGAAATATGATTATCTAATCAGTCAATTTTAATTACTCAATCAGTGAATTATGGGAAAATATAAAAAACAGAAAGTATTAATCGATAATAAATTGTGTTTATTAATTAATGAATCAAAACCAACTCATTTTCTTATGAACTTTGTATTAGAAGCTTTTATTTACTGCAAAATAGTCTCAATTCAAATGTTAAAACAAAAATATGGTTACCAAAAGGGGGAAAAACCCAGCTGATGAATGAATGAAGGGCTGGATGTCCATAGTCCATACGGTATCTAGCCAAAGATGCGATAATAGCTAGTTCAGGACGCTGCCATTCATTCTATGCCTTCACTCGAGAGAGTTTCTATCGGGCAATTGTAATTGATATTTAGCATGAGGATCGTTCGGAAAGACCTCGTACCCGATGGACCCGGCAGCGTTAAGGTATAATTCCTCACTAAGCCGAACTTGTTTCAGATTTCCTTTCTGACTCAACGCGAGTCAGACTTCCTTTCTTTTTCTTCCTGCGGCTTCATACTTGTTCCCTATGATTCATTCTTTTTCCTGTCTCGGGTATAGGCTTTTGCGAAGTATAACTTGTTAATTTTTTAATTTGAAATCTTATCTGATTTTGAATTTCATTTGTAGATGGTACCGATTGATTCGGATGATCTATGGTTTGCATATAACCTGATCGCTCCCGGAGACTCTGTCATGGCTGTTACTGTGAGGTACTTCTTTATTCTTTATGTTATCTTTATCCCTTAAAGAACATTGTTGTAACTTGGAAGGAACCCCTATTGTAATTGGTAGTGGAATTTGACCATCACGGATCTCTCTATTTAATCATTTATCTCATTTTAGTCCCATTTTCGACGAGTGGATCTTCCACTTGCCGATAGTTTGAACTCTGATATTGAAGTCTAGAGTCATTGAAACATGATAGTCGGTGTGGACGTGGTGTCCTCAATCCCATAATCTTTCCTGACTGCAACAGGAAGGTTCTTAGAGAAATGGCTTCTGGTGGACGAGAAGCTGAACGTTTGAAGCTGAAATTGGAAATTAAAGTTGAGGAGGTAGAAGACACATAATTAAATTCTGTTCAGTATACATTGAAGTTCATCGTGTCTGACATTTTTTCTCTTTCAGGTGGCAGATTATGACAAAGAAGGGTCACTCTTGCGTATACGTGGAAAGAACATTTTGGAGAACGAACATGTTAAGGTAAATGCCGTCCTAAATTTATGTACTGCATGTAGAATTGCTGGTTCAGACATCAGTGATAAATATAACCTTTCATCTTTATTTGCAGATAGGGGCATTCCATACTTTAGAACTTGAGCTGCAAAGGCCCTTTGTGCTCAGGAAGGTGTGGTTCATTTTACTTCTTGCAAGTAGTTAGGGTTACAGATGGAGTTTATTTCATGCTAGTTGTGTCTGGCATGTTATTACATATTTGCTTGACATATATTAGAGCTAGATCTTAAGCTTCATGACTGGCTTGTTCGGGCATATCATTACAGCGTTCTACTTTAAGCATTGAGGGAGTGGGTAGTAGAAATGCTTAAGTTTCATTTTGCCATTTGTAGGATGTTTGGGATTCTTTGGCTTTGGAGATGCTGCAACAGGCCTCTGGTATGTTATTTTTTCTGTTTTTACTACCTTCTTATATTGGGGAATATACATTTCAAATTGTACTTTCAAGGTTGTGTGATTTACGTATATGAGATTTCCTAGACTTGTAATTTTGAAAATGGTTCAGTATTAGAGCAAAGTTCAGTCTCTGTCCTGTTATAACACTAGACTGTCCTGTTATTATACTTTGGAGGTTGGATGGTATCTTACATTTGTTCTTGCGCCCGTTTAAGTGGGCAAATAAAGGCAAATGGTAGAAAAAAGTTTAATAGAGCTTATGGTCACTTTCAAATCCATTTAAAGTTAAAAGGTAGGTTGTATCATACAGTTAATTTTGTCAGTTTGGAACATACGTATGGATTTACATCAGTAATCAATATGGCAAATAAAAATATCATTCCAATTTTGTAGATCCTGGTGCAAGTGCTGATCTAGCTGTGGTTTTGATGCAAGAAGGACTAGCTCATATCCTCCTTCTTGGTAGAAGGTAGTAGTAACTTTCAGCTGAAAAAGATGAAGTTATCCAATTCTTATATAATTTCCACATATCCCCCCTTTTTGAGTCCAATGTATCAAATACAAGTTTATGCAGGACATGAACAAGGTAATATTAAAAGCTACTCTTTGACTCGCTTAACTACTATTTTGGGACTACATGGTCTATGATGTGGTGAGGAAAGGGCCAGTTGCAGACTTGAGAACATCTTCTAACAAATTAATTCGGGTTATTCTATAAGAAACAGTAGCGTTTGAGGATTCTCTGCGTACTTCGTGTCTGTCTTTGAAAGAAGACATTAAGATTGCAGAAAAAAGTTGATGTATGCTATATGAGGCTTTTAAGTGTTTGTTTGAGTCCTGTGAAACCAGGAGCGTTGGGAATTAATTGTTCTTGCTGAAACTGTGATTTGTTTCTTACATCTAATTGTGCCATTGCATTAATGCATTCATCTTAATATGACTGACCTGACAGTATGACTGTTACTCGATCGCGGATTGAAACTTCAATTCCTCGCAAGCATGGACCCGCTATTGCTGGTTATGAGTCTGTATGTTCTTTCACGCTCTTCCTTGATAATCTGTTTTCATTCCTGCAAGCCATATCAGTGAATAAATTGAATATCATGTTATGACTCTAAAGCATCTTCCTGCCATTTGCAGGCCTTGAATAAGTTCTTTGATAATGTTTTGCGTGTAAGTTCCATTTGAGGACTTCGAGTGAAATATTTTCTATTCGTAAAATTTAGTTGTCTTTTCAAGTTTATTGGTTACTATAATTGGTTTCAGGCTTTCTTGAAACATGTCGATTTCAATGTGGTTCGCTGTGCTGTAATTGCAAGTCCTGGATTTACAAAGGTCTATGATCATTCTTGATCTCTGTTCTTTTTTTAGGCTTTTAGCTTCCTTGTTTAGCTACGGCATTTTTTTTTTTTTTTTTTTTTTTTTTTTAATGATCGAAATCTCAAACTTAAATGACTTTGAAGTAAATAAAAGCTAAGACTGGATATTGGTGTATAAGACTACATTATGCCTATGTTATATGTCTCTGCTCATTTCAGGATCAGTTTCATCGTCACTTATTATTAGAAGCAGAAAGAAAACAGTTGCGACCTATTATTGAGAACAAGTCACGTATCATTCTTGTGCATACAAGCTCAGGATACAAGTATGATTGGTTTTTCAAATTGCATCATCTTTTTGTTATTCCCGGTATAAGACATTGAGAAGTAACAACTATAAAGTTAAAACTACGAAGATTATCATGGCCATATAGATGCAGCTTATAGAAGAGGCTCCTTAACAACTCTTATTTTTTATGCTGATAATATGTCCGTCTTGACATTTGATCACACATAAGCATAAATCAAATCTCATGTGCTCAAAGCTAGCATAAGATACCAATTATTTTTATCTTCTCTCATAACTTAATGGCTGATGATATGGTAGCTATAGGAAGACATGTTCTAGTTTATTCAATGAGTGTCTTGGAGGGATGAATAACGTAACTATGACAACTGTTGGAGTTTAGGAGTTGTGACTTGTGACAACATGACTTTATGGCAAACCATGGCATAAATCAACGTACGCTACATTGTCAAGGCACTATGATACTGGTTCTGATTTTCAATTACATGCCTATAATTTTGAATGTGAAGAAAAGAAAAATAGTATCAAACATAATCTTGAGATGCCAATTTTAAGAATTGACTTTTTAGATTAATTGCCTGTTAGTTCTCTGTAATGCAGCTGAGATCTTTGACTCACACTAGAACTTATTCTTTTTAGGCATAGCTTGAGAGAGGTTTTGGATGCTCCAAATGTCATGAATATGATAAAAGATACAAAAGCTGCTCTAGAGGTATCATAGAAAGTAAATTATTAATTATATTACATTTTCTTACTGTCTCCTCTGGCTTCTTAGCTGTGTGCTAATCCTGTGAATTTTATTCCCTTGAGGTTGGGAACAAGTTTAATTTTTTCCTACTTTTTCCAGGTTCGGATTTTGAAGGATTTCTACAACATGCTTTCAAATGTCAGGTTCTATTTTTGAGATGCTTTTTTTTTGGGCCTTGTCTATTTGGTTGGAATGTCAATTCCCCTATTTCAAAAACCGGTGGTCAATGGGTTGAAAATTACTTCATTATTAAGTATTGATAGGGTGGAAAACATTTTGTCAATAAGGCCTTTTTGTGCTTTTATTTGTCAATAAGCATCATATATTTAGATGAATGGTAATGATCTGTTGATCAATGGTGTGATGACTTCTGTAATGACTATCAGATAAATGCTTCACTGAAGCTTATAGACAGAAGTATATTTACATTGGAAAGTCCCCCATGTTTTTCTTCTTCAGTTGTTGTTAAGTTGTGTGTAGCTTTAATTATACATGATCTTTTCTAGTTACAAAAACTCACCTGTTTCATAGATATGATAATCTTTTTAATCAACTAAACACCTAATCTTAAATCTAACTCGTTACAAGTTAATTTTTTCCCTCTGGAAATTATTGAAGTATTTTGTAACTATACTTAGGTGGCAAGTGATGAATATGCAAGGGTTGTGCCCTCATTTTCACTGTCGGTTTCATAATGAGCATTCTTTGCTCTCTTTTTTTTTCCCATAATACTCAAGTGGTGAGAATGTGGATGGAGATGCTAAAAATTCATCTTGCTGAGAATTTACCTTGGGAAACCATCGTTGTCTATATCTGCTTATGTTTATTAAGTGCTCAATGTTGAGTGCAATGAAGTCTTTAGAATCTGGGTCTTTCAAATGCCCAAAGCCTGTACCCAGAGTGTCAAGTTTTCCCCCTTCTCAATAAGGATAAAGAGAAAAAACAGTTGTTAGTGACATGAAGGGTAAATTTATTGTATAACAGTCGTCAAACAATTATTATAGTATGATTGTCCCTGCCACGATGTGGTTCATCCATTGGTGAATGCAGCAAGTGCCACATTCTGAAGAGTTCGAGAGGGTTTCTTATAAACCTTTACTTGTTACTGATCTCTATTTCCTTTTCTTTCATATACATCTGGGGAATGGCTCTCCAAGCAATTATGTATTCTTTGCCTTTTGGATTTCACGTTTTCAGACATCTAGGAAATGCTGATTGAAGATTTTTGGGGTTTGGCAGGATCCATCCCGTGCTTGTTATGGATTAAAGCATATTGAGGTTGCCATTGAACATCTAGCTGTGCAAACACTTCTCATTACAGATGAGCTTTTCAGGTTTCTATTAAAGCCCTCTGAAATTTTGAAGGGTGCTTGTTTGTGCTATCTTATTCATACCCATTTGATTTATCCTGCATTTTTGTTAAATTAAATCATAGAACTCATCTCTCTTCATACCTGCTTGAAAATGGCTTCAATCAAAGCGTCCAAGTTATATCCCCTTTTAATTAGAAGGGAAAAGGGAGCCTGTGGGGTTTATTCATTTCATGAATTTGACATACTTCACAAGTCCATTTCAACTTTTTCTTCAAACTGCATGTCAAGTACGGGGTACTGATGCTTTTCCTAGTGAAAGTGTCAAGAGTGGCTGCTTTTTCAATTTTTGACTGTAGTATATAAAGTGTGGGTCATTGTAATCAAGGTTGTCAAGATCGCGATTTTACTTAAGATCGGAAGGGGGTATCAAGATCGTAACTCGTGGGATCGGCACGGATCGTAAAGATCTTACTTTTTTAATTTTAGTAAAAATGAAAAATATATATGGATATAAAATAACATTTAACTCACAACATAAAAATATATAACATTGAAAATAACATTTAATGAATTCTAAAAGACAATTCAAAGCATTAACTTGAGTTACAAATACAAAATACCAAATCACCAAAACCAAAACAAAATACTTCAAATTCTAATATGGAAAGAATAAAAATAAAGAGCAAAATAAAAAACTGAAAAATGAACAATCAAAGATGAATAAATAGAGGCACAGGGCAGAGATGAATAAATGCACATAGCAGAGGCGCATAGCATTAAGGGGGCAGGAGATTTAATTGATTAATTAAAAACAAAAAAAACAAAAAACCCGCTGGAAAACAAAACAATAAACAGAGGTAGTGAGGCACAAATGAAAGCATGATCAGAGATTCAGATTTCAGAGTCGAGACCGAGAGAAGAGAGGAGAGGAGCGAGTGAGCGACGACCTGCAAGATGGAACCGGAGACTGGAGAGAGCTACTGGAACTAGAAGCCGACGCCGGAGAGAGATGGAACCGGAGATGGAGAGTGAACCAAAGATGGCCGCCGTAGCACCGTTGATGGTCGCGGAGGATAGTCGCGCAGCTGAGAAAAGAAACGGTCTCAGAATCTGTGTCTTCAGAAAGGCTGAAACGGAGGTAAGTCGATTTAGGGATTTTAGATTTAGGGATTTCAAGCTTGGGTAGTGGGGCGGGTAGACGGGTTTTTCAATTGGGTCACCCACCAAGCAGGATCGAGTAGGCACGGCGAGTCCACGATTTTGCGATCTTCCCCGGCGATCCCACCGATCCCACCTCCGATCCGATCTTGGCTGCGTTCCAGATCGTTTTGCCCCCAAAAAAACGCAAAATCGCCGATCTTACGATCTGGATCGGCGATTTTGACAACCATGATTGTAATGCAGTCTTCTGAATTATCTTCATACAAATTTATCCTTAATTACTGATTTGGATCATTAACTGTCACTTTAATGCTTCAGAAACTTGTCACGCAACATTTTCGAATTTCTTTTGCTTTCTTTGGGTTTTCTAGTTTTGGTTTTCTAATTTCATGCTGACCTTGTTTTTGCCCTTGTTTGTCTGATAAAGTAGAATTTTTCTTGGGAGCCACTTTAGCGTCTTGACAACTGGAAACTTTATATTTAGCATCATGTATGATTGCTTGGGATGCCATTCAAAATATAGGTTGATAATTGTGAGTTCTATCGATCTCCATTCCTTTGATTAATAGGAATTCAGATATAACAAGGAGGCAAAAGTATGTCAACCTGGTCAACTCAGTTAAAGGTTCAGGAGGATCTGTCCATGTATTCTCGTCCATGCATGTCTCTGGAGAGCGTGAGTGTTATTATTTTATTCTTATCTTCCTTCTTTTTAAATTTGAATCTTTTTCTATTCTGTTTTCGGTGTTGAGGCTCTGATTTTCATTGCTGAACCACCAAGGTAAACAAACATGGATTTAGATTCCTCCCATTGCTTTTCTATGTTCAGTACTCAAATTCAACCTATCAAGGAGATAAATCTATTATAACTAAAAAGAAATATATAAATATCACTAAAGTGTTACTTTTACAACTACACTTGAGCGCTGCATAATCTAAGGGATCTTATCCAAACAAAACATACCAGGACGGTGAGCTTTTCTTTTTCAGTTTTTGCCTTGTGAAGTAGAAGGCTTTGGTAGAAAGATTGAAATTATTATTCTATTTAAATTTGTCAATTTTGTATTGATGGACAGAGCTAGCACAAATTACTGGCATTGCAGCAATTCTTCGTTTTCCTCTCCCGGATCTTGAAGACATTGAGATGTGATGGGCACATATGGCTGATGCTGCAACATTCTTTCTGGTTACCCTGCTAGTTTCCGTGCCAGACTTGGATCAGCGTTTTTTTATTGCAATGCCAGGCAACACTAGTTGACCGTTATGTTGCAATGCACTACCAGTACATACTAGTATTATTTTTTGTTCATGTCTATCGCTAATTCATGTGTGAGCGAGTGGGAGTGAGTTTGTGTGTGGGTATGGGCGCATGTCATCAAATGTTTAAATGAAGAGAAAAGTAGGAAAGAAAAATATAGATGAATAAACACGGGGGAAAATATTTTCTCCCTCTGTAGTAATAATTGATAAGTGGAAAAGCAGGGGGCGCGGCGCATGATTTGCCTATATTTCTCCCAAAAGTTTTATTTGTAAAAAAAAAAAAAAAAAAAAGGTGGAGATTATGTGTCAAGAAAGAAAAAGATGTACAAGATTTATATATTTTTTGATCAAGGGTATAATCTCGTTTAAATTTTAGAAAGTAAAAGGATTTTTGTTTCTTCTAATAGGTGTACTTTTCAATATTTGAATTTGTGTTATCTTTACATAGCTTCAACCGCTCTTCACTCCAACCAACGTGTTGGTAGATTCATATGTTTTATATATGAATATCATTGTTATTGTAAAACTAACTTTTTATGTTTTTGAACCCGAATGTAGTTTTTGGGATTTATGAGATAATAGATAATGTTTATTTTAAAAATTACATAAAATTATGTAAAAAATTAAAACACTCAAAGTGCTTGATTTGGTATTGAAAAAAGGTTTTATGATTTTAAAAATTTATTTTAGGATATTAAAAAAATTTAGGGAAATGATTGATCTTAAAAAATTATTTCGGGGTGTTGATGGATACTAAAAAGATCGTAAGGGTATTGAAAAAATATTTCAGGGTAATGACTAATATTTAAAAAAATATTTTAGGGTATTGATGGGTACTAAAAAAATACTTGAGGATCTTGAAAATGTACTTCATGATCTTGATTTTTTTTTTTAAGATGTTGAAAAATATATTAGGGTAATGACTAATCTTCAAAAAATATTTAAGGTATTGATAGATATTAAAAAGATACTTAGGGATACTAGATGGTACAAAAAAAATACTAATTATGACAAACTTCTTTTGCCAAATTTTATCAAAACTTAGGTTTTGATGCAGAATAACTTACGAATAAAACGGAGTGTTGCCAAAACCTAGGTTTTGGACCAAACATGCCCAAATTATTTTTCTCCCATATTTAATATGAAAACTCTCTATTTTCCCTCCATTTTCTATTTTTATTTTCTTTTATATATTCTCTTTCTAATGCATATAAACTTTACTAATGGGTCAATTTTGTCTAACCCTTCTTTGAATCGATATGGAACATTTGGTGGTAAGTCAATTTATAGCTACTTTTTAAATTATCTCTGAATAATGTTGAAGGTTGCTTTGTTAAATTTATAATTCATTACATTTCCACACACCTGAAATGTTTTTAAGCCAGGGCATATGGGTAAACTTAAAACGATTGTTGAATAAATACGCTTAAATTAAGTATGTTTGAAACTTAAATAATAATTATTTATTTAGGGGTTAAAAGGGATATTTTGGCAAAAAAATGTGATTTAATGATTATTTAATTAAGTATATTTGAAATAGTCGGGTGTATTACCATCTCTTTTTTTAACTTTTGTTTTCAGAAAATAAACGTTAAAATTAGTTTCGTTAAATTACTTTTTATATTAGGTGGTTGTTCCTACAAGGCGGGATCCAGATGATTGTGTGCATATGCGGGGCGGCGGTGCTTATGGCGGTCAAGTACGGCGTCACAGGGCAAGGCTCCATGAGTAAGGCGGAGGCGAACGTGTCGTTATTTTTATCTGCGCGTTTGTGGCAGCCTGCCCCTGGCTTGGCTGGTGCCCACGGAGGTGTGCTCGGTGGTTGTCAGATCCGCCGGGCAAGCCATCAACGTGTCCGTCAACATGGCCTTCACTTTCATCATTCCTCATCACCATCCTCCTCCTCCAACCGCCTCACCCTCTTCTGCTGACCGATCTCTTTAGTTTCCAACTCATATTTTATTTTTCCGCTCTTAGGATTTAGGAAACCATCATTCTTATTGTCTGGTTCGTATTATTCAATAATAGTACCCAATTAATTATTTCAGGCATTTTTCACACGCCTTCTTCTCATATTTCAAAACTTGTTGCTAAACTCCCGAAAATGGCGACACTTTTTTTTGTGTTTTGCAAAACACAAATCTGATCAAGGATTGGCACGTCATACAAATATAATTTTAATCCCCCTGAACAGATTCAGAGAACTGTAAGTTATAAATTGAAAAGACGCCACCCTCCGCAGAGAGAAGAGATTTGGGCAGTCTCCGCCTTTGACCTAGAGTATTATCCCAGTCACATACAATGTAAAAAACTATAGTATAAGGTCAGGTCGGCCCCCCCGCGGGGGGGGGGGGAAGCGTTATTAGCAGAGGTCGCCCGTTTTAAGTCATTAAAACGAAGGGAAAAGAGAGACACCAGAAAATCCTACAAGTACCTCGCCAAAATGGTTTTTCCTGCCACAAGAAACATTTCTTA
Organism: Acacia acuminata; assembly: GCA_019022655.1. Lineage (NCBI taxonomy): Eukaryota > Viridiplantae > Streptophyta > Magnoliopsida > Fabales > Fabaceae > Acacia > Acacia acuminata. The sequence goes on from JAFJYI010000235.1 coordinate 902,484, forward strand.
CATGCATATCCAGTACAGCAATCACACGTTAACACAACTGCTCACCATAAAAATAAAAATTACAATTTGGTTGATGAAAACAGCCCGTAATTACCCTATAATGTAAAATGAAACTACTAATTACATTACACAAAAATTGACAAATAGCAAGCATAATATCTCTCATCTTGAAACAGGATCTGCCATAAAAATCCCCCCCTCGGGACAAAAACCATGCCATATTAAAGAATAATATTACAAATCAATTGATTATCATGTCAGTGATGCATGTACCCATGTAATTGATATATCACCAGCACATAGATTCTTGTATTTTAATATGAATACCAGCCCCAGAAGAAATAGAGCAACATCCACCCAATCTTTACTCGTTTCTTTTCTCTGGCAACTCGTTTTACATCCCAGATGATGTTCGGTTTATTCTCTGAGCACCTAATTTAGGAGCGCTAGGTTTAACCCCCGACCTCTGCTAGCCGATAAGGGCTTCGCTTTAGTGGTGGGTGCTGGTGCAGCAATGGCAGCCCAGGGATCATCATCATTGGCAGCAACTGATTTGACATCCGAAGGCTTTGATGTTTTAGGAGCAGGCGCTGCAATGGAACCCCACAAATCATCATCCTCATCCTTGCTCAACTTTGTTGCACTTTTTGGTCGCATAATTGAGGCTAAGAACAAAAGAAAAACTTCAAGTTAAAATGAAAAATATCCAGATAGGTATTAAGAGTAGAGTGCATGAGAATGTGCTTTGTAGCACCTTTAGCACAAACTGCATACTTGACAACTCGAACTGTATTTTCTTCAGTATTAGTTATACTTTTTGCTTATAGAATGTCATTTCATAAATTAACGTACAAGGATGAAATAATGTGATAAGGTATCACGGTAAATCAATCAACAGTGAAGGAAATATAAAACAATCCAATTAAAGTAACATGCTAGCCCACGCAAAATTAGGCGCATGCTTAGCAAGATGAAATCAGAACAATCATTCAATGCAAACCTAAAATTCACATACTTCAAAATAACTCAGTTGTCAAGATATAAATAAACTTCTGTATTTCTTCTTCTGGTCAAGCAGTTAGGTATATAACTTGAATCTGACATTTGAAGCATAAAAGTATTAACATGTAGCCACAGCAATCCCAACCCATAAAAATATAAAATACCAGGTTTCGCCTGTGAAACAGGTTGAGAGACTGGTCGCCTTTGAGCTGCTTGAATGCTTGCAAGAGCTTGAGACGGTTTTGGCTCTTCGAGTGGTTCCAAATCATCCCAACCATCCTTGTCATTTTCACGCTCTTCAATTCCATTCTCCAGTTCTCCCCAACCATCTGTTGATGTAGGGGATGCAGGGATGGCAATTTCAGTCAAATCAGAGGTAGATCTTACACGGACCGGTGCTGGTGCTGTTGATGGCGCATCCACAGCTAGATTACCAGATAATAAAAAGGGGAATCCACAGGTTAACTTGTATATATGCACTGATAGAATTAAGACATTGAAGTAAAAAGGAAATGAAACAAAGCCCCATTGGAAGAAACACATATAAGGTCTAGCCCTGTCACAAGGGCAAAGTATATGAGGAGTAAGATCTTCAGGTTGAGGGATGCAGGGATAGTATTGTCTTTCACCTCTCACCCGTTCCACCCCCAAAAAAAAAAAAAAAAAAAAAATAAAGTAAAACTAAAAGCTTTAACATCAAGCAAACAAGATCTTAGATAATATTAAAAATTGACGTTTCAATGAACAATCTTGCAGGGCATAAAACGATCAATAGTGCAAACAAGACTAAACCAGAATTTTAATTCAGAAGCGGGCCATTAGGGGACAAGGAGGACAGGACATGAGAATGGAGAGCAGGCAGAACATTAGCCATAAAACATATTCACATTCAGAGAAAGGAATATGCATTAACAAATCCAATTTTTCAACAAAAAGAATAATCATTAGCCATACCTGAACTGGCATTGGAAGATGTTGGTGCAAGTGCGCTGGTACTTGCAGAAGCAACGGGAGCATGGTCAGAAGGTTTTCCCTTCAGGGTCAAAGAGCTCATAGCCCATCTGCATGGAGACATATCTTATTTGTGACAATTTCCTTAAAATGATATTTTGTTTCTAATTAAGCAACTTTCCCAGACACGCAAGCACCAAAAACAAGCATCATGGAGAAAAATTATAACACGTAGTTTGTACTATCATCACATATTTAGACAAACTCTCCTGCATTATTTTATGATACGTTATCCATAAAAATCAGGAGTTTAGAATTAGACTGCAGTACACAGTATCTATAGGAATCAGATTGACATATCGGTCTCTCCTCATTGATTAACATGAAAATAGGCAAGAGTGAGTGAATGAATGAGAACAAGAAGCTGTCTGACCACAAAATTCGGACTGACTTACCCAAGCAAACTCGCATTTCCTGAAGCTGATGAAATTCCCATGCCAACGGCTCCTGTAGTATCTGTTGTATTTGACTATAATATAGAACATATAAGAACACAAACATCACAATTAACCAAAACAAGGGCAGAAACAAATGTTAACCATTAAAAACAATCATCCAAAACGTGTTATCAGTGTAACTCAAAACAGACGAACCACATAAAATGGGCCAGTTCTGAAATTTTTTGCCTTTTTCCAATTTCATCTCATTACTCTGAACCAGGTAATGTTTGTCAAACAACTGATAATTTCCGCATATTTCATTTAATTTTTGAAACTTCTACAACAATCAAGACCACTGAAACTGTCAAAGCTGAAATAAATGCACCATTATTGCATGTGCAAGAAGATCACAATTTTTGTTATTCCATAACAAGGTGTAGGAATTAGGACAGCTATTGTAACAACTTGAATACTAATTGTGTTCTTAGAACATAACAGAGCACAGATAAACAACTTGAGTTCTAAAGTTGTAAATTGAAAAATGATGAAATAGATTATACCTAATCCGTAAACTTTAATCAGGGATAACAAATAAAGAATATAAAATAATTAATATGAAATTGGAAAGTAACTTCAAGAAACTGATTAACCCATATTTCACATGAAGAAATATATGCAGCTAAAAGAATCATCATTTATATGAAAGTAAAAGCCAAAAGGATTTTTAGAAAATACCTTGTCATAGCATTGCTTCACTATCTGCAAAAATTGATCAACAGCTTGAAATGCTTTGGATCGAACATCACTGTTTGAGCCATGACAATAACAACATTGAAGCAGAAAATAACATCACTCGTTCAAGAATGGAAGAAAGATAAACAGTACAATAATAAGAATCTTTTCCTAAAGTTTAACCCATCAATGAAGCCAGGAAAAGACATAGAAGCAATAAAAATGTTTGAAATGCTAATATGCTAATGTTTGGAGGGACGGAGGGGGAAGTAAGCAGCAGTGATTTGATGAAGAAAAATGTAGATATGAGTCAACCAAATAAAAGTGAATGATTTGACAGGAAAATCACTTTACGACTAAACAAAAATCATCAGCTTGAGAGTACCTGTCAGGATCAATTGTAAGCATGACAATGTTGGGAAGTATCCGAGTAGCAATTTCAGGTATATCATAATAGGAGCTGGTGGCACTTAAAGCCATTATGCCTGAACAACAGAAAGTTGAGAGGCTGTGAAAAGAATGTCTCAAGCAAAAAACAAAACAAACAAACAAAAACAAAAACAAAAGAGCAAACTTGAGAAATAGCAGTCAAAACTGAAATGCCATCTTAGCATCAATGAAAAGAAAAGGCACAATGGAGGGGAAAAAAGTAATACCAAAGTCAAATAATACCTGCTCCTCTAGCAGGAGGGAAAGTATCCCGTAAAGCACGGACTGTAAATGCATTAATCAAAACTCTTTTTCTTGTCTGCATACTTAGCGCCAAAGGCATCAGTTAATTCACCAAATCAACACAAACAGAATAAAATATAGCACAATATATGAAACTAGTGTGTAGCAGGCAGCACTTAGCACATACCCCTTCATTTAGGTAGCTTGCAATATTTCCTAGCAAGATGGTTGTATTTGTTCGGATTGCTGGTTCTTCATCAACCTGCAAATATAATAGCCGGTTTCTGAGATACAGCAAAGAAAGTTCAACACAGAAGCAAATAACAAAGAAAAAGTTTTTTTCCCCTTAATTCCCATGAGAAATAGGTTTACAAATCAACCAAATCAAAACTGGAAATAAGAGGAAAGTCAATTTTGACAGTAAGATGAGAGAGATCAAACTTGTAGCTAAAATAAACTCAAGCTTTGTAATCAGCAGCATAAGCAACATTAACAAGACAATCCCACACTGGAAAGGTTCAAGCAATACCTGTAACTTGGACAGGTATTTCAATAATGACCCTGAGATGGTCCTTTGAGACAACTGCAATAACAAAACAAACAAATGTTTTACGCATAACTCAAAGGGTCAGCAGTTTTCCACTGTAGATTCATCAAATACAAGGGAAAAATTAAAAACATTAGCAAGACCAAAAGGGAACAACAAACCAAAAGAAGCAGACTCTAAGAACAAGTGCTGTGACCATTTGGAGAAAATATCAAGTAGAAGCCCTTAAATCACAAGTTCAGTGACAATGAACCTGAGACTTTCACCTGATCTTGACCCATCTCTCTCTCACTCTCTAACAAACACATTCACTCGTATGAAATGGCATTAAACTTCGGTCAATTCAACCCAGTCAAATCAACTGAGCTTCAATGAAAATATTATTTTCACATCAATATTAAAGAATGCACTATTGAATACCAAGAAGCTACAACAGCTATAAAATACTCTTTCTTAAGTGATTTGATAGAACACCACCTATACTTGAAAAGATCAGACTGATATCATCAATTCGACAGTCATGAAAAACTTCATATGTGTTGCATTCTCATAATTCTTATACCTTAGGAGCTAATATAAGCATGGCCTTAAGTGTCAGTTCCCTCAGAAAAGCAGATGTGTCAGAGAACCCCGTAGCAACATGAGGGTAAACCTGATTTTGTCAAAATAAAATATCAAATCTTCCATTTGTTACCAAGATATCTTTGTACAAAGGATAAATAATCAAGTTTTCCCAAAAAAGGGCTTAGAAGTTGAAATCATTTCATCCAGAACATTTACCTGCTCATCAACAGCCTGCGCTGATAAGGACTCACCAAATTGATCAATATGTTGAAGAAGCGCAACTTCGAATAGCTCGGTCATTAGAGGCAAAGAGTTTTACAATAGTTGGAAGCACCTATGCATTTAAACCAGGAATTCAACACACACATGAGATGCATCCTAATTAAATTGAAAAGATGGAAATAAATTATGTAAATGAAAGAAAACATTAACATGAAGAAGCAGAAAGAGTTGCTTACCTTGACACTGAACTCCTCAACTGAAAGCCAGGAACCCATTTTCAACAATGCTGTCAAAGCAGGGGCCACAGCTGAACCAAATTCAAGAGCAGAAGCTAACAAAGGTAGCAACTGAAAAAAACAAAAATATCAAGTCATAAAAACGGTATAGAATATCTTAACAGATTTAAAACTTCCAATATGGAGATCAAAATTTGAAGTTCCAAAGAGAAGCACCTTCTTCAACACAATCTGGCGAGGTAGTTGCTCCGCTAAATTTGGAAGCTTACGAAAGAAGGTGTCTTTCTCAACGCTGTCTTTCAAGCTAAGAATCTCCATGAAATGTATTGTGTCTACCAACTTATTTTGAAAATATTCTGCATGCCCAAGAGCAAAACAAATGTTTGAACAAACAAACAAAAAAATGCTGAAAACTTTTTTTCTGTCCGTTAACAGGTAAACTTGAAGAAGAAAATTCCCTCCAAATTGGAGCTGAGATAAATTTACATAAGAATGAGTTAACATCCCTTGTGCTGTCAACCACCAACCTCTCTAAACTATCCTGTTTGGTTCAACAGAGGGGAGGGGAACCATTTTAATGATCCCTTGAAGTTAGTTTAAGGGTAAGCATTTCTTGTTTAGTTCAAGACAGGAGGGAGGTGAGATAGTTAAAATCTACCCTCCCTCCAAAACTCCCCAAAAAAAAAAAAAACCCTCCCCCCCCCCCCCCCTCTCTTGAAAAAAAACCCCAATCAAAGAGGGGCTACATGTAAAAAATGCTAAACAGTAATATTGCATGTTAGAGTTAACCGTAGTCTAATTAGCTACGGCTTATTTGAACTGTTTAAGTTAGAAAATGAATGGTCACACAATGAAACCATTCAGCTAATCCCCATTCACATAAAGGGAAATTTATAAATTGCTTCCATAATCTAAAAACTTCAGAAAACTGAATACTACATGAGAACCATAACGAGCTCCTTAGACCGTGCATTGCAAACAAGACAAACCATTTTTTTTAAAAAAATCATTAATGTGAAGGAGCACCTACCACTGTTTTCTATCAGCTTTGATGTATTTAATCTACGAGGTGGCATGGAACTCAATAGGCGCTGGTAATCTGGAAGCAGAGACTGTGAGACAGAAATAGACATAAAGATGAAAAATTAATGTCATAAGAATGAAGTATCAGAGCAACATAAATAGTAAAGCAGCCTTCAACTTCCATATTAAGTAATACATATATTTAACAAACAATAGTTTTACTGCTAAGAAGGCAAACCTTGGGAATGGAGGCAGTGTTGCGTAACTCCTCCGTTTTGCCCAAACTGACACCCGAGAATAACTCATAGATAAGACATCCTATAAAAATAGAACCGCTAAATCAGTCAAAGAGACCTACTCAGAAAAGCAAAAGAGTAAAAAGGAAACAACAGGTGATCAAATAAAAACAAGCTCCAACATTTGAACAAGTTCACATAATTTAGGTTATCAAACAAACCCCAGCCCGGCCCCCCTCCCCAAACACACACACACAATAAAAAAGGCAGACCCCACGTGGTGGGACACCATTCATTTCTGGCATAAGGTCATGGGTGCAGACGCAGTGATTATGAAGTTAAGAAAGGTCATGAATTTGAATCTTGTGGATAGAAGGAAAGCCGTGTTGGGAAAGCAATCCCCATTTAGTCCTCTTGAATATAACCCTATAGCATCAAAATAGCATATATATGGACTAACTTAGATCAATCTAGTAGGGAAAATTAATCTGTAAGTCCCTATAATTTCACCTCATTTTTAATCAAGTCCTGTAGTTTTTCCCCCCTCCCAATTTTCTTAGGTTCTTATGGTTTTCTCAGTTATAGGCATTGACGTTAATGGTTCATGGTGGTGTGGCTCTCAGTATACATAGGATAAATTTTGCCACGTGGATTATGTTAGGAACTAAGGAACCAACAGAAAAGGTATCTAAAACTCTGATTTGATTAAGCACAAAACAGAACCACACTGAAATACAATAAATCTGTCAAGAGTCAAAGACCCCCACAGCCAAGACAGAAGCAAAGAGATTTGTTCCCTTCTCCTACAATCTTCACTCAAAAAATAAGCTTACCACTCCCATTCCTTGCTACACCTAATATAGTCAAAAAGCATCTGTGCACGCCACTCTATGCAGCGGCTAAGTGTCTAACAATTATACCAAAATAGGAAAGTCAGCCCTACAACCTCAAAAAGTATCAATTCCTTCTGTTTGCCTCGTTGGTAGCTTCCTAGGTTATCTTGCATAGGTTTTCCCGTGAATGGGGTCCTTCCATTACAAAAAAAAAAAAAAAAAAAACTAAATATTATATATGCATGGGGACGAAGAAAACTACCATCAAATCATCATTCAAATTTGCTTGTAAAGCCAGGTGTGGCATTTCTGGCTTCATCTTCTTAGGAAGTAGAAAGGGAAAGAAAACTTGGGATTTTAGAACTTTCGTGTGCTAGTGAGAACAATTCCCTCCAAGGGGCAGCGGTGATGATTCCCCTCGCCAAGTGGCGGCGGTTGGTGGGAGGAAGCTTCTACCGCTAGTAGCTAAAGTTCCTCTACAATTTCTATAGTGGTATCTAGGTTCGATCTTTGTTTCATAGTTGTTTTGGAGTTCAGTGGTGGATTGGAAGTGTTATCAAAATCTATTTTTTATTTTTCAAAACTCAGCCATTGTAGTTATGGTCTTCGATTTCCCTAGATCTGTTTCTAGCTTATTGTCATAGGTTTCTAGATTGTTGTCATTGTTATTTTGGATTGATTGATTGGTTGTTGGTGATCAAAGTTGCAATATGTTTTGACTCCTTCCTCAGCCGACAGTGATGCTGCTCCATGTAGAGAGCCACCCATGTTACCATCACTACTTTCCAGTGCAGCTTTAATACACTATGGTGGAAGAATTCATTTCTGGCGTAAGGTCATCATGCAGTGGCAGAGACATACTCCCAAAATCGCTACACGTTTGTGTTTGAAGGTGGAAGAAAAATTGAGTGGATCATGGCAGTAGAAATAATGGAAGAACCGGATGAAGAAGATGTAAGAGGGAGGGATCAGTTGGCAGATGTACTAACTAAGCCTTTTCCCTATGATCAGTATGCTTATCTTCAGTCCATACTTAGTGTTTTGCCTCACACACACCAATCATGAGGGGACATGTTAGGGTAAATAAGTTAGTTAGGCAGTTGGGTAGTTACAGTTAGTAAACAGAAACAGAATCATCTTGCAACCCTCTTCCATAAATGCCTTCTGGCATACAACAAAGGGCGTATCAATACAATCCGTGTTGCCCAGATTTCCACCAGCCATATTATAAACAAGGTTAGGAAAAAAGAGGAAGAAAGTATTGGCAACAGTAAGTAATAATAATGAAACAATTAAGTCAACTTGTTTCAATCTATGTTCCTACCAAATTGCTATCACAATGAATTCTCAGCAAAAAAAGGGACTAAATGAACAAGCAAAACAATAACAACTTACCCATGCCCCAAGAATCAATGGCCCAAGGAGGAGACTTTCTGATAGCAGCCCAGTCAGACTTTGCCAACTCCATTGGTTTGTATTGTGATCCAACAAGCCATGCATATTGCTGAATGGAAAAAATGTGAACATGAGAGGAATGAAGTAGGTAGCACTATTCCATATCCTTTACTTGAAAAGACACAATCACACACAAAAAAACAAACACCTTTGGCTGCATTAACATAATGTCAGTATAGTTTGTCATAGATACTCAAATGCCAAAAAAACCAGACAAATGAAGCATCACACAGCTCAGACTTGAGTTTCTAATATTTCAATTTCGAGGAACAATAGCAGCAAAATTTCAGATACAGAGTACAATGCCGAAGAGAACATGGAAAAAAAGCATTACAACAAGCACTTGTGTTACCAGCATTTGCCCAGTAGAAGCTTCATTGCTCCCATCAAATTCTGAAAGAACGTCAAAAGCATGGAGTTTCCAGTCCAAAGTTTGTGTGACCACTACACTAGCCAAGCAAACATTACCATGAATCTGCAACGAGAAAGCTTGTCAAGAAAAATAAACAGATTCCTCAGAAGAGACAAAGTCTTAATTGACCCGTGAATACTCACAAGTTTGCAATCATTATTTAAGAAGCTCACAGCCTTGGCTATTTGATGCAGCCCCCAAGCATAATATTCGTCCCTAAAACATTGATAAAGATGAAGTGTATATTGACAAAATCGTAAATCAATTTTTACTTGGTGTAAAACTCATAGTGTATGATCTGCAATTTGCATATGATAAGTCTTATAGGGAGTAAAAGCATATTACACTATAAATTACAAGAACAAAAGAATGTTCCTACCTTTGACAACAAAAAAAGTTCCTACCAAAATACAGAGTAGAAGCTCTATTCATACCTTTGCGTACCTTCTAGTCCTAACTCCTTAATCTTTTCTGAAAGTGGCATGACAGGCTCTGTTACAATATAGATCGTGACCTTGGCAGAACCACCATCAGAAGTTTCAGTCTCAGTACTGTGAAGAAATGACAAAATATTTGGATGCCTGACCTGAAAATGATAAGAGTTAAAAAAATCAACCAGGGAAATCTGAAATTGGAATTGAAAACTAAATATAGTCCACAGATCAAAGATGAATAAAGCACAAAATATCAAAATGCTGTATTCTTCATGAATATCAAGAATTGTCTATCATCATGGAAACAGGCTGACAGGGTTTCATATTTTTGACAGGTGAAGGCCAGTTCTTGCAATGCAACTCGTATTCGGCTAGAATTTGACTCAAACACCATAATGAAGGGAGGAAATGCTCACTATCAGAAGGATTTCAAACATGTTTCTGAACTTTGGGCATAATTTTAGGGCTCATGTCATACACTAATGAGACGAGAAAGACATCATGTTCCCACTTTAAAAAAGATAATAAAAAGGGACAAAAATGCTCAATAGAAAAAGGAAAGGAATCTGTTTCCTTCCTCATACCAAACAACTCTCTCAAGGGCATCCAAACAACGAGGGAAAAAGAAATTGAGAAAAAACGATAAAAGAAAATATTTACAAATGTACCAACCACAAAGCAAAAAACAGTTGCTGCATACACTGAGAAGAACAAAAAATTTTACAACACTCAAGCATGAGTTAGTGACGGGAAGTTTAGTTGGATTTATTTTCTGCTTTTAGTAATTCCTTTTGCTTCAAGTTCAGGTTATCTTTTGCTTTATACTTAAGTTACTGTGCTTACTTAAGTTACTGTGCTTAGCGCACTATAAATAGCTGTAGATTATTGTCACTGTAAGACTTCTATTTGTCTTCAACCCTCCCTTTCTCCCTTTATCTCTCTATTTCTACCTCCTTCTCCTTCCCCCTACCCCCTTTCTTTCCTTACGCTGCATCATTGATCTGTCCCCACAACAATTAAACAGGTCCAAACAAAGGAGTTATGTCAGCCAAATTTCATGTAATTATGAGAAGTGTCCCCATATGATATCATATATTATTGAAAGGGGGAAACTCTCCATGAGAGTGACAGTAATTTTATTTAAACCATAAATTTCTATATTATCATTGAAGCAACAAAAACAGTCATACAACATTAGATTCCAAAAGGAAGTAATTCTCAATATTTAAACGTCATCAGTTAAAATGCAAATACCAAACAATCATGATTTAATACTTACTGTTCGGAGACGCTTGACACCATTTCGACCTGCTGCTAAATGTCCATCCTGAGCATTACTCCCAGATAGAGAAAAGATTGAAACTGGAGATCCATCATCCTGTAAATTGCATCAACATGCAGACTTCTATAAAATCAACTGCCTAAGGAATATGACGGAGGAAAAAATAAGACCATTCAAGACACCTAAATCCAAAAGCCAGCAGCTGTTGGTGGTACAAGTTCATAAAATGAAGTTTGCTGCCAAATTGATAGGATATCAGGTAAGTTACCAGCAGAGCCAAACCGTCCCTTGCTGGTCTATTCACGGAAAAGAAGGCAGTTGGATAGGTAGTTAGGACTTTATGGTTTGTATAAGTCTTATTAGGAAGTTATTAAGAATTGTATCTGTTTGGATAAGGATTGTTAGGCAGTTATTAGGAGTTTAGTTGCAGTTGGTCTTTTACAGTTATATGTTTTTATATATTCTCTTAGGATGTAAACAGAAGATCATTCTGAAATATATATACAGTTGATATTGTCTTTTGGTCAAGAACTCCAGATTCTGGTTCTTGAATGGCTTATTTTTAGATCCTAATCTAAGGATCTAACACAAATGATAGAGTCAGGTTCATTTGGTGAATAAAAAGTTTAAAATGAGAAAGGTAACCAGCATCCAGGGGACTAACAAATTATGGCGTACCGAATATATGCAGCTTTTAGCAAGCCACACAAATTATCTAAACTAGAACATAACTTCTGTTCGTTCCATAGCGTTTCATTATAATAAGGTGCTTTATTGTTTTCTTTCTATTAACTTTTCGCAATGAGATAATTAAGACAGGTCCTATTACCTTCCTTGAGCAACACTAGCCAGTAACCACCAAGGCAACGGCTCAATTTTCATCAGATCAATGCATAATCAGTTGCCTACGGCGAGGTGTTCTAAAATAAACTGGTACTAAATCCAGTACCATTAAAAAAATGCAGGTCCCTACTCAGCTAAACCGTGAAATTCCTGCTAGTTGAGCATATTATCACATATGCCGTGTTCAAAGACAAGCTACTGGATAAGCCTATAAGCATTACCAAGACAAAAATGACGCAAGCGAACCCCGTAATCAATTGGGGAGAGAAGTAATATTTAAGGCCCAAGAGAGGTGAACAATAAGAAGCAGATCCAACGTAGGTGTAATCTAACAGTTCGATCAAATTATAATTCTGGGACAAAAAAAGAAGAAATACCAGATTATACGAATGAGAAAGAGAGGAAGAAGAATATGTGGAAAGTACCTTGGAGGTGCCGCGGTAGTGAGTCCAAGATCCCCAAGCAGAAGGGTAAGGTTGGCCGATATTATAAGGGAGATCTTTGAGTCCGGTTCCAGATCCACCCACCACCTCTTTCAAGAATTTAAACATTTTGACCCGTGGTTACGAAGAAATAACTGATCGGCAACAAGGACACAGAGAAGATTAAGATAAGATTAATCTGATTGTGTATTTCACGGTCATATGGCTTCTCCCGCTCTGCATGAGAGCGATATAATCACCTGAGGGAAGCAGCCGAGCCGGTTTCTTATTTGTGGAGGGATCAACCAGATGGCATCAACCGATGAGGCCGGGCCAGTAGCCGCAGCGACCAGCGAAGCTGCTCACAAAATTTGCCAAAGAAATCATAATAATCATAGTAATCCCAGGGGAAATAATTAATGCTAATTTGACCCTTATTTTTATCAGATTTGAACTTGGTATGGTTTTTATTTTTCTCTCGTTGGGAAAAAAAATCCCCGACTATTTAAATCATAATTTCAAACGACTTTTAAAACTGTAATTTCAGAATTCGTCCTCCTTGGTTTAATATTTAATTGGTGCCTATGTGCTATAATGAGGTTCTCCCACAAAAAATTCACAAATGCACTCACAATAACATGAATATCCTAGTAGTTTATATACACACACAAAAAAAAAAAGATGAGGTAGGACTCTCAACCTATACCACTACTAGACCCAACTTACAACAGACAAGCACCCGAACGTGGCACTAAAGTGTTGATGACCTGGCCATGCACTCAACACTTGCTTAGCAACATAATCAACAACCGTATTGGCACTTCTAGTGATCCAATGAACTTGATCTACCTCATTCTTTAAGCAGCATACTCTTGATTTCATTTATTACGGTCGTTTCAGGGTGGCTCATCGAAACAGAACTGTAGATCAACGGCACAATATCTGTAACACCTCCAATTTCTAACAATTATTATAGTATAAAAATCTAATGATTTTTATAAATAATTATCGAAATTTGAAATAAACAACTTTGGGGAGTGTTACCCACACGCACTTGTCTTTGGGACAAATGCAAGACTAACTTATTACAATAACTAAAATCCAAACTTAAATAAAATGTGTTTTGTTGAATAGAATTAGCTAAATGTCTTTACTCACTTCTCACTCACTTCAATTTCAACCCCAACCTTGGAGACTGTTTTTTGAAATTCTCGCTCCCAGAAGGATCATCGCAAAGACATGAACACAAACATTAGCAAAGCTGGTAATCCTAATAAAACACAATTTAATTGACACAAATATATTAATCAAAGCAAATATATATTAATCATATGGTAATTGCATCAAACAATATTCATTATCTTTTTAAATTTATTTAGACCCAGGAAACTCGCAAATCTATTTAGTGGGAAGAGAACCATGGTAGACCCAGGAAACCCTACCAAGGCCACGGTTAATCAATTTGGCCATAAAGCATTTCTTCCTAGTATGCACACATCTTCCCAAAGTTGCTGCTAGTGTCCCGGAAAACCCTGTCAAACACCACTTTGGGAAGAACGAATATTATCAGTTCACATAAAATAACATATCGGGGCATAAAGTCTAAGGGTTGTGTTCATCACTTTAAGAGATACCATCCCAAAGCTATTCTCCCACCGTTAAATTATTTTAAAATACATACATAATAAAATTCCTAAATTATTTCTATGCACTATAGTGCCTAAATTGAATTTATTAATATTTTATACTTATTTAATTATCTTTCATACACTTTTCTATTATTTAATTAAATATAGGATAAAGGATATTTTACATATAATCTGTTCATATCCTATTTTATTGTGAGGAAATATTATATGAAGAAAGAATAAATAAAAGAAATATCAAATAATATAGCATCGAGCACAACAAGCATAATATAGTATATTTTATTATCATAATATATTATAATTGATAATATCTAGAAAACCCATAGCAACGACAACGTACAAGGCTACAAGCATCTTACATTTGATGTTAAATGACTTTGCAAAAAATATATATATATATATATATGCAAAACGAGAGGAAGAATTATATATATATATATATATATATATATATATTCAATACCTAAAATCGAAACCCAAGGAACTCACTTATGAAGGCATCATATATATTCATTCACACAAGATTTTCAAAAAAAGCTCATCGTGCAATTGGAGAAGGGGAATTTGAAATCATGTAAATGTGAATTGGTCAACGGAGTCCAAAAAAAAAAAAAAAAATAAAGGGAGTGGGACTCAATGACAACATGCTAAAAGAAAACCCTAAGATATATCTATTAAAAGCGACATGATGATCATGCACACGGGAATGGCAAAACGGGATGCGAGAAAAAGAATCAACACGAGACGTAAGGTTGTTCTAGGGATTAGGATTACCTGGTCTCTATTTTTGCTAGCCTCCTAGAAAAATAATTTGATGAGCGTACGGAAAGAGGATACGGTAGAGGAGAAGAAAAGTATCGAGCATTCGCTAGATTTAGACGACTAGACCTAAGTTTATAATTAAAATTTAGGGTTTAGCTATGGGTTGGGCTCTTTAATTATTGTTGTAATACCCCAGATTTTTATTAAATAACCCATTTATTTTATTTTATATAGCCTTGAAGAGCCAAATACTCCTAGTCCTAATTGCTTTAGGAATTTCCAGCTGATTCATATCATTAATTGATTGATTGAAATTAATATACCCTATTAATGACATTAAATTAACATAATGATTGATTGATTGGATTTAATCTATATATATATATATATATATATATCCTATTAATGACATTAATTGATTGATTGAATTTAATATACCCTATTAATGGCATTAAATTCACATAATGATTGATTGATTGAATTTAATATATCCTATTAATGAGTTGGCAATATTAAAGAGCCCAACCCATAGCTAACCTTAATTTTAAGTTATAAATAGAGGTCTAGCCTAACCCTGAACATTCCCATTCTCTTCTACTATTTCCTCTATTCTTCTAAGAGGCTAGTAAAACGGAGACCAGGTAATCCTAATCCCCAGAACAATAGGAGTTAATTGTTGCATGTCGATCTCGATCTTTGTGAAAAACCCTTATATGTGTCGCTGCATTTGTATATGTATATCTATGTGTGTTCCTATATGTATATATGTGTGTTCCCTTTCGGTTAGCGTAAATTACTTTATGAAAGCAAAACTTCTCACCTTCTTGAATACATATATATTTCTCCTTCTTATTTGCGTTTAACTTTTTGCAAAACCCTTTATCATTGAATATACATGTACACTTTGGGTGCCTCGGTTTTCGTGATTGAAACTTATATATATCCTTCGTTAATATATATAAAACCTATGCATCTTTTGCCGTGCTTCAGCTTTTGCATGTATATATGCATGTATGTATGTATGTATGTATGTATGCATGTGTGTGTGTGTGTATATATATCTTTTTTTAATTTTTCCAATCTGTACCTATGCTAAGATATATACATGTTCTCTTTTAAATGATTTTGCCTAGGTTTCCATAATTGACAAATAGCAGTATATATATATATATATATATATTCAGTTTGATTCCGTAAATTTGAGAAATCCATTTTGTATGTGATTGTTATATATGAAATATATCATATGTAATCCTAATCTCCATGAGTCTTGGGTTAGTTTTATATAAATTTTGATAGGGTTGTTATATATGATAATATAATATGATATATTATGTGTCGATGCTACATTAATTGATATTTCTTTTATTTATTCTCTCTTCATATAATATCTCCTCACAATAAAATAAGATATGAATAGATTATATGTAAAATATCTTTTATCCTATATTTGATTAAACAATAGGATTATTTATAAATTAATTAAATTATTTGGAAACTTTATTGGGTTTTAGCCCTAGAAAATAATAGGATTAATTATATAATTATATATGAGTATTATTGGAAACTTTATTGGGTTTTAATTCCTAGAAAATAATCGTATTAATTATTACCTTGATGGTGTTAGATAACGAGATTATAGTATAAATTTTACTATTGATAAAATTGTGAAAAATCGATTATGTGCGATAAGTGCACGATATGAGTCTTATTGAATAATTGAGGAATATGTGATCTTGATCTTTGTATAACTTATGATAGTTGAATTTGGACTTTACTCATATAGATATTTGAATTATAATAATGAATATGAGTTGGATCGATATCGAATATATGAATTATTATACTCTTGAAGAGTTTGGAAAGATATGATGCCCTTGAACAACGGATATATGCAATGAAGGAAATTTTAAAATAAGATAATTGTGACAAGATTGATTTGTTTTTGGTTGTGTGTGATTGTAATGAATTAATGGTGGGAGGATAGCTTGGGATGGTACCTCCCAAGAGATGAACACAATTTTTGAGCTTTATGCCATCGATGTGAAAAGATAGTATCGTTCTTCTCAAAGTGGTGTTTGGCGGGGTTTCGGGACACTAGTAGCAACTTTGGGAAGAGGTGTGCACGATTAGGAAGATATGTTTTATGGCCAATTTGATTGATTGTAATGGCGGGGTCTCCGGGTCACGGGGTAGATTGGCGGGGTTTCCGGATCTACCATGGTTCTCTTCCCACTAAACTATATGGGCGCGGGGTTTCCGGTGCGGATAAATTTAATTTAAAAATGATAATGAGTAATATTTGATCCGATGTGAATATATAGATATAATAAATATTGAAATTGATATTTGATTCAATTACTATGTGATTATATATTTGATTTGATTAATATACTTGAGCTATATCATCCTTGTTTTTATTAGGATTACCGACTTTTGGCGATGTTTGTGTTACGGGTCTGCGACGATCCTTCGGGAGCAGATTTTTTGATGAAACGGGTTTCAAGTTGGGGCTAGCGGTGA
Source organism: Acacia acuminata (assembly GCA_019022655.1). Lineage (NCBI taxonomy): Eukaryota > Viridiplantae > Streptophyta > Magnoliopsida > Fabales > Fabaceae > Acacia > Acacia acuminata. The sequence goes on from JAFJYI010000235.1 coordinate 919,724, forward strand.
GAAGTGAGGAAGAACAATGAGCAATTCTAGCTAGTTTCTTTTTTGATTTGAATAAAACATTTTTTTTTACTTTAGTTTGGATTTACGTTATTGTAATAAGGTAGCCTTGCACTTGTCCCGATACAAGTGCGGCGTAACACTTCCCAAATTTGGTTATTTTGAATTTCGGTAATCATTTATGAAAATTATTGCAGTTTTATGTTATTATAATTGTTAGAAATTTGGGGGTGTTACAATTGTCAATTAATAAATTATGAAATAATACAAATATTATTAATTTCTAGATTTTTATTATTACTATATTATTATTTTAATCTATTATTATTATTTCTATTATTAATCGGGGTATTACAACATCCTTGGCATTAGTTTCAAGTACCACTCTTCTCTCCAGAATCCCAACAAATCTTGAGGCCAAATAAAATAGCCCATAACTTAGCTAGTAGAGTATCGGCAGACTCGTTTGCTTTAAACATGAAACATTCCTTGAGGACACCTTTATAATCACGATGAACACCACCAAATGCCACCACATGGTTCTCTGAGCAGGCCCCATCCATGTTCAACTTTATCCAACCATGACTGGTGGAGCCCATGCAGCAAAGTTGGGTTGAACCAGATGCCCATTCAAATTAACTACCTTCAACAAACTCCTGGCTTTAGACAAGGAGCTAAGAATGGAGTCCGCTCTATATTTAATAGTATCATTGCTTGTTATTGTGTTCTCAAAGATTACGGCATTACGTCATTGCCAAATAAGCCAAAGAACCGTAAGAAAATCCCCAACCCTCCTTCCCCGTCGTGAAGATTACAAATATTGTACCTAGATCTAATTGGAATGAAGGGTGATAGGAGGATGGAGGGTGACAGAAGGACGGAGGGCGATGGTCGGGGAAGTAGGAGGTAGTCGGAAAGGGATGTGGGAATCAAAGAGAGGAGAACAAAGGGCGACGGTCGAGGAAGTAGGAGGCGACCAGAGAGTGACGGGGGAATCAAAGAGTTTGGTTCTAGAGCAACCAGCCATATCAAAACTTTTCAGAGTAGAGATATTAGTTCATTGTCGCAATATGGGAACATTGGGAAGATGTGTATGGCTTCTAGAAATTCTCATTGTCATACAAGGATAAGCTTTTATGCCTTGGCGAGTCTAGTTTTCTGGAACTTAATATATCGCGGCTAATGCCTTAAATGGTTGGAAGGGTTATTTTGTGAAAACTAATAAGAAACAGAGTATAGAGGAGGCAGAGGAGGTTGGCGAAGGTATTGAGCAGGAAGAAGACGCGATGGATATGTGGCGTTGTATAGGAAAATTACCGAAGCTTAAAGTTAATTCAGAGGAGTATGATGCATGGTGCAAGCCAACATGAACTCACTCATTGTTAAGCTTCTCGAGAAGTCCTTTGACGTTGGTTTTATGAGGCTAAGGATGAAACGCATGTGGGCTCCAAAGGAACCGATGAGAGTAACCCCACTTAATAATGGTTACTTTCTTGTGTCTTTTCTCTTTGAAGGATGATCGAGACTATGCTTTGCAAGAGGGACTATGGATGATAGCAAATCACTACTTACCGGTTCAACGTTGGCGGCCGAATTTCAATCCTTGAAAAGCTGATAACCAGAAACGAATAGTGGTTTGGGTTAGAATTCGTAACCTCCCACACGAGCTATATAATATTGAATCCATTAGGAGATTAGGTGATATGATTGGCAAAACCCTTAAGACAGATCGTACTATGGCGTTCTCAGAGAAAGGTGGCTTTGCTCGAATGCGTGTTGAAATTGACAAAAATACCCCTATGTATTTTTACCTAAATTAGTACTCATCCCTTCCATTATCTCCATCATTGTTGTTCAAAAATCTGGTTGTCACTCTCCCTCTCATCTAGTCTACCCTATCTCCCCCCTCTCTCCCAGTTGCCTCTCTTATCGGCCCCGTCATGCCTTCTTCCTCTCTTTTTTTATGGCAAGATGTCCCTCCCATCTCTTCCCACTGGTCCTAACGCCCAATCGTCCCTCTAATCGACATCACATCCCCTCTTCCTCTTTTCTTTAGCAACTAGATTGAGGGTGTTGTCAAAGAATCTTGGAAGTTGAGTGAAAAATAAAGAAGGTGTGAAAGAAGAAGAATCAGTGTTTGAGGAAGAAGAGTACATGAAAGATAAGGGGATCATCAAATAAAATTCTGATATAGCCCGTGAATGAATTGAAATTATGGAGGGGATGATCCAATTCCAAACAAAGAACATGTTACGGACCGGCCTAAAAGCCTCCAAGTCCATGGCAAGGCCCAAGCAGAGCCAGGAGGCGTAATCCGCTAATCATAGCAGGAGATCCGGAAATCTCGGCTAGGCAGGATCCGCCCCTATCATATCGGCCTGCCGAGATACACGCCCCATTAATGACACGTCCCATTAATGGCACATCCCGGATATCCTCCCCATTAATGACACATCCCATTAATGGGGTATCATCCAATATCCGCCCCATTAATGGCCGACCATTAATGGCGTGCTCCGGATATCGCACCGTACGCCTCTATAAATATAAGGCGAGGTAACAAGGTGCACACATTCTAACCTAGACTATTTACATACGGTCTCACCGTGCACACACACCACCCCTTTGTCGTGTACGGTGATCCTACGCTCTCTTGGTTATCTTCTCCATAGATATCCAGGCCAGCCTATCCATCCAAGATCAACCTACCAGCCCTCGGCTGGACATCTGTGTTCTATATCAGAACATTGGCGCCGACCGTAGGGACCTTAAATTTCTATCCCCGTGACCACTAATGGCTAACACCAGAAGCCACAGGCAAAAGCGATCGGACCGGCCGAATGAGGAAAGTATTGTACCTCCAAATCAACCTCGGGCGGGACCGAGTCGACCGCCCGCTCATGAACAACCCCCGAGGAAAGACTCCGAGGGACACGTTATCGACACGGAGAGCACTTCTCCTTCCCTCAACGAGTCTTTGCACGAGGGCCCCAAAAGTCCAAGCCCAGACGGTCCGCTCCGGACGCTCGGGTATTAGACACCGACGTCCGCATCCTAAGGAGAACCCAAGAGTCGATGATTCGAGGTTCAAAAACAAGGAAAAGCTAGACCACCTCCAAAGGCAGGAGGATTTTCATGCTCTGGAATTAATGATAGAGGAAAAGCTTGAAAACCTTTTTCAACGCGAAACCCGGAGAAGCCCCCGTAAGGAGAAGGAGGTTGTACGCCTGGATAGCAATAGTCTGCGTACCAGCCCAGAATCGAATCAACGCACCCGTGGCAGGAATGAGGGGGACGCCAGAATGGAGCGAGATCGCCAACCGACCCCCAGGAGGCACAAGGAGGAACCTTTGCGGATTCGGGATGGGGAAGACCGAAGGCGAGCAGACCGCCATAATGACGATAGGGATCAGGAAAATCGAGACCGCGATCAGGACTCGGATGAACTACGCGAGGCGATCACTACACCTCGGACACGAGGATCGCCGCGGCAGTATAGGATGAAATACTTGGCCGGCGCAGGTGGGACCCCATTCTCTCGAGCAACGGCCACGGCACCTTACCCGAAGAATTTCAACCTAGCCGATCTCCCCAAGTATGATGGGACCCGGATCCACGTCATCACCTGGAGATATTTGAAAAGTTAATGTGGGTAAGGTCAATAGAAGGCGGTCATACTAAGACTCTTCTCGACCACGTTAACCGGCCGGCCCACAAATGGTTGAGTTCATTACCCAATAATTCCATTCGAAACTTTGAAGACCTTGGGCGTAAGTTTGAATTGCACTTTGCCACCAGCAAGAAACAACCAAAATCTCAATTCATGTTGAGTAAAGTAAAGCAAAAGAAGGGCGAAACATTGCAGAAGTATCTAGATCGGTTCAGAGATATGGCAATACAGTACGATCCTTATCCGAAGAGGTCCATGTACATTGCCTCGTCAACGGATTTGGACCCGATGACCCGCTGGCCCGACATCTATGTAAGAATCGAGTATATTCATTGACGGAATTCTATACCGAAGCTAAGAAGTACCTAGACGTCGAGCAAATGGAAATCGCCAATGCGAGATGAGCCGAGAAAGCAAGGAATTCATTGCACGAAAGAAGGGATCTGACCGACAAGCACAAGGCGGAACCCCGCAGACGTGGCAGAGAGAGCCGGCCCAGACTAGAGCGATCGGACAATAAGGGGAAGTACGGAAACTACACCCCCTTGAATGTCCCACGTTCCCAGCTGTGGAAGGAGGTAGCCCGGGCCGAGATGAAGAGGGTGACCAAGCCGAGGCTTCTCGAAACCGGTCCAATACACCGGGAAAGTTCTGCACTTTCCACGATTGCTCGGTCATACCACCGACGAATGTTATGAACTCGAGATGCTATCGAAAAGTTTGTAAGAGAAGGAAAGCTGCGCCAATACGTCATTAAAACTCAAGGGAAAAAAGCAAACGGAATAGTAGCCGCCGAAGGTGAGTCCGCCACGAACGCTCCGAACCCGAGAAGAAATGGAGAACCGGCCCTCCCGAAGGATACCAGATGCTGATCTCAAATGCAATGGGATCGGTGGCGGCCGGAGGAGGTGGAGATACTATAAGCCACGCAAGAAGTACCTACGGGAGGTGTTGACGGTAAAAGAAGTACCAAAGTTTAAGGCGCGTCATCAAAACCGAAACCACCCCTCGTTGGTCTTCACGGACGAGGAGCTCAAGGGGGTTATTCCCGACCACCAGGACGGATTGGTCATCACTGGGATCGTCGTGAACTGCCGTGTCAAACGGATATTCATCGACGCTTATTTGGAAGTTTGGCGGACATCATAAGCCGGGATGCATATCGAGGATGCACCTCGATGTTGAAGACTTAAAGCCATGCAAATCTACCCTAATCGGGTTTAATGGAGAGCGTTCCTTCCCAAAAGGATATATCAACCTCAGATTAACCTTGGGAATCGAGGAAGCCTTCAAGTCAGAACGGGTAAGGTTCGTAGTGGCCGACTTCCGCTCTCCTTACAACATTATACCGGGCCGACCTACTATACACGGTTAGGACATCGGCGTCCACTAAGCACCGTAAATTGAAAATGATCAATGATAAGAATCAGGTGGTTGAAGTGTCCAGGTGACCGTAAAGCGTCGCGGCAATGTTACTTCGAAACTCTCCGTGTCGAGGAAGAAAAATCGTCATCCCCGCCGCGGCTCCGAACCAACGAGGTGATGACCAATGTTAGAAAAGAGGGGCGGCCTCGGCAGTCGGTCAACATGGTAGAGCTGGACCTCCGTGAACCAGAAAACCCACGCCCCGAGCCGGAAGGGGAGTTGGAGGAATTAATCCTCGGGACGGATCCATCCAAGACAACTAAAATCGGCAGGGACATGGACGCAGATATAAAAGCAAGACTGACCAAATTCTTAAGACAAAACCAGGACGTCTTCACCTGGACGTCAGCCGAGATACTAGGGATCGACCCACACTTCTGTTGTCACAAGCTAGCCATATGGCCGGGGTTGAAATCGGTGGCCTAGAAGAGGAGGAATATCTCAAACGACAGGCAGAAAGCACTTGAAAGTCACATAGAAGAGCTCCTTGCTGCCGGATTCATCAGAGAAGTACAATACACGACTTGGCTCTCTAACGTGGTCATGGTCTTAAAACCGACAGGTAAATGGAGGGTGTGCACCGACTACACCAATCTGAATAAAGCATGCCCAAAAGACTCCTATCCTATGCCCAGCATTGACCAGTTAGTGGATAACTCGGCCGGCTACAATCAGATTACCATGCACCCCGACGATCAAGAGAGAACCGCCTTCATGACGGATAAGGCAAACTATTGCTACAACGTCATGCCATTTGGATTGAAGAATGCCGAGCTACATACCGAATGATGAATCGAGTCTTTGAGGATCAAATCGGTCGTAATGTGGAGGTATATATAGACGACATGATTGTGAAGTCAAAACAACCGGAGGAGCATATCCGGATCTAGAAGACGTTTGACAAATTAAGACGATACGAATCGGGTTGAACCCTACCAAATGTGCATTTGGGGTGCCCGCTGGAAAATTCTTGGGTTTTATACTGACCAACCGAGGATTGAGGCCAATCCGGACAAATGCAAGGTCGTGCTAGATATGCAAGTCCCCAACTCCAAGAAGGAAGTGCAGCAATTAACAGGTCGCTTGGCGGCCCTGACAAGATTCCTACCGAGGTCGTGAGAAAGCTTTACCTTTCTTTAAATTATTGAAGAAAGAAACCTAGGGAGGATGGAATACGGACTGCGAGACGGCCTTTGAAGAAATTAAGAAATGCTTGGCAACCCCGCCGGTACTAACGAAGCCGGAACAGGGGGAGACCTTGTTCTTATACCTCTCAGTAGGAAATGAAGCGGTAAGCGCCGCCTTGGTAAGAGAAACCAAGGCGGACGTACACCCATCTACTTTGTGAGCAAGGCGTTACAAAACGCCGAGCTCAGATATCAGAAGCTGGAGAAAATGGCATTCGCCTTACTAACAACGGCAAGGCGGCTTCGCCCATACTTCCAGGGACATCGGATTGTAGTCCAGACCAATCAGCCAATCCGGTAGATTTTGCACAAACCAGATTTGGCAGGACGAATGACAAGCTAGGCGATTGAATTATCCGAATTCGACATCACTTTTGAGGCTCGGCAGGCGATCAAATCACAGGCATTGGCGGACTTCATCGGGAATTGACTCGGTTATGACTAACGAGGAATTCCTCGGAGGGTATTTGTTGACGGATCTTCCAACCCAAAAGGCAGTGGAGCAGGAGTCATTGTTGAAAGCCCCGAGGGAGTCGCTACTGAGCATTCCCTTCAACTGGAATTCCCGACCTCCAACAATCAAGCCGAATACGAGGCCCTCTTAGCCGAATTGGCTCAAGCTAAAGAAAGTGGAGCCCGGCGAGTTAAGGTGTTCACCGACTCACAACTCGTCGCCGCACGATCGATGGCAGCTATCAAGCAAAAGGCCCCTTGTTGGCCAAGTACTTGAATAAAGCAAAAGAGGTAATGACGGAATTCGAAGAAGTCATTGTCTCTCATATCCCGAGAGAAGAGAATGCCCGGGCCGACATCCTCTCCAAACTCGCAAGTACCAAAGGTCCGGGAGTCATAGAACGATCATCCAACAATTTGGCTGAGCCCACATGCATCATGACTATCTCGTCCGCCTGGTGGAGAAAACCAATTGAAGATTACCTGGAAAGAGGGATCATCCCAACAGACTCCACCGAAGCAAAGAAGCTGATGAGAGAAGCCGCCATCTATACTATGGTCGATGATCAGCTATAACTGCCCGATGATGCGATGCCTCGGCGAGTTCGAATCAAGGTATGTACTGACCGAAATACATGAGGGATGCAACGGCCAACACATGGGCGGCAAGGCTCTGGCAAGGAAGGCATTACGCGCCGGCTATTATTGGCCCACCATGATGCATGACGCCATGGAAGCCGCCAGCGGTGTGACGGTTGCCGAAACACGCCGGGATCTTATGGCCGTCGCCACGGAGTTAAAGGGATGCCGGCTCCTCGGCCCTTCTATAAGTGGGAATGGATATTCTTGGACCATTTAAACCGGCACCGGACAGCTCAAATGGCTCATTGTCGCCGTAGACTACTTCACCAAATGGATCGAAGCGGAAGCATTAACTACGATCATGTCGTCGGGATTATGAGGTTCGTTCGTCATAATATCTTTGCTCGATTCGGGATACTGCTTTGAAGTCGTCATCGACAATGGAACCCGGTTCACGGACCATAGATTCCAGCCTTAATGTCCAACCTGGACATCCAACAACACTTCTCCTCCGTCGAACATCCGCAGCCTAATGGCGGCCGAGTCAATAAGATCATTCTTTGCCGGGTTGAAGAAACACATGTTAAAGGCCGACTCTAGTTGGACCGAACAACTCCATAGTGTTCTATGGGGATACGGAGACGAGTGTGCGGTCCTCGACCCGAAACCCCATTCGTCGACATATGGATGCTAAGCAATAATTCCGGTGGAAATCGGGCAGCCATCATGGAGGAAGATCGAGCGGACAGAAGGACCTACAGCGTCAAATGACGACGCCTTAAAGACAGATCTGGACCTAATAGACGAGATCTCGAGTCACATTTCATTGCGGTGGAACTTGCCGCCAAGCGTTACTTGGCAAAGAAAATATAATCGCAAGGTTCGACCACGATCCTTCAACCGGGGTAACTTGGTACTTCGGAGGGCCGACATAGGTAATAAGAATTCGAGACGGAAAAGGCAAAGCAAACTGGGAGGGACCATATCGTGTTAAAGAAAAGCTCGACGCTGGGGCATATGTTCTCGAAACCTTGGCAAGGAAGCCGGTTAGAAGGACATGGAATGCCGATAAGCTAAAAATCTATTACAGCTAGGCCAAGGCTCTTGCTCGGTCATTTCTTACTTTCTTTTATGTTCTTTTTCAATTATTTTCCAAATGTTCTTTGCTTTGCATTTGAGTAAGGTATAACCATTTGTACGCTCTTTAGAGCTGCTTTGTTTAATGAAGGAATCACTCAAGGAAAGGCGTCAATGTGCACAATTATTTGCTTAAGCATGAGGCCGAGGCCACTAAGCCGCAAAAACCGACTCGAGGTACTTATACCCGTCAAAAATATAAAAACATCTAGATGTATGACACGGGCCGTTGTACTCGATGTGCATTGGTAAGAGCTCGGCGAAAATGCCATACGTGGCCTTCGCGAAATTGACGCGTCAACGCTCTCCCGATTTAAAAAAGCGCCATCATTCCGACCTTGATCAAGTCAAAATGTCATATTTGAGGTAATAGACACCTCGGTTGACATGTGACGGCCTCGCCCTTAATTCGGTTCCTATCACCTTTTCCGCTAGTCAGCGGGAATGAGGCGTGCGGGTAAGTTAACACCTCCGAGGTTAAGACGTACACCCTCGTCCCACACTCCCACACCTCGGGGTTGGTCGAGTAAACGACTCGTATCCGATCTGATCAAGAAATTTCAAATATGGAATTTAAATAAAATGGCGAAGGGTGAATAAATAAATTTATCCATAAGTCATACAAACATCACGGCACAAAGCCGAAAGCTACAAAGAAAAGGGGCACGACGCCCACCAAAACGAGAGACAAACTCAACTAGGATGGACCGGCCTCACGAGAACCCGCCGCCTCACTCTCCGCATCGACTCCCCTCCTCCCGATAGGGATGCGTTGGCGGAAGGGGATTGATACAGAATTAACACTCCATCTTGAACAAAGGCGCGAAAGTCGTAGCCATCCAAATTGAGCTCCGTCCTTGGATTCAAAAGCTGGATCTGCTCCAGGGCATTCTCAAAACACTCAGCGGCGGTTTGCTTTAAAAGCTCGTCGGACTCCAAGCGCGCCTGTTGCGATACGGCAAGGGCCTCCTCGGCAGCTTCTACCTTAGCAAACAACGTATCACGCTGTTTCTGAAGGGTTCTCACCGCCTCCATACTCTCGCCCAACGCTTTTTGGGCCCGGATACACTCAGAGGCTGACTTCTCCGCCCCTTCTCGCGCCTGTTGCAGATCTTGCTCCATCTTCAGAAACGCGGCCTTGGAGGCATCCCGTTCAAGCCGGGCGGTGTCCCGCTCCTCCTCCATAAGGTGCAGCTTGGCCTCAGCCTCGGCCAAAGCCTTTTTTGTGGACGCCGCCTCCTCCAGAGCTTTTCGCTGGGCCTCAACCTCTCCCCAAGACGCTTTCGCCACCTATTCTCGGCACCGCCGGGTGTACTTCTCCCTCACAATCACGTAGGCTTGCGTAAGCCAATAGATTTACACAGTAACGTTCCGCGCAAGCACCTCCTCGCCGCTAGGCGGGGGAGGGCCCGGCTCTCCATAAATTCCCGGGGGAGGAACGCAACGTCGAGCTCATTGGTCACCCCCTTGTCCCATATGAAACCGCGAGGAAGCAAGGAAGAAGGACGTTTGGGCCCCGTTGAAGGAGGAGGAGGAGGCGAAGTTGACGAAGGCACCGCGTAACCGATGCCGAAGGAGCGGTCGCGACCTCCGTGGATACAGTTTCACCGGCCGAGATAGCAACCCGCTTCCCTTTAGAGGTATCAGGAACAACTGCTTGGGGTGATTCGGAAGGTATGGAGGGAGCCGACTTGTCAACATCTGAAACCTTAGCCTTCTTCGCCACGACAGAGGCATTAGCCTCGGGCACGGTGGTTTTATCAGGAACGGGCCGTTTCCGAGACCGACCACTCGGAGATGCCGCGGCCGGATTCACTTTCTTCAGGTAACCAGGAAGGGCCTTCATGTCTTGAGCTGAAAAAGACAGGCAAAGGGAAATCAGGAATAAACACAAAAAACGACAACAATGTACAAAACATGACCAAAAGATTAAGGAGCATGGCAAATAAGGGACTCCTACATGTAGAGGGGATTGGCCTAGATCCCCCCCGGTTATGAAAAAGGCTACACTCGGATGCCATACTTCTCCACGAAGGGCGTCCAACCTCGGGACGTGAGGGGCCATCTCGGGTAGGAGATCATCTTGCGAGATCTGGAAAGACGAGGGACGGCTTTGTGGTGACTCTCCATACAATATAAAGGGAAACGCCACACTACGTCGGCAGCCTCGACCCCTTCAAGAACCAAGTCGTCTTACCGTGCACGGCGACAACCTTGAAAAACGCGTTCTTAAACCGTTTAAATGAATCGGAGAAGGGCTTCATGAGCTTCCGGTCGGGGTTAACGTGGAGAGACACCAGCCCTTTAACTTATCACCTTCCTTAGGAGAGCGGGGGGTAAAGGGGCCGAAGTAATAAAAGAATAGATTGGTCGAGCGAGGGAATTGGAACCGGGTAGGAACGACACGTTGCTCGAACGCTACAAGATAAGCCCAGCCGTTCGGATGAAGTTGAGACGGGGCGAGTCTCAGGTGCATCAGGGCAAGCATTTGAAAATGGGTGAAAGGGAAGCAGACACCAACCCGAGTAAGATAGTCCCGGTAAAAATAAAAGAAATTGGGACTGCCTACTTCCCGTTCAACACAAACAGGCTCGTCGGCCTCCAGGCGGCATAGGACGCACCCCTCCATGGCGGGTAGATCCAACCGGGCGATGTCCGTATCCGACATAATGGACCGGGTCCTCAAGAACTCGTGGGACACCCAGGGATACCTACGACATAAGGCCTCGGGTGGACTAGAAGAGTCCGATGCCTCAGCCTCGACCTTTTTCTTTGAAGGCAGAGATTTCGGAGCCATTAACCTATATGCAACATAAAATGAAATTAGCAGAGTTGGAAATACCTGGTAAGACAATGTTAAAAGGCAAAACAGGGCGGACTCGAACGAAAGGACACGCCGAAGAAGGGACCGGAGGACGGCGATGCCGCAAGAACCAAGAACCGAGGTAGCTCGGGAGTCTTGTCGCGCGCAATGTGGAATGAACCCTCGGCCAAGCAATCCCTGCCAGGGCCGAGATAATCATCGGATAAGGATCCAAGCTCGCAGGGTGGACCCTCACAAAAGTTGAGCGGTTGGGCCAACAAGGCGGGAGATCGAGGGGTCCGGCAAAAGAGCCAACCCCGGCCCGAAAAGATGATAAAGAAGGAACGTTGTACGCCGGAACTCGGAACAAGGAAGGCGACAGAGTAGCCAATTGCCGGTATGAGTTGGGGCCCGATTCGGGTCCAGGAAGAACCATTCCCACCTCGAAGTAAAGGCGCGACTTTTTCGCCTCCGGAAGCTCAGTTCCAAGAACCCAATAAGAAGCTCTCGGGCAATCTGGATACGAAGAAACTCCTCTTCCTCGGGCGAGCGTTGATCTCGGCTCTAAGGAAATGCCTATTTCTATCCATCCGAAAAGGAACTAGAGCCTAAGAAATACAGGCTTTACGTCAAAAAGAGAGGAGCGTATAGGTCAAAGGCAACAAAACCCAGAAACTGATCTTAAAGGGATACTCAGAAAACCAGAGAAAGGGGAAAAGTAGATACGAGACCAGAGGATACCTAAACGGTACGAAATAAGCCGTAGAAAAGTAAAGGGAAGGACGGAGAATACCTGCGTAAGTATGAAGAAGGTGACTTGAAGATGATGACTTGAACAAACGAAATGGAGAACAATGGAGTTGTTTTTACGAAAGAAACTCGGAGCAAGTTCACAACCAAAATCGTACGCGGAAACAATGAAAACGCAAACACGAAGCAAATACTTCATATAAGAAGAAGGAGAGGGAACGCCGGGGCAGTTCGGTCTTTGAACACGACATGATGGGAAATGCACAAGATGACATAAGAGCATTAAATGTGCACGCAAATCGGCACTCGAAGGGCGCGACGGCCAGCACCCTTTCCAATCGGGACATGCCAGTGTAAAGACGCAATGATGGCGCCTACTTTAAAGAAGACCAAACGGTTTACCCACGAGCAGAGACTTACCACATAAATCCGAGGTCGCCGGCACGCCCGGTCGCATGACCCGGGCACCACCCGTAACGACATCATAGAGATAAGCCGCGGCACAAGAAGCCGGCCGGGCCGAAGCACAGCCCCGGCCACACACCGGACAGAGAATCATACACCTCGCCCGCCGTAAGCCCGAACAACCGAGGGGGCAACGTTACGGACCGGGCCCAAAAGCCTCCAAGTCCATGGCAAGGCCCAAGCGAGCCGAGGCGTAATCGCTAATCATAGCAGAGATCCGGAATCTCGGCTGACAGCAGATCCGCCCTATCATATCACCGCCGAGATACACGCCCCATTAATGACACGTCCCATTAATGGCACATCCCGGATATCCTCCCCATTAATGACACATCCCATTAATGGGGTATCATCCAATATCCGCCCCATTAATGGCCCACCATTAAGGGCGTGCTCCGGATATCGCACCAGACGCCTCTATAAATATAGAAGGCAGGTAACAAGGTGCACATATTCTAACCTAGACTATTTACATACAGTCTCACTGTGCACACACACCACCCCTTTGTCGTGTACGATGATCCTACGCTCTCTTGGTTATCTTCTCCATAGATATCCAGGTCAGCCTATCCATCCAAGATCAACCTACCAGCCCTCGGCTGGACATCTGTGTTCTATATCAGAACAGAACATATGACAAATTGGTGAATGAGGGAGAGTTGCAAAATATATATTTTTTACTTTGGCTAAAGTATACGTTTGGTCCTTCATGTTTGCTTCTGGTATCAATTTAGTCCCTTAAGTTTGTAAAGTGCACGTTTGATCATTTAATATTAACACCGTTAGTCTAACTTAACAGAAAATTTTGACTCAACAATTTAAATGATGACTGTGCAATTAAATGCTGATGAAGCATATTTATATGTTAGTATATTTTCATAAGTTAATATTTTAAATCCTATTAATTGAAAAATATTTAATCTCCACAAACTATTTTACTGTTTTTCACCGTTTGTAAAAATTAAATATAAATTTTTGTCAAAGAAGATTAAATATTTTTCAATTAATAGGATTTAAAATATTAATTTATTAAAATACTAACATATAAAGATGCTTTATCGCATTTAATTGCACAAATCATACCATTTTAAAATTGTTGAGTAATATTTTCCTAAGGACTAACTAAGCGGGGTTAACATTAAGGGATCAAACGTGTACTTTACAAACTTAAGGGACTAAAATGATACCAGGAGGTATAAATATAAAGGACTAAACATATATTTTAGCCTTTTACTTTTTAAATAGGAAAGATATTATACTTATTTCATAGTTAATATATAATTATAAAATAAAATAAATATAAATATCCCTTATAAATATTTACTCCATACCAAACTTAATTTTAGACCTCATTTTCAAATACCAAGCCCTTTATTTATAAAGCCTAATGGTTTAACCAACTAATACAATCTACCGGAATGACAATTTTTTTTTTTTTTTTTTTTTTAAAAGATAATGCATTCAAGCAACGAGGAGTGGCAAGTATTTCATTGACTTCCTTTCTAGCCAGCCAGAGAGAGTAGTGTTGGTCTTCCAATAAGTTGTTTTCTGCTGGACCTTCCCTATAAGATAGCTATAAGTATCTTTTATGATATGCGAGTGGATCAATGGAACGCCAAGGCATTTATTAGGGTGCTCTTTTCCCTTCTTAACGACCCAACTGATGAATTTTTAAGTGAATTGAGGTGGATGAAACTTGTGACGTGTCTGTGTTAAGTTTGGCATCTACCTCCTCATTATCTATTTAAGGTAATGGAGAGACAAGAAAAAAATAGGGTTAAGGTGCAAAAATGCACATGTGGTTTATTTAGAGGAGTGTCTAACATTAAGTGCTTTTTTTAGATGCAACAATGACTATGTGGTTAAGTGACTATGTGGCTATCAAATTGGTCCAAAAGTCACATCTGCCATTAAGGGAGAAGACGATCACTGTGAACATTCCAGGTTTGAGCTGACATGTATGCTAAAGTTCGCAACTCATGCAAATTGCTCCAAAAATCAAAGCCACGTTCTAATTCCAAAAGCCAACCATTGAAATACAATGAAAGAAGAGAGGTGATGGTGCAGATGCCAATGAAGTTCGCCGGGAATGGAGAACTACGGTGGCGACGATGGCGTGGTGGTGGTTCACCAGAGAGAGTGAAGGTCGCTGCAGATCGAGCCTGAAACTCTGTTCTTCTTCTCCTGTTTAGGTTGCCGGTGAAGATAGTGAAGCCTAAGTTCTGAGCCCCCTGAAACTCTCGCTCATGCCCTACTTCCTCTCGTTGCTGCTGTAGAAATTGACGGTGGATGGTTGCCTACGACAATAGAATTGGATGATGTTGATGAATTCGATTCAAGGTGAAGGGACGCCGAGAATGAAAAATGAAGGTCCAGCTTCTACGTGTAGACGTGCCTCTGTTCTCTATGCCAATGTCCTTTCCACTTCACTCTCCACGTCAGCACTTTTAGTCAAACCTACCAAGTTCACGGTCTCCATCTTCTCTCTTAACGGTAGATGTGACTTTTTCACCAATTTAGTAACTACATGGTCAACGTTGCATCTAAAAAAAGGACTTGGTGTTGGGCGCTACTCTGAATAAACCACATGTGCATTTTTGCATCTTCATCCAAAAAAAAAATATGTTTTTTTGGGCCCTTTCTTCCATATTGACAGATTATGCAAGCATTGGACGGGCGTGATGAAGCAAGGTCGATTCTCGATCTCGAGACTTGTAGCAGCAGCAATAATATATATTGCTAATGAAGGAGATTCAAAGGGAACGTGCACCACAAGGAGCACTTTACTGTTATATATACCCAGCAACGTGCATGCAATTCTAACGGTAGAATAAGAACAACAGACTAGACATTTGCAAATAATGCTTGTATAAATTAAAGGGCCAACTGGGAGCTAGTGATTGAGATTGCTTGTCCTTTTTTTGAATGAAGCCCAATTGGCGTGGCCTGTTCGAGGAAAGAGGGGTGGGCATCAAATTAATGGGCCAATCACAGTGGACTGCTCATTCCATGCATGGCTATAATATAAGCATCTAATTTCTCATCGGCCATTCAGAATGATAAATT
This sequence comes from Acacia acuminata, assembly GCA_019022655.1. NCBI lineage: Eukaryota > Viridiplantae > Streptophyta > Magnoliopsida > Fabales > Fabaceae > Acacia > Acacia acuminata. The sequence continues at coordinate 935,259 of JAFJYI010000235.1, forward strand.
CATATTTATGAGGAGTAATAGTTATAATATTATCTTTATTTTTAATTCTGCATATAATAAAATAAAAATTTATTTAAAATATAAAAATTAAAGTAATTAGATCCGAAACGTATAAAATTAATCCAATTAATGGTAAATATGGGTGATGAAAACATTTTTACGCATCAAAATCGCAATAAGTATAGCTTTAAGACTGGCATAAAATTATATCCCCATCCTAGCTATATATATTATAAGAATAAGAGAATTCAAGTAGAGATTTGATGCCCTAGAAAAAGCTGGCTCATCTGATCTGTGCAGAACATTGTTCAGATGACTACTACACTACACAACTTGTTGAATTTTTTTATAGAAATAAATATGGAATCAAATAATTAATGATACGTGACACATCATCACGCTCCTTATCTCCTTAATTAGGTGTTCACTCATCTTTAATTTCCATATTCCTTTGAAACTTCATTTAATTAATAATTTGGTCTCTTTTACAGTTTAATTTCTAACTCGTTGTGTTCAGATCATGTCGGTTCAAAACATTAAAGATCAATGGGTTGGATGGGGACCAAACCTAGTTTTGCGGGATTAAAGGAGAGAAGTTTCCAATTCTATTTCAGATGTTATATAAGTGTGTCCACTTTCGCGTCAAACTCTCCCACTCGTTATATAATTAGCTCCAAGAAGTAGAAGAAACTATGAGCAGTTTATTATTATTATTATTATTACTACCATGTCTTTGATATAAAAGCTACTTAACTAATTTTAGCATATTAAAAAATTAATAAAATTAATTTATTTGAAAAAAAAAAATGTGACTCACAATCTCTTTAAAATGTCATTAATGTAATATTAGGTTATAAATCAGTATATAAATTAATTAGATTAGTTTACGAAAAAAATCATAAATATATATATATAAAAAAAAAGGACTAGGATGTTATATTTAAAATTATACTGTTAGTTAGCTCTATATATTGGGGACTAAAGCCAATGTATATTTAAAATTGGAACAACAATAACATAAGCACACGTGTTTTCCATATATGTTAGCAAGACAGAATATAGAATCTTCTGTGCGGAAGAATATAATTTGTTCTCCCACACGGTTCAGATCATTTAAGCCATTTGTTCGATCCATAATCAAGAACAGATAGAACATACTTTGCATTAGATATTTGTCTGATTTTTCCCAGGATAAGTTCAGGAACGTCTCCTCAAGAAGACAAGCCAAAGCAAGAAAACCAATCAAATTATTATTTGATATTAATTATATTTACAACAAGGAATTGAAAGAGGTAGGGCGCTTGGCTGAAATATGAATGGCATAATACGAGAAAATGCATAAATTAAGGTAACATAGCTACTTAAGCCAGGCCTTAGGGGGCACATATGATAACTCGACTATGTACACTATACTAGTTTAGCTACGTACCAAATTTTAGGCTGAGGTACTTTTGCCCCCGTATTTAAATGTCTACTTAACTAATAATGATGGCCGGTTTTTTTTTTTTTTTACCAATTTGTCTCTTATTAAATAACTATTTAACAAAATGCCCTTTTTATCTGGAAACTATTTAAGATCTGCTAACTCTTTGTCGACTATGCCCTCATTTAGTCGACTAAAACGAGGGGCACAATTTTTTAAAAAAATCCCCAATATTTAGTCGACTAAGCCTCAGTTTTTAGTCGACTAAAACGCAGGGCATATTATTTTTAAAAATCCTCGCGATTTAGTCCACTAAGCCATAGTGCTTAGTCGACTAAACCAGTCCAGAGGGGTTTTTTTAAAAACCCCCAACCGTGGCTATAGGAACCTAATCGACTAAAATTCCTCCCCAAATCTCTCTCCCTCTATTTTTTTTCACCAAATCTTTGCTGAATCCGGTCGTAGGTAGCGAAGGAAACCTCATTCTTGTGTCATTTGTGTCAATTTCGGTATGTTCTCATCTCCATCAATCTTTACTGCCACATCATTCTTGTGTCATTTGCGTCAAATCCCAGTACCTCCTTCGCTACCCATGACCGGATTCAGCAAAGATTTGGTGAAAAAACAGAGGGGAGAGGTTTGGGGAGGAATTTTAGTCGATTAGGGTTCCTATAACCGCGGTTGAGGGTTTTTAAAAAACCCCTCTGGACTAGTTTAGTCGACTAAGCACTGTGGCTTAGTTGACTAAATCACGGGGATTTTTAAAAATAATATGTCCCACGTTTTAGTCAACTAAGAACTGAGGTTTAGTCGACTAAATATCGGGGATTTTTAAAAAAAAATTGTGTCCCCGTGTTTTAGTCGACTAAATGAGGGTAATAGTCGACTAAATAGGGGCAGATGCTTAAATAGTTTCCAAACAGAGATATTGTATTAAATAGTTATTTAATAAGGGGCAAATTGGTAAAAAAGCCATGATGAACGACCAAGACACACACAGATATATACATATATATATATATATATATAGGTATATAGTTGATTATCTAACGGATTACATTTCAGGAGGTGTTTTTTGATAGTTGGTAGTGGTGGCTGGTGAGACACAGAAATTTGTGTGCGTCAATGTCAGGAAGAGAAGGAAAAAGAAATTTCAGAGTAGGAATTTGTGATGCCTCCATTATTGCTAGGAGGTGATCAAATACCCACTATGTGTTATGCTTAGGGAATAATAATAAGCAATGCTTAGCGAAACACAAAACCCTATTTGCAAAGGTAGTGGGAGGAGAATAATCGCTGCGCCTCATATATATTCTTTATTCTGATAAATTTGATGAGCGTAAGCAAATCCCAGTGTGGCAAAAGCAACCACACATTCATATGCACTACTGCCATCAGAAGAATCAAATTCGGAACGTACGTCGACTTAATTCTCATCAGTCATCATACACGTCGGTCGAAATGGCTTGTCCGTAGAAACAGAAAGAATATGTAAGTAGACCTCGATCATTAATTAAAAGTTAGGGCTTTTAATTTGTCTGTATAGTATAGTGTGTGTGTGTGTATATATATGGGGGCAAATTTAATTATTGTGGGGCTGAACACGCATGCATGTTGAGGTTGGAGAGAGAGAATGATAGGATGGGAAGATGTGTATAAGGTGGTGGCCGCAATGGTGCCACTGTACGTAGCTCTGATGTTGGGGTACGGATCGGTAAGGTGGTGGGGGATCTTCACAAGGGAGCAGTGCGAGGCCATAAACCGACTGGTGTGCTACTTCACGCTGCCCCTCTTCACCTTTGAGTTCACCGTTCACATTGATCCCTTCCGCATGAATTTCCCCTTCATCGCCGCCGACGTCATCTCCAAGCTGATCATCGTGTCGGCGCTTGCCTTGTGGGCCAAGTGCTCTCCCAGAGGAAGTTACTGCTGGTCCATCACCAGCTTCTCGCTGTGCACCCTAACCAACTCTCTGGTGGTGGGGGTACCGCTCTTGAAGGCCATGTATGGGCCCTTTGGGTTGGACTTGGTCGTCCAATCCTCAGTTGTGCAGGCCATCCTCTGGCTCACTCTCCTCCTCTTTGTCTTGGAGTTTCGAAGAGCGGCAACCATGGCCACGCCTAAAGATGTTCCTGTACAAGTGGACGAGGCCTTGGTCATCAGCAGCAGCAGGCCTCCCTTCTGCAACTCCATCAAGCTTGTGGGCCTCAAGCTTGCACTCAACCCTAACACCTACGCTTGTGTCGTTGGCATTTCCTGGGCTTTCATAGCTAACAGGTGTGTGTGCATGTGAACCGATTAGTTACTTCATTAACTGTTGTTTCGTAAGATGCTTATTATTTGGTCGTTACGTTGAACATATGTACCTACGTACAGGTGGAAGTTGGAAATGCCAAGCATCGTAGAGGGATGTGTATTAATCATGTCCAGGTCTGGCACAGGCACTGCCATGTTTAGTATGGGTGAGTGTGCAGTTGGTCATGTCTGTTACAGTACCAAGTATATGTGTGTGTGTGCGCGCGCGGGGTATTAATTCACATGGAAATGTATGTGTTATACATTAATTATTTTGCAGGGATTTTCATGGCGCTTCAGGACAAGTTGATAGCCTGTGGATCCAGTCTGACGGTGTTCAGTATGGTTCTAAAGTTGGTGGCCGGACCTGCCGCCATGGCTATTGCTTCCCTCTGTGTGGGGCTGCATGCGGACGTTTTACGAGTCGCCATCATTCAGGTTTGCCTTTTACTCTCGTGTTTTTCGGTCGCTGTGTAACGGATTATTTCTGGTTTAATTTACTAGTTAACTCGCCTGAGAGATGACAACGTAACAGAAATATAACAAACTCATTAATCCGTCTTCTCACATGTGGCAAATCTATCCATAAAAAGGAGAAAAGTGACTCAATCCCTCCGACAAAATCTAATTTTATCACTGACTGGGAACTAGGAAGGACCAGGAGGGCGAAGTTAAGTAAATTACTCATAATCAATCTCAGATAGAAAATTAACTATAAGTATATTTTTTAAATTTTATTTAATAATAATAAGTCCAAAGGGATTTAACATCTACAGTTCAAACGTCATATTTACAAAATGAGCATGCGTCATTCATAACTCAAATTGAATAATCTAATATTTTATAAATCAAACTTTTATATTTGTAAGTTAAGCTAGTTGTTTACATGTTAAACTTGTGAATATTAAATCTTAAATTGATAAGAATTTGGAGGGCTTATTGACAATTTTTCTTATTAAAATTGGGTTTTAATACTGGAAGTCCTTTGTTCTCTCTCTCTCTCTCTCTTTTTTTTTTTTTTTTTTTAACTACAAGACTGTATAAAGTATATATTCAATTAATTTTTGCTCCAGCGAAATTTCCATTGTCCTTCTATAGTTTTGTGTGAGACAATTATGTTGTTTCCAAATCTATCTTTTAAAAAAAAAAAAAAAATTATCTCTAATATAACAGTCCCCGCCATATGGAAGGAAAACGGACACCCATCACATACCTGTTTGGAACCCTCCAAGTAGGGGATGTGAATCGACGCTTGACTCAAAGGCTCCAAATACATTTAAGGATACATTACTTAATTTTTCACTAACATAATTATTACGAATACTTTAATGTGAAAATGTCATTTAAATATCATATGAGATTTTGAAATAATATTTTTATCAAAATGCCTCTCATTCTCTCTCCTCACTATCTTCATCTTCTTGACCTCCCCCCCCTTTCTCTCTCACAATGAAGTGAAGGCGGCGATGATGGTGGATGAAGGTGATGGAGCGAAGGTAGAGGTAGAGTAGAGTGAAAATAGTGGAAAAAAACCAATTTCCGTCAAGCTTTTTCAATTTCCGGCGAAGTTCTGCATTTTCCGGCGAGTTCATGAGTTTTCTGGCAAGCTTATTAATTTTTCAGCATTTAATTTGTGACTTTTGACAAAATTCGTAATGGGATGGACAAGAGAAATAGTGAGTTTGACAAAATTTGTAATGGTTTTCACAAGAATAATAATCATGACTTACATATTTTCATCAGCAACGCTTTTATTAAAACCATTACTAAATTTGTCGATCTCATTACGAATTTTGTGAAGTCATTTCTTGTTCGCCTTCTTCTTCCCCAACCTCATTTTTACTGTTCACCTTTTTACTTTTATAAAATCTATTACTAAACTTGTCAATCACATTATGAATTTTGTGAAGCCGTTTTACTATTCACCTTCTTCTTCTTAAGCCTCCTTTTTACTGTTTACCTTTTTACTTTTGTCAAAACCATTAATAAATTATCAATTTCATTACAGATTTTGTGAAGCTCGTTTTACTGTTCACCCTCTTCCTTGGCCTCCTTTTTACTATTCATCTTTTTTACTTTTACCAAAACCATTACAATTCTTGTCAAAATTATTAATAAAGTTATCAATCCCATGTGAATTTTGTGGAGCTCGTTCTACTGTTCATCTTTTTCTTTCTCAACCTCCTGAATTCGTTTTATTGTTCACTTTCTTCTTCCTCAACGTCCTGACTTCCTCCAACAACACTAATTTCAATCTTCCTCCACCTTCACTCTAACTCAACTTTGCCGTCGTCTCCATGGAAGCATTCTCTCCCACTTTCCCATTCTCTCTAGCCATACTTACTGCACCAGGAGGGGCTTTGAGGCGTCCTAAGCAGAGCAGACAACGACGACCATCAAAAGATGAAGAGAGGGAGAGAGCAAGGGAAGAGGAAGAGAAAGAGAGGGAGAGATGAAGAGAGGGGAATTTTAGTAAAAACACTTAAATTTCAAAATCTCATATCCCTCCCAATCACTTTTGTATCCTCTTAATTTTATAACCGATGTTTGTTTTGGGGTTTTAAAATTTCATGTGTGTGTGTGTATCATTCTCCCTACCTTATATTATCATGGTGTAATGGATTACTTTCTTTAAATTAAGAATACGAGTAAAAAATATTGGTCGGGCCAAGTTTAAACAGATAGAGGAGCGATGATCACCAAAAGAATTAAAAGGCTCAAAAGTTTTTTTTTTTTTTCTTAATATAAAAATTTTAGGAAATGGGTTAGGTCACCCAAATTCAAGGGCGAGGCGGAATCTCCCTTCCTCCTAGGTGATACCAATGTTGGGCAGGCAAGCTGTGCCTATTACCCTCAAGCGTGAACCTAGGCACCCATGAGTTAGGATGCCTCCTCCAGTCCGCCTTGTCAACTCCGGGATTGAATCATTTTCCTTTGGTGAAAATATCTGACCCTTTGCCGGTTAACCCAAGAACGAGGAGTGGGCTCAAACATTTTTTATGAGGAGCATAAGGAGTGTTTGGAAATTTTAGGCAACTTTACCTAAACCTAACAGACCCAAGCAGTTAATCATCATTGGCCAATTTTGCTGAGTTGTCTCTTCCACCTAGGATCATATATGCCATATCATATGCCACATCATCCTCCTCCTCCTCCTCATTGGAAAAAGCAAAAGAAGCCTCTTCCCCTCCATCAATCTGACAAAACAAGCCTCTCCAGCTTCATTGAATAATCAACAAAAAAGCACAAAGCAAGCTAAACAAGCAATCTGGATATAAGCTTTTATATGCTTTTCCTCTTTCAAAAAAAAAAAAAAAAAAAAAAAAAAAAAAAAAAAAAAAAAACATATCCTCACGGGACGGAATACTCACACTGTCACACATCCACACAGAATCATTGAGGAAGCGAGGGGGATTTTACATGCAGACCCTCTCTCGCTTTTCTTTCTGCTGATGCTCAACACAGTTTCGTCATCACAGTCCTCCGTTGACGGGCGGTGCTAAACTCACATCCACTCCCCGGAACAACTTTCTCACAGCTCTGATCTACCCGCGTCAACAAAAGCTTTTGCCTTTGTGATTGTAAAGCACTTTTCAACATTTTTCTGAGCAAAAGATTCACAAAACCACAATAGGTAGATCTGAAATAAAAACTGCAGTTTCTGGGTTGTAGCAATTAGATATTAGATATGAAATCACAAACCTGTCATCTTTCTGCATCTACAAGGAAGTTGAGTACGCTGGAAAAGAGGAGAGCGATGCAACGGTGGTGGAGGTGGAAGGATAGGGAAGGAAGAGAGGAGAGCGATGGAGGTGGAAGGAGAAGGCCAATCATTCGCATCAATGATTTTTGGACAACAAACTATTGACTCGGAGCGTCTAACACAATTAACTTTTAACTGGGCTTAAATACCAATAAACTTTTTAAAATGTTAAATTAGCACAAAAACGTTAGTCTCTCAATAACGTCCGTTATCTTCAAACCCTCCTTTCCCATTCTCTTTCTCTCCAAGTTGTGGCCACCCTCCCTTCCTTCCAAATCCTACTATCATGGAGCTGACCTAGGTACACCGACCCGAACCAGTCATCGCCAATTTTGCGTTTCGGGTCGAACCGATTAGTGGCCGCCTCCAATTCCTCATAGGTGAATACCGGAGGAAGAAGACTGGTGGGTCGCTAGTTGTGAAGGAAAAGGATTGTTGGGTCTTCTTGTATCCTCGATAACTTGAATCTTCTAGACCGAAAAATTGCAGCAACAACAAAAACAAAAAGAAGCAACAACATTAAAGGGACGATAAGTGACAAAAATGTGTTACGGTTGGGTTTCACACTTTTCCAACTCAAGTAAACTAGATTTAGATTTGGAGCGAAAGCATATAAATTGGTTATGTGGGTCGGATGAATTGAGTCCACAAACTCCTGTGTTTGAGCTACAGTTTCTGCAGCTTGAAAAGTAAGGATCTTGAGCTTCATCCTACTCAACTTCGATCCCTTGAGCAAGTATGTCGTCGATATACCCCAAAACATCACTTTCACAGCCGATTTCTCGAGTTTGAAATAGAGCGTGGGCGAGATCCATAGTCAAGGAGGAGGTGGAAATGGGTTCTTGATGAGGCTACATTCCTATGGACAAGTGGCTACAATTTGGCTTGAGAGAAGGAGGCGAACAAGGTAGGATATCAAAGAGGCGAGAACGAGAGAGCATTAGAGATTCTGAAAGGAGACGGAGAGATCAAGAGAATGATTGAGAATAGAAAGCAAGCGAGAAGTGGAGCAATTTCTATGGGTGGCTGAGGTTGTTGCATTATCAAGATGAGGCAAAAGGGTGAGAGAAGAGGAATTGGGGTTATAAGTAAGAACAGAGAAGGTTAAGTTGTCAATGGAGATGATGGATTGATGAGTTGAACATTGGATTTGGAAGGAAGGGTGGCCACAACCTGGAAAGAAAGAGAATGGGAAAGGAGAGTTTGAAGATAACGGACATGGCTGCGAGACTAACATTTTTGTGCTAATTTAACATTTTAAAAAGTTTGTTGGTATTTAAGGTCCAATTAAAAGTTAATTGTGGTGGGCGCTTCTGAGCTAATAGTTTGTTGGCCAAATTGCCCCTTAACCATTTTTTTATTTGTTACTTATAAATCCAAGTTGGGAAAAAATTGAGGTGGATGCCATGCGGAAATACCGCCTCAACTAAATACTTGCCACGGTTGCATCTGGTAGTAACATTTTGTTATTTAACGGAAAACGTGAAGTTTTCATCCATGTAGGTCAATATGGCCCCGATTTTGTAACTTGTAGGGCGAAATTGACCACTCAAAAACCTCCAGACATCTGATGCTTCTTGGCAGAGACTTTCAGGACATTTTTATCCTTTAATTCAAGAAAAAAAATTATGACACATGCTTCTCAAACTCGCACACATATATTAGTGTGGCTGGAGTCGATTTGATTTGGAATTACTCCTGAGACGAAGTATAACTTAAAGGGTGATCGAAATCAAAATAAAGGAAGGAACAATGATCGAGACGAAGTAAAGCTTAATTATCGGTGTTTCTTAATTAATTTGTTATTGAAAAATATTGTCAGTTCTGTAAGCATCTGTTAAAAGTACAGATAATAATAGGAAAGATGCTTTTAGTGACGTTGGATATTGTTCTGCAGGCAGCACTGCCACAATCCATAACGTCCTTCATATTTGCTAAAGAATATGGATTGCATCCGGAGGTTCTCAGCACAGCGTGAGTCTCCATTTCAAATATTAACATCGATTATATTATATTATTTTGCTGCTCTTTTTCTATACATGTGTGTGTGTTTTGATTTCGACTCTTTGCATACTGCAGGGTGATTTTTGGTATGATCGTCTCCCTTCCGGTGTTGATTGCCTACTACGCAATATTGGAGTTTGTGCATTAACAGTCTGAGATTGGGAAAAAAGGGTTTTGGAACCCATTACTTGTAATTTATAATATTTGGATTAATTGTCTTTATATTTTTCAAGCTTGTTTAAATAACAGTTTTGTCAACTTAAACTATCATTTCTTACCAACTCATTTAAAATTCCCTATCCCAGTTTTACAAGTCAATTCATCAAAATTTTGCAGGCAACATTTTCTTGGCCTTTTTTTTTTTTTTTTTTTTTTCATTTTGTTAAGGAAAAATCAATTATACAATCATGAATCATGGAGTGACCTGGAGCTCGACATCCAGGGCCTTCTCCATCACCGACTGCCCGCATAATGCATCTCAACAGGCTCAAGTATTTTGCCTGAGGCTAGAGTATTATAAAAAAAAAAAGATAGTTTTAATTTACTTATAGGTCTGTCGACAGAGATGTGATTCTAGAGGGCCTTGGTATGAAGGTTTGATCGGTTTCAATAGAACACTGAGAACTACGTAATTGGACCCCAAAGTGTCAAGAATCATAAAGCATTACAAGTGTTAAACGCAGAAGCTACCAACCCGCGCCACTCTGCACCTCTGTACAAGTCCTCTAACTGGCCTCCTCTGAACCCAATCTTGTCACGCTACGCGGTAATGGGAACTTATTCACTGGAACTTCACTGTAACATCCATGAAATCAAGCGTCAGTTAATTTGCATAATGCACTCACTACTTGAACCGGGAAAACCCGGTCCAACATAATACTGGTACAATCCTAAATGAATTCTGACCAGATAACAAACAGAAAAAGTAAATACATAAAGGGTCGTATCACTACTAGACCACATTCTTCACCGAGAGCTGCTTGTTTTTTGCTTGGCCTTCTCAATGAGTGACTTCAATTGCTTCTTCTCGGCAAGGATCTTCAGAAAGTTAAACAGAAAGGGTATATAATTGTGCTTCCTGCGGATATTCTCAGTTCTCCATTTTTTGAATTTTTCTTCCTCCATCAATATCTTCTCAGTAGCAGCTTCGATTCCAGCATTCACTTCAGAGAGAGAATTGTTCAGTGTCTCATAATTGCTATTTTCCATCAGCCTCTCTGATTTAGATGCAGCCAGCTGCTGCAAGACGCGCTCCCTCCTCTTCTGAAGCTCCTTGAGTTCAGCAGTATACATCTCCTTCCTGTTCTTGATAATTGCCATGAGATTAAATCTTATCTCACTTTGGGAATACCTATCTATGCGTTCCTGGATCACGGGTTGCACCACCTTTAGCCATTCCATATCATCTTGACTGCCAGAGCACTGACCAAGGCTAATGGGACCCTCCTTTAACCCATCAAGCTCATACAGGATCCCATCCACTGGTAGGTAGCTTATAAAATGGTAAACATCATCATCTTTCCCGGCAACCTTTTGCTCATCAGGGACAAAGGGTTCAGGCCTTGCAAAGCTATTATGGGCCGTACGAATAGCTTCACTATTATTGATTGCCAATCCTTTTAGCTCAGGCGGAAAGTTCTTCGTAAATTCTTTCAATTTTGACAACTCTGGTCCAATGTCAACATCCGGTGAATTCATAAGGATAGACAAGATCGCTTGTGTTGCACAAGCATTATTTATTACCTGCAGATTTAACACTCAGCAATCAGTACACCTTAAATAAAACAATATTTAGTAAACCAAGAAAACTAACCTGGCTAGCAAAAAATAAGTTAGGATTGGGATCTTTGATAACAACACGGTCATCCTTTTCGCCTGGACGCCATTTGAAAAGAAAAATCAACCCATAAACAGGCCTGCAATTGAGGGCGGAACCCACAAAAGGGGGAAAAGCAAAGGGAAACATTCACAAATAGATCATCATAACTTGTGAGCATAACCTTAATTTGGTGAGATAGTACACCAACCTAAGGCTATTGAGGGAGTCAAGGTCCAATGAATACAACTCCTCAACCTGCCAACAGAACAGGCATCATGAAAATATTCATGGGAACATAAAGCAAAAATTAAAGCTGGGAAATTGAAAGTAAATAGCCTAGGGCAATATATAAAAAATACAAACTAACTGTCCCTGGCACTGGACTTCTACCTACATAAAAGTTGGGAAAATCAGGTTGTCCATTATGGGTATTTATAGCTTTTTAATTTTTGTTTTGATACTTCTACTTAAATACATACACTGCCAACCTAGCCATCTCTCATTGAATGCAGAATATTATATGCTTCACTGTTGGTAATTCTCTTTCATCCTTTTTAATTCATTCAAGACTGTTGTTGCCATCAAATTTAGATGGTAGATACTCAGGCACAAAGTGTTATCAACAACATCTCCAAAAAAATTCATGCTAGAGCCATTCAAGGAGGTTAAAGTAGATAAGTTTCTTAGAACTACAAGACATCGCCCCGGACAAAATTTAAAGAAACATAAAACAACATCTTACAACATTCAAAAGCTTAAAATACAACACTAGAATAAAACCAAAAACACTTATATGGGACAAAAACTACCTGTACTCCTTTCACTTGCATTTGTTGTATGAGTTCTGTGAATACACCTGAAAAGTTGAAAAGAGAAGGCGGGATGCTTTGTGTTGTGTCTTAACAAAAATTATGTAACTACCACAGAATTACAAGCATGCCAGACCTAAGGCATTTATGGACAGCCATCTAATGGCTCAATTTTTAGGTAGAATGGCTATTGAAATTACCGAATCCAAGAAACTTGATTTTCACTACCTCCCCTTTTCTTGATTATGAAATTCAATTTTAGCATTAGATAGAGATGGGTCTTGCTTTGTCCACTCGTCAAATATGTAAGGCAAGCTGCTAGAAGGATACCTGGATCTGATTCGATTGTACACCAAGACATGATTGAAAATCCTAAAAGCTGCAAGGAGAGGAATATAATGAGAAAGAGACATTCAAAAGCACGAAATATGAAAGATTGAGAAAATAGGGAGGAGGACGCACCTAAGAATGACGGCGCTGGAAGAGAGAAGGCGAGAGACAGAGTGGGGACGGAGGGAGGGTCTGAGGACTGAGAGACGAATTCCACGCACCGGAGACGGGGAAGGGGAGAGACAGTGGGGAGAGCAGCCGCAAGATCGGTTCTAGAGGTTCCTTGCCCGCGCCTGCCTCTCCAAGTTTTCTTTATTGGATCCGGCTTTGGTCCGCTGCCATCCTATACCTAAAACGGTGATGTTTTGATGTAAAACAACGAGAAAGTTCCCTTTTCAAGAAAAATTCAACACAATGAATAATAAAAGTTAGGACTCATTTGAATGGGTTTTTTTTTTTTTTTTTTTTTTAAAAAACACTTTTTAATATAAATTTTTTTTTTTATTAATTTATGTGTTGAAATGATTTTTTTTTTTTTTTAAGTAAAAGTCAAAAAAAAAAAAAAAGCTAAAGTGTTGCTTTTTTTAAAAGCTCTAATTTAGAGCTTAAAAAATAAGACTTAAAAAAAAAAACTTTTTTTTTTAAAAGCCCATCCAAACAGGCCCTCAATTGATTTTTTTGGAGAGATTAAAGAAACTAATTAAATTACTTTAGAGTATTTGCATGTGTACTTTTTTTCTTCAAACTAATTAGTTTAACTAATAAACTAATCTATACTCTAAGGATATACAACATATGAAATGATTAAGTATCTTATTTAGCTTCCTTATTCTCTTGCAAAAAAAAGTCAACTAGGTCTTATAATTAGGAGCGTAGAGGTAGTACTAAAAAGATATTTTATGTTTATATAAAAAAATTTAGGATATTTAAAAAGATACTTTATGATCTTAACAAAATATTTTAAGTCGACTAATACTAAAAAGATACTTAGGATATTGAGCGTATTAAAAAATACCTACATTTTTAGTATCAATCGGTATCTAAAATATTTTTTTCAAAATCATGAGGTATTTTTTGATGCGAATCGGTATGTTGAAAAATCTTTTTGATACCAATCGATATCGAAATATTTTTCAAGGTCCTAATCCTAAAATATCATTTAGTGTCTGAAATATATATATATATATATATATATATAAAGGGAATTTGCTCATTGTTTTGCACAAAAATGGCATTGTTTTAGGTATAGGAGGGCAGCGGACCAAAGCCAAGTTCATTTTTATTGGATTTGGCTTTGATCCTATACCCCTTACCATTATTTTTTCTCCTTTTCCTTTTTCTATCATTGGATTAAGATTTCAACTAGTCTGCATTTACCATATGATAAAAATATTATTATAAGGGAAAATGAGGAAAACTGATGGTAAAAAATATGATAAATCGGACCATTGAGATCTTCATCTAACGATATAAAAGGGAAAAGGAGAGAAAAGGATGGTAAGGAGTATAGGACCAAAACCAAATCCATTTTTATTAGGGTTAAGGGGTTTTAAATGCCGAGCAAGTATTCACAAATGACATTAGGTACCTCAAAGTTTTAAAACACAATTTTGCCCTTCCCTTAAAGACACAAAAGATTAACCATTTTTCAACCCATTACGTTGACGTAGGTATGCCACCTCTTTTTTTTTTTTTTTTTTTTTTTTTTTTTTTTTCTAAGGTTGGAATTTTGTAGGAGAAGATGAAAAAGTATATATTTGTTCTCCTCCTTAAGCATTCTCTAGCTACCACATTCTCCAGCAAGACTGAAATAGTCACCGTCCTTCCAACGGTAGAACCAAAAATTGAAGGAAAAAAAAAGGGGGGGGGGGGGGGCGAAAATTACCAAAAAAACCCTAAACCTCATAAAACTCTAGGCTCTTCTCTGTAATTTTTACCCCCCAATATTCAGGCTCCGCCATTTGATCAAGTGCAAAATGGAGTTGATCTTGACTTTTAAAGGTTTCCTGAGCTCTATAATCGAAATCCCAAATAATGGTGGAGAGCATGATGGATAGTCCTTGACCAAAATGCATGAATGGTTTGACACTTTTGTTATTGCCCAAAGCAAAAAAAAAAAAAAAAAAAAATCACAATTAAATTAGATGGATTGGCTAGGATCCTCTATTTCCATGCCTCCACAAAAAATCATGGCAAATAATTGATCGGGTGTTGGAAGTTGCGAGTCAGATATGGATTTAGGGTGGCACCTCCCCCTTCATCAATATCGCCCACTCGGTTCTTCGAGCCACCGACTATTGCCTCTCAATCTCTTCTTTCGTCATAATGTCACCATAGGTCTAAGATTTGTAGGGAGGAAGTTGTGCCTGCAACACCGAGAGTTCAATGAGAGGATAGAGCTTGGACAATGAACAACTGACGTTGAAGAACTTGCTTGGAATGCCGAGAGAGTGGCGGTGGAGATGAACCCATTAGAGGAGGTTCGCGAAAGGAGAGATCGATGAGGGTTTGTTGAATCCGTGGGAAAGATTATTGCTATGCACTTGTTCGAGGCATTGTCGGCCACTAAAAGTGGACACCTCATCCAATAAGAATTCAAACATTAGTTCCCACATTGTTTTTATTTTTTTGCTCTAAAAAAAGTAACTGACTTGTGAAAGTAGGTGTAGGAATGAATCGAGACTAAACCAAATTTGTAACACCCCAAATTTTCTAACAATTATAAAAGCATAAAATTGCAATAATTCTTATAAATAATTGCGAAATTCAAAATAACCAAATTTGGGAAGTGTTACGCCGCACTTGTACTTTGGGACAAGTGCAAGTCTACCTTATTACAATAACATAAATCCACGGTTAAATAAAAATGTCTTATTCAAAGCGTAAAATAAATAAATAAATAAATAAAAACTAGCTAGAATTGCTCATTGTTCTTCCTCACTTCTCACCGCTACCCCAGCGGCCCCAACTTTGAAACCTGTTTCATTGAAAATCTGCTCCTCCGAAGGATCGTCACGTGACCCATGAACACACACATCGCAAAAACCTGGTAATCCTAATCAAAACACAATTTATACAACTCATATATATATATATATATATATATATTAACTAAATCAAATATATAATCACATAGTGATTGAATCAACTATCGGTTCAATATTCATCATGTATACATATACATACATATACTCACACCGAATCAAATATTATTCATTAACTTTATTAATTTCATATAGACCCGGAAACCTGCCAGTCTATTTAGTGGGAAGAGAACCATGGTAGACCCAGGAAACCCGAGTCTACCCCGTGACCCGGAAACGCAAGTCACAAATCATCAAATTGGCCATAAAATATATCTTCCTAATGTGCACACCTCTTCCCAAAGTTGCTACTAATGTCCCAGGAAAACCCGCGGACACCACTTTGGGAAGAACGAATACTATCTTTTCATATCGGTGACATAAAGCCCAAAAGTTGTGTTCATCACTTTGGGAGGTACCGTCCCAAGCTATCTTCCCACCATTAATTCATTACAATCACACAAAATCAGGAAAATTCAAACTTGTCACAATCATCAATTTCTTCATTGAATATATCGGTTACTTAAGGGCATCATGACTTTCTAAATTATTCAAGAGTATAATAATTCAAATATTCGATACAAGAGCCAACACATATTATAACCCAAATACATATCCGAGTAAAGTCTAATTATTTAAAATACACACATAATAAAATTCCTAAATTATTTATATGTACTAAAGTGTCCCAATTGAATTTACTAATATTTTATACTTATTTAATTATCTTTCATTCACTTTTCTATTATTTAATTAAATATAGGATAAAATGATATTTTACATATGATCTGTTCATGTCCCATTTTATGGTGAGGAAATATTATATAGAGAAAGAATAAATAGAAGAATATCAAATAATATAGCAGTAGGCATAACTATCATAATATGGTATATTTTATTATCATAGTATATTGCAATTGATCATGACCAGAGAACCAACAAGTACTTGCACAAATAGCTTTGCAAAAGCAAAAATAAAAAAGAAGAAGTCAAATACGCAAAACAAGAAGAGGAGTTATATATATATATATATATATATACACCTTCAATTACCTAAGTGAATCATAGCAACGCACAGGCACTTATATTCATTATTGATGGACTTTGCAAAAAAAAAAAAACTACTCACGCCAATCGAGAAGAAGACAAAAAAACATTTGTACACATATTCAATATTAATTCCTATTATTCTAGGGATTAGCCTTGCATATAGTATAGTGCATGTATATCAATCCAATCAAGGTTTATATAAAACTAACCTAAGACTCATGGGGATTAGGATTACCTATCAAAATTTACATAAAACTAAGCTAAAACTCATGAGGATTAGAATTACCTGGTCTCCGTATTTGCTAGCCTCCTAGAAAATATTTGATGAGAGTACGAACGGGGAATGTAGTAGCGGAGAAAAATCTAGCGGCGAAGAAAAGTATCGATTGTTTTCTAGGTTTAAGCGGCCAGACCTAAGTTTATAATTAAAATCTAGGGTTTTAGCTATTGGGTTGGGCTCTTTACTTATTCCTGATAAATAAATTAAAACAAATTGTAAAGTTTTATTATTAGATATATTTTGAATCCGATGATGAATTCAAAAATTGAAAATATAATCTGATCTAGCTAACTCCTAGACTCTTGGATCTAATCTTGACTAATCTAATAATACTATTTACAAAATAATATGATTACCACGAAATAATACAACATTATTAATTTTTAGATTTTTCTATTATTACTATTATTATTTTATTATTATTATTATCATCATCATCA
Organism: Acacia acuminata; assembly: GCA_019022655.1. Taxonomy (NCBI): domain Eukaryota; kingdom Viridiplantae; phylum Streptophyta; class Magnoliopsida; order Fabales; family Fabaceae; genus Acacia; species Acacia acuminata. The sequence goes on from JAFJYI010000235.1 coordinate 952,555, forward strand.
TTATTAATAACCAATAATAATAATATGGGGTATTACATTATTATTAATAATCATTAATAAAATTTGGGGTATTACAAAATTATAGACTTACCTAGTGTTTGGTCCGATTAAAACCTCGAATTGGAAAAGGCAACCCGTGGTTTGTTTTGATCTAGTAACAACTTGAAATTGAGCCAAACCAGACTTGATCCATTGGGTTGGTGGATGGGATGGTCTAGGTAAACCGAGAATCTTCAATTTTTTACAAGTTCACAAAAATAGCAAAAAGCGAGAAGAAGAGGAGATAGACGCTTGGTTAAGCCATAAATCAATGTTTTGCTCTCACTAAAACAATATTAAAAAAAAAAAAAAAAAAACCAAAGGGATGAAAACTAGGGAGGGGGGACGTCGATTGAGAAGAGAATTAGAGGGAACAACTCCAAGAAGAGGACCGATAGCAACAACACCAATAGGAGGACTAGAAGAGAGACACCAAATTAGTTCCGAAGGGTGCAACACCAAGAGGAGGTCCAAAGGGATCATTGCCTAGAGGCGGCAATGTCATGGTGAGTGATTAACGATGGAACTTCATATGACATGCTTGAGTTGACGTTTGGGAAGCATATTCACACAAGTTTTGACAAAATTCCTCTTATATATTTGTCTCATATATTGTAAATCACGGTGTAAAAGTAACTTATACTACTAACCTATGGCAACAAGGATTAAGGGTTCGGGGGGGGGGGCGAGGATTGAGGTGAGAAGTGCACAATGCATGACACATGGGCTTGTTTGGGTAGGTGGGCGTAATGACTTGTGGAAAAATTCGATTGAGTAAAAGTCGGATTGTGAAATGTGATTTATGTTTGGATTGATTGTTGCATAAGTAGCCTTTGTGATAAATTTGTTTGGAATGACTTATAGATAAGTGACTTTTGAGATAATTATAAGATAAAAATTAAAATTACCAAAAATATTTAAAATGCTAAATTACAAAATTTGGTAATACTAGAATACATAATTTGATTAAATAAATATTACATAAGTAACTAGGAACTTATGCTCTGTACAATTTGGTATCTAATTATATTGTGTCACGAATCTGACTTATTTCACTTAAAGATCGATGATTTATTTGGGTTGAAGATTCCTCAGCAAAATCAGTCGATGAAGACTCTTTATATACACTAATATTCCCATTTTTAGCTTCCATGAAAGTAGCATTTGATAGAAATAGTAAATAAGGAGCTTATAGCTTTTGAAAAGCTCGGAGACCAAGCTTTTCAAAAAAACTACTTTTCGCTCATAAGTCCGATTGAAATAGTAAATAGGCTCTAAAAAGCAAGGTTCTTAAACCCGAACCGGACCGGACCGACGAACCGGCCGGAAAGCCAGTCCGAGTTAAAGGATAGACCGGGGTTCCGAGTTGAACCGTGGTTAACTCGATCTGACCCGGACGAGTTAATCGGGTTATAGTTCGTGGTTAAAAAAAATTGAGCCTCCGTATGGGGAAGACGTTGGCGATGCGAACAAGAAGGAGGGAAGAGAGATCTGAAGTGCTTCTCAATGTGAGGCTCTCCACCAGTAGGGAAGTCACCGGATGGAGATCAGAACCATAAGGACGATGGTGAAGCGCCGCTGGAAGTGCCATCGAAAGGGAGAGTTTGATTTTTGTGTGGGTTGGTAAAGAAAGGAGAGAGAGAGAGAGAGAGAGAGAAAGGGGTGTTTCACCTTCGAAAAAGAAGAGCACACTATGAATATGAAGAATGAGTTAGGCTTTGCCTTTCAAATCTTTTTCTAGCCCTTTTAGTTTTTTTTTAAAGGAAAAGAAGGTACAATAATAAAAAGCGACGAGAAGATGAAGGGACAAGTTCCGCTTCCAACGTTCTCGGACTCGATATGTCATGTCATTTGGCTGATGTCTTTGTTCAAAAAAAATAAAATAATATTGGCTATTGCACATCCTACACTCCAATGATCACATCATAGTATGAGAGGTTTTCCTATTATTTCTCTTATCCGCAAGTATCTCGTAATGGTTAGCTAAGTGCATTTTATCTACAAGGAACATCCTCCGATTTAATTTTACCACAAAATATTTTTAAATTTTTATTACTAAAATATAAATATTTTTCCTATTTTAGTTAAATTATATTTTTTTAATTAATACTTAGGTCGACTCGATTCAACTCCGGTCGACCCACTAACCCTTAACCCAAGACTGACCTGGCCCAGGTTCGGTGATCGGTCCAGGGTTTCAAAACCTTGCTAAAAACCCCTCATATAAGCTATACCAAATATGCACATTCTTGATAGGTTTCAACAAGGTATTTTGTGTCTTTGGAGTGGGTCACGTGGAGAGCGAGAAGTAAGAGTTGACTTTTTTTTTTGGTTATGATGAGGATAGAGTTAAGTGCAGCCCACTAAATTAATTTTTTTTAATCAAAATATAAAGGGTTAATGAGCAATTTGGCCAATAAACTATTATCTCAAGAGCTCCCAAAGACAAATAACTTTTAAGTGGACCAACAATACTAAACTTTTTTAAAAAATGTGCCGTTAGCACAAAAAAAATTTTACTTGCGCCCAGCATAAAAACGTTTTACTCCATTTTTTGTGCTGACTACACTTTTTTAGATTTTTTTAGTATTTTTGGTCTATTTAAAAGTTATTTGTATTGGGCGCTCATGAAGTAATAGTTTATTGATCAAATTACTTCGTAACCCAAATATAAATGACTGGGTTACATTAGGCTCTACCATGTGGACTGAGCACATAGCCTTGAATCCAGTCTAACGCGATTAGTTGGTTTGGTCCTTTTGTGTTATTATGTTGTTTTTCTCCTACTGAACTGGTATGTCACATACCACGATTCCTCGCAGTGCGGTGGCACCGCAAGTGGTATTGAGATGTTTGATATCTCCCGGTCCTTGGTTCGATACTTCGATTCCCCCTCCCCGCATCTCGTAGCCAAAAAAAAAAAAAACTGGTATGTCACATCAGCTTAAACCGGGTTTTTTCCATATCCCTGGTAGGCAATATATATCAATAATAATATGCTTGGGCGGTCCTCGTCAGGCCGTGGCAACTGACAATATCTTCCTCTTCTCCATGCCATGTCACATGCGTCTCCCTCTTCAAAAAATGAGTAGGGAATGCTCCTCCCAAAATGGGAGTTTTTTTTCAATTTTTTTATTTGTTTAAGTTAAGTTGTGCCATAAGTATTATTTAGTAACATTTAATATCCTAAATTAATTAATTATTAGGGCATTCAACACTATGAAGCTTTTTTTTTGAAAAAATTACTCCGTAGCAGTTGATGCCATAAAAGTTAAATTATTATATGTTATTGAAAAAATATTTCAGGATACTAACACTAGTGCAAAAAAGAGCTTTAAGACGGCCTCATTTAGACCAAATTATAGAGAATCAGGTCTTAAAAGTATGACCAGTGGCAGTTTCGTAAATATAAAGAACTTTTTGGACCGGATTATAAAGGATCCGGTCTTAAAAATATGACCGGTGACGCTTTCGTAAATATATAGAACACTTTTAAGACCGAATTATAAAAGATTCGGTCTTAAAAATATGACTGGTGGCAATTTCGTAAATATATAGAACACTTTTAAGACCGGATTATAAAATATCCAGTCTTAAAAGTATGACCGGTGGCAACTTCGTAAATATTGTGAGAAGATGGCGATCAGAGATGAGTCCGAGAATGCAATGATTTATTCCTTCGCTTAATTGGAATTATATACAGATGTTAATAAGTAAATAATCTTCTGACCTAGGTAGTTCCTATAATCTAGGGATTACAATCAGGAATATAATTACAAAATTCAAAAAACCATGATCTGCTAACTTAATTCCTAAAATCTATCTAACAACTTAATTAAGATAATTGCACAATATAATCGTATATGCTAACTAATTAAATCTAAATTTCTAACAAACATTTAGAACACTTTTAAGACCTGATTATAAAAGATTCGGTTTTAAAAGTATGACCGGTAGTGATTTCATAAATATATAGAAGACTTTTAAGACCGGATTATATAAGATCTTGTCTTAAAAGTATGACCGTGGCAATTTCGTAAATATATAGAACACTTTTAAAACCGGATTATAAAGAATCCGGTCTTAAAAATATACTTTTAAGACTTGTTTTTACAAACTACCGGTCTTAAAAGTGTTAAAAAAAACTAAATTCGCTAAACTCGTTAAGTCCGTTAGCGTGCTTGTCTTCTTGGTGATATAACATTTGCTTAGTTATAGATTCAACGAGTGTCCCAAGTGATAAAGGCTGGGATCAGGATCAGTGGTTTTCATGCGGAGGGACGTGAATGGTCAAGATGGAATTTGTCCCTCACATTCGTAGAGAGATAAAAGCGGGCCCTCGATGAGTGAGTCTAAGAAATGTATGGCCATACTTGTGATGGAAAGGAGTTTCCATTTCACTTATTAGACTACTCGAGAATCGAGAAAGTAATGGTCGAAAAGGAAGTTGACATTATCCATGCCTCATCCTTGACCAAATTATCGCGTGACAAAAGGGACGTGACATGGTTGTACGATAGGTGTATCGTGTCATCGATCCCCATGTGAGTTGGGTAGTCGCAATGTCTTGCTAGAGGCCGCTTGCGATTTGTGAGGCGACACGGTGTTGGCCCACCGCCAATCTCACATGGGGCACTGATACGGTCGCACACAAGAATAATCCAACACGGATAAAAGTGTCCGGGTTCATTGAATCTCGGATTAACTGAGATTAATGAATACCGAGTTTAATGCAGGGTAAATATATATATATGTATATATATATATTTAAATTCGAAAATAATATAATGATATTATTTAATTGAGATTAAAATATTATTATTTGTTTTATGTTTAATTTATTTGATAAATTAAATATCTAAAACAAACAGAGATATTGTATCTCATTTAATTTTCGAATAAAGATATTATTGTCTATTTAATTTAAATTGAGATATTGGTATCTCGATTTAAATAAATAGATAGATATCATTTCTCCGATTTAATTTATTGAGATAAATTAAATCGAAGGTTTTTAAATTTGGATTAAATAAATAGGTTGGATTAAATCTATCGGATAGATTTAATTAATTATTTTTTTAATCTAGATTGATCGAAATTTCAGATCGGCTTTTAATTCGATTAAATAAATATTATTATATTAGATTTATCGGATAGATTTAATTAATATATATTTAATCCAGATCTAAAGTTTGAATTGAAAAATTAATACGATTAATTTTGCATTAAATACGAATGAACAGTTTTAGAAAACCTACGGGACTTTCGATCGAGCGTATTCTAAAAAGCCGCGAGAAACCCTAGAGTGAAAAAAAGAGAGAGACGCAAAAAAGGCGCTAGCACGCGCCATAGCCGTGAACGAGGATTGTTCGTGTGGATACCAAGTAGAGGAAGAGGATTCTAAGAGTCGTCTTCTCGCCGATCGAGGAGGTAGCCCTTTGTTCAAGGAAGAACGAGACGCGGACGAATTCTTAAAAGGTAATATCCAGGATTCCTTAGCCTTGATTTAAACGCACCCGAGTGATCCTCGGGACGGATTCGTAGAAATTTTTAATCCATTTGCGTCGTACGGATCCCAACACCAAGAGCCTCACAGTCAAATCCTCGGCAAAAGAATGACATCCTCTTCCTCTAACCTACTCGCAATCTTCGTAAGTCATCCTAAGAGCCAGACAATCAAATCCTTGGCAACGTTGGCAGTGAGATGCTTCGAAGGTTTTGCGATGGCATCAACTCCAATCCTCAGCAACGGCACAAGCGTATTGCTTCGAGGATTCTGGACGACGACGGCTCCTTCCTCTTCGATCTATGGCTCCTCCCACACCGCCTTCGCACAGATCCAGCTTAAAATCAAACCTAAATATCTTCTTGCTTAATTCTGTTTGCTCCTACCTTGACCGCTCCTGATCAGATCTGGACTTTGATTTTGGTTGCTTGAAGCTTTGCCAAGATCGACAAGATGATCCTACTTAGATTTTGTTGCTTTAAGCTTGTGATTTTTTTTTTTTTTGTGTAGATTTGGACTTCAATTTCACCTCTCGATTTTATATTGATTCAAATTCGATTTTCATGGTGAATGATTTCTATTTCTTGTTATGTTTTCTTATTTCGGACTTTGTATTCATCTTTTTTGTTTTTCTTGTTGATGTTGCTTCTAATCTTCTCTTCTTTTTTGTTTTTCTTGTTGGTGTTGCTTCCAATCTTCTTTTGGTTCTCCGTCGATGACGGAGGGACATTCAAAATGTTGCGGATACGGTGATTTGGGACCGGTTGTTTCATTTGGGTTTTTTCTTTCTTTCTTTCTTTTATTATTTTGAAAAACTTTTAAGACCGGATATTTCAAAAGTTCGGTCTAAATTTTTAAGACCGGTCGTTCATCCCTGTCTTAAAAGTTCGAGACTTTTAAGACCGCCTAGAACAAGACCAGTCGTAGATCCGGTCTTACGATACCTCTTTCGTTCGATCTTAAAGTCCTTTTTTTGCACTAGTGTAAGTGGAATAGAAAAAATATTTCTGGATACTAGATATATTAAAAATTAATTAATTTGAGATACGGGGTGTCAAAAATATTTCAAGGTGCCACACACAATTCAATCCAAATAAATAAGAATATATAAAAGATTAAAAAAAGGGTTAAGGTGCATTTTTGCCCTTAAAGTATGCGCCAGGGAGCAATGTTTTGAAGTTTAAAACGGAGCAATGTTGCCCCTCCGTTAAAAACCCTAACGGTCAACTAACGGTCAATGTTATGGTTTTTAACGGAGGGGCAACATTGCTTCATTTTTAAACTTCAAGGGCAACATTGCTTAAAAAAAGTAGCAATTTTGCCCCGAAGTTTAAAAACGGAGCAATGTTGCCCTTGCCCCCGTTAGTTGACCGTCAGGATTTTTAATGGAGGGGCAACATTACTCCGTTTTTAAACTTCAGGGGCAACATTGCTACGCCGAAAACTTCAGGGGCAAAATTGTTCCTGGGCACATACTTTAAGGGCAAAAATGCACCTTAACCCAAAAAAAAATGGTCCCCTCACCTCAAAATTGAGGATGAGCATGTTTTGCTCATATATGCGCTGAGTAGGGCATCCAAACCCAGATCTCTTGTAGCTTTCCAGACAATCCTTCTCGGATGTTAAAAAAAAAAAAAAATCCTAATTAAGCAACCTCATTGTGGAGTAATGATGCCATGGTGTTTGTGTGAAATATTGATTAGAGATTTCAAAAGTAATTTGTCAATTGTGATTTATAATTTACGAGGTAAGTATATGAAATGAGTTTTATCTTATCAATTTACATAAATAAACACTTTTGAGGATCTAAACCAGATATCAAACAAGTAAAATAGTCTTTAAAGCTGAAACGGGCCCGATCACACTCCCATTCCATTGGTTATTTTGGAACATGCAGAACAAACTAGTTCCACACCGCCACTGTTTGTAGCAATAGTAGCATTCTCAGATCCTTTGACACTGATAAACTTACCAAAACGTTCCACCGATATTTGAAGAGGCCTTTTGTCTTTGGGCGAGGGATTTCTGTTGATTCAAATAAGACCTTGTCCAGTGATATGTTCGATGACTGGAGAGAGTATATGGGAGGGATGTGGGAGAGGAGAGAGCACTGGGCTAATAAACATTTAAGGGTATTGAGAAAAATTTATAAGATTAAAAAAAATCTCAAATTAATCCTCGTTAAAATGCAGGCCTAAATATAATATAAATTTTGATATTTCAGTTATATTTAATTGAGATTTCTCCTAGCGTACATTAATACGTAAAAATAAGAATGTGTCTTCTCACTAAATAACAGTATGATATGAATGAAAGCAACAATTAATATAAGAAATGGCAAAAAATAAAATAAAATTGATCTTATACTATTTGACAACGAAATAGAACTCTCAAATCCGGAATATTTTATCTTCTTTTATTTGCCAACGTCTCCTCGTATATGTTAACTTGATTTTATATAATTGACCTTTTTGTCGGAAAAAAAGGATAATGGTTGGGACAAAAGACAAGACCAAATTATAAGCAAAATTGATTTATAAAATAAATAACGGCTTGAAAGGAAGAGAAGCAGTTGGGAAAGCAGTGGGACTGTCCGAGTTAGTTGGAATCATTTTAAAAAGAAAGAAAAAATGTTTGACCGGATCTCTATGGGCAGTGCCCGCCTTATTCGCTGCCTCCTCCTCTTTCCCAGTCCCTACCGTTTCCTCCATATTGTATGTTTGTATGTATGTAAGTATATGCTTCTCTTCATTCCCTGCAATTCAGCGCCCGAAGATGAGGTCATCATCTGATCGTGTACCCACTAATCTCTCCTGCTTTTATTTCTTTCCCTGCCTTCTATTACAATCATTCTTACCTTTTTTTTTTTCTGGTTTTATGAATGCTTTTTTTTTTTTTTAACACTTTTCCTTCCTTCCTTTCTTGTACCAGGCATTTGCTGCTGCTTCGAAGGGTAAAAAATCATATCTTCTTTGTGTTATCTTCCCGGCAGCTGGTTTACTTTGTGTTGTTACGTTCGTTACATGTTCATTTTTTGCACAAGGCTACAGAGAGGTACATGAATAAATTCTCTCAGGATTAATTATGCCACTCATCATCAAAAGCAGTTGCCCATATAGGAAGGTTTTCCTACTTAGTGTAAAATTGATGTCGACCGATTAATAAGGAATTCCATCTCTTTCCAATTTCAATACTCTGGGGTGGTCATTTTGATCTCCATTATCACGTACAGAAATTCATAAGATGGAGAACGCATGGTGTTGTTCAGAATTTGGAATCTGACAAATGCAAGGTTTCCTCTCCTCACCATGCATGGATACTTCTATACTCCCACATTTTTATATGATTTACTCATTATCTGACATTATATATTTGTGTGTGTGTGTGTTCAAATTTTGTACTTATTTGTTTCTCTTGTTTAGTAGAATCAGTGCAGACCCAGAGGAAGCGAGGCATTACCTCGAGGTATAGTCTCCAACACTTCTGATTTCAAAACGCAACGTTTGTCGGATCCTCCGGGAAGAAGTCACGTCAAAAAAATGGATGTAAGTTTCGGATTTTGTGTGTGTATATTTCTTGTTCCTGTGACCCCTGGAGAAAAAACACACACGGCGCGGGCAACGCCATTAATTCCCTGTGCAAAGAAATTATGTAAGTGAACGCACAATATCAAGTTTACTGGGGCACTAACCTCCCCACTATATTATATAGTAAGCCTATAAATATATATCCTTCACAAATTTTACTCTCTCTCTCTCAAGTTTCAAGTTGTTATTGCAGGCCATACGGTGCCTTTTCTTCTTAAACCTTTCATCTCTTTATCCTTACTCAATTATCCTAATGCATGTACCGTCCGTTTCAATCTCACATTTTTTTGCTATTGTGGGTGTGCTTGACTTAGCTTGCACCTTTAACAGATTAAGGCAAATTTGTCACCCAATTTGCTTGCGGTGACAGTTGGGATAAAGCAGAAAGATCTTGTGAGGAAAATGGTCCAAAAGGTCCTCCAACCCATTCTGTGGTTGCTTGCATTGTTAACTTTGATTTTTGTGCATGAATCGTGACCCTTTTCTTCCTTAATTAAATTTCAGTTTCTAGCGAGCGATTTCCTTGTAATGCTCTTCCATTATGATGGTTTTGTTGACGAATGGAAGGATTTTGGTTGGACCACTGATCAAGTGATTCAAGTGTCTGTCAATAATCAAAGTAAATGGTAAATCATCCCCATTATATTTTCCTTCCTCATCGATCAATAATGATAATATTAGCTAGTTACCCTAAATAATTAAGGTGCTTGTTTTTATATATTAGGTGGTTTGCCAAGCGTTTCTTACACCCTGACATAGTTGCAGATTATGGATATATTTTCCTTTGGGATGAGGACCTCGGAGTTGAAAATTTCCATCCTGATAAGTGCGTCAAATACCTTTACCTAGAGTTTATTCCATAAATATTGGATCAGTTTAACTTTTTATATTACCCCTCGAGACCTTTAAACTTGACGGGCTGATCGTATATGTATGGAACAAATATAATGTCGTGGACTTGTAGTTTACATAATCTACATATCCTCTCGATCGTATGTAGCTTTTAGCATCATATATTGTTGGGAGAATGAGGCAGTTTTATTGGGAAGACGACATCATGTTAACAAGTGGTTGAGTGTAGGTATGTATCTATCATAAAAAGAAGAGGGTTGGAGGTATCACAACCTGCACTTGATCCCAAAGAATCAGAAGTTCATCATCAGATTACTGTACGCGGGAGGTCAGAAGTGCACAGGTATATATCCATTTTACCACGTACAGGAATATTCTACAAAACATATTTATATCAGCTAGCTAGATGTTGATCGAGTTGAGTATCATTGGCAAGACTTTGCAATTATTATATATGTTTCAAGTCTCTACAGGACTCCGCCTATTTTATGATAGGAGACTGATGAGTCCCTAATCATCAGTAAGCAATATGACTAAAGCCTTCTGGAAGTCCATCTCCAGATCATCCTCTCTTGCGTATCCTCCCTGGACTGAGAGGGAAAACAGAAGAAAAGAAAGCGTAGCTTAGTTAAATTTTCTTGTTTCTGATGATATATATATTAATTCGATTCTTATGCTTTTGGTCATTTGTATATAATTTGCAGAAGGACATACAAGGCTGCTGGTGATGGTCAAGGGTGTGATGATAACAGTACAGGCCCTCCTTGCACCGGGTACAAGTTTCTTGTTGTAAGCTCAAGACAAGATGTTTTTATTTTAAATATTTCCAGTTGAGGAAATATAAAAAGTTCTGCTTTAATTTATAGGTGGATAGAGATGATGGCCCCTGTATTTTCTAGAGCCGCCTGGCGCTGCGTTTGGTACATGATCCAGGTGTGCCAATCCACAATGCTTAGCGTTGTTGTACGTAGCCATTAATTATATCACATCATTGTGAAAATTAAAAGTTACGTATATACATACATGTTTGTTTGCATGGGGCTCATTGAACAGAATGACTTGGTGCACGCATGGGGACTAGATATGAAGCTGGGGTATTGCGCGCAGGCAAGCAAATTAATTATTATTATTATTTGTAGCCCCTCCCCTCCTAATTTGCTTTTGGTTTTGAGGTTGGTTTTTGTGGATAGGGAGACCGAACCAAAAATGTTGGTGTTGTGGATGCCGAATACATAGTCCACTATAATCGCCCCACTCTTGGAGGTTCATCAGACGAGGTCAGAAATTAATAACATGCATGCATGCATATATACATACATACAGCATACCTTATTTGAGACGTAACCGATGACATACATTATTATATATGCAGGTTTCATCGTCTCAGGCGGCCAAGGATCTCAGAGTTGGCGTAAGTAGAGAACATCATATCCTGTCTGTCCTCTCGTGATGTGTGTGTGTGTGTGTCAATGTCAGTTAATATAATGAATTGATATATATCTGAATAATGGAGTGAGTGCAGGTGAGAAGACGGTCGTTTCGTGAATATCGTGCATTCGAAAAACGATGGGAAGCGGCGGCGGAGCTGGATGAATGTTGGAAGGATCCCTATCAATAATATATACCCAATGCAACATACATGACTCTTCACTTCCTTCCAATTCTCAAAAATTCCTGCGCAACCAACTCAAGCTTGCGTCCAGGAGAAAATATGTTTTTGTTATTTGTACTTTTCTCCTATATACTCCTACCACCCATTAATATAAAATACTTTGGGAGTTGATTTTGGTTTTCAATATAAAATATATTTTTTATATTTGTCAATTTGTTTCTAATTTACCTTATCGGTGCTTCCTCAACAATAGTGAGAAATTAAGAAAGATGATTATAATGTTTTAAAAAATACATGTCATTGTAACTAACTTTTTTTAATCTAATCATAACTTCTCTATTGCTAAGCTATCCCTTGCAAGTTATTAATCTCAAACTTGGAATCAATTTAAAATTTATAGAAAGACACTATTTATAAGTTACAAAAAATGGTTATTTTTCAAATTTCATAAAAGTCTAGGACTCCTCTAATTCCTTGTTGTGATGCAATCAAAGTTCAAATAACGAGAAGACACGCAGCGTAATTGCTCTGAAAAATCAAATGCAGGCCGAATGTGCTAGCTTGTGTTGAAAAACAAACCCACTAAATTAGGATTTCATGAGACTTCTTGTTTGGACGGTTTACCCATATACTTAAACTGGAACCCCACAGCACAAATTGATAAGCGATTAGATCAGTCCCTCAACTCCCATCATTATGGTATTCATGATGGGGGCTTTTTGACCAAAATAAGAAAAAAAAAAAAAATTACCAGATTAGAGCACTTCTGAAAATATTTACCGAAGAGTAATGCAGCCCGAGAAAACATTTACTGAGTAATACAATCAAACCCGGAGGTTTGACTCGACGCCTCCGATCACGTCAAGGGTACGACACCACCCCCGACGAGACACGTTCACGATTGTTGACGCGACTCCAATTGACGCCCTTTTGGGCGCCAATTAAAAGGCGCCTTTAGGTGCCAATTAAATTGGCTTAAAAGGCGTCATTTTTTAAAAAAATATAATTTTAAATTTTAAATAATAATTATACTTAATTATAAATAATAATTTCAATTAAAAATTAAGGAAATTAAAATTTATTATAAAATATGTAATTTAATAACCCCTTAAGTTTGTTTTTAGCTAGCTAATCGATTTTTTTTTTTTTTTTTTTTTTACTTTAAAGACTTTCCTTCCTTGAATTTATGTACGAGTGTCGGAATAATTATAGTGTCTGTTGGATGCCAAATCAAAACTATTTTAGACATTCACCATTATTATAGTGCCCTTACGGAATTAATTGGGGATTAAAATAAAAGGTGGGTTTGATCATTGTGATCAAACCCACCTTTTATTTTAATCCCCAATTAATTCCGAAGGGCACTATAATAATGGTGAATGTCTAAAATAGTTTTGATTTGGCATCCAGCAGGACACTATAATTATTTTGACACTCTGCACATAATTCAGAAGGACAGTCTTTAAAGTAAAAAAAAAAAAAAATCTGATTAGCTAGCTAAAAACAAACTTAAGGGGTTATTAAATTACATATTTTATAATAAATTTTAATTTCCTTAATTTTTAATTTTTAATTGAAATTATTATTTATAATTAAGTATAATTATTATTTATAATTTAAAATTATATTTTTAAAAAAAATGACGCAATTGGCGCCTAAAGGCGCCTTTTAATTGACGCCATTTGTTGACGCAAAGTGGCGTCAACGGTGTTGACGCCACTTTGCGTGAACAGTGTCTCATCAGGGGTGGCGTCAGTACCCCTGACTTGACCAGAGGCGTCAGTCAAATCCTCAAGTTTGACTGCATTATTTTGATAAATGTTTTCTGGGACTGCATTACTCTAGTAAATATTTTCAGAAGTGCTCTAATCTGGTAATTTTTTTTTTTTTTTTTTTTTGTTCTTATTTTGGTCAAAAAGCCTCATGATGGGTGACAATCCCAGAGAAATATCGTTGTGTAAAATAAAGGAAAGGCAATGGACTTTGATGTGTATAACTTTTTACGAGAGGAAAGTAGTTGTGGGGCCGATTGGAGCTGCATATATACAGTCTTCAATTTTGTCCATTATTAGCTTCAAATTTACTTATAAATAAATCGTGTTCATTAGGGATAATTAATGGAGTATCAACAGACATGCTTCTCGGTAAAAAAGATTCAATGCAGAGGACCACACCTGAAAAACCAACCGAGAGGAGAGACACTCCAGGCTATCAAACTTTGTCGAAGATTTCAGCCTTTCACGTTATTACTCGCTGCTTCTTAATGCTCAATATGAGAAGCATGCTGATGAAATTAAAAGATGCTACCTCCGGTCTTAAATATAAGAGATATCACTATGTCCTATATTTAAAACCGGAAGAGTACCTTATAACTAGTACAACCATGCCATCCTACTCTCCTCATAACAACCGAGTTAGAATAGCTGTTTTTTTTTTTCTGCTTTAAAATAAGACAACCACATATTGGCAACACTAAAATCCTTGAGCGGTTCACGAACGATAGGCATCTCTGCAATGGAAATGCTACTGCTCAAAGTCTCGTGAAATAAACTGGAAACATCCATCAGCATAAACTTGACATGACAACTTTGAATTCCGTAAAAGACAAAAACAAATGATTAGCAGGCAGTGCATGAATATGGAAAGTAGAAAGATGATACCGTTGCTGAAGATGAATACTACATGCATGCGCTAGACAACAATAAATTCGTTTATGAGAAACTAAAGGCTCTGCAGTGAATTTCAATCACGCATCTGACAATTTTTCACAAAGGAGGCATCATATGGTTGTCAATAAATTATGCAAGAAGATAATTTTGCATCACGGGAATAAATTAATTAAAAAAGACAGGGTCAAGGACAGAAGAAATGTTCACATCGGGTTTGACCCAATGTGACAATATTTGTTGAATTTTATACAAGATGGCAGCATGAAATCCAGAACAGTTATATCTGTCAACTGCATGCATTTTCAGGTTGACAGAATTACCATGACATGACCTCTGTACATCTCCAGCAATGGAGAAAATGAATTTACAGATTACTCATTTATCTCCCAAAAAAATTGTAAAAGGCAAATGACCCATTTCTAAAACACTTCATTCATCCCTCATCATCAATGCTATCTTCAGAAGACATCTGTCTAGTCTCTGACAGTGAAAGCCGCCGGGGCTTTGTTGAGCCTGACTCAACAAGTCCATCTGATGATAAATTCAATGCAGCAGTTCCTGATGAAGACCCCAATAAACGGCGGACAGAAGTATCTGATGATGGTGATGCAGATATATTGTATGCGAAGATTCCCATTGGATGATCAAACTTACAACTCGGGCCAAATTTGCATATGCCATAACGAGAATAGAAGACACACAAAGGCTCTCCCTGTAGGAGGAAATTTGACAATGCATCTTTCAGCTTGCAATGTATCAATGAGGATCAAACTAGGATAAATCCAAGAGTATGGAGTAGCTCCAATAATGTTCACAAACCATAAGATGGTGAGAAAACATAACAAGGCAAAAATATGTTTTCAAATAATTCACTGTTCACTTTTCCTTTATCATCTCATTTCACAGTTGCTTCAAACCATTAATACCCCTCTTAAGTTAGTTGTGAGTTGTGATCATGCATGAACTAAATCTTCTATGCCCTCTTCAGTAATCTCATCGTGTAATGTACCGCACGTATGGTTTATTAACAGGTTTTTCACAAAGTGTGATTGCAATGACTTACACGCTATCATCCATAGAAGGAGAGCCTGTCACTTTCCAAGCAAATAATTATTTTGTTTAAAAAATGGAAAAACATGGGTACTTTTCATTACAAGTGGTAATAAAACAGGCAAGCCACCAGTAAAATTAGAAGGACTAATCTTGAAATCAAGACATTAATTGATTCAAATTTAGAATTATCATGCAGTATAAATAATAGAATCTAAGACACAGGGAAAACCATCATGGTAGAGATAAGATGGTAGTAAAGAAAAGAACTCACTGGACGTAGAGGAAGGCCTATAGGACTCAAGACACAGTCAGGAGCAGGTATTAATCTCTCACGTGGATGATGAAACCGACAGACTGCACCAAACTTACAATCCCCAGTCTTCATGTAGAATTGGCATTCCGGCTGACCAGGCCTCTCAGGAAATATGTTCTCCCTCTGCAGAGCATAAAACCCCAGAGGAACAGAGCCAGAACGAAATTGAGAATATGTCCCTTGAGATCCTGCATTTGCTGGTTCACCCTGGCGGGAAGTTCCATACATTTGACCATTTCCTACTGTTTGTTGTGGACTGTCTGAAGTAGAGACTGATCCAATTTGACCCTGGAGAATACAAATAGCCCATTAGCATGTTGGCAAGCCTCAGCAAACAACAAATTTTAGCAAAAGAAACAAGGCATGCATATGTCCAATTTTGAGTCACATCAAGTTGAACTTAAAGACAGCCCCATCCAAGAACAGTAACTTATAATCATCAACATGTACACATGAAAAGCATACCACTTGTCATATTTTCTTTAATTAATAAAGCATGGATGAGCTTACACTGTATGCACTCCACCCAGGAACTGAAACCACTCCCTGAGGTAGGATCAGAGGTGCATAGCTTGAAGGGCCTTGCCAGCGTGGACTAGGAATATAAGAAGCTCTAGACCAATTTGTGATCCCCCCTGCATATGATGACTGCTGGCCAGGCGTAGTTGGAGAATGAATAGTAGGATAAACAGGAGAGCCCCGCAATGAAATCATCATATTATTTGGCTGAGGATGGTGGAATTTGCAAGTGCTCCCAAATTTGCATTGTCCAGTTCTCAAATAATAAGCACATTCAGGTTCATTCTTCATAACAAAAAACAAAAAACAAAATAAAATACAGCCATAAATTCAACAATCCTTAAAAACTAGAGAACATGTCTAGAAAAGATTCAGGTGTCATAAATGCATAACAGCATCCCACAAAATTCAAGAAAAACCATGAGGAAAAAATACGGATAATTCAAATTAAAACTTTGCTTGCCTCAATGTGTATTCTCCATCTTAATTTCCAACCAATCAATGAGGCAAGAATAAACCACAAACTGATTAATTGTATTGTTTTTGAAAATTAATTACTTGTATCAAAGTCATATTATTACTGCAAGGAAAATATTAGTCTACTAACTGGGCGAAGTGGATAGCCTAAACTATTTAAGGCAACTCTTCCAGCAATCCCAGCCTTTTCTCTTGGATGATGAAACTTGCATGTGGCTCCAAACTTGCAAGTTCCCGTCTTCAGATAATACTGGAAAGCAAATAAAATATATTAGTCTTCAAAATATGCTGATGGTCCAAGTTACACAAGTTTAGACGCATCTTATGTCACCACAAAAGCTGATGCTCAACATTAAAAAAGATGAAATTAAAATCCATATTGCTGAGAGGATATGAATTTTGGAACGAAAATGAAAAATTATAAGGAAAAAACAAGGACTTATAATTAAGCACGGACCATTTCCAACTCTTTCTTACCCAACATAACTGGTTCATATATTAATTGGTTTTCACTCAGATGAACACTACAATGAACTAACATTTTTATCAAGAACAAGTTACATCACTGTTAAGGTAAAATCAAGTCCATGGATAGCAAGTACGAATTCTATCAGCATTCCACCTCAACAATACTATTGTTCAGATAATCCAGTGACAATAAATTGCATGCAAAATATGCTGCCAACTTCATCGTCCCCCCCCCCCCCCCCCAACCAAAAAAAAAAAAAAAAAAAAAAAAAAAAACAAACCAAAACATCCATTCAGAACCTTTCAAAAGTTGAGCTATGCTGAATTACTAACACTATGCTTCACTTACACAACTTGACATGAGGTCCAAAAGGAATGTTAACTCAAAACCCAAGTACCTATAGAATGAGCTAATTAGCACAGTGTATGCATAATATAAGCAACAGTGTGCCTGGTACATGCATTAAGAAGAAAGTACATGCCTGACATTCTGGCTGTCCAACTCTTTCTGGGAACTCACCTTTCATCCTTGCAGTGGCAATAGCCTGAATGTATTTGAAGAAAAATTTATCAGGAATTTAAATTCTCCAAGTCCAATGTACTAACATGATCTCAAAACAAAAGGTATTACAAGTACAGTATTGATTAATGTTATGCAAAATTGATGCAAGAAATTTATTTTATGCGCAAAAGTGAAAGGAACATGTATGTGTAAATCAACACGGAAACATGCATAGGAAATGTGACTTCAGCATAAAAAAGAGGTTTCATGCAGTCAAAGTTAGCAGCTAAAAATGAGACTAAACCTGAGAAACAGATCAAGAAAATGGAAATGCAAAGTAACCTTCTCTAGCTGTGTCTACATACATCTTTTAGTGTATGCCAATTAAAATAGTAATCCACCAGCTGAATAGAAGATGCAAGGTCTCAACACAAGGAAGAAAACAAGCAAACACACCTAGGCAAAAAAATATATAGAGGAAAATCATAGATAAGCAGTCATTAATTTCATCACTTTGAGGGATCTATGGTGATAATAAAAAGGCTTTGGGAGGAGTAAGTTTAAAAATCTTAATAATAATGACACGCCAACAATGTCTAACCCTAATAGTATCAACTTAAAATTACAATGTTTCAAAATACATTGGAGCTTATACCAGCTTCCTGTTTGGAGGATGATTAAATCGGCATGTTGCCCCAAATCTACAAAGGCCTGTTCTGATGTAGTAAGAACAATCTAATTCTCCTGGACGTTCAGGATAAGGTCCAGATTCCATTGTTTCACCTGATCTCAATTTCATATGCCACATTGCTTCTGAAATAACATCACAATAATAAAGTAAGATTTTCAAATCATGCATCATCTACTATAAATCTATACAAAATAGACAATAGAAATTGAAGAAGTTAAATATTATCCTCATTGATTTTGTCACGGTCTGATGTCAATAATGCCTGAGACTTTATTTTCCATTTTTGTAACACCGACTTAGGTTGCAAAGAGAGAAGTTCCAAGTCATGCATGCCAAGAGAGAAGTTTGTGAAATTATTTCTCCTAATTCACCTTCTTGATCACTCAAGCAGTTTTCAAAAATAGTATTAAAAAAAAAAACCACCAACTGCTAGGATAGGCTGGTTGTGAGTTGTTCCGCCTTAACTAGTGGTATCATGCTAGAGCCCCAGGTACTTAGAGGTACCAAGGTTCCCCATCACGGGCCAAATATCTTGCAAACAAGACTAGTCGGTTGCTAGTAGTGCTGGATACCGGTGGATAAATAAAAAAAATAGTAAAAATGAAAATGTATTCAAGATGCAATGATGATATTTCGAATCATGGTTGGGTTCTTAATGGCCCCATCCTGGACAAAAGAGTTACTTGCATGAACCAGAACTTTCAAGTTAATTTCCATTTTGCCCTTTTACGCTTTCCATTTCTTGCCAGAACCATTTATATTGGAGTAATGCTAGTTGCACTGCCATCTCTCTGGACCATAACTCCTTTCAAATTATCAATCAATTTTGGTCATTTGTGGGTTCACCTTGTTATAGCTAGAGCTGGGTTTGATGAAGTTGCTAATCAACAAGGCGGAAAGAAGTAATTATATAACTATTTAAAAGGTGGGAAAATTATTTGCTTACTAATTGATATAATATTTACTTATTTTCTATCTTTTAGGCAACCAGTAAGATTGGCTGATTTGTGAAAGATGAGAGTTGGATAGAAGGTAGTCAACTAGCATTTTGCTTTGCGTTAATAGAGCATTCATGTTAAGAGAAAGTCAGAAGAAAACACTAGAGCCGGGTCAACAGAAGCAGATGCAAACACCGCCCTTCAGCAAAAAGGGGAAAGAAAAGAAACACGATCCCAAACTGGAGCGACTTGGTCTCCAAACTCACGTGCGGGCTAACTACTAGATATTGAAGCAGGGAATGAAGGGTGTGCAAAGAAGACGGATAACTATATATGAAGATTATCATCATCCTGTAATCAATAAACGGAACGACAGTAAAAGGAAAGCGGAAGAAGAGAGAGAGAGAAGATCGATGAAGGAAACTTGCATTGAAAGGGGAAAAAATACCAATTTGACAGATAAGCAAACCCAAAGCAATCGCAAAAGAGTCAAATAAAGCAAATTGAAGGAAGCCAGGCCTAGAAATGTAAAACAGGAAAAGAAGCGAAGGCTATAATTACAAAAGCGAGCAGATGAATAGGTAGGGAAAGTGGGCAATGGAGGGTAGACAGGAATAAGAATCAGATGCCAACAAATGATGAAGCTGAGAAAAACGAAGGGGAGGGGGAGGGGCGGATTGACAAGGTGAAAAGGGATTCTGCACGGGAAAATCAACACACATACGAAAGAAAATAATAAAAAAAAAAAAAAAAAAAATTAAAAAGAGAGAGGGAAGAGGAGAAGCAGAAGGAAAACCTTGGGAGAGGGCCGAGGGGGACAGGGGGATTGCGCCATCGAAATCCATAGGGAAGAAACGTTCTTCTCCATATCAACAACAACGGGGTGTGAGGGAAGAGAAGACCGCATGAATTCCCATCGACGCAGCAGTAATGCGATCAATTGGTAGGCGCCGGAAAAGAGAGAGAAAGAAAGGCGCTCTCTTCTCTCCACAAACAGGAGAGGGAATAAAAACCAACCAGCCAACCAGAGGAGCCCCTGTGTCGTGTGCTTGCTTTTTTGGTTATTATTATTTCTTTTTTCTTCTCAGGAAACGGGCGACCTGCCACACGTTTGCGCATCCTGTCTCCTTTCTTTTTACCCTTTTCCAAAAATAAAAATAAAAATAAATTGACTTTCCTGTTTGACGTCAATGGACCCGCGCTCATTCCCCGTAACTGCTTTCCTAGCTACTAATTCCCGCCACCTTCGTCATCCATAACATTCATTCTCCTCCCGCTTCAATCAACACCCTATCCTCCGTAACTCCGTCTTCCCGGATCTTTCTTAACTAAAATAGACGGCAATACAGATTTGGGACGATGGTTTGTGATGAACCCAGTACCGTGCAGTGCAGTGCAGTTTTGTACCCCAAACGTACCGCAACTTTCCTTTGCGTCTTTGTCCCACGATGATAAAACTACAGTTTGGTGGAAAAATAAATATGCTTTTTAGCCAACACTTCTTTAAATATTTCATGTGCGGTCTTTATATTCTTAAAAACTAAAAAATGAGCCCGCCAAAAAAAAAAAAAAAAAAAAAAGAACTATCCGAAGCTAATTTAAAACCACCCTAGCGAAATATGCATGGGGATTGGGGAGGAACTGCCTTGATAATGTGCATATCCCGCATAGGATGCAAACTCATTCAAGTTGCTTTCCATTTATCGATTTCCCCAGATTCAATTATGCTGCGTTAGAACTGAAGAATTTATTATAACAATTTTTTTTTATCGAAAGTGTTTATTATATGACATCGTTCTGATTACTCTTGATCGTCAATGTGCTAAATCATAGAATCTGACTGACAAATCAAGAACGTACGTAAAAAATTAGAAGGAGGGCATACGCACGGGATATATAACACAACACAATACAGGCCAAAATACAGAGTCAAGCTCCACAACAAACATACTAACAACACAAAAGCATAAAACCTATACCACCTCCAATTCTAAATATAAGACTTTTTGGAGGGATTAAAGAAGCTAATCAAAATGTCACTCATTCTAGTCTTCCAAACAAATAAGGGAAAAAAACACTTGGGAAGTAAGGGAGAAATGGGGGCAGCAGCCAATCCCCTCCCGCCTTTCATTGTTTTTCCCTTGTCAAATTGGGCTGTGTTGGATCACTAAGTTTTGAGCTTTTATGTGCGACTCTGCATGAAGCTTTTCCTAATCCACATGAATGGCCGAAACCGCCAACTTGCATTAAAATTATACACGAACAAAGCATTTGATAGAGTGCAATGAGACTTTTTTCAGTCACGAGCAGCGGTGGAGGAAAGTGAGGGCAAGCAAGGGCCATAGTCCCCCACACATTCCATTTTTTCTTAGCCCCATAAAAATTATATAAACTCTGTACTACTCCCTCTAGGTCATTAACATGAGATATGTTTAGAAAGTTGGTGTTGATCATACATTTTTTATACTTGTCAATTATTTCTTAATTTACGCTATTAATATTCTCTCAACAATAATTAAGCAAGAAAAGGGAAGGAGGGATTTAGAAAATATTTTTCATATTAACTAACTTAATCAACTTCCTTAATCGAAAGAAATTAGATGAATGTGTCTTCTATTAAGAGTTGGAGGGAGTATATGTGTTTCAATCTCAACTTCTTCGCAGCAGCACCCCCCCCCCCCCCCCCCAACACGAAGATTAGGCAGCGAGACTGATGGAATATTTTGCATTAGTGTCTCTGATTACCGCTGTTTGTGAAGGTTTCTCTCCTACGGATTTGTGGGTGCAGATTTTGGAATGCATCTATTTCCCTGCTTGTGACTTCGTGGAGGGGAAAGAGCATCATGGGCATGGTTAGTTTAGTCTATCAGAAGGAAGGAAGATATTGCAGAATAATCTGGGATGGCAAGTTAGCATTGGGATCTAGTAAAAAAATGATTTGTTTGCTATGGTTTCATCCTTCTGCGAGTCCCAGCATATGCTTCGAGCTTTAAATAAAACCAGTATTATTTTGATTCCAATGTCTGATAAACCTCAGTCTACGAGAGATTTTCGGCTTATTAGTTCGTGTAATGTTTCTTATAGGATTATCTCTACGTACTAGACTGAAGGTTCCATTAGATTATCTCATCACTCCTAATCAAAGTGCCTTCTTGAAAGGAAGATTGATATCAGACAATATTTTACATGCTTCTGACCTTATGTCTCAGATTCACTCTTCGCGAACTGGAACGAAGAAACATGCTACATTAAAGGTAGATTTCACAGAGGCTTTTAATAGACTTTCATGGCAATTTATATCTGCAGTTTTGAGAAGAATGAACTTTCCTGAAAAATGAATTAACCTCATTTTCCAATGCATTTCCACAGTTGAGTATCAGCTATTATTCAACGGTCAGCTAGCTTGTTCTATACAGCCCACAAGAGGAATAAGGCAAGGAGATCCTCTGTCTCCTTACCTTTATAGAATTTCAGCCAATGTTTTATCTTGTCTAATTCATCAAGCAGAGGGAAATAATGAGTGGGAGAGCATTAAAGTGTGCAAAGCAACCTGTGGAATTTCCCATCTTCTATATGCTGATGATTCAATTTTTTTTCTTTTGAAAGTTCAAAACAAGGTTTCAATGCTGTTTAGAGTGTTTTAGATGACTAGTGCTGGTGGTCTGGGACAAGAGGTTAATAGATCAAAATATAACCTCATTTTTAGTTCTAACGTTTCCCATTCGCAAAAGCTTTCCTTCTCTCATTGGGAATTAATTTCTCTTCAAGACTTGGGAAATAGCTTGGTACATGGATTGATACAGGAAGGGATAAATCCGCTATCTATCAGCAAGTGCTTATCTCCATGGATAAGACTATAAGAGAACTTCTGCCTGGAAATCTAGGCTTCTATCTCAAGCAAGTCATTTACATATTCTCTCATGTGCGAAGCTTCCTGATTGGATTTGTGACAGAATTGATGCTAGGTGTATTATTTTTCTCTGGGGAAATTTTGGTGACAAAAACCAATTTCATCTACTTAATAAAAACACCTCTTTCTTCCAGTCAACCAAGGTGGTCTGGGAATTAGGCAAACAAAAGCTGTCAATCAAGCCTTGCTGGCCAAGTTTTTTTTTTTGGAGAATCATCTCCTCAAATGACTCATCCTTATTAGGCTCTACTTTGAAAGTAAAATATGTTGATTGGTCTCAAGATAACATTGTTAAGAAGCCGTACATTTCATCATAGATCTGGAAAGGAATTATGGAGTGAGCGCCTTATGTTCTTAGCAAAACTAAATGGCAAGTTGGTGATGGTGCTTCGATTCTAATTTCCCACCCTTTGTAGTGCCATAAGCAATCTGTGCAAGCTGTAAATCTTAATATTAGATATGTGGCAGACCTATTAATGCATACTTCTTTTACATGGAATCTGATACAATGGAATATTGATCTTGTAGTATCAATGTATTCTTGCAGGTTGCTAAGAAGATTTTTCAAACTCCAATCTCTTTATTATCTCAAAGGGATAAACTTCTTTGGTCTGATCATCCTTTTAGTGAATATTTGGTTAAATATGGTTTTAAGCACTACCTTTCTTCCACACATAGTGACTTTGGTGTTTTTTATCCCTTTTGGAAATTTCTTTAGTCTTTATCTCTTCCTTACAAATCCTTGCTTCTCATGTGAAAGTTGTTTCATTCAACCCCGTCATCCTTTGACATCCTTAGGATTCATCATATGAATGTCAATGGCAAATGTCTGTTTGGTTTTTAAGGTTTTGAAACCCGGAACAAACATTGAACCGGTCGAGGTACTAGGTTAAGAGTTAGTGAGTCAGACTGGAGTCGACCCAAGCCCAGATCGGTGAAGTATAGAAAATTAAAAAACAATTTAATTTCCTATCTCACCATCCAAAATCCTATATATTACTTCAATACCTTGAATCACTAACAAAATAATTATATACAATTTCTTTAATAAATTGACTCCACAATATCATATACCACCAATGACATCTAAATCTGTAATAAATAAATTATTTTATAATATATATTACTTATAAAAATCAATAACTTGTGTTTATCCGGTTATCCATAAGATTATGCTCAAAATCTGCTCATTTTGTGCCTTGTACAATGAAACATTGTTTTACCTGTTGGTCACTAGAAAATGAAACACCTTTTTTATCATTGTACATTGGAGGAACAAGGCATTCGGCAATCTTCTTCTTTGTAACACCAATTCTTATTTACATCCTAGTTTTACATTCAAAATCCCCTACAACAAACCACAAACAAAAAGCCTCACATTTTCTCCTTAGAGTTTCATGTAACAAACAATAAATAGTCTTCCAAATCTTCTAATAAACCGTGAGATCTCGAGAAAGATGTGAACTTTGGCATGAGGTTTCTCAAATCTAGTACCAAGACATAAACTTTTCCCATACTCGTCCTCATCGAGGTAAGCACATCTTCTATACTCATCCTTCTCTACCATACTCATTCTTCTCTGAGGTATGCACCTCTTCAAACCCACTTCTCCAAAACTGTTGAGGCAAGGAGATTAGGGCTTAACGGCGGACGTTAAACGATAGTGTAAGGTGAGAGTGTGTCCCTTCATCTCGTTTCAGCCCAAAAAAATGCTAACTTGGGTGACTCGCTAGCAACTCGCCTGAGTTAACTCCAAGTCATCCCAAGTCAAGGCCGAGTCAGGATGACCCCGAGTTTGTGATTCACCCGAACCAGATTAGGGCCGATTCGCTGGTTTCCGGTCTGAACCGTCCAGTTCAGTTCGGGTTTAATATCATTTTGGTTGTTATGAGGATGAGACTTTAGAGCATATAATGTTAAAATGCTCACACTGTAGAGCTATCTGGTTTGCATGCTTCTCTCTATGCCCACCAAATATCTCTTTTAACCATACTCTCATATGGTTAAAGGATATACTCTTACAACTTCATTTTGATGGGTTCTCTAATCTTATTAAAGGTGTAATACCCCGATTATTATTAATAATAATGATGATGATAACAACAACAACAACAACAACAACAATAACAATAATATAGCAATAATAAAAATTTAGAATTTAATAATGGTTGTATTGTTTTATAATTTATTAATTGGCAATGGTTATAGTAATAATAAAAATTCAGAATTTAATTGTATTGTTTTACAATTTATTAATTGGCAATAGTTAAAGATTCCAGCCCATAGCTAAATCCTAAATTTTAATTATACATTGAGGTCTAGCCGCCTAAACCTAGCGAACGCTCAATACTTTTATTCTCTCGCTACTTTTTCTTCTCTCGCTCTTGTATCCTATTTTCGTACTTTGCGTCAATTATATTCTTCTAGGAGGTTAACAAAACGGAGACCACGTAATCCTAACCCCTAGAACAATAAGAATTAATTGTTACATGCTGGTCTTGATTTTTTGTGAACAAAGATAAATCCTTTCCCATTTTGTCGTTCCTGCGTACATCTTCTCTTTTGGTTTTTGTTTTGGTTTTCTATTCATTTTTGTCTTGATTACTACATATGGAGTGTTTCGATTCATTGTGTATACTCACGAGTTTGAATTCTAAAGTTTCTGGTTTTTCTTCCTATTCAGATGTTTGTATAATTTTTATCGGTTTTTCTTTCTCTTTAACCGTGGGCATCTTTTCTTGTTCGAATCGATGCAAGATCTTGGGTTTAGGTTGGGTTGTTGTCCGCTTGCGTTTGTTTTTGTTATATTTGATATACTTTGAAACCGAAGAATACAAGGTTATTTATTTCTTGAGTAAATACCCTATTTGGTCCTTGAAAAAAACACGGACCCCTTTTTCGTCCCCAGGGACTAAAATGGGACATTTTTATGGATTAAAAAGGAGTTTTTGGAAATTTTCAAGGGACTAAAATGGGGGTCCTTTTTTGGAAATTCGTCTTTTTTAAGGACTAAAAAGGGGTTTTCGTTGTTTGAGGGACCAAAATGGGGTTCGTGTTTTTTTCCAGGGACCAAATAGGGTATTTACTCTTATTTCTTCTTGGTTTTATTCAAGGGCACATTAGATATCTTCCAAATCTGAATTTTTTTTCTCCTTCACGTGGTTCCATGTTTCCTTTTTAATTTCTTTTGTTTGACTTTTGACCCATTAATATATTACTCTAGATTACATGATATCTCCTATAAAATAAGAATAGGATATTAGTAGATTTTATATCAAAATATCTTTTTTTCCTATCATCAATTAAAGAATAGGAAAAAAAAAGAAAAATATAATTAAATAGGTGCAAAATATTAATAAATCATATATTTGGTTTGGTTTCCATAAATTTGAGGAATCCATTTTGTGTGTGATTGAAATAATTTGAGAATTTTATTATGAGTATATTTAAAATAAATTAGCAAAGTGGGAGGATAGCTTTGGGATGGTTCCTTCTAAAGTGATGAACACAATCCTTAGACTTTATGCCCCGATATATTATTTGATGTGAACCGATGATATTCTTTCTTCCCAAAGTAGTGTCGCGGGGTTTCCCGGGACACTAGTAGCAACTTTGGGAAGAGGTGTGCACACTGCGAAGAAGTGTTTTATGGTCAATTTGATTAATTGTGACTAGCAGGGTTTCCCGGGTCACAGGGTAGGTTTCCCGGGTCTATCATAGTTCTCTTCCCACTAAATAGACTGGCAATGTTTCCCGAGTGTTCTCTTCCCACTAAATAGACTGGCAGGGTTTTCCGGGTCTAAATAAATTTAAAAAGATAATGAATAATGTTTGATGCAATTACCATATGATTATATATATTTGCTTTGATTAATATATTTGAGCCATTTAAATTGTATTTCATTAGGATTACCAACTTTGCTAATTTTTGTTTGTGTTCATCGGCTGCGATGATCCTTCGGGGGAGCAGAAGTTTAGTGAAACAGGTGCCAAGAGTTGGGGCTAGCAGTAAGAAGTGAGGAAGAATATTCAGTGATTCTAGCTAGTTTTTATTTTATTTTTACTTTCTTTGTTCTGAATAAAACACATTTATTTAAGTTCGGATTTATGTTAATGTAATAAGTTAGCCTTGCACTTGTCTTAGTACAAGTGCAGCGATAACACTTCCAAAAGTAGTTTATTTTGACTTTCAATAATTAATCTTAAAAATTATCGCAGTTTTAAGTTATTATAGTTGTTAGAAATTTGGGGGTGTTACAAAGGCATAATCACTCTTGTAAATACCCTATGGCACAAGAGAAACATTGCAATACATCAGGGTAAAGTCTCCCCTCTAGATATGGTAGTCAAAGAAATCTTTGGCAATCTTTATTTTTCATTCATTGCTTTCATGAATTCTGCAAACACAACCATCCATGTATCTCTTTTTTCCTTGCCTACCCATTAGCCTTCCATGAGACAGTAAGGAATTATCCTTCGTCAATCGAAAGCTTCAAGGATCACATTGTGTTATGGTTATATTTGTCTTTATGATCTTCCCTTATAGGTGTTTGCATGGAAAAGACAAAAGAGTGAGGATAAAAGGTTCAGATTTTATTCTTGGATGCCTGAGAGCTCTGCTGTGTTGGATAAATCAATCTGGTCTTCTGGTATTCTGAACAAAGACATGTGTGCTTTGGATATGCAGTAAACCACATATGGAAAAGCTCCGCTGTGTTGGATAAAAGGTTCAGATTTTATTATGTGTTCAGCGATATATGATTATTCTCTCTTTTTTATAGGATTCAACAAGAGATGCCATTAAATCTGATATCAAATCTCTTTTAGGGCCATTTAACCATATCTTTTATAAAATGATTGATACTGCTATTTTTCTTAGGTTTGAACGTATGTTCACCATTCCCGCAATCCCTTAACTTTTTATAATTTTTAATATATCATTTTGTCTTTCTCCAAAAAAAGAAGAACAAAGAATTAGTCATATACATACACTCTCTAAATATGTCTTATATTAAAGATACGAGAGACTAAATTTTTTTTTTGGAAAATCTCCATGACCTCAAGTCTTCCTATACCTTTTCCTGACTCCACGCCGCTTTGGTATGAACTTGCAGATATCAAGGTCATTTAATTTGCACCTTGCATTGAGACAGCAACTAGAACATGATTCAACTAGATTAGTGGCTTATGGACAAATATTAAAAAATCAACGCTCGCTATCCCACTTTTTGCTTTATATATATATATATATATATATATATATATACGGTGCCAAATTTACTGTCTCGAGTTTAATGGGGGAAATGGAAATTTGTCAGTAAGTCAAGCTTATCATTATGCCAAAGAAAATATGAAGTCTGCCGCTGATAGTCAGGCAAGAACATCACATGTCATTGCACTGGCTTTATGGAAGTTCACTCGGCATCATAAATTGCCTTCAAAAAAGCAAAATTTCACGTGGAGACTGTTCAATGGGTCTCTCCATCTCTACTTAATTAAGACAGACGATGGAAGTGTGGAGCTGTCATTATTGTATAATTAGGCATATATACAAGGGCGAATCCGAGAAATTTATAGAAGGAGGGGCACTATTGGTGGGGGTGCGGGTGGGGGCGGGGGTTGGGGGGCAGCGCCCGAATTTTTTTTTTTTCACTTGTCATCAAAAGACAAAAAAATAATACATGATTCGAAGGTTTTCACTTGTTATCGGGTGTAATTTTTATCATATCAATAAGAAAAAGAACAAGTGTTAGCCATAAAATGCCCATGACAGAAAATTAGAAACCTACATCCTCCAAACAATTTTTTGTCGGGAATATCTATCTAAAATACGAGAAAAGGTAACAAAATGCTAAGAAAGTATCTCAAAAAAGGAAGAGATCTTTCCCGAGTTGAGGTCACAATGCTAAAATATGTCCGCAAAGTATTTTTATAGAGGAAAAGACGAAAAGGAGCAAAGTGAAAGTGGTAGGTGTTGAGGAAGACATAAAAGGGGGAAAATTTAAAAAATTAAATTAAATTAATTATTTTTTTTTTATTTTTTTTTTAAAAAAGAAAAATCAAGGGGGGCACGTGCCCCCTTATAGACTACTGGATCCGCCCTTGTATATATATATATATATTCAATAGAATTTCTCTTCTTTCTTTTTGAAATTCGAATGGGCCAGTCCATTTAAAGTTTTAAGAATGGGTGTTCTGATTGAGACAACTTTACATAATATATGATGACAAGTATTGTGCTTTAATTACCATCCCATGCTGGAGTTTGTTTATACGGAAGTCAGGAAATAATAATGTTTTTGAAAGTGTCTTCCTTCATCGGGATTCATTAAAATCAACATAGACAGATAGAAAGGGAATGAGACAAAATGGAAAAGGTGAATAGTGCCAAGATAATTACTCCTCTGGCTGTGGGTCTATTTATAATATATTGGTTATAACAATATTCTGTTACAAAAGAATTCTGATCATACATGTGTCCTATGAGAAGATATGACAGCTAGCATATTAGTACAACTATTATACATAGCTAATTAAATATTAGTCCTAACATTCCCCCTCGAACGAAAAGGTGTAGAACACACACCGAGTTTGTGTCGAAAATAAGAAAACTGAGAATATGATAGAGGTTTAGTGAGACAATCAGCTATTTGGTGAGAGGAATGTACATATCTAATTCCCACATAGCCAGACAAAACTTGATCTCTGACAAAGTGCACATCAATCTCAATGTGTTTGCTTCGAGCATGATGTACAGGATTGGAGGTAAGAGCTTGAGCACTCAGATTATCACACCATATGATTGATGGTTGCCTAATATGAAAGCCAACTTCAGTAATGAGAGATTGCAACCATTTGAGTTCCGTTGCTCCATCAGATAAAGACCGATACTCAGATTCTGAGCTTGACCTAGAAACTACCTTTTGTTTCTTAAAGCACCAAGACACAAGTGTCCCTCCTAGATATATACAGTATCCACCTATAGACTTTCAATCATCAATATCTATAGCCTAATCAGCATCTCGTAAAAGCCATCAAACGTAGAGAACCTCTTTTGGTTTAATATGTAAACCATAAAGAAATGTACCCTTTAAGTATCGTAGAATTCTCTTAACCCTTGGAAGTAAACATCGGTTGTGTTGGCAAGGAATTGAGTAAGCTTATTAACAGAGTAAGCTATGTCAGGTCTAGAATTAGTTAAGTATTGAAGTGACCCAATTGCTCTTCAATACATAAATGGATCAGATAGTGGTTTGCCATCCTTGGCTGAAAACTGCCTACCAGTTACCATGGGTGTCGAAACAGGGGCATAATCATACACGTTAAATCATTTTAACAGGTTTAAAATGTATTTGGTCTGACTGACATACATACCAGAACTATCTCTATGAAGTTCTAAGCCCAAGAAAAAATATGCAAGACCTAAATCCTTGAGGGAAAACACTGCATTTAGCTCAACAATTAACCGTTGAACAAAACGTGAGTGATTCCAAAGTGACAAGTATGTCATCAACATAGATAAGAATAAATACCAGAAGATTCTTCGTCTTGAGAAAAAAGAGAGAGAAATCATTACATGCATTTTGGAATCCCCATTGAATTAATGTGTCTGAGTCGGTCAAACCATGCCCGTGGAGCCTGCTTTAGGCCATAGATGGCCTTAGTGAGCTTGCAGATATAGTTTGGCTTCGTAGAGTCTTTGAATCCATGAGGCTGACTCATAAAAGCATCTTCCTTCAAATACCCATTTAAAAAGGCATTGTTCACATCAAGTTGCCTAATTTCCCACCTGTATGTTACGGCTACAATGAGAATCATGCAAATAGTGATAGGCTTCACAACAGGGCTAAAAGTCTCTCTATAATCAATACCAGCAGACTGTTGAAAGCCCTTTGCCACTAATCTAGTTTTATGTTTTAGAGTAGATCCATCGATTCTGTATTTAGTCTTGAATATCCATTTATAATCTACCAGCTTTTGGTCATTGTAGGGCAATAGAACCCAGGTGCAGTTGCGACAAAATGCTTCATACTCGGATTTCATAGCAGAGAGCCGGTAAGGAGCTGCCAAAGCTTCAGCAATCATGTGAGTTTTCATCTCGGGAGGAAGAGAAGGAGTAGAATCAGAGTTGCAAAGACCCACAAAAGGATAGCGAGGCTTGAAGATACCTAATTTGGCGTGAGTAATCATGGAATGATGATTGGAGGAGGGCGACGAAGAAGGTTGGGTGAGGAGATGTTTTGTCGGATCGAAGTGGGTGTCGGGTAAAGATGATGAAGGTGAAACTGAGGTGGATGGAGATAAGTTGGATAAGTGATGAGATAATGAGGTGTGAAGGGTGGGTTGAGGGAGACGGATCGGCCGAGGGAGACGGATCGGGGGAGGAGGAGGAGGATGGGTGTCGGGTTGTGAGGGTAATAAAAGGTTGGTTAAATTGGGTGAGGTGAATGATGCTAGGCCAAGGGAGGTACGTGGGTCCGAGAGGAGGAAGGATGAGGGGAGTGGGTCGAGATGGATTGACAAAGGGAAGAATTAGAGAGAGTAGGCTTTGGATGAGTTGAGGTGAGTGGGTTTGGAGCAATTGTTACCTCACATGATGAAGTCTCAATAATTAATAGAAGTGAAGCATTGGAGTCCCCTAAAGATGTGGAATGCCGAGACAAAAAACCTGTGTAAAATGGAAATAGATGAACATAAAAAATTACATGTCTAGAGATATAAATACAACTAGTCGAACTGAGACATTTGAAACCCTTTTGATTTGGAGTGGGACCAAGGTAGACACATCGTTGATTGTGATACTCCAATTTATGAGAATTATATGGCTTTAAGCAAGGATAATAGGCACATCCAAAGGGCTTCAAAGATGAATAATCAGGTTTAATCTTGAATAAACATGACATAGGTGTCTTTCCTTGTAAAATATGGGTACGAAGGCGATTAATTAAGTAGACAACCGTTCGAAAAGCCTCAGTCCAATATGCTTTAGGAATTTTTGATTGGGCTTAAAGTGTTAAACACATTTCAACAATATGACGATGTTTCCTTTCAACTCTACCATTTTGAGGAGAAGTGTAGGGACATGATAACCTTATAAGTATACCAGATTAAGCAGCAAGAGAAATGAGAGGTTTATACTCGATGCCATTATAACATCGAATAGTCTTGATCTTGGTGTTAAATTGAGTCTCAACCATTTTTTGAAAATGTTTGAAAGCCACAATAGTATCCCCTTTGTGCTTGAGAGGATATAACCAAGTATATCTACTAAAATCATCAATAAAGTGGACAAAATAATGAGAACCATGAACAAATTGAATAGGAGAGGGACCCATAAATCAGTATGAATTAGTTCAAATGGTAGAGAGGCATGAGATAAAGATTTGGGAAATGGCAATTTCCTAGATTTACCAGATTGGCAAGCTTCACAAACAAAAGTATCATTAAACTGAACTTTGACATTACAATCATTCAAAATTTGGTGTAAAACTTCATTGCTTGGATGACCAAGCTTGTAATGCCATGTCAAAAACTCCTCTACACTCCCTTAGGCTACACAAGATGAGACTGAGATTGTAAACCACTGGTGTTCATTGGATACAACCCTTGGCTTGGAATTCCTTTCATCAGTAGGGACCCTGTTTCCTTGTCCTTCACAACACAGCCCTTATTAGTAAAAGTAACTGAGACAGGATTGTATGAAACAAGTTTGTTTACACTCAACAGATTTTTAGCAACATCAGGAACCAGTAAAACGTCATTAAGATGAAGATTAGTAGTAGAGCAAGGTATGGAAGCAAATCCAATGCCAAGTACATGAGCTGAAGCTCTAGTATATGAAAATAAATGGGAGGAACCCTTACCCACCGGTTTTACTAAGCCAAGTTGAGATGGAGTAGCAGCAACATGGTGAGTCGCACCATTGTCCATATACCATTCCGAATCAGGAACATCAAAGGAATCAACATAAAAAGCTTGAGGGGCAGAGTGAGATGGAGGACAAAAGGTTCTATCAAACCTTTTGAAGCAATTAGAAACACGGTGACTGGGCTTCTCAACAAGGTTATAAAATTGTCTACCGGTACCATTAGAGCGTCCTCGACCCCCTCTACCACCGCGACCTCTACGACCCCCTCGCCATGGTGCACACATAGAAGATCGGTCAGAATCAGGAAGAGAAGTAGCAAGGTGAGCCGTCCATTGAATAGAGATGGAGGAGAAGTTGGTGAGCTGCTATAACCGTGCTTCAAAGGCCAATAGGGAAAATTGAGTGTCGACCTAGGTCAAGCCCACCTGATCGACGAGCTTAACGATTATAGCATTGTTGTCGCCATCTAATCCATTGAGCGAGTAAAGAATCAACTCATCAGTCGAGATAGGAGCACCAGCCAGAGCTAAATGATCAGCGAGAGTCTTCATGCGATTCAAATAGTCAGTCATTGTGAGTCCATTTTTCCGAGTGTGGTGAAGCTCTGAACGATAAATCATTATACGAGACTTGGAGACTGCCGAAGTGAGAGAGCGAGCCTTAGACCAGAGTTCGAAAGTCGTTCGACAGTGTAAGAGCTAGGTCGCCACCTCTTGAGTCATGGTGTTGCAAAGCCAACCAAGAAGCATCCGATCGACAGAAAACCAGTCCTTAAAGTCGGGATTGGAGACAACTACATTGGTTACCGGAGACATGACAGTCATCGACGGAACAGGGGCGGCGACATCTAAGTGTGCCTGGAGACTATTCCCCTCAATCAGGGGTAAAAACACAGACGCCCAAACCAAATAGTTCATTCGATTCGGCTTGATCGATGACGTTTGGCTTGATGATTGGAAAAGGGCATAAGTTTTTGAGCGGCGATGGTGGTCACTACTGGAGAAGATGTCGTGCGAGGAAGGAAGAAGGTGGAGAGGGCTACTCCAACGAAATGATGAAGAAAGAGAAACAAAAAAAATAAACAAAAGGCTCTGGTACCAAGAAAGGGAATGAGACAAAATGGAAAAGGTGAATAGTGCCAAGATAGTCCCCTCTCTCGCTGTGGGTCTATTTATAATATTTTAGGTATAACAATATTCTGTTACAAAAGAATCCTGACCATACATGTGTCTTATGAGAAGATATTACAACTAGCATATTGGTACAACTATTTACACATAGCTAATTGCATATTAGTCCTAATACATATGCTTCATGTGTATGGAATCGGTGTGTTCATTAAAATCAACATAGGCAAGAATGGGTGTTTTGGACATGGTGGGGTGATATAGTTGCACATATATATAATTCTTTGTGCGTGACTCTTTCTAGCCTTACGATTGAAGACTTGAAGTCATTGCAATGAACCAAAAAAAGGCTTGGGTTTAACAAAAGGTATAGCGGGATCGGGGATTCTGATTTAACCTTTACTGAATGATATGTTATCTAAATGAAGGGGTCAAAGGGTTCATAATGGTTCTGTCGTCTTTTAACCTGTTCCTTAATGAGCAAGATAGGCAAATAGCTTATTGACATGCATTGGGATGAGGGGTTTGGCAAGGACTCCTGAGCACTTACAAAATAAAGTTTGGATAACCGAGTAACAATTAGTTAGTATAATGCAATATGTGTTTAGATAAACCCTTATAGAACAGTTAGTTTAATAAAAACATGTTTGAATGTTTATGTCATGCACATCTAATACCACTTCCAACCCTTATATTTACACTACAATCTTGGTACTACTATTTCCTGGAAGTAGAAGTGTTTTTGGGCAAGATAATGGCCTGTTTGGAATGCAGCGTTAGGAGCTGTAATTTTGAAAAAAAATTTAGTAATGTTAACAACTGATTTTAGGTTTGTTTGGGTTGAGCTTTAAGTTCATTTTTAAGGCTCATAAAGTTCGCCAAAAGCCGTTAAGGAAAAAACTCCACCAGAAAGCTTTTTTCAAAAAGCTTTCAGTTTTTTGACATGGGCTCTGCCATTTCTGCCATCATCAATCCAAACACAAATCATTATTTATAACTTAACTTTTTTCCTACCGAACTTTTTTAAAATCGATAGGTTTTTTTGCCCACCACTCCTACCGCCAATCCGAACAGTCCAATAGGCCAATAGTGCCTCGACATTTGAAGAAACCGTAGCTTTAAAATCCAGAGAGCCCGCAAAAAAACGACACATGGTTATACGGTCGTATGATGTTGGTCCTCTCGGAAAGAAAATAATATAAATGCAAAACCGGGTCACCGGGGCGCCCGGGGATCTTCGCTGGGCGCAGGATCTCTCAGTTCAGATCAGATCTATGCAATTTTAAAGAGTGACGTTGAACGTCGGCAAAGGGAATGAACAGATCCAGTTAATACCCGTGAGGTTCCTACCTTGATCGACCTGGATTCCCTTCCAACTCGTCTTCACTTTCCGCGGTGTGACTTTCTTGTTTATTCTCTTCAGTATTTATCCTGCAAGAAGTGTAGGGAATCACAGGAGTACGTATAATTCCTACCATGGGTCTGCTTTTTGACCATCGCAGAAGCATCCTCGCTTTTTCTTTCGTCTTGTTCTTGAGCCTGTCACTGGCCTTAGCTCAGGTCTCCCACGATGTCCCTGTTCTTACGTCCTGCGCTTATTTTTATCCCTTCATTCTCTCTTCGTATGCTCATATAATACCTGTAAGCTTTTTGATGTTGGTTTGTGCCACTGTTTAGGATTCTCTGCTAGATCCTGAGAAGGAAGACTCTGGTGGATCTCTGGATCTGGGCCGCCGTAGCCAAGTTAGCGTCACCTCCTTTTTTTAATCATGTATTAGAAGCTTCAGTTATTGAAAAAATTAAATCAAACGCAATATAAGGAATTATAATGCAACGCATTTGCTGGGTTGGTTATAAGGAATTCTATTCATCTAACCTGATAGGCTGCATATGAGAATAGCTCCGGCATAGAAGTTGAGTTTTTATTAAGTTTTTTGTGTGTTTATTTTATGTGCCATTAAAGATGTATGTTTCTGTTGACAGATCACCTTGAAGAATCTAGGCAACTATGCTGTCAAAAACGACAATGATGCAACTTATGCCGGCATTGCTTTTGGCTTGGATTCTGGGGTTGGAGTCTTTGATGCTTTTTTGCCAGTCTATCAATGATCATCGTCAGTGAGGTTAGTTTAAGCACTAACCGTGAGTTATTGGTTATCAATCGTGAAGTAAATTTGTAAAGTTTGAATATGCAAACAAATAGATTTGGTTAAGTATGAAACCTTAGGATATTGGAGAAGGGGGGAACTAGCAGCACACATGAAGAGCACTGTGCAATGGGGAATTTTATGCTGCATTCGGACTAGGCAGTAGGAGTAATCAAATCATGAAGAATGTTTTTGTTGCTCTTACATGTTAACTCTTCTTTGAAAGAGAAGCCCTACTAGCCAGTAGGAGCAATCATGTTGCTAAGGATGCTTTTGTTACTCCTACCTGTTAACTCTTTGTAGAATCCCAAAAGTTAAGGAGTTAGATCAAAAACTTAGGGAGCAAGTTCTGATCCAAAATTATAGGGAGTGATTAGGACAATTAATCTTGATTATTTCTTGATTTGTATAGTATCATATCGGGACCTAATTAATACCTGATTCTATCATATATGTATATATATGTAATCTGCCAGTGTGAATAATATGAGAAATGTTTTAGTCCTATAATCTCTTCATGGTATCAGAGCTCATAATCAGACATCTTTCGTAGTCCTCGACACAGTCCGACCTTTTTACAAGAGGGCGAAGTCTCGGCAAAGTCCTAGGTCCTCGACCATCTCGACTCGTCCGTGGTCTTCAATCTCACTCTCGCCATAATCGATCGGCGCTCTCTGGGCTCTCTGTCTTTGTTAGAACCAGTATCAGCATCTTCTAGGTTCCTCTATCTCCGTCTCCAATGCTAACTAGTCTTGGCATCCTCTAGTCCTTGACGTTTACCCACTTGCGCTTTCTGTTCGAATAATCGCGTTACCCAACCCCTCTCGTTAGGTCATGCTCGGTTCGTGATCTTGTCTCCGGTGAGTTCGGTGAACTCTCGGTTTATCTCATCGTCTCTGTTCGTAATCTTGTCTCCTCGTCTTCTCGACTCAATTTGTGATCTTGTCTCGGTTATTTTTCAGGTCACTCGTTCGGGATTGCTTTTTCTGTTCGAGACCCGGCCCTCGATATCCAAAATTAGGTTGGGTCCCTCAGATATTTGAAATCAACTAATTGTTGGATCGAGTGGTTTTGATTTCCGGTTTGTCAGAACATTTTCTTAAAAAAAGTCGCAACGTCTACTATCTTTGATGCCTCTTCGTCCGTGTTGCGATTTGGTTCTAATGACATCTCTCGCCCTCTTTGTCTTTGAGAAACTTATTGACAAATACCGTGAACGGTCTCAATCCATGATTCTTGTTCTCGATGGATGGGATAAACTTGAATATATAACTCGGTGAAGCAAAAAGGTCCCCAACATCATAAATCAAGGAGTTTTGAAAATGGTAGTTTGGGAATGCATTGGTACCCTCTTGGTTGATCAATGCAATGTCTTCCTCAATTAAGAAGAGTTTTATGTAGCTTCCTTTAGCTTGGAAAATTTGGGAAGCTCTCTGTGAGACATATAGTCTTGTAGGGAATAGGTCCCTTATATTTTGATGTGAAGAAAAAGTTGTATATTTTTGTGAAGCAATCGAAACAAAACCACATGCCACTTGATAATTATTATCTTGAACACCGGCGCTTTGGCAAGAATTTGATGCTCGAAGGAATAAAACTCATCACTACTGACCGATGATAAAGAAGATCGCAAAGGGAAAGAAGAAGAGAGAATATATGAGTTCTTGGTTGGTCTTAATGTGATTTATGATGATGTTCGGGCTCAGATTCTCAGTCTAGAATCTTTGCCTTATGTTTGAGAAATCTATTTATTTTGTGTAATGAAGAGGATAGGCACAAATCAATGCTTTAGAATCATTTTTCTGTTGCTACTCGCACCTCTTGAGTTCTCAACTCTTGTGTTCGTTCCATGGACTCAAAAGATTCCAAAGGTCGACTATTACGTGATCATTATAAGAAACGGGGGCACACAAAGGACACCCATTGGGACCTTCATGGTAAATTTGCGGATGGAAGGGAAAGGGAAAGGAAGAGGCTATGTGGCTGAAGTTTCCAAGGGTAGTAGAACCTCTTAGAGTGATCAGCTGAGTAAAATCGTGGAGATGCTAGCCTAACTTCAGACTACAAAGCAACCTACTGCCGCAATAGTAAGGAAAGATAACTTTTTTGTAATAAAAAGTCTATGTACAAGCAATTGTTGGATTATTGACTCAGGTGTCTCGGATCACATTACTAACAATAAGACTCTCTTCTCATCCTATACGCCCGTCACTAAGGGAAGGACTGTGCAGATTGTTGATGACTTTGAATCGGTCGTGACTGAAGTTGGCACTATTAAAATCTCTGTTACACTTACTCTTCACTCTGTATTAGATGTTCCAAAGTTGAAGTGTAACTTACTATCAGTCAGTCAATTAGCGAAGGATGAAAGGTGTCAGACTAACTTCTTTGCTACTTACTATTTTTTTTAGGATCTGCTAACAAGGACGACGATTGGGAGTGCGAAAGAACCTTATAGTCTCTACTACTGTTATAAAAGTGATAGTCATAGGATTTAGTCTTGCAATAAAGTGTCTCTCCCAACGACTAGTGACTTGGGTTATGGCACAAACATTTAAGTCATCCCAATTTCAATTGCATGTCTTAACTGTTTCCCTCGTGGAAAGAAGTTTGTTGGGTGCAAGTAGGTATTCACTCCTAAGTATAGAGTTGATGGAACACTTGAGAAATATAGAGCTAGACTAGTTGCAAAAGGTTTCACGCAAATATATGGGGAAGACTACACATAAACGTTTGCACCAATAGCCAAGCTGAACACAATCAAAATCCTCTTGTCCATTGCAGTAAATTTGAAATGGGGTCTGCATCAACTAGATGAACATAATGCTTCATCAACGGAGAACTCAAGGAAGAGGTGTATATGAAGTTACCTCCAGGGTTCCTAGGGAAAAAGGCTAACCAAGTCTGCAAGCTAAAGAAATCATTATATGGGTTGAAGCAATCTCCACGTGCTTG
This sequence comes from Acacia acuminata, assembly GCA_019022655.1. Lineage (NCBI taxonomy): Eukaryota > Viridiplantae > Streptophyta > Magnoliopsida > Fabales > Fabaceae > Acacia > Acacia acuminata. The sequence continues at coordinate 991,788 of JAFJYI010000235.1, forward strand.
GTTTGTGATTCACTCGGGTCCGAAGAGACACGGATACACTCAAGGGCAAAGTGACCATACTTTATTTGTTAAACATCATAAGGGCAACATGGCAGTTCTAGCTGTGTATGTTGATGATGTAATCCTTACAAGAGATGAAGAGGTAGAAATCAATCAAATCAAGGCAACCCTGACACGAGAATTCCATATCAAAGATCTTGGAGAAATGAAGTATTTTCTTGGGATAGAAGTTGCTCGGTCAAAAGGAGGAATTATATCTCCCAAAGAAAGTATGCACTAGACCTTCTAAAAGAAATAGGAATGACTGGTTGCAAACCCAGTGACACACCTATACGGGTTGATAAAATAGATGAAGCAGCAGATCTTGGCAAAGCTGTGGACATAGGGAACTACCAACAAATGGTAGGCAAACTGATATACCTATCTCATACTAGACCAGACATTGCATTTGTAGTTAGTGTGGTCAGCCAATATTCCCATGACCCTAAACAGAAGCATTTAAATGAAGTCTATAGGATCTTTCGTTACTTGAAGGGATCTCTAGGACATGGCTTTCTATTCAAGAAAACTGACAAACAGAATGTAGAGCTATTTATAGATGTTGATTGGGCAGGTGATCAAGATGATAGGAAATCCACATTTGGTACTATACGTATGTGTGAGGTAACTTGGTCACATGCATTAGTAAAAAGCAAAGTGTAGTTGCAAGAAGCGGTGTTAAAGCTGAATACAGGGTTGTTGCACTTGGAATCTGTGAAGGCATATGGATAAAGAGGGTCCTTGAAGACTCAAGAAATATTTCATGTAATCTGCCAGTGTGAATAATGTAATTTTGTCATATGTGTGTATATATATATATGTGTGTGTGTAATCTGCCAATGTGAATAATATGAGAAATATTTCAGTCCTGTAATCTCTTCACTCCTCTCTAGGTTTTAATGTCAGATTTACTGATCATGCTCTTTGAATGACAATGATGGTGCTAGATTGGAGATGAGACATTTATAATAGCAGCTCTTATGGCAATGCGTCACCCTAAGTCAACTGTCTTATCTGGAGCACTCTCTGCTCTTGTTATTATGACAGTAAGTGCCCTTGTTATCTGTTTCTATTTCAGCTCCCATACATATCATTTTGCGGTTCTGATCATGTGATACTAATGAAAAACTATAAAAGAAAAAGGGGGGGGGGGGGGGGACACATCCTTAAAAATTGGCTTGTAACTTGTAAAGGAGGAAAAAAGCTATTCCAGTGAAGGACCACTGGAACTACTTGTGACTACACTGTGTGGGACTTTATCAAATGTATTTTGCTTGGTATTGTAATGAACTGGTTTCAATAACCATGAAGCACTTAGGAGGGCCCCTAATTCTTATTTTTGATGTTACCGAGTTGTTATACGTGTCAATTAGGTACTTTCTACTGGACTTGGCAGGATTGTGCCGAATTTGATTTCAAGGAAGCATACAAATAGTGCAGCTACAGGTAAATCCGCTGGATTAGTACTTGGCACTCAGCTGTATTTCTGTCTTTTCTCATGAGGATTTGCTATTTATAATTGTGGCTCAGGAGCAGGCAATAAGAAAAATGATTTCTGAATGTGTTACTTTACATGAATTACAACGGTTGCATATGCACTTTTATTGAAGCTTTGTGAATAGTACTTGTTTGTTTGTTGGACGTGACATTATGAACTTGACAGATTTCGTTTAAGTTTATTTGTATTTTAAATTTGACTCATAGTTGCTTGTGTTAATTGTTATAACATACTATGATGCCCCATTTGGTACCTTGGAATCGGAGGTTAGGAAGTTGAAACAGAAGTGGAAGTGTTTATTTTGCTTGTTTGATGCTCTAGAACTAAAATATCACTTCCATCAAAATGGCCTGAAGTTGATTCCATCTCATGGGGCATGGAGTTTCTTGGCTTCCATGGAAGTGAGATTTCGTGACACTTATTCCTGCATTTTGTTGAAATTCTTGACCAACTTGCCCTCCAACATCTTGAGTAATTATGAGTGAAGGCAACTTCCACATAGCAGCAGCAGCAAGTGGAATGAGATCAATGAGGGTTAGTGGAAATTGAAGGTGACTGAACCCGCTACAAGAATTTTTAGATACGCAGTAAACCACATACAAATCCAATTCTGTCAACAAACAAATGCAAAGACAATATTTTATCAACTTCGTGAATTTGTTTATCGGTTTCAGTTGAATTTTAGGGACTGTCATAGAGATCAACCCTTTTAAAGGGGGAAGGGTTTGCTAGGGTTGGGGCCTGGGGGTCTTGAAGGAGTTTGCAAGTGGGTCTCTCTCATAAAATTCTGGCAAGTTATTTTGTTCTTTAATATAATAAATACACATCCCGTCTCTTGTCCTGTTCCATTTCCTTGAACATCTCTTCCAACATGCCAAACAGGGTTTAAGGTTCTTTCCTGTTTGGCAACTTTATTGTGGGGCAATACAATTATATACGATTTTCCTTTGTCAGGCCTCCAGTATCTGTGTTCATGAGGATTTATAATTGTGTTAGTGATCAAGATTTTTTCTCAGTTTAGGCTAATTTGCTTCCTGTTTGGATTATGTTCACATGGGCTGTTAGAGATCAGCCTATGTTAGTGAACTTTAGGAGATAAAGAGTTAAAAGGGACTGACTGAATTATTAGTTTATGTCTTATGCGTCAGTTATGTTTTATGAAAGAAGTTATTTTCTGTCTTATCTTAATTAGGGTAGTTATGTTCAGTTATTGTATTAGGCTTATAAATATCCGTATGTGACTTGGTTGTTACATGTCATGATTATTATCCAGTTTAAAGAATTCCCTTCCCTCTAGAATTGCAGATCCTGGTTCTAGATTTCTTCTCTTCCTCTCCCTACCTCTTTTTCTCTTCTCTTTCTCAAACTTATTTTTGTAGAATCTAATACGGGCCTTTTATTTCATCTCTGTTCATTTAAATTTAATAAGAATCTTTATTAACCGTATTGAGCCAGAATGAACAATATAAATGTACCAATTGCCCTATTTAAAGTTTTTGACTGGGTTGTGTTTGCATGTTTCTTAGCTAGCCAGTCCTAACTTCTTGGTTACCTTTAATTTTCATGTTCGTGTAATATCCTATATGAGGGTGAGTCTTAGCGTGGCGGTAAGATTGCTGCCATGTGACCTGAAGGTCATGGGTTCAAATCGTGGAAACCCCTTCTCCAATTGTGAGAGTAAGGATGTTTACATCTATTCCTTCCCAAATCTCACCGGGTGGGAGTTTTGTGCAGTGTGCCGTCCTTTTGTAATATTTCACATATTTTCATTCTTAATTCTTTGTTTACATATGAGTGTTCCATTCATTCTATGGGTTCTAGAAAGATAATGTGAAACTTACCTTTATAACGATATTTTTTAATATCTGCAGTTCTATATGCATTCTTTGGGTTGCGATTACTTTATATTGCTTGGAGATCAGATTCAAAATCTTCACAGAAGAAAGAAATGGAAGAAGTAGGTATTTATTTACCATTTACAGTGTAATAGTAAAATTCTTGACGTAATTCTGTCCATTCAGTCATATGAGATCATGAATGTATAGTTTCAAATATCAGTATTGAGTTTGAATTTGTTGACTGGAATGGTTTGTTTTACATGGCCATAGCCATTCACTACATTCATGTGTCATCCTAATTTTAAACGTTCAACTCTTCAAAGAAGCAGAATCTTCCTTAACCAACAGGGTTTAATGTAGCTGCTGCTTATTATTATAGTTTTCCTTTCCCTCCTTGGTCTGCACCCCGAGCCTTCTATAGCTATTTATTAATTGATGCTTTTGGAATGTTTTGCTTCATAAAGCATCTCTTATGCTCAGTATAGTCTTGTTTCCCTGCTCCCTTCTTTTCTATGGTCAAATTTGGTACTGGCTCTGAATGTTATTCTTGTCAATCAGGTGGAGGAGAAACTTGAAGCTGGACAGGGGAAAACAACCTTCCGACGGTTCTTTTCAAGATTTTGTACACCTATATTTTTGGAGGTGTACTATTTTTTTCATCATTTGTTTATACTGTATGTTTATATTCACATCTGAGATTGTAGTCTTCTCTTTGCAGTCTTTTATTCTAACATTCCTTGCTGAGTGGGGGGATCGTAGCCAGATTGCGACAATTGCTGTAAGAAATTTAATTTGTTGGGTTCAGGTTTTGGTTTATTTTCTGCATTGTTGTTAATACTATCTTAGGTTCTTGATATAAGAGTCAATTGACTAATTTGGGGAAATTAAGGAAGCTAAATAAATTACTTAATAATGGCATATGTTACATGTTTACTCTGAAATACGTATGTGTACCGTTAGAGCCTAGAGGTAAATTATTTTGGAGAAAAACGATAAATGTAAATACTTTAAAGTAATTTATTTAGTTTTCTCAATCTCCTTAATTAGTCAATTGGCTTTTATAATTAGTCAATTGGCTTTTATATTAGGAACTGAGATAGTATTCAATGTTTATATTGTAAGCTTTGGCTTTTGGCAGCAGTTTTGGTATGATTTTTGTTGTTCTTGCTGACAACCTAGGTTGTCTCATTTTCTTAGGAAATGGCTATGTTGAGCTTGGGCCTGGGTTTATATATTACGGAAGGAGGTCCAGATCCAGAAATACGGAAGAGGGTCTAGCAAATTAGAAAAGGGTATTTGGGGTATTTTATATGTGTCCCTTTGAGGAGAGAGAAGGAAGGTTGTTATTTGGAGTGCCATGCGGATTGAGGAGAGGAAGGAAATTCTGAAATAATTTTGGGAGAGCCCACGCCCCTTGAAGGCATAGGAACTGAGATTTTGCTTTCTAATTCCTGTGACCAGTGTATTTCCCCATTAGACCTACACTAGATTTTGTCATTGAATAATACTATACCTTTGGCTGTTTCCTCCATGATAATCTCAATTTTGGAGAGGCAAAAATAATATTTTATGTGAACCTTATTCTTTCCAGGCTGCATCCTCTGCTATGAGACCACACAGCAGAGTGTCTTGACCTCCCATATGGGGTTCACCTCCTTTTTAATGAATTTACTTATTTTTCAAGTTCAAGCATCCATGCTGTTCTTGTGTGGACCTATTATGTTCTTCATCACCATCATATCTTGAGTGTATGCTTAACATGTTATTCTTGGGACTTGCCATGCCTCTACCAGAAATTTATTTTCCTCTTGACCTCCAACTTGCTTGTTCTGCAGCTGGCAACACACAAAAATGCACTGGGTGTGGCAGTTGGAGCCACTTTTGGACACACCATCTGTACTTCACTAGCAGTGGTGGGAGGAAGCATGCTGGCATCGAAGATCTCACAGCGCACTGTTGCCATGATAGGTGGCCTGCTCTTCCTCTGCTTTTCCATATCTTCCTTCTTTTATCCTCCCCTATGATTCATATTGAGAAACAAGTTTAATATTTTTTGTTTTGAATATTCTTTCCAACCCGTGAAAAAAATTCAAAAATGGTTTGTTTTTCGACCTCAACAAGTAGCATCTTTATAATGGAAATTCCATACCGGCTTCCCCACGTAAGCTGGATATTGTAGCTTTTGCGTGTATTCTTTTTGTAAAAATAATTTTCGCTTCAGTCTCTTCCTCGTGCTTATCCGTGGACAGCTTTTGTTAATGTCTTCATTTCATCTGGAAGGGTTCTTAGTTAATTTTTGAGAAGCATTTGTCGATTTATCATGCTTACATTTTTACGAGCATTTTTCATGACGTAGTTAAAGAAGGTCAACTTTATTCATAAAATGAAAATTGATAACTTTATTAGTAGTGATGGGCCGTGGGTCGTGAGCGGCGGGGTTGTGGAAGGGAGGAAGTATTTTATTATGTTTTGAAAAAAGAATTAGAGCTATTTTAATAAATTGTGCAAATCTCCTTCTAGCCCTCCCTCTTTTACGTTTGGATCCACGAAGGTGTAAAAGCAGAAGGCTTTGCAGAATCTAATTCCAAATTCAAATGAAGATAAAGAGGCGACCATAGACTCTAAGGATAGAGTAGGAGGCCATGGCGGTGGCTGGAGGAGCAGGGGCGGTGGCGAGGAGAGGCGACAACAAAGACCAGACAGGGGCGATAGCACAGAAGTGCCACGGGTAGTGTTGGACTGTTGGAATATTAGAAAAATAGCATGAACAATCTGGTTAGGTTGTGTCAAATTATTTCTCACCCATCCAAAAAAAAAAAACCCCACTTTTGATGGGTTGAAAGAGGAGGTTAGGGGAGCAGTAGAGGACATTTTTGTTCACCACCGCAGCTCCATTATTTTGAATCAAACACACTTTTTTTCCTTTTCAACCCTCCCTGCCATCTCCTCCCCTTAAAAAACCCCCAACCAAACACACCCTAATAGGAAAATTTACAGCAAAGCATCCCAGTTAGAAATCCAATTAAGAGAAGTAGTTTAATTTGTTGACAAGAGCGAATAACTCGATGGGGTTAAGTGGGAACCTGGTTAGCCGGATTGTGAGAAGAGAAACTTGGTGAAAGATTTTTGGCCTCCTTAGGGAATCAAAGGGAGGGGAGGGGAAAGAGAAGTAGATTTTTGTCCCCTGCCCTCGAAAATTTCAAACCAGATGAAGAAGGTGGCATTTTCCTTCTCTGTTAGAATATAGGTTATGACTAGAAACTGAAGTGGAGAGGAACTGAAGCAGGGAGAAAGAGAGAAAGAGAGAGAGAAAGTGAGTTGAGAGCTGCAACTTGTAGAGAGAGAGAGAGAGACCGAGGGTGTGAGAGAGACGAAGAAGGAAGGAGAGAGGGTCACAAACCAGGAACATTTTTGCTCTTCTTCCTGCCTCCGAAACAGGGAAGGTGGTTTCAGCTGGACCTTCACCATAAAAACCATCGACCAGAGGTAATCACTGGGTCTAGTTTTCTTCTTAGTTTTCTATGAGTTTTGAGTATAAAACCATTGAGGATGTAGTGATAATACTACGTGAAATTTGCTGCAATAAGGGTAAGAAACGGGCTGAGATGCGTTGGTTTTGGAGTGTGTGTATGTGTATATATATAGTTATGATATAGAGGAAATGAAGCTTAATTATTGGATAGTTTAGATATGTGTTAAGAACCTTGAGCACCTGCGGTTTGAAACGTCGCACTTGTATAAAGAACCAGGAGCTTTTGTCGTATATACATATAAGAAATTAAAACTCTATTGGCATCTAGGCAAAGACGCTGCACTAGGATAATGGGAAATAAAATCTTGCTTGAGGATGCAATTATGTTTTTCGCTGCATATAAGGAAGGAAGAGAGAAAAACTATAGTTTTATTTATATTTATATATATATATACGCATATATAAAATCAAAGAGGAAGCTCTGTTGTGATAGGCGTATGCGTTTCGCTGCATAAAATATATAGATGTATATGTTGAACCTCAAAGAGTTGTTGAACGTTGTATATAAAAAAATAAAAATAAATAAATAATAGGGTTGCTGCTAAAGTATATTACATGGCATTTAAAAAAAAAAAAAAAAATAGGAAGACTATTGGCTTCATGTTAGCGTGTGTGTGGCGTGGCTTTAAAGGAAGTTAATTTTCTTTTCATGCTATGTGTATATATTAGTTTATAAATAATATTATAATTGAAACAAAATAGGAATGAGTAGATTAGATCCTATAATTTTAGGCGTAAGTTGGATGCTGTTTTGAATTTCGAATTTCCTAGATGTAACCGTGTGTGTATATATATATTTATATTATATAATATTGCATTAAAAATAATAATAATAATAAAATAAACATGATTATTGTTTAAAAATATATTTTATGTGGTTAATATTTTTTAAACTTCTAATTTAAACTATTGAGATAAGCCTTGAGAGTTTAAGATACTCGTAGAGAAATAATAATCACAACAATAATAATGATAAAGTAAATAATTGTTAGTAGGAAAAGAAAAAAAAAAAAGGCAATCAAATAGAATAAATAATAATTATAAAATAGATAATTATAAAAAAAAAAAAAAAAAGAGGAATAAATAATAAAGGGAGTTATTAATTAATAATAAAAAATAAGGGTATTATTAATTAATAACAAATGGAAAAGGGTATTATTAATTAATAATAAATAGAAAGAGAATTAATGGTCTCCTTAAATTTTTTTTTTTTCAGTTCCCTCCTAATTTGCTCACTTCAAGCATTCTAAATTTATTATTAAAAAAATTTATATTTTTAATTTTATGAAATTATAAGTTATAATTTTAGGTAGAGTTTTAGAAGAGTTATTAATGGTTAGTAAATTGCTTGTGGTAGATTGATTTTTGGCGTGTATTTGAACTCTTGGATTATGAGCGGTGTGATAATAGTTAGCTTCGGCAAGAGGTAACCACTTTCCACTTGTTACGTGTATTAGTATGTTGTTTGTGAGTATTTTGTGAAATGATTACGAATATTTTAGTAGAAATTGCCTTGCGGAACCTTATGATTTGAATTGTGAATATACACATATTTTATTTATTTATGTATAAAATTGAGAATTTTGATATTATGATATTTATTATGATCATTATGATAATGGTTGAATCGGGAATAGATAGAGTAGTTATTCCACCACGTGGTGAGGCCTCCATTAATGCATGATGGTTGGCTTACTATTGTCCCCACTTTGGCTCAATAAGGATCGACCCACTAGTTCAATGAGGGCATACGACATCCCACATGTTCAATGAGGGAAAAGGCCCATGGTCCAGGACATGTGCTCTGAGGATTTTGGCCGGTCCTCATCACATGACCAGTGAGCTTTCGAATAACTAGTAACACGGATGTAACTTAGCCCATGGGTTTAGTCAGAGGAAATAAGGCGGTTCGGTTAGATTGGTGGGAGGCATCTTGGGATTTGTGTTAATGAAAAATTGTAATACCTAATTTATGATACATAATTTATGATTTGAAATTTTGTGATGTGGATATTGGTGAATCTATTTTTAATATTTTGTTATATAAATTGTTCCACTTGACACCTCACTAGCACATATTAATATTCGTAATAAGTTGGATTGATGGTTACCCACATTTTTCAGGTGATAGTTCCCATGCAAGTCCATCAGGGAAGACCCCAGAAGTTTAGACTACTTCTGCCAAAAGTAGTGCTTCTGTCTTTTTGGTTTATGTGGGATGATTGTATATTGTCACGTCAGGTCACATTCTGCATACTCTGATTTACTTTTGTATATTTTGGTAAATGATGGGCATTACTTAGTTGTTAATGAACCCTTAATTAATTATTATGCTAAGTTAATTTTGAGGATGTTACAGGTTCAAGGCCTTTATATGTAGTATTGTGGCCATTGTAATTGATTGACTCTTATTATTATTTAATAAAGCCCATAAGTTTGAAATGGTACCAGAGCCACTTACAGTTTGGACTCCCTTCTTAGATCCCAGATGACCCGCTTCTAGTTTTTCTTTTCGTGGCACTGCATCTCTTCCTCACAACTCAACTTATTCTTGGATTCCCGTGAAAGCTCATGACCCCCGAAAGATCGCAAGATTGTTGTCGTCGCCCACTCCTAGGTGTTGTAGAGACCTAGCCACGACTTTAGTTGTTGGGTTCGAATAGACGAATCGCAACTCCCATTATCACCCTTTGTTTTCTCTTCTGCTTCGACTCTGATTCTTGGATTCGTTTGAACAAATCCCAATCCGAAGCCGTCGCCATTCTTGGATTTCACCATCTTGGGCCGGAATAAATTCTACGCCTAGTCACGGTTATTCTTGGATCTTCATATATGGCCACTCACTGTTTCCAAATTCTGGAGGTTTGTTTCTTTCTTTCTTGATTTTCTGTCGCTATGAAAGGTCGCTAGAGGTTCGTGTTTCTTTCTTATGCTCCGGTCTGTGGTTGGCAGAGGTCTCAACGGGTTTTCGCCGGAAGATCCTCTCTGTTCTCAAGCATCTAGCTGTGAATATGCATTCAAGAATTGACAGTGGTTCAGAAGTTGCCGGTACTGTTCTTGGTTTTCTGGCGTCATCTCGATGACATTATACAATTGAGGGCTTGTATTTTGTCTCGGTGACGTTGTTCCATCGAGGGTTTGTATTCTCGATGACGTTATTCCATCGAGGTTAGAGGTCAGCGGGTTTAACTGGAAGATCTCAACGCAAATGTTATCAGTGAATCCTATCGGTTAAGGAAGTAAATTCAGATGGTAAAGAGAAAGAGTGCAAAGTCAAGAATGTGGAGTGCCACCTACTAGAGAAAATTAGAACAGAGCAAGGCAATGGCTGTTTGCAAAAGGTAAGTGACAAAGATAATGAGCTAATTGAAACGAGGGTATTATGGAGGAACATGATCAGCATTTCTCTTCAACTGAACCTTGTTGCGTGTCAAAGAGTACTCAAACCACAAGAGGAAAAGGAGCATGAGTTCAGCCTCAATGCTAGCTGTGTTCGATACTTTACCACTGATGATCAATTATAAATATGAATGGAGTATGGACATATAAGATAGTAGCTTGAGTTCATCTTTGCAAATTTTATGATGAGGATGCAGATTCATGTTTTTAGTCTTCTTACTGGTAAAGGAAATATTGTTACTATAAAGTCTGTCAATCTTCTTTGTTTTCGGAATGGGCAAAAACAACATTACCAAGTATTGTTGGAGGCTGTGCCACATGACCAAGTAGTGGTGGTGGTAACACATGCTTACATAAATCGTTTTGGCATTAGATATATGAAATGGAAACTTGTTTTTTTGGTCATGGAATAAACCTTAAGGAAGTTCCAGATGAAAATTAAATTATCGGAATGAAGGTGTTGGGAATTATACTGGATGGCCCTGCTCATTTTATTGGTTTCAAACAGGAAGAATTTGATTGTTTACGTTGGGGACTCGGTAGGTGATTCGCTATGTCTACTTGAAGCAGATATTGGAATTGTGATTGGTTCGAGTTCTAGCCTTAGGAGAGAGTTGGGACACGTTTTGGGTCTATTAGGCATTCTTTATACAGTCTATAGTTGGGCTGAATGTGCCTTACATGTATGAGAAGTTTGAGGCAGCAGTAATTCAAATCATAGATTGTTAAAGGAAGGCTTAATACAGCATGCTTCCTTTGAGGGATCTCGCTGATGCAATAGTTGAAAAGTTGCAAGAACAGGTGTATGTATGTAGGTGTTGAGCTGCTGGAGAAAATTAGGATTTGAAGTTTCATCTTTGTTGCAAGGCCCTCAAACATTTGGGACTATTTAGGTCAAGCATGGCAGCTATGGGCCTATTGAATCAATAGTAGTACAGGCTCTTTTTTTTGGAGAAGGGGACACGGTCATCTACACTTACTTTGTTGGTAAAGATTCAAAAAGGCTATTGTTGCCGTGCCTCACCATTGGTTCAAGCTCTGTTATTGTTTTAGTGAATGATAAACCGCCAATGCAAGTGAAATTGTTGCTTCAGCATTACATGATAATTGTAGAGTTGTTCTTGTGGGACAACGCACATATATATCAAGGGTTTGTTATGAGTATCTGTCATGCAAGTTAGAAGCTTGTGATATATATATAGCCCCAACTTCAGGGGGTGTAAGAATATAGATTAGGATTATTATCTTGATTTGATTGAGGGCCTATATACCCTTGTAATTGATTGACTCTTATTATTATTCAATAAAGCCCATAAGTTTGACACCTTCTATCCTCTCCCCTTCAACTAAACAAGGCCCTTATGGTGTGTTTGGTTTTAGGAGAGGGGAGATCTAGAAAAACTTAATTATTAGTCTCTAAGTTTAAACTCATCCCCTCTCCTCAAACCAAATATACTCTTGAGTGACCATCTTATGTATTTGAATATCTAGTCACACGTGCTTTATCCTCCTTCATGAGCGGCGATATATAATGAGACTATCTATATATTGACATTGATTAATCACTGATTCATAAGTACCACGTTTGTTAAATTCACAGATTTTTTTTTTATTTTTTTTTTTTGCCCTTTTTAAATTCGCAAGTCATCTCTCATTAACTACGTTTATATATTTGGTGGTAAGGACAGTTTTACAAAATCAATTATGTCTTAATTACAAATTACAGATAAAACTGTAATTCCTACTTAACAATAAATAAAGATTTTCAATTGCCACTACTCTCTTCACAAGAGTCTAATTATATTTTTTTAGAAAACCAGGGGAAAATCCCTCATTAAAAATTTTGTTGGTGACAAGGATGTGATAAATTCCTATATACAAGTACTCTACAATTTTTTATTTTTTTTTATATTATCATTCATCACCAGTTCGAATATAAATGTATACTCTGGAGCTCAAATTTAGGATATAAAAAGATTTAGTGAAGCCTTACATGTAGAGTGTCGTCGAGGTTGGAAAGCAGCGAGCGTTATGTTGAACCTTTTACACTTGTATTCCTTTACGTCGTTCAGAATCGTCCACCTTTCTTTGACTACAAGGATGAAGGAAAGAGAGGGGGAAGCTTCCGGCGAGGAGGAGTTCAACTTGTCATCTTCAACATTCAAGGAGGCTGCCTAGTCATTTTCATTGACTGACCCGAAGAGGCTATCCAATCATTGAATTGAATAATCAACCTCGGACTCTTCGACCACGAAATATCGACTTTATTAAACACCCACGCCCAGGTTTTCACCCTTAAATATAGCAACTTAGCGACTCAGTAGACCAAATCAATTCTTTCTTATATGCTCATTTATCCCATGTAAAAATGTGTGCCGCCATCCCCTTTTCCAATTTCCCAAGTTCCACTTCCACCGCTTTGGACCATCCAATTTAGAAACGAAAAGGATATGATTGACAAGTTCCGAAATAAAAGGCGGGATGGAGAATCGGATCTCAATACCGTTGATCGGTTATTTGTACAGAACCTAAAATCTGAGACTCAAAGGAGGTCACTGCGACAAAAGCCAATGGGATTCATCGTGGAGGACGGGGATGACCGCCACCTTCTGCTTCCGCCACCCAATTTCTCGATGGTCGAGGACAACATTTTCCGATCTAGTTTCCCTCGATCTCCCAATTTCTCCTTCCTCCAAACCCTAAATCTTCGATCTATCATGTGAGTTCTCCTCCTTCTCATCTTTTCCCACAATTATCACTGACCAATTTCCCCTTCCATTACTTTTTGCCCTTTCCAACAGTGAAACATAGATGTGCCCACTTTTTCTTTTGCACTAGTTGGGCAGGCTGAATCAGAACTCTTCGCATCTGTTCCCTTCAATCGCCCGTGTTATTCTGAAAATTTACCAAGAAATTTGTAGTTTCTTGGCAACCGGACCATTGTAAATATCAAATTTAAGTTCAAATCTTCTAAAGTTTACCTCTCTGGTGCAGATACTTGTGTCCCGAACCATATCCGCAAGAAAATTTGGAATTTCTTCGGTCACAGGGCATTCGACTCTTTCAGTTTGGAATTGAGGGAAAGACGGTAATTCCTTTGTTGTACGCTGTCCTCTCTCACATGTATTAGCCACCCAGCTAGTTGGCTCAAAGTGACAGTCATCCCATAATGGGCGTCTGTTTATGGCCCACTTAATCTTTTTGAGTCACAAAGCTATCGTTCTCTGAAAGCTGCCTCTATGTCTGAAACTAAATTTATGGTTTTACGTTAGGCAAGGAAAACTGCTGATGCTTAAGACATGTGATGATTAAATATAGTTTACGGACCTCGACTTTGTCTAGCCGTCCTTGTAGGCTTGTTTTGACTCCCCAGCTAATGTATGTGCAGGAGTTTTCAGTACCTATTCTGAAGGATACTGTCATGGATGCTCTGAAAGTCTTAATTGGTACTGAATTCGAACCTTTTCGATCCCTTTTAGATGCAATGTGTTTGTCTACCCTTGCAACTGCTGCTGTTCTTCTTGTTCATTAGAATTAGGTATTAAAGCTACTTTACTTGTTGCAATTTCAGATGTGAGAAATCACCCCCTTTTAATCCATTGCAAACAAGGAAAGGTATAATTTTATTGGCATTTTCCGCTATCATCTGCTCGTTAGGTAATGATGATGATTACACGCTCGAGCACACTCAACCTGGACTGACATGGTCTTGTTTAACTGTCTACAGCATCGAACCGGTTGCCTGGTAGGCTGCTTAAGAAAATTGCAGAAGTGGTGTTTGTCTTCAGTGTTTGCGGAGTACAACAGATTTGCTGGTGCCAAATCGAGGATAGCGGATTTAAGATTTATAGAATCTTTTGATGTATTATGCCTGAGACAGTGCCTTTACAACAGTATATTCCAGTACCAAGGATATAATTCAACCAAGAGGCGCTTGTTGTATAAAGAAGAAAATTTACAGAAGCCCCGAATGCATGCTTCCTAGTCACATTATTAAAACACATCCCAGTGGATCCAATTTTACGGCGGCCCTTGCTTTCCCATTTTCCAGGATCTTTTTTCTTAATTTTAAAAAAAGTACAATTGCAAGACTTGTTAAACACATCTGGACTTAGTTTTCTTACCCCTTTCTTTCATAGCCTCCTAACCCTGCTTGGTGCAACCAATTTTTAGGCACCTGTCTTGCGATACGTTATATTTGCTCAAGTCCAGGCGATGGCATTCAATCATGACTTGGCGCACTGGTTCACGAGGAAGGATTCTTTGTTCAAAATGCGGATACATTTTGAAGATATGAAAGTTGTATGTATATTATTCCCCCAAGTGAAATCTATAAAGGCAAATCATTCAATATAAAAAAAAAAAAAAAAATACGATTCTGGAGTGTACAATATTATTTCTGATTAATAGTTTCGTCAGATATCATTTTTCTGTACAAAGTCTAACTAGTTCGTGCGTACGTTTGCGTTCAGAGAATTGATTCATGTTTGGATTAGCTGTTTTTTCATTGTGATTTAGGGCATTGTATTAATGGTGGCAGAAGTGACTTATTTTTAATTTGATTTTTACAAATGTAATTAATGTTTGGATTAAAACAAGAAACTTGTTTGGATTATTACTCCTTTGGGTCCTTATTACAAAGTATCAATTAACAATTCTCATACCAATAAAAACAGTTAAAGTCATAAATTTGCCCTAATTTTCAATATTAACCTTACTAATTGTACTAAGCTATAGTATCATATTAATTACCAATATTAGTCTAACCCACCACCCTTATTAATTATAGTATACATGGAAAAAAAAAAAATTAATGCTCTTTGGAAACGAGCAAGTGTTTTATAAACAATACCAAATATACTTGCTAGTTGGTGTCTTATATATGTTAGTTGTATATATTGTGGTAATTGAAGAGAAAATTTTAAAATTGATAAACAAAAAATCAAATTATTATTAAAAAAAATTAAAGTCCTTAATTAAATATATTTAATGGATAAAATTGTATATAAATTAGAATGCATACAAATGTATATAAACATGTTGATACAAAATAATAGTACATTGCTAATTGGATCACCTATCCCTAATAAGCTAGTCTCTGATTCTATCACCAACATTATTTATTTGTGTCGAAGATAATTTAGGAATATTTATGACGATGCTCCATCGATTGGATCATTATTATCTCCATCACTCATATTTTCTCTAAATTTTATCTATTTCTTGCACCCTTAAATATAGAACAAATGAGATAGTAATTCGTTTTGTTACTTTTCTATTATTTTTCTCCTCTATCCCACGTAAATAGAGAAAAGACAATTCCCTCTTTCGTCTCTTTACTTGAACACGTTTTGCACGGGGTTGGAAAGAGATAATAGTATGAATGTATGATGTTGATAAGCTGAGCTCCAGCCTTCAGAATTTTGAAAATCTCCCAACTAGGGTTGGAAGCGAGGCATGAGACTGAGACCCAAGAACTCCGGCAACTACATTATTGTCTCCGTCGCTCATCTGCTCTTTCTTCCAACTGAAAAACCTTCTCGAATCTGAGATCCACTTGCAAGACCTTCAGGTCTCTTGTTTATTCTCCCTCCTTTTTCAAAATACTCTTTCATTTCCTTCTGTCATTAGCTTTATCGCTGTCACTTTCCAACCACCGTCCAACGCTCGGGATTTCGACTTCTGAATATGGAGCTTTTCTCTGGAAGAAGCTTACTCAAACGTCAAACGCTATACAACCAGGCTTTTGAGCTTTTTTTCTCCCTAAATTGGGCTTTTAGGCATCAGAACACCTTCCCATATAGAGTCTTAGGATATACGAGATAAGTAGGTTAAAAAAGTTTTGTCTTAACTTGCATGAACGTACTTTTTAAACGGCACCTTTGCCTAGGTTTTGATATGAAAGAAAAAAGAACAAAAAGACAGGTTGGGTGAAGTTTGAGTAGATTTTGAAGGTCTTGTGCCCTTCACTACTAACTCATAGGAGTGTTCATGATGCCCATGGCCCTGTGCACCCGCTCAAGCCCGCAGAAAAATCGTCTTGTCCAACTCAAAAAAAAGCAGTCCAAGAAAAATTGGGTACAGCTGGGCATTTTTATGGACAGGGCTGGGTATCGGGTACAGTATGCCACCCTTCCCATTTAGCCATGCCCTATAGTATATGAGGTAGGATATTGTCACTACCATTTTCTCACCATCAGATCTATTATTTGATCCAACGGTCCTGATTTAACCTACTTAAAACCTTCTTCCTTCTCCATATTTCTCTCTCTTTCTCTTCCATTCTCTCGATCGCACGCATCACCGTCAGGAACTGCCGCCGTCCCTCCCCCTTCTCTGGCCCCTCTTCCTCACTAATTTCGTCACATCAGTTTTAGTACAAAGATTTCAAGCGGGAACGCAGTAAAAGAAAATCACGGAAATTGAAAAATGACAAAAGAAGCTAGAGGAAAGAAAAGATACACTTGATTGACTAAAAAACCCTAGTATGCAAATCCGCTCATCATCCTAAAGTCTCTGAAGCAAAAGTCACAATTCAATAGCATCCAGCGACACTAGGGTTTTCCGCCTGTTTTGATCACTGAATTCTAAGGATCTTGTTTTAATTAAGTGCTTGGATGCACTTCGGTGTCTAAATTTAGGTTCAAGATTGGTTTGATTTTATTGTGAAGGCTCGTGATTAGTTTGATTTAACAACATGATTGCTCAGAAGAAGAGGAGCTTCCAAATAGAGGCGTTCGAGCACCGGGTCGTGGTGGATTCAAAATATGCAGATAAGAAGTGGAGTATTTTGGAGCATGCAATTCATGAAATTTACAATCATAATGCAAGTGGGGCTTGAAATCTTTATACTAAAACTGATGCGACGAAATCAGTGACGAAGAGGGGCCGAGAAGAAGGGGAGGGACGGCATAGCGGTTCCGACGGTGATGCGTGCGATCGAGAGAATGGAAGAGAAAGAGAGAGAAATATGGAGAAGGAAGAAGGTTTTAAGTAGGTTAAATCAGGACTGTTGGATCAAATAATAGATCTGATTATGAGAAAATGGTAGTGACATAATATTGTAGTGACAATATCCTAGCTCATAGTATATATAGTATTATATATTTTTTGTTTTTGATCCAATAGTATTATATATTTTTTATTTTCACTTATAGGTATTTGACTATTTGTTAACATATATGGTTGTCTTTTTCATATCAAGACTCAAATTGTAGACTTATTTTAGAATATTTCAAAGTGTAGAATTATGGATTTCATTTGAAGTTTGCAATCTTATTTATTGGGTACGATTGAAGTTTTTTTTTCCATATAGAGTATAAAAGGGTATCACTACTTGGGTAGGGAAGGCCCGCCCTACCCAACCCATTATTGCTCTGTTTAAAAATTTTAAGACTTCTATCAGACATTATGCTACATTTTACGGATCCGGCTACGGTCCACTGCAATGGACCGTCCGCTGCCTTTTTGCCTTTAATTTGCACCGCATGCGATGTATGCACCGCATGCGGTAATTATTAAAAAAAATCCACACCGTCCAAATTTTCATCCGACGGCTTAGATAAGGAAGAGGATGGAAGAGGATGGGAAAGGAAGAGGACTGAAGCCAGATCCACATTTTACTAGCAAATAATCTTCTAGATAGGCTATCAAATAAGGGTCTAGCCCTATCTATAAACACCCTAATGACTCATGTTAGAGAGATGAGGCCGCTGAGGATTCAGAAAAAGGTATTGCAAATGATTATTGATTGCCCCGAGGTGAAAAATGGTTAGCTTTCAACATTATAACCATGTTGAACAAGGGATCAAGCGATATTCTTGGTTGAAAAAAAAGGTCAAATTTCCCGTGGGGAAGCAAACCCACCGCTGACCCTTTTACTTTGCCAATAGGAAAAAGCAGCATGTGCAAGTCACGATTTGTTTGTGTAACATCCTTTTAAAATTACTATTTAAATAACTATTTTATACCTGAATATATTTAATTCCAGTCAAAATAAATTATTTACACATTAAACACCATATCAACAGGCTTTGTTCATAATTATGAATTTCAGTTTGCACCAAAATGATCAAAATATACGTGTCAAAAAGACCCTAAAGTTTAGCAATATACATTAGACTATGCTCATATAAACCAAAGAGATATATAAGATTGATAACTCTGATCAAGTCTCAGATGCCTTCTTCCCCTTGGTATTCCTGCTTGAAAAATAAATAATGACGGGGTGAGTTACAAAGAGTCAATAACCACATATCTAATTTAACAAGTATATAAGGAATGATTACAAGATAGTTAAGTGGGCCAATTATTCATTCATATATTAATAAGTATGAGTAGTTCATCAGACCAATTAATAATTCATAATTATTCAATATGCATGTAACTCCCTCAACCATCCTTATAACCTCTTTATAACCGCTGACAGAACGCATAGGCTACAATATAATAGGTTTAATCTCTCTAACGAGATTGCACCAAGTTCACCAATGATGAGATGTAACCCGGCCAAAGGCTACAGAACTCATATTGGACCATAGGTTCCTTTCTTTCGAATATAGAAAGGTGTCACTGTCCCAAGGGCTGACCCTAATCCCGGCCACGGGATGAGGATGATACCAAGGGCCCTGAAAATGTTAAAGTCATCCACTATTAGAGCTGGGAATCAGGGCCGGCCCGGCCCTACAGGGCCTGGAAGAACGAAAATGTCTGTTTTTCAAAGCCCGGCCCGATAGTACCAGGGCCAGGGCCTGAAAATTACTATTCCAAATTTTAACTATTTTTCTTCGGTTTTTTTTCAGAGAAATATAATTAGTAAATTGCAACCATTAAAATTCTAATCTATCAAATAAATATTATCAACATTAATATCTAAACAATACAAATCATCCAATAAATAAACACATTCATTAATTCATAACAAAAAACAAACCATTGTCTACAATTGACTCACATAAAACATAAGAAGCATTAAACTAAACAAGATTAGATGACTCATAAAATATAAGAAGCATACAACTATATTTGTCAATTGTCACCTTCGGAGTATAGTTATTATGTATTTATGTAGTTGTGCTTAGATGGATAAATAACTCTATAACATATAAAATACATAGATAAAGGCCAAGTAATTAATCTAAAAAAAAAAAAAAAAAAAAAAAAAAAAAAAAGATGCTATAGTGAAACGGTTTACCGAAGCCTTGCAGGCCTCGAGCCCTACGGGCCGACCGCAGGCCAAATTCAAAATTTCGATCGATTTTTAAGCCCGAGCCCTACAAGGCCGGGCTTAAACGGGCCGGCCCGACGGGCTCGGCCCGATTTCCCGGCTCTATCCACTATGCACTCAGTGGTGGTAATACCACGTGGCACAAAATCAATCTCCTACTATCACATCTCATTTCAATCTAGTACACCTCAATATACAGTGCAATATCACAAATTCAACATCAACAATTTATACTTATATTCAATATTCAACACCAAGCATAAACTTTCATAATTGCAATATAAACAATTTAATTATAACAATATAAGCAATTAATGCTCACTTAACTAAAAGTTTATCCTCAAACAAATGTCTCACACATATATACATTTTCATAGGTAACAAACTATAATATATTCATATCATTTAATATATAAGCATACGCTTCTAAATTAGAAAGTGGTTACCTCAAATTCTTCACACAACACTAAGCATGAGAGAAATTAGTTCCCGGTAAAAATAAGTATATAATTATACATTAAAAAAATTAAAAAAATAACCATTAATACCATAATCAAATAATTAATTAAAGAGTAAATACCCTTTCGATCCCTCGACAAAAAAACACGGACCTCATTTTGGTCCCTTAAAAAAAAAAAGACCCTTATTCATCCTTTTTAAGGGACTAAAAAGGACTTTTTGGAAATTTGTGAGTAATCAAAATGTCAATCAATCGACCCTTATTCGTCATTTTTATGGACTAAAAAGGACCTTTTTCTTTTTTAGGGACAAAAATAAGGATCGTGTTTTTTGTCGGGACCGAAAATGATATTTACTCTTCATTAAACTATCATCTCACTTCAACTTTCCTAAAAAAATGACAATTTATCTATTCCTCAAAGTATTTAACCTAATACTAACTTTTATAAGTATAACCCAATTTATTAAACAATCTCCAAATCTCCATATAACCAAAATCATATCAATCTCTAGTTTAAAATCTCAAATCCCAATTCATAATTTCATATAGTTCAAGATTTAGCAAAACTAACGATTAAACCTTAAATAATACTCTAGTAATCTAACTAACTAAATGTTTAAATTTTCATTTAATCGGTAAAATATTCTATGACACAAATCTTGATTTCTTTTAGATAGAAAATAATTTTAAATTCCCACACCAACAAACTAACAAATCTAAACTAATTAAAGTTATTTATTAATCATGCTCTTCATATATATATGGTCTTCTATTATCAAAACTTTGTCAATATTCTAACCCCAAAATTTTCAATAATTAATATTATTTTATCCTCATTACAAAGAAAAAAATACGTAGAACAACTTTCATATAAAAAGTTTATTGAAAAGAAATTAATTTAACTATATAAATGATCTTATAAAATAAATAATGTAGGTTATAAAACTCTAATAGACCCTTTTCTCTCCTATTTCTCCATTTCCCCTTGCTCTCCTATTTTTCTCCGGATCTCACGCTCTTTCACCATTAATCACACACACACATTCTAATTCATACACACAACACATATATATAAATCACAGAGGCGGTGAATTGCATTTTTTTTTAGTTATACTCCCTCTGCCACTTATAGTGGCAGCACACCTGCCACATATAATTATATATATATATATACACACTTTTACCCTTTTTCTAAAAAAAAAAAAATATTAATTTTAATTTTTTTTAATTAAATCTGATTCTAAGAATATTACAATTTCCATTTGTTGCAGATTGGATGGATGGATTAGAATCCGGAAAGGCCAAGCCCAAGAAGCGCACAGCCGAGGAGATCGCCTCCAACATCTATGATCAGTGATCTACCACTAATAGCTGGCCATTTCGGTATGGATGACGGTGGCCACGATGAGTGCCCCCTCTGCAACACCACAGCCCCTTACATCAACTCTCTATGCATTTTCATTATAAAATTACTTCAAACAAGCTTCATGTCATTGTAACTATGACACTATTCATCTTTTAGCTTACCACCAAATAATGCTACTTACCCTGTAATTACAACAATGATACTATCTCTAACTTTTAGATAGATTAAATAAGTTAAATAAATTACTTTAGAATATTTATATTTATCTTTTTTTTTTTTTTTTTTTTTTTCCTGATTAACCAACTTTGACCTCTAAATGATCTTATATATAAAAAACCCGGGGAGTATAATATAATAATAAACCAAAGTGTTGGATTATATGCCAGTGCCATTTCAACTTACCTCGAAGGTTAAATTATTACATATATTATCCTTCACACACAACTAAGTCAACTTAAGCAGACCGATTCAGAGTCCCCGACATCCTCAACTGCCGTGCTGCTTACTTCATGTCTGCTCATGGTAATGCTGGACGCGGCCTCATCACCCTCCGGCAGCATCGCTTTTCTCTTGCTTCTGCTTCTTCGCCATCTTCTCAACAACTCTGAAACTTCATTTTCATCTCCTTCCCTCACCTGTGATTCTTCAGCTTCTACGCTCCTCACTTCTCTTGTGCTGCCCTGTTCCCTCAAGTACTCTGGTATCACCATCAGAGTAAGAGGCCTACAGCAACACAGCAGGATCATGAGCAGCAAAATGTAGATATACAAGGACACCCACACATAAAACGTCCACTTCCAATTGTGAACCAATTGTTTGGCCCCAGGGAGTTGGGAGTTCATTACGATCTCAGCTTCATATATCTGCGGCAGAGATGATGTCCCTGCTCTCGGACTCAAAGTGGCTTTGATTGCATTGGTTCTTCGATTGTCCTCCTTGTGCTTCAATATTTCCACAGTGATCTTCTGGGTTTCCTCACATAATCCCAGTAACAGAGGCATGCCCATCATTAATGTCCTAGCAAGTCGGACTGGGAAGCTTCTATACCGCAACATCATCGGCTGGCTAGATTTCGCTATAACATTCCCATTTTCTGATAGGACTTCTGCGCTCAGCTGCAATAACAGATCCAGGAGCCAAGTACAAACACTCGAGTTAAAAGAAAATGCAAATTTTCTGATAAAAGCATATATACCAATTCTTTACTAATAGGGTCAGATCAGTTAGATAGATAATTTCCTAACACGTATGGAGTCCCCGGCCCAACTACTTATCATCACGGTGCAAAAGGGAGTGAGATAACAACTATAATAATTACAGGCAAGCTCCCCAACGGAGTTCAAGCTCAATTGGAGCTCTAGGTCTATTAGTTGGATGTTGTGTTGCGGTCATGGTTTGTAATAAACTGTACTCGTTTCCTTTCCTTAATATAAGCTCAACAGCATGGTATATTTGAGAAAAATGTAATGCTGTGCCTGTGTGTAAGCATACCTGAAATACGCCAATGTCCCGATTGAAGTTAGATTCGGGCATGACAAGGAGCAAGGAAATGTAAAATGTATGGCCAATGGGAACACCTATCCGCTTCTTGTTGCTACAGCCGTCAAAAGAAAAGACGGCCACAGGGTGAGCGTGGGTGTAATCGAAATGCAACTTTTCCCTCACAAACACAGGTTCCTCCGCCCAAAGATGAACGAATCCTACACCCAGCACAGCAGCCAGAAGGAGAACCAATAGCAGAACCATGCACACATAAGCAGCACTAAGAAAGCCAAGTCCGAACCTCTTGAGTAAGAGGGTGATGGTGGAGGGGATTTTGTACACTGCCGATTCAGCATTGGGTGTGGTCTCTTGGGGTTGATGGTAGGACGACTCAGACACAACAGGGAAAGGGGTAAAGACAGGAACCAAGCAGTTGTAGATTAAATCGGCCTGGAGGGATATAAGTTTTGTGACCCAATTCGGTGGTTGCGGAGAAAGAGCCATGAGCTTTGGGTCTTCGTCCACGGATTAGGCAGAATTCAACAGAGAAGCAGCGAGTTCAACCAAGAACAAAACATTGGAGAAGGAATGGCACGGCGGCACACGTGTCTCGTGCATGCCATGGATATCATGTCGTGGCAATGGTCCGTGCATCAAGAGAGCCAGCTGTTGTGTCACTCCTTCCTTCAGATTTCAGAATTGAGATACGCATAACATTCTATTTGATAATCTAAGCCTTTTAGATGAATATTTTTTATTCAATTTTTATATTTTTAAAAATTTTAAATTACTATTTCTTTATCACGTTTTGTTTTATGGTTTTGGTGATTTCTATAGTATTTGTTTGCTTATTGCACCTAACACCATCCAATACAATTATTAAGCGGCCGTGTCTTTTTCCCTTTTTCTTTCTTTCTTTCATTTATTGTGTGCCACAATTCATAAAACAATCCCGCTACTAAGTTATCAGATGACACGTTCATATGCTCAGGAGATTCTCCGAATCCCAACGCCGGGGACCACCAAAACCACACCAGTTCATGCTCCACGTTTGAGCACAGTGAACTCTGGATCTGAAGCTGCAATTCTGCCGATTTCATCAAAATTTGCTTACAATAATTAACGTTTGAAAATTACAAAATTACCTGACACATATAGCATCTGAAATTTTCATATTGCTTATATTAAATATTTATGGGTTCTACTGCCAACTCATGTTCATATTTTGAAAAACCAAGGTTTCAGACACCCCGTGAATTTCATCAATCAAGTATGGTGGGCTACCAAACATATTGGTTTCATTTAAACAGATCCTAGGCGCATGAAATCTTCAGTCTACACTTCTCAGCTAATTATAAGAAACAGCCCACTTTTATGGTTCAAATGTTCAAACAAAACACAAAATGAACAATGTCAAAAGACCAGTACACCAAATCCTTCTCCATCTTTCGGGTACAAGAAGCCAAATTTATTTCGAGAATGCTACCAGTTTAGGTCAACTTGTGAATGGTTTTCATGTCAGCGACCTCTTTAAGATCTCCTCGTTCCACATGGTCCCACCACTTGAATAGGAAATTGTCCACGACTAGTCTGAACCAGGGAGACAGTTTCAATCCTTCCCCACCAGCGTCAGCTTTCTTCAACAGCTCCTTCAACTGCTCCCGATTAACGTATTTAATATCAGCCACTTCATCTGGATTAGGATGAACAGCAACATCCCGAACCATGAATAGCAGATAATCGACTGCAATGTGGGGAAGAAATTTTTTGTTAACAAAACCATCTGAAGAAAGAGTACTTGCACTAAAAGTAGAAAACAAGTAAGTTGCCTCACGTTCGTGCTCCCCCCATTTGCCATCAGAAGGTGCCTTGTAGAGCATGCGACCCAATGGGATAAACTGATCAACTGGCACATCTTCAGCAGCAATACCAAGTTCGTCCAAAAGTTTCCTCTGAGCTGCATTTCTTACTCCTGGCACATAAGAAAGCAGAACCGTTTAAGAAAAGCATTAATGACAATCAGGGTAGTCTTCTTTTTCAGTATAAAAGGTATATCAACATGTACCAAGGGCGTGGTCTTCAATAAGCTCTGATTCACGGTACAGTGGATGGCTGCAGCAGGTGTTTGTCCACACAAGAGGAAATGTCACCTTTGTTGCAGATCGTTGCTTCATTAAGAACATGACATAATCTTGGTCAACACACGCAAACAAAACCTAAGACTAGTGAACAGGGGTGCCTTATGGATAATTTTCAGTACACGACCAAGCAGAAGAATATCAAAGAGATGCCATGCCTTATACATATAACAAAAACTATTCAAAGAGGTATTATTTAAATTTCACCATGGTGCTTGAACTTTAATTCACAATATCACATGTGTGTTGCTAGAGCAAGATATACACGCAGACTTTAATTTTGTTTTAGAACAAGAGATACCTTGCCTGCATGCCTATTGATGAGACCACCAATTAAAAGAGAGAGAGAGAGAGGAATGCATACCTGAAGAAGCAACTCATACTTTGAGTTGAACAGAAATACACTGAAAGCTCTGTGTAGCAAATTTTCAGATTCAATCTTCTCCATCAAGTGACCTAGAAAATAGAAGTTCAAAGAAATGAATTAACAAAGCCAGAAGTAAGCAGAAGAGTAGAAGGAAGTTAAGTTATAACTAGGCTCCAAGTTACCAAGCTAATTTTTCAGCATCACGAGGTAAAATGAGGGGGAAAAGGAAGATAGTATAGATTTGCAAAGAAAATTCAGTGTTTGCTAAACACAATAACTCTAAAACCACGATCAAGATATGATATGAACCATTTAAAATGTCTATTTGCAGTCAATCCTGCATCACCCGTGCTTAGGAGTTTGCTCGCATTAAAAATAGATCTACCTACATAAAATAAGTTGACATATTTCTAACACATGATTATTTAGGAGCAACTTTTTCTTACAGCTATAAATTGAATGATCTAGAGACGCAAAATATAACTCAACATTCAGATTACCAAGCACAACGCCAGCAAACTCAACTGCTACGGATTTCAGATCCTTCTTATTTTCCAAATTGAGATAATCTCACCATAGACCAATGAGTAATTTATACATATAAATGTGAGGAATGTTATGATTTTAGAATGAGAGTTCATATAACACAATATAGAGCCAGAACCATCACCTCTCAAAATATAATAGGAGAGGATTGATTTTATTTTAATCTTTTCAATAAACAGAGCTTGGAAGATATCAGAATGACACGAGATTCAGACATCGAAATTTCCCTTACAATTGTATTTGGAATCATGACCGACAACACGATCATTCTCATCCACCAAAATGCATCTGTAGAAAGTTTAAAAAC
This sequence comes from Acacia acuminata, assembly GCA_019022655.1. NCBI lineage: Eukaryota > Viridiplantae > Streptophyta > Magnoliopsida > Fabales > Fabaceae > Acacia > Acacia acuminata. Next base: position 1,017,986 of record JAFJYI010000235.1, read on the forward strand.
AACTCCACCGTCAATTCTAGGGAACAAAACTAATCCATGAAGCTTAGCAAGAAAAGCCACTTCCCATCACAGAAGAGCGAACTATAATACGTGTGTGTGTGTGATCCGAACTCCAAAAATAAACAAGAGAAACCGGAAACAAGTTGATTGTGGGTTGTGGCAGTAAATTTAAATAAAGCGAAAATCAGGAGCTATTAAGGCTCAGTTCAGGCCAACACACATCATGCTAAAGAATGGCCACAAACGAACGCCAAGGCAGAAGATCGTGGCAGTAGACATAAGATCCGTGCCTTTTCATTGAAAGAGTGATTAATTAAATTGAATTAATCAACTAAAAAGTCATAAAACACAGAAACGAGAGACTTAATTCGGCAACACAAATAATAAAAACAAGAGAAGCTACAGAAGAGTTGTTGTAAAAGTAGAAGGAAGCAAAGAGATTTTTTTGGGGGGAGGGAGAAGAAGAAGATGATGAAGAAGAAGAAAGGGCAAGAGGAACGGACTCGTCTTCGAACATAAGGCGGCGCTGGACAGCGTCCATGGCGGCATCAGGAAGGTCTCCCATGGCTGTAGGAGTGGATAGAGAGAGCCTGGCAGTAAAAGAAGAGGGAGGGCGGCAACGGAGGAGGAGGGAGGAAGAAGGACGATATCTGTGAGTAAGAGAAGCACACACTGGCGAGACGCAGGGTTTGGGACTCTTAAAGAATCTGCAGCTCAGGGGGAGCGACATGACTGCACGAATTTCCATCCTCTCCTGAAATCCCCATCTTCATAAATTTATTGGTTTATTTCTGTTTCTATACGTCTATATGTGTGTGTGGCTACTATTCAACCGAAAATTTCTGAAAAACAGTTAAAATTAAAATTAGTTAAAAGTAATAAATATAATTTGTTTTTTTTAAATACCATGATTTATAAATACGTAGGAGAAAGAGTAATAATGAGAAGAAAATGAAAAAGGAGGTATAAAAAATAAATGATAAGAGAGTAATTGAAAACAAAATAGATAAAAGTGTATTTATTATTAAGACAAACCAAAAAGATATTTATTAAAAAGGACAAACTCATTAAAAAAAGATCTTATATATAAAGAGACGGAGGGAGTATTACGTAATTACCCATGCTTTCAGGCCAAAAAAAATATACTCATGCATTCAATCCGAAGGCAGAAATACAGTAATATTGTTTATCTATTAAAAGATAGAGTAAATACCATTTTTGATAAAAAAAAAAAATACTATTTTTAGTCCCTAATAAAAAACATGATCCTCATTTTGGTCCCTTAAAAAAATTTCATTTTTAGTTCATAAAAAGGACGAATAAGGATCGATTAATTGATATTTTGATTCCTCACAAATTTCCAAAATGTTTTTTTTTTAGTCCTTAAAAAGGACGAATAAGGTCGATTTTTTTTTTGTAAATAAAAAAAATAGGGTCCATGTTTTTTTGTCGGGGGAAAGAAAGAGTATTTACTCTTAAGGATATGATATTGAAAATGAATTATATGCATGATATATTCTATTAAAGGCATTGAAAATAAATGATATGCATGACATATGATATATGATAAGAAGAAGTCGTTTGAAAAGGAAAATGATAAAAAATAGAATAGGTTCGCTTGAAAAATAAACACAAAGCTTATTAGCAAGATAATCCATTAATGATGTTTACCTCCAACTCACATGAAACAATTCGTAGAATTAAGCTAAATCTGTATAATATTAACTTGTTGTCAATATTCACTGTATGTCGGTGTAACAAAACCCTCAGTCATGGTACCCTGCATGTATTTCATACGCCATCATAACTTACAAGTAACAACAGAAAAGTGGTACATATTTAAGGAAACTTCATGACTCACATGCTTAACCGTCTTCAAGAATTGATGCAGGACGGAGAAGAGGGAAGGGAAAGGAAATAAGAAGAGAAAAGGGTTAAAAGGAGATAAGAGGAGGGACGAGAAGGGAGGAGAGAAACCAGACAAATAAATGGATGGGAGAAATTAAATATATGAGGGGAGGAAACTCAAAATTTTATATTATTCTATAATAAGATGTCTATAAAATGGGATGGATTAAGATTTGAGAGATAGCTTCAACTCTAACCCTAAGAATTAAAAAAGAACATTATAGAAATCATAAAATTAAATATGAAAAACAATTAATAATAAAGATAATGATAAATCAACATTAAAACATAATACCCTTGATCTTATCATTCATCTTCAAATCTCAATCTTCTAGAATCTTTATTTAATCCTTTTCTTTATATTTTCATTTCCATCATGGCCTTAATAGTATACCTGTAAAAAAAAATAAAAATAAAAATAAAAAAACACATACACACACCCTCCTTCCCTGCTAGGGTCTAGACGCGGAATTAGGGGAGTTAGGGCAGAATTTTCATCTACTAATAGTCATTTAACCCAATTCTTCTAGAACTGCACATTGGTAACATGTCCATTGTTCCTGAAATTAGTAGTCATATTGTTTATGACTCTTTCAAAAGTGGATTAATTTATTGACATTGTTTAAGTTTAAGGGTATAAATTGTTGGCAAAAAAATGCAAGAGTAATCAATCACACCAGCATATGCTACTACTTTCGTTTTATTACCATCTATAAAGGTTTGAGCATGCATCTTAAAAAAATTAATTAATATGAAAAAAAATTACCCTTTTATTGATAGAGTGATTATACTCGTACCCACTCTTCTAATTTCTACAAAGAACTACCGAAAGATATTTATCTACTATGAAATAGAATAAAAGACCAATTTCTTTATCATTCTTTCATTACATACATTGAAAAAGAAATTGTTTTAAGTTTTAGTATGGATTCAATTATAGATAAGTTTAACAATATGAAAACACGTAAAATAAGAGCAGTGATCTTCACATTCTTCCATTCTTCACCTCCATGCTTCACCCCGCCACTCCCTCCTCTTCGTCATTTATGGCTTTAGCTTCCAGACCTTTAGGGTGTGGTTTGAATGGAGGATAACAAACTCTTGGGAGGATATTGACCAAATTTCTATTAATAAAAAGAATATTTCTTTTTATTGAGAGTATATTTTTTTAATATTGAAAAATTTTCATTAGCTATTTAGTAAAAATGAGAGAAAAATTTATCTCCCCTCCCTCTCTCCCCTCAAACCAAATATGCTCTTAGAGTGTGTTTGGTTTGATGTGGGAGGGAGGGGAGAGCAAATTTTTACCTCGTTTTGGCTAAATTACTTATAGAAATTTTTCAATATTTTATAGCCACACCCTCAACAAAAAACATTTTGCTCCTCATTAATGACAATTTGGTAAAAATATCCCTTCCCTCCCCCCAAATCAAATATATTCATGAAGCCGCGCTTATGGGGCAGGGGGTTAAGAGAGAGACGCTTTGATCTGAAGCGTGGAGAGAACTAGAGTTGCGTTTTGGTAGTAGCTATTGTTCATCTTGGTCGTCATCTATGTCAACAGCATCGTCGGCTAAGTTCCTCTCAGTTCTCTCAACATCGTTGGTAATAGAGTTTAATATGGTAATGCTGATTACCAAACAATTGGTAATCCTCATTCATACCTCCTCCTATGAATACTCATTATCATCTCATTGCATGATTGAAAAAATTCAATTTACCATTTAGTCTCATTTGCCATTGTTTTCACTTGTACTTGTTTTATTCCACCAGCCACGCCACACCGCCGCTACTCAATCATGACAATTGTTGTCACTACCGCCGCCGCTACTCAATCATGACAATTGTTGTCACTACCCCTACCACTAGCTCTATCATGACAATTGTGGTCACCACTGCTGTCTGCTGCCACCACCGCCTCCACTATTGTCACCCCTTATCATCGTCGCCACGACTTCCACCGTCGTCACTACTTCCTCCTCCTCCACAACCATTGCTATCGTCGCCCCCTGTCGTCGTCGCCGTCTCCACCATTGGCACCACTAACTCCTCCTCCACGACTGCTTCTACTACAACACATTGTCCTCATATCGTCAACTCCACTATCATCGCCACTAACTCCTCCTCCATGACCGTTGCTACTGCAGACCCTCATCCTCATTATCGTTACCTCCAACGTCGTCACCACTAGTTCCTCCTCCACTGCTGTTGCTACTGCCACCCTCGTTGTTGATGCTTCCTCCTCCATGGTCGCCAAATCTCGCCATCACTACCTCCATCTCTACTATAGTCGCCCTTGCCGCCTTCTCCACCACCACTGTCGACACCGCTACCGTTGCCCCCTCGTCACTGCCATTACCTCCACCATCGTTGCCACCTCTACCATGACAACTTTCGCACCATCGCCGCTACAGCCGTCCTCATCATTACTGCTGCCACCTCCATCGTCATTGCCACATTTACAAAGCAAACTTTCGTTACTACCATTGCCGCCACTATCTTTACCTCCTCCAATGTTGTCGCCACCACCACACCACCATTACCGTTGTCTCCACCGCTGTCGAACGATCATCGACGAGGTATCACAATATGATGAGGCGATGTGATGACTTTTAACATTTTTTTCTACAAAGATTATGTCAAGTTTAAAATAGATTTTGTGTGATATATTAATTTTAAATAATTATTAAAAAATAACTCATTATATCTTACTTAATAACCATATAATTAATATCACATTGCACTTTAGAGTGCAAGATCCAATCAAACGGGCCCTTAGTGGATGTTATACTTTAAAGACTAGGGCAACTTTTTTTTTTTTTTTTGGTGAAATAATGCAACTTAATTTAAGCCTATTGTACTTTGCCTAATTGTGAGTTTTTGATGTTGTTTTAAAAGATTATAATGTCCCGCCGCCGCTTTAAGTAAATGCATGGCGGGAACTCCGGCTCCTCCCCCATGTCGAGTTTGAACCCCGCCCCCTCCCCCTTCTATGTGTAAAAAAAAAAAAAAAAAAAAAAAAGATTATAACGTCCCTTTGCGGATAAAAAGGAAAAATTGAAGATAGGTTAGACTTGATTTTGGGATTTTATTATTTGAGCCCTATTTAATTTAAATTCTCACCTCTGTGGATGTGTATATATATATAAACATCCTAAGCCGTGCTTGAAATTTCAATTTGTGCTGAAAACGGAAGAAAAAGCTTCCAAAATCGATCAACTCATCACGAATGGCAGAAAAAAAAAAAAATATATATATATATATATTTTTTTTTCCAATAACAATTGTAGAATAAGTTGAAGATCTCATATAAGGGAGAATTCTTATTACCACTGAATAAATTGAATATTTGCATAGAGTTGGTCGGGGGACTTGACCCATCGGTTCTAGGTGAACTCGAAGATGCTCCCCAAGCATGACAGGGAGAAACTGTAGGTGTGTATTTCAGACGTCATCATCCCCTCCCACTAGAGTCAAGAGGAGATATGAATAGCAGCTATTCACACGTGTTATGGAATTAGATGAGAAGATCTTGCTCCTACAATCTCCTCAATATAAGATATATTTACCTAATTTAATAAGATTAAGAAAGTCAGTTAAGTTAGTTAATATGACGTATATTTTCTAAAATATCCTAGTCACTTTTATTAATTTCCTCATTCCATCTCTTCTTAAATTGTTGCTGAGGGAGTATCATTAGGAGTAAACAAGAAAAAAAAAAATTAACAAATATAAAAATTTTGCCTTATAGTTAAGACCAAAATAAATTTCTAAATATGTTTAATAGTAAGGGCTGGAGGAGTATATATTTGAAGAAAAGAGAAACAATTGTAATTAAATATAAATGAAATATTTAAAATTAAAATAAGACTCGTACCTACTTTTTTTTAAAAAAAAAAAAAAAAAACTACAGGGACATTCTGATCGTTTAACAATATTAAAATTGTTAATTAAGCATTTTTGGCTTGATTTGATGTTTATTAAAAATGTTGGTTTGAATTAAAATTTGATATTTCAGCCAGATCTAGTTGAAACTTTTCTTATAACATTCACTAATTGAAAATTAAGAATATCGTATTTATAATCACCTAAAACAATATAACAAAATTAATCCATAAATCTTTATAATTTTTCTCAAAATTGAATTAGGTTGTTATGATTTATTTTGTTTGGGTCGATTACTTATTATTGTTTGGCCAATAATTTTAATTTATAGACCTTATGTAATGTCATCTAACATAAAAATGCTTAGTTTTTAATCCTTTTATAAATTAAAATTAACAATGTTTACCGAAATACTTATAGCATATTGAACTATAAGGATTTAGTTCAAACATACTATGCCATAAAAACTTAATTTAAGATTGTGGTAAAATATGAGAATTTATAGATTACTTTTTTAAGGTAATATTTAGAATCCAATATCTTTTAAAGTAATTTAAAATCGAGGTAAAATATGAGAAGCAAAAAAGAAAATCACGGGGAAGGCGAGGGAAAGATGAAGAGAAGAGCATGTGAATAGCGAGGAAGAGAGGATGTGGTCGTGAGGCTGGCGCGTCAACCACTCAATTGGGTGTACTTAAATATTAAATAATCCCTTCGATTACGCAACTCGTGTCCCATGCGATGCGATGCTTCCACTTATCAACCTGTCCTTTTCTTGTTCGCAAAATGACATCTACCCTCCTTTTCAAATCATTTATTGATTCATCGGTGTCATTCAGCAACGGAAAAAAGACAAGTGTTGAAAATAGAAACAGTAAACATTTTAATTTTAACAAGTCTTTGATCTTTTCAAAATCATCGTAAGAACACATATGTCTAATTTTAATGGGTTAAGTGTATGGTTTATATAGGATCGAATGCTCTTTTTGGGATATAAGGTGGCTAACACCGAAGAGATGACGGTTTCGTGATATTTATAAGGAATACACCAAAGAATATCAGATGATCACTGTGCTATACGAGAATGACGATTAGCCAAAGGAGGTGAGGTGTGCACACAATGAAGCAGAATAATAAAAGGATATCAATAGAATGTGTGCACTTGTAGGCAATCTCCTATTTATAAAGATTACCTAGGGTTTCGTTCTACTGGCTACGCGTCCGCTCCTTCGACAATATGCGTCTCCACGTTCTGCAAATGCCTGCTCCACTACCTGTACTATCCGAGATTATAGGCATGATCATTGGGTGATTAGCGTTTTACCTGATTAAGGAGGGATCCCACTATAAATGGTTCTTACTATGCCTCACATCGGCTAGGCCCATTATATAGGTCCATAACAGTTACCCCCAAGCTCGGTAGTTTAGGTCTCTGAGCTGCCGACATTAGCTGGTCGCCTAACCCAGACTTTGCGTGTTCGAGTTCATCAGTTTGATTCTTCTGATTTCCCTCCAGATGCTTTCCGAGTTTTATAGAACGAACTCCGAGTTTGTTTTCGACCTGCTTCCATGTGTTGCCCCCAATCCGGGGTATCATGCAAACGTCCCGGAATATGAACGGGCTTGTCTCTTCAAAATTTGACGGTTGTTCGCTTACCCACGCCGTAGCGTATATCCACCATTTTCCACTGAGCGGCCAGGCCAGCCGCCTTTGGTATTCGTGCGCATTTAATGCCCACGTCATTTCATGTCCGTCACTATTACTATTTCTACGATTTCAAACCTAACCCTCCTCGCATTTGATGTTGTGACCCCCGACTCTTCAAATCCACAACGTCTATATATTCCCGCTCTCTTCTTCTTTTTACCACTTTTTGCTCAAAAGTTTTCTTGCATTCTCAGAAGGAAACCCTCATTTCCATAAGGCTCTTTCCCTGCCAAACTATTAGCCCTCTCTGCTACTTCATCGACCAGGTACTTCCACTGCCCCTTGAGCCGTTTTATTTCCATTCTGCTCTAGTCGCCATCCCTTTCCATTTTTCTAACTTTCTTATTTCTCTAGGTTGACATTTTGAACCTTCGAGCTTTGTTGAATATGTTTCAATTTTTGGCATCACCCACTCTTTTGCCCCTTCTAATAAAATATGGTGGTATTGAATGACAGTGATGACCAAACAGAATTCCTCTCTGAACGAGAGATGTTGAGAACAACGTTGAGCCCCCGATATATGGTCTGAGTCATTTCAACGCCTCTAAGTTTTTTCATTGTTTTTTTATTTAACCTTTTGGGGTTTTCTGGGTTGCTTTTCATACTTTCATGTGCTTTCTAGGTAAGTTTTTAGGTTTTCTGGGTTTCAGAATGCAAGCGTTGTAATTTGCTTGTCTCCACCCCCTAAGAACTTCTTCCTTGTTTATCCTGACTCTTTTCTCTAGGTATGCACGGTAATCCTGTTCCAGAAGAGGGTAGGGGAATACTCAAGACCCTCCCCGGTGGGTAGAAATTTTGGGTCTGGTCAATGCCTCGCCCTGAGGAAGTAAAACAGGATGCATTACTTTGCAAGCCCTGGGGGAATGGAAATAAATCTAGACCTCAAACCCAACCGTATGTGCCTCAATGCCTCATGATTTAAACGTTATCGGGACCTCCTCCGGGAAGCACCTTTGATCCCTACGATGAGGGTTGCTACCATAACATTGGTCTCGTCAAGGAAGGACGCGAGAGAGAGGCTCAAGAGGTTTTAGCCACGTGCCGATATAAATCTTTTGCAAAATCTATCTCGGCCCACATCGACTTGAATTATCCCGGCATGACGCCCTTCAGTTTCCCACCTAGTAGCACTTTTAGCTCAGGTACAGTTCCTGTTTCTGATTTTTACCTTTTTGCTTATAGGTACAAATGGGTTCGTCTTTACGCCGTGTGGAACGATTTATGACAAAAGGAACCGGTTCTGCAAGTCCCGCCGATGCTTCAAAAATTCTAGATCCTTAGGTTACCGACGAGGTGCTAAGTACTACAAACACAATGACCATCAAGGAGCTCATCGAGACAGGTCTGTGCAGTAGAGAAGATTATTCTATCTACTTGCCTGAGTCTGGGGAATCAGTATTCAGCAGCCGGGCTAGGACAGATGATCCTCATTTCTTCTTCTTCTACCGGGACTGCATTTCTCAACTCGACATTCATTTTCTGTTCACCGAATTTTAGATCAATCTTCTAAACCATTTACATCTCGTTCCTTCCCAACATCATCCTAAAGGTTGGGCACTTGCCGTTGCCTTTGAGAGATTCTACCAGGCAAAAAAACTGACTTGCACCATCCCTATATTCTTCTACTTCTCTGGGGTTCAAAATGCCAATGAAGATGTCGATGGTAATGCCCCTTCTAGGAAGGACTGGACCTCAATGCAAAGTGTCCATGATCGCAGCCTTTTCAAACCTTTAATCCACCCGTTCGAAAACTTTAAATCCGCCTTTTTTAAGGTAATTGCTGACCTATTTACATTATGTTGTATTGCACGTTGATTGATTTTCAAATGAAAGGCTAACCATTTGCTTTTATTTTGCAGATCAAACTATGGAACAACTACCCTTTTTTGTTGTTGCCTTAGCCAACACTGGCCTTATAAAAACCGGGGGTGACAAGAAAAGGGTTGCATCACCCTTCGTCACTCTGGGTAAAAACGAAGGTGGCCAAGTGAATCCGGCTAAGAAAACGAAAGTTTGCTCATCTAGCTCTTCCCAAAAATCCAAAGAACCTGCTACTTCAAAAATGCCTACTGCAAAGGTTCCCATCCTCTTATCTTCTATAAACCTTCCACCTCCTTCTCCTCCAACCCCGAAGTTCCCCCAAGGTGTTATCTGGAGCCAGAGCGTCCCTATCGAGGTTCGCTGGACTATCTGCCCTCCAGAATGCTTTTTCGAACCAACCAAGTACAGCAGTGCTGAGCTGAAGAGAATTGTCGAGTTAGAGCACTGTGCCTTGCAGTTTTCTGGCTTGGCCCAAACTCTAGTTACTGTTAATTCAAAGTACGTTGCACAGGCTGCCGAGTTACAAAGGTTGAAATTAGAAGCAGGAGAGCACAAACGTCTGACGGAGGCGATTAAATCGGACGCCTTGAAACAAGTGCAGGCTGCTGAGATGGCAAGGGATAAGATGCAAGAAGAAGCAGAGACTGTCAAAACAGATTTGAACAAGGTGATCTATCATCTGAACCACTTTCGCGAGATTCATGCCAAGGACAAGTCTTCTATAGATCTATTGCTGCAGCAGCAGAAAGAACTCTGAGCTCAATTGAGTGGCTGTTAGGATTCCTTGGATGTTGCTAACGCCGCCATTGAGGAAAAGAACGCGGCAATAGTGAAATCTGTCGGAGAATCCTTCGAGAATGCCAAGCGTAGATTCGCATGCTAAATCCCAATGTCAACTTCAACACTTCCGGGACGGACTGTATATCAATTATCAAAGAGATAAAATAGTCTCGCTCTTTCCTTCCCCCGACACTATTTCTGGAAGCCATTTTAAGGGAAACCAAGGGGACGATGGAGATGAAGAAGTCCATCAAGACACCGGAGCTCCTTCCTGATAACTTCTATATTTAGATACATTTGGCGGCTTCCATCATTCGATGATTATCTAAAGCTCGTCTAGCATTAGGGAGTTCGATTATCCCATTACAAACTTGCAAATTTTTCCAAACTGCTGTGCCTTTTGCTTTTGCTTTTGCTTTTATTCATTCCCTTGGGGTACCAGGGCCTGATTTTGCAGCTCTTTCTTTGGTTGATAACCCGGTTGTCTTTCTGTACAAATATAATATAAGAATTTCAAGCATTAATGTATAAATACTTACTTTTGCTGCAAAGTTGTTCAATCTACTTATGCCTTTTCACTCTGAATATCCTTCCAAGTTAGGCTTTTGCATTATTTTCGCTGCATCTTATGAACTTGAAATTATCTTCAAAGTTCTATGACTTGGCCAAAGTCAGAAATTCACTGCGCAAAATATGGGTCTGGGACCACCCAAAAACTAAACGCTCCGGTGTGGTTGACCAGAATTCAATCGGGAGTAAGAGTCATCCGTCACATGTCTAGGTTCAATGTTGCGACCAAACTCTAGATCGACTTGATCAAGGTCGTTGTGACGGTTAACTTCATCACCAAAAACTTTGATGCATCACAGCCACAATGGGCTTCCTCGGCTTTACTGTGTTCCGAAGGAAACAGGTTTTAACTGTTATCTCGGCTTTCACCGCATCCCGAAGGAGTACGTTTTAACCTTTATCTCGGCTTTACCGCATCCTGAAGGAGTACGTTTTAACCTTTATCTCGGTTTTACCGTGTCCCGAAGGAAACACGTTTTAACCTTTATCTCGGCTTTACCGCATCCCAAAGGAATATGTTTTAACCTTTATCTCAGTTTTACAGTGTCCCGAAGGAAGCACGTTTTAACCTTTATCTCGGCTTTACCGCATCCCAAAGGACTATGCTTCAACCTTTATCTCGGTTTTACCGCATCTCGAAGGAGTGCATTTTAACCTTTGTCTCATTTTTACCACATCCCGAGGGATTACGCTTCAACCTTTATCTCGGTTTTACCGCATCCCGAAGGAGTATGTTTTAACCTTTATCACGGCTTGACCGTATCTCGAAGGACTACGCTTCAACCTTTATCTCGGTTTGTCGCATCCTGAAGAAGTACGTTTTAACCTTTATTCTGCAAATCTTCATTTGAAAAAGTTTAATATCATTGATTGAAGGAAACAAATGCCCATTGATGAAAACTTCCGTGGAAACAAATGCCCCTTAACCGTTGTTATTAAACCCAGACCGGTCAGTTCGGTCTGAAAATCAGCGAACCAGTAGGTAAACCAGGCTAGGTATTAACCTGGTTTGCTTTATTTTATTATTATTTTTTTTTAAATATCGATCTTTCTATTTTTTTTATAATTTCATATTAATAACATTGCCCTTAACACTTTTTAATTTGTTTTTTTTTTAACTTCATATATGAACCCCAAAGCAACTTACTTCTTTGTTGGGGATGATAAATATTGATGGATTTAATTTGAATTATTTGTATTTAAAGTATATTTAAACCAAATTGTGGTTTTTTTTTTTTATATTTTGATTATCTAATTATTTACTGATAAAAATAAATTTTTATGAGCTTACTCTTTGAACTTAGGTTCCTATCGGCTCATGTGTTTGACAATTGTGGACATAATTCAATTATTAGTACAAATCATAAATATTTTTTCAAACCCCCCTAATTAAACGGCTGACTACCCTCCATAATAAATGAAAACAACTTTAATGTATTTTTCTAATTTCTTGGGCAAATTTCCGAATCTCAAGTTCTGAAGTGAAGTCTTTAAGGGAAGAGCCCAACTACAATGGTAGTAAAGGGCACCATTACCAACGACATGAAGACTCAAGATATTTAAGGAAAGATTTGTTTAATGATTTAGACAATTTAATAAAATAATCCAATTAACTTTTGATTTTTGAATCATGAAAACTCTCAGTTCTGTGGTATGGAATATATTTTTGGAAATAGCGGATTTGAAAATAACCTAATGATATTTGTTTGTTGGCAGAATAAATCAGGCGGCTCAAACTTTTTTTGTAATAAAAACTTGATTAATAATTTTTTCATATTTAAAATTAAAGTATGAATTTTTAAAAGTAGATCAAGAAGGTGATCAAATTCTTGATGGAATTGGAAACAATCATGATGGCAACAAAAAGTGAGCTCAATGGTGTTAAGCTAACATTTGAATGTGCAAAAGTAGTAATAATGCTGTACACTTTGAGCACCTAAAAAAATTATCATTTGTTGGGTATAAACATGGTCATACACAAATTTTAAAGTAGCTAAATTAAGAATGCTGTTAAGTGTGACTATATTGATTGTTATAAACAATGGGGGAGGGAAAATTTGAGCATATATGGGGACGTGGTGAAGTTTGAGAGTTGATGTGTTAAACTTTGCAAGGAGCGCCCAAAATAATTAAAGTAGATATAATTTTTAATTGAAATATGTATTCATAATATGAAAATACCAAAATTTCCTTCAGCAAAAAAAAGAAAAAGAAAAAAAAGAAATCTCTTTCACCTCCACGCATCAACAATCAAAGGATTTGCCATCCACCACCTTCATGTGATGTGACCACCATCGTCGCCAGAAACGCAACCCACAGATCGCCTTTCACAATGATAGTTCCATAAAAATCGAGAATCAAGAACGAGGAAGAAAAATATGAACTACGTGATTTCTTGAAAGGACCCAAATCCCCCAAAAAAAAAAAAAAAAAAAAAAAAAAAAAAAAATCAAAGACCCATATTGTCTCTTGGCCGAGTCGTACCTCTACTGATATGCAGTTCAATATAAATGGATCGATTGAGAATCAAGATTGAGGAATAAAAATATGAACCAGGTGATTTCTGAGAAATCTAAAAACATTTTCGTGAAGGAACATGAAATAATACTCCTTCCAAACTTACCAATCGAAGGAAATAGAAACAAGACCCAAGACGAGAAAAATAAGCCTGGGAAGTTTTCCCTGAAGAGCAATGGATATCCGGAATTTTTTTAGGAGCAATTTTATTCCGAAATTTTACAAAACTTAGTAATTTTGCCCTGTTGCCCCTAATGTTAAATTTAATTGTTAAATCAGTCAAACAACACACATATCACATCACCTCATTATCCATATCACTGAGCCCAATATGACGTGGCATCACACCTCGTCATCTCTTTCTCATTCACTCATCTTCATCTCTCTCCTTCATCGTCACCGTAGAAGAAGATCGGAACAGTGACATAGTTTTGACTAACCACCACTGTCATCTTCCTTCGCCACAACACCACCGAAGCATCCCGCCAGATTTTTCAATTATATAAACCATTCAGAAGGATTAGTTTAGAACTGGGCCTTATAATAAGAAAAGGAACTCATCAGTCCAGCAGTGCTCACTCTTAAAATTACAAAATAAGTTTCCATAAGAAAACGCAACAATATTAAAGTTCACAAAGTCTATACAAAATAAATATTACTTATCGTTCCATTACTTAGCCATTTTTTGCTTCAAAAATGATAAGTTGGCATTTGAAGATGAAAATTTATACTTACAATCACCGAAATACGAATCATCACTGATCACCCACTAAATTAGCTTATGAAAATGACAACCTGCATTCCTAGTTAAGCATTACTGCCAATACGAATCTTCATATCATGTGCAAAAAAGGCTTCTAATTTGCCTTTGAGAACGGCAGTCGACTATTTCTCTTCCTTCTCAAGCTTCTCAGGATCCTCAATTCTCTTACTCTTAATTCTCTCACTCTCCACAAGAAAACTATCATGCCTGAATTCACTTATATTGCTTCTAATATCTTGGAAGTAAAACACATCTTTCCCTTCCTCCCGCAAGGTCCACGGTTTCAGCTCCCCTGCCTTAGGCCACAGCTGGTTACCAAAGTCACCACCCTTCTCGTTAGTATTCTTGTATCAATTGTCCCCCATTGATTGGCTGTATTATCTTTAAATTGATTACTTTCACAAAGCCGTAGAACAAACAGCCCTATAATGTGAATAGTAAGTAATATGAATCTGGAAAAAAAAAATGGCACAACACAGAAAGGGAAAACAAAATGAAGAGAAAGGACCAAGGGAGGAAGTTCCTAAATACTTACAGACATTCTTTTTCAAACAACCCAGTACCAGAGTGATCTCATTGGCTACACCATCGCCACTTCCTCTCCATCGTTGCATCCTCACCTAAAAAAGCTCATGTCACTGCCGGAGCTCTTATTTCTCTATATCTTATTAGAAAAGGTATCCAGGCTATTGATTTTTCTATAGTATTGGAGTCTAGATCCTTGATATCTAACCTCTTCTCCTCTGTTAAGCAAGCTCATCCATTTCCTCCAAGATCCTTAGCCACAGAATCAAATTTTGAAACCCTCGTCTCACTCAAACCATTTTCCTTGATGCTTTCCAAAGCATCACTCGGCGCTTGGTCTATATTCGTCGCCAATAGTCTCAAATGAAGATGTAGTTACCACATTAAGATCCTCAGAAAATAAAAACGCTTCAACCTCCGTTCTTGCACGGGAGAGGAGGGCCATAGCTCAATATCTTTGTAGCTCTCAGGATTGATGGCTACAACAGGGGTACATTCAAATTTGAAAATTGAAAGCAATGGGGTTGGAAAAGTATATCAGATGTGTTGTTGACTAACTTATGCAACAACTCTCGTGAACTGAATAGCAACAGCAAAAACAGCATGAAGCCAAATGATGTCAGACCGGCTTGGATTTCAAGCCGTTATCGTTGTTATAAACAGTAACAACAAACATAGAAGAGTGCAATGAATAATGAATGGCTTAAAATGCTTTTGATACTAAGTTGATGGATATGATCACGACTTGTTTAGCCTTTAACAAACTTGACGGTAAATACACCCTGTGGGTGTTTGAATTCACTAAAACAAGCACTTTTCTAATATAAACAGAGTTTTTTTACAAGAAATTAATGTCACATGAATACACACAACACATCTAACAAAAGTATATCATGTAAAAACATAACATGTCTACATAGATACTAAATAAATGAACATACAACAATGCAGTTGTAAATAGCGTGATTAATTTTAAAATTGGTTAACTGGTTTTATTTTAGTAATGAAAATCAGTTTGTTCGAGTATCTGTTTGACAAAAAAAAAAAAAAAAAAAAAAAAACGCTTGAGGAAAAAAGGGACTGAATTTTTATTCAATTTTTTTTTTTACTGAAAATGTTACATGTATTACCGAATTGCATCATTGTAGTATACTTTAGCTGAATAATGCAAAATCCTTATGAACTTTAGGTCAGTTGTACACAATCTCCTTAACATTTAAAAATTTAAATTTAACCTCCTGAACTTGTATTTTTTACCACAAACCTTTTGTCATTGATTCACCGTTATTTTTTTAACAGAATTTGTCATGTCAGATTAATATAAGACACATGACATCATATGTAGTATCCTATATAATATAATAATTAATTTTATAGTAATTATATACTTTTATAAAAGGATTAAATTGTCATTTTATCATTAAAAAAGCCCTAGTTCTTCTTGTGCTTCATGCGGTTCCCTGCCATCTCCATACTCCGTGAACACAAAAACCATTGTGGATCCCAAAGGTGATTCAGGGATCCATTAACCATGTTATGGGTTGGTGAAGACCTGGGAGGCTAAAATGGCGATTGGCGAATATGAGGTTTTCAAAGTGGGTACCCTTTGTCTTAGTTGTGTTTTTGTTTATAATTGATTCATCATCTTCGTTGGTTCCTCCCAACAATTATTTGATTTCTTGTGCTGCTTCGGAAGGAAGTCACTCTTTCATTTATCTGTAAAAAAAAAAAGGTCTTTTTTTCCCCCTAATTCATAAATCTTTTCGTTGATTTTGAAAACAGGAAATTCTTTAGTGCCAATTTTAGGTAGGAGAGGGGTGTTTTCATTAACTTCTCTCTCTACTTAATATCTCAACCATTAGATTATATTTTAATGGGTGAGATTTAATGCTATGTAAAAAAAATTATTATTATTATATTACATATAATAAAAATGTACAATTATAATATTGTTATATAGCATTAAATCTCACCGATAAAAACATAATCCAATGATTATGACATTAAGAAGAGAGGAAATAGAGAGAAGGGTTAATGGAGATGTTCCTCTCCCACTGTGTTCCTTCTGGGAACAAATCAAAATTAAGCTACAAGGTTGACAACTTGACACTGGTGCAGCTCTATTTTTGCCCTCTTACCTACTTTGGCCATAATTTGACTTCTGCTTCTCCATCAGGGGTAACAGGTAATTTTGTCCTCTTGAACAACCTCACCCTTAGGAACTACAATGGTTGTTGTGTTCAAGGAGTATCATGGAGACGACAGGGAACCACAAATAAGAATCAGGGTTTTTTAGTGGTAAAATGATAATTTAATCCTTATATAAAACCATATAATTACTACTATAAAATTAATTATTAGACTACATAGGATGCTGCATAAGATGCGATGTGGCCTATATCAGTCTGACAAGGAAAGTTCCATTAAAAAGATGAAGGTGAATTGACGGCAAGGGATTCATGACCAAAAAAAAAAAAAAAAAATTAAGGGAAGTTAAATTTAAACTTTTAAATGTGAAGTGGTTATATGCTGTTGGTTAATTTTACCTATTACATGACTTTCATGCAAAGTTTCATGAGGTTGAAAACAAAAATTTGTTTAATCAATGCGGAAACTCGTAACACTTTACGGTCATCATGAATTATTAACCTTAACTCATTACGCTAATTAATTAATGATTATTAATCCGTAACTCTGTACGGTACTCATGAGAATTCATAACAATTTATAATACTCATGAGTTTTAGGATTACTCGTTAAAACAACTATTGCGGCTTAGGATAATTTGATGAAACGATTATTGGAGATTAGAATACCTTAGATCACTCGAAGACTTCAAGGTTGTTGATGTCTTCTAACGTTGATCTACACAGCTATCCCCCGATTGCAATGAGAACTCCTTCTCTTGAAACCTCACACTCCTTGGATGCTTGTTAGGCGAATTGAGTTGTGGTTTCCTGGGGTTTTTATCTTTTCAAGAAGATGATGGTTTCTTAGGATCAGGTTAAAGATAGGAGGAGCAAGATCATTGGAACCTTGCCTTTCTATGGATGATGCCTTTTTCTCTCTAAACCTTTGGTAAAGACCGAAATTTAGAGAGCATTAGGATCTTGTTTTCTCTCGAGAAAAACGTGCGGGAAAAAAGGCACACAAAAAATCAAGACTTTATAAGAGTCTAACCCTAATTTAAGTGCTTACAAGAAAGGCCCAATCCAAGCTTGAATTGGAAAATCCAAATCACAATGAATTGAATTCATATCTTGATTGATTGATTGAATTTAAGATGATGAATCACATTTATATCTTGATCGATTGATTGAATCAATCATTTAAGATAATGGATTATATTTATTTCCTTTTTCCTTCAAAAAACGTCCATAAAAAGGAAAAAATCAGTCTTTATAAGAGTTTAACCCTAATTTAAGTGCTCACAAGAAAGGCCCAATCAAACTTGATTTGGAAAATCCAAATCATAATGAATCAAATTCATATTTTGATTGAATAATAATTTAAGATGATGAATCACATTCATCTCTTAAACTAAAATTCAAAATCATTTCAATCAATCCTCATTTATTATTTCTCCTATCTTCATCCAATCATTATTGGATCTTAATATATATATATTAGATAATTCAGAATTATCTTTTATAACCTAATCTCTTGAATTTAAATTCAAACTTAAATTCAAAATTCGAATTCCAAATTCAACCTGGCCTAAGACTTCGTTGGGTCTTCCAACACATTTGGGCCCTTTTGTGGAGAAACCGATTTCCCACTAGGGACACCATATATGACGCCATTTTCTCCTCATTAGGCTTGGAGTCCTACTCCAACCCAATTACACCTTCACTCTTGATAACGCCCAATAACAATTATTGGCCCAATTTTGCTAAATTTAAATAATCGGGAATAACTTTTTGTGTGTGACCCATTAGGCCCAATTAATCACTGATATAAATAAACTTGGACCAATTAAAACCCCTTTAACGGGCCCAATTTATTTAATGACCTCATAAGACACTAGCAATGCTCTGCGGCCTCATAACTAATTGAGTTGATCAAGTGATCTACCTTTCACATTTGGATACCGTGCAAGCATCATCCCTCACATTGTTATTCACATTTAGTCGAGAGCAAAGATAGAGTATCATCTCTCTTAATTGACTAAATGTAGCTATTTTACAGAACTAGGAATCTTCTTATATTAACTCTGTAACGGATCATGACTCTTCATGATCATTTGATGTGCGTACAGACTCTCGAGTTAATTAGAAGCTATTCAAGCTCTACCGGTCTTGTGAATGACTAATCCCTTGTAGGGGACTGTGAGTCCTCTCGACATGTCCATCTATACTCATGTATTCGAGTTATACCCAAGAATACATTGTTCTCCCCATTTTCAGGATGAATAGAGTTGTACAATCAAAGTATAACCCTATGACATAGTGTTCGATGACATCCTTAAGTGTAGGACGATCTGTACTACCAAACGATGAGAGACTTTACATACCTAATGATACTCTCTACAATGAATCTTTGTGGAGTCTCTCGGTGGGTCAGTTCGATACTATCTATTCTCTAATAGATTTACCCACGACATCAGCTAAGGCATCTCCATGCCTGCATTCCATGAGGTCCCTACCTTGTATCTCTATACAAGTAGACGATGTCTTACTAGTCTTATTGAGATCACCAATGCCCTTTCTTGGTGATTCAAGACTAGGAACAAGTTTTAGGCAATAGATATCCAATGTTCTCGAGTCCTCATGATCATGATCTCTATCATTGATCCTCAAGAATAACACACGTTTACATTCCTGCGCTTTTATCTTCAAACACATATTTATCTTAAAATAAAGGCGAGACATAAATATGATAAAGATAAAATATGCTCATTTATTAATAATGAAATATTATAACGTAGAAATGGTGCTAATCTGTCTTTACAGATTGTCTCTAGGACACCTAAATACTAACATATGCAACTAACCTAAAGTTTATGAGGTGTTGTACAATTTAGCTCATACTTTATTACTCCCTCCGATTCTTAAAAGTGACTATGATATTTTAGAAAATACATATTATATCAACTAACTTAATTTAATAAATTAGATAAGTATGTCTTATATTACGAAAGAGTAATTAATTATTAACCATCGGCGGACTCATTTATAGGCTTCAACTTTCCATGCAGGGTCGGATCCGATGCGCCTTTGTTTTCTGGTTTATCGAGGGGTATCTTGTTGTTCTGGGCTCTGGGGTTCTTCTACATCCACCATCACCCAAAATAATTACAGCCAAATGGGTTTGCAAGCCCACTGCTTTTCGTTTTCACGCCGTCTCTCCTGATTCTTATAGAAACAAGAACAGAACCGCTTTTTTCTTGGGCCGAATATGAGAGTTTGGTTGGGAATTATGTTTGTAAGGGGCAGCTGATAGTCTTTTGGTTTTGCTGTGTTTGCTTTGGGATTACACTCTTCTTTAACCAAAAACAAAAGAAAATGAAAGAACGAGTTGATCGCATTGATCCCAAAAAGAAGTTGGAGGAAATTTTTGGCCCAAAAAGAACTTCCAGAAAGTTTAGACTAAAAATGGACCTGGTTTACCTCCTATTCCCTTCCCACCGCTGCCCTCCTTTTCTCGGCACCGTTATTGGTGCAAAATGCACTGGTTTTTTTTTTTTTTTTTTTAAAAAAAAAATAATTTTATAACATCATAAAGTATTTTTTTCGATCTTTAAGATTAAGTAGGCTTTTTAGTACTTAGTAAGCATCTTAAAATATTTTTTCAAGGTCTTAAAATAATTTTGCAAGATCATAAAGTATTTTTTCAATATCATTTAGTATCCTAAAATATCTTTTTAGTATCAGTCAGTACCCTGAAATATTTTTTCAAGATAATAAAATATCTTGAAAAATTTTCGGACCTTGAAAAAATATTTCAGAGTACTAAATGCTATTAAAAAGATATTTCAGGATACTAATTCGTACTGAAAAATACTTTATGAACTTAAAATTTAGAACCTTAAAAAATATTTTAGAGTACTTACTAGTACTAAAAAGAAACTTGAGGATCTTGAATAATCTTGAAAAAATAATTTATAATCTTGAAAAATTATTTTAGGATATTAAAAAAATATTACTAATATTAAAAAATACTTCAAGTGGTTAATGTTATTTAAAACAAAAAAGTGAACAATGCATTTTGCACCAAAAACGGTGGCGTTTGGGGGAAAAGCACCAATATAATTTTTTTTTTTTTTTTTTTAAAAAAAATGTATCGAATTGGAACAGTTGGAAAAAGAATTACCCATCTAATACTGATCAGAGACGTCAGTTGACTGACACCACCAGTAGCGTCAGATTTCTAACGCCACTCTACGGTGGTGTCCGCTTTTAGACATCACTAGTGGCGTCAATTGATGGACGCCACTAGTGGTGTCCATCAATTGACGCCACTCTGCGGTGGTGTCGAAATCTAACGTCATTTGTAGAGTGGCGTCGAACTCGACGTCATTGGTGGTGTCAATCAACTGATGTTTTTGACTACATTAGATGGGTAATTCTTTTCCTAACTGTTTCTAATTTGATATTTTTTTAAAAAAATATTCTTACTTTAGTGTTTTTCCCTGACGCGTTTTGAGAGAAAAGGAAGGCAACAGTGGGCACAGGAGTAGGAGGTAAGCCAGGTCTAGAGAAAACCGCCTTAACAAGTTATTTCCGCGGAGAAACAGGAGAATTAATAACAATTATTAATTAAAATTAATTTTAATTACTAATAATTATTATTATTTTATTTGAAAAAAGAAAACCTTTTAATCCTCTCGAATAAATATCTTTGTGCGAGCACGCAGCCTCGATCCCTCTCTTCTTTCTCCTCGTCGTTCATCCCATCCCAATTCCCAATCAAGCGCAGAGTCTCTCAGACTCACCGACCTTCCGATCCATTTTCAACTTGGTTTATGAGGTATCTTTTTTCATCTTTTTTATCAGGCATCGTCTTTCCTGTTTTACTGATCTAAAAAGTAGAGCCTTTATGTGACCTGTTTAGCCATCCTCAGAACCCAACCATTCTGATTCTCTTCCTGATCAAGGTCGGCTTTTCCTTTTTTGTTAAATGATCTTGAGACATATCTTCACTCGACGGCTCTGGTCTATATTTGCTCTCATGAATTTCTTTGGTAGGCCTTTTAGGTCTTTTTTAAATACCGCCCAACGCAAGCTACTTCGTAACCTGATCCAGATCCACCCTATCGTTTGGAAAATACCTGTATGTTTATTCCAGCTATAATTAATTGGCATCTTTGAGGAAAGAAGTATGCTTTTTGGCATGCTGGTCGGCGAATTGTTGTTTTTTTCTCATCCTGTCTCTCTTGCTCGAGTAATTTCCATGGGGAACAAGCCTTCGATTTTCTTCTATATTTTAATTTGATTTATGGATTTACACTCGAGTAAAACGACATGAACTTTTTCTCTTGAATAATTTTGTATGATTGGACACATCATCCAGTCTGGGGAACTTTCTTCTTCCTTCAGATCTTAAAAGTGTACTTTCTTTTTTCTTTTATTGGTAGTGGATACGTTGAGTGCATAATGTTAACCTGCTTCTCACTTGACTAATCTTGATTGTTCTTGTTGCAGCTCGAAGGAGAGACCCACTCTTGGGTAAGTCTTGTATTTTCAACTGCTTTGTCCCGTTCTTTCTGCTTTGAATATTTTTTTATCTGTCTATTCTGTTCCTTCTATGTCCACACATCGTAGGTCCTACACTTCCTTTTTTAAATTTTGGCAAACTTATATAATGTAAATTTTATGTTACATGTGCATACCCATAGCATCAAGTGAATTATCAGTATGATCTGGTTGTCACTGTGAAGCTTAAATCTTGTTTTGAATCACCATCGGAATCCAACTTAAATTTAATTTTCATGCATTTTTCTGGAAGATGTAATATCTTTATTGATCTGTCTTTTGTACTGTTTGTTGCAATTTTCAGTGGTACGCGGATTAAGACCCGCAAACGGAATATTGCAGCGCCACTGGACCCTGCAGCATTTTCGGATGCAGTGGTCCAGATTTACTTGGATAATGCCGGTGATCTGGTAATATGGCGCACCCTTTTAAATGCTATTATATATTGGACCATTTTGGTGCATGCGCCATGCTGCATGCACAAACTTTTTTAACCTAGGCTGATTAAGTAATTTTATGTTTGCAGGAACTTGTTGCTAAGAGCATTGAGTCCTCAGACCTTAACTTCTCACGATACGGTGACACCTTCTTTGAGGCAAGCTCTCTGAAATAGTTTATGTTCTTTTTTTTAAATAAATGTTGTGTTATATCCTATCTGGAATTTGATGCATAGCTTCTATTACTGTGATAGTGTGGCTTCCTTTTCATGACTTATGCCCTACTAAGATTCTGTGTAATATGATGCAATATATTATTCTTCTATTGTTATCTATTCTTCTGACGGTATTCTATAACCATCAGCCTTTTTTTAGATTACAACTCCTCATTTCTCATGTACAGTCTTATCATTAGGTTTGAGGTTCCAATCATATTGGTAACCACATTTTTGCATGTTAACACGTGTTACAAAAAAGTGATGCTTGGCTGATCCAAAGTAAGAGCATGGTTGTCTTGAACGCTTTATTAACATAAATGACTAAAGTAATGCTTGTTCGCTACTTTCCTTGTCACTGAGGAGCTACTTGCTTTATATTTTCATGTTTTACTGTTGTGGTTCTTCTAAATAACTATGATGCTGATCAGAGCTGCAAAACTTGACAAATTAGGCAGACATTAAATTTAAAATTTCACTTCCTTGGTCCTCACTTTTTCATTTGCAAGAAAATTAGCTGACCAGTTAATTTGAAAATTTGAATTCTCTTGTGCCCTTTTTGATTTGTTCAAAGAAAATTTAATCCCCCCAACGGGAAAATCTTTATTTTAGATTTTTGTCGCCCCACTTAATGATTCCAGGATCTTCCAGTGCAGTAGTAGTCATTTTCTGTTAACTTTTTTTATTCAGGGACATAATATTTGTCATTTACAAAATCAATTTCATCATTTCATTTTTTCTCCTTTTTCCATTTGCTTTAAATTTTATTCTATTCTACATGCCAAATGAGAACCTTGAAATTGCTTACTGTCCGAAAATCAATGCCTTCTAGCAAGTTGAAATTTGCTGCAGATTGCAGATCTACTACAAGTTACAGCAATATGCTTAGTCTGTTTCACTATCCTAGCTTGTTATTATTAGTTATTTCTGATTCATGGCAATATGATGTACCCGCCTGTTGCATTACCACAGGGTGTTTTCTATTATTAGTTGTTTCTGATTCATGCCAACATGATGTACCTGCCTGCTGCTTTGCCACAGGTTGTTTTCACTGGGGGGCGTACGCAACCTGGAACTACCAAGCCTGATGAGGGGGAGCGGCATCCTTACTCTATAATTGATTGTGAGCCAAGGCGTGAAGTCATATCACCATCTGTAATCTACATACAGAAGATTTTGCGGCGGAGGCCTTTTCTTATCAAGAATCTTGAAAATGTCATGCGAAAATTTCTGCAGTCCTTGGAACTTTTTGAGGAAAATGAAAGGAAAAAGCTGGCAATCTTCACAGCACTTGCATTCTCCCAGAAGCTATCTGGTCTCCCACCAGAAACTGTGTTCCAGCCACTTCTCAAAGATAATCTTGTGGCCAAAGGGTTAGTTCTATCGTTTATAACTGACTTCTTTAAGGAGTATCTGGTTGACAACAGCCTTGATGATCTCATATCGATTCTGAAGCGGGGAAAAGTGGAGGACAATCTATTGGACTTCTTTCCACCTGCAAAAAGATCTAATGATGCTTTTGCTGATCATTTCACGTAAGATTTACTTATGAGTGATTCAGACGTGTCTTTATTGTTAATCTTAGGAAATGCTAGTAACTTACCATGGCTGATTGCTTGGTTTTACATGAATATCATTTTTCACTTTTTTGCCAGTTTCCAGAGCATTGGTGATTTTTATTTTGAGGAAGTTTGACTTCAAGAACTAGTACTAAATAATGTTTGTGTTATTTGGGAGCATGTAATTTTTGTGACTAGATATGGGTTTTATCCTAACTCTGTTTATGTTTTTCTGTCTTGGACTGGTGGTATCCCGACAAGCTGTAGTTGGACCAATTCAAATTAAATTGTCAGTTTTTCTTTTACTATAGCTATTGATTTATCAAACAAGTCATGGCATTCTTTTCTTAAGAATGTTTGATTATGGTCTTGTGTCTGAAAGGGGTAATTTAGAAGTCTAAGATGTTTAGCAAGTTACAAGTACGATGGTACTTCAAAACTAAGGAGCAAGCTATAATCCTTCCCTAAGACATATGGAATTAGCAATGCCTAGCTTAGGTGATTACAGAAAGCTGGTGATCGATTTAGATGTTTTTAAGACATTATTAAGGCTAGAATACTAACAGCTATTTCTTTCTGATTGCTCTCCCATCCATATGCCTGATAACATGGGGCCCATCAGTGTACATTTGTTTAATATCAATGTTTTGATTAGAAATTTGAAGAATAAGTTTAGGGAGAAGGAATGATGAGGGCTGATTTGGAAAACGAGTCTTGGAAAATGACTGTACTGTTATTTACAATTTTAAATATTGAAGGGGCCAGCTATGTTCAAGTAATTTAGGGTTTTTTTTTTTTTTTTTCCTTTTAACTTCTCTCTTAGTCCTATCTGGCCCAAAAAGAGATAAGAAATTTTTTCTTAATCTTCGAAGTGTATAATAGAAAAGGAAAAATAGTTTTTTTTTTTTTAGTTCTGTAAAACTTATTGGGACGCAACTGAATGAGTGGTCTGAATCATAAAGCGATAGGATTAGAAGAATTTAGGGATTAGGGAGGGAAATAAAAGACAATCTGGAGTCAGAATCTAACTTCAGCCAACACAATACTTCTCTGAAAATGCTTCTTCATTCATAATCCTTCTCAAACACAACACAAATAATTATATAGTCTTTCCTGGACAACCAACTTCCTATGATAACTAACTTCCTGAACAGATAAGAATGAATAACTAAACAACAGATAAGAATAATAAACTAACAGAAAATAACTACTCTTCCTTAAAACAGAAAACTTCTCCTAAGATGTGTCTTTTTGCAAAAGAGGCCACATGGAACCCTAACAATACCCTCCCCTTGAAATTCAGCCTTGTCCTCAAGGCGGGAAGAAGGTAATTTCAGCCAATTTTGCGTTTGCAAGGTGTTCTTCTTCTGTACTTTCGATCAGACCATCTGCTTGATCAAAGACTTCCATGATTTTCAATGTGATGATGAACAGCGATGGCCAGGGGTAAATCTGTCAGCACAATGAAAGCAAAGCCCCTTTTCATGTCGTCGTTGTTTCTCACCTTCCGATAGCCCGAGAGTATAAGGATGCGTCTAAAAATTTTGTGAGTTGGCCGATCGAAATTGTTTCAGAAAATTTGAATTTTGGAAATTCAAATTTTGTTGATAAACCGACGATTCAAGTTGGGAACTGGCCGATTGTTGCGAAAAATTAGGAGAATAATGGGAAGTTGCCGAATTTGAGGGAGACGGTTTAGGAAAATTCGAATATTGGGTGCCCTGATTTGCAGCGCTATTCAGATTATAGAGGCCCTGATTTGTAGCGCTGTAACCTCCTTGTTTGGTGGCAAAATTTGTTGGTGAAAAATTCAAATAGCCCTGATTTGTTCTCTGACTGACAGGCCCTGATTATTTGCGCCGATTGCTGTAACTGACGCTTGATTTTTGGGATTTATGAAATTAGAATTACCGAATTGATTGCGGGATGAATAACGGTATTCTCGGCTGTTGAAGTCGCTGCCACGTGGATTAGTGAGTTGCTGAATGGAGCACTGGGTACTCTCAGAATGCAATTTTGACTCAAACTCTAGTGCAAGACTTACAGCCTTATAAACATTACGGGGTTTGTGAATCTTCACATCTGACTGCAACTCTTCCTTAAGGCCGTTGATGAATACTCCTAAAAGACAATGCTCAGGACAACCTTTTACTTGGGCTTGTCTTCTAACAAATTCTTGCTTATACTCGGTGACTGAACATAATTGTTTTATACTACACAGATAGGCGTCGGGATTTTGAAATTCTGCTGGACCAAATTGTTCCTAAAACACCTACACTAGTTCTTCCCAATGCCTTACTGTTCATCCCGATGACACCCATGTAAAAGTGTTTAACGCGTCTCTCCTTCTAGGTTAATTGCCGCCACATCCACTTTTAAATCCTCCGGTGTTTGATAATATTTGAAATATTTCTCAGCCCTTAAAATCCATCCTCTTGGATCACCCTTTTCATACTTTGGAAAGTCAATTTTTGAATAAGGTCGTTTGGAAAAATTTCTATTCCATGAGTGGTCATCCATATCTACTTCATCTTGTTCAATGAAAGGATCCCTGTAACTACGACTTGTTTCTCCATGACCTACGGCTGGCCCCTTTGCTTTCTTCAAGGTGTTAATCTCTAAATTCATCAAGTGCAATTGAGCAAGAATGGCGGATAATTGAGGGTTGGGTTCTGGATGCGTTTGGGGTGGTTGAACCAAAATTACTGCAGGATCATCCCGGGGGTTGGGAATGGATTATTATATGGGTTTAGAGTTCGTTGTATTGGTGAATCATTCTCGTATGATGAATTTCTTGTGTTCACCATGATAACAGATAGGCTCAAGGATCTACCGCTTTGATACCAATTGATAGGATTAGAAGAATTTAGGGATTAGGGAGGGAAATAAAAGACAATCTAGAGTTAGAATCTAACTCCAGCTAACACAATACTTCTCTGAAAATACTTCTTCATTCATAATCCTTCTCAAACACAATACAAATAATTATATGGTCTTTCCTGGACAACCAACTTCCTATGATAACTAACTTCCTGAACAGATAAGAATGAATAACTATACAACAGATAAGAATAATAAACTAACAGAAAATAACTACTCTTCCTTAAAACAGAAAACTTCTCCTAACATGTGTCTTTCTGCAAAAGAGGACACATGGAACCCTAACATAAAGTGGAATGGGAGTATCAATTTTTTATGGTTAAAGCATTTGCTTGTATTATTTCTCATCTTCAATTGCTTAGCATTGAACTAGCGGGTTTTAATTGATTACTCTCTGCTTCTTTTTATGATGCTTAAAGTTCCAGTACACAAATTAAGAAATACAACTAATGTCATGTTAATTCATTTTGGATTATCTAATATGCCCTTAACCGTTTTATTTATTCTTTCATAATCATTCCTTTGCTAATTAATTGGATTTAGTAAATATGAGGGTCTAATTGGAAAAGTTGATTCTGACAGATAAATATAAACATATTTTTTTCTTAAAAATGACTGTAAAAAGCAATGACGGGGTATCTAAATGTGGTTTTCCTTGTTTTCTCTCTTTAAACTGTTGGGAGGAGGTAATCATCAGTTGATTTTGAATCACTGTACTGGAGCATCCAGTCAGTGTACTCTTGTTTGGTGATGATTTTGACATATTTTTTATGTTAATATTTCATATCATGAACCAAGTTGCGACTTATAAATGTCTATTCATTTTTTACTTCTTAGCAAGGAAGGACTAGCAGCCTTGGTGGAGTATAATGAGAAGAAAATTTTTGAGGTGAAACTTAAGGAGATGAAATCTGCTCTGACAACCCAGATAACAGAGGAAACTGATATATCTGAAGTCATCGAAACTGTGAAGCTACGTGTTAGAGATGCTAAGTTACCAGACATAGAGGCTGTGAGGGTTCTGTGGGATGTTTTAATGGACGCTGTCCAGTGGTCAGGGAAAAATCAACAACAGAATGCAAATGCAGCCCTGCGTCAGGTGTGATGTGTTCATTCACTGTGCTTATTTTATGCTTTCTTAGATCTTATTGTTAGTTAAACAGATCTAGTTTGCTTTCTTGGTGGGAGCAAAAAAGTGTTTGGATATGCAGCCTTCTTGTTCTATATTGAGTCCTCTTGATACATTTTGCTGTTATGCTGTGAACGGATTCATTGGACAAACATCATTTGCGCTTTGCCATTTTGGGATGGTCCTAAATGCTCTGATTGTGGCAGTCCATTTCCAGTGTCTATTGTAGGGCCTGAATCTATGATGTTCTGTGCAGATACTTTTTGGTGATATAAATAGGAAATGTACTTTTTTATTGAGTTTTGCTGCTGGCCTTAGTTGTTTTAATGGTTGTGATGGTTGTGCAAGATAACTGTGTATTAATGGATTATAATGGTGAATGTAAAATATATTTGCGTTGTTGAACTTATTGATGACAGTGCTATGTTTGATGATTAAGGTAAAAACTTGGGCGGAACTGTTGAATACCTTCTGCACCAGTGGGAAACTTGAGCTGGAACTGATGTACAAAGTGCAGATGCAATGCTACGAGGATGCTAAACTGATGAAGCTCTTCCCTGAGATTATTAGGTCGCTTTATGACCAAGATGTGCTGGCAGAGGATACCATTCTCCATTGGTTCCGGAAAGGAACGAACACCAAGGGAAGGTATGTACTATGCGGTCATTGTGGAGAGACTGTTTGTTCGTTCTTTATTTGCCAAATTGTGTTACCCATCGTATGAATCTGTGTATTGTCGAATCCTTGTGCTGCAGGCAAACCTTTGTGAAGGCTTTGGAACCCTTTGTGAACTGGCTGGAGGAGGCAGAAGAGGAGGATTAGGTAGGGAGCCCAGATATCAGGATCTGTTTGTCATTATCCATCCAATGTCTGAGACAATAGACTCGTATTGTCCTTAACATTACTTTCCCTTGCACTCTCATTACATCCTGCTTTCTTCGGTGGTACTGTTATACTTTACAAATGTGTGTTAGTTTGGGTGTTTGCACCAATGATGGGTCTATTCCATGTTCTTAATTAACATGGCCTTTGAAATTGTCGGCTATGGTGCCACAAGTTGCTTATTAGCCTTTTATAATTTATTCGTTTCAAAGGGAGGACGCAATGCACGTTGGTACACGGGAAAAAAATTGCCAGTTGCGGATTGCTGGGTAGCATATCTAATTTATGCCCATGATGTAGAAGTACCCGGACCGCCATAATTATTTTAAAGGAGAAAAGTCCAAAATCTCCAAATTATACAATCCAAACCCATTTAAATGAATCAACCGTCGTTCTCTCTTCCGTCTTGAACTGCGGCAACTTCACTCTTCAGTCTCTTCCTGGGCATCTAAGGGTGTGCATGGCAACCATTTTGTTGTCTAGTACTGTTTTTGAGATGGAACAATTTTTTCTGATTATGTGCTTTGGAAGAGTTCGAGAATCTTGTTAACTCATTTTATTTTTACTCTAAGAATTAGAATTACATTTGGTAACATTTTTTTTTTCATTCCTAAAAAAATTATGTAATTTTTATATTCAAAAAATTATTTATGTGGCGGCGGCGGCTTGGTGGTGGGGCGACGGGGCGGCGGTGGTCGTGGTGGGGTGGCGGTAGTGGCGGTGGGGGCGGCGGTGATGGTGGTAGTGGCGGCGCCTATGGTGGTGGTAAACGAGGGTAAATTTCTGCTTTGAAGAGGAATGAGTCTTTTTTTTTTTGTTGAGAAAAATGATTCTCATTTTGTGCCCTGGAACGGAGAAGCAGAAATTTTTAATTTCTTTTTTTTATTCCCAAGCAAAAAAATAAACCGGTTCATCCGGGAGCGAAAAAAAAAAAAAAAAAAAAAAAAAAACGGATTTACCAAACACATTTCTCATTTATTTTTGTTTGAGGGTATAGAAATTAAGAAAAAACTTATTTTGGGAGCGTTACATGCACACCCTAAAAAACCATGCAGAAATCCTTGCTTCCTAGCTAAAAGGATTTGGCCAGAAAAAATAGTCACAGGAAAAAAAAAAAACTTGCTCTGGTTCTAAATATGAGGTAGATTTCACCAATAACATTCTTTTAAGGGCCCATTTGGATGGGTTTTAAGAAAAGTGTTTTTTTTAAGTGTTTTTTTTAAGTCTTTTTTTTTTTTTTTTTTTTTTAAAGTTCCAAATTGGAAGTTTTAAAAAAATGAGCATTCTAGCTTTTTTTGTGACACTTACTTTTTGAAAAAAATATCATCTAAATACATAAATTAATAAAAAAAAAAGTATTTTTTTGTATTAAAAAATACTTTTTTTAATAAAAAGCCCATCCAAATGGGCCCTAAATCCATTGGTGATTCACCATTCTGAATCGCAAGGAGATATTTTATTTTGGGAGAAAAAGGCCAGAGTTTTCCTTCCATTATCCAACTCGACCAAGAAAGCAGTAGGTTCGGTGGGAAGGAACATTTAAAAAAAGAGAGCCCTTTTTAAGCAAGCTAACTGGCACACCCATGTAAATGATTAATGCTGATGTTGCAATTCAGAATAAGGAATACTTTGATTTCTTCGACCATGCCCTGTGAGATTAGCCAACACAACAACATTGTCCGTCGTTATTTTAGTTACTTTTTTTTTTTGGATAAGATTTTTTTAGTTACTGTCTCAATGTAACCCGCAAAAACTAACATGTTATGGACTAGAACCCATCATTCGAGTCCTGATGTCTCGGTTTTGCTATAAGGAAATCTATGGGCCGATACTTGCATGGAACTCTGGATTCAATTGCCTTGAGTATGATTTTTCATGAGAATCACAGTTAGAATTTGCACCTCCTTGGGTTCCTGGGGTCGGACTTCCTCACCTTAAGGGAGGGGGTTCGACCCCTGCGTTGGTTAAGACGTTGGAAGAGGCATTCTAAGGATCTAGGAAACAGTGGAAATGCTGGTATAGGTGGAGACATGTATATTCCCTATGGATTGCATTCCAAGTGCCTATCCTTGGACTGTGGGTGAGCCCAACGCATTTCCTAAAATTTTTATATCAAAAAAAGAATTTGTACCCTCCAGCTGCCGAAGTCTTTGCTTGCACGATCATTTCGTGATCTTGTTTGTATAGAATAAATGCTTAAAGGCTAAGAAAGACCCACAGCCATGTATGGAGGCGGGAACATTCGCATAGATAATTTTCATGATTCCAAGTAAAATAGAATTTTCTTCAATAAAGACACAGCCCACAAGATCCGTACATAACAGCAAGCAATTTAACCCTGTATGAGGAACCAAAAAACTAAGAAACAACTTGTGAAATTTATTCACTTGTCGAGTTTGGGCCTAATTTCGAATCCTTGAATGACAAGGCCGCTCTTCCAGTGACCCCCCTTGATCTCACAAACAGCCATTCCCAGCTCCTTGTCGTCTCTTCCTTGGTTGAAGAACTCTCCCAATTCGATCTCGAAACATCCATCTTCTCGCTTGTTTGGATATTGTAGATTAGGATTCTCCGCACGCCTAGGAACAATCTGTGGTCGTCGTCCTCGTCGTTGCAGCAGCGCTCCTTTTGGATATAAACAGACTAATTGCTTGGGAGCATCGCTATCATTGGCAATCCCAAAGGAGACCTCCACCGGTTGGTATTCGAACCCATAGGCGCTGGCAGTTAAGTTAAACACGAGGTAAGCTGAATACAAGGTTGAAGGAGACAGCATGCGCGTGTTGATCCGCCCTCGAATTTCCAGCCAACACACAGACAAAAGTTCAGCAACCTCCTCAAACCTACAAGGTAGCAGTCCCACGCCCCAAATCGGATCACGTCGCAACAAATAAACAGAATACGAAAAGGCCACAACGTTCTATTGACTCACCTGCCCTCGGGCACCGAAGTCCACCGCCAATACCTCGGAGTGCTTCCCCAAATAATAGAGAGACTCCTCGGGGATAGCATAAAACATTTCGCGCCGCAAAATTTATCCAGCCAAAAGCTCTGAACATAAACGAAAATAAGAGGCTTGAGACTGAAAAATCTAATCTAACTAAAAAGGAATTACCAGGACAGTGAGAAGCGTAAATCTGAAGAGATGAAAATGAAATAAAATTGACATAGGAGGAGAAAGAAGGGGAAGGAATACCTTGAGACCGTCGTCGATGAGGAGGGGTTGGTGGGAGAGAGAGAGATAGAGATGTTTCTTGGAAGAGAATGAGGGAGGGGAAGAGGAACGGGAAAGGAGGGAGGGGCAATCGGGAGGGAGGAAGGAATCCCAGAGGGCGTCGGAGTCGGCGGCGGAACGGAAGGAGGAAGAAACACAGGAGAGCCTGCAGGCGTCGCGGGGGGACGTGAAGGAAAGGACATGGGCGATGCAAGCTTCGGGGAGATCCATGAGAGCCTGGAGTGAGTGAATTCTGCTTCTGCGTTGCTTGGTGTTGGGTGTGGGGAGAGGACCGCTTATAAAGGCTCACGCCATACGCCAGGAAGCTTAGCGCTTAAGTCTGGCCATTTGATGCCCCTCAAAATCATTTATTATTTATATTTATTCCTCACCTTTTGCCGACCTTTTCATTTCTGGAATGAGCCCATTTTCGTCCCACTGAACTTTACATTTATTGACATCACCAGTCCTCCATCTTATTTGCAGCCACTTTACTGGATACTGTAAACGGTTAAAAAAAAAAAAAAAAAAATCTAAAATGCTATAGAGTGAGAAGCATTAGTTAAAAGATAATTTTATCTTAAAAGTTTTTATTCAGGGGTAATTTTGCTAAGAAGTAGAAAAAAGAGAGTAATTTTACTCGACCATTAACCTAATTAATTTTAACCGTTAGTTGATTAAATATATTGAGCTTACTATTCACATATCATCTACGTCATTTGTTTAAGGTGTAAACTTATTCTGAACATTTTAAATCTAAGTTTGAAAAAAAAAAAATGAAGTAAATGACACAAAAAGGTTTGAAGGAAATTTGCTCTTTTAAAAAAATAATGTGAATAAACATGTGGACTAACAATTCAGTATATTTATTCAACTAACCGATTACAATTAACCAAGTTAATTGTTAAGACAAAATTGCTCTCCTTTTACCACTTTTAAGATAAAATTATCCCACAACTCTGGAGTGTGGAGTATTCCTTTAAATACCATGACAAAAATCTTTCTTATCAAAAACGATTTTCAAACCGTAAAGAAACGGTTTTCTTCACCTCTCTTCTCGACGTCACATCATCTTGAAATCCGTTATTTAATTAAAAAAAGAATGAATCTAGTTTATCTCCCTCCCTCCCTTTCTCTTACATTTTCCCTTCTGCCTCCTTCCATTCTCACATCTGCCCACTCTCTTTTATTAGTTAACAAGGTAATCCATATTTCTTTTTAAAAAAACACGGCAACACGTTAAATGTCAAAAAAGTATCAATAAAATACATATTCATAATTTTAATTTTTTTTAAGTATTATTATAATTTTAAATTTAATAGCAAACCTCTAAAATTATAAATTAATTTTATTTTTGAAAAAATACCTCTAAGATTTTGCAAGACTTCATGAGATTAATTTTGTCTTTCAAAGTATTTTTCGAATATTAAATTAAAAGAAAATGGTAAAGTAACAAACTTTAGCTAAATTTTATAGTTTTTTTCTACAAAAAATTAATTTATAATTTTAAAGATTCGCTATTAAATATAAAAATTATTCAGAGTTATTCTGATGGATAATATTTTTTTTTTCAGATTTAATGAGTTGCCATTTTGAAAAAATATGGATTACCTTATTAACTGATCGCCATTTAAAGGTTAGTTTGGTTTGAGGGGAAGGGAGGGAAAAAATGTGATAGAAAGAAAAATTTTGTGGGCCCCATTACAAACAATTTTGGTACAATTTTCTTTTCTTCTCATTTTTTTCCTCTCTCCTCCCCTTAAACCAAAGTGAATGGCTTCATGTTTTAGATTTAAAAATATCAATTATTTTAGTTTAAAATATATTTTTTGTCCTTTAAATTTATGAAGTATTTGTTGGAAATTATGCCCTAGGGGCAATTCATTGTACTTTGGATATTTAAGTTATTTAAAGTATTCTCTTTAGTTATCATTTTCATTTGCATGTTCGTATTGATAACCGCATCCACGGATACATCTTATAGATTATCCTAAATGTCCCTGATTTGGTCATCTACGCGGGAGCGAAGATGAATTAAGACCGCATTTATGACTTTGATGAGGTATGGAGATACAATCAAAGTCATGGGCACTTGTAAGAGTACAAGGTCTTTGGGACCGACCCACTATGAGAAATTTGTATGGATTAAGTCATAAGTTTATATCACGTATAACCGCGTCACGACGCCTTATGACCTGAGATCATCATGGATTCCTACATGATGAGTCACTGACCTTTGTCCTAGTCAAAAGTCACATTTGACCGGGTGATGATAAAGGCTGGGATCGGGATCAGTGGTTTTCATGCGGAGAGATGTGAATGGTCAAGATGGAATTTGTCCCCCACATTTGTAGAGAGATAATACTAGGCCCCTCGATGAGTGAGTCTAAGAAATGTATGACCATACTGTGATGGAAAGGCGTTTCCATCTCACTTGTTAGACTACTCGAGAATCGAGAAAGTAATGGTCAAGAAAAGGAAGTTGACATTATCCATGCCTCATCCTTGACCGAATAATCGCGTGACAAAAGGGACGTGACATGGTTGTACGATAGGTTGTATCGTGTCATCGATCCCCATGTGAATTGAGTAGTCGCAATGTCTTGCTAGAGGCCGCTTGCGACTTGTGGGCTGACACAGTGTTGGCCCACTGCCAATCTCATATGGGCCTGCAAGGTCGCACACAAGAATAATCCACACGAACAACTCCCGAACACGGCTACACAAATAGCGTGGTAGCGCCTCTTGTGCGTGTCTCTTGATTTTCCACTCTAGGGTTTTTCTTGCGGCTTTTCGAATGCGCTTGACAAAATGTCCCGTGAGTTTTCCAAACCCGTTTCGCCGCATTATATAAAATTAATCCTCATTAATTTTGAAATTCAAATTTCAAATATGGATTAAAATACATTAATTACATCAATCAAATCGATGTAACGTATTTAATCCGCATTAAAAGCGATTTGAAATTCGAATTTGGAATCTAGATTAAAATAAATGTATCAATTAAATCCATCTAATAGATCTAATCAAATCTATTTATTTAATCCAAATTAAAAGCCTTCCGATTTAATTTATCTCTATAAATTAAATCCGAGAAATAATATCTATCTATTTAATTTAAATTTGAGACACCATATCTCAATTTAATATTAAAAGATATACGATATCTTTATTCGAAAATTAAATGAGATACAATATCTCAATTTGTTTTAGATATTTAATTTATGAAATAAATTAAATACAAAATAAATATTATATATATTAATATTATAATCTCTATTAATAATATTAACATATATTAATTTCAAATTTCATATATATATATATATATATATCCTAGATTAAATTTAGCATTCATTTAATCTCAGATTAACTGGAATGAATCTGGACACTTTTAATTATTTTAGATAAAGTGTACTTTTAATCTTTTTATTTTAAGACGGTTGATATTATGAACAAAAAATACAATCTCAGTAAAGTAAGTTAAAGTGTAGATCCAGCAGTCAATATATTAATTTTTAATTTAAGTTTAAAATTTATGTAAATTAAAAATATGGAAAATCCACATGGGGGCCTTTTTTGGAGGGAAAAAAAATTCCAAAAGGGCCCCAAGATTTTGAAAATCCCAGAAAAGGTCCTTTTTGGGATTTGCGTTGACAACTAAATCAGCTATATTTATAACAAAATTAATACCCAATTTACAACTAAATTAGTCACATTTACAATAATATTTTAACAACTAAATCACCACATTAACAACAATATCAACTCATGTTAACAACTATATCATTTATAATGATTCTCAAAATCCCCACATTTATAACTCATACTGATTCTTAAAATCCCATAAAGGGCCCAAGAGTACTTTTTGGGATTTTTTTCTCTAAAAATGACCCTTAAATACATTTTCCCTTAAAAATACCCCTCTAATCCTAAATATACACGCTAGTTTATAATTCAACTTATATTTAGAACATGACGTAGTAATTAAAAACGGTCATTAATATCAAAACTATTGAAAAATCATCAAATGTTAGTCGGGGATTTCAAAACGACGCCAGATTCAGGCAAGCTTCGACGGAGGAGGAATGTTGAGGTCAAGATCTAAGAGTGTTTGAGGTGAAGCACAGTAATTAGAGTCACTGTGGGCGCCAGCAATGCTAACGGAGCATGGAACTCCGCAACAAGCCTATCAAACCTGCAAATCTCATGTCGACTGGCGAGGGCGACGGCGATGACGAGTCTGTTGGATATTCTTGGCAGTGTGGGATGGGTTAGAGGCTGCGAGTGAAGTGGAGTCATGTTCTTCGCTTCAGATTTGGAGGGTTTGAAAAAGAGCACTTTTTGAGGAGGGAGAGAGGGAGTACAGATTAGTGATTACCCAAATGATAAAGAGACCAACGGGGGAAGGGAGGAGAGAGGTTTATTCTAATTTTTAAACATAAAAAAAATATTATATTAAATTATTAAAATTTAGGAATGCTTTGTAGTTTTCGTTAATAATGTTAATGACGTTAGAATAAATGACCTAAAAATATATTTTATAAATTTAAAGGATTAAAATGGTACCTAAAAAAAATTTTAAAAGACTAAAAATATACTTTAATCATCATCTTATAAAGGTTCCTCTTAAAAATTTTAAAGTAACATACTTTAACTAAATCTTATAAATATTTTTTAAAAAGAAAATTGTAGTAATTTATAATTTTAAGGATTTCTATTAAATTTAAAATTATAGTAAATTTTTAAGAAAAATCGTAAAGGCTAAAATTATGAATATTTATTTTGATTGATAATATTTAATCTTTTTCAGATTTAATGTGTTGCTATGTTTTAAAAAAAATATGGATTACTTTATTAACTGATCCTTTTAACTAGGAGAGAGTGGGTAGATGTGAGAGGGAGGCAAAAGGGAAAAGTAAGAGAGGGAGGGACATGAGGACATTTTGTTTTTTTTTTTTTTTTTTTTTAATTAAATGACGGATTTCAAGACGATATGAATAAAGAAGGAATCGTTCTTCTCAAAAACGATTGTTGCACAATTTGAAAATCGTTCTGGACAAAACGATTTTAAGTGTAGTATTTCAGTAAATACTTCACACCTTATGACATTTTGGTGTTTTCTTTTGCTGTTTATAGATAGTATCCCAATAAATTTCCCAGAATTTGCGAAAGAAGAGCATGGAGCCACGTGCGCTAATCACCCAATTTTGGGGTAAACGCTCATAAATATTTTTTTCCCCACTTAATTCTTATACATAGAAAATGAGAGTCAATATTTTTACTACAGATTCAAATGAAATTAAATCATAATATCTTAATAGATTGTATTAAATATTAATGGTGGCACATGCACATGAATATGGCAAAGGAGGAGGACAGCTCAGAAGGAAGAGCGCTGAAATCTGCCCACATTTCGCTCCATCCCCTCTGAGAAACTTGTTCCCAATGTCAGCCATTGCCTCTTTCATTGTCTCTTCCCTCCTAAAACATGCGCCATGCATGGCTTCCCCTTCTTTCCTTTTACCTTCTTCCTCATAGCTTCTCCTCCCTTCCCCCGCAGGGTCCTTCAATCTTCTTTGAGGGACCCTCTGCCTCTCCACTTTCTTCATTAATTCTCTTTTCTTTTTTGTTCTCTACCTACAGTTTCTTAATTTTCTCTCGCCTTAGATGATTGCATCATCAGTGCCACTATGAATTGTTTCTCGTGTTTCACCTCTCAGAGAAGTAAGAAAAACCTTGCCGCCGGAGACCACGAATATGCAACACGAGATCATGTCGCTTCAAAACCACCGGGTACATTCTTTTCTGCATCTTATCGGATCACATTATTTGAATCCAATGCAGAAGCTCCAAAATTCCTAGCATTGAACCTATTAGATTTCCTATCTGTTTAAGAATAATAATAGAAATAACAAACGAGTCTCACAATATCGATGGATCATGATGAGGCAGATAACGGAACCCAAGGTCAGAGCCCAAATATTCAAGCGCAAACATTCACCTTCCGCGAGCTAGCAACCGCCACCAAGAATTTCAGGCAGGAATGCCTGTTGGGTGAAGGTGGATTCGGAAGAGCGTACAAGGGCACCATTCCGGCAACCGGCAAGGTAATCCCTACTCTCATTAAGCAATGGAAGAAATACAAATTGAATATTACTTACCTCTGCTATGCCACAGGTGGTAGCTGTGAAGCAATTGGACCGAAATGGGATGAATGGCAGCAAGGATTTTCTGACAGAGGTCGCAGTTTTGAGTCGCCTGAACCATGAAAATCTGGTGAATCTACTTGGTTATTGTGCCGATGGGGATCAACGTCTTCTGGTCTATGAATACATGCCAGGGGGCTCTGTATATGATCGTCTTTTTGGTACCCTCGCCCTTCACCTGATCTTATTAAATCATCGCATTAGCATATTCATTTTTTCATACCATGTAACAATATTGACAATGTGGCAGAGGTAGAGGAAGGAAAGTCTCCTTTGGATTGGTTCAACAGAATGAAAATAGCGTCGGGAGCAGCGAGAGGACTTGAGTATTTGCATGACAAGGCCAATCCACCAGTTGTTTACAGGGACTTGAAATCCTCCAACATCCTGCTGGATGGCAATCTTAACCCCAAACTATCTGATTTTGGGCTCAACAAGCTTTCCGGAGGAGACAGAACAAATCTTATATCCCCCGGAGTTACGGGTACTTATGGCTACTCTGCTCCCGAGTATATTAGGACCGGACACCTCACCTTGAAATCAGACGTCTACGGTTTTGGAGTTGTGCTGCTGGAGCTCATCACCGGACGGCGAGCCATTGATACTACCAAACCCAATGAGGAGCAAAATTTAGTTTCATGGGTACGTTATGTTATCACGTTACGCCGCCTTGAATGCCTGCCTTGTTAATTTAGCATTTGTGCAATGAATGAGCAGGCACAGCCCTTATTCAGAAATCCAAAACAATTCCCAGAAATGGCGGATCCGCTGCTGAAGATGCATTTCCCGGAAAAGGATCTAAATCAAGCGGTAGCAGTAGCGGCCATGTGCCTCCAGGAGGAGGACGGGGCGAGGCCTTTGATGAGTGACGTGGTAACTGCTCTGAGTTTCCTGTCCATGGTTACACCGGAGGTAATTCAGGCATCGGTGTCGACCTCCACCTTGCGCCCACAGGATGAGGGTTCCGAGGAGGAGGATGAGGATGAGGATGAGGATGAGGATGAGGATGAGGATGAGGAGGAGGAGGAGGAGGATGAGGATGAGGATGAGGATGAGGATTCTGATTATTCTGATGAGACGGAGGAAAGATCAAGCCGCAGAAGCAGCGGGAGTTGGGAAGAGGAAAGCGTAACATCCAGCAAGAAATCGGGAAATTTGAGCCAGAAGAAAAGTAGCTCCAGAAAGATTAGCAGTAGAAAATCATCGAGAAGCAGGAAGATGAGCAGGGAATGGGAGGAAGGAGGAGGAGAGGGAATGCACGAGAGAGGAAGCAGCAGGATGTCTGAAAGAGATATATCGTTTGGGCTCACCAGTAGCGGGGAGATCATGCGCATCGGCGGCGGCAGTGACGACAGCATCAGGGGTTTGCAGCACGCCCATACTGCCAAACATCCCGAAGCTTCCAAGGATCGTCGCAGGGGACGACTCGCCGCTTCTAGCGCCAAAGTCTATTATTAATCGCATCTTCTTCCTTAATAGCCGTATTCACCCATATTTGCTTTCATTTATTTTCTTAATATTATTATTTGGTTCGTTTATGCATCACTTTCATCTCAAAAGCGCCACGCAGGACACACGAACCACATGTTCACCCTCCTCCCACTCTCGTTCAACAGTAACTTTCTAATTCCCACTATACTATTCGACTCTCGATCCCCTGCTTC
Organism: Acacia acuminata; assembly: GCA_019022655.1. Lineage (NCBI taxonomy): Eukaryota > Viridiplantae > Streptophyta > Magnoliopsida > Fabales > Fabaceae > Acacia > Acacia acuminata. The sequence goes on from JAFJYI010000235.1 coordinate 1,058,346, forward strand.
TTCTCCGTCAACATTGTTTGTAATCACTTTAATTTGTCTCCAATACACACACACACGCATTTAATAGTTCGTTTTATCATATGCCAATGCCAATAAATAAAGTTTAGAAAAGGCCTTTGACATAATAATTCAATACATCTTGCATTGTAACGAAATCGGAGGATTACTTACAATGCAGGCTTTGTGGTGGGAGTCTGGGAAGTGTGAAAAATTTGAACCAATTTTTGTTTAATTATTCCATTGACAAGCCTTGTATGACACTCGGAGATCCAGCTATACAATTTCCAATACACACACATTAAAAAAAAGTAAAAGATAATATAGTACATTTAGCAGTAATCTTAGTGTTGGAAGGGAAGAGTTGTTTATTTCTGCAAACAAATTGAAGTAAGTAATTGCAAATGATGAATAACTAGTTTGCCCTTGGAATGAGTCATCTTATTTCATACGATGTTGTGGTAATCACAGCGTGTACCGTGGACGTGTTGGTTAGAAAAGGTCCACGAAGCTTGAATGAACTTGAGGGCTGCATGGCTTTTCCACCATTATATATTATGCAATGAAGAGGAAAGGAAAATATGAGAGGGTAAGGGTTGTTACACTGGATCTACTTTGTCATCAAAGTTTTTCAGGGTGTAATAATGTTACCCGAAAATTTTTAAATTGTAGCAATTTTGTTATAGTTGTTATCCTAGTTAAATTTAATTATTAGTTGACTAAATATGATGAGCTGACAGCAGTCCACATATTATCTACGTCATTTTTGTTTTGGGTTTAGATACAAATTTTCCCCAAAAGTTTTCATTAAGAAGTAATGTTGTTCTAAAAGTTTCTAAATTATAGCAAATTCACCTAACTATTATTTAGGTTAAATTTACCCATTAATTTACCAAGTATGCTTATTTGACAAGTTTATGTGCATCCATTTCATTCTTTTCATAGTCAAATTTTCAAATACATAATTTTTTTTTTTATTATAAAAAATGGATCCCTTATGAAGTATTATAGACAATCAAAGAAGTGAAAACATTTTATGCGATAAAGAGAAATTCAAAGAGGTACTTGTATATCTTGACGTGTGACATCCCAAAATTTGGATTTGGGAATTAAAAGTATGATATGAGATAAATTATGGAAAATTGACCTTAGTTATTTTAAAATTAATTATTTGGGATTTAAGGCATTTTTTTTTTTCTTGTAAAATTAAGGACAAATATATGGGAATAAATTTTGGCCTAAATATTTTGGAGATATTATTCTATGGCCTAAAGTAATTAATTGAGGAAGAAAAATCCTTAAATGGAATTAAGGATTAATTTCTAAGGCCTAACTATGTTTGCAATTAAATTAGTATAAGATTAAAATTGCAAACAAGAGCTTTGTTGGGAGTCAAATGGTATTTTTAGTGAGTGGGCCCCACACTCCCCTCTTCCATTTTTAATGTTTGACACCTAGTGTTCTTCCCTCTCTCCACAAGACACGTACACACTCACACCTCAATTCCCTTTTGATTTGTCTGCCACCTATACACAACACACTCCCATCTCTTCAATTTCCCGTACGGCAAAACCCCCATCCTCCATCTGATATTAATTCCCTTTCTCTTTTTCTCCATTCTCTCCTTCCATTCCATTGTTTTTCAGCGTCCCCATTCCCTCTCTCCAGTAAACACCCTCTCCTTCACCTAACACAAAACTAGCGCACACACACATTCAGATTACACAAACACCATTCCTCCCTTAATATTCATTCCTTCATTCCCTTATTTATCCACACCAAATTCAGATGGCAGTCAGCATATACTCCTTCATTCCCTTTTTGTTCAGTCAGAAATGAATAGAGAGAGAGCCCGAGAGAGGTGAGATACCGAGAGGAAGAAGGGAAGCCAACCATATATCGCATGCAGACTGAGATTTCAGTGAAGGTAAGCCTTCTAATCCTATTCTCAAACCCATTTCGACAGATGAGTGAGGATTTTGAGAGAAATAGCTTCTGAGAATTTCCTGATTCTGATAAGAGACTATGTTACCTTGCAAGAAGAGGTTGTAGATGTGATTTCTTCACATGCATGTCAAATTTGAAGCATAATGGGAGTTTTGCATGTCGATTTTAAATTGGTTTTTGGGTTCCTTTGGCTCAGTAAACATGCTTAAAGGCTGTGCATGTCTGATATATGTGCCTTGAGTCTGGTTTTCAAGAGCTATAAGTCAGAAAATAAAATTGCATGTGTTGTTTTCTCAACTCTGCAACATGACGTAAAAACAGGGCATTTTGTGCATGGCGTTTTCAAAAGTTATAGGTTGAGTTTTGATCTGAAATTTTTACATGATATATTAAACTTCTTAAGGTTTAAAATAAGCTTTGGTTCACCTAAAAAGGAGGTCTACAACTCCAGTTATGATTTTTAGAAGTTGAGCCAAAAATCTGAAAAATTTCTGGTATATTTCTGGAGTCAGGGGATGACGTGGCATTTCGGATTGACTAAACAAAGTCATTAAAATTTTAAATTTTCCAGTAAAATAGTAGACACATAGAGGTTTAATTTGATAGGTAATTCGTCAAAATCCGATAAGTATTGAAGGAGTTATGGTTTCTCAAAGTTCGGTCAGAAAATCTGAAGAATTTCTGGACATGGTTTATGTTTTGAATTATGGGAATTTTTCTCAGCCATAAATCAACTTTGTGACTTTAATTTATGAAAATAGACTTATCAAGGTTTAAGTAGAAATTGGAATCACTCCATTTGGAGTAATATTGGTTGAGTTATGAATTTCTCAAATTCTCATAAAAGAAGCCTGCTGAATTTTTGATAAGTTTTTAAAAAAGTCACATAAGTTGTTAATTGTGTTAAACCTTTAAAGTAAAAGTTTCTTTGGTTAAAATAAAAGGTTAAATGGCTGAGATGACAATTATCCATAGTAAATAGTATCTAATTAAATAAGTCCCAATAAGTATACATCCCTAGTCATAAGGATATTAAAAGACAAGTGTTTTTGGGATGGGTCTAGAGGAGTTGACTTTATAATTGTGTTTGGATTGGTTAATGACCCATCACTATACAAAATGTTAATTATAGGACCTGAGAATCGCCCGTGCCTGAAGGACAAGCATAGTGATAAGAATCTGGTGGAAGGGGTTTTGTCGGTAAGACCAACAGGTAGTAACTTTAATCTCACATTCTTTGCATAGCTATATATGTTTTGTATGCCATATTTGTATGTCCCACTTCAGTATGAGGCCAAGACCACGTGGCTCGATTGAGCGGAAGAAGGGCCGACCGTGGGGCTAACTTCCCTGGCTAGGCGGGCCTAGTGCATTCATTGAATTGGTATTGAATTGCCAAAATGAATTTCCTTGCGCCAAGGTATTTGAAATCTTTGAATGAACACTTGTATTACAAGCTGCATTATATTTGGTATGTAATACTTGTTGTTTGAATTTGAACTTGAATTTGAATTTGAATGCTTTATATGCTGTGTGGACTACTCTGTTTGGTGAATTTACATGTATTGCATATGCTAGAATTTGAGATTAACATGTTACTCTGGGATTCATTTATTTGAATCTTAGAGCCCTCCATAAATCCAGGAAATGGACAGACTAGTAGGCAAAGAGGAAGAGGTAGGGCGTAGATATTGATTGGTCTTGAGAAGAAGGTGGAGTTGATGATGCAGATTGAAACATATAGTTTCACTTTTGTATATGAATAATTTTATTTCCTTATGACTTAGCTATATTGGGATGTATATATTTAATTAGATACACATGATTACGTAGAAGTAGCAAGATATATATATCTTAGCTAACGATTCTTTGCAGAAGTGCGGGCATGTATGTAACAAGCCCAAGTTATGGTGAACGATTAGTAGAGCATTAGACTAATTGGAGAAATAAGGAAAAACTCTGATGAATTTTGACAAGGTTCTAAGTATGATGCAATTTTAATGACAAGTTTGAACCACTGATAAAATGTTTTCAAAAGTTTTAAATGGTTTAGAAAAGCCCAACCAAATTTATTTATTATTTTGAAATTTCTTTTTAAAGAAGGGCTTTCTTTGCAAGAACCAAAACTAGCCAGTGGTTTTCAGTTTTCATTAAATATTACATCTTTACATAATAGGTGAAGATGCCACTCTGTTCTAGGCTCAGAACAGTGGAGTGTTACATGACGTCACTGGAGTACATTGGTATAGAGTTTTTGGTGGCCTTGTTCTCAACAATCACCCTTAGTCTGTTATAAATCTAATGATTGAATCTTTTTTTTAATTACTCTATGGGAAATATGAGCTTTTCCTCCGTATGTAACTTCTTCTTCTTCAATGTTGTTGACACTACCAGCTCAACATATTTAGTTAATTAATAGTCAAACTTAACCTAGATAATTGTCAAGGCGACATTGCTACAGTTTAGAAACTTCCAGAACATCATTGCTTCTTAGTGAAATCTTCTTGAACAAATTTACACCTTAAAGAATATAACGTGAGTGACACGTGGATTGTTAGATCAACGTATTTAGCCAACTAACGTTCAAATATAATTAGGATAACGACTAGAGTAAAATTGATATGATTTAAAAACTTCTAAGGTAACATTGCATTTCGAAAAAATTTCAATAACAAAATTGCTCCATAATCCATAATGACAACTTTTGAGGTAAAATATCAAAATGCTATGTTAGTGAAGTATTGGTTCCAACTCATAATGTAAGATCTAGTAGTTTATAATATAATTTTGTACTATAAACTAAGTTATCTATTTAGATCAGAAGAGTTGCTCATGTAAGCTCGTTATGCCTTCAACAATTTCAACTTTTATGGTGTGAGATAAAGATGAAATCGTTTACATTTAAAACAAAATTTTGTCTCATATGGTGACATACTATTTCTCATATACTATATTCTGAATATTCTATCTTATTGATAAGTCACTTGCAACGTGCTTTTCTAGAATTAAGAAAAAATAGATCTATCTTAAATTTTAATGAATTTCTAACTCTATCTCTATATAATATACTAGAATTAAGAAAAAATAGATCTATCTGAAATTTTAATGAATTTCTAACTCTATCTCTATTTAACATATACACTCTTAAGGAAGAATAACAATATGTACAATAATACATGGTAGCAAAAGTGTACATTTATATATTAAAAAAAAAAAGCCTAATGACTTTAATACATGGAAGGCAAAATTGTGCATTCATATAAAAAAAAACTAATGACTTGATGAAAAAGTGTGATATTAATTACTCCCTCCGGTTATAATTATAGAAACACTTTTATAATGTAAATTGTACTATAAAAGTGTTCTTATATTTAAGAGCAGAGGTAGTACATGAAAAAATTGAAATCTAGTCATCAAAGGGGAACAATTTCACTTTATTCTACGTCATAAAAGTTGAAATCTTTCTTGACAAGAATGAGTTTAATTTGTACAAGTGCAGTATTTTAATAAATACTGCTCTATTTTGAAAAAATTTCCCTGTCTATCATAGAACGGTAAAGGTCAGGACTGCATTTATTAGGTATAATTACCCGGCGCGAATAAATTTGAAGGTGGCTAAAGGAACTAAGGAAGGATCGGCAAAACGTGTGTGAAGACCTAAAAGCTAAGTGATGTCATATATATGTACACCAAACAGGCATATACCCATATCCGTATGTGTGTGTGTACAATTATGTATATGTGTATGTATGTGTGGATGACTGGATGGATGTGAGTGTGCATAGTCTGCTCAAACCTTGTAATCCTAGCCTTGTACTTAGATTTTAACGCAAGAGGATAGGGAAATAAATATTCTCGTCAGCACAAAGAAATTATTCTCATTACAATTTTAACATCAGATCACTAAAGGGCAATGCCAAAGACAGCTCCGATCGAGAGCAGCAATGCTTTTTGGGCGTTCTGCATGGTTCAATGCAGCTACGACTAAGGGAAACAAAACAAGGGCACGTCCACTTCACCAAACCATTTAATTCAATTACCCGCAATCGATCGACGTACAAACGTACGCAGATGAATCCCATAGAGTAAGCATGCATTTAATAATGTACAAGACGACAACATATACATACATAGATAACGTGTCGCTGATGCTTTGTGCGTGTCATGTAATAGTCAGATGGGAGGAGGATATGGAGGTGGATGCGCTATGATGCTGCTTTGCCTTCTGCCACCCATCCAAAACCAAAAATGACCACAAAAGAGAATTTAGAACAAGTGAAGTAAATATATATATATGCACAAGCAAGCGAGCTTGATTAATTAATACGATCGACATACATACCAATTGGGCAAGAGTGTTCTTATACGCCTTATCCAATTCCTCGAACACAACCTCAATGGTGGGGCGGCCTCTGCTTGATTTGGCAACACACAGAACTGCAATATGCAGGATGGCCTCAAAGTCCACCCTGTTTACTTGTCCCTTCAGCCTTGGGTCTTCAAAATCCGATACTGGCCGCCTTCCCATGCTCACGTCCCTCGCCTGCAAAAAATTACTAATTTAATATGCCTCCCTTCATTTGGTTCTTTAATTAATACGTACTTGCATGGGGATGCAAGAAATATAATAGTACCTTCCTGGTGAGCTGATCTCTCGCGTCAAGATCTAACTCTATCACCTTCTGACCCGATAGAATTTGCAGGGCAACTATTCCAAAACTGTAGACGTCACTCGCGCATGTTAACTTGGCATTGCTCATGTACTCTGGATCCATATACCCTATGGTGCCTCTTACATCCGTGAACACTTTGCTCTCTTCCATCCCCAGCATCTTCGCCAGCCCAAAATCCGACAGTTTTGCTTGCAAACTCTCCGTCAGCAGTATGTTTGTCAGCTAAATCATTTCAAATCCATATATATCCACCATTACTTTCTATCCATCCCATTCATATACATGTTCATTATATTCTTTTTCTTCCGCACAGATTATTAATCACGTATGCGTGTGTGATTGTTTACATACCTTGATATCTCTATGGACAACGCAACCCTCGATATGATGGTGCAGATATTTGAGGGCAAAGGAGCACTCCCTTAAAATCCTAACTCTTGTTTCCCACGTCAAATGCGCTTCACTTCCTGAATATATGTGTTAAGATACAATATATGTGTGTGTGTATATATATATAGTGTGTGTGTAGTAAGCTAAGAAAAAGAAATAATCATTATGATATCTGAATGAGAAAACTGAGGAGAAAGGAAGACATTACTCAAGAGATGCTGGGCTAGATTGCCTCCAGCACAGTACTCATAGACTAAATATCTGTCTCCATCTTCAAAGCAACAGCCAAAGAGGCAAACGAGATTGGGATGGCGAAGCCTGGAAAGGCCTTCGACTTCGCGGGTGAAAGAATCAGAACTGTTGGTTTTGTTGAGGTGCTTGATGGCCACCACCTGCCCGCTGGGAAGAACCCCTTTGAACACCTGTCCCGCACTCCCTCTTCCCAGGCACTTCCTCTCGTTCCAGTGGTTTATGGCGCACTCTATCTCTGCCTTGGAGAACCAGTACATCCCCGACCACGTCGTTATCTCCTTCAACGCCCCCGCTTTCCGAGGCTTCTTCTGCCACACGCATCTCACCAGGATTGCCGTCAGGGCCATCGCAATCACCGCCAATAGAGGAACTATGAGGAAACTTGCCGAAGAAGCTACAAAAAAACAACACCCATGCATTTACGCATGTCTGTTAGTCAGTCTGTACGTACGTGGTTTTCACTCTCGTCGAATTAACTATAAGGCACAGCTTGAATTTGATCATTTCACTCACATCTGAGGAAGCCTGCCAAAGAAATTATGAAACTGATGAGGAAAATTAAAGGAAGAAGGTAATAGATCAGACGAGTGAAGAAGAGCGGTATACCGTTGTTGGGGGGAAGAGGCCAACAGCGCAAGAACTTGTCAGAAAGGGCAGGATCATCGGGTTTGCCGGCAGCAAGGGAAACAAGGGCGGCGACGCCACAAACAGCTCTTTCGAGGGGAATGTCCTGGCTACCGAGTAACTGGTCGTAGAGGGAGTCTCTGATATTCAAGACGGCATAGACACAGGAGGAGCAAGAATCGGAAGAAGGATGGTCGAAGTGGGCGCACTGGTCGAGGGCGCTCTGGTAGAACTGCTGGACCTGAATGTCGGGGAGGGTGAGGTTGGAGCATTTGAAGGGGCCGGGGCTCAAGTCGTGGAAGCCGCAGGAATCGGGAGAGGGGCCGTGTTGGCGAAGGAAGGCCTGGGAACAGGCGTCCCATTCGGAGGAGGAGATGAAGAGGGTGGCCTGGTGGCGGGCATGGGAGGCCAAAGCCTGAGAGAATAGAGTGAGGGCATTGCGGCAGCAGAGGGTGTTGGGGAAGGAGTTCCATTCATCCATCTGCTCCTGCAACATCCCGCACTCCTCGTATTCCACGTAGGGGTATGCAGTCAGATTGAGGACGCACTGGGGCGCCACCCCACGCACCACCAGCAGCAGCAGCAATACTATGAGTCTCAAGACGATCATATCCAAACTTCCTCTTCCCCGCCCCCCTCCTTTTCCATACATATACATACTTCACTTGCCTCGTCCCTATCGCCCCTTCCATGGATATTCTCTTTCTTTCTTTAATTTGCTTCCAGCTTCACCCCTCAATTCCCAACTCATCTTCCCCCTCGCCATCATCGCCCCCTCCCTTGCTTCCTCATGAAATCACCGACCTCCGTTTTTTTTTTTTTAAAAAAAAAAAAAAAAAAAAAAAAATTTATATATCCATCCCCATGCATGACCCCCACGCCTTCTTCATTTTTAACATGCCATGCAAATAATATCCATCAGCTAAAAAAATGTAAATTCATAATTATTACTATATATGTGTTGACAAAAATTTAAGATTAGCTATTTTTATTTTTATTTTTTTAAAAAATATCACCTTCCAGAAAAATTTCTCATTCATTTATCATTTTGCCATTCAGCACAGCACTTGAAATATTTTTGTAATTATACTATCATCTTCACTGACTTTAATTACTAAGTAAGAAATATACTCATCCAAGAGAACAAATACAAAGGTAGAGTATTATTATAAAGTCTACAAGAAATTATCTTTTGTCCCTGTCTTTTAAAATCTTGGACGAAAAATTGACATTTTTTACCTTGTTAAATACTACTACCTTTTTTTTTTTTTTTTTTTGCTAGAAAAATGCTACTACCTTCAACAACATATCTAGAACATTGTTTTGGGCGTCATGAAGTGGGCCGATTGAGATCTTGCGGGCCTTGGTCATATTGAAGCCCAGTTTTACTTTGACACGAAAGTGATTCAAACTTACGACCAATTGGAACTGGCGACGTGTACCTTCCCGGTACCGTTACGAGTTTGTTTACGGTCCACACGATGTTCTTATCCGAGACCTCGTGCGACGGCGCCCCTTCCTTCTCCTTCTACTCCTTCCCTGCTCTGCCATGTCGCCCCTGTTTCTCGCACTGCTCCGTCGTCTCCCTCGTCCCACTTCATCGGCTACCACATAAGGCGTGTTTTCTCTTTTCTGGCATTTCGGCAATTCATTCCTTCTGACAGCTATTTTATTTGTCTTCAATCAATGCCAATAATATGTTTTTTTAGGCCTTGGGAAGAATGATAAATCATTCATCCTAGGTTAGTGGAAATGACTGAACGAGGAGAATTAGAACAAGTAGGCCGGCAATTTCCTAAGAAGAAGAAAGCCAATTTATGTTTTGTTTAGCATACCCATAGGAAACATCTGCATTCATTCCGTTCTACTCGGAGAAATGACTAGATGGTAGATGCTATTCACCACACACTTTTATGATTGCTCTTGCTAATTATTCCGTGTTCTTTCTCAGGTCGTCATTTTTGGAAGCCAAACATGGCGTTGGCTGCACACTCAATGGTTCTATTCAACCGTGGAGGCAGCGCCGATATATGCATCAGATTGGGGCTGACAGTTGATAAGAGGTTGCAAAAGATAAGAAGAATTGCTTGTCGTGACGTGGTGGTACTCCAAGTATTGTCCAACAGCAACAACTCAACACACTTGCGACTGTTGAAACCTTGTGGACATCACCGCAGTTTGGCGTCGAGACTTTCGAAATCGCTTGGACGACAGAAACAAGACTTGTCCGCTTCGGCGCATGGAACCCGGACAAATGCACCCCAGGTACTCGCTGAGGTGTCTGAGTTTCTGGTGGATAAAGCGACTGGTTTCCTCAAAGATTGGAGCTATTCACGCTTCTTGGAATTAGCCGGTATATTGTTGTGTGCATTTATTGTTATTCCATCGGCCGATGCTGTTGATGCCCTCAAAACTTGTGCCTGCTTATTGAAGGGATGCAGGTATACGTCACGTACCATTTGATTTTAGCACACTGGAGTCCAGAGTCTAACCATGTATTTTCATCTGTGTAGGATAGAACTTGCCAAATGTTTATCCAATCCATCGTGCGCTGCCAATATTGCTTGTCTCCAAACTTGTAATAATCGACCTGATGAGACTGAATGCCAAGTTAGTCCTTCCCGTCCCTTCATTGACTTGCATCTGTGCGACGTTTTATACCAACCCCTTTTACATTTCCTCCTTAACCTTCCAGATTAAATGCGGGGACGTGTTCGAAAACAATGTGGTTGATGAATTCAACGAGTGTGCAGTCTCGAGGAAGAAATGCGTGCCTAGGAAATCTGATGTCGGAGAATTTCCCGTTCCAAATCCTGATGTCCTTGTTAAGAGTTTTAACATCGGAGATTTCATTGGGAAGTGGTTCATCAGCGCCGGCTTAAATCCTACCTTTGATACTTTTGACTGCCAGTTGCATGAATTCCACACGGAATCCAACAAACTTGTTGCTAACTTATCATGGAGAGTAGAGACTCCAGATGGCGGATTTCTTACTCGATCAGCTGTGCAGAGATTTGTACAAGATCCTTCTCAGCCTGGAATACTCTACAATCACGATAATGAGTACCTTCACTATCAGGACGACTGGTAAGTCCTTGCTCAAAAGTCAAACATTTGTGCAATTTTCAAATTTTAGTAGAAAATTTCATTAATATGTGCACAAGACTGAAAACGGAGGGGCCATGAATAACAGGTATATTATATCATCCAAGATTGAGAAGAAATCAGACGATTACATATTTGTTTACTACAGAGGGAGGAACGATGCGTGGGATGGCTACGGAGGCGCGGTTGTGTATACAAGGAGTGCAGTTTTACCGGAAAGCATAGTTCCGGAACTCGAGAGGGCGGCAAAGAGTGTGGGAAGGGAGTTGAGTAAGTTCAAGAGAACAGACAACAGATGCGGGCCAGAGCCGTCCCTGGTGGAGAGACTAGAGAAGAAGGTGGAGGAAGGAGAGGAGACCATTGCGAGGGAGGTGGAACAGTTAGAAGGGGAGGTGGAGATGGTAGGCAAAACGGAGATGACCTTGTTTCAGAGGTTGGCGGAGGGTTTCAAAGTACTTGGGGAAGACGAGGAAAATTTCTTGAGGGGCCTATCCAACGAAGAAATGAACCTGTTGAACCAGCTTCAAATGGAAGCCACTCAAGTAGAGCAGCTCTTCGGGCGCGCCTTGCCAATCAGGAAACTCAGGTAACTCTTCATTTCCATTATTCGTGCTGCGCAGCTTGAGAGATTTCTGTCCCTTCCTCAATTATTCGTGAACATTTGTCTATAGTGGATTATTCGTGTGGCCTCCAACGTTGTGTTCAAGTTTTGGCCCGTTAGCTGGCTTGACGATATAGTACTAATAGTATTAGCCAAATGCATGTTAGCGTGGAAATTGATGATAAACAAATTTAATCCCGAGTGCCAAAGGAAGTTAGCATAGATGGTAAGGGATTTGGCCAGTCAAAAAGGATGTGTGTTTGATCCCCGCTGTCGTTGGGGTTCGACTTTTGGTAGAAAGCGATTTCGTAAGTCCCATTAAATGCTCAAAGAGACAGGAACCGTGTCCTGGCCTTGGTGGGACACTGATACCGAACCTCTCCAAAACTTTTTTTAACCAAAAAAAAAAAAAAAAATTTCAATGCCGAGTAATAACTAATTTCAGCCGATATAAGTCCATGCTGGTCAGGAATTGGAAGATTAGCTTGCATCATTCACGAGGGCGAACGCAAAATAATAGTACCGAGCACTTGCCAGAACACTATGATTAATTATTTCATTTGTACACGAGGAAAGCAACGCCAGTTCTATCAAATTCAAATGCGCTATTAGCACTCCTCTCATAAAACACTTCACACCACTCCTTCCATACATAAAGACACGGGAAGCTACACCTCACAACAAAAAGTGAATAGACATGTTAGGACTATGGAGCTTTAAGTATGGGTTTTGAATTCTTTCGGCTGTTCCGCCCAAGTGACAGGACAAATAGAAATAGAATGGGACCCAATTACAAGGTGAACTCGACTCCTCCTCCATCTTCTCACTTGAGAAACTGAGGGGCGGGGATCCAACTCCAGCCATCATCCCAAGAAATGATCACAGTTTAGAAAGTGATCCCATATCAGTCTTAATTCCTGTTCAAGCATCTCAGAGATCAAGCCCATATCAACTTCACACACCTATTGGAAGCACAAGAGGCAAAATGTCAGTAAAATGCTTCACAGCTAATATAGACACACAAACACACACATATATATCACATATAGTCTATATCAAAAAAAAAAATATATATATATATCACATATAGTCCATAACCTGTTTATATGCTCTACTTTAGCAATTTTCTTTAAACAAATGTTTTACTATTTTGTAACATTCGTACAGAGGCATATTTCTCTGCGTGCAAGACACGGGCTCAATTATTCCCCGGGTCTCCTCAGGTTTTGCTAGTTGCTATACAAGATTTGGGATATGACTGCAGCAGCAAATCTTTTCTTACTAGACAAAGCAGACACCGAACCAAACCTTTACCAGAAGATAACGACTGGAATCTCACACTTTTATCAGTAGGAAGAAGAAAAGTCAATATGTCAATTAGTAACAAAGCAATTCCAGAGAAATCTGCAGCTAGTAATCCCTAAGTTCCAGAAAGGTCATATGAAATTCAATTTTTGATGAGATGCATATAATTTATTTCCTCTCATTCTAGTTGAAATCTTGAAATCATACTCGAAACTGAACAATTAAATATTATGGAATGCCCACAGCCTAAGAAAGCACAAGCACGATTTGAGATTATACTTAACTACCCAATCTAAAGTCTTCCCGTCATGTCTTAATTCTTAAATAAACTTCCGATTCTCATTAACAAGATAATCAGATTGTATATCTTGTCCAACGTTCCTACATTAATTTAGAGGACTAAATCCTCACATTTATCTGAATTTCCATCGCTGATAGGAAAGTATTCCCTGTTTTCTTAAGGCCTGAGGCTTTTTAAAACGGTAACAGTAGATGGTTTCTTAAAAATAGCGAAAGGAATAAAAACCAGACCTTTCCTCTTCTACTAATGTTCCTTTCTTTTATAATTACCTGTAATTCCGAGACAATTCGTTTTAGCTTCAAGTAAACTTCAGAAGTAGATTCACCCGTTGATGTCCGAAAATCAAATCGATCAGCATGTCTGACCTTGAGCCTGAGCGATGGAGTTCTGTAAGTTTTAGCTATAGTGTGCCAGACCCCAACCACAGAAAATCTATCTCCGGAACATGTTTTCCCAAGGGCCCATCGTAATCCGCCCTTCACATTTGGATCTGGAATCGCAGAATGAATCAGGTCTTGAATGCATTGCATTTCATCATCCTGGAATGGAGTGGAAACATGCTATTATATCACGGGAGCTACAGATTTTTCAAGTTTTTTTCACCTTAATCATTACAGATTACAAGTACAAATTCAAGGTTTCAATATGATAAATATGATATAGTATGACACGATTATAAAGGTGCTTTTCTTCAACAAGGACTCTCCACTTAAAAATCTTTTTATTTAAGAAAACTATCTCCCCCTTGTACTCCGGTTTTTCTTTTTTGGTTACATTGTGAAGGTACTTCTACTCCGCTTGTATCTATTAGAATTCTGTAGAAAAGTTATGAAGGGATGAAAATTACAACAATAAAAAGAGATGGATAATAAATAAACAGCAGCAAAAATGTAATTGCAGAGGGCATACAATGAGAAAGCAACTTACTTTCAAATCCGTTAGGATTCTTTTGGAGCACAACATCAGCCTCAAATCAAGATTCTTAGTAAGAGATGATATGTCAGCGACCATGTGGCGTACTTGATTCAATTCAATCTACAATAAGAATGCTTATATATCAACAGAAACGTGGAGAAAAGTTTATTCAAAATAAAAACATGTGGCTGTTTATTTGTACAGTGTAAAGCCTATTCTTTTGGTAGTAAAGAAATCCATTACCTATCACACACACACACACACACACACACACACAAAAATCAAATATACAAAAAACAAAATGCAAATGGTTGTTTAAAGATGAAGAAAACGACCATTTTAAATTAAAGGGGGAAGCAACTTCCAATGATCTCAAGTAGGTTTTCCATAAATTCCAGAACTAGTCAGAAAATTTATCAGTAAGCTATTACTCCCTCTGGTAAGATGTTTTGTCTAAAGCATTAATCTCTACAACTTCATATCTCCAATGGACTATGAAACTTCGTAACTAATTACCCAGACACCTCTAACTAATAAATTTTATTGAGGGTAATATAAGAAAAACTAATTTTAACTTAAGTAGATAGTTAATTTAAGGTTGTAAAAAGGATCAGAGGGAGTATATAATTATATGATAAAATCTAAACAAACACAGTTCATTAGGTTAGAACCAGAAAACCTGCCTTGTACATTTGAAGCCCTTTGTGTTCTTTTATTACGCGGCACTTACAAGAAATAGTTGCATCTGGTCGGCTGGCATCAGACAACTAATTAACGCAAGAAAGAAGTTACAAGATTCAGTAGCCAACTAGATCCGAATTGATCATGAGATGAATTCCATAGGCAAAGCAAAAAACGAAAGGATACCTTAACATGGAACACATCTTTCTCCTCTTCAAAGTTAAACCCAATCTTTGGTGACTCTTCGCTGGTAATTTTTTCCATGTACAGAGTAGGAATATTTGTGTAAAATGATCTTTTAAAATGTCCCAACCTGATCCCAGCAGCAAAATCTTTTTGCATTGCTTCTTGCGCAGCAAAAGGTCTCCTGCACAATATCAAGCCGTTCTGTAATATTTTTTTTCTAGCTTCCGCACAACGACTAATAGGACAAATAAGTCCATTACTTATTAGAAACGATAAATCATTGTAGGAATATTATTTCCAAAGTTCTGTGCTTATGTGAAGGGAAGGTGAAATTGGAACTTTGATGCTAATAACTTATGAAACAATCAGTTCATTCAATGAACTAAATACTCCAGCTGTGGTCTATGATAGAGGCGTTTAGAACGTATTCACAATATCGGATGACCAAAAACCATACTGCAAATCAAATGAAAGAGGCTACCATAATCAACTGCCGTCATGAAATTACCACCAAAATATGAGGCACATGGGAATGAAGCAATCACAGGGCAGTTTGATCGGAGTGATAGTTTACCCATGGAAGAGAACCTTGCCAAATCTGGCCACTAATGTTGGCTTAACTTCTTCAGAAGATCGGACCTGCATCTGACTTCTCACATTTTCAAAAGACGACAGTAGATCATGAAGCACATTTTCCGTAATGATTTCCGCAGGGCTTCTCGTGCATGTAACTCCCATGTCTGGAAAAAAGAAGAAGAAGAACCTCAAAAGTTCGGAGTTTGAGCATAAGTCGAGCAAGAATACGCGATTGCACAATTGGAATCGACGTCTAACCTCCGGTAAGCTGACTAGTTGTTACTAAAATAAGGGGTTTTTCTCCAATTTTGCGCTCACTAGATTCCAACGAAATGGGGCGAAGGCTGACAGAAGGGGGAAGGCGGCTGTGATCATCCAGGCCAACCGCATACCATCTGGAAACGGCCTGCTCTGCATATATAATCTTGCCGCTTCTTCCAGCATAAGAGTTGCGAGGGTTTACATTTGGAATTTTCTTCGAGCGAGGAGGGATCAGCTCGGGTGATGGTAACGGGGCACTACTGTCCTTGGAGTGGCGCTTGTGAGGAGGTACGTAAGCCATGGCTACGAAGAAGAAGACCCCTGAATCGGAAAGAAAAGGATCACTATAGTATAGCCTACCAAGAAGAGAGGGCGCCGTTAAGAACAAACAGCGCACTCCATATTCCTTCTTCTCGAATTGACTAAAGGGAGGATGAAAAGAATGGAGAGAGAAAAAAAAAACTAGGATGAATTAGAGTACACCACAAGTCTCGTGCATATTTGCAATCTGTGAGTATATGTGAGAGAGTCTCAGCTCGGTATAACAGGAAGGGCACAAAGGATTTTTTTTTTTTTTTTTTTACTAGCACAAAGGAGATGAATGAGACCATAGGCTTCTCCAACTCCAACGGGGATTGATTTTCAGAAGTGAATGAATGGGCTGATGGGAAATAGTGTGAGAAATGAGGGAAGGCCGAGGGCCCAAGTCCGACCCAACCATCATGGGCCGGGGGATATGAGAGGCCCAATAGTGAATGGGAGTCAAAATCATGTGAATCTGATGGGAGGCCTCATTTTCAACACTCTTTATCACATTCATTGACCGCAGCTGCCTGCCCTATCCCGAGATTGAGGTGCGGACCCCACAAGGCCCTGCGTCGTGACGAATTAGGAGGGGTTGAGTCTTAAATGCCGCGTCCTTGTTTTAACCAAATGATTAATTAATTGGCGGTGGTGTTGACTTTTGGGCGGTTTGATTGACAAAGTGCGATACACTGTTGACTCCTCCTCTCCATCCAAACCTTCCCTTTGACCATTGTCTGCTTCCCCCACGTGCAATCCCCGCCCTCGGCGTTCCCACCTTCATTATTAATTAATAGTAATACTCCTCCCAATCCCAACCTTGAACTCAGGACGCAGTTATTTATTCCGACCACTTTTCCTTCCCTTCCTTGCTTTCCTCTGTTCATTATGGATGTGACTGTGAGTTAGTTTGCCTTCCAACCTGCCTTCCTTTTTGCTTATACCGCTAGTATATTCTGAGGATCAATGTTTTCAATTGCTGCAGGAATGCAAGAGGAGCGCTCACATTCCGGCATTCGGCAACTGGGATTTGGCCAACCAGCTCCCCATCACTCAGTACTTCGAGTGTGCCACGCATCGCGATCGTGATCTTTACGCCCTCGATTTTCACATGCCTCCTTCCCTCAAAAAGGTTCCTTCTCGATCTCTGTCCTCATATTTTATATGCTTATTTTGGAGCTTTTGTTTTATCGTGCGGATTTGGCGGCAGATGAGGCGGAAGAGGACCTCCGATGTGAATACTAAAAGGCAAGGCAAAGTGTGGGACGTAAGGCCGGCGCCGGGGAAGCCAAATCGGAAAAGCGAGGGCCTTCCGCCGCCGAGACGTCCGAAGCCAGTGGACCAAGATCTGTATCAGATCCCTCCCGAACTCCTTCGCACTTCCAAGCGGGTCTCTCTTTCCTTTCCTTTTCTGTGCGCATATTCATTGGTGGATTCCATAACCACTCATAATAGTATAGTAGTAGTCCGTATTATATGCATTTGATTGATGGTTTTATTGCTATTGCAATGTGGCGTGGCAGAGTAAAATGCTGGGATTCATTTCCAAGTGCCTGCTCCCCTGTGGTTGTGTTTCCTGACTCCTCAGCCTTCACCATCCATCTTGGTAATTTTTTCCCATTTTCTGTTGGCTTCTACCGATCCAGTGAGAGATTGCTTTCAAATGTGAATCTGTGACTGCTGGGGGTGGCCACCGTCCACCGCCCACCGCCCACCGCCTCTGATTGGGGGATGATGATATTCATATAGATAGACACAGTCACACAGATATTCTTTTTGAGTTTTGAATTATTAGCCACTTCCACTGCTCACACCCACCCTTGTCCCCACGCCCCCCACTGCACTACTTCCCTCTATTTTGTCCGTCATTATTTCCCTATTA
This sequence comes from Acacia acuminata, assembly GCA_019022655.1. Classification (NCBI taxonomy): domain Eukaryota; kingdom Viridiplantae; phylum Streptophyta; class Magnoliopsida; order Fabales; family Fabaceae; genus Acacia; species Acacia acuminata. Next base: position 1,076,345 of record JAFJYI010000235.1, read on the forward strand.
ATACAATCTTTCATATTTTCCTTTTAAATTTATATGTGATATTTGTATATTTTTAAAATATCCATAAAGTGTTTATACAATTAAATTTATATTATTCTCTCTGTCAAACATAAATCAATACCACAGTATAGAAGATACAATCCAGATCAAATTGTATTGATATGTAACAACTTTTAAAAATTGTACCTAATTAAAATAGATGGAAAATATTTTACCGAAACAAGGCAGCGACGCCACTAATGACGTAGAGGGGTTTGACGTCACTGACAGAAAAGTGGCCACTCAAATTGAGTGACGTCTTGAGACGCTTGAGTGGCGTCCAATTCCATAAAATATATATATAATTATAATAAATGATAAAAAAGTGGAATAATTTAAAGTTTCACTTCATTTAATTTGGAATTAAAAGAAAGAAAGTATGGAGCTGAAATAACTCACTAAGAACGCCATTTAAAAGATTACGCGGTACAATTTGGTTATAATAACAGATCCCAAAATGGGGGGATCTATATATTTGTTATACACCAAATATTTGTATAACAACAGTATTGATTTTGGAATCTGTATAAAAAAGTGTACCGCATAAAAGTGTTTGTATACACCAAATAAGTGAGTTATTTTAGCTCCATGCTTTCTTTTTTTTACTCCAAATTAAATGAAGTAGAGTTTTAAATTATTCCACTTTTTTATCATTTATTATCATTATTATATATATATATATATATTTTTTATGGAATTGGAAATTAGAGACGCCACTCAATTTGACACTTTTCTGTCAGTGACGTCAGGGCCCTCTACGCCACTAGTGGCGTCGCCTGACACAACGTCACTAACTGTCTTATTTCGATAAAATGTTTTCTATCTGTTTTAATTGGATGCAATTTTTAGTAACAGTTTTGGTGCTTTTCCCAATTGTATTGTCCACATATTAAAAATAATGCAATTTACTTCAAAATCCACGTGATGTATGTTGGAAGACTTGAACTTTTTTTTAAAAAATAGAATAGGAAAGCCTGTACTCTTAGTTCTCACTGATAAAATAAAACCCACGGTAAAAAGTAGGGGCACTTGTTAGAGATGAAGAAAGAGAAATCCACGAGGCTCTGCTAGGGCTTCGACTGATCAACGACGACGGCCACGAGTGCCCCGCCACCCACTGTGACGGGGAAAATGAGTGTCCCCTCCGATCGCATCTTGCGAGGGGGGAAGGTGAGGTACATATGGAGGAGGATCGGGAGGAGAAGGCGAAAAGGAAGAGAAAGGTCAGTTTTGGGACGAAGGAGTTCACCGGTAATGAATCGATTAAGGCTCGAGACGAGCAATGGATGCATCCTGAAGGGAAGGAACAACAGCCGATGTCATACAGAGAGACTTTGCTGCAGAATGTGAACTCGAAAAGCTGCTGGTGGGAATGGGCCAAAAATGACGAGGAGGAGGAAAGCGAGGATTACGGTGTTGGAACAGACTTTGAAAAGGTATTGAATCCAAAAGACGGCATATGTGTGGATCTCTCTAATCCGCTATGTCCGAAGTTCGATTTTGAAGATAAGGAAAAAGAACGACTCATGAAGCCTTTTCGAAGGACACTAATTGCGAAGTTGATGGGAAGGCAGCTAGCGTATGGTTTCATGGTAAGAAAGCTGAACCAAATTTGGGCACGGAAAGGGAACATAGACGTGTTTGATCTGGAAAACGACTATTTCCTAGTTAATTTCCAAAATCAAGAGGACTACATGGAGGCACTGACCGGGGGCCCATGGGTAATTGCTGATGCTTATTTGAATGTGGCGAGATGGCGCCCGGATTTCAATCCCAAGGTAGCAAAAATTGACTCTGTTGTGGCGTGGGTTCGACTTCCTGATCTTCCTGCCCCCCTGTTTGACAAGAAGTTCCTGCTGCTATTGGGAAATTCGATTGGTAGAGCTATTCGGTTAGATGTGCACACGGCACAAAGGGCAAGGGGAAAGTTTGCGAGAATGTGCGTGGAACTCGACCTAACCAAGCCGTTGATCCCTGAGTTCAATGTTGAAGGTCAGATATTAAGTATTGTGTATGAAAGTCTAGGCTGTTTGTGCACAAAATGTGGAATGATTGGGCATAGAAAAGAGGTTTGTGGTGATTTACAGCGGCAAGCTGAGGCTGGTGAAATGGAGGTAGAGGTAAATGGGGCTAAAACGAAGGCTGAGAGCGTGAAGGAAGTTGAGGCGAATCGTTGGAAAACCGTCCAACGAACCAGAAGACCAAAAAAGAGCTTCACACCGGTACAAGAGCAGCAAAGTGGTTCGCGGTACTCTGTTTTGAGAGAGGAGACAGGAGAGGAAGTGAGTGCAGCTCACGTGCAGAAGGAAGTGAATAGTGCTGGCCCCATGGAGAAGACTCGCAGAGAGGGGGCACCCAGTCAGCCACGGCAATCAGGGAAGGCTGGTCTTAAAGGTATGACAAAAAAGGGCCCTAATGTGCTAGCTAGCAGGAATAAGGATGGCAGGAAGGAAAGGGAAGAGAATACTACTCCTGTACTGGAGAGCGCCAATAAGGCTAATACGCAAAAGAAGAAGATGACAATGGTGCAGAGTCAGGATTATGTACCTGAAAGCAACTTGGAGGGGTCCAAGGGGCAAGAAGCAAGATTGTCGGGCAAGGAAAATCTGAAACCTGGTGCGAGTACTGGGTGGATGAGGAAAACCGATGATATGGATACTGGGCAAGTCCCTGTGGCAAAGAGAGTGGAGGGTCAGATTGAGCAGATGGGTGGAAGCACCGTGGAGGAATGTGTAACACCTGCACTTGGGGCCTAAGGTATATATGTTTGATACTATTTTTAAATGTTTGCCATGATGAACATAATAGTATGGAATAGTAGGGGCGCTGCTAGTAAAGGAGTTGCAACTGTGGTTAGAGATATGAGGTATAAATATAAACTGGATGTGCTTGTGATCTTAGAACCTAGAATCAGTGGAAACCTTGCTAGTAAAGTGATTAAGAGCTGGGGTTTCAAACACTCTGTTAGAATGGAAGCTGTGGGATTCTCAGGTGGTATATGGCTTGTTTGGGAAAGAGAGGATTTAGTTGTGGATGTTAGAGTAACTGATGATCAATTCCTACACTGCAAGTTGTGTTTAGATGGGAAGGACATGTTATTTACTGCAATTTACGCTAACCCGAATGAGCAGCGAAGGCTGGTTCTTTGGGATATGTTGAATCAAATAGCAAATGGTGTGGATGAGCCATGGCTGTTAGCGGGCGATTTTAATGAAATAAAGACGCCACTAGAGCAGAAAGGGGGAGGCCGTGTGAATGATACGCGATGCAGGAAGTTTAGTGACTGGATCCAGGGGAGTAACCTCATAGACCTTGATACAAATGGGCCTTTCTTTACTTGGAAAGGGCCAAAATGGGAAGGGCTGGATAGAGTTTACAAACGACTGGACAGATGCTTATGTAATGTAAAATGGCATGAAAATTTTGGGGCTGCTGATATTCGAGTAATCCCAAGGCTTTGCTCGGACCACCACCCTATTTTGGTGAGGTTGAATAGTGAACAGCAGGGAAACAGAGAGAGGATTTTCAGATATGAAGCTATGTGGCAGATGCATGGGGATTTTGAAGCAGTGATGAAGAATAGCTGGAGAGGGAGTGATGAGGCTCATGTAAATCTGAATTCTTTGCAAGGAAAGTTAACTTGCTGGAATAGAGAGGTTTTTGGGAAAATTGCATATCGGAAGAGGAGGTTGTTCAACAGATTGAATGGCATTCAAAAGAGCCTTGAAAGGTGGAGTAACCCTTTCCTGATTCAGCTGGAGATTGAACTAGAGGAGGAACTAATGTCTACTTTAAGGCAGGAAGAAATCCTTTGGTACCAGAAATCAAGGGGTAGGTGGTGGAGGAGGGGGATCGGAACACTCGGTATTATCATACCAAGACCCTCTCTAGAAGACGCAAAAACAGGATTCAAATGTTGAAAAACAACAATGGCGAGTGGCTGGAAGAGGAAGATGAAATCGTGTCTTTGTTTCAGAATTTTTATCAAAATCTTTTCTAGGAGGAAAAGGACCCTAGGGTCTGGATGCATACAAGACAGCGATGGGGAGAAGTGACTGAGAACCAATTAAGGAGTGTGAGTCGGGTTGTTTCTTGTGAGGAAATTCGAAGAGCCTTTTTTCAGATGGGAAGTTTGAAAGCTCCGGGAAGGGACGGTTTCCCTGCTGTTTTTTACCAGCAAAATTGGAGGATTGTGGGGACGTCTGTGTGCAATCTGATTAAAGAGCTATGGAGGTGCCCGGAACGCATTGGGGAAATCAATGATACACTGCTGGTAATTATCCCAAAAGTGGAGAAACCTGAACAAGTAAGTCAATTTCGGCCTATAGCCTTATGCAATGTATTATATAAGGGTTTGTCGAAGTTAATTGTGAATAGGCTTAAACCCCTCATGGATAAGCTTGTTTCTCCCTATCAAACCAGTTTTGTGCCTAGACGTAGTATACATGATAATATTATCATAGCAAAAGAAATGGTACATTCCATGAGTAGGTCCCAAGGGAGGAAGGGGCACATGATTGTTAAGATCGATCTAGAGAAAGCATACGATAGGATGGCTTGGAACTATATAAGCAATGTACTAGAGGAAATTGGTATTGATGAGCATCTAAGACGTGTAATCAAGGGCTGTGTGGAGTCAGCTAATATGTCTATAATTTGGAATGGGAGTAGAAGGGAGGTGTTTGTGCCTTCTAGAGGCTTGAGGCAAGGGGATCCACTTTCCCCATATCTTTTTGTGTTGGGAATGGAGAAGCTAACTCATCTGATTATGGATTGTGTGCATGATAAAAAATGGAAGCCGCTGCGAATGGGTAGAAATGGGATGGAAGTCTCTCACTTGCTATTTGCAGACGATCTACTGCTTGTGTGTGAGGCTGACATGGACAATATGTGTGCTGTATTGGAGGTTTTGGAAAGATTTGGGGAGGCGTCGGGTCAAAAAATAAATGTGCAGAAAACTAGTATCATGTTTTCGAAAAATGTTGATAGAAGGTTGATGCATGAGATTTGCCATTGTTCTGGGTTTCAAAGAGTAGAGGAATTGGGGAAATATTTGGGGGCAGATATAAAGTGGGGAGGTTCTAATAGAAACAATTTTCAGCCCTTGCTTGATAGAATGCAAAACAAGCTCAGCAGTTGGAAGAAGCAGACCTTATCTCTAGCAGGGAGGATCACGCTAGTGCAGGCTGTTACGAACCAAATGTCTGTTTTTGCTATGCAACACTCACACATTCCTGTTGGAGTGCGCCAGCGTATGGAACAGATCCAGCGAGACTTTATTTGGCAAAGCGATGATGGCAAGAGGAGAATTCATGCAGTGAGTTGGGAAACTTTATGCAAGGAGAAAAAGAATGGGGGGCTTGGTTTGAGAAACTTAGAAGCCATGAACAATGCTCTGATAGGGAGAGTTGCTTGGAACCTAATAGCTAAGCCTAAGAATCTGTGTTCAATGGTGCTAAGGGGCAAGTATGGTAGACAAAAAGATCTTACAAAGGAGAGGAAGATGGTGAAAACTGATTCGGCATTGTGGAAAAACCTTGCTGGAATATGGCCAAAAGTTTTAAATAACTTGTGTTGGGAAGTAGGAAATGGGGAAAGTGTCTCCTTTTGGCACGACAAATGGCTTGAGGGTGGTAAGAGCCTAGCTAATATGAGTGTTGGTCTAATTACTGCGGCAGAGGGATGTTTAAGGGTGAAGGACATGGTTAGTAGAGAGGGTCAATGGGATATGGAAAGGATTGGAGGTAGGTTAAATCAGGATGGAATTGCATGTTTGATGGCTGCTTTAACTCCCTGTGATCAGCTTGGTGGAGATGCTATAAGGTGGGGATCGAAGTTGCACAGCAAGTATGTTGTGGCCGAGATGTATCAGATCCTCGGAAATGAACAGGACATAGGGGAAACCGTATGGAATGTGCTATGGAAGTGGAGGGGACCGAGACGCGTTCAAGTTTTCCTCTGGCTGGTCCTACATGATCATTTACTGACTGGTGAGAGGAGTTGCAGACTTATGGGTGGGAGTGCTTGCTGTTACAGATGTCATGAAACCGTGGAAAGTCTGATGCATGTTATGCGTGACTGTGGAGTGGCAAGACAACTGTGGGGTGAGCTGCGGGATGGTCAGATGGAGCCTGAGTTTATGCTTTTGCAGGGGAAAGAGTGGGTGGACTGGAATTTAAAGCAGATGAGGAATGATTGGAGCACAACCTTTGGCATAACTTGCTGGCTCCTATGGACTTGGAGGAACAAGTGCAGGTTTGAGGTAGGTTTTTGCATGCCGGTAAACAGAATGTACATAGTTAACTGGTATGTGAAGGAAGTTAAGAGGGCTCAGGTGGATTTTGGGCATGCAATTGGTGCACGAAGAGAGGCTAGTATTGGCTGGCAATATCCGATGGTCGGTTGGTTCAAACTAAACACTGATGGGGCATCAAGAGGGGGGCAGCGAAGGGCTGGCTGTGGTGGTTTGATCAGGGATTGGGATGGAAAATGGAGATGTGGCTTTGCAAGGAAAATAGGCATGTGCTCGGCCATCAAAGCCGAGTTATGGGCTGTATCTAAGCGGCTTAAAACTAGCTTTGACCAAGCATTTTGATAGTATAATCATTGAATCGGTCTCTTTCTTTGTGGTTTTTTTGCTCCAGTATGCAGTGGCGATACTATAGAAACTAGGATATTAGCTGAAATCAATACATGTATAAACAAGCTTTCTAGGTGTAGGTGTGTCCATGTGTATAGGGAAGGTAATAGATGTGCTGATGCACTTGCAAATGTAAGCTTTGATCAGGAGGAAGCTTTGGTTATTTACGAGGCTCCTCCTGCTGTCATTGAGTCTTTGTTGTTCTGGGATTATGTGGGTGTTTCTTTCCCACGGCTGATTCATGATAATGGAATGAATATGGGCTAATAGCCCCGTAGCTTTACCAAAAAAAAAAAAAATAAAACCCACGGCAAAGAAAATTATACATTTTCCTTCGTACTTAAATTTCTATGTGGCAAAAATACATTTTTATCCTTTGAATTTAATTATGTAGTATATTAATTTATTGTTGATTTAAATCTTGCCCCATATTTTTAAATTAACATAAACACGTTACAAAAAAAAAAAAAAAAAAAAAAAAAAAAAAAAAAAAAAAAATTCGTAAGTGCTGCCGTGTCATGTTTAACCGCCAACAAATCAGGATCCTTAATTGCCTATCTATTAATTGTGTGTTTAAAATGCTTAATAGTTACTACATCACATCTGTGCTGAAAGGAGGTGGCTTAATAGTTACTACTCTCTTTGGGCCGCTTCTCTCTTTTCTTTTCTTTTATAATCATTGGATCAGAATCTAATGGTTTATGCTTATATTTAATACTATTAATATTACTTTTCCTCTTATAAAAGGAAGAGAGAGAAGGATGCAAAGAAAATGAAGGAAAGAGGTGAATGAAATATTAAATGTGGATTATTAGATTTTAATCGAGAATTCAGTTTCCTTACTCGGCCTTTGGCCGAGCGGGGGGCGCTTAAGGAGATCTGACGGTCTAGAGATCTGGACCTCTTTTTTTTTAATATAGGATTTTTTTTTTAATTTTTGAAGTGTTTTTAGTACCAGTCAGTATCCTGAATTATTTTTTCAGGATACTCAAATAATTTTTTAAGATCATGAAATATTTTTCAGTAGCAGTCAGTACCCTGAAGTATCTGTTTAGTATCAGTAGGTACCTTAAAATATTCCTAAAAAAATATTTCAGGGTACTGACTGGTACTAAAAACATACTCTAGGATACTGATGGGTACTGAAAAAAAGAAGCCAGTAAGTATTTTTTTAGTACCATTCGATACCCTAAAATATCTTTTTAGGATGTTGAAAAAATATTTTAGTGTATTGACTGATATTAAAAAGATACTTTAGAGTACTAAATTTTTTTCATGATCTTAAAAAATATTTTAGGGTACTGACTGGGATTAAAAACATACCTCAGGATACTGACTGGTACTAAAAACATATTTTAGAATACTGAATGGTATTAAAAACATACTTCAGGATACTGACTGGTATTGAAAAAAATATTTCAAATATTTTAAAAAAATCCTAAAATAAAAAAGAGAAATATGGACGATCCAAATCTCCAGAAGAGATCTAGACCGCCAGATCTCCTTAGGCACTCGTCCCCCAGGGAAGAGCGCCCCCTGCTCGACCAAAGGCCAAACAGGGAAATTGGATCCTTTAATCGAATGATTATGAAAGGGATAAAGGATAGAAGTGAGAAAGAAAAGAAAAGAAAAGAAGTCAAATCCATCCTTAAAGATATGTGGAGAAGAAATATTGCCTACAAACTTTTTTAGTTTTAATGTTGTCCGAAGGTCCTAAGACCTATCAATGTCGTCCTAGGTTAACATATATTAGATTTGACCGGTAAATTTCATATTTGACCAATTCCTTGCCAGTAGGGAGTCCACATTCCGTGCTTATTCTTAGCTGCTTCTTACTTGCTTATAGAGCCGGGAAATCAGGCCGGCCCGTTTAAGCCCTGACCCTGTAGGGCTCGGGCTTGAAAAATAAGCCTGAAATTTGAAATTGGCCCTGTAGGGCCTCGGGCTTAATCGAGCCGGCCCGTTAGGCCCTGTTACTGTAGCATTTTCATTTTAAAAAAAAAATACATAATGACAGATGTGTTGGAAATTTTATACACATGTGGTGACATACAGTAGATGTGATCCAAGATGAGAAATTAAATGTGAATTGAAGTTGCATTGTCTTACAATTGGGTTTCTTGTCTTGATCGATTGGAATATATATGATGGCAAGAGTAAGTCTGGAAGAAACTAATGCTTGGATCAGTGCAATTAATGTGTATATACATACATACCATACATGAATTAGATAGGGCCTCTGAGGGAACTGAAAGATGAAACTGCTGATTAAAATCCAGGAAAGAGCCTCTAACCAATTATGCATGTTTGCTGAAACCCTCATCCAGAATCTGATGAACTGCATTATAGTTGTTAACTTGGAATCTATCGCTTAGCCCCGATGCTCGTTATTAATATTGATAGCAAATAAAGGCCACGACATAATACATCTTACATTCCTCAATTAATTAATACTCACCATTCAACACAATGAAACACCCCTTTTATTTGCCTATATTTACGCATATCCTCTCCCTCCTTCTCATTTTACCATCTTCCATCATCCCTTGCTAAATCTTTCAAATGTCTCTAAATTTTATGAATCTTGAAACCGGAAGGAAAAAAGCTATTCATTTTGAATTAGCAACAATATCTAATAATCAGTAAATCATGCTTACGTGGTTATTAAAAATTAAGTGTAGAAAAGGTATATTTTTAATGTTAATTAAGCTTACTTTTAATATTAAATAGTGGAGAGGGCAATGTGAAGGCAAAGAAAGTATGTACAATGTACGTAGTATATGATTAATATTTTAGGATTTTACTTTAAATTTAAATATTAATGATTTGTTAGGACCATAAAAATTATAATTACTTATAAGATCAAACATAATAATAAAAATTTAATATTACTAAATCATCCCTAACCAAAACTCCAACATTCCCTAACCAAAAGTATATGATCGTATTCTTTTTAATTTTCAATATATTATTTAACCAACAATGGTTAAACTCTTTTTTTTTTTAAATACATAATAACTATACTCTGATTTTATGATTTGGTATATTATTTGTTTCAAATAATGATTATGGATGTGTTCATGATGCGGGAGAATAAATTCATGACATTTTTACTCCTGAAGCACAGCCTTCTGCTCAAAGTGAAGCACAATCAAATATCTATGAAATTGATGATAATAATGAAAAAGGTGACAATTAACAATGATAGTGGTATGTTTTTATATTTTATGTGAGTTATCTAATGTTGCTTAGTTTAATGCTTCTTACGTTTTATGTGAGTCAATTGTGGATAATGGTTTGTTTTTTATTACGAATTAATGAATGTGTTTGTTTGTTGGATGATTTGTATTGTTTAATATTAATGTTGATAATATTTATTTGATAGATTAGAACTTTAATGGTTGCAATTTACTAATTATATTTCTTTGGAAAAAAACCCAGAAAAAAAATAGTTAAAATTTGTAATAGTAATTTCCAAGCCCTGTAGGGCCGGCCCTGGCCCTGGTACTATCGGGCCGGGCTTTGAAAAATAGATGTTTTTCTTATCTCAGGCCCTGTTTGGATGCACCAACTCTGCACAGCTTGTTACACATTTCTTTTGGAGCTTGGGAGTGCACAGAAGAAGTTTTTTGGAAGGATGGATGGAAATTGCTTTTTCTCACAGGACAACAACCATCTCCACCTACAATTAATGTGAAGAAGATTAATTTCCATCCGTATCAATATATCTCAAGTTTTTTTAAGTTACAAAACCAATGTACAGTGTATATGTTAAACTGTGCAACTTCTTACAATGTCCAATGCAAGTACATATAGCATTGTTTGTTAAGCTTTCAGCAAGGAATTTTGATAGCTTACCAAATGATGCTATGTTACACTTCTAACAATGTCCAAAATTTGACAGTTTCAATTAGTGTGCATGAATTCATACTTCCAGCACTTTTTAGTTTTAAGGCAGATGCCCTTGTTGAGCAAATCACAAGTACTATTATTCAGAACATTAAAAACAAGGCAGCATGAAATGAAGCATATTGACCAAAGTAGAGTTAGCAAATGTTGTTCACTAATAAGTAAAGAGGAAAAAGTAACACTAAAAAAGATGGACAAAGACAGTGAGGTTTCAGGATTCCAAGAGAACAAACATAAATATAATTAATTACTTAAATGTCATGACTTTGTGAAAAAGAAACAAGGAGATTCTCCACTGGACTTGCAACTTGTATGCTTTCCAACTTCCATGCTTTCTTGTTGGTCCTCTTGAAATTTTCCTTGAGAAAAAGAAAGATTACACATATAAAAACATGTTTTATATAAAAAGACCAACATAATAATTCTGTATAGTGAAAGGATACAACTAAATACATCATATCACAGTAATAATTCTATATAGTGAAAGGATACAAGTAAAGACCAACATATAAAAGCAGGTTTTATATAAAAAGACCAACATAATAATCCTTTGACTTGACAATGGAATACTTATATGTTGTCTTCTTGTCATGACCCAAAAGTTTTAAAGTAATTAAAATGATTAGGCATTAATTTCATTTAGAAGAATGTGATTGAAGCATGCCATCATCAGATCTCATTGAGCAAAGCACCTTTCAGAAGTCTTGCGAAAAGATCATGACACAATCTCACAAAATAAGCAACTGGAGAATCTTAGTATTACATGTCATTCAAGAAACAATGCACAACTAATTGAAAATGACCTGAATTTCTACACAAATGGTGGCAATTTCATCATCTTTCACATCCCTTGTTTGTTGTGCAGTCTTGAGAGCAAGCTGCAGCAAAAATATAGTTTAGTCAAATAAATTTGTTTGAAAGAAGCCCATTGGTGAATTTTCACTTTTTTTTGATTGAATATGACTCTTGGTCCCTCACATGAATATGAGCATGTAAGTGCTACTAGATAATGCAATATCAGAACATCGAAGAACTGACAGTGGGTTATGAAGCAGCTTTGATCAAAGCAAATAAAACTTAGAGGTTTAAAGCATTATTAATCAAATTTTTCTTCCATATTTAAAATTAATTCATTAAGAATACCTCTCTTTGTCGCAGAGCAGCATCCTTCCTACAAATTCACCTCACAAAAATTAAAATCTATACGGGAGCTAACAAAGAATAAGATTGCCCAATATAACCTCATTTTCTTCTTGTAGCATATCAAGCTGTAATAACAATGAATCAAAAAGTATGAATCATTTAAACATTGCAATACAAAATCCATAAAAAAGTACAGTTTATAATACAAAATCCAAATTGATAAAGTAACACCTCGAAGCTCTTCTCTTTCCTTCTTGCCACCATGGTAAATAATAGCAGTGAGTGTTGGAGCAAACCTATATACATGTAATGAAAATATAAGATTATACTAAAAAACAATGAAAAACATACTTTTTGGGAGTTCAAATTCTATATATAATATTCACCGAGAAATTTCACCCATACAGTTAGAAAGGGTTGGTAGAGGAAAGAACTGATAAGGAGCAGGAAGAGCTCATACCTCTATTGATAGTTGGAAATTTGAAGCAATATCAAATGAAAGACAAACAGATAGCAGTGTAAAAATTTGATGTTGAAGCAATATCAAATGAAAGGTGGGCGAGCAAGTAAACAAACCCAGGTTAAGAGGACTTGGGTCTTGGGTTCTCGCTGCCAGACGCCGTGAGCGACAGCAACAACACCAGCACCAGTAGCTCGAGGAGGTGTCGCTGAAGGAGGTTGATTCGGTTCGAGAAATTTGGAGAATCATCAGATTTCTTACTTGGGTTCCCGCTGCCACGCCGTAAGCGACCGCAACAACACGCGTTGCTCTAGGAGGCATGCCGACGAAGGTTGATGTGGTCGGAGAAATCTGGAGAGAGATTACTCCTTGAAGACCATTTGGGATTTTTTTCCCAAAAAAAAAAAAAAAAAAATCAACGTTCAGATTATATTAAAAGCGACGGTCACGATTTCTTTTTTTATGGAAATGGTGCGTTTTAACTATAAGCAGGTAAGAAGTAGCTAAGAATAAGCAGGAAATATGGACTCGCCGATAGGAGGCAGCCGTTTAATAACTTTAAAAAAAAAAAAAAGAGTAAAAAACACAAAATACCAAAACCATCCTTATTTTATCAGAAAAAATAAGTACTCCCCTCATCTTCATCACTCAACCCTGGGTCTCCTTTATCTTCATCACTCAACCTCTATGGCTAGAGATTTGCATCCCTCATCTTCTTCCCCAACTTCGTAGCTAACCAAAGTGCTGAAACTAAAACAGAGCATGAAAAAACCACAGCAACATCCAAAACTTTCTATGAGATCTATCAAGATCTGGGATAGAACAACGGGAGAAACACTATCCCCATCTTTTTATGTTGAACCCGGTTTTTTTTTTTTTTTTTAATTGTATTTTATTTTAAATAACGAAACACGCATAAAACTGGAACCATTTAGCAGACTCTTAACAAATCGTAAGCATGAAATTTTGATCATTTCATCAAGAGTACAGATTACGGGTGGAATAAAATATTTTGAGGATGACTGCTTGAAGGAAGAAAAAGATTGTTAAGATTGTACTTCACTAGCAACAGACGAATGAAAATTAGTGAACAAAGGGAACCAATTAAATACGTAGTGATATGAAGAGAGAGAAAAGAGCGGAAATTCGTAGCCAACAAAGAATGAGTCAAAGATTGGATTTGAGTAAAGAGAGTTTATAATCAGAGTTTCAAAACAACAAAAGATCTTATCTTGGGTAGTCAAAAGAAGGAACTGAGTAGTTTTCTTTATAGAGTTGAAAGAGAAAAGAAGGGGTCAAACATGGTGTTTGCGATGAAGAGAGAACAGAAGATTGGGGGAAGGGGTTTGAGCAGAGGACCTCTCTTCATACAACCAAGAAGCCGCTGGCTCCGATTATAGAAAGAAACCGATGTTTTCCAGAATCCAGAGAAAGCGCAGATTATAGAATGCACTCAATCTACTCCCCCAATCCCCAAAGGGCAATCAACGAGATTGAAGATGAAAAACTTAACTTGACCGGACTCTGTAGCTACGCTTGGTTCGATCTTCTAGGACCGAATCAAGCTCAAAGATCTAGATGACGGGAGGGATAAAGAGCGCGAGAGGGATCGATCAAGTCACAAGAAGTGGAAGATGCGACACTCTTCAATTCATATACTAACGTCTTAAAGTCAGGGTGTACTTCTCCGTGTACTTTCATTCACGCAGCAGAAACCCACAAAATTTGCTTCAATTTAACGAAAGTCCAATATCAATAAGCGGTGCAAGGTATGCCACCACCTCACTCCTCATTCGTGTCGCTCTTGGAAATGGAATGGAACAACCAAACAAATATTGGTTTTAAAGCAGAAATGGGCGTGCTGCCGACACTCTTCTGAATTAAGGTTGGCTCCAAAACAAAAACAAAAGCAAGGCTAGCCCACCCACCATCTCTCTCATTCTCTGTTCATACCAACACCGCCACAAACTCTCAGACAAGACAACCCCACCACCTAATTGCTATCCCAACTATTATCACTGGTTTGTTTGCTACCTCAGACACGAAGCCAATTTAAAATTAATTCGACTGCCCACACAACCATCACGAGCAGCCTCAGGACCCTTGGTTAGCATTCTCCGGCAAACGGGTTTTCACACGGGACAAAAAGGAGGATAATTTTCCCCCCGATTTATTGCTTACAAATATGGCATGTTAAATGCAGGTGATGCGCTCTTTACATAAAAACTTCACCTTGTCATTTACAGCTACTTGAGAAGATGTGTACAGAGGAACGTGAGACGTTTATTTACAAAGGTGATCTCGAATTCCCATGGCCCTGCTTCAAACTAAGCCGTGTGTGTCAAGGTGGGAGATCTATTGAGCCTCTGAAGAATCCCATTAGCCTTTCTCTTGGCCCTTGAAGTCCCACATTGTGCGAGTTCGGAAAGTGTGCCCTTGGTTTTCTCTTCTTGTCTAATTTCCTTCCATTTTGTTCTATCAGTAAGACAGATTGTGTATAGGATTGCAACACAATTTTCCTTGCAGCTTTCGGATGTGCTCTCCCGTATTATACTGAGCAACAAGGGGACTGCACCAACGTCACTCATTTCTTCAACCGCCTTTGGATGGCTAGATAGGAGTGCCATAATAGCCAACAACTCATCAACTAAAACACGGTCCATGATCTTGTTCAAGATAACTGGGACAGCTCCTTCTCGAACAGTCCTTCCTTTATTTTCATGCACCAAACATAGGTTGAATATCGCAGAGGCAGAATCTTTCATGGCCAATGCATGTCCCTCCTCCAAAAGCTCAATTAAATGTTTGATGGCCCCAGAATTTCCAATGGTGCTCTTGTTGGAATCAAGTGCTGATAATGAGAAAATAGCTGCCGCAGCATTACTTCTTGTTTGGATGGTTCCAAATTTTAAGGACTCAATCAGCAGAGGGATGACCATATGATTCTCAGCAAACATTTTCTTATTATCATCATGAATTGATAAATTTAGAACAGTAGTGATCAAGTCCTCGTGAAGGTCAGGAGGAATATAAGCCGTACCACGTGACAATGGACTGAGCAACTGTAATATCACATCACTGGACTCGTTAAAAAGTATTCGAAATGAGGGCATTCGCTTTGTTAATAGCCGGAGCTCTTTCGCAGCTGCTTTCTGATCAGAAATAGACATCGACAACTTCTTGAGCAATGAATTTAAATGGCTTCTGTCTGCACCAGTTATTACTTCTTCATCAATGTCCCGAAGAGGCTTAGGCAACTCAACTCCGTTCTCTTTGCACCAATGAGAAATCATGTCATGGACCAGATGATTTGGAGTAAGGATGGAGTGAGAAAGGACTTGCTGTGTTTGCGGGCATGTCCTGTGGCCTTCATTTAACCATCTTTGGATAGATGACCGATCATAAGTCTGCAACATAAAAACATGAATTAAGGAACACTAAAATAAGTAACTATGTCCATACTGCTCTCTTCTTCTATTCCTTCCACTTTCCCTCCTACAAAGCACACAAGCGAAAAACTTTTAGACGCATGGATGGAACATTAGCAACAGAAGCTAGTATTCATAGTAGCATCAACTTCCTACTAATAATAATAATGTCGACGATATTTTTTTGTCAGTATTTCCTTCACCAAAAGAAATCACATGTAACTGAACCTCTATGTCTAACAAGTAGGACTTGCAAGAATTAAACAAAAAATCGACATAGTTCATTGTATTAACCCCTTGACAAATCAAAAGAGGAGTTTTCGAAAGAACAAAATGGTTTGAAACACCCACTCAAAGATTAACGCCTGCGGTTTGAACAGTTCTGTGCTCTTCACTGCTGTAAAAGTCATATGAACACGCACAATAGTAGAATTATAGGCAAAAGAAAACACCAGTATTTTGCCTAAGATGAACATGCACGTTCAATCGATAATCACGTGACAAAAGCAACCGCATCAGAGAAAAAATGTCTACGGTGATTCAATGTCCATTCACATCGTCAGGCACGCAGTGAGCCCGGGACTCGGACAACGAAAGTCACCATGTGAAAATTAATTGCCAGCAGAAAGCAAATTCAAAAGAAATAATACAAAATACAGATTTCCGGAAAGACACGGAGAAGTAACCCTCTGATTCTTGTAAATTTAACTCACATGTTTTAAAATGACTGGTAATACAGTCAGAGATAAAGAACGAGCCGAAGAGATGAAAAGGAGATGAAATATCTAGCGAATTAGAATGGAAAAAAAGGATAAGAAACCTGGAAGTTTAGAAAATACCAGTCCGGTGGCCAGGATAACAGGATCACTCATTAGCTCTAGAGATATGGGGCATCGAAATTCCGGAGGAATAGACAAATCATGGAATTCCTGAGGGAAGGAGCCGGTAGATTTACATTTCAAATTCTTGAGGGCAGAAAGAGTTTTAATAGCTTCGTCAAGTGTGGCCAGCGGGAAATCATCGGCGTCCAGGATAATATTGACGAACCCCCGCAATTTGTGCTTCAAATCAAAAGCCTTTGCATGGGGAAGCGAAGTTGAGTCGTTTTCAGAGACGCCTGTCTTTGCCATAAGGAGAAGAAAAGAAAAGGGATGACGAGAAGCGCAGGGATGATGAAGAATGGAGGAATTAAAGGGGAAGAGTAAGGAAAATAGTGAGGGAGGGTAGGTCGTGCTTCATTATCTTGCCGCTCGGTTTTGTGTTTGATACTCTCCTCTCCTCTGGTTAAAGAAAATAGGCCAGAAGCAGCAGCATAACTGAGTTGGAGTTGGGACAGGGACTCTTCTTTCAAAGCAGCGCCTTTATGCATCCACTTGCCTCTCATGAGTCACGGGTACATTAAACAGCGCCGTCTTGGCGCAAAACCAGGACACCTGATCTTTTTTTTTAAAAAAAAAAAAATACATATTTTGATTTGCTTGGAATAGGAACAAAATGTTTAAGAATTTTATATATCTAAAATAATTTTTCAATCATCTTCATTTACATACAAATAAAATAACAAGAAGAAGTACAAGATTATCGGTCGGTATTATAAATAGTACCTTGAAATATGTATTTAGAAAAAAAAAAAAAAGGATCACGTGTCTTGAGATGTTTAATGGCCGTGGATTTTATCCCCACTTACCACTCATGAGTCACGGGTACGTTGTTTTGCTTGGAATAAATAAATGTTTAAGGGTTAAATACCAAATTTACCCGGAAGTTTTGAAATACCGGAAGTTTTTTTTTCAAATTTGCCCCTGGAAGTATTAAAAAGGTACCAAATTTTGTATGAAAAAGGAGCAAATTTGCCATCCGTGAATTTTGACCGTTAAGTTTGACTAACGTCACGTGGCATGCCACCTCATGACACGTGGCATGCCACCTTATCAACCAATAAGAATTAAATATCATTTTTGCCCCGAAAGTTTTCATTAAGGAGCAATTTTGCCGGAAGTTTTCATTGAGGAGCAATTTTGACCGGAAGTTTACAAAAGTAGCAATTTTGCCCTTCTTTCTCCCAATATTAAATTTGACTATTAAATCGTCAAAGACCACACGTACGTCATGCCTAAAAAAGGTCAAACTTGGAGTCGAGAAGGAGATCCTTGAGATGTTGAGCTCAAAGCGCGAATGACCATGAAGCCAAATCGATCACAGAAGCATCACTTATGATCTCGAGAATGATCGCCTATACAAACGTAAATATTATCACTATTGATTAGTTTTACCGAACCAATTTTTAACAATTCATTTCTCGTTTTGCGTTTCATTTGCTTAGATCATAAGTGATGCTTCCTCCGACATATATATATAATTAATTATATATATATCTTCAACATCTCAAAGATCTCCTTCTCGACTCCAAGTTTGACCTTTCAAGATGCATGACATGTGTGGTCTCGATCGATTTAATAGTCAAATTTAATATGGTGCAAAATTGCTCCTCAATGAAAACTTCCGGGCAAAATTGCTCCTTAATGAAAACTTCCAGGCAAAAATGATACTTTTGATTGATGAGGTGGCATGCCACGTGTGATGAGGTGGCATGCCACGTCACATTTTAACGATTGGATGGGTAAATTTGATACCTTTTAAATACTTCCGCGCAAATTTGGTACCAAAAAAAAATGCCCCTTATCAAAACTTCCAGGGTAAATTTGGTATTTAACCCTTTGTTTAAAAATAGCTTTTCAATCATCTTCATTTACAACAATGTACGAAGAAGTACATAGTTAAGATGAATTTTATCTCGATTTACTTAAATAGATGTAATCTCAAACAAGCATATTATGCAATTCTTTATGTAGTTACTTCCTCTTTAAAGGTAAACAATTTACTTAATCATTTCATATATCGTATATCATTAAATTATATATCAATTTATAACTCAGATAAATTAGTTCGGAGGAAAAAATAAAAATAAAAATATTTTAAAATAATTTAATTAGTTTTAATCTCTCCAAAAAAAAAAAAAAGCCAACTGACTCTTGTTTGTGCCCATATTGTGATCTCGGAACGGCACATTCAACTAGCCAAGGCAATGTAGAATGAATTATGGTCCAATGGTGATAAAATTGTGTGGATCTTAATTAAAATAGGGTTAAATACCATTTTTGTCATGGAAGTATTGGTTAAAGAGCATTCAGCACTTTGGAAGTTTTGTTGGTATTATTTTCACCCCGAAAGTTTATAAAAATGAGCAAATAAGCCCCAAAAGTTTTTTTAATGAGCAAATTTGCGAAAAGTTTATAAAGAATAGCAACAATCTAACGTTCAAGATCAACCGATGGGCAAGATTGCTATATTTTAAACTTTCGAGGCAAAAATACCAAAAAAACTTTCGGGTGCTGAATGCTCTCGAACCAATGTTTCCGTGGCAAAAATGGTATCTAACCCATTAAAATAACATCTTTTAAAATATGCATAAAAAATACGTTGGATAGTCCTTATTTATACATCGTTAAATATGTCTAAATATGTAATATGCTTGTTTGTCTTTCTTTATATGGTTTTCGCCATCTCTTTTGTCTTTTGATCATATGAAAAACCTTCAGTAGTTACCTAGGGGAAATGACATACAAGGACCTTACGGAGTCTGTTTTAGTATGAAGGAAGAAAGTTGGGGGAAAACTTTGAATGATTCTCTAAACTTTTTTTAAATTGCACTAAGTACAAAATTGTCTTCCTCTCACATTTCCTTCATTTCTCTCATATCAATAATTCAATATTACGTTAAAATCTAATTTTCAGAAGTCTTCCAAACAGTATAGTGAAATAAATTTGTAAAATTTCCGTAAAATACAAATTCTTTATATTGTTTTTATATAATAAAGTTTAGAGAAAATTTTAATCAAGGACCATAGTAAACAATTAATATCCAATGGCCCCAAAAAATTCTTAAACTCTACCACAGAACCTTGGTACAAAATGAATTAAAATTTATGGTGGAAAGACATTACTACCCTTGCTTATTTTATTTTTTAAATTAAAAAGGTCAACAAGCCAGCCGAAAAATAATAAAGTTTGCCTAGGGAGGTTTGAACCTATGATGCCTTGACACATCAAAAAGGTTCTGGCTACCAAGCCATCAAAGTCATTTATTTAACAGGTGAAGAAAAACCATACGGTGCTTAACTACTTTTGTATAACCCCAAAATTTCTAACAATTATAATAATATTAAATTATAATAATCTTTATGAATCATTACTGAAATTTAAAATAACTAAGTTTGGGAAGTGTTACCATCAAGACTTGTACTAGAATAAGTGCAATGCTACCTTATTATATTAACATAAATCCAAACATTAATAAATGTGTTTTATTCAAAACCAAGAAAATAAAATTAAAACTAGCTAGCATCACCTGAATGTTCTTTCTCACTTCTCACTATTAGCCTTCGACTCTTGGCACTGTTTCACTTAAATTCTGCTCCCCAAAGGATCATTGCAGCCCATAAACACAAAAATCAACAAAGTTTGGTATTCCTAATAAAACAAAGATAATGTAAAGAAAAATAAAATGTTTACATAATAATAAAAATATCATATATATATATATATATATATATATATATAATTAAAAGAAGATGTAGTTTCCTTATTTGTTATGAAGTTTTCTTAGTGGGAAGAGAACTATGGTAGATCAAATATCCTACTATTAGTCTTACCGTAATCCTGAAACCCGCGGTCACAAATCATCAAATTGGCCATAAAAAAAAAAAAATATATTTCTTCCTAGTGTGCACACATCTTCCCAAAATTGCTACTAGTATCCCAAAAACCCTGCCATACACCACTTTGGGAAGAATGGATACTATCGGTCCACATCACATAATATATCGGAGGTACAAAGCCTAAGGGTTGTGTTCATCACTTTAGGAGGTATTATCCCAAAGTTATCCTCCCACTGCTAAATTATTTTAAATACACTCATAATAAAATTCCTAAATTATTTCTATGCACTGTAGTGCCCGAATTGAATTGATTAATATTTTATACTTATTTAATTATCTTATTTAATTATCAATTTTATTACAGGGTTTTTTTTCTAAGGGCAAAAATGCACCTTAATTATTTATAACTTTTCTATTATTTTATTAAATATAGAATAAAAGGATATTTTAACATAAAATCTATTCATATCCTATTTTATTGTAAGGAGATATTATATGAAGAAAGAATATAAAAAAAAATTAAATAATATAGCATCGGGCACAACTAGCATAATATAGTATATCATATTATCTATAATATATCATAATTGATAATATCCACTTATCCAGAAAAGCAACACGACAAGACGTAAACCCAGAGCAACGTACAGGCATCTTACATTTAATGTTAAATGACTTTGCAAAAAGCTAATATGCAAAACGAGAAGAAGAAGTATGTGTGTGTATATATATATATATATATTCAATCACCTAAAATAAAAAACCCAGAGCAACGCACAGGCACAGGCACCTTAAACGACTTTGCAACAAAACTACTCGCGCACAAATCGAGAAGAAGAAAAATGTATTTATACAAGAAAGTGTGGCATTTTGTTTCCATAAAGCCATTCATGTTAACCAAAGAAGGAAAGCTATATACACATATATAATTGCAGTGACATATTTAGGAGTTTTTCACAAAGGTTGAGACTGGCATGTAGCAGTTAATTCCTATTGTTTTAGGGATTAAAATTACATAGTCTCCGTTTTGCTAACCTCCTAGAATAATAATTGACGCAGAGTACGAAAAGAAAAAGTAGTAGAGGAGAAGAGACTTATTGAGTGTTCACTAAGGTTAGGACGGCTAAACCTTAGTTTATAATTAAAAATTAGGGTTTAGATATAAATTTTAGACTCTTTAACTATTGTCAAGTAATAAATTATAAAACAATACAAACATTATTAAATTTTAGGATTTTTATTATTACTATATTATTATTATTTTATTATCATTATTAATCTATCATCATCATCAATCTGGGGTATTACAACTTTACATCCTCATTTAGGGCATTATTAATGCGATTAACTAGACACATGGAATTTGGGGGAAAAAACTAGACATGCAAAAGAATTCACAATATTTCGGGCATTTACAAGATCTGGAAATTAACAACACTTGGGGCATTTATAAGACACAAGTTCAAATACTGAGAATCACACTTATTAGAAAAGATAAAAACCTTTAACACTTTAGGCCTCGAAAAAGGGTTATACCCTCAAAACTTCAAATATTAGAAATTAGCAGCCATTTTGTTGAAAATATTACTTCTTCCGATCCTAATTATATGACATATTTACCAAACTTTGGAAATATTAAGAATAGTAGTTAAATTGGTTAATTATATTCATTTTTCTAAAATGCCCTTATTTAAAATTTAAAATGGCTTCAAGAAAAAATTGTTAAATCAAAGAAAAAATTGTTAAATCAATAGCCCTATGCACTTATCCCCCCCCCCCCCCCCCCCCCAAAAACAAAAACACACATGTATATATCTCCAACCTCACGCAACTTCTCAAAGATCCTATACTTCTCCAAGTTTTCACACAATCTAGAAAACATCTATAAATTCATGAGGTGTAGGTATTTTAGAAAAAAATTTTTTTTAATTAATAAAAATATAATTAGGATGGAGGGAGTATTTCTTAATAAAATGAATATTTTCATCGGTAGTTCTATTATCAGCTCTTCTTAAGTTAAATGGCAGAAACATCATGTGCAAAGCTTTCCAACAAATTTAAAATAATCAGAGATCAGAGGTGAACGCAAAAATCAAATGCATGCCACTGCAAAAAGGGAAAGAGCGGAGGTTTCATGCTGCATCAAATTTTTTTTTCCGACCAGGGTTTTATGCTACATGTTAATGACGCATTAACCTATGTACTGTCACTTCAAAGATGGCCGAGGGGAGAAGACATTTTTTTTTATCAACACATGTACTGAAATCAAAATACCACTTTTTAGTGAGTTCAACCAGACCGGTCCACGATGTTTCACTGAGCCACGAATTAATTCTTCAAATGCCACAGGAACCCCAATCTTTCCGGGTATAAAGCATCAAATCAAACAATTATTTGAAAAAAACACTCGCGTTTGACCTGCCTCCTCAAGGCAGTACATTGGCATGATGTTCAAATTAAATCTTAGACAGGCAGTGGCCATATAGCCAAGCCATAAGGCTGTTCAAGATACTCGGAAACCTGACCCGGCCCAGCCTAAAAGGGGGCAAAAAAACCCGATCACCTTTTGGGCATGACCGGGTCTGACCCGACCGTCGGGTAGGACCGGGTTCGGGTAGGGGTAGACGACCGGCTAGCTTGATCCTACCCGGCTAAAATTACATATATTTAATTATTTATTATAATATATATTATATATCATCTTTCAATAAAAACAAAAAAAAAAGAAAGAAATTACCTAAACGACATGGTCCAAGTTCTCAATTCTCACCAGCCCTAGCCCTCATTTTGGTTCCCCGATTCCGATTCTCCTCTCGTTTCGGTTTCACACTTAGGAAGAAACCCTCGCTCTCCGACGCCGTCTCCTCTCCATCTCCGGCCCGTCTTCGTCTCCGACTTCGAGATTCAATCGGCGGATCTTCGGTGTCGTGTCTGAACTCAAGATTGTGTCCCAAGTCCCAACTTTCAAGCCTGATCGACCCCATCTCCGTCTCCAACTTCGAGATTTAATCGGTGGATCTTTGGTGTCGTGTCCGAACTCGGTCCCAACTTTCAAGCTCGATCGACTCCATCTCCGTCTCCAACTCGAGATTCCTTTTCCGTCACAAAGACACACGGTCGGTCGGCCTCTAGTTCTCTTATTCAAGGTTCAAGTTCTCATATTTTGTTACTTGGTCACTTGTCTTTTCCCTTGAGTTTGTGGTTACGTTAGCACATTACATTTTTCGTGGTTTGTTTTATTTTATTTAGTTATCCATGCAAGTCGTTTTCATTCGAACTACTTAATTGAACAACCCCTTTCGAGAATTTGAACAGCCCCCTTTCAAGAATTTGGATTCCTTAGAAGTTTGTGACTCTGCTAGCTAGACAATGAACTGGTCTTATAGGCTGTGGGTAAAAAAACTGGTCTTGGTATCCGAAGTTTGAGAAATAAATCATGCTACTAATAACTTTTTGATAATTTGTATTAGCGGTCAGGCATATATTCTCATACACTACCTAAAATCTAAGATGAGATATATTATTCAAATTTTTTGAGTTGACATTTCGAAATTGGAACCCTAGTTTGAACATTAATCTAGCGAGTCCGTTTTATCTTTTTTAATGAAGTATGTTCGATTAATCCGGTACATGTAGTTTCACCATCGGTTTAAACAGTTTCCATTTTTTTTTTCTTCGGTCAATCATTTTAAGCATGTGGCTATGTAATTGCTCAATTTCTACGAAATGTTCTTAGTGCTACCTTGCTCTATGGTGTCCATTTGCATAATTATTAGTGATAGGAAATCCTTTTAGGACAATGGTGCTACTCGAGTATGTTTGACATTTGTGTGACAATAGATGGGTTGTGAAAGAAGGTCCAAGTTTATGTTTAAGTAATCTCAGGTTGAAACATTTCTTCTGATGATGATATGCTTTAGCATGCAAATTTTTGGTGGATTTTCAATTCTTATCAGTTTTCACGCTTTAACATTTCTCGCTTCCTTCTTGTAACAATTTGCGCCTAAGATATGTTACTTTTTGTTGTGATTTTTATTTGCATTTTTTTCATGTCTTATATTTTTGAAATTGAAATGGATGAGCAAAATTTTTTGTCAGCAACCTTTAATAAAGGGCTCTCTGTCACTCCCCCATCTGATGATAACTAGTTCGGTGGGTCCGCACCTTCTACATCTCCTTCTCTTAGTCCTAGTCCTATTTCTCCAGGTGCCACCACCATTGCAACATCTATTCCTCCTACTTCGCACATGAATTGACTTAAATTATTAATGGGCGGGGAATTGATGGATTCAAATTATTTTTGTTATCCCGTTGTTGATGTTATTTTTAGTTGATGAATGTTTCAATCATCTATGGGCGATGTAATGATGTGCATTGTGTAGGTTATTTTTGTTGAATGATAACAGCGTCAGGTTATTGATTTTTATTTCGAGGTTCGTGAAAATGATGGGCGAGATCGACGAGATGAATGATTTTTAATTTATCATGTTGATGTTGGGTTTGGAATTGAAGCCTCTGAATCTGTGATTTGAAATTCTGAATGGATTCAATTGATGAATTATTATTATTTTAGGTTTTGGGGGAAAAAAAAGAGGCAACATGGAACCATAACCTGTGAGGAGCGATTCCAGCTTCCTCAGTCTTGTCCGTCTTTCATTTAGGAGGGAATAAAGCAGATTATATCTATGGCATCGACTAAGTTGCCAATCAGATAAAGGGAATTACATTTCAAGAGGATCCGCAATGGCTTGCTAGCGAGCTTGCTTCCGTTACAGACTTGCCTTCCTATTTATTTTGCCGGGCTGATCTCCTTCAATTCCTAATTTTCTTTGTTGGGCCAGCTGGACCACTAACCCAGTCCAGTCTGGTCCAGTCTGCCCAACCCAGTAAAGACCGGGTAGGACCGGCCTTCAGGTTGGCATGTCCAGCCCGACCCTCCTATCAGACCAGACCACGGGTTCATGTCTAGCCCGGTCTGGTCTGGTATATATACATCCCTACCAAGCCATATGAAAACTCCCTTATTAGTGGGAGAATGCGAGTTTAATCTTTCTTATAATCTCATACGGTTAGTACTTGCCCCTTTAATATATATATTAGGCCATGACGGCTCATCCAGTCAACAATCAATGCCCTCCCATTTCGTCATTTGAACGGGAGCAGGTGTTCGTGGATTATGATGCAATTACACAGTATAGTACATATACAGACACGACACAAAGTTGCATCAAATTACTTACAGTAAAATCGTCAAGAAATTGGAAGAAGCACGACACTAGTTTAGGCCCCTTTTTGTGGCAAGGTTTCAAATGCGGAGACTGTGTTCTCAAATTTGATTCTATGGAGCGGAGCACCACTTTGTTTGATAGCACAAGCTGTCTTTTCTTCCAAAGGGCAGCGTGCTTTCAGCATAGAGAATACATGGTTGTTTAATCTCCTTGCTTTCTTCATTGCTTCCAGTAAAGCATCCCACCCCTGTTGGCAGAGAAAATATGACTGTCATTACCACCACACAAGATATTCGTAGGGGATTTTTTTGTTTATAGAAAAGCATTGGAATCACCACAGATTTTTCTAGATCTTCAAATCAATAATGAACTTAATCAATCACAGCCTCACTGCTAATTACTCATCTGACATTGTGAGTTTGTCACGATTCAATAGGCGCCCCATCTGTTGTTCTATATCTGATTTCTTCCATACGAGGTAAAAAGATCACTTAATCATTCCTCGTTATGTTAGAAGATTCACAATGTCCATTTATTAATTGTTTAGACATGATGCTAATTGACAGACGCAACAAAATGAAGCAAGGTACCAGAAATGATAGCAACCGCCCATTGTATGGGTCCCCACCAAAATCTAAGGCCCTATTTGGTATGCGGCACTGAATTTTGAGGGATTGGGATTGGGACCAGGATTGAGGCTTTATAATTATTACTAGTATGGAGTAATATTGAGAGGGACTGTTTTCAATTTCAACCATAATTATTCATAAACGGTAGAACGGCTATAATACCTCTAATGGTAAATTAATATATATATATATTATAACAAAATTTATGGCTTCTCCTATAATACCAAAGTATAAAATATCTTTGGCAGAGCACCAACGATGATATGTTGTAGCTAAGGAGAGTGATTGTGTGAAAGGGGAGGGTTAGTTATGTCTAAAAAATATTATAATCAAGGATATTTTTGTCTCTACAATTTGCCATCCCAGGATTAAAAATGTAATACTAGGGGAGAGGTGGCTTTGCCACAATCCTATATTTTTGGTACTCCCATCCCAGGTTATCCTCAGTCCCTTATACCAAACAATATAATTTGGCCAAATCCCTGACCCAACCCCAACCCCAATCCCTACCTTCAGCCAAACAGGGCCAAGGTCATAAACATTATGACCTTAGGATTTTGCTTTTATTAAGCCTTATTGTTGATCTACAGATAAAACACAATTGCATTAATCTAAAACATGAAAGCTATAGGGCATTATTTTTTCTTGGTTCAAGCAATTTAGCATTGTAAACCTGAACAAGAAAATGCGGGTTCTTATTTGTTTGGACCACAGATGCAGCCTCTACTTCTGCAATATTGAGGATCTGATATGAGAAGTCAAAGAGCTCAAAATGCAGCTGTTGCCCAAGCAAATATATTATGGTGCAGCCACCCCAAGCAACTGAATCACCCAGCCTTTCATGGCTATTTGCTGGTACTTGGACAGATGCTTCTAAATATCCCTGCGTGGTTCAAGCATAATAACTGTCATCAAAATACATTTTCTATCCAAAGAAGACTTAATACCATCTTTGGTCCATCAAGCTTATCCTCATTTTGGTTTTGGTCCCTTAAGTTTCAAACCATTGGTTTTGGTCCCTCTAGGGGTAAAATGGTCCAAGTTTTTATTGAGTTATAGGGACCAATGTTTTAGATGAAATGAAAACTTAAAGGACCAAAACTTATAGTTTGAAACTTGAGGGACTAAAACCAAAATGAGGGCAAACTTGAGGGATCAAAGATTATTGACCCAAAAAAATTGTGATTTCATGAAGATATCAAACAATCAAATCTTGTGCAGTTAAAGTATGAATTTTACCATTTTAAAAAGGACAAAGACATGACAACACAAATGTAAATTCATATTTAAAACCCTCAACAACAAACACGGCCTTTATTTATATGCGGAGACAATATGCCATTTAAATAGAAAATGGTAGATGATGGATCTCCTATAACTGAAAACTTGCTACGTGAGGGAAGTAGAATATGTGTGCCAGGTACTGCCATGAGGAGAATCAAATGAATAATTAAATGGTTTGACTATATAAAAAACAGTATAAAGGAACAGGATTTATTTACAATTTGGAGACCACTGTATATACGGTAGAAATCTTTAGTAGTTGTAATGTCAATGAAGCCTGTCTTGGGTACAGCACTCCATTTACTACAATATTTATCTAACGCAGCACTTGTGAAAGCAAGGGCATACTCCAGCACACTTCCAGTATTCAAGTTAGCCTTGTATAAAAGATCTGTGGTACAATCAAGGATGCCTGATTAACAACTGACGAAATACCAAAAGGCAGATAAGTAATACCTCTACAAGCAAAGAAGAAATGATAAAAATAAGAATAACTGGAAATGCCATCAAGAAAAAATGAAGTGTTCTAAGAGATGCAATGCAGAAAAAAAAAAAAGGAGATTTTAAGAAAAGAAAAACAAAATGAAATAAAACAATTCATAACAGGATAATAAATGGGTATTTTCCATAGTCTGTCAAATTGACAAGCTGAAACATCTTTTGGCATAACTCTGACCTATCAAAAATTTCCTTAAAAGAGAATTACTGAGAAAGGCTGCACCCATGATGTAACCTCACTGACTCATTTCTCCATCACTTGGAAGGAAAAAGAAGACAACGAATACAGAAGTGCGGTACAGTTTTTCCTTTCAAGTGTCAGATAGTTAAAAGGGTAGAAAAGAACCAAATATCAGGAACGTCAGATTGAAATTGCATCATCTAAGAAGATACATTTTCATTATTTTTTCCTGACCAGCGGATGTGCCTGACAAGACAACCAGGAAATAAAGACAAAATTGCTAAAAGCTTTCATGTATGAATTAATTGCTCTTTGTATCAAAAACAAATAAGATTCCATATTGCCATCAATGTTCCTGATCAAAAAAACTTGCTAGACAGCAATGCATTTTGCACCAACCTAATAATAACCGTTTTAGTTTTAACTGGACAAT
The DNA here is from genome assembly GCA_019022655.1 of Acacia acuminata. Classification (NCBI taxonomy): domain Eukaryota; kingdom Viridiplantae; phylum Streptophyta; class Magnoliopsida; order Fabales; family Fabaceae; genus Acacia; species Acacia acuminata. Next base: position 1,104,935 of record JAFJYI010000235.1, read on the forward strand.
TTTCCTTCTTATAGTTATAATTTCCTTCATTCCTTCAACTTTTGGGCAATTCCTTATAATCAATCATATGTCCTGATTTACAAGATCACACAACATTGTTGTGTTTTTGATAGCATCAAGTGCATATGCACAGTTAGCCAAAAAAAGTGCATATGTACATATTATACTTCCAGTGCTAATAACACATATCTAAGAGCATACCTGCAGCTTCAGCTTGTTTTGCCATGATGTGGAAAGAATTAGGATTTGGGCATCCAGGGCTCGACACCATTGCAGCAGTTGTTGATTTAAAGAGACTAACAACAGGGCTGTCTCCACCATCATGAGCATTTAATACTTGTCCGTCTGCACCAGGAACCAAGCCCAACCAAGGAGCAGTTTGCATGAAGTGCATTGTATCTGTTTCTCTCTGTCAAGCAAGCGATGTATTCATGGCTAAGATTTGCAGCCAAAGTAGCCAGCAAAGAGAAACTGTTTTGCTTTAGGAAAGAAATTGATGAGAAAAGAAACCCATACACCAAAAGAGGACATACATGATTTAAATAACGGAAAATCCAATATTTCAAATACACCAAAAGAGGACATAAATGATTTAAATAATGGAAAATCCAATATTTCAAAATTGTATCTAGAATGATTGGAAAAGTGGAAACAAGACCGGATATAATTTAATCATTATGAGTGTTAGGAAATATATGTTTTAGGAAGTATATTATATTAGGAAGTATATTATATTAGGAAAGATATTATAGAGACAATCGGGATTATAGTAATTAGGGAATCAATCTACATAATGAGTCATTATGTCTCATTAACTCTCTTATTCCCTCTCTTGTGTATAAATACCCTATACTATGTACATGAATAAATAAGCAATTCAGATTATATTTCTCCTTTCTCTCTCTAGTACTACATGGTATCAGAGCAAAACAGGTTCTGCCTTTTATTTTCGCTGCACCGCTGTCTCTGATTCACGTTACAGTGAGAGAGAGAGTGAACATACGGCTTCTGTGTTTGGTGTCTCCTCGATACACGCGCCATACCAACGGTGTCTCCTCCCTCCGATCGGCATTTCCCCGGTGGTCCGATCAGTTTCTGACCTGCGCGTGGTCCTCACGCGCCGTCGACAATTTGGCCGTGTTTTCACGCGCCGGCGCGTGAGTCAAATTTCCGGCGAGTTCTCGGTGTTTTCTCACTTTTCCGGCGTCGACTTGCTTTCCTTGGCATCTTCCTGCAGTTTCGTGGTGTGGGTCTCTCCGGTTAAGGATTGATTGACAGAGGTATTTGTGGCGTTCTTATGCTGTTTTTCGTCTTGCTTGACCTCCGGTGATCGTTATTTCTGCTGTTTGGTGGTTGGTGGAGTTGCTTTGCCTTGTTTCGCTGTTTGGTAGCCGGTGGGGCTACTAGGATTTGTGTTTTTGGTCGTCTTCCAATCTGATTTGCCTTTAGTTGGTATTTGGGCTCTAGTTGCTGTTTGGTCAACAGACCAGCAAGGTGATTTGAAAGGTTCAAGGTGTCCCTTGGTTCTGTGTGAGATTTTTTTTCTGGTGGAGGAGTTAGTATTTGGCTTCCTTTGGGTTGTTTCACGGTTCATTGGTCTTTCTTTTCTTCACTCTTGATATTTGTTGTTTGGAACTTCACCTATTATTTGTTGTGGAACTCAACCTACTTCTGGTACGGCTTGATGGCTGCATCTACGTCTAGTTCTTCCGGTGCTCTTGGTACAGGTAATCTTGCTTCTAGTCTTGCTACTTCTTCCTTGAAGTGGATCATCGATTCCGGTGCTACTGATCATATGACAGGTAACCAACATTTGTTTTCCTCGTATGCGCCTTATGCCAATCCCTCCGAGTATAACAATTGCCAACGGCTCTTATTCTCGTGTTATTGGCTCGGCACGGTTGAACCTACCCGTCTGTTCCCTTATCCCATGTCCTCAATGTCCCCGACCTTACATTTAATCTTTTGTCTCCTAGTAAGCTTACGCGCCAATCAAATTGTTTCATTACTTTATTTCCCGACCATTGTTTGATTCGGGATCTTACGACGAAGAGAGTTATTGGTAGGGGCTATGAATCGGTGGCCATTACTTTCTTGAGGATCAGTACCGTGCTCGGTTGCTTGCTCGGTGGTTCCTCCTCTTTGATATTCATTGTCGTTTGGGTCATGTGTCTTTGTCTTCTTTGAAGAGGATGTATCCTCAATTCCGTAATGTGTCTTCTTTAGAATGTGAGTCATGTCAGTTTGCTAAGCATCATCGTGTTCACTTAGCACCTCGGGTTCATAAACGAGCTGCATCTCCATTTGATTTAGTCCATTCGATGTTTGGGGTCCATGTCTGTCGAGTCTAAACCTGGTTTTAGGTACTTTGTTACTTTTGTCGATGATTTCTCTCGTACCACGGCTTTATTTGATGAAAACTCGTTCGAGTTGTTTTCTCACTTTTGCAATTTTTGTGCTGAAATCAAAACTCAGTTTGGTGTGTCTGTCAAAACCTTAAGAGTGACAATGCTAAAGAATACTTTTCTGCCCAATTTCAAACCTATATGCTCCAAAGATGGCATGCTTCATCAGTCCTCCGTCCGGATACACCGGCTCAAAATGGTGTTGCGAACGTAAGAACCGACACTTATTAGAAGTCGCTCGGGCTCTCATGTTTCAAATGAATGTTCCTAAACCTTTTTGGGCTGACGCCGTGTCTACTGCATGCTTCCTTATTAATTGTATGTCCCCTCTTGTCCTCAATGGTGCCACTCCATACACTACCTTGTTTCCTTCCAAACCCCGTTTCCGTTGACCCTAAAATCTTTGGTTGTGTCTGTTTTGTTCGCGATGTTCGGCCCACTGTTACCAAACTTGATCCCAAGTCTCTTAGGTGTGTCTTCCTTGGGTATTCTAGGGTTGAAGGGTTATCGGTGCTATTCTCCCACTCTTCGGCGTTACCTTGTGTCCAGCGATGTCACGTTCCACGAGTCAACTTCGTTTTTTCCGTCTCTACTCCACCCCCATCTCTTGTCTCTACGAGATGCCACTTCCGATAGTCCCGATGATCTCTTGGTCTATAAGGTTCGGTTCCCACCAAGTGCAAGCATCTGACTTGGCCCCTGCTAAACCACCTATCTATCATGTTTATCGGAAACGCCCTAGGGCAAGTAATGTTGTCGACCAGGTTCATGACCCACCGATGACTGCTTCGACGTCTGATCCGGCATTAGTTCCTCCTGCTCCTACTTCGACCCAAAGACCGGTGCCTGCTATCCTTGATACTCCGATCCTTCCCTCTACCACCGAATCTGACATAGTGTTTGATCCTCCTGATGATTTGCCTATTGCCTTACGTAAAGGTAAGCGTACTTGCACCTATCCTATTTCTTCCTTTGTTTCCTATAATCATTTGTCTCCTCCATCATGTTCCTTCATAGCATCCTTAGACTCTCACAATTCCCACTAGCCTCCAACAAGCCTTGACCCATCCGGTTGGCGTCTTTGCGATGGAAGACGAAATGGTGGCCCTTGATAAGGCCGGTACACGGAATCTCGTTGATTTGCCTCTTGGCAAGAAGGCTATCGGGCTGTAAGTGGGTGTTCACGATCAAAACGAAAGTGGATGGCTCCTTGGAACGTTTGAAAGCTCGACGGTTGCCAAGGGTTATGCTCGGACCTATGGTGTTGACTATTCGGAAACCTTCTCTCCCGTGGCAAAAGCGTCCTCGTTCGCATCTTCATTTCTATGGCAGCCAATTATGGTTGGGATCTTCATCGATTGGATGTTAAGAATGCGTTCTTGAATGGCGATCTTCTTGAGGAAGTATACATGGAGCAACCACTGGTTTTGTTGCTCGGGGAGCGTGCGAAGGTATGTCATCTTCAAAAGTCTTTGTATGGCCGAAGCAAAGCCCTCGTGCTTGGTTTGACAGTTTAGCTCGTGGTTAAGAAGTTTGGTGCGAGTCAAAGTAAGTGTGACCATTCTGTGTTTTATCGGCCAGACAGATCTTTGGAATGATTTTGTTAGTGGTATATGTTGATGATATTGTTGTTACGGGTAGCAATGCTTTGGGAATCTCATCACTTAAGGCCTTCCTCAATTCTCATTTCCAAACAAAGGATTTGGGTCCTTTGAAGTACTTTCTTGGGATAGAAGTTATGAGAAGTAAGAAAGGCATCCTTTTGACAGAGGAAGTATGTTCTTGATCTGTTAAAAGAAACTGGGAAACTCGGAGCAGCACCGAGTAGCGTTCCCATGATTCCTAATCCCTTCTTGGACATGGATGACCGCATACCGTTTGATGAGCTACCTGAGGATGTACGAAAGAAAGTTGATCCGAGAAAAGATCAAGCCGTTTGCCTATCCCGAGAGATATCGTAGGCTAGTTGGGAAATTGAACTATCTTACGGTAACCCGCCCGATGTGACCTTTCCGTTAGTGTGCTTAGTCAATTCATGACCGCACCAACCGTTGCTCGGTGGGAAGCTTTGGAACATGTCTTATATTATTTGAAGGGCTCACCAGTCGTGGAATTCTCTATACGAATCATGGCCACAACAAGATTGAGTGTTTCGTGATGCAGATCATGCGGGGTCACGAGCTACCGAAGATCCACCACAGGATATTGTGTGTTTGTTGGTGGAAATTTAGTATCGTGGAAGAGTAAGAAGCAAGATGTGGTTTCAAAGTCGAGTGCGAAGGCGAGTATAGAGCCATGTCTCAATCTACACAAGAGATTGTGTGGCTTCACCGATTAATGAAGGAGGTTGGTCTTGCCACGTCGTTACCGCGAAGTTGTGGTGTGATAATAAAGCTGCTCTACACATAGCCTCCAACTCCGTGTTTCATGAACGTACGAAACACATTGAGATTGATTGTCACTTTGTACGCGATAAGATCAAGGAGAACTTTGTGTCCACCGGGCATGTGCGATCTAGTGACCAATTGGGTGACTTCTAACAAAAGCTTTAAGTGGGACTCGGGTTGAATATCTTTGTAACAAGTTGGGCTTGATTAATATCTATGCTCCAACTTGAGGGGAGTGTTAGGAAATATATGTTTTAGGAAGTATATTATATTAGGAAGTATATTATATTAGGAAAGATATTATAGAGACAATCGGGATTATAGTAATTAGGGAATCAATCTACATAATGAGTCATTATGTCTCATTAACTCTCTTATTCCTCTCTTGTGTATAAATACCCTATACTATGTACATGAATAGATAAGCAATTCAGATTATATTTCTCCTTTCTCTCTCTAGTACTACAATGAGCAAATCCAAAATCTTTATAGACACAACCAATCATTAAGTCCCAACCATGGGTCAAACGGAATCCTATACATAAATCAATTAATAAAGGAATAGAAAAAGCTTTTATTGTGTCCCTTAAGTTATATAGGAATTCTTGAACCCAAGAGCTAAGAATAATTAGTTCTTCATTACCTAGAATATAATAACCACTTAAAATAACGAAACATATTATTTGTCGAGAAGTGCAAAATCGTATTCACAATCTTAGTAGTGCGTCTTGATCAATTGGATCGTTTCTTTGTAGGTTGGAATATTCCCAAACCCCCCTTTCTCAATAAACTCAAAAAAAGAAGAAGCAATAATTTGCTCAAATGATGTTGCTAACTTCTTTGTGAATCCACATGGGAAACCCCCAGAAGAAAGCCATTTTCTGAAAACCTGTTATATCCTTAGATTTAGGATCAAGAAAATTAGGAAAAAGCCTTCTAGAACCAGAATCTGAATTCTAGACCAAGACACAGTCAAATTACTGAATATTACTCCTCATAACCATAACCTGTCATACATGATGGCATAAATAGAAAAGCAACATAACCACCAGTTACACAAACAAATGACACAACCACAATAAACACCCTATAACCTGCCAACTGCCTAAAAAGATAAACATATATCAAATAAACATAACATACAGACTACATGCTTTCCTAAACAGAGCGCCTCTTCCTTGAGTATACAAGAAGAGGACGCGATATCCTAACAAAACCACAGGGCAAGATTTGCACTTTTAACTCATTATGCATTGCTTAGGTGTCATGAATAATATTTATGAAAAATGTTTGCTATTTGTAGTTCTGCCATTCTTTTTTGGTGCATACCTAATAACCCAAGCATTCAAATTAAGTAGAACCATATCATTATAATGCTGAACAATATCATTTTAGTATCGATAATCATTCAAGCTAATTATATATAGTTAAGGGCACAAGGTTACCAACCAACACAATATCTAGAAGCCCCATCCAGTATAATACACTTCCAATCTCTTTAATTCCACGGAGAACCTCTGCTTTCAGCTCAGACTTTGTCCCCCAGTTAAGATTTTCTTTGACAAGTCTCACACATGCTGCAACAAAAATAACCAGAAAATTAATTCCAAATACTTGGGTATGAGATTCAATGACAGGCTACATAAAAGCATCATCATTGTTGATATGACCGTGAGTTATGATAATGACCATGAAATTAAAAAAAAGAAAAGAAAAGTAATAATAAAGATTAAGATGCGTCGATAACTAATAAAGATCCAAATATTTATTATTATCTTAACAATTGTATGCAAGTGTCAAAATTCAGGTATCAAGGATCAGTAGTACAAAACTGATGGTGCTATGCATAGGATATAGGTTGGGCAGTTTAAATAAAAAAAGACATCAGTAGTTATCAATACACTAACGTACCTGTCACACCTCCATCAAAAGGCAGAAGTCCAATGGTTTTCGGCAATGATTCTTGCAATCCAGTGATCATTGGTTCAATCAAAGTAATCTGAGAATAGCACACATAAAATTTTACTGACAAATGGCTTCTTTCTTACCCCGGATCCAATTATATCGATGCACAAGTATGCATCTATACACATGTGCATGTGCATAAATGCATGTTTGTCAGGCTCCTACATGACATCTATATATGACCTTTATCAGTCAATATTTTTAATCCCCCTCACTTCTCCGTCATTTCAGTCACACTTCAGAAGACCCATCAGGAAATTACAGGAGTCAGATGATCTGACTAATATGCTTTTTTACACAAGCATTGGATGGAAAGTAAGACAGTGTGACATGCCTAGGTCCCACAAAGAATAGTAGGGATGTGCTCTATAGGATACTTGAGAATTCGTTCTCCCACTTCAACGGCTAGCTTGAGGAAATCCAACCCCAACTTGAGTGCCCCCATCATTCTGCTAAACAAACAGGCCTTGCACCTATTGCTCTGATAACCTTCTTGGCTTTATTAGTTTTATGAATTAAGATTCTTGCTCATGTCATCAAGTAAAGGCTCTTTCCCTTCTATCCCCTATCTGTCTAAGATTCTATCACAGATAAGGACCATTGAAGATGACTGGTTCCATCAAGCTTATGGCAAGTTATGATAAGGAAGCCTTCGTGACTGTATCAACATGGGACAGACTGGACTCCTGGGCCGGGAGATGACAGGAATGAAGGGACCTGTCTAGGCCTAAGGTTAAATAGTGCACGGGAGAGGAGACAGAACTATCATCATGGACTTTGCTGGGGGTATCTGCTAAAGGTGAATGGTAGTTCAAGCATAATAATCTGATACCACAAATATTTTTGGGATAAGAGGGAAGTCATCTAGATAAAACACACTCTGGTATTCAACCAAGTGAGAGTGTGAAAGTGTGTATGTGAGGGAGAAAAGGGGACAAATATCCTTATCAAGCTCATGGATTTGGCAAGGAAAATAAGAACAAATAAAGCTCCTAATCAAAGCAGATTTGACCGTTACATAAGAGGCACCAAGGCAGGAAAGAAAATAAGCACACCAAAAAAGGAATCAAGAAAAACCATGAGAACTGCCTGAAAAATTCCATTGTGGTTCTCCGACATTTTCTCAAAGTGAAGGAATCTGGGCTAGCAAAGTTGTCAAGAAAAGCAGTCCACTCCAATAACCCAGGAGCCAAGTCATTGATTTTCCGGCTTAAGCCATGTCTTACAGTCCTTGAGGTTACAGGTTGACTTTCTGTGTTTGTATTTGTTTTGGGGCCAGGGGGAGGGGTTGGAGAGGAAGTGATTGATACTTGAGAAACACGTAGTTTAAACTTTAAAGACCTAGTAGTAACTAGATAGAAGAGTACAAGTTAGACTGTTATGACAGCAAGGATAGAAACTAGATTCCCAATTATTTTTACCATAAATAAGAGTCAAGTGGGAATGAAAATGTCATGGAACTGTTGCAAAAAGAATTCTTACTTTGCCCACTCCAAGAAGTCAATGTCGGTAGCTTACATATATTTGTTGTAGTTTGATGAGAAACTCCGGGAAAATCACAAGGGCACAAACAAGAAGCTAGTTCATGAGGTTAGGAACCGACAACCCAAGCCTCTAGTGGGAGACTCAACTCTTATACCTTGCAACAGGGTCCGAACAGGTCCAACTTACTCCCGTTAAGGTACAAATTTAAAAAAGAAGAGAGAATCTAGAGACAAAGGACCAGAAGATTTCACCAAAGAAGCAAACAGCAAAATGCAATACATATATTCACAATGTAAAAAAGTGTAGCATGAAAGGTAGGCAAAATGCACGAAGTGAAACTGTAAAACCTAAAGCTCCATTGCCTGACATACCTTGTTGGATATGTGATCTAGAAGAGCTCGAATGAGCCAAGGTAATGATCTGGATCCTAGAAGTCGAGCAATTGAAAACATGTGAGGTATTCCAAAGAATCCACTATGCAATCGTGCAAAACTTTGATGAGCAGAGTTCAAATCCTGCTAGAAACAAAAAATATTGTGAGAAACACACATGTCATTAAGCAAAAGAAAAGCACTATTTTATGACTTTCACAAGCAGTCTTCCAGCAAATATTATAGGCAGCAGAAACTTCAAGAAGGTACATCCATATGGCGCGCACGCACACAGTATTTAAGAGAGAGGAGAGCCAAAATAAACGACCAGACAAATAAGATAGTTTTGAATAACAAATGGGGGAAAACAGAAGGAATAAGTAAGGTGTGGGGCACAACTAGTTGCTCTCACACAATATCATAATTGTTTTTATTATTACTGATTGCAGATTAAATAATAGATAAAAAAATAATTAAAAAAAAACATGAGTAATGCTTACTTGAGTGCCACAATAGAAATTAGGCTTGGCAGACGGTATAGATGGCTTTTGTAGAGGAGTAACCTTCGTTGATCGGATAAAACGTTGAGTGGTATTGCAAAGAATGAAATTGGGCAAGAAATCACTTTGCATCTCTGACCAAATCTAGCATACACACAAACATAATATGTAAAGCTCAGAAATGGCTCAAGTTACGCACTTTTGATATACCATTCAAGTATTGATTTCAAATTTGGCATAGTAGCAAAACAATCTTCTTATGCAGAGGGAAGAAAGATAAGCACCTGAGAGGCCAGTCGACTGGAAAAGGACACAAGAGAAATGTTCTCTTGCATCTCATTCAACATGAGACTAAAGTTATCGATGGAAAGATATCTAGACAGTAACTCATGGGCATGTTTTAAGACATCCAATAACTTCTCTAGCTCCTGCAATAAAATAGGTGTGTTGCTTCAGTTAGTGATTCCTAAAAAAAACAAAAAACATCCGCTAGGGTTGATCACGGAAATTACAAAAGTAAACCTACTAACCACAATGGCACACAGGTCCTGACACTCAAAACGATCAAAAAGAAACTCCAGATTTTCACGGAAAACCTTGTTCATCCTTTCAGTGATCAAACTTCTCAGGTTGATTGTCCTCCCAAGGAGCTGTGCATCATAAAATTATTAGTAGAATGCAAAGGTAATGGGAGGCATCCCGTTCTGGCAATAGTGGTCTGCAGGTACACATTTGAGGAATCTTTATGATGAGTGTTTGTCTGTGCACGCAATGCATCTGACTTGTAGATCAGGTGTATGTTTATTCCTATTCAAGCTAAACTCACTATTATATGTGAAATTAATGACGACTGAACCTCTTCAGATACTTCTAAGTTTGACAAAAATTGGAGTTAACACTGAAACAATATATTTAGTAACCAAATAAGTTACAAAGACATCTTCTCCTGAAGAGAAATGTTTTTGAAGACTTTGACAATTGAGGGAATTGTAATTAGGTTACGATTATAGTATTTATATTACAAAGTAAGAGAGGTAGAATTTGTCAAACACTTATTGCTCCATCATGATAATTCTTGGGATGTGTCATGTATATTATGAGTAGAGTCAGGAAATCGGCCCATCGGGCCGGCCCGTTTAAAATGGATGAGATTTTTGAAATTGGCCCTGTAGGGCCCGGGCTTAAACAAGCCAGCCCAAGGTTAGGCCCTTTTACTGTAGCTTTAAAAAAAAAAAAAAAAAAAAAAAAAAAAAAAAAAAATTACTCAGAGTGCCAAGAAAGAGGCAGGAGCTATGGACTTAAGTCACTTAACCCTAATTGTTGTAATTAGGGCCTGTTATATACTTTGCCCCTTTTTTCTCCCACCTTATTTACCCATGTGCCAGGATTTGGATTCCCTCATCTATCATTCTCTGTTTAGTTTACGCAGTTTATATTTCCCCAAAACTAGTTGTATACCTTTAAAAAGTTATATTATTTTTAGACAAAAATTAAAGTTATGTATTAACAGTCCCACTTTAAATTTATATTTATATTTATATTTGAAATTTGACATGTGTAATTTTAAGTATTTATAATTTTTTATTTAAAGAGATCACACGGTCAAATAAATATTTTAGATGCATTTTAATTATTTAAAATTATATGTCAAATGGCAAGTGTTATTTTTTAAATGACATAGTATATAATAAAAAATAAAAAATTGAAAATAAGGGAGCTAATACTCAAAACATAAGACATTGGGACTTAAAGATTGAATATTATATGAGCTAGGTATTTAAATTAGAACTTTAATTGTTGTAATTTACTAATTATATTTCTTTGAAAAAAAATGGAGGAAAAATAATTAAAATTTGGAATAGTAACTTTCGGGCGGGCTTTGAAAAACGGATGTTTTTCTTACCCCCGGCCTTAGTGGTGCTCTCTATTAAGTCCGGCTTTCAAAAACGGGGATGATTTTTCTAATTATGAGGTTTTTGCTCTAGGGTAGGGTCGGCTCTATTAAGTCCTGGCCTTTCACTGGAGGGCCGACCTTGATTCCTTGCTCTAATTATGAGGTTTTTGCTCTATGAGGGTAAAGCCAAGTGATACCTTAATCACCACTGCACATGATAACTCTTTTAGCTGAAAAAATACTAGAAGAACTTTTATTAAAAAGGAGGCTTTAAGCTTGCTAAAGCAGGCTGTCCAGAAGATTGATGTATCTTGGAGAATTGTGTGGTATCTTGAGGGGAGTGAAAATGATGTGCCTAAACTGCATAATTCTTGTGCACATCTTTTTTTTTTACATCATCCCTTTTTGGGCTCGTGATAAAAATTTGCTAAATCCAACAACTGTTGAGAACTTCTAGCTTACACTTCAATGCATCAAATCAAATCATAGGAGGTCAGCACTATTGAAGTAATTAAAAATTAACCTTGACTTTAGTCATCTTCAGCAGCATATTGAACCTCATAGGCTGTACAGCATACTTTTCAGCATTGTCTGAGGTGAAGAGGAAAGAAGGATCAAGTAATTCACTGCAGTATTTGCAAGCAACATAAGAAGTTTGAAATATATCAACAAAAAAGGTAAACAACCAAGAGAGGAAAAAGAGCACACCTTGCTGCCCAGCTTTTATAATATGTGAAAATAGTTTCACATAACTTTAAAACAAATATATCAAAACCATGGTCCACCTGTTAAGAAGTTCGTGTAAAACAATTTAAGAATAAGCTGGTACATGTGAAACCATTTATATTACTTTCAAGAATTAAGCCCTTTATTTAAGTACATTTAACTTGTCTACACTTAAAAGAAGCTGCACAACTTATTGAAGAATTTTTAGTGCCTCGTTCATTGGTTAAAAATGGATTATACCTCAGCCTCAATTTCATCATAGAGAAACCGTTGCTTCAGCACCACCAACGCTTGCTGTGCTGAATCATTATAGACGTCAAATGGCATCAGAACACTCTCCAGAAGCCCACTATTTGGTGACTCAAGTACACAATCCACCAACATCCAGGGAAGAGAGCACTCAATTGGAAACTAAAGGGAGCAAAATTACAATTTTTAATTCAAGGAAAGGGGAGAAAAACACATACATGTGAGCAGAAATGGAAAGTAGAAAGGCCACAACTTTAGATCTAGATGCTAGAAAGAGAATTCTCTAGTGAAAAAAGGAAATAGTGAGCATATTGACAGAGTTGATATATATGGAAAGCCATCAGCAAAGATGAGGAAAGATCAAGGTATATGCAGCTTGTTATAACAATTATTTATTTCTTTAGATAAAACACATTGCCTTATCCAATATGGAAACTGATTTCCATCTTACTTGAGAAGTCTACAGGGAAACTAACAAGATCTATCTTAGGGTGTAGGCAGAGGTGGCAACTAGACAACACATTCTTTGAAGTATAATTGTAAAACCAGAGAGAGAGAGGGGTATGATCTCAAAAGTCTGTATATTCATGTATGTAGTATGAGGTACTTATACACAAGAGAGGGAACAAGAGAGTTAATGAGAGTTAATGACTACTTATGACTAATTATGTAGGTTGATTCCCTAATCTCTATAATTCCTCTAATCCCTAATTATGTGTGATACTATATTAATTATAATATATTTCCTAACACTCCCCCTCAAGTTGGAGCATAGATATTAATCAAGCCCAACTTGTTACAAAGATAGTCAACCCGAGTCCCATTTAAGGCCTTAGTCAGAAGGTCACCCAATTGGTCACTGGAACGCACATGCCCCGTAGAGATAAAGTTCTCCTTGATCTTATCGCGTACAAAGTGAGTCAATCTCAATGTGTTTTCGTACGTTCATGAAACACAGAGTTGGAGGCTATATGTAGAGCAGCTTTATTATCACACCACAATTTCGCAGGTAATGACGTGGCAAGACCAACTTCCTTCATTAACTGGTGGATCCACACAATTTCCTGTACTGATTGAGACATGGCTCTATACTCAGCTTCTGCACTTGACTTAGAAACCACATCTTGCTTCTTACTCCTCCATGATACCAAATTTCCACCCACAAACACACAATATCCTGTGGTGGATCTTCTAGTAGCCTTTGACCCTGCATGATCTGCATCACAAAAACATTCAATCTTGTTGTGGCCATGATTCGTATAGAGTACACCACGACCAGGTGAGCCCTTCAAATAATGTAAGACATGCTCCAATACTTCCCACTGAGCAACGGTTGGTGCAGTCATGAATTGACTAAGCACACTCACTGGAAAGATCACATCGGGGCGAGTTACTGTGAGATAGTTCAATTTCCCAATTAATCTACGGTATCTCTCAGGATAGGCAAACGGCTTGATCTTCTCCGGATCAACTTTCTTTCTTACATCCTCAGGTAGCTCATCAAACGGTATGCGGTCATCCATGTCCAAGAATGGATTAGGAATCATGGGAAAGCTACTCGGTGCTGCTCCAAGTTTCCCGGTTTCTTTCAACAAATCAAGAACATATTTTCTCTGTGTCAAAAAGATGCCTTTCTTACTTCTCACAACCTCTATCCCAAGAAAGTATTTTAACGGACCCAAATCCTTTGTTTGAAAATGAGAATTGAGAAAGGCCTTAAGTGATGAGATTCCGAAGCATTGCTACCCGTAATAACAATATCATCAACATATACCACTAACAGAATCATGCCGAGCATCGTATGCGATAAAACACAGAATGGTCACACTTACTCGAATCAGACCAAACTTTTTAACCACGAGCTAAACTGTCAAACCAAGCATGAGGGCTCGCTTCAAGCCATATAAAGACTTCGAAGATGGCATACCTTCCCACGCTCCCCCGAGCAACAAAACCAGGTGGTTGCTCCATGTATACTTCCTCAAGAAGATCACCATTCAAGAATGCATTCTTAACATCCAACTGATGAAGATCCCAACCATAATTGGCTGCCATAGAAATGAAGAGGCGAACAGAGGACGATAACTGAACCATATAGACCAAGAGATCATCAAGACTGTCAGAGGTGTCATTGATAGAGACAGAAGATGGAGGTGGAGTAGAGACAGGAAAGAACGAAGTTGACTCATAGAATGTGACATCTGTAGAAACAAGATAACGTCGAAGAGTGGGAGAATAGCACCGATAACCCTTTTAAACCCTAGAATACCCAAGGAAGACACACTTAAGAGACTTGGGATCAAGTTTGGTAACAGTGGGACGAACATCGCGAACAAAACAGACACAACCAAAGATTTTAGGGTCAACGGGAAACAGGGGTTTGGAAGGAAACAAGGTGGTGTATGGAGTGGCGCCATTGAGAACAAGAGGGGACATACGATTAATAAGGAAGCACGCGATGGGCACGCGTCGGCCCGAAGGGTTTAGGAACATTCATTTGAAACATGAGAGCCGAGCAACTTCTAATAAGTGTCGGTTCTTATGTTCGCAACACCATTTTGGGCTGGTGTATCGGACAAGAGGATTTCTTGAAGCATGCCATGTTGGAGCATATAGGTTTGAAATTGGGCAGAAAAATATTCTTTAGCATTGTCACTCCGCAAGGTTTTGACGGACACACCAAAGCGAGTTTTGATTTCAGCACGAGAAATTGCAAAAGTGGAAAGCAACTCATAACGAGTTTTCATTAAATAAAGCCAGGTGGTACGAGAGAAATCATCAACAAACGTAACAAAATACCTAAAACCAGGCTTAGACTCGACAGGACATGGACCCCAAACGTCAGAATGGACTAAATCAAAGGGAGATGCAACTCGTTTATGAACTCGAGGTGCCAAGTGAACACGATGATGTTTAGCAAATTGACATGACTCACATTCTAAAGAAGACACATTATGGAATTGAGGATACATCCTCTTCAAAGAAGACAAAGACACATGACCTAAACGACAATGAATATCAAAGGGGATGAACCGCTTGAGCAAGCAACGCGAACGCGGTACGATCCTCAAGGAAGTAATGGCCACCGATTCATAGCCCTACCAATAATTCGCTTCGTCGTAAGATCCTGAATCAAACAATGGTCAGGAAATAAAGTAATGAAACAATTTGATTGTCGAGTGAGCTTGCTAGGAGACAAAAGATTAAATGTAAGGTCAGGGACATTAAGGACATGGGATAAGGGAATAGACGGAGTAGGTTCAACAGTGCCAAAGCCAATAACACGAGAATAGGAACCGTTGGCAATTGTTATACAGGAGGGATTGGCATAAGGCGCATACGAGGAAAACAAATGGTGGTTACCTGTCATATGATCAGTAGCACCAGAATCGATGATCCACTTCGAGGAAGAAGTAGCAAGACTAGAAGCAATATTACCGGTAACAAGAGCAACAGAAGAACTGGGTGTAGATGTAGCCACTGATCTTCAACACACAAGGTAAATACTTGCAAATTTTACTCAAACAACAACTAGAGGCAAACTCAACACCAAAGATCCACCAAGGAACAAGAAACAGCAGCAACCCAAGAGGCAAAAGCAAGAAATCTCCACCCAAAAACAGAAAACAGCAGCCACACTAACTGCCAAAGAGTCAAAAGGGCCACACAAGGACCCAACCAAGACTTATAAACACAAAGTCTCCCAAAGAAATCGAGCAAACTGAGAGTACAACCACAAATCCTCTCAAAAATTAAGCAAACTGACTAAGCAAATAGTGGGCAAATAGAGAGCGAGATGGTGAGACGACAAGGAATGAGCACGAAACCACACAGGACGGGACGAGTGCAGCGAGTCGATCCCAGAAAAGAAAACGGCGGCGGAAAACTCGCCGGAAAACGCCCTCACACGCCGGCGCGTGTAACTGACGGCGGAGCTAAGGAAGGCGCGTGAAAGTCCACGCGCTGCCGGAACTGGCGATCGGTGGACCGGGTTCGCGATCGGGACCCCCTGAGCACAGTGAGGCGGCGCGTGGCAGCTGAAAACTCCAAAACGAAAAACGAAAGTAAACTCTCTCCTCTCTCTCTCTCTCTCTCTCGTCGCCAAACTGAATTTTTTTTTTTTTTTTGGAACCTATAGCTCTGGTACCATGTAAAACCAGAGAGAGAGAAGTATGATCTCAAAAGTCTGTATATTCATGTATGTAGTATGAGGTACTTATACACAAGAGAGTTAATGACTACTTATGACTAATTATGTAGGTTGATTCCCTAATCTCTATAATTCCTCTAATCCCTAATTATGTGTGATACTATATTAATTATAATATATTTCCTAACAATAATCATTAACTACTAAATGGCAACCCAAAAAAAAAAAAAAAAAAAAAGCATAATCATATGTCAAACAAGCCATAAGTACAGTAATTTGCAGGTCCTTAACCAGTTAAACTCATGGATAGGGATGGAAGCAAGCTAGGCCCTTATCACGGCCTACAGCCTACATTACTTTAAGCCAAGCCAGCCTAGCCTATTTACTAAGGCCACGCTTAGGCTCGAGTTTATTGTCAGGCTTATTTAGGCAAATAGGCCAAGCCTATTTCCATAAGGCCTAACTTACAAGCCTACAAGTCTGGCCTATCCTATAAATTGCTAACTTAACCTTAACCCTGAGTTTCACATCACATTATTCACCCATAAGCTCAACACTTCCATTCATTAGCCCCTTACCTCTCCCTCTCTTCTCTTTGATCACTCAAGATGGCAACACTAGCTCACGCCCTCTCCCCTGATTTTTGGCATTCACTAAAACATAATAAATGTCCTAAGTTTATTTTAGTGATGCCCAAATAAAATATTATAATCTCAGTATGAAAAGTTTGTCTTAGTTTTTATGTAAAAAGCAAAAGAGGTCAAACCCATTTTTACATGTCATATTTGTGTTTGGTTGATTTTAGAAAATATACCTCCTTAGTCAACAAATGGTTGGTTTTTCTTATTTTTATTTGCTCAAACAACTATTGGCATCAGGCTTTTAAATAGGCTTGAAGGATTGTATATGGCTTTAGACGGCATAGGCTTTCGAGCCTATTTAAAGGCCTATATTTTAAATAGCCATTTAAAAAGGCTTCAAGCCATGTTAGACCTTTTGAAGGCTCAAGCTTGAACCTTAAAAAAAAAGCCTATATACAGGCTCAAACTGAGACTCAGGCTTTAGATTTTTGTCTCAAGCTCAAGCCTTTTTAGTTAAAGCCTAACCTAGCCTATTCCACCCCTACTCATGGATGAAGTGGTTCACATAGCATCATTCCTATTACCTATTGAAGAATACAGGTCTCAAATCTGAAAGTAATAAGAAACATGAGGATATATGATGTTGAGGCAAACTAGCAATCATAACCAAGAAGCTTAAGCTATTTTGGTGACATAGACAAGCCCAAGCATAAACCTATACAAAAGTTAACGTTGTATCAAAGCCTAATGGCCACAAGATCTGGAACCTCACATGAGACCTATAAGATTCAAGAGAACAAATCTAGGACCAAAAAAATGCTATGACCTAAGGCCTTTAAGTCACCAAGAAAATAGGAAAAAAACACAGAAAGAAAGAAAGGAAGGAAACAAAAGAGGAAACGGGAATCTTGGATGGAAGTCCCACATCTAAAAGTAATAGAAGAGATTAAGGGTGCATAAGCTTGTAGCAATCCTAACCAAGTAGCTTAAACTATTTTGGTGATGTGGACAAGACAAAACACGCGACTAAGGAAAATGTCAGCACTATCCCCACAGAATTGTGTAAGCTATTCCTATAAACTATGAAAACAAACATTCCTAATCATAATATAGTTGATTGTTTGCAATGACATCAACATGAATACATGTTGCTTCAAATAAATGTCAGAACAAATTCCTCTGAGCAGTCAAAATGCAATATCTTGCAAGTATCTTGGAAATTTTTCAGTTGCTCCAGCTTCAGGATACTTGTGGAACTTAACAGAAAAGTTCATTTCAACTATCTCAATTCCTTGTATTAAAATGATTGAAATAACGCCTATTTAATGATCAACTGATAATTAAGCACGTGCTTAAGAAGAAAACTGAGGTTCAGAAAAATAGAAAATTTTCATATGTGTGCACACAAGACTGTATTTATTTACCTGAATTACTCGAGAAGACTCCAAGTAAAATTCTCGAAACCATAAGAAACCAAGGTCAGTCAACGTTGCAACAGTGACTGCAAGCATGATCAACTTAAGAGTCAATAAAACTGAAGCATGTATTGTCATCCAAAAATAAAAAATAAAAAAAATGAAGGCATGCACATGGCTAGAAATCAAGGCATTCTATACCACTTATAAGTTCAGAAATATATTAAAGAGTCAAAAGATTTCAAGATAGTTTCCAAGAACACCACCATGATCATCTAGTTAGTTTATATAAACATCAAAAAAGGATGCAATTTAAAAGCCAAATCTTAAGCTTGTCTTGGATGTTGTAAAAGGAAAACTCCTCACCATCCAATTCACATAATTGTCAACGGCCAAAAATGCATCATGCAACAAGATATAACCCCAAAAAGATTCTGATTTAGCCACAAATCTTATGATGAAAGCAGAATCTAATTCATTGTATGGTCCTGCACTTCTTTAAATATCAATTCGCCCTCTCAGATAATTTAGTTATTTGGCAACAGTGAACCCATTTTTTATATCCCTAATTTCTATTTCCAAGGGTTGGACCAGCTGCCCTTTTGTTCTGTAGATAACAAAAACGAGAATGTGTAGTCCCAAGTTGGTCGGATGTGCAACTAAGTGAAACCAATGATGAACCCCCATTTAATAATTTAGCCATTGCTGTAGCCCCAGAAACCACATGTTCAAGAATTCTATCGCTGCCACTGCCCATTAAAAACATCGTTTCACCCCAAGGTACTGTGACCTGTGTTCTGTACATACTTTAAGCCCAAATAACTCATGTGCAAGAAGGAATATTAGAATTCGAAATACTAATAAAACCAAGTCATTTCTGAGAGTGAAGGCCAAAGAATTTTCTTGTATTGGTCATAGAAAAAAGGTACACAATATATACAGTATGTACATTGAATGTTACAGTAACAATCGAGCCTAAGAACCAGGGAGGAGGAATAAACCTAATAGAGAATAAGAGGAGAAAGGAAATAAAATAAAACCATATAAATCCAAAGAAATTTTGGGATTTCCACAATTTCTGCTTTCATCTATCAAATATTATGCCAAAAAAATAAGAATATATTTTCTGCACTGAGGCATCTCACACCTAAGAGTTTAATCTATCAAATAAGAAAATCCCAAGAAAATGAGTGCTTCACATGCAAACTTTGATACATGATCAACCTAAGAACTTTACCTGTATAGTCGAGAATATGAAGGAAAAAACCAAGCTTGTAGAAAAATGTCTCCAGTTGTTTTAAATCGTTAACAGGAATTTCAGAAGCACTATTGCCAAAAAGCCCACCTGGCCTCCTAAGGTTCCCACCAGAAACCACCTCATATATTAAGAACTGCAAGCAGTGCACCTGCATCAAAGCAATTATTTTAGCAGTTATCTCCACAAACTAAAACAAACACGTGAATTCACCAAAATAATTCATGAAGTGGTTGGTGCCAGAACATACAGCATGTGTCATAACTTCAGATAAACCATATATGTATCAATGTGTAAACAGGACCCCAGAGTTCAAGTGAAGGGATTATTAATAATGCCCAAACAAATAATTAATGGACATTTAGCAGTTGACTAAGTGATACAAATGCAATTGCATAGACAAAGTGATACAAATGCAATTGCATAATGTTGGCAATTCATGGGAAATTTTTCATACATTTCTAGGTTTTTGTCATTGTATTCCATTACATGGCCAATGAAAGAAGCAGGAAGAACGCACTGGGGCCTGCTCATTGGAAGCTTGTCAAAAGGTTTAATTTTTTTCTAGTAGTATGGACAATGTAAAAGGATGAATCCCTTTTATTTAAGTTGTTTCATGTTTTCATTTTATTTGTAACAAATTACATTGTTCAACTTAAAGAGAAGTGTTAGGAAGTATTAGAAATACAGCAATCTCAGAGGTTAAAAAAGTCCCAAAAAGTTACTAGCAGTGCGTTCAAAGTAAATGGGACATGCCGCTTGGTCATAGTGTTAGTGTAAATAGAGATTGGGAATCGATGTGATGTACACTGTCAGTGAATATCTCTGACATCCAGGAAAAACAATCAGAACAAACCTACACCAGTAACACCTTCCTTCATTCAGGAAGAGGACATCCCAGGGTAAAGAGTCTCCATAATTATACCAGCCTCCATCTCATTTTAGAGAGTAGGAGGTTCATCGAAGGTAGCTTTCCCTTTGTTTTCTCTATATACTCTTCTGATTCATTGATAGATACATTCTTTAATTCCAATAAAGTGTCCATAGTTCTCCAGCCAATAAGTTCCTCTGTTTGGTTCTCCATAAGAACGCAGCACCTTTATTTCCCATCATCATCCCAGCAACATATTAGTTTCTCTTTTCCTCTTACTTTAGGTCCCTAAAATTCCCAACATAGTGATTCAACGCGTATACTACTACAACACCCCCTCTCAGCCTCTCCTAAATCATTTTAATTTTACTCAAGCTTCCCCTTTAGATTGAAAGCCTGTTCAAACCTTCCTTAACCAGAGAAGACATGCAAGAAATAACATTAATCTTATGTGTAGCTTGTTAGGAAATATATATAAATCAGGGATTATATTAGATACTATAGTTAAGAGCCATAAATGCTAGGGCTCATTCCTCTTGTATATAGAGACCCTTTCTGTACTTGAATATACATGATTTTGAGACTAGTTTGCTCTACATGGTATCAGAGCTCTAGGTTTCTGATCTTCCTTTCCACGTTTGATTTCTGGTGTCGCAACAACGTTCATTAGTTTCATACAGAGAGAGAGTCTCTGTTCTTGACGTCATTTGTTGATACGCGCTAGCTAGGAAGGTTTGTTGTAGTCCAATCAGCCAAACCCGGTGGTCCAATCTAGTTCCGGCAGTGCGTAACCGACGCGTGTATTACACGAGCCGTGCAGACAGTGATGCCTTCCCGGCGTGTGTGAATGCATTGCCATTCCGTTCAGGCTGCGGTTTTGTTCTCTGGCATCGCCTTCTCCGTTCCGGCACAAAGGTGGTGGTTTCAGGTTGATTCACATGAGTTTGGTGATTGGGTCACTTCGTTCATTACGATTTTGAGTTCATTTGGCTCTGCTTTGTGCGTTTTTTTAGTGCTAACTTGGTCTTTCTACCATCTCGTGGTGGTGGTGTGCCTGCATTATCATCTGTGACTTGTGGTTGTCGTTTGCCTCCGATGAGGTGTTTGGAACTTCTTTGTTATTTGGGGGTCCTTGTGTGACCTGTCCGTTCCTTACCTCTAGTGAGGTGTTTTGTTTAGTGTTTGTCTCTGGCGAGACGTTTGGAATATTGTTTGATTGCTGCTCTCTTTGGTTTCAAGGTGCTGTCTGGGTGTTGTAATCTTTGGTGAGGCTTTCTGCTCACTGTTGGGACTAGTGTTCTTCGCTGTCAATTGGAGGCACATTGGATATTCTTAGGGGCTGATGATCTTGCTTACCGAGTTTGTTGTGGAACTCAACTGATTTTTGTGAGGATCGATGGCTGAATCTACATCTAGTTCTTCTATTGCTCTTGCTACAGGTAATATTGCCTCTAGTCTTGCTACTTCCTCCTCCAAGTGAATTATCGATTCCGATGCTACTGATCATATGACAGGTAACCACCATTTGTTTTCCTCGTATGCACCTGATGTCAATCCCTCTAGTATAACAATTGCCAACGGTTCTTATTCTCGTGTTATTGGCTCTAGCACTATTGAACCTACTCCGTCTGTTTCCTTATCCCATGTCCTTAATGTCCCTGACCTTACTTTTAATCTTTTGTCTTCTAGCAAGCTCACTCAACAATCAAACTATTTCATCACTTTATTTCCTGACCATTGTTTGCCCTGGTAGATTCCTTCCCTTTTGACGTTCATTGTCGTTTAGGTCATGTATCCTTGTCTTTTTTGAAGAGGATGTATCCTCAATTCCATCATTTGTCATCTTTATAATATGAATTATGTCAGTTTGCTAAACATAATCGTGTTCACTTGACACCTCGAGTTAATAAATGAGTTGCGTCTCCCTTTGATTTAATCCATTATGATGTTTGGGGTCCATGTCATGTCGAGTCCAAGCCTAGTTTAGGTACATTGTTACTGCTATTGATGATTTCTCTCATACCACCTGGCTCTATTTAATGAAAACTCGTTCCGAGTTGTTTTCTCACTTTTGCAATTTCTATGTTGAAATCAAAACTCAATTTGGAGTATCTGTCAAAACCTTACGGAGTGACAATACTAAAGAATATTTTTCTGCCCAATTTCAAACCTATATGCTCCAGAATGGCATGATTCATCAGTCCTCCTGTCCAAATGGTGTTGCAAAACATAAGAACCAATACTTATTAGAAGTCGGAGAGCTCCGGCTCTCATGTTTCAAATGGAAGTTCCCAAGCTTTTTTGGGCTAGCGTCGTGTCTACTACATGCTTTCTTATTAATCCTATGCCCTCTCCTGTCCTCAATAATGTTACTCCCTACACCACCTTGTTTCCTATTGATCCTAAAATCTTTGGTTGTGTCTGTTTTGTTCGTGATGTTAGTCCCTCTGTTACCAAGCTTGATCCCAAGTCTCTTAATTGTGTCTTCCTTGGGTATTATAGGGTTCAGAAGGGTTATCGATGCAATTCTCCCACTCATCGGTGTTATCTTGTGTCTACAAATGTCACATTCCACAAGTCGACCTCGTTCTTTCTTGTCTTTACTCCACCTACATCCCCTATCTCTACAGATAACTCCGACAGTCTTGATAATCTCTTGGTCTATCCGATTCAGTTACCACCAGTGCAAGCATCTGACCCGGCACCTACTAAACCACCTATCTTTCATGTTTATCAGAAACGCCCCAAGGCGGGTAATGTAGTTTATCAAGTTCATGACCCACCAGTGCCAGCTTTGGTGTCTGATCCGGTATTTCCGCTCCTGCTTCTGAACTAGCAACAGTGCCTGATATTCTTGATACTTCCACTCCTACCTCTGAACTAGACATAGTATCAGTGCCTGATATTCCTAATACTTCCGCTCCTACCTCTAAACCAGACACAATATCTGATACTTCTGATAACTTGCCTATTGCCTTACGCAAAGGTAAATGTACCTGCACCTATCTTATTTCTTCCTTTGTTTCCTATAACCATTTATCTCCTCCATCTTGTTCCTTCATAGCATCCTTAGACTCTCACTAAATCTTCCATATCACTAAATCCTTCACCGCCACACCACAAGCATTCTGCTTCGCCACCGTTAGACACGGACCCTCTTAAAATTGCAGCACCACCAAATAAACCCATCACGACTGCAACGATGGAGAAACCCGACGAACTTCGTGCAACGGCAACGTTGGACCCCCTCGCCACAATTGCTGCACGACTCGACATGATCAAAGAACTCCGAGATAAAGTCGATGCCTTAGAAGCTCAATCTGCTCGACGTACTCACCGGAGAGGCAAAACACACCGTTACGCAGAGAATAGCGATAAGGATTCTGATTCATCATGGCGGCCAACTCGTTCCCCATATGCCAAGCTCGACTTTTCGAAGTTCGCTAGTAGTGACCCGAGGGGATGGATCCTCAAAGCTGAAAAGTTCTTTCACTACTACCATACTCCAAACAAAGACAAGGTTGATGTGGCGGCATTATATTTTGAAGGGGATGCATTAGACCTCTTCTCCTGGATAAGTTCCCAGCGCGACGTACGGTAGTGGGAAGATCTCATCAAAGCCTAGGAGGAGCACTTTGGACCACCTAAGTTTCTCAACCCCGCGAGCACCTCTGCCTAATCAGGCAGACTAGTTCAATGCAAGAATACCGTCAGGAATGGGCGCGAAGGGTCGCGCGTGTCTCCAACTTGCCAAAGCACTGCCTTCTCGGCATGTTCTTGACAAGCCTGAGCGAAAATATAAGGTCGGATGTCCGCCTGCACAAACCAAAGAGCGTTTACCGAGCGGCTAGCCTGGCAATTGAATTTGAACAACAGCTGACCATTACAAATGGACCCAAACCGACCCAGAACCCACCTGGATCCTCCATACCTTCTATTGCTCCCAGGTCAAATATTTCTCACGACTCTTGGAAACCAGCGACTTCATCATCCATCGAAAATTACCCTTTGGCTGTTTCTTCAACATCCTCGGCTCCTCTAATCACAAATCACGCCACCGCTGAAGACCCCGAGCGTCAACGCCGCCATGAACGTGGCCTCTGTTTCCAGTGCGTTGCCCCATTTCGACCAGGTCATCGGTGCTCCGTAGCGTCCTTCTCGCTCTTGGAGGTCGACGATGCTTAGAAGCCACTCAAAGGCCAATTCAATGACATCGTCGAATGCGAAATTGAGGAGTTGGACCCCGATTGAAGAGAAGAAGACAAAAAATTATTATTATTATTATTATTATTATTAAAAAAAAAAAAAACCCCGATTTTCGACTTGAGGGCAAGTTGTTTTTCCAAGGGAGGAAGAAATGATAGCGATCCAAATCCTAGAAATTAGGCATTAATTTATCGAGTCTGTTTTAATTATATTTTATTATCTTTTAGGAATTAATTTATTAGTCAAGTCTGTTTTGATTATTTTATTATTATTAGGAAATAAGAGTATCTTATTAGATAAGATTTAGTGTTAGGATTTATGTTTATTAGATATCTAAATCTTAGATTTAGATATATTTTTAGATTTAATATTTATATTTTGGATAGAGTCTGCTCTCTGTAAATCATTATAAATAGGCTTAGGGCCTCATCAATAAAGTATGGAATATTTGAGAGAGTAATTGATCGGAGTATTCTCCTGGGCTTTGGTAATTAGTTAAGTTCCAGATTCTGGCTTATCTAATTATTAGAGATTGGTTGATCTTCTCTAAGATTAGAGATTAATTAATTGAGTTACCTGCGCATACTCTAACACCCTTGATAAGGTCGATACCCAAAATCTCGTTGATTTACCTATTGGCAAAAAGGCTATCGGATGTAAGTGGGTATTACGATCAAAACAAAAGCTGATGGCACCTTGGAATGTTTGAAAGCTCGACTGGTTGCCAAGGGATATGCTCAAACCTATGGTGTTGACTATTTGGAAACCCTCTCCCCTGTGGAAAAATTGTCCTCTGTCCGCCTCTTCATTTCTATGGCAGCCAATTATGGTTGGGATCTTCATTAGTTGGATATTAAGAATGCGTTCTTGAATGGAGATCTTTTGAGGAAGTTTACATGGAGCAACCACCTGGTTTTGTTGCTCAGGGGGAGCATGGGAAGGTATGTCATCTTCAAAAGTCTTTATATGGCTTGAAGCAGAGCCCTCGTGCTTGGTTTGACAGATTTAGCTCTGTGGTTAAGTTTGGTCTGAGTCAAAGCAAGTGTGACCATTCTGTATTTTATCAGCGGACAAATGCTAGCATGATTCTCTTAGTGGTATATATCGATGATATTGTTACGAGTAGCAATGCTTCAGGAATCTCATCACTTAAGGCCTTTCTTAATTGTCATTTTCAAACAAAAGATTTGGGTCTTTTAAAGTACTTTCTTGGGATAAAGGTTATGAGAAATAAGAAAGGCATCCTTTTGACACAAAGGAAATATGTTCTTGATCTATTAAAAGACACCGGGAAACTTGGAGCAATACCAAGTAGCTTTCTCATGATTCCTAATCCCTTCTTGGACATTGATGACAGCATACTGTTTAATGAGCTACCTGAGGATGTGAGAAAGTTGACCCAAAGAATATCAACCTTTTTGCCTATCCTGAGAGATATCGTAGATTGACTAAGAAATTGAACTATCTCACGGTGACTCGCCCCGATGTGACCTTTCCAGTTAGTTTGCTTAACCAATTCATGACTGCACCAACGGTTGGGAAGCTTTAGAGCATGTCTTACATTACTTGAAGGGCTCACCTGGTTGTAGTATACTCTATACGAATCATGGCCACAACAAAATTGAATGCTTTTGTGATGCAGATCATGCGGGGTCAAAGGCTACCAGAAGATCCACCATAGGATATTGTGTGTTTATGGGTGAAAATTTAGTATCCTGGAGGAGTAAGAAGCAAGATGTGGTTTCTCGGTCGAGTGCCGAAGCTAAGTAAAGAGCCACGGCTCAGTCAGTACAGGAAATTGTGTGGATTCACCAGTTAATGGAGAAGGTTGGTCTTGCCACGTCATTGCCTGCGAAACCGTGGTATGATAATAAAGCTACTCTACACATTGCCTCAAACTCTATGTTTCATGAACGTACGAAACACATTGAAATTGATTGTCACTTTGTACGGGATAAAATCAAGGATAAATTTATTTCTACAGGGCATGTGTGGTCTAGCAACCAATTGGCCGATCTTCTGACTAAGGCCATAAATGGGGCTTGTATGAGAATATTTTGCATTTATTATGGATTATTTAGATTAGTTATTATCTTATTATTATATTAGATATAGATATATCATATCTTAGAATTAGATATACATATATTATATCTTAGGATATTATATTTTAACCTTTTTTATTTATTTTGCTTTGATTAGATTCTAGGGTTAGGCCTAAGTTTGCCTATATAAAGGCTCTTATGTACTCTCTTTGATTTAGAGATTAAGAGAAAGAGATTGATGAATTCAAATTATTTCTCTCCCAAATTGTCCACATAGTATCAGAGCTAACGGTGAAAAAGAAGAAGAGAAAGAAGGACAAGAATAATTAGAGTTCTTCTCAAAATCCATTCTTTGGCGCTGTCAATTCTCGCCTTCTCAACATTGTCAGCGCCGTCAGGGTTCACTGTACAAGTTAGTCCGTCCTTGTCAAAACTCGACCTCGTCTTTCAATTGAGTGTCTCTGCAGATCCTTCCTCCTTCCTAGTCCTTCTCGGCCTCTGCAGACTCTCGACTCATCCGTCTCTCTATCAGTAGGGCACAGTTCTTCATTGACGACCCATCTCCTCATCGACGTTGTCATCTTCGTCGAGCCTATCATCGTCGGTGGTAGTTCCTCTATCATCGTGCCTCACAACTCGTTCCGATGACTAGTCCCATCGTCCTCAACTCAGCAGATCATCGACCTCGTCTCTGCACTCAACAAACCAATGTCGATCTTGTCTCTGCACCTCACGGACAGTGTCATCATCCTCGACTAGTGTTGTTTCTGCAACCTACATCGTTTTAGTTCTCGACTAGTCCCATGATCGTTCTCAAATGTCATTTGTCAAATTCGCAGACCAAGACTGTCATTTGGCAAATTCGCAAATTAGACTGTCATTTGTCAAATTCACAGGATAAGAACTAGAGCAATGGTGTTCTTGGAACCCAAGCAATTGTGAAACCTTTGCTCCCTGTGATCACCACTACCTAGTTGCTCGTTAATAATGAGAGGATTTTTCCAGCAAGTGCTTCCCAACATTGTCAAGTATGCGCTGCCCATCAATCTTGTCGCATCGGTAACTCCCAACATTGTTGAATATGCGCTGCCCATCGATCTTGTTGTAGCCAATAACTCCCAACATTGTCGAGTATCTATTGCTCGTCGATTTTGTCGCAACTGCTAACTCCAAAACATAGTTGAGTATCCGCTACTCTCCAACAAGCCAACTCCCAACATTGTCGACAACCGCTGCCTTTACAAAAGGATTACTCAAAATGAAAGTTGCATAAGCAAGTTGGACGTAATTAACATCTATGATCCAACTTGACAGGGAGTGTGAGAATATTTTGCATTTATTATGGATTATTTAGATTAGTCATTATCTTATTATTATATTAGATATAAATATATTATATCATATCTTAAGATTAGATATAGATATATTATATAGGATATTATATCTTAATCTTTTTTATTAATTTTGATTTGATTAGATTCTAGGGTTAGCTCTAGGTTTGTCTATATAAAGGCCCATATGTACTCTCTTTGATTTAGAGATTAATGAATTCAGATTAATATTTCTCTCCCCAATTGTCAACAGCTTGATTAACATCTATGCTCCAACTTGAGGGGGAGTGTTAGGAAATATATATAAATCAGGGATTATATTATATGCTATAGTTAAGAGCCATAAATGCTAGGGCTCATTCCTCTTGTATATATAGACCCTTTCTGTACTTGAATATACATGATTTTGAGACTACTTTGCTTTTATAGATTACAAGTGAGGTCACATGCAGAGGGCAGGAGATGGAGAACCAGTAGAAGGAAAGGGCAAGTGGAAGGAGAAAGAGAGATAATGAGAAAAAAAGGCAGAAGGAGGAAGAATACAGAGGTAACTAATACTATTTTCAAATCAATGAGATCGACGACTAAGCGTCAAGACTGGTCATAACAAGCCCCAAACATACCTAAAAAGAAGAAAATAGAACAAAACATTTAAGCTTCAAGAGTTACAAGGTGCATTAAATAAACAACAAAAGTTCCATGGTGCGTTAGATATTCATAGACGTTGATTTTCCCATCTACAATAAGCCTGCCACAACGTCCCATCAGCAGGATGATCAAAATTTAGGAAAAAAGAGGGTGTTCAAGTATTTCTTTCATTTTAGAAAATATATCGCCACAATTTTATAGCACTTGATAGAAGGAGAATGGGAAATGATGCAGACCTGAGCAGCAGTTGGGGCAACTGCCCTTGGATAAAAGAAGCATCCTTTGCTCTCTTCACCACCATGCTGCGATGACTGCAACTCTGATTCTGACTTATTTGTATTTGCCATCCAATCTGCCGAAAGAGTCCGCATATCAGAAAGAATCCTGAAAGTAAGCACTTGAGTGAATATATGTGAATATATAATTAATCTAAAAATATTAAGGCAGGATGCAAGTTTACATGGCACAGGTTTATCAATCATTGAGCCATTCCCGTGAAGCTAAGATGAAGCAGCAGATTTATTCAACCAAAAACTCCACCAAGAAGTTAAAGATCATAAGATAAAACCGTTGCACATTATGTTTGAAAATAATTTCAACTGACACAACATGCAGAATTTGAAAGCTAGCATTATAAATGGCATTTAGCTTCCACTGGCAGCAAGCCCAAAAAACAATCATGTAATGATGGCCACGACAGCCATTACAGCTATTACGTCAACCTCATGACTTAAGAGTGCTTTGTTGAGGAAATCCCTGAAGCCATCATGCCATTCAGTCATCGTCAACTCACAGACCCTTGTTCATCACATTTTGAAAACTCTCTCTGAAGTCTGAACTCCAATATATGTTATATGTGGACCTAATTTTCACAATCTCAGCCTCTCAAAATGAAGCTTCTGTTCTAAAAAGAAAGCATACTCCCTAAATCTCAATGATATTGTTTCTTCTCAAATATCAGATGCACTGGTGTAAGCTGGCAGAAGTGTCTCTTCACATAAAATTGTATCTTTTAGACACCTCCTGCTGACATGAAATAGCATCATAAACTATTTTGTACAATATGACTCTCTTTCAACACAGTAGTTATGTGTAGTCCTTATCTCTTTTGCATGTAAGCATCATGTGGGAACTATTTATGAGGCAAGGTGGAAACAGGCACATCCTAGGAGCTTAGAACATCTATAGGTAGCTAATAAAAAACGAATTTGGACATGATTAGACTTTCCCAAGTGTGCTTTTCATGAGCTGCCTTAATATAGTAAATCGTTTATGGGTTCAATATAAATCCTCACCCACTTCAAATCTTCCTAGAAACCACAGATGCAAGGCCAGTTCACCCCAAAAAAAAAAAAAAAAAACAGAAAGATTCATACGCACTTAGATGGCAGAACCCACAACCCCCATCCCCGTCAGTGTCTTGTAGCATCTGAAGAATATTTAGAGAAAATAAATCTAAAATCTTCAACTTTATTTGAATACTCAGCAATTTCTAGGGACCATGACCACAACAGACCAATAGAAACCCGAGGAACAGGAGGCCCAAAAAGAAAGGGGGCAGAAGGGAGAAATAAAATACATGGATAAAGGAAAATAAATGGCAATTAAGTGTTGAACCAATCTCATAGGTTCTGGAATTAAAGACCACACAATCAGGTCTACTCAAGGAAGTATACAAACTTATGCTAACATCTAGAAAAACTTCAACAATTAAGACAGCTAATTACCAACAGCACCTACTGAAATGGGCTAAATTTTAAGGGGAGACCCAACAACTATATAATGTATATCAAAGCTTTGGGACCTTCTGGACTGTCATCAATAATTTCAACAGAGCATTAAATTTTATTTACCAGAAAAAATATCTTGTGAAATTACACAAGTAAACAATCAATACCATCCAATAAGAATCTGGCTTCCTACCTAGAGAGGTCCTTCTTCTTTCGGAAGGAAGTCCTCAACATAGTAGCTAGCGTATTTTGGACAAAATCTTGGACCTCGGCATGTATTGTCTCCCATAAAGCATCGGCCACGAGTGTATCACATCGCTGCATCATGGATCCAACACTCTTTATGTAGCTGACTAGTTCAACCAGTGCTCTCCTTTCCTCTGTAGTGTAATTACATCGCACAACCTACAAGATGAAACAATAGTTACAACAAAAAATCTAAGAGCATAAAACATAAATACATATTGGTCCAAAAAAAAAATCAACTTGATATAAAATACTTTTAATGTCACATAAAGTAACTGAACCCGACATAATATTTTTTAAAGGTTCACAGCTCATAATTTAAAAAAATTTCAATGATGAATCAGAAATGACAAGTGATATCAAAGAATTAACAACCAAAAAAAGTCAATAAAATTTGCCTTTCTATTGCAGAATTGCAGAATTAAAAAATTAAGAGAATGAATCATAGTAAAGCCATAGGTCTTCATGGTATTCTTATTGAAGTTTGGAAGAATTTAGAAGAGTGCTTTTTGGCTCACTAAGTTGTTCAATGAGATTTTAAAATTCAAATAAATGCCAAAAGAAGGAAGAAAGCACTTTGGAGCCTACATAATTTATGAGCCACATTATAAGATATAGGAAAGAGTGATTGACCAACTGTGCTATATAAAAGAGAGTATTATGAAATAATCAAATTGAGATAAGACCAACAATGATATATAATAGAGAAAATGATGGGCATTGAAGGGACAAAGGCAAAAAAAAAAAAATTAGGATACCAAAATGATGGATGTGCAATAACAGAAGAAAAGGCAAGATCTGAAATGATTGTATACAAGTTGGCCGGTGTTTATTGAAGAGAAAATCATGAAAAAAAATTATACTTGTTTGGAACTACGCCAAGAGGGGGGGGGATGCAAGAAACGCCAGAGGAAAGGGTCTTTGACCCTGTGAAAAAATTCAGACGCAAGCCAAGAAGAATACTAAAGGAAATTATAAAATGGGATCTCATGGTAAATGATATATCAAAACAATTAGTTTTTCAAAGAACCCAATGCCATCAAGCAATCCATTTAGTCGACCTTACTTACAACTATAATTGTTTCTGATTATATAGCATAGTTCAAGGTGGACTTGCTTGAGCTATTAGACTCAAAAAAAATGGGAGGGCCTAGATAGCAAAAATAATTAGAGGACTTGAAGACCATTACCTTTTCATAGTCAGAGAACGATGCTGAAGAGTCATGTAATTCTACATTCGTTACATCCTTGCAAGGGCGAGAAAATTTCCATGCACATTGCTCCCAGATACGTGCTGTCCATCTGCTTAAGAGCTGAAAACCTTCAACAATCATATCATACATATTCCCCTTGACTTCTTTGCTCCAATCAACATCTGAACCATCAGTTGACTTCAGCAGCAGCAGCTGCAAAAGCAGATATAATGAACAAACAAAGAGGCACAGTAACCAAACAAACGATAATGTTCAAAAATTAAATTCAGGAGGACTCTTGATTATGATAAGATGTATTAGCTAAGATGACAGCACCTGATTCATGGCTGAAGCAAAACGAACAGTGAAATCATCATGCTCAGCACGGATAACCCCAATATGATTGATGATCAAATAATGTCTCTGATAGGTATTATATGTCAAGGACACATTCAAAAGGCACATCATGATGAAAATTCAAGCAATGAACGATCTCTATAGTGCACACTCATTTTATTCCAATTTCTAGGCAATGACTACAAACTTGTAATTGCAAGATTATTAACTGAAATAAATTTTCTTATCACTCAACAATAATAATTAAACAAAAGATCTGCAAAAAGAAGGGGAAAAAAAAGTTAGACCAATTGGTTTAAAGAAACTACAAAACCTAAGTATTTCAGCTCAAATTCAACAGATGTTATTAGTAGGGAAAAAAAGGATAGGGCAGAAATCTAGGAGAGGATCAGGAACACCTCCAAATAGAATGGGGAGATGAGAGAGAAAACAAGCATGGGTCAAAAACAGAACAAAGCCATCTCTCTTTGCATATCATTGAGATATTCTATTCAAACCTTAAGGAAGGAAAACATCACGCTGGGAGTGCTACCCCAATTTGGATCCAGTAAAGCTCAAATCTTGATTGGTAATATTGGATACTAGATAGTTGTATCAAAAAAGAAATACCGTTAAAACAAACATGACAAAGCATGATAGACATGCCATAAAATCGATCAAGCCCCATAACAAATGTAGAGGTAAAGAGAATCCTTGAAATACAGGAATTTCACTTCAAATAACATCAGAGAATCACATAACCCTCACATTGCCATCAATTCATATGATACATCTCAACTCGTACACTAAGCAATTCTGGAGTAAATACAAGAAAATATACTATAAAAAATGCATAGTACCATATTTTCACTGTTTAATTAGCAGAAAGCCACCCAGATTATTCATCTCAAGAATAATTCATCTATTCAAATCAAAAGTGATGAGTGGTAACAAGTATAAAAAACAGAAATCACCAGAAAGGATCAATATTTTCATAGATGATAGATCCAGGAGATGAAATGCATGATAGAATGGCAGTTGCCAAAGGGTCAGTGAATCATTTAAGGACATAAAACTATCTGTAGGATATTCTTGTGCTTCACGTAGTGGAAGTTCATGAGGTGCTGGAAGAGTAAGAAGACGAGTTTGAGAAGAAAATTTTTGAAAATATGTTGTTAACTCCTTCATTATTGCAGCAGGAGACAGATGTAGATCTGGAAATGCAGGAATGACTGCATCATTCTGCAAAAGTAAAAGAAAGAGTGATGCACATAAACTTCACAAAGATAAATGAAAACAAACAAATCCATGTAAAATAAGATTATAACCAAGCATATTTAACATAAAAATACCTTAAATATATTAATCAGTCTATTGATTTTCACCCGCTTGTACAGAGATTCACTATCCTTCTCGGATGATGTTGCCAAGACAACAAGGACAGGCAAAACACGAAGAAGAACATGACGTTCTGGGAAGAGAAGTGCAAAATCTAGTTCCAAAGACTCTACAACAAAGACTATAAGAACTTGAAGAATGTCTTCTACACTATATCAAGTCAAGGAACTGAAAAAATGGATGATCTGGACAGCATAAATTGATACAAGTTCGCCACATATGTCTATAACATTTTGTTCCAGGTAAAATTTATTTTACTAGCCTAGTCTGCAACTAACAAATTTAAGGAAGTTTTTCTGTTAACCCCCCCCCCCCCACAACAACCAAAAAAAAAAAAAAACATCTCTACTAATACACCCAATCAGTTTGTGTAGCAGACACAACACAATAACTTCAACAAGAAAACTCTCCTGTTTTGTATTCCATCTTTCTTTCTCTCTCACACATCACCCACTGATGATTCATTTCGTAAATAAAACCAGTTCAGACCATTATTTGTCAATTCAACCGGTTAGCATTCAATAAAGAGAAAAATGATGATAATAAAATTCAGGCCCTTCATTGCCCATAGGTATACACATACTAAATCTAAATAGTGAGGACAGGGTAGAAATTGTGGTTTATCCAAGAAATGACATGTACCAAAAAAAACGTAGGACAAAAATAGGATACTTGTTCACACGGAACATCTCAACGTGCAAATTCAACAAGATAGCCCACCTTGTACTCAAGAAAATCTGCACATAACATGAGAAAAAAGGGGAGTCAAAGCAGCCTATTTTTTGTTTGAAATTTTCAGATCAAAAGAAATGCAAGGTTGAAAACAATCAGGAAAAAGAATACATCCATGATACAGGAAACCATAAAGCTTGTTGTCTTTCTTAAACACAGAAGTGCCAAAATTATGCACCTGTAAATCATCTAACTCCTCCCTCATCGAATCAGTGTCTTGCCACTGACCACTGACTTGTGTGAAAGTCCTGACATATTGAGAAAAAGGACCAAAATTTAAAAAATGGGAAATTGCAATAAGTAATTTGTCAATTTTGAAAATGTATTATAGCAGAACATGGAAGAGCCTCCATAATACCCCAAACAATAATCAAATACTATTGAAGCTGTGTAGCCAAAGTCCAGACAGATATTCCTCCTTCATTAACCCCTTTGGAAATCCAAAGCTTCTCTCAAGGTTAAACATCATCTCATCAGCTCTAAAAAAAAAAGTCTAGACCTAAACTTCAAAGATATCCCTTTCAGCACCCTCTTTCTCCCTGACAATGCTGCTTGTTTGAGTATATAGATATATAGGCATATAGAGTCCAGAGATACACTGGAGTGGCAATCAGGTTTTCTTCTTGCAAGTTTCCCTTCTATTAGCTTAAAGATTATAAATGGCATTGAGAAAAACATGGAACAATCTTGAATAAATAACTTCCTTTAGTCTCTTCAAACCCATCTTTGCCCAAAATTTCATTTTGATGATGAATATCAATATACTCATGGAGCACACATAAGACAGGACAGCAAGATTTATTTTTGGTAGCATTTCTCAAATGCAGAATTCTTGCAAGGTTAAACTAATCAGGGGTTATTGATAACCGGATTTTCTTTTTCGCCTTAAAGTTTAAAATATCAGAGCCACATTGTTTCCCAAAAATTATGAAAAAATTTAAAGAAAACGAACAATTGGCACTCTAACTTCAGCAGAGAGTATGGGCACATAGCACTTTTTTGCTTAAACTTTTCGCAGGACATAGGGAAAATAGCCTTCAGGGAAACTGAACCTGCCAGGGGGTAATCAGTTCACTGCTGCACCCCTGGCACGTCTAGGCAAAATATATAAATCACATTGATTTTTTAATCATAAGAACTATGAAATTCTTATGTTTTATCATATGAATGCATCTCTATCCAGCAGACATAAGGTTTAAACTAACAAAGCATCATTTATTCTCGATACACATAAAGCAATAAGTATATATTCTAATTCCCCACACACAAGAGAAAGTCCAGAATCAGATTCCAAATCGTAAGAACCACCAAATATAACAACAGATGTCAAGAGGAATGCATGAGATATAATTTGCCTTTGACAGAATAATAATTTGACTGAGCCAAAGCAGTTTTAAAACAATGGAAGACCTAGAACTTGAATTTAAGAAAGAGAGAAACAAAACATTATATACACAAATCACAAATGTGTACCATAAAGAGAGACAGAACAGGCATACCTTTTATACCACGAAAAATCATTAGGTATGCTAGCTTTAGCATTTTTCAGATGGTCAAGTTGCACCAAAACATCGAGTAACTTCAACATAGACCTAGAGTAATGAACAAAAAGATTACAAAGGATGGGCGTGATTTTTTACGAAAAAAAAAAACAATGGATTGGCCACAGTGACAAACTTAAAAGGTGCTTGAAGATATGACTGAAACTTATTAAAAAAAAAAAAAAGGTGGCCAATTCCAAGTGACAGACCACTCAAGCAGAATTGTAACACACCACAAATGAGAGATTGAAGGTCCATTTATGCGTCTCTCAGGTCGAGAAAACGTTGCATGTCCGCAGCTAACTGCAAAATGATTAAAATTCATTTCAATGTGGGTAAGTCGAGATATGGCTAAATTCCTAAACCAATCAGAAGAAGGGGGGGTGATTATGTACTTTGGAAGAAGCTGATGCCTGCCATCTCTGAATTTCACGAAGACGACTCATTTCCAAGTCCAAAACTTGGTATGTCTCCAAGTATAGGTCAGCTTGACTTTGCTTCATAGAATCCGGAAGCTGTAACATTGTCCAAGAATTGTTGTTTAATTCAAATAAATTAGTGTGGTAATTCATCTTCAAATACTAGCCATTCTTTCCTTCTAGCAAAATTTCTACTTTTATAGGGAAAAAGGAAGTATTTAATGTCCAATCATTGACTTGAAC
The DNA here is from genome assembly GCA_019022655.1 of Acacia acuminata. NCBI lineage: Eukaryota > Viridiplantae > Streptophyta > Magnoliopsida > Fabales > Fabaceae > Acacia > Acacia acuminata. The sequence continues at coordinate 1,141,257 of JAFJYI010000235.1, forward strand.
TCCTTGTAACTAAGAGCAGATTCACCTGAGGAAGTGCCTTAACACAACTGCGATATGTGTAAAGCACAGATGCCATCTCCTTCCCCTCTTGAATGAGGGCATTCTGCATTTGTTTCAGTAGTTGCAGTTAAGGCCCATCATTAGATATGAAAAGTTAAGGAACAGAGAAACGCCCATAGCACCATACCAACTGATTGAGAGCTTTAGTGTCCTCTGAAAGTGATAAGCGGTATGCAGAAACATCGCTATACTCTGCAAAAGCACTGTAGCAATTAGCATGTGTCAAAGAGCAAAAATGAGTAATCCCAAAACTGAAATAACAGGATTATTTCTTAACAAATAAAATCATACATAGAAGAGAAAAGTCAAAAACGCCCATACCTACAGGACTGTCCGTTGCACCTCTTTCAGTTGAGATCCACACTCCAGGACCTTGCACCTCCGGTTGCTCATCCTACATAATTAAGAAACAATGAAAGCAGCTTACATCTATGGAAACAAGAGGGTTGTGTTCGTGAAGATGTCTTTAATTGGTGCCTCTTCCAAATTAAAAGCATATAAATAAGTAGTTTGTATCGGCCATCATTAACTAAATATTCCAAAGAAAGGGATTAGAGAACATCGCATCATGATTAAGATGATATTTTTAAAGTAAACTCGTATTCTTCCAACCAAATTTAAAATTTATGAATTTCCAGTCAGCATGAATCAAGTTACCCATAGATCCCGAGATCAATTGCCAACAATAGAATATCGATAAGTGCAATTCAGTTTCATAAATAGGACTGCTTCATCTACTAAGCAAATGAAGAAGAAGAAAAAATAGATTTGAACCAGCACATTCCCGTTTCGGATGCAAGTACCTCCAGCGAGAATGTCGATAGAGCAGCAATGGCTTCCTCAACGGGTACAGCCATCATGCAGCCTTCTACAAAGCTTGGAGAAAACAAATAGTGGGAAGCAAATAACAGAAGATCAAGCAGATTAGTCCATTTCTCTCTCCACCTCTGAGCTTTGCTTGTATTTAGGAGGAGGGTCGCGGAGCATAGCAGGCTAGAACTGTGTGTACAAGAATACCCTCCTTCAATGCTCTCATCTCCCTTGATTAATGACTTCAGAGTCACTACTCTTGCTCTTGAGGCGGGTACAAGATAATATAATTATTATTATTAAATATTTTTTCTTTGGGTGTCAGTCGAACATTTTTGCAAATCAATTAACTGCAGAACTATAATTATAATACACAAAAGTTAAGAGAGCGTAAAAAAGGTAAAAATATAGAAATTTATTATAGATATATTGTACATATAATCTAGTTATAGAGAATTTATAATTATGTTATATTTTATATTATAAAATGAAAAGATGATTCGATAGTTATATAGATTTTGTAATGGATGGAAAAAAATTTAGTGTAAGAGTGGGTGGGGTGGGAATGGTAGGGCCATCGGTTGCTTGATTTTCGGTCTACACTTACAGAACCAATGATGAAATCCATTAGTGCACAACGTCTTCGAGCCCAAGCAATGATAAAATACACTACTCCAGAACAGTTAGGTAAAGCTTTGCCGCGCCAGCAATGCGAGCGCCTTGACCTCTCTTGCGCTCCTTTAACTCAACTTCCCCAACTTGTTCGGCCCATAAACATATCCACCCACCTCTTCATGTTTATATTTTCATGGAAACATTTAAAAATTCTTATTTATATATGTATTATACTATTAACGTTCCATTTGATCATTTGATTGGAGGGAAATGAAAAATAAAGGATTTGACCTTTCAACGGGTTTAATTTAAAAACATGGATAAGTGACATTATGGACTATTAACTTGATAATATTGAGTAAATATTAACTTGATAATTTTACAAAAGACCTAATAATGTCTAAACAAAGAATAGTGTTGATAAGATATAGAATATAATTAATAAGTAATTATAAATAAATAATTATTTCTTACAACTATACTTTAAAAAAAAAAAAAATAGCTGCATTTTTCTACTCCAAGTTAGTTTGATGCGTATTAGTGGTCAGAAGATATAAATTAAAAATCCAAACAAAAACATTTTTCACTTGGTTGCATGCCGTGCATGTTTTTAAAATTTGGGTAAATTTTAATTATAAGTCTGTACGTCGCCCCTTTTTCAGGTCTCACTTACGAAAATATAATGCAGTATATTTTTACACTTTTTTGGTAGTATAGGTCGCATACCGTACTTTTTTTAACACACCGAATGTTATGCGAAGAATTCATTCAGTTTGCAGTTTGGATGAGGCGGGAGAAAGAATTGCAGTAGAGCAAAGAGAGAGGGCACTTTATATATGGTAATAATTTGGGGAGAGCTTGAACCCCAATACAAGGAACTAAGGAAGGGAAGACATGTTGCCAAGACAGAAACAAGTATAAATAAGAGTACACAGAAGTAGCAAGCTCTCAAACCCTCCCACACATACCGAGATAAAATAAAAAACACAGACAGTACTCAAAAGACAATAGTAGAATAAAGGAAGGAGAGATAGATGAATATTTAGGTGGAGGAATCGAGGGCCAAAATGGTGCTGAGATTCATGGGATGCATATATGTGCGGCCGCCTGACATGATCTGTTGGACAATCATCTTATTGGCCCTCTCAGAAGGATGGAATGGGTCCCAAAATGCGTACACGTCACGGTTCGGGCACAAGTTAGAGGCGGTGGTGCACAATCCAACGCCATTATACGGTCCTTGACCACAGCATGCCACCTTTGATGTCACAAATCCTGGTTCCACACAGCAAATGAAACCTCAATGCATCGTTTCAATTTACTAATAACGTGAAAAGTTATGATAATTAATTAATGAGAGGAGGGCAGGGGATAAGGAAATAGTCGTACCAAATGCACGGGGATTAGAGATGAAATCATTTTGCATCCGTCGGGTGTTGACCCCAATGAAGACCTGGGAGCCAACTTCACGGTTGAGTACATTCAACATCTGCACAAGCTGTGGGTTGAACAAAGACGCTGCTCGCTCCAACTCTGCCGAGCACTCCCCATTTCTACTTCGTTGCGCCAACTCTGCCGGCACACACCCCAGTGGACCAGTTCCCGTCACCAGCACTCTCCGGGCTCCAATATCATACAGTCTCTGATCGAAATTGCGTCCATATCAACAATTTGATCAAAAAACAAAAAACAATAAAAAGAGTGAAAGCTTGGATGCATCAGATTTGGAAGCTGACCCGCAGAATCTTCTTGTACTCGGCGATCACATACTTGACATAATCTGGCAGAGCGAACTGGCGGGATCTGGCTGAGAAAGGCACCAGGTAGTAGTTATTCACAAAGTCATTGCCTCCAAGAGTGATCAGTACCAGTGCTCCATTCACTAATTGCTTCGTCCTCGCGGCTCCAACCAGGGCAGTCACCCTCCGCTGGTATTCTTGGAAATAGTCTAGCTGCCTGTATATTCTGATGATGTTCACCTGCAAAATTTGCTCACTCTTTTTCAGAGCTCAAACATTAAACTATATATATGCATGTTTGTCTTGGCAATGCCAGATGGAACGTCATATATATGGTAGGTATAAAACTGGGCGCTATGCTTCTAAAAGATCACAACAGTCCAACTTACAAATTGGATTCCGGTGTCGTTAAGAACCCCAATGCCGGCAGAGGCAAAGTTGGCACCTACAAGCAGTCTTTGTCCGGTGAGCTCGGGGCTTAAATATGGCAGGGTGGATTCTGAGCCAAGTTCTTGACCTGCGGAAGTAACTTGATTAATTAGTCATGTATATATATAAGCAAGCAGTGTAATAGAGAGGATGGGATTGTTACTGATGAAGTCAGGAATGTTGTAGCCATTAGAAAAACGGCCAGTGGGTCTGCGGGTTGGGTAATCAATGCCATAAGGAGGAGTGTCGGCTCGAGCAGTGGTTGCCAGGTAATTGTTGTTGCCATTGTCCACAAGGGAATCGCCAAACACAAAGAAAGCTCTGGCTCCCTCCGCCCCGCCTGCCGCCAATGCCATGACTAGTACACCCAAGATGATCAGAGCCCCGGATCTGGCCATCGATCAGTCGAATATTCTTAATTTCAGGGAAGATGGAGGATGGTACGTGCAGACTCAGCTCTGCAAGAACCAACTTTATGGATGCTTGGCCTCAACAATGGCAGTAGGAGCTATATATATAGCGTGCCAGCAGGTAGTGTCATTGGAGACATGACGGGTCCACGTTTAATTTCCAGCTAATAACGGCAAATAATTAGTATAGGTGTGGCTGCGTATTGAAATTTAGTGCCCCAAGAAGTACGTTAGCACAAGTTAGACAAGAATTATCTTACATACTTATCACATTAAAAAAACAGTATCACATTAAAAAGACAGTTTCTGCCGTTACTTAAATAGCGAGAGGGCATTATTGATCTATCGGGCCTATGCCTCAGAATGATGGAACCTTTAATTTCCAACCTTGTTAATTTACCATCCTTCTTCAAAAGGAAGCATTCATTCTCAATCTCCTGACATCATTTTTCGTGCTAATTTTTCTTTCATTTTTTTAGGGATTTCTTTGAAGTATATAGATGTAGGAACCACCTAGTGCTGAACCTTTCTTATAATTAATCTGTCCCCGCACTCTAGTTAGCCTGCAGCCACAAATGCAGCTGACACTAGGATATATATACATATCAACAATACTAAATTACTAATTAGGGTTAAGGAACAAATTTATCAACAAAGTATTAGGCCAAGAGCGTTGGGCACAAAAAAGTTTTAATGGGACCAAAACAACCAACGAACAATTTTTTTTGTTAAATCAGCACAACACCGTCAGGAGGCAACTAACGTCCGTGTAAAATGATTGCCACGTTGGTTTTAACTTCCACGTTAGGTGGCAATTTTTTTCAATACTGCAGCATTTTGAAGCATAATTTTAGGTCCAAAATCACAGTTTGAGTGAGCTCCTCTGTTGAACAATTACACAGAACAGAGCAGCGGCCATAAGACTCGAGAACTCAATCTCTAGGACCTTCATGCTTCACCATCTTCTTCCACCGTCGACTGCGATCTTCATTCTTTCATTACCACCACCATCTGGTTTTGGGGAGAGAGGTAGGAAGAAAAATTGAAAAATCAAAGGAGACGAGAGCAGAGGCGAACCCACACCACAACACTGTCGGCGATCACGAACCAACCTTCTTCCATCTTCCCGACGTTCACCTTGAGTTTGAGTTTCACTATTGCTCTTACAATTTTGTCTCTTTGATTTCACCCAATGTGTTGCTATCCCCTGCCCCTCTTCCATCGTCACCCACAATCTTCCATCTTCATTCATCAATATCTCCATTTATTTTTTTCTCCATGGCTAGTGAATCAAAATTGAATGTGGCTTTATCTTTTATGGTAGTTTGTCGCTAAATCTCTTTTCTCTTGTAGCAGTGGGTTGATTCTTGAGCTTAGAGTTTCAAAAGGGGTACTTTTCCATCCAATTTTAAAACAAAACCAATATTTGTGCAATTCCGACGCTACGCTGACGATGATGATTTGGGGATTCTTCAACTAAAAAAAAATAATAATAATAATGTGGCAATCGTTTTACACGGACGTTAGTTGCTTCCTGACGGTGTTGTGCTGATTTAACAAAAAAAAAAATTGTTCGTTGGTTGTTTTGGTCCCCATTAAAACTTTTTTGTACCCAGCGCTCCTGGCCTAATACTTTGTTGGTAAATTTGCTTCTTAATCCATTACTGCACATGAAAATACAGGATATGTTTACGCTGTATTTTAGTTTTTAGGGGGGAAATAAAAAAGGGAGCTTCAAAATGAAGAAAGTCAGGGTGGATATCCTTTTAGAAAGGCGCCAAACAAGAACATGGGGAGAGTTCTTGCGCTTGCCTATCTGCCCAGGCGTTTGAACTGCAATTTTAGATCTTTGGAATATTATAAATTTTGTCAACTTGTTTTAACTAACACACACTCATACGGAGTCACAGCAGAGATATATGTAGAGTGTATATGATACTCCCTTATGTCTTTGATATAAGACAGCTGTTATTAGTGTTAAAAAAAAAAACCATTATTTCTAATTTACTATTATTGTTACTTCCTCAACAATAATAAAAGATAATAGAGAATGAGAGAATTAAGGATTACTATAATATTTTAGAAAATATATGTCATATTAACTAAGTCAACTAACTTCATTAATTTAATTAAATTAGGTAAATATGTCTTATATTAAGAACCCAAGGAGTAATATTTATCTTTCTTAAAGTTTTACTTATTCTTTTTGTTTTCATTAAATGTATTTCTCATTTTAACTATTTGCCTGTTTTACACACGCTTTGTAAACCCATACAAACTCTGATGTGAGAATAGCTCATAATTTATGTGCGCTGGTTATGAAAACCCGTTTTGCGTATATATGTTTGGTGATTTAAAATCAAACATGCTAATTGATTCCACTCATGATATTTTAAAAATGTGGAATATGAGTTGTGATAATCTTTCACGCACAAATGACATTATACCTAGAGATGCTAAGAGGGGTAGCTATAATTCACAAAATTGAAGTAGTATATATGGTCACTCAAATATCTAATAATAAGATTCAGAAGAAAAAAAATGTTAGATACTGGTTGATAGCATTAAAAAAAGAGATGTTGAGACCCAATTGACGAGAAGGATGTCATAACTTATATATGTACTGTACATATAGTGGAGAGGGATATTATTGAAAGCTAACTCTAATATGCCTATGCCTTGTTTAATTAATGAACTGCTTCTGATATCTGGTACGCGTAATTAAATTTTGACTAGTTAATCACGTACATGGTGTCATGTTAAATTTAGAGGCTTCTGATTAGGGCAACGGCTAATAAAAGTTGATTTTGCAGTAGGGACTAAACATGACAACATCTGTCGGTGTTTGATGTTTTTGCGGGGGAACTCGTACAATACATGTTCATACTGTTTAAGAAACCAACAGAGTGTATGTGATACTATACATGTACATATGCAGAGAGTAGTTATAGACTTATAGTAATCCGCCAACAACTCCGCACCTACATCCTTAATCCTACAGCATGTAACATCAAGTTGGCTGTAGAAACGGTACAACCTGGCCCTCCAATTCCCCCTCAACTAACTTGTCCGGCATTTAATGTTTCCCCAGTTTCTCAGATTATTAATTAAACCGAACCCTTCCCGGCCCCCACTCCACCTTTCTTACTTTCCTCTGTTAGCTGCCTACTGCGTGCTCTCACAGTTTAACTCTTCTTTGCCTACATCAATTTTTTGGGTCCGGCTAGTGTCTAATGCCCTTATGGTTCACATTTTAGACTGATTACTTCCCAGATCGTAATGCCTGTTGGAGCATGGCTCACATTCTTCTTTTACTTGAAGGGTAAAAAAACAACTATTTCGTTTGTGAGAAAAAGGGAATATATAGCATGTCCAATTCTCTTTAATTTTATTATACGCATCATAATATACGATGAGTAAAGAAGAGTGGATGCAACACATTTGGAGGCCCCATTAATGCGATAAAACGGGACCTGGACTCAGAATTTATGACAGCCATATTCTTAGGTGGCCAGCTCCTAAATCTGGTTCCTCTTAAACTCTTTTAAACTGCCTTTCTTCGTGCCGTCACCACCACCATCACCATCATGCCCTGCCGGCTTTTTTTTAAGCAACCACGTCATCCCTATAATCAATAATCAATAACCGCACAAAATTTAAAGCTGGTGATTTGTACACTTTTTTTAAGGAATCTGATGACTTCAAAACAATAAAGTAACTAGGTTTGGGTGTTCTGCGTGCATTATCAAGCTGCTTTGTTTACTTGTACGAGCTTTTAATTTTATTGTAACTGTAACTCTTCATAACTCATGTTTTTTTGCAATTTATCAGTTTAGTCTTTTATATATTTGTAAGGAGAAATGTGTCACCATGGTTAGAGCTGTGTTATGTATGCTCAGGACAAGAGGTGTTTGGTTGGTCAGATAGAGGGAGGAGGATGAAGGATGGTAGGCTAAAAGTGAAAGAGTAGTTAAGCTGGCCGCCACCAATGGCATGGCTCCCCGCGGAGGGGTGTCGCTGTGATTCTGTACTCTTGAGTGGAAGACAGCATTTTTCGGAAAAGACGTGCGTGATGGATCCGGGATAAGAAGACGATGGAGATTAAAGGGCGAGGGGATTGGGTGAGGGGCGCTTTCGCCTAAAAATATCTCATGAAAGTTTTTTTTTTTTTTTTTTTTAATATATATCTTAAACGGGATCGTGTTTGGGCCTCCCTACCACGGGGCCCAGAGGAACGTTAAGCGCTGGTGAATAAAAATGGGCCTTTGAGTCCGTTTGGCGTTTGTGTGAAGACCCGAAAACCAGATCCGTCAATCTCATGGACCAAAGGAGAACAATAATAACATGATACTAGTAATTTATTGGTACAAGCATGTGGTGGAGAAGATGGAGCACACAAATAGTACGGGGCAGGAAATGAAACACGAAGGGAGAGGAAGGCAAAATAAATAAACAAGGGGAATCAAGTCATGGAATCAAGGGCCATAATGGTGGTGAGATTCATGGGGTGCATGTACTGAGTGGAGCCCTGCAGAATCTGCTGCACTATAATTCTGCTGGCCTTCTCGGAGGGATGGAAGGGATCCCAGAAGGCGTAGAGGTCTCTGTTTGGGCAGAGGTTTGAGAGTGGCGTGCACAGCCCTATCCCATTGTATGGCCCCTGACCACAGCATGCCACCTTGGACGTTACAAATCCATAAGCTTGAGGATTGGTAATGAAGTCCATGTGCATTTGGTAGGCATTGGCTGCCACGAAGACGTCAGCACCAACCTCCTGGTTTAGCCCTGAGATCATGTTCCCCAGCTGCGGATTAAACATCGATGCCGCCCTCTGCAGTTCCTCGTCGCACTCCCCGTTCCTGCTTCTCATCCCTAATTCTGCCGGAACACATCCCATCGGCCCCGTCCCCGTCACAATCACCCTCCTTCCTCCCATATCATACACTCTCTGCCACAAACAATTCGTCAATTACACTACAAAAACATATCTACTTGTTTTGGTTCTTTTAGCTTAATCATCAGTATCTAAATAAAAAATTATGCGCATTTAATAAGGTGCACAAGTAATTTGCATAGACAACATCCACGTCCGTTTTCTCTTTAATTCCTTCTAGTCACGTCAACGTCATGTGATGATCACACACACACATACACAGACTAACATCTATATATATTTTAGTATTTGTCTGGCAGAGAAAAATACCCACCCTGAGAATTTTACGGTACTCCGAAACGAGATAGCGAACATAGTCCGGAAGAGAAAATTGGCGAGATCTGGCAGAGTAGGGAACCAGGTAGTAATTGTTGACAAAATCGTTACCGCCGAGAGTGATGAGCACGAGGGCCTGGTTTACTAGTCGGCGGGCTCCCTCTGCACCAATATGTGCGGCCAGCCTTTGCTGGTAATGCCCAAAAAGCTTCAGTTGCTTGTAGATGTGGATGATGTGCAGCTGCCACAAATATGTGTTTGTGTGTATATATATCAACCTCTCGTACTTCCCTAGAAACCATGCACGTACATAATAATACAAAATGGACGCGTATATATAATTAACCACTCACAAACTGAAATCCCGTGTCATTGAGAATCCCGATGCCAGCCGACGCAAAATTCGCACCAACTAGCAGCTTCTTTCCTGTTAGTTCAGGGTTCAAATACGGGAGAGTAGGCTCTAAGCCAAGCTGCTCACCTGCATGATCAGCTCGCACAATATAATATTTTATGCATGCACATATTATATACCAAAGCTAAGCATTAATTAATTAAAATTTGTTTATAGAGTATATATACTGATTAAGTCAGGGATGCTGAGGCCATTAGAAAAGCGTCCGGTGGCCCTGCGAGTGGGGTAGTCAATGCCATAGGGGGGAGCGTCTGCGCGTGCGGTGGTCGCCAGGAAATTATTGTTGCCGTTATCCACCAGTGAGTCCCCAAATACAAAGAAAGCCCTCTTTGGCTGCGCTGAAACTGAACTCGCTGCCACCACCAAGCTTGTTATTGCCCAGTAATAACCAAACGTCCAACACCCAGCCATATCACCTTTAATTTTTCTATAACAATGTTTACCCTTACTTCGGTGAATTGTAAATGAGCGGGTGCGTGGCTTTATATAAGCTCTGGGGTACGTTGATTTAATTTTGATCTCTGCAAGCCACAATCATAAATGTCCTCTTCTACCACCACTATCCATCTTTAAAGCAGCCGCCGAATCAAGGTGAGAAGCAAGTACCCTCCAGTATTTGCTGTGCCAAATTCCATATGGTACTACCTTTTTCCTCACTGCGTTTTCATTTTTCGTCGTATCAAAATGTAGGGGTCCATCAACCCCACTGTCACTTATTACTAGCCGTCCTTACAGCCCGGTAATTAAACACAGCATATATATATATATTCTGTTATAAGTTAACTTTCTCCTCATCTCTCATCATCCAATCTAAACTATTGATTTGACTTAATTTTCAAGAGGGAGGTTTGATGTGGGCAGTTATATCAAATGTATAGCCCATATTTAAAGCCAATGAAGGATAATTAGAAAACGCTAATAAGAAGATCCGGATCCACATACATGCATCGAGAGCGCTATCACATGCAAATACTATATTTATTTAAATATTTACCGCCACATTCATTGAATCTCCATATTTAGCATGGTGCAAAGTGGCATCCGATGCATTTGATATGCCTCACTCTTGTGTGAGAGGGTAGGTAAGAAATTAATATTAGTGACAGCTCCAAAAGCAGGTGACGTGGAAGAGTAAACACTCATACTACTGTCAAACTTCAAAACTATGATCCGGTGAGAATTGATCTTCCAGCTTGGATGTTTCAAGCCGACCCATCCACCAGTTCTGGATGTTGTTCGCTGCGATGTCAGTTTGACAACGACTCCAATATTATACTCTATCACGAGCACATTAATGGCTAATTAAATATGATCAGCCTCCATTATTATCAGCCACTAATAGCAGCCAATATAATCAGGCATTTTGGACATTCATTAATATGGATCGTTGATGTTTGTTTAGTTCAAATAATAAACATATTCCCGGGACATATCATTAAAAATAATCAATGAGGCAACACAAAAAGAAACAAAAGGTAAAGGGAAAATTTCCCTTTAGTATAGGGGCTCCCGGAGTTTGGTCGGTGTAATCTTCCAGAATGTGTTTGGTAACTACAGAGCCTAAATCATGATACTTGAGGAAGAAAAGCGTAGTTACAAATTCAACACAGATTGAAACGGAATTGGTGAGAACAAAATGCATGGACTCGGATTATAAGAGAAAACATAATTAATCTTGCATGTTGTAGCAGGTAATGAAGTGAGGTTGCCAGTATAATTTACTCTCAGTTCAAGCTTTCCTGATCCCCCAAAGCTACAGCCTTAACAGCTAATCGAGACTTCACATGTGTTGCTCCTTCTTTTTCCAAGGCTCGGTGCATGGCGCTAAACGCTGTCTGTTAATGGTTTAGTGGTCCCATTCAACTATAAAGATCCAATTCTTACTTCTTGTCCCCTAGTTGCAAGTGTTCCACATAATTCTAAACACCCCACTGCTTACTTAGAGAAATCCTTTTCACGACGACTTTGTGTACATTATTAATTAGGTTTTCTAAAAAATTAATGTGCCTTTCTTAAATGAAGGTACACGCTTCCTTTACTTCAGCCAAGGAAATAAGCTTTTCACCGTAGTGTTCAAAAAATGTGTGTAGCCTATTTCGACCTCCTCTGTTATGAAATAATTTGATCGAATTTTCCCTTTTTGGTCTAGGAAAATCCTAACATTATTTACTTATTGCTTATTTCTCAAACAATAGCTTTCATATTTTAAACATTCATAATTTTTAAAAAAATGAAGGGCAACATAAAAATACTAATCATGGTTTTAATGAGCATGCAGGTGTAACAGTTTTAGCCATTTATAATATTTCAAATGTAAAATTTTTATTATTATTTTATATGAATATTTATATGTCGCCTCTCTTGACAAACTATTTAACTTTATTTTTATATTAAAATATTGTGAATGCAAAGAGAAACTTCTAAATTTTGAAGATCCAATTAATTGGCTGGAGTGTAAATGGCATTCATGTCACACCAAACTCTCAACACCAAAAAGTTATGATTTTTTTATTATTTGTAAACCAAGCACATTTTGGCTTAAAACCAGCAATGCCGACTTATGTCATGCAAACAGTGAATCTTCCAATCTTCACCTGTGAAGCCATCGAAAAGAAACCTCAAGATTTACTGTGGGGATCATATCTAGGAGAGTATAGCGTGTAATTGTTTTTCAATCATAAAAGAAACAGGAGACGCACAGGGAAAAATTTTGGTTCAATAATATATGTGAAATTGAAGCACGTCACCCGAGGCAAAGGCAATACAAGTGTATTCAATTAGTAAATGAAACGCATAGGCATGTTTATATATGATCAAGCACGCAAGCCGAGAGGGATCTTATATTCAATATTAAAGAATGCATCTCAAAAAAATAGAAAGAAAATGTATTTGCGTATTTTAGGAATGGAATAAAATTATTGGGTGTAGTGATAAAAGTGCGAGGGTGTAGTAGCGGAGAAAAGTTTGCAAATGAAATAGGTGGTCTAGACCTAATTTTTATAATTAAAACTAGGGTTTTTTGCTACTTACTTATTCCCAATAGAATGAATTAAAAGAAATTGTAGAGTTTTATTATTAGATATATTTTGATTCTCGATGATAAATTCAAAAATTTAAAATATAATCGATCTAATCTTGACTAATCTAATAATACTATTTACAAAATAATATGATTACTACAAGTAACAATACAACATTATTAATTTATTTTTATTATTATTATTTCTAAAAATATCGGGAAATAACAAAATGCAGTTGCATGGAATATTATGATGAAATTAGTGGTCTAGTTTGGGGTTATGATGAAATTATGTTGGGGTTATGTAAAAGACCGAAACTCTCTATAGGTGAAGGTGATTAGAAGCAAATACGGTCGTGGTGAGCATAAATTTTCTATAATTTTATGCTCAAACAACAAACAATAAGAACATGAATAATATAAGGATCTTAAGAATTCATGATTTTCACATGTTATATGTTTATATTAAGATGCATCTAACCTTTGTCCATGATATTCATCGATACTTTACAATGTGCAACTTGCAGTATGATAAATCTCTTTAGCCTTCTTGTTATGCTTATCTTCTTGATGAAAAATTTAAGGCGTCTTTGATGGTTAGAGGGTAAATAGACAAGTTTCTACCATTTAGATAAATTTTGTATCCAAAGACATAATAACTCTTTATATCCTATAGATATAACAGCTCCTATCAAGCAAGCAATTAAGAAAATTCTTCCCCAAAGTCATTTAGCTTAGCCCCTTCATTAATTATTAATCATATGCATTTATCAAATGTACATAAGACATTACTTATAGTGAGGACTTGCTTCTAGAAATTAACCTCCGGCCGCAAGAAAGGCTCGAATAAATGGAGTGGGATAAAACAAAATTGAATGAAGCTAAAGGATGGCCTCCAATGTAAAAGAAATATAAATGCCTAAATGGCATTGAAAATGCTTGATGGAAGTGAGAGAAAAGTGGTATGTTCACAGTGCAATATGCCTACAAAATATTGGGAAATGAGACTGCATATATACCCGGGTTTTAAATTGGCAGATGTATGGAAGCGGATACCACAGAGATGTAAAACTTTTGCTTAGCTTATGTTGCATGAACGGCTTACCACGAATGAAGTTAAACGGCAACGCACTCTCGATTCTAGTGGTATGTGTCATCAGTGCATGAGCTCTGTTGAAACCGTCTTGCATGCACTGAGAGATTGGGAAGACGTTAAGAAATCCTGGTCTTCGGTGATCAATCCAAGCTTTCATAGCAGTTTTTCTCTGGTAATCTTCATGAGTGGTTTCTGACGAACCTGAGAAGGAACCTTAGTAACACAAAAGGCTACTACTGGCGGAATCAGGGGGGCTAGGTTGGGCCCCCGCCCCCCTGAAATTTAACAAAAAAATGAGAAATGGGGGAGCTCAAATGAATCAGAGAAGGGAAAAAAAAACACCAGCAGAGAGGAATAAGGATGGAAGTGTAAACCGAGGGGTGTGGGCTGTTTCCATATTCTCGTTTAAACTAGCAGGGGAGCCCAAATGTTTCCAACTTCTCGTTTCGTCCTTCACGCGCCAACTTCAAGGATAAAGAATATGGAAATAGCTAGGATAAACACGCAATATATTCTCACTCGCGCCGGGCTCCTCCCTTTCCTTCCTTTTTCCCCCACAACACTATTACTACTGTTGTTTCTACTTGTTAAATTCAAATACTCCACTAAAATAAGGGTTTTTTTAATTTTATGAATGAAAAATGTCATATAAGAAGAGCTATTAACAGTGATGATATTTGTAAACTTGTTGATAAATTTTATTCTAGAGATTTCATATAACAGGACAAATTACATTTTTGAAGATAGAGTTACAAAATTTTGAGTTTGACATTCCTAAACATCCAAATTTGATTAATTTATCAATTACATCTTAATTATGTCAAGGACTAGTAAGAACTGAAAATTCCATCACTTACTCTCTTATTGATATAGTACTTAGATTTGTATTCACTCTTTCAGTTTCTACAGTAACCACTGAAATTAAATATCTTTCTTTGCTATTAAGATAATTAAGAACATGCTTTGAAATGAAATGGAAGACTAATTTATTGATGATTCTTTAATTACATACATCGAAAAATAAATTGTTTTGAGCTTTAGTATTGATTCAATTATAAATGAGTTTAAAAATATGAAAATACGTAGATTAAGAGTCAAGTGAAGTTATCTTAATTTCTGTAATGAATTTCTTTCAATTTTTTTGTATGTTAGGTCTCTATTATATTTCAAGTACTTTCATTTATAATATAGTATTTTTTATTTTCACCTCCTCGTTAAAATTCCTGGCTCCGCCCTACAGAGGCATGTTCGTAATCGTGTGCTGGCATATTTGGCGTGGACAAAATTAACAAAATCCATTATGGGGCATCATTGGGTATGGAGTACACTAGATCAATGGCCAGAACATATGAAATCTTGGAATGCTTGTCCAAAGCTGATCATAAGCTTAATGACGTAAAACTAACTGATCAACCACAACAATAGAGACCCCTTCAGATTCTTACAAAGAACGGTAGAGCGCTTGTACAGGTCGATGGAGCATACTCATATGAGAGAGCTAGCTAGTTGCAGTGGCGTGATTAAAAACAGCAAAGGAGATCTCGTAGAAGGTTTCCTATTTCGTCTAGCTTAGAGAGTGGGGACTCTCTCACTGCCGACCGAACTGTGGGGTTGCACGCTTGGATTCAGAAGAACTTGGGATTGTAACTTACTGGACATCATAGTGACATCCGATTCTAGTGAAGCGTTGCACTTAATCCAGAATGAAGTTCCAGAGATATATGAAGATCGGGATATTGTGCTTGAGATCAAGGAGAGTTGCAACTTGCAACCATACTGGAGAGTTGATTTTAAAAAAATTGACAGGGACAACAATGGTTTATTAGCTGATACACTAGCTGAGATGGCGCTGAATGGACCCCTTGGGGCGTGGGCTACATTTTTTTTTTTTTTTGGAAAATTACATATAGGTCCCAAGGAAGAGAGATATTTATATTTAGATCCCTTGAAATTACGAAATTTCGAAGTCCCAAGGGACTTCGAGTAATTATTTCGTAATGTAAAATTACTTTGTGACCATAGTGCATATTTCACACGTAGCGATTAACAACACAAAATGCATAAATTAACAACACAAAATGCATAAATTAACCACAACTTCGAAAACCTTCAATTTGTCATGTCTCACTTCCGAAGTTGTGGTTAATTTATGCATTTTGTGTTGTTAATCGCCTCTGGAAGTGAGACATGACAGATTGAAGGTTTTCAGAAGTTGTGGTTAATTTATGCATTTTGTGTTGTTAATTTATGCATTTTGTGTTGTTAATCGCCTCTGGAAGTGAGACATGACAAATTGAATGTTTTCAGAAGTTGTGGTTAATTTATGCATTTTGTGTTGTTAATCGCCTCTAAAAGTGAGACATGACAAATTAAAGGTTTTCAGAAGTTGTGGTTAATTTATACATTTTGTGTTGTTAATTTATGCATTTTGTGTTGTTAATCGCTTCGCGTGTGAAATATGCACTATAAAAGAAAGTAATTTTACATTTTGAAATAATTACTCAAAAGTCCCTTGGGACTTCTCGAATAATTTCGTAATTTCAAGGGACCTAAATGTAAATATCTCTCTTCCTTGGAACCTATATGTAATTTTCCCTTTTTTTGGGGGTAAAAGTGGAGGCTAAGCCTTTATATTAAAAAGAAATATCAGATACTAAGGCCCCATTTGATACACGATTCGCAGTAGGAAGAAAAAGGAATATTAGTAAGTTTCTCTATTTGGTACGTATTTTGGACAAATCTTTCTAGGAACCTGAGTTTCCGCCCACCCCAAGTTCACCAATCTTCCCTCATATGTGGGAAGATTAGATCTCACCAAAATTAGTGGGATCTCAAATTCCACATTTTTTGACAAATTTAATCCTCAAATTTGAATTTAGCGAGAAAGTTCGAATTTGGCCAGAAATTTTCTCACACAAGTTTGAACTTGACAAGAGTATATTTTTAAAAAATATATTTTAGCAAAAAAATTCTTTTCCTTTTTTATTTTGAATTAATTACTTTTGAGGGTAAAATAGACATTTCTTGATTCTTTACTCACTACTATCCCTTCATTTTCTTCCTATCAAACAACTCATCTTCCCTCATCTTCTCTTCTATTTCTTTTCTTCCTCTAAGTTTATTTCCCTTCTCAAATTTTTCCTATAGCAAACGGGGAAAGATCCTCCAACTAGGAGGACACAAGTCATAGGAGGAGTTAGAGATACCGAGGACACAAGTCATAGGAGGAGTTAGAGATACCATCCTTCGCAAGACAATCGGATTTTGAGTACGTGATGGTTGTAGGGCATTGGGAGCTAATTGTCTTAGGGCCGTTTAGTACAAGGAAAATTTAAGGAGGGAAAGAAAAATTTGAAAGATGAGGGAAGGTGGCTTGAGAAAAAATAAGTTGTTTGGTAGGAAGAAAATGAAGGGGTAGTAGTTGGTAAAGAATTAGGAAATGTGTATTTTACCCTCAAAAGAAATTAATTCAAAATAAAAAAGAAAAATATATTTTTTGCTAAACTATAGTTTAAGAAAATATGCTCTTGTTAAGTTCGAACTCGTATAAAAAAAAAAAAATCACCAAATTCGAACTTCCCGCCAAGTTTGAATTTCGGGGGTAAATCTGTTTAAAAATGTTAACAGTGACGTGGGAACTTAAGATCTCATTAATTTTGGTGGATCCGATCTTCCCACATATGAGGGAAGATTGGTGGGCCCGAGAACTTGGGTTCCCGATAAGATTTGTGCAAAATGTGTATCAAATGCAGTAACTTTTTTTTATATAAACAAATGAAGAAACTTACCAAAGTTCCTTTCCCTCCTACCAATTCCTTGTACCAACCCTTAGGCCCCGTTTGGATTAAAGAAAAGGTGGGAATGAAAAGGAAAAGAATGGAATGGAATGGAAAATATTTTGCCTCGATGCGTTTGGTTGGCACTGGAAAAGAAAATGGATTGATAAGAAATTTTTTGTTTGGTTGAAAGAAAATAAGGTAGGAAAATGAGGCAAAATACCATTTTACCCTTACGGATAAAATATTTTTTTTATACCACACAAAACTAACCACTAATGCACAAGACACTACAAGACCTTACCAATTCTCAGGCAAGGTATTCTCGAGAATTGGTTGCCAATTCTCGAGAATTGGTCAGCATTGCCAAATCTGAAGAATTGGCACTTGCCAAGCATTGCCAATTCTCAAGAATTGGCACTTGCCAATTCTTGAGAATTGGAAACCAATTCTCGAGAATTGGCAAGTGCCAATTCTTGAGAATTGGCAAGAATTGGTTCCCAATTCTCCGCCAATTCTCGAGAAGTCCAGATGATTCTCGAGAATCCATTACACTCAGTGGCCTATATTATTAAAAAAAAAAAACGTTGTTCTTCTTTTTGCTTACTGCTCATTATTCTTCCACCTCCGTCATATCCTTCATTCCCAAATCAAACCTCGGAAGTTTTGCGCGCGTGTTGGACATTGTTACCGTGGACACCGCTGCCATTGTTGTCACCGCATCGTTAGGTCTCTTTCACATCCCATATGTTCAAATCTGGGTTCTGAATATGCCTCATCGAAAATTATTTTCTTTGTGATCCGAATCTGCTTCGAATAATTTTGGGTTCTTCATTTATGATTGCATCGAACGATTCTAGGTATTGTGTTGTTGGGAAAGGTGAGGGGTTGTCTTCATCTATTTGAAAGGTGAGGGGGTAAATTTGTCTTCAACATTTTCTCGAGCTCTGGAAAATGGGTTCCCACCAAAATTGGTGGGAAGCAATTTTCCGTGTTTAAAGGAAAATCGCCGCCGGAAATTATTTTCATGGGAAAATGGCGAACCAAACGCATTAGCTGGAAGCCTAAAATCGATTTTCCATTTCCTTTCTCTCGATTTTCAGTGAACCAAACGGGGCCTTAGAATATATGCCTGTGGGGATAGTAGTTTTTTTTTTTTTTTTTAATATAAACGTGGGGGTAGTAGTTTGTTCTGCTTTCCTGTGTATTAAAAATAAAAAAAAGAGAGAGAAAAAAAGAAAGGAAAAAAGACGAGTTTGCATGGCGGGCTCAAGTTGCATTCAGCCCTCCAATTGACGAGTTTCATGGTCAAACGGTCAATACAACTCCCTCTATGCCTAACACAGGCTCCATTCTCCCAAGCCCAAATCATCAAGCCATTCAGTCAGTCTAGGCCAGCCTATTTCTCATATTTACACTTTTTGGGCCAACTTCTAATTATTACTTTTGGGTTAGGCTTAAAATCATGCTGGCACCAATCCATCCCCACCTCCATTAAAACTTCAAAGTTACCCTTCCTTCTTGGATTTAAAAGGTTCGGATTCTCTCATAAAAAAGAGAAGATTTGATCCTAGAGTTGGTTAAGATATTGGGGGAGGGTTCCTACCTTGGGTGCCTAGGTTCATGCTTGAGATAGACGTCCCGTCCTACCCAACATTAGTATCATCTAGAAGAGAAAGAGATTCCACTCTGCCCTTAGATCGTACGTGAGCTCAACCCCTTTTCTAAAATTTTATTACAAAAAAAAAACAAAAGAACTACACAGTTCATTAATTTAAGGTTAAGGTGTATCCAACTCTTCAGGAAGTGTTTTTGACTTTTTCATATGCATAATTAAGAATTCTAAGGCATTTTGTGGCCGTATCCAACATTCTGAAATATATTTTTTTTTCATGTGGATAATTCATCGGGATAAATATTATTTTGGTGCATCCAGCTCTCAAATATTTTTTACTACATCCAATACCAAGGTACAAAAAATATTTTTAGTTGATGGACACACTTAGAAAAAATATTACAGAATGCTTGATACATAATAATATTATTTTCAAGTTGCTGATTCCACTTTAAACCTAAATTTAAACCATTACAGTTCAAAAAGAGGTAAAGTACCCAACAGCCAAAAAAAAAAAAAAAAAAAAAAAACTATTCCGATACTAAATATAAGATAGATTTGACTTTTTTGTAAAGGCTAAGGAAGCTAATTAAATTACTTTAAAATATTTATATTTATCATTTTTCTTCCAAATTATTTTGCTTAACTTATAAACTAATATATAATTTAAGGATATAAAACATATGATAGGATTAAATAACTTATTTAAATTTCTTACCCTCTTAAAATAAAGTTAATTATATTTTATATATATGGGGTTTATACTTTTCATGTTACATGAGAAGAAGAAAATTCCCACACACACATGAAATGGTGGGACCCACATCTTTTTTGTAAAAAATAAAAAACTCAACATGGAAATGGTGAGAGCCACATCTTTTTGTATCTATGACATGAGGATACAATTCTCCTACAACATGATAAGGCCCTGTTTGTTACAGAAGATTTAAAGAGGAAAGGAACTTAGAGGAGGGAAAGGAAGGTTAAGAGAGAACTTTAAAAAGTTGAACTGTTTGGTAGATATGGAAAGTGAGATGGAAGATGATAATTTTAAAAAATTAAAATTAAAATATAAAACTTGAAATTCCCAAAATACCCCTTAATTAGGGGGAAAAAAATCCCTCCTTCTTCATCCCACGTCCCCACCACGGGGAAAAAAAAAAAAGTCGATCTAGGCAAGTTTCGACGGTGGTGGTCGCCCCTGGTGACGAAGAGAGCCGAAGGTGAGAGGAAGAAGGTGAAGTCGGAGACGGTAAGAAATGAGGAAGATGAAAGGGACCTAATGAGAATTTACTCACAATCTTCCGGGAAGATTTCATCTTCCATCTAATATGTGAAGGAAGATTAATGAAGGAATCTTCCCATGGATGAAGGAAGATGGTGCCTCACTGGAAGTCTTCCCAGTGGAAGATGAATTCCGTGTAACAAACACCCAAAACCGAGGGAAGATTGGAATCTTCCTTTCCCTTCTCCAATCTTCTTCCTAACAAACATGGTCTAAGTGTATTTCCCATTTTATATTTAAGACCGGATTACTGCAGTAATTATAATAAAAGAAGGATGAGGCGAAGTGGAAGCGTAGGATGTGCGGTGCATTATTTTCAACAAAGGCGCAAATTGAAGAAAAGGGCATCGTGTTGCCGGCGCTGAATGTTTATATAAAAGTTGTCCTTGTTCCACTAAAATTGCCTTTTGAATTAACGATAAAAACGTACGCAACTCAGGGTGCAACCATAATTAAGGTGAAGACGATGTTATTTATATTCTTATTCAGGAAAATGAAGAGCATTGCATGGACTACACTGCCATAACTAATTTCAAGAATCAGATGAGGGTACGTAACACATCACTCAGTTCAATCAAGAAATACAATATAAGAGGAGATCATCAGAGAGGAGGAGGGATAAATAATAATGAAGGGAAAGCATGATGGATGATATTGGTGGATATAAATAAATAGAGGCTATAAGCTGCTGTAGCCAGCTAGGTCCTAGAATTTAGAGTCAAGATGGTGCTGAGGTTCATGGGGTTCATATATTGGGTGGATCCGGTCATGATTTTGTCGACGATCAGTCGGTTGGCCCTCTCGCTGGGATGAAAGGGATCCCAAAACGCAAATATGTCCCTGTTTGGGCACAAGTTCGACGCCGGAGTGCACAGTCCGATGCCATTATAGGGTCCTTGACCACAGCACGCCACCTTCGATGTCACGAACCCTGCACACACACACACAACCCGCTTCATTATGTTCAAACCCTAACCACAAACAAGGCTATCGATCGGGCCTTTGGATAGTTCAGGACAAATTAAGGAAGCCATCGGGGATCTGTTGGGTGCATTTACCAAGGAACCGGAGTTGCACCTAACTCACTGTCACCCGTAATTAGACAAATAAATATACGCGTGTCCATATACATATATATATATATATGCATTTACTGATGGCATCGTACATAAGCGTTTATGGTCCCCGGCCCACAGGGAATTCATTGTGGAACAGGAGTGGATAAATGTTGGCGGTTTAATTTATAGTAATGTTATTGACCCAACAGAGGGTACCAAAAAAAGATATTGGCATATGGGTAGGCAGGTAAGTAAAAGAAGAAGTAAAATTACGTACCGTAAGCTTGAGGATCAGTAATGAAATCCAAGTGCATGGCGAAGGCATTGGCGGAGATGAAGACGGGAGAGGCAATCTGAGAGTTGAGTTGGGAGAGCAACTGGGCGAGCTGTGGATTAAACATGTCTGCCGCTCTCTGCAGTTCAGCGTAGCACTCTCCGTTCCTGCTGTGCAGCGCCAATTCTGCTGGCACGCACCCTATGGGCCCCGTCCCCGTCACCAGCACTCTTCTCGCCCCCAACTCGTACAGTCTCTGCAATTCCCATTCATTCATTCATTCATTATTCCTTTAAATCCCCTCACTTGTTTCTATTCCGTATATTAAATACTCTATCATTTATGAAGCGGTAATAGTATGAAATAATGAGGAGCGGCAACTTACGACGAGAATCTTGCGATACTCGGAAATGAGGTAGACAACGTAATCGGGGAGGGCGAACTGGCGAGATCTGGCGGAGAAGGGGAGCAGGTAATAGTTGTTGACGAAATCATTACCGCCAAGCGTTATGAGCACCAGCGCCTCGTTCACCAGCCGTCCCGTCTGCTCCTCTCCGATCAGTGCGCTCACCCGCTGCTGATACTGTTCGAACAGCTGCAACTGTCGCCCTATTCTTATTATGTTTATCTGCACCCAGCCCGTACGTTAATTTTACTCATTCACTAATCTAGTATACTATATTATAATATATATGGTAATAGTAATTAGACATGATCGAGTAGGCCTTACAAACTGAACTCCCGTGTCGTTGAGAATTCCTATTCCGGCCGAAGCAAAGTTGGCACCCACCAGGAGTTTCTCTCCGTTGAGCTCTGGACTCAAATATGGCAGCGTGGGTTCAGACCCAATCTTCTCACCTGCATATTATATTGCACACCAACGAGTGAATTAGAAAAATGGGGGTGACGGATGAGAGAAGCAGTACGTAGTAGTAGTGAGGAGTTACGTACTGATAATGTCGGGGATGTTGAGGCCGTTGGAGAAACGGCCGGAAGCTCTGTGGGAGGGAGAATCGATGCCGTAAGGATATGAGTCGGCGCGGGCGGTGGTGGCCAGGTAATTGTTGTTGCCGTTGTCCACCAGTGAATCTCCGAACACGAAGAAGGCTCGACCCTCTGCCTGCGGAGCCAAGCTGTTCCAACTCAGGATGGCGCACATTAAAATGCAGACCCACCTCTTGTTCTCCATCACGTACAAATGGGTCGCCGTATCGTTTCAACGATCCTCTTCTATATATAAAATCTCTTGTGGTTTTAAATTGTAGCGCCAGCTTATTCAATTGCTTGGCCTACCCCGGCCCCCACCACTTATACTCACACGCTGGATCATACTGTGGAATTCAATTTCAACTTCAGTTTTTACTCTGTCTCTCTTATTAATGCGTCTTGGCCTACTAGCTGTCTGTATTCCTCATTCATCTCTAGCTTAGCATGTGGCTCACCACAAAATATTGGATTGTTACACTGGTACTACTGCTATAGTATTGTAGTTGGCCTACGTAACACACCCCGATTGATCAGCTGCTTAATATATATATGATATTTTCTATAAGTTTTTTTATAATAATCTTAAATGTAAGGACCCTAGCTATAAAAGGTATGTAGTCCGCTAGGAGCAAGAAATTAAAGGCCAGAGAACATGAAATGACGCAGCTAGCATTGAAGAGGCTTGAATGCGTGGTCGCTAGCTTTCTTTTGTTTGGCAGCTTACCCCCAACTGACAGTAGTAATTAGAAAGGCCTTGCCATGATTCACGTATATGTCGGTGTTTTTCAGGAACATATGCCACTAACATCTCCCCATCGCCTGTATACTACTCCTATCACCCTCCCTTTTTAAAACTACCCTCAATATACCAAAGGACCAGCTTTTAATAAAATAAAGGCCTCAAGCATATATATGCGCATCATTTTAGTGCAATTAACAATTTGAAGCTTAATTCGCTGGCGAGAGCAGAGTATTCAAGGGTTAATTATAAGTCGGGTTAGGATTAAAAGACACGCACATAGTATAAAATTTCCATACATTTTGGGGACAAATATCTCACTATTACAAAAAGTGGATATTACTTGAAAGACATCCTTATTTTAAAAAAGGAAGTAAAAAGTAGAGGCGGTGGTATTTTAGTAATTATTTAGCTAAATCTTGAGTCTTATGCGTCCCGAAAATAACATCGGGACGCCAAAATTAAATTTTAGGAGTCCTAAAATATATTTAGCACTCATAAAATGAATTTTTTGGCGCATATTAATGAATTTTTTTGCGCTAGGAATTTTTTATACATCCTAAAAATCAATCAGGACGCCAAAATGAAATTTTAGGAGTTATTTAGGACTCCTAAAATGAATTTTTTGGCGTAGGAATTTTTTTGGCGTCCTGAAAATCAATCAGGACACCAAAATGGAATTTTAGGAGTCCTAAAATATATTTAGGACTCTTAAAATGGATTTTTTGGAGCTAGGAATTTTTTTGGCGTCCTGAAAATCAATCAAGATGCCAAAATGGAATTTTATGAGTCCTAAAATATATTTAGGAATCCTAAAATGGATTTTTTGGTGCATATTGATGAATTTTTTGGTGCCAGGAAATTTTTTGGTGTCCTGAAAATTCAATCAGGACGCCAAAATTGAATTTTTTTTCTTATTTTGAAATATTTCTCATGCTTGATAATAGCCTTAACTTTCTCTCGGCATATAATCTCTTCCTCTCAGCTCCAGCCTCAGCTTCAGCTCCATCGCGGCCTCACTCTCCTCCGACGGCAAAACACAGGGGCCTTGTCGATCTCTTCCTCTGACGGCGAAACGGAGCGGGGTTGTAGATCGACAAAGGCCGCGGTGTCGATATGCAAAATCAATACCAGATCGACAGATCTGGTATTGATTTTTCATGTATGGGTTCGACAGATCTGGGTATTGATTTTTTAGATCTAGTATCTAATAGATCTGGGTTGCAGATCTCTTCCTCCATTTTTCATTCGTCTGCACTATTTTCCCTGCTTCCATAACCTTGCTCTCGATCTTCTTATAAAGAAAGGGCTTTGGATTTCAGATGTGGCTCACTCATGCCTTCTATTTTTCTTTTCTGGTATTGATATTTTTTTTTTGAAACCTCGTTCCTTTCTTTCAATTTTTTTCTTTCTTTTGCTGGTTGAATCTGAGTTGGGATTTATTTCCTTTTTCAGTTACGATTTAATTCAAGAGTAGACCAAGAAATTTCTTAATAAATTTTGCGTTTCAAGGTGTAAAGTTTCTTGCTTTTCTTCGATGATTTTGTTAGAACCCCATCCTTGAAGTCTTTGAATCCTTTTACTTATTTGTTTGTAGAACCATTCAAACGGACCTTCGAGAAAAGATCCGGAGCGAGGAAGAAAGAGTATGTGGTCGAGATGGAGAGACAAGTAAAATATATATTTGCAGGTGATGAGAAATTCTTCTTCCAACTTGTAATTTCTTCCTCTATTCATCTTCTGCTTGTGAGTTTTCGCCTTTGTAGTTATTATTGTGTAGATTTTGGATTTGTACTTCGATACCAAATCTGTAATTCTATTGACTATGGTATGATTGTGGGTAAATTCATCACGATGATTTGTTCTTATTTCTTATTTGTGATTATGCATAGATATTTGGATGTTTTGGGGCTTTTTTTTTTTTTTTTTTGAAAGAGATTTGTGGCGTCCGAATTGTGTTATAAGGCGTCCGAATTGTTTGGGACGCCGGAATACAATTCAGGACGCCAAAAGTGAAAAATATGACTTCCCCCGTTGAAACGTCTCTCTGAAAAGGGACGTTAATTGGGTCTTATTTAGGTCGTTTTTTTTTTTTTTTGTAGTAGTGTCTGTTGCAACTTTATGTATATAAAATGGATAAATTCTTGTGTAAACTTGGTTTGCCAAGTCATTTGTGGTCTAACCTATAAAACCACAACAACTCGTGAGCTAATTTGGCATATCTCCTAAATCTTAGCTGGCATTTTAATAAAATTAAAATATTTCACAAGATTTTATTTTTCATTACTTGTGAAATCTTAATTTTTTTTTTTTTTTTTTAAAAAAATAAACATGTGAATCACATGAGCAACCAACTAGGATTAAGTTAGTTGAATTGTTGTATTTTAATTGGTTAGGTTACAAATGATATGACAAACCATGTTCAGACAAGAATTTCTCATATAAAATGTTAAAAAATTATAAGTTTGGAAGGCTGGCTACCCCTTTCCCTTCATTGGGAGGGGATGTCTCCATTGATCTTTCTCTCAATTTTATTTACATTTAATACATCCGATCATGGTTGAGGTATAAAAATATTATTATAACGTTAAATATTATAAGAATCAACCATTAAAACTTTATCTAATGGTGAATATATTAAATAAAGAGAATGATCAATGGAGATATTCCTTACCCAGCACCCTTCGCCATTGTTCCATAATCCTAGGCTTTTTTCCCTATTTGCCACTTTTTAAATAATTAATTACCATTTTGCCACTGTTTTCAAAATATTTCCCAATGTGCCATTATTTAGTCGACTAAACCAATATTTAGTCGACTAAAACGCGGGCGCCGATTTTTTTGATCGCCCTCGTGATTTAGTCGACTAAACCATGTGGCTTAGTTGACTAAATAGCGACATGGGAGTTTTTTAAAACCCCAATCGTGACATTTGGAACCCTAATCCACCACAAAACCTCCTCAAACCTCTCCCCCTGCTTTTTTTCACCAAATCCATCGAATCCGTTCGTGGATAGTGAAGGAAACTTCATTCTAGCATCATTTGCGTCGATTTCGATATGTTCTCATCTCCATTTGAATTTCCGCCGTTGTTCTTTCGTTTATGCGAACCCCCATTTCCCTAGAAGGTAGACAAATTAATTAAAAGTAAAAATGAGTTTTATATTTAAAATCAAAGTTCACCCAAGATCAGTGAGGATCGAGGAACATAACTAAGAATCCTAACAGAAAAATCCCCAATATAAAATCTTAATATAAAAAATTAATTTTATGATTTCTTAAACCCGAATATGAAGAAATATTTTTCAAAATTGATAATTTATATTGATTACATTCAAAATATCAAATTGATTAGTTAAGATACTGATTTAAAATAGATATGAAAATCCTAATGATGTCCTCATTTTCAAACTCATCAACAACAACTTCTTGAGGTACTCAACCTACCAAACATTCATACGTTACTCATAATATATCAAAATATAGAAAATGATATCCTATATGAGATTATAGAGGATACAAAAAGTTACTATATCAAAATATAGGAAAATGATATCCTCATTACTTTCTTTTATATCATCATCTCATCTCCATCCTTAGATAATGAAATGTATATTTTAGATTTAACATTTTATAAAATTATTATTATTATATTTTATAATTTAAAATTTCTTTATTTATTACAGATTGCAATTATGAAAGGTATAGATCAAATTTTAAGAGTTTAAATTTACTTATTTATGTTTATAGAAATAACTTTATAAAAGATTGAATCTGAATAATATATTGTTTTAATCTAACGGTCTATATGAGATTATGAGAATAAAATGAAAAAAGAAGACAAAAAAATAACCCCAAAATATAAGGTAGACAAAAAATAAAAAATAAAAATGAGTTTTACAAGGTTCCAAAGTTCGGTGAGGATTGTGGACATAACTAAAAATCGTAATGAGAAAAATCCTCAATATAAAAACTTAATAAAAAAAAAAATTAATTTTATGGTTGTTTTATAGCTCACGCGCCAATAGGATCCGAACTCGCATGACAAAGGAGTTGATTATCTAACGGGTCCCACAATATTATCGAGCGTGTTATACACGCATGAACATGATAAAGAGTTTCACATTTAACCCTATAATTTATACTAAAATATTAATAATATTAATAAATAAATAATCGGATGAAGAAAAGGTAAAAGCCCCGCATAAACGAAAGAACAACGACGGAAATTCAAAATGGAGATGAGAACATATCGAAATCGACGCAAATGATGCTAGAATGAAGTTTCCTTCGCTACCTACGAACGGATTCAGTAAGGATTTAGTGAAAAAAACAGAGGGAGAGAGGTTTGGTGGTGAATTAGGGTTCCAAATGTCGCGATTGGGGTTTTAAAAAATTCCATGTCGCTATTTAGTTTAAGCCACTTGGTTTAATAAATGTGGGGTCAAAAAAATCAGCGCCCAGTGTTTTAGTCGACTAAATTTTGGTTTAGTCGACTAAATAGTGACACATTGGGAAATATTTTGAAAACATTGGTAAAATGGTAATTAATTACTTAAAAAGTGACAAATAGGGAAAAAAGCCCATAATCCTGCTATAGATATCATCAACTAAAACCTTTTTTTTTTTGCCAACAATTAAAATTTATAATTAAATATCTAAAGAATTTGTAAAGCTTTCAAAGTATACACACCATTGACATGCAAAATGCCAACAATATATATTAATTATATAAGGAATTACATGTATGGAGGGGCCAAATAAGGAAACAAATATAAAATGCTCTACATATTACTATCAAATTAGACTTATATTTGGGCCCAAAATAAGAAACTAGACTTGTATCTTGGATAAAGTCAATAGAGAGAAAATGAGTTAATATACTCCTTTTGTTCTTATTATAAGACATTAACTATCAATTACACAAACGAACTAATAAAAATGCTTAAGAGCATTAATGTTCTCTTAAAACTCAAGTAATTTTCAGTGTTACCTTTACTAATTACACGAAACTCAAATATCATATTAATTGTCACTCTCTTCGACTACCCTTATTAAATATGGACATAAATGAAAAAAATAAATTTAATGTTCTTTGGAAACTTACAAGTGTCTCATAAAATGATAAAAAATACTCATCAGTTAGTGTTTTATAATAAGGACATGCATGAGGGAATATGTTATATAGGGGAGGATATTGTTGAGAGAAAAGCAGATATCGATGAATCCCATTAATTTGAAAAAGAGACAGTTGAGTCGTCATAAATGGAGAGGGACACATCAAATTAAATGGCTAGAGATTTTAAAAGACATGTGACCAAAGTAAATGAGGTGGGTGAAATTTAACTACCAATAGCCATTATTATGCTACTAGATATAAGTGAGGTTTAATTCAACAGTGGGAGACAGCATATATAAAGATCAGATATAGATGCTGGCGGGATGGATCCAATCGATCTGGTGTGTTGTGTGGAGTATTATATTCAAAGGAGAGTTGGTGAACAAGTTGTCAAATGGAGGGAAGAAATCTAACAAGACTTTGGAATAATGATGGATTGGTGACCATCGTCTAGCTAGCAAGAAATTAAAGGCTTCTCCAATCAATCTGCGCACGCGCGCGCCCACCCATATATTATATTACTCATACAAATCTGATGCATCGAGCTTTTGTGTACTTGGTAAGAAGCCGTGAAGCTGACGATATAAGCAGCATTGGTTAGAGAGTGTATCCAAATGAATGGCTTCAACCTCAAATACACATCCACGTCGTCCTTCTTCCTTTTCTTTGACCTAATCTAATCCTTCCACTATAATCCCTGCACGTGAACTAAACGTCTCTCGCTCGTATTCACTTGTTTCCACTTATCTTTGTCATTAATTAAGACACCAACAATTAATTCTCATAAATCAATAACATCAATTTAAAGTTATCATAAAATATAAGTAATTTCTAATATTATCTTTATCAATTATATTAAACTCAAGTATCATACACCGACACTCTATTTTTAAAAATACGTGGTTTGACACTGACACCTTCCGACAGTTTATTTGACACTCCTATTTTTAAAAATATGCATGGCTTTGAATAGTATACAAATGATGATGATTATTTTTTTTTATTATTTTTTAAAAAAGGAGAATTAATAAAGGTAGTTTTATAAGAGTAATAATTAATATAATATTAGAGTTTAGTGCATTCAATTAGTAGGGGTAATATTGGAAATTACTTAAATATAGGACAACTTTATTGACTTTAACTTTTTTATTGGTTTGTGAGAAAAGTTAGTTGGTGATCGATGTTATAATAGAACTCAAGTAGGGATATTAATTATTATTCTTTCTCACCACCTTTATTAAATATGGATAAATATGAAAAAATAAATTTAATGCTCATTGAAAGCTTTCAAGTGCCTATAAAAAAAGGGGCCAAATTAGGGGTTAGAGTTGGCTGCTTCAATAATTATTATTATTATATTTTCTCAGAACTACACCAAAAAAAAAATTATCTGGTCTGCCACTGATTGGAACGTGACCTTCAAGTCGTACGCTTAGAACTGCACCAACGATGGGGAGAGAAGGGACTGTGAGAGGATCCAGACCCCACCAACGACAGAAGCTACGACTGCAACCTCGAGCACTTTGGCGAGAACAATGCTGAGGGCTACGACGACATGAAGGGCTCCGATGCCGTCAAGGTCTGGCTCACCAAGAAGCCAAACTACGACTACGACTCGAACTCTTTCGTTACTGATGAGTGCCCTCATTATACTCAGATCATTTGGCGAGATTCTCATTATATTGGCTGTGCTATAGGGCTAAGGGTACGGATGGCTGGATGTTCGTTATTTGCAGCTATGACCCACTAGGTAAAATTATTGGCTAAAGACCATATTGATAATGATTCTAATATTCAACACTAAAATTTTATTTATATATTTAATTTTAATTTAATTTATAAAAACATACATATATATAATCATTGGTGTGCCTGAAGGGACGCCGGAACCCTTTCGCTCTTTTATTAATAAATCTTTCTAATACACGTTTTATTCAGTTATTTTGAACTCTACAGTATTTTGTTTCCAAGGGAAATAGATCCAAATTTGAAGATCTAAAGTTTCAACGGAGCAACATTTGGTCAGATAACAAGTTTTCCAAGTTGTTGTTAAACATGAACCAGAACTTTTTTTTTTTTTTTTTGTGAAGGGGGGACTAACATGTACAGTAACTCCAGGATAGGGAGGTAGGTCAGTAATGAATAGATAGATATAATTGGAGAGATAGAAGATATGGTGGGCGCCACGAGAAAGTCGAAGTAATTGGGCCTTCAGTTGGGGTTAGGAAAGCCCAATAACCTAAATGGGCCTCCATAGTGGCAAAGGTATTTACGAAATACTATCCCATGTCTGCGCGTAAGTGCGAGTTATTGTTGAAGTATAGGCCAAGGGCGGTGGAGGGATAAGTCGCAACTCGCAAGTTTGAAGTTGATGATTGAACCTTGACGCCTAATTCACCTCATCACTCGCATACACATGCACCACCTTGCCTTCAAAGACAAGTCTCACCATTACGTATACTTCAAACTCAATCATCTCCAAATCGTCTCTCTCCCTCCCTCTCTCTCTCTCTCTCTCCCCACGTACCCTTCAATTCATTCGCCGCCCAACTTCTTTCTCGTTCCCTACCACACTCCTAACTCTCCTGAATAATCAATAACGCACACAAATGGATAAACTCCCTCTCCCTCTCTCGCTCAAACTCAAATTTAAACCGAAGAAGAGGAGGATTGGCTAAATATCCCAGAATGCAAAACTAGTAACAATGTGTTATGATTCCCCATCGCGAAGCCAAACACTTAGAGTAAGATTAAAAATCTATTAGGTTCTCCCTCTTTATAGGCTAACTTTTGAGGATTGGGCTCTCCCTTTGGATTTGTACTTATCATATTGGTATTTTCATTAAGAGTCGATGTTTCAAAGAGGGCTACCCATAGAGGGTTCTAACCGGCTAGAAGCTGAGTAAAGTGCCGTGGGGTGGAGCTGCCGGGGACGTTGGCTCTTGAGGGGGTGGCTATGTTATGAGTTCCACATCGGAGAGCTAAGCTCTAGAGTAAGCTTTATAAGCCTTATTGGGGGTGACTATGTTATGAGTCACACATCGAGGAGTTAAGCTCTTAAAGTAATGTTTATAAGTCTATTGAGTTCTCCCTCCTCGTAGGTTAGCTTTTAGGAATTAGTCTCTTCCTTTAAACTTATGCTCATCACACAATGCAATAGCCTTTCAGGACAAGGGGGCTCCCTAAAGTCTCATAAATTGCTCCCACTACCCATCTAGAGATCCCGTGCATGAACAGACCGGAGGCTTTCTTTGTTGGCGAAAATGATGATTAATTCCCTCCTTAGCAAACTCCAATACTATTATAAGGAGTAAATAATCATAAACATTAGTCTTTGACAAAGATAGATATAACTTGTTTAATATAAAAACCAACTATATCTGATGATGATCTATTCAATTATTATATGATTTTCAAACATGTAATGAACTTGCTGTATTATTTTTACGAGGGGCCAACGGTTCAATCAAAAGGAAATTAAACCAAGGTTTTTGGTTGACGAAAGAATCAAGGGAATGAAGGGAAAGAAGTGACGTTGGGTATGTAATCGGTAAAAAGATACTTTGACCGGGGGGAAATATATTTCGTCGGAGAATTCCACATATAGTATAATATTATACATGTCATAGTGTGACAAAGCCTTAATTACCATAAATGGTGAAAACCGTATAAAAAGCTCAGGAGAACAAGCTATGATGATGTGGGTGGAAGCTGGTGGAGAGATGATTTATTATTAGAGAGGCAGAAACTGGGGGAGACGGGAAGAACAAGTGAAAAAGCAGAGAAACAAAGAAGCAGACAACGTAACAGTGGAGATGTCCGAATTAAAAAGTATGAAGTTGATGAACAGAGATGAGAAGCACTCTCAATCGGAAGCTACACGCTTCCCTCCAAACGTCCTCTGGTGATGCAGCAACCGGCAAACCTCTTGAGGTTCCCCTTTCCCTCCGACTCCATGCTTCTCTTCTACCAACCAAACTCTCGTATCCAGCAAGCAGGCTAGCTAGGGGGCTCCCCTACCAAATTAAACTTTTTAAAAAAAAATGTGGATATACATCCTATTATTAAATTTTACTGCTGACTCAGATCGATTTTATAATTTCGCAGTTTTTAGTGAAGCTCGAAGTTCAAGTATTCCGGAGGAATCAAATTTTAATTTTTGAGCATTCAAGCATTGCGTTGCTTCACAAATTACTTAGGAACTCTATTTCAAGGACCTTCTCCGCTTCTTCTTATCATTGAAAGGAGAGAAGGTTCGGTATGTTGAGACATTCTACCCATTTACTCATTCGTGGAACAAAATTGTACCATAATATCCACAAAAACGCAGTCGAGACGCCTGAAATCGCCTCTTTATGTATTTTTTTGTTTCTAATTTTAATTATCTCCAGTTCTAATTTTAGGAACATTTTTGTAATATAAATTGCATTACAAAAATGTTTTTATAGTTATGACTAAAGAAATTACTAATTTAACAACTTATTCTCTCGGGGTAAACAATGTTTTTAAATGCAATGAGGTATATATTGTTACTTGTTAGCAGTAGTAAATGAAGGACAAATTTGATAAAATACAGTTATATTTTTACATGTCAATTTGTTACATATTTTTTTTTTATCTGTATACAATAATTTTAAAGAATAAAGGGTTAAGGTGCAAAAAGACACATGTACTTTGATCAGAAGAGCGCCTAACAATAAGTGTTTTTTTGAGGTACAAAAGTGGCAGAAATACCGTTTAACCATTAAGTTTGACTTTTTTTTTTGTGACTGGATGATGACGTGGCTTTCAAAAGTGCAAAAATACACATGTGGTTTGGGTAAAAGATCGCCTAATACTAAGTGCTTTTTTTAGGTATAAAAATGTCGTTTGACCGTTAGTTCAACTTCTTTTGTTGATTGGATGATGACATCACTACAAAAAAAATCATCATTAGTCACGGTTATTCTGTAACAGTTACTAATAACGGTTACAAAATTATAAAATTGTAGCGGTTTTAGCCTAAACCGCAACAAATTAGTAGCGGAAACATTGACACCAAAAGGCGGGTATGTTTGTCGCGAACTTTGTAGCGGTTAGACAAAATAAAACCGCTACAAATTTGGAGCGCTAGCTTGGCTTGTAATGGCGCGAAGTTTGTGGCGTGAATTTTGTTGCGGTTAATTAAGAACAACCGCTACAAAATTGGTGCAAGCGTTGGCGGGCAATGGCGTGAACTTTGTGTAGGCTAATTTCTAGCGGTTATATTAAAAAAAACCGCCACAGAAAAGCGAAACGACACAGTTTTGTCGCGGTGAAAGTTCAACGACACATTAACCGCGTCAAATTTGTAAGTTTGTCGTGGTTATCGAATAACCGCTACAAATATTAACTCTATTTATAGTATGTCAGACTGTACATCAATGACAAATATTCAAAAAATTACTAAATCTGGATTGTCACTAAACGAACATTCTCGGCTTGGTTGTCGAAACATGCAAATATCTGTAGCGCTCAGCGACACATTAACCGCGTCAAATTTGTAAGTTTGTCGCGGTTATCGAACAACCGCTACAAATATTAACTCTATTTATAGTATGTAGACCGTACATCAATGACAAATAATCAAAAAATTACTAAATCGGATTGTCACTAAACGAACATTCTCGGCTTGGTTGTCGAAACATGCAAATACCGCAAAGCCAACGATCTCGGGAGATGAGTGCTGCAGATATTTGCCTCTCTTTTTCATCGTTGAAGTCGAGGATGTTCCTTGTGACAATCCATATTTACTGATTCCTTTGACTTGAAGACTTCTACTCTTCTGAAGATAGTCCAACATGTGACCGAATATTGGGTTTCGTTATAGCCACCTTTCTCTCTGGAAAATATCTTTGATCAAAATGAGTTAGTGAATTTTTCTTGGGAGATTGGTGGCTATAATGAATCCGAATCTTCTGGGCATGTTGGATTATTTTCAGTAATCTTATTACTCTCAACACATTTGGGAAAATTTAAAAAAACCAATTAAATTGATTGAGAAACTTATTCTAATTTTTTCACCAAACTAATAAGTTTACAGACTCTCTAAAGTTTTTAGTTTGGGAAAAAAATTTTGCAAAAAATTTCAGTTAGTAGCGGTTGGATATAATAACCGCTAGAGAATGGGAAAAGATAACAATTTGTAGCGGTTACTCACAAAACCGCGACAGAATAGCAAAGGTCTGATATTTTGTAGCGGTTATGTAAGCGCTACAAAATATCATGAAGAACGAGGCATATTTGTCGCGGACTCGCGGTTGTTGAAGCGGTTCATGAAAAACCGCCACAAATTTTTTCACTTTGTCGCGGTTAGTTGGTAAAACCACTACAAAATGTAGCGGTTTTTTAACACCCACGTCATTTTCAATATAACGCGAGCAAAGTTTTGATTTTTCATCTTTTAACCTTTCCAACTTGTTACTTTCAACTTTTACCTTTGAACATCATGGTTTCTAACAATAAAGGAAAAGGAAAAGTCGTTGAACGGGATAAAAAGGCCGATAAGGGGGCGAGTAGTAGTAGGGGGCCGGACGAGAAGGCGTGGGCTCGTAAATATTTTCGAGGTGGGGAACGAGTTTGAACACCTCTTCGCCAATGAGCCGATCCCAAACCTGGAGACCCTAGGGACCGTAGGGGGATCACGAGGTGTAAGTCTGTCGTTTGAGGACATCGAAGATGAGGAGATCCATATTGACATTCCTATAACGGATGTGGAGTAGTTTATCGACCAGGAAAACGCTCGGGACCATGGGAACCCCCGACCGTCGGCTTCATGTTCAATCGGATTTTTGGTGGATGTCCAAGGTAAATAAAATTAGTTTTTTGGTGAAAAATAATTTTAAATTCCTTACGTGTAATTAAAATTTATTTAAACGCAATATTTTTTTTTCACGGTCATGGTTCACCTGACAGTACACCTTGTTCACGAAATCAAGCTTGCTGGCCCAGTTCACTACCGATGGATGTATCCTATTGAGAGGTATTCATTTAAAATTAATTACTTTACGATTACTTCCTAGTCACACATTTCAAAGCATTAATGTATCAACATTTTTTCTTCATTACTTTATAGGTTTCTTGGGAAACTAAAATCTTACGTGAGGAATAAGGCGTGGCCTGAAGGTTCAATCGCAGAAGGTTATATTGGGGATGGGGTCTTGTATTTTTGTTCCAGGTACTTTGATGACATTGAGACATCCTTCAACCGACCTCCTTGTGTGGACGATTGTCGACCCGAGCGAGCCTTCAAGAAAGAGTTGTTAGTCCCTCGTGTTGGTAAACCGGTTGGAGGAAGAGAACCGAGAAGCGAGAACTCACGGCACTTGAGAAGATTCAAGCACATAGATATGTCTTGATTAATTGCACTAAAGTTGAACCGTACTTCAGTAAGGATTGCAAACATATATATATATATATATGTATGTATGTTATCCTATATATTTTCGTACATTTTATACTCATATTTCATGCTCGTCATTGCATGTTTAATTACAAGGAATTCAGGAGTCATGTGAAGCGTCAACTGCGGATCCGTACACAGACATCCTCTGAAATTTATAGAAAGGTCCACAGAGAATTTCCGAGTTGGTTTAGGAGGAGAATAATGAATGACCACAACCCGCACTCGCCAGAATTCACGGCTCTCGACTTTGGGCCCACTTGACCACGCCCAAAGATTTACGGCATACAATGTCAATGGTTTCAAGTTTTGCACCGTTTCACGAGATCGGGGATTGTTGACCCAAAACTCGTGTATATGGCACGTTTGGGACGAGGAGTTATGCGAGGAAGCATTGACGGAACATGTAGTTCGGTGACGTTCGTATTATGGAAAGCCTGGTTGATGTGGTCAAGATAACTTACCAAGGCCTTTTCTCGTGACTGTTCAAGTGTTTGTGGGCGAATACGACAACGTCCCGGGAGACTCACGACGATGACTTAGGCATCACATCCGTGAATTTCTCCCGTCCTATTCACACCCGTCGGTCCCCGAAGATGACGAGCCGTATATTCTTGCTTTAGAGGCCCATCAGGTTTATTATGTCACCGATGAGAGGCACAAGGATTGGAATATGGAATATGGTGGTTCACTTAAAGCCTCAGGACCTTTATGACATGGGCGATGGTGATAACGTCGCCTATGATTGTGAGCCGTTCCAGCCCGTCGGTTTCGAAAACTTCTTCTCAGATAGCGATGACAATTTACCTATAGTTCGGTATTTTTTTAACATACGCTTTATGAATTAATTGTAACGTTTAACTAAAGTTTTATTTGTGTTCAAACATATTTAACTCACACGTAACATTTTAATTATAACTTTCTTTGTAGGGATGGTGACGAAGATTGAGACAAAAAAATTATGCTACGATGTAATCTGTGATATTTCTATTATTATTATTATTTTAAAAAAAGACCATCATATTACCTGTAGCGGTTTCCAAACCGCTACAAAATAACCAAAAACCACTACAAAGCACAAACCGCAACAAAATGCGATACCTTAACCACTACTAAATGAAAATCGCTACAAAGGCGAAACAGTAACCGCTACTAATTAGAAACCGCTACAAAAAGTGACACCTCAACCGCTACAAAATTATGCGCAGATATCAAAATAAATACCCCCACCAAACCACATATAATATGGTTCGGTTTCCGTTTCTACCAATGTTTTCTCTCCGTCTTCTCTCTTTTTTGCATGTTTTCTAAAAGAGGTTAAGTGTTTGAAGGAGGTAAGTGCTGTTCAACCGGATCTAATTTACTCATTATCGAAATATATTATTTTTCTTCTAGCTTGCCGATACTAACTAATTTACAGTTGAATTACTTTCATTTTTCATCTTCCCTTTACTTTCACATACATTATTCGATCCATTTTCACACACATTTTTTCGAGAATTAATTTTATTTTAATTAATTCATAACTAGTTGTTATTACACTTACATATTCTCATTGGTTTAACTATATAATAATCTTATCTAATCAAATATTATATTTTAATATCATTTATTGAGTGATTCTTTTAGAGTCTTAATTTCTCTTTTCTTTTCTTTTCCTGTCTTATTTGAATATGAGTTTCATCTTCATGGATTTTATTAGTGTGTGTGGCTAAGTTTCTTTTTCAACCTAGAGAACCTATGAACTTGTTTGGGTTCTAGGTATTATTTCCCACTATTAGTTTTGATTAATTTCAAGCAGTTTATTTATTCTTGGTTTTCTTGCTATTGCTTATTAATTGGCCACTAGTAAGCATGTTTTGGGGATTTATGGTTAAACTTGGAAGAGGAAATCTTAAATTGACCTTTGGATTAAATAATGTGGAATTAGATTTAAATTTAATAAGGAATCAGGTTTTAATCTAATTTGCGTCTAGGATAGGAATATACCTAGAAGCTCCGCATAATCAAATTAGGGTGAGTTCGATCTAAAAAGTATTTTAGTTAATTGTGTGAGACATTACATAGTTAATTAAGATAGGTTTATAAATAGACCGGAATGCATTTATAAACATTAATACTCTAGGTTAGCTGAGTTAGTTAAATCAAAATTAATTTAGTGGGATTGATTCTAAGAAACCAACAAGGGATTAGCGACTTTAGGTTGTACTTCTCGAATTGGAATTCGCTCTTTTGCTATTATTAGTTTCTTATTTAATTTCTTTTTATTATTCAAAACAAATCGACTCACTCAACTTAAACGAAATAAAGGAATTTAATATCTACTCGCTAGTTAATTGAGTCCTCGTGGGAACGATATTTTTCCTACTTATCACTTTATTACTTGATACGGCTCGTATACTTGCGAGTCTATAGGCTTTAAATTTTGCCCTATCGAGTCCTTGCCCAAACTAGCATTCTCAATGTTATTGTTTCCTCCAATTCATTAAAATTGAATCGTCGAGGCGTCGGCTAGAGCTAGTACGAATCAAACGACGCGTACCCGCCATTGCCTCAGAAATAGCTTGTGAAACTCATATATCTAAAGTGGCGTGTGGATGAAAAATATATCCGTATAGGACAGGTTGTGATTTTCAGGTATAGTGTTGTTATAAGGGCCAATAGAGAGATAGGGGTGGTGATATTAATTCTTCCAATCTCAGACTTGCGACTAGTTGCAATGTTTTTTTCACCATAGTTGCTTTGAAAGCCACGTCATCGTCCAGTCAACAAAAAAGTCAAACTAACGGTCAAACGGTATCTTTATACCTAAAAAAAAATAGTTGGTGTTGGGCGGTTTTTTGGCCGAACCACATGTGTATTTTTGTACCTTTGAAAGTCACGTCATCATCTAGCCAACAAAAAAATTAAACCTAACGATCAAACGGTATTTTTGTACATAATTTATAACAACATAGTTACTTTTACACTTAAAAAAAACACTTACTGCTGAAGGCATTTATCTGACAAAAGCAATATGTATTTTTCACCTTAACCTAAGAATAAATTTAATAAAACGAAGAGAATATATATATTGTAAATAAATATGTGAAAACTTTTTTAAATGACGCTTGTAAAAAAAGAAAAAAGAAAGAGAGAGAGAGAGAGGGAGTATGTGATAATAGTATAAATCCGATACCCGTCGGCAGAAGGAATGGAGAATTCTGCGGTAAAGTCTTGTTGTAATCATGATCGACCAAAATAAAAACTCTGTAAAATAAATGAACGGATTCCAATTAACTTAAGATGCACTCTAATAATCCGATACATAATCAAACCATAATTAATACTCCCATCGTTCTTAATTATAGGACAATATTTAGAAATTGGTTTTGATAATAATTATAGGAAAAAAAATTAATTTTTATTAATTTCTTCTTAAAATATCATTATTGATACTTTTTCAATAATAATCAAACACAAAAATAATTTAATGATGCACATATATATTATATAAAGTAAGGAATACTTGCAACTCATTAATGTCATATACATCTTAATTTTACTTTTTTTTAATAAAATAATTTTGAACATTTTTTGTCATATTTTTCTCATATCACCCTTACTAATACTTCCTCAACAATAATTAAGTTAATAACACGTTTATATTTTATCAAGTGTGAGATTCTACTTTCTTTTTTTACTCAAATTCTCGTTGAACATTGAAGAGCTCTAAGGTTAATTTAATCAAGCGGGCATATATAAAAAAAAAAAAACCAATGTTAATAGTATGATTCTGAATTGATAAATGAATTATGAAGTATGTCATAAGACAGTGATATATGAATTTATGAAGTTTAAGCCGAAACATAAGTAGCTTATTTATAATATAAAACAAAGTTCAGATATGAATGAAGGATTATGTGAAATCAATAAGATAATTAGAATATAAGATTTATATAAGAACATTTTAAAAAACGAGTAAAATTAACTAATTTAACTTATATATATTTAATCTCTCCAAAATTAATTAAATATATCATGGGAGGTAGTAATAATAAGTTGATTTGTGTGCTGTGGTGGGATTAAAGCCTCAGCCTCGAAGGCCATTAATTTCAGCCCCACTATTCTAGTCTTTCCCGCCGTCTAATTCTGACAGCTCAAATTTTGTATTCAACTCCAGATTCGAGAATAGAAGCTATCTTACCCAGTTTCATAAATTAATACTACTTCTCGTTGCAAAATCCTTCACCATCGTTAATTATTTATAAGTAATTTATTATATTACGTTACCAGTGGCACTTGTTAATGAATTTTGAATTCCATAGGGCACATGCACTGGGGACCGCCTGCTAATTCTCAGCACCCAGCCTCCAGTTGCTTGCTCTCGATCAACTCTCAATACGTTGACTGAATATCTTCCTTAGCTTCTCTCAACGTCGAAACACTCCCCTGGATTTTTATATTCTTAATAGTATTCATTAAAGATACATCAATCAAGTATCTGTTAGTTACTCCTTCGTAATCAAAAGCTATTAATATATAGCAGGCTATACCGGCTAGTGTAGATCCGTAAGCTGAAAGAAATTCTGAGGATATCCATCCTGCCCGTGTAATAGATACACTAGTGAGTATTTTCATAATTATTATGAAACGTGATTAAAATTTCAACTGGTAATGACTAAAAAGCTTGATGATATTTTAGCAGCTAAGAATATGCAGCCCCCACGTGGCGCTTGGAAAAGGGATCGGATGGAGAGACTGTGAAGGAAAGGAAGCTAACATATAATAAATGGGGAAGAGTATGGTGGCAGATAGACATTGAAGGAGTGCAATAAAAGGTGGGTGTTGCAGTTAGGTGTGGCTCTCCGTTTTAACAATGCTTTGAAGCCAGGATACCTCTCTCTTCCAATTCATATTCCTTCATTTCATTTCATTCAAATATAAATTATCTTAGAATTAATATGATATGATCCATCATCGTCAGTTCCATGAATCAAATGCTGGCAATATAATCATGATGTTGATAGCGAATATGTATGCACGCAAATTAATTAAAGAGCCCCCTCTGAGGCCTCCCTTAATTAACCTCACCCACCTCCCCTTCCTCTCCATTTAATATTTCCTTCCCTGCACAGTTGGTGTTTGGGTACAGTAATGCCCACGATACTCAGATTTACTGTGTGCTCTTTGCTTTGCTACTAATGGTTTGCGCCTCTTAACTCCGCTCAAAGAAAACCCACATTCTTTCTTGGCACTGAAACAGATATGGGTACTGCTGGTCGCGGCAGGTGCTCCGATCCTCGTCTTCTTGTCGTGACTTTCTTCTTGGCGGTTCTTGTCCACACTGCTTCCGCCGCCCTAAACTACACCAGGTATCGGCCGGTTAGTAGCCTCCGACTGGAGAGGATTCAAAGGCACTTGCGCAAGATTAACAAGCCTCCCCTCCTCACCATTGAGGTATATATAATATATATATAACAATTGTTATTTTCTTTATGAAGGTGGCCTTTGTTTATATCATATTATATTATATTGCAGAGCCCAGATGGGGACGTAATCGATTGCGTTCACAAAAGAAAACAACCAGCTCTTGATCACCCACTTCTAAAGGATCACAAGATCCAGGTGCAGCTAGTGATTGATTCATCTTCTATATATCTCCATTTTACTTGTCATGATGATGTTGGACAAATAATTAAGTGAATAGAGATGGATGTGTATTGACAGAGGGCGCCGACAGAGATGCCGAGGGGGAAGAAGGAAGAGGTGGAGGGAGAAAGATCGCCAGAAGGTGCACAAGAGATGATGGTAACGCAAATGTGGCATCGAAATGGGACGCTGTGCCCCAAGGGGACGATTCCCATAAGGAGAAGCTCAGTGCATGATGTGTTGAGAGCCAAGTCCCTTTTCCATTTTGGCAAGAAACACCCCCGCCGCACCGACGCTCCCGATGTCGTCTCCGGCAACGGCCACGAGGTCCTTTCATTTACTACTCTTTCCTTTCCACCATCTACCTCATTAATTGCACATCATATATATCGTACGCATCATTTTTAATTTCTATCATCATCACCTCACCTCACAACCCGAAAAAAAAAAAAAAACTGTATTTCTGCCATGTAATGCATTCAGATAGACTGGTATAAAATGCTATATTCATACAAGTCTGTGCAAACAAATACTAAAGAGGAGAGAGAGTATAGGGGTTGGTTTTTAATTTAATTGGGAAAAACGTCAAGTTAATATATATATAAAAAGAGGAAATGAAGATGAGAGATGGGGTTGTGGGTGCAGCACGCAATAGCGTACACTGGAACGACGGAGGAGGTGTACGGGGCAAAGGCGACCATAAACGTGTGGGACCCATCGATCCAGGTGGTGAACGAGTTCAGCCTCTCTCAGATCTGGATCCTCTCCGGATCCTTCGACGGCACCGATCTCAACAGCATTGAAGCCGGATGGCAGGTTCTCTTTTTTCAGTATTTCTTCCTTTTCTTTCTTCCTTAGTAGCTTCTTCAAATCCTCCCGCTTCTATCATGACGCTTTGATTATTGCACTAGACAGGTCAGTCCGGAGCTTTATGGTGACAGCAGACCCCGATTGTTCACTTATTGGACGGTCAGATCACACTCGCTCCCCCTCATCATGTTTCCCTCTAGTTAGTCATTATAAATAATCATAATGCCACTAACTAAATATGCCGTCGTGCGCTTTACATATATGTGCAGAGTGACTCGTATCAAGCAACCGGATGCTACAACCTTCTCTGTGCTGGTTTCATCCAAACCAACAGCAGGATAGCCATTGGAGCCTCCATTTCTCCCGTGTCTTCCTACGCTTCTAACCAATACGACGTCACCATCCTCATTTGGAAGGTCTCATCATCATCACCATCATTCCTCGTAATAATATAAACATACACAAAAACCTTGATGCATGTGGGATTTTTTTGATATATATAGGACCCCAAAGTGGGAAACTGGTGGATGAGTTTCGGGGACAACACGTTAGTAGGGTATTGGCCGGCAGAGCTATTCACACACCTGGCGG
Organism: Acacia acuminata; assembly: GCA_019022655.1. Classification (NCBI taxonomy): domain Eukaryota; kingdom Viridiplantae; phylum Streptophyta; class Magnoliopsida; order Fabales; family Fabaceae; genus Acacia; species Acacia acuminata. The sequence continues at coordinate 1,184,364 of JAFJYI010000235.1, forward strand.
ACCACGCGACGATGGTGGAATGGGGCGGGGAGGTGGTGAACACGCGAACCAACGGGGAGCACACGTCGACCCAGATGGGATCGGGCCACTTCCCCGGCGACGGCTTTGGAAAGGCCAGCTACTTTCGGAACCTGGAGATAGTGGACACCGATAACAGTCTGAGCGGCGTCCACAACATCCAGACCTTGGCCGAGAACACTAACTGCTACGATATCAAGAGCTCCTACAGCGGCGATTGGGGCACTTACTTCTACTACGGTGGCCCCGGCCGCAACCCCCTCTGCCCTTAGCTTCACAACTCAATTGTACCCATTATTAATTCTTCATTCTTGTTAGTTTCTGGCTTTCTCCCACTCTCCCACCACCTTTTTTGGGTAATTCGTTATCGTGCTGGAAGGGATCGGAAAACCACAATTCTTAACTCAATAACAACAAGTATTTGTATTATTGTATAATCAGACTCTTGTGAAGCATCACCTCATGCAAAAGAAAGTTGAGGTGGCTGCCGGTAACCGGTGATCCTTTTTTAAAAAAACAATAAAATAAGGGGTATTATTATTTTCTTACACTCCAGACTTATTTTCATTTTGTTTTTTAGGTGTGCTGTGAAATTTTATAATGTCATGAGGTTGACTAAAATAGATTTGGTTCTGTGGCAATTAACTGAAATTACCCCTAAAAAATAAAAGACGGCCATCCATTTAGGATGCGCGGGGGCTAACGAGATCGCAACCCTTCCTAATCCCTACACACCGTGTTACTATAACAGTATTGCTAATACTAATGATCTGGCGATGTTGAGGTTTATTAATTTCCTCCATTATATTGGGATAGTACAAAAAAGTTAGGCGGGACCAGGAGTTCAACCTAATAAACTGGTGAACAATGCCTATACGGCTATACCACTCTAAAACCAAGAGGAGTTTGGAGATTTAGGAATCGGTCAAACTAGCATATATAATTTTATTTCAGTTTTTAAGTATCTTTTTTAAATTTAAACCATATTTCTGAGTTATGATATATGCACACTTTTGCAATATGTTTGTAACTTACGAGCTTCGGTATAAGAAAACGCAATAAGCAAATGGGTGAGAAATGTCTATATTATTAAATTAATAATTCATAAAATAAATATATAGTAGTGTAACATACACGTTATGGAGACCCTTGTTTCACAATCATTCTATTCTTATTTCTAAAATTATAATATAGTTATTAAGTTTTCAGAATTATATTTTGCATACTTACCTTTCCTCACATTATTTTTAATTTAAATAATATTTTACATATTATTATTAGTCGTCTTTATTTAAAAATATATTGATTTAATTAAGCCTGACTACGACCCCATAATTGAGCTGTTAACCAGTAAGTAAATTAGTGTAAGAACCAGTCTGACTTTTAGCACATGGGGATGCAGCCATATGCTTCGTGTTGATGCATCATATGCGGAAGAAAATAGCGAACACAAAGCTTGTAATTATACGAGAATGCTCCTGTTTCTCGTTTTCTTTTACCACATGCGGGCGCTATTGCTGCCAGCCTGCCAAGAACGTATGAACTATAAACATACGAACCCCGTTTACCGCCACCTCATCACTAATGATTCATGACATCATAAATATATCCCACGTACGTTCGTGTGTGGTCTTCCCGACCCTCAAGCGTTGAGGGCTCCACCCAAAGGTTGTAAATGTCACAACAGTAATTTTCATTTGGGTTGGAAAGACAATGCCGTAAAATCTTTTACGATTCCACATATTTGGACGCGCCCCCGAGAAAAAAAAACCCTAGCAGACGCGGGCTCACGCTTCCTCCGTCAATCCACCTGGCTTCTGTCTCGCCGGCGGCGCCTTTGCCGCCGGCGAGCCTCCTCTTGTACCACAATCGCGACAGAAGCACGCTACGATCGGCCCTCGGAGAGTCGTTCGACGGATTTTAGGGCGGAATGGGGACATAAAGCGGCAAGAACCGGCCTTCTTCTTCGGCGTTGGCTCTTTCTCCGGTCTCCGTCCTCGTAGTCTCTCCGGCTCCGCGTCCTCGTCTTCGGGTGCAACGGTGGTCCTCTCTCACTCCGGCGGTGGGAGCTTCGTCCGGACGTCTTCCTCGACGATAGCCTCCGGCGGGACGATGGGCTCCGGATCGACGGTGGTTTCCGGCGAAGGGGATGTTCTTCCTGTTCCTTTTTTTCCTGTTTGCCTATTTTGTTCCTGTTCTTGTTCCTATGCGTTTGTCTTTATTATTGTATGCTTGTGTGTTTCTTCTGATGTGGTTATGGATTTGAGGATTTATGGGGGTGTTTTTGGGGTGATTTGGATTTGTAATTTTGGGGGAAGGGTTTTTCCCGGTGGTCGACTGTTTTGTGCCTTACATATGTGAGGATCATTGGTAGGATTGTTCGATGGTGGCAAATCCAAATCGCTAGTGTTAGCCAAAATTTGTTTGGGAGGTGGTTGACATCACCAGATTTGCTTCAATGGAGGAGCAAAAGTATTTTTCAAGATTTCAAAGTGGTCTTTCTTTTTACGAGGTTGAGTTTTCTCCGTCCCGTTCCTAAGTCGGGGCATTTATGTAGCTGATCTTTGTGCAGCTTATTCTTATAAGGAGGTGTGCCCGATCAGGTGAGTTTTGCAACCAACACCTCCTTTCACGTCACTTCTAACCTTGGATGTTCAGGAAGCTGTTGGAGTTCTTGTTGTTGTTTTTACTCTCTTATATTTTCGGTGATTAGCTTTCCTTTAATTTGTTTTGGTTTTGTGTTTTGGTTTGTTGTATTTTTCGTCTCTTCTTGTTCCAGGTTTGTGTTTTCTCAGTGTAATCGTCATGTTCTGTTGTAACTTTTATCATTAGTATTAATATAAATTTCCCTTCGACCAAAAAAAGAAAGACAATGCCGTAAAACAGTACCCTAGCTCAAGCTACCGTGATGACTGTCGTGCACGCGCCAAACTGGTCAGGAGTGCCATATATAATACATGGAATCAGTTTCCCTACCTATCTTTGGGATAGGTAGGGATAGTTTGAGACTTTGAGCAAAAAAAAAAAATAGGTAGGGATAGCTCTTCCCATCTTATCTATATTGGATTTGAATGGTCTAAATTTAATTTTTTTTACTTTTTAATTTTTTTAAAATAATTATTTTAATGTGTAGATAATCCAAAATAAAGATAATTTTTCAACTAATATATTTTTTTAAAAATGATTTTATCATTTAAAAAATGAAAGTTAAAAAAAAAATCTGGACCATCCAGATCAAATCTGGATGGTTTAGATTTAGAAGAGCTCTCCCTACCTATCTCAAAATAGGTGGGAAACTGGTTCCTACAATACATGGCCTTCTCTCTTATTATTGTGACTGAGTGGATAACTTTTAGGACCGTGAGGTAAAGTGTGGTCCTTCACTATGATGTTATTGCTCACATTATGCTGTGCATAACATATACAACATCATTAACAAGCAAAACTGGGACGGAAGCCCCAAAAAAACTCAATCTTTCTTCGATTTGAGCTGGATCCCAAGGAGCACAAGTCCCACTGAAGTGAATGCAGACAATAATGTTGACAAGTAGAACAGAGCAAGCAGTGCCCCCCTCAGAGACTGCAGACGAAGATGATGATATACCCTTTTGGCGTCAGAAGCTTTCAGTAGTAATAAGAGAAATTTCAATCAGATGTTCTTTTAAAGCACCTTAGCTAGCTGTAAAGCATTCTCATTTGCATACTGCAATGAACCCTCAGGAATGCTTTGAATTCCCTGGGCTATTTCCCATGAAAGAACCCTTAATTTCAATTTTGACAGCAATTAGGGAAAAAATTATCTTCTCTGATTCTCGGACACTGTCAGGTAAATCAAAATGAACAAAAAATCATATCCGATTAAAAGAAGGGGAATACTTACCCAAAAACAATTCCAATTACAGCTCCAATATTGGCTTTATCTGGTGTTAATTCAACCTGCAATTCTCCAAACTGCAGGAGGCAACATCATCATTAATTTGTTTGCCACGTTATGGTAAGGGTATCTCATAAATAAAAGGCAACTTCCCAAAATCAGAGACGTGTACTGATAACTAACCTTCAGCATTCTAGCTTCCTCTTTTGGTGGCTCATCTGTTATTGCAGATGTTGGAGTATCACTCAGAACCCTCCCAGCTGTAATCATCGCTCTTGCAATCTATTATGATCAGACATTGCAAGATATAACTGTCACTTTGAAGCACGTTACTACTTCAAGTATTGAAACACGCATTATGTCTACTAATCCAATGAGCGAGGAACAAAGACGAAAGATTTAAATAAGTCATCCGATTTGGATATGCTGATGAATACTGAGAGAAGGTTGACTTGTGTAAGATAAGCAATTGATCGAATATGAAACCAATGTTTTCTGCATATTCTTCGCAGCCAAAATTTTAACGGGGCAGTTGCATGCAATAATTAGCGCACGGTCACACACTTTGAGTTGTCACTTGACACACTTGGACTTGTCATATCAAGAGTCATGCTTATTATTGTGAAAGGTATCATTTAAATTTCCTCCTCGAAACAGATAACATAAAAAGAAAAAACAACAGCGCTCCACATTGGATGGTGTACAGTGTAAATACCTTTTCTGGCTCACCTTGGCCATATTTTCCCATAGATTGAAATCTTGTTCCAGCAGATAACAATCTCTTGCCAAGTGCTGAGCAGCAAACCAATGAGATATTCGAATCACATTCATTTATTTTGGGGTAAGGGGCTTGGTAGGGCAAGCCTATGGATGTATGAACATCGACTGGATGCTTACTGGCTCACCTGATTTGGCCTTGCCAGTCAAAGTGTCCACCAACAAAGGTAGCTTGCTAACCAAGGAATGGCAAGTTGACGCGTCAGCAAGTTCCCATGCTCGAGAAAGGTTAAGTAATATCTCTCCAAGCTCTTGGCCACACTGAAAAATTACGTTCCCATAAAAATAAAAATAAAAATAAAAAAATCGTTTCAAAATAGCATAAAGAAATTTCGAGTTACTAAAAACAGAAAAGGCACCGACGTCTAAAATGCAATTCGGAAATGAAAAATGCATTAAGGATAGAAGGAATCACTATATCGTTGTAAACGCCAATTCATTCAGGGATGCCTTACATCAGGATCCCCATGCGTACTAAGGCTATGAATATAAGAAAGATGAGCTACTGCGTTCTTGAGTGACTATATCCCGTTCAAGAGACATTTTATTACATACAACAGAAAGAGATACTCCACATAGGACATAAACTATGTCCTATTTAGGACCGGAGCTAGTAAATGATAATTCAAAGTATCAATATAGAGTTGATCTAGCGGTGTCCTGCTAGATCCTTTGGGTCTCGGACTTGAGTCCCAGACTTGTGTTGAGAGGGCAGCTACGAACTCCGATGCGGACACCGGATTGATAATATCCACACACAGAGAGAGAGAGAGATAATTCAAAGTAAACCCGTGTAATTCATACAGCAAACAAGCAGAAAGTGGAGAAAGAAAGGCTTTACAACTGGGAAAAACCAGGTAATTATAGCAATTATAACTATTCCTAACCTCATCCACGATAGGACCGTTTGAAAGGTCAAAAGCGGCATCGTTGAGCTTCACAAATGGACACTTCTGTTATGCAAAAATCGAAAAAATGTATGAAATTACAGAGATTAAAATATGTATTCTCATTACATCTAATCGAAGATCGCGAGGAAGCTGCGCAAAATAATCCGGAGGAAGCTCGAAACTGTCCTGCAGTGTAAACCCACGTAAGATTAAGAATGGCAAAAGTAGAGCACGAAATCAACAATTGAAGTTGAAACCCTGATACAAAACCATAAATTGATATGGCGAGCATGCAAAAGATAAAAGCTTACAGCGATTTCTTGGAGGAGTGATCGAGGGTCAGGCTCTAACGATTTTGGAGAATCGGACTCAGTTAGAGCAAAACGGACGACGAAGGATTTGGAAATGAAGGGGCTGGTGCGGGCTGTGAAACTAAGCGAGGGTAACGAAAAGATACGTTGAGAATGGCGGGGAGGTAAAGGGGCAAGAGAGGAACAGTATTTGGAAAGAGGTAGAAGAAGATGAAGTGAAGCCATTATATCCTTGTCAAGCCGCGAAGAAAACCAGTTCAGATAAGTGCGGTCACTGAAATTCTGTCCATCATAGATTTTGATCCCCTTCGGCTTTTAAAAATTAATCAATAACGGCCCAAACTCGGGTAATGTCTGGCCTTGAAATGAGGCAAGGGCAGACTTTCTACAAATTAATATTAGTATTCATTTATTAAATAAAACAATTTTGGAAATTTCTATAATTAGATTTTTCAACCTCAAATAATTAATACGTTACATAAACCAGATAATATCAATCAAATAAATAACAAGAACAATTTAGAGAATTACAATTTCTTTTTAAATATTTTTTTTAGAGAATTTTTCCCCTTTTCTGGAGACCAAATAATCCCTTCTGTCCCGATGGCCAACGGCCCAACACCTTGGAAGCATCAATGGCACAATACTAACAAAATCTCAGAAGGGCCACAGCCTCAGCATTCAAAATCTCTCTTGAAATATATTCCATTTCTACTACGGCATGAGCTGTGGTGAGTGTTCAAAATGCCTGAGTGAGAACCAAAGACAGAGCCGTCAGACCCTGAAAATTGAAAGTTGAATAAATACATTAATTATCAGACATGTCTTAACGGTGACAACGTGATCGCATCCCCGTACTCAGCTCAAGAAAACTGCTTGAGCTATAGTTTTCAATTCCGATGACAAGGCTTGTTAGCAGAGGATTTTACATAAAATTTCGAATTAAGTAATGCTAGGCTCAGCAAATAGGGGCTTGATGTTTGGTATTCTTCTCAGCTTTTGCCCTTTGCAACCTTTCTTCGCTCGATTTGACCGGTTATTGGGCACTGCATCTCTGTCCAGTTTATTGGCACCATTGTCGCACCTAAACCACAAATCACATGAGTTTAAGCTTATGTGTAAATGACCCGTTTATAGAGCATGAAATAATTTCTGAACCAGGAAACAAATTTATCAGCAGGTATACCAACGCATACAAATTTGATTAAACATTCCATCAAAATAATACCCGAAATATCGAGCCATGTATCAACAAGCAGTAAGCCAGTCCACTAACAAACTATAGGTTACCGACAGCAAATTAGCAACAAGTAAAACAAGTTGTGCAGGTGTAACTCAAAGTCCAAGTAAAAATCTCACCAGCAGTGCTTTCTGCAGAGATGACACCAAGCTCATTCTTTGCTGTTGAAAGATAGTACGCTCTTGCATCTCCAAGAGAAAGCTAGTAAACAATAGATGTATTGAGAGAAGTATCCAAATAACAACTGATTTAAAAATTACATGTGAAGTTGATTTTTTCGTCGCGAGGAAATAATACCACAATAGCTCTAACAATGTCACCAGGATGGAAAGATAGGTGCATATCAACTTTATCGATCTCAGTTGCTCTTACATCTTGCTGCCTATCAAAATAAGAACAATATACACAGGCACATGGTCAAAAATGAACATACTTTCTCTAACCATAGAAATAAAACATCAGATTTTCTGCAGGCCAGACAACATAGGAAGTGCATCAAGATAACCAACCACATATAAAGTAAATTAAATACTACAAACAGAAGTTATTCAAACTTCTCCTACTTTGCCTAGTAATTGCTTGGATTTCAAACAAAAAAAAAAAAAAAAAACTTAAGCTACAGGATCAGGGATGATTTTGGTTGAAAAGAAATCAGATTTCCAAGGGCAAAGTAGCAAAATAGTTTTAAATGACAGTTTTCACAGTTTCATAAAATATTCAAGTATTCAACATCATTTGACACGTAATTTAGCCACATAAAAATAGGGTCCACCAATTTCTTTAGTCAACCAGTACCACTAAGAAAACAGATATGCAGCTGAGGTCTCCACTTTACAGTGGGGGGAGGCAACCCTTCTGGATTCTATAAGACTATAACCACAAAGATGTGTGCAAGCAGCAATTGCATATGCAAGCTTGTATAAGATGTAGTTAAAAAAAAAGGTTGAAAAAATATAACTGCATCACAACAGCCACATGAGACTTTTTCCTGATTTCCTCGAGTGAAATGCATCTCTTAAGTAATATGATGTGCTTTTCTGCTTCTTTTTTTTTCTGCCATATTCACCGGCATATGATGCAAATAACATTAATGTCTAAAATGTTCGTGCAACTACGCTTGTGCAAGTATAATTTCGTAAATTTATACTTTATAGCATACAGTGTATATAATCATGCCAATAAATTCACAAGAGTAGAAGAATAGCATAGGCAATCACCTAATTATCCCAGTAAATTTTTCTCGAACTGACTTAGGGCCAACACACATAATATCAGCAGAAGCTGACCTAGCCATCACCTTGGTAACCTATCATAGTCCAATAAATATGTGATTGTTTAAACCAAAAAAAAAAAATCACATATTTGAGAATGAGAGTGGGAGATGCTCATTGTCCAAGCAGAACGGTAGAAAGTGACCCCAATCAGAGGTTAAAATAAAAATTAATATGGTTGCAAGTATTTTTAGATGATCTAGATCGTAAAATTACTAAAAACCTCAAGAAAAAGATTTTAAAACTAAACCCCGTATCCTTCAGGACAAAATCAACTAACTATAAATATATAATAAGATAAAAACGCCAACCCCTCTAATGTAACAAGAAGCTGTATCTGTAGTTTATCGTGGGTGATACAAATCATTTACCTTGTCACTAACTCTTATAATTATTACTTTTAAATAATTTTTAAATTTAAATTCCAGTTATACTAACTTTACTGCCACAATTATGCAAGTTTAAATGCCCCAAGTCTTCTCCTTCCGCATAGTGGTTAAGAAAGAACAAGTACACAAGGTAATTAAAAAAGGACAAGAGTTTAGAGAAACAATTTTTTTCATATAGAGATGAAGGATGAAAATTCAGTCAGACTTTAAGAAAGAAGAACAGGTATCTTGAATGTAAAAATATCGTAAATCGAATCAGTGAGACAGTACTCGTGCAATGACAACAGATCCAGGCTCTGGCACAGGTCCATGGGCTTTGTGACCAGTTACTTCAACAGTGGGTCTCTGCATAGTACCACCAGCAATTATTGCGAGTGAACAAATTCCACATTATGAAAACGGGACATTGTATGGGAAAACTAAAGCTATGGATTCCGAAAAACAAAAAGTTGCATCCGAATGGAGTTAACAGAAAAGAGAAGAAGGGCTTCACGAAGAGAGAAACCCTAGGGAAAGATCGAAAACCTGGTCAGTAGAATCGGGGGAAGGAGAGATGATGCGGCGGAAACCAGTTAAAGAAGCATAGACGGCGTTGTTGTGAGGGGCCTGATAAGCACCTTTACCGGGTTTAACTTCGGAGGCAATGCCCAGCACTTCCCCCGGCGTCACCATCTCCTGTTCCATTCTTCCTCCCTGGTCCCTCCCTTCCAAATGATTTCGTAATTTTGGGCCGCTCCCTCTCTTCCACCTGACTTTTTGTTCAAGCGGGTTCAATCCGTGCCGCTTAATCTGCAGTCAGCGCATTTTTTTTTAGCAAAAAAAGTTAAGCCGCCTTTCCCCGCCCTAATTTAATGCGCGTGTAGGAAAGGATTCTGATTCTCGACCTATTTGTATTTGTATTTTAAAGAATATAGAATTTGATAAAAGTCATATCCACTTTCTTAATTTATTTTTAAAAATGAAAATAATGAGAGAAAGACCATCCGCTAATGGCACTTTTAATAACCATCCGCTTATGCTATTCGCGGCTAAAATCACAACTCTCCCATATCTTGTCCAAACGGGTATTTTAAGGGCCCGTTTGTTTTCACGGATTTTCACAAGTGGGAATGGGAACTTGCCAGGCTTTCCACGGAGAAACCCTGTTTGGCATGTACACAAGGGCGGAGCTAGGATTTAGAGTTAATGGGTGCATAATTAGTGTAGGGGTTGCACAATTAAATTTTTTTTTTTTAAAGAAAAGTTTTAAATGCATTAAAATTGTATAGTTGACATTTTTTATAAGAAAAAAAGTTTGACAAGATTAAAGAATATGTTGTAACCTATAAAAAATCAAAGAATAAAGAATTATAATAACTAGAATGTGGGCAAGCAAACCACATAACATAACAAGCCTCCCAATCACAAACAACATAACAAGTAAGCGCATAAGAAGTCAAATGTCATTCCCTCAATCTCTAGAAGTCCCAAGGATGAGAAAACTATTAAAAGCTCATGAAGTAAGATTGAGGCCAAAAAAAGTGTGGGATTGGCTAAACAAAATAAATGACAAAGGACCTAAGTTTTTTTTTTTAATTACTATTATTTTTTCAAATTTCACTTCCGAGCATTCAATTACAGTCAAAAGAAAAATAGAAAGTATAAACTAATCACTGGAATCACTAAAGGAGAATGCTAGATCAAACTTTTATGCTAGTTTAAAAGCTTCACTAAGGCTTATAAGTTCCTTTTACAACATTACAAAAGCCTGCTTCTGCTAAACCACTCATTATGCTGCCCTCACTTGAAAGCTTATAACTTTAAGTAGAGCACTAACCAGGGACATTGTCACTCCCTGGACAGAAAGAATTACATAACCACAAACTGGAGACTCCGATGGCAAGAGTGATACGTTTAATGAACAGCTCAACATTTTATCAAAGCCCATCCAAAAACATATCATATTTTATCAAAACTAAAGATCTTCCTTCCTAAATGGAACTGCACAAGCAACATTATAGAATTTACTTGTTATGAACCAAGAGCAAGTTTAATTGCTAAGAAACTAAACCAGGATTGGCTACCTATCCTCAAGCAAAAGTTACGATGCTAATATCATGTGGCTTTTGAGACCATTCTACTTTTGGATTAATATATACAATGACAAGAAAGACAACTGAAAGTTTAAGCTAAAATAAGACAACTTGCAAAAATAAAATCATGCAAATTACACCAAATGGGTCCAGCAATCCACATTGACGGAAAGACAAATCAGCCCGAATTACTCGATTCAAGTTGCAAATCATGCAATTGCAATTAAATAGCTTGCAAAAATAAAATCATACTTGTCTTGAACAAATTTGTAACAGGCCAACAACAATACGAATAACTAGCTCTTGCACCAAATGGGTCCAAAAAAAGCACGCCACAACCGAAGAGCTACAAATGGTACAAGAAAAGTTGAAGAAAATAGAAGACCTGGAACAACGACGCCCGACGACGCACTGACGACGACGACGACGGAGGGGGAACCAAGAGCGCCGTGGGTGAGAGACGGATCGATTTGGAGGAGGGATCGATTAGGAGTGGGTGAGAGATTTGGATGAGGAATCGATTTGGGGCGGAGGGATTTGGAGGAAATTTGGAGTGGGTGATCGATTGGGACGGGAGGGAACGGACTGACGGAGCGACAAGTGGGTGAGATTTGGAGATTGAAAAAAAAATAAGAAGGGATCAGACGTTCGAACCCAGGACCTTTAGATGGATGTCAAAACTTATAACCAACTACTCTAATCAGATTAGTTGCAATGGAAGTCTTATACTATATATATATATTTTTTTAAAATTTTTTATGGGTTCACTTGCCCCCATAGAAACAAGTGTGCCTCCGCCCCTGCATGTACGTCTCCTATCAACCCCACTTCCCACCTAGCGCAATCTTCCTTTAAGGTGGAGAGATCGTGCGAAAATTGCCGGGAGAGTGAAATTGTTGGACAAAAAAGCCTCTTGTAAACAATGGATCTGTTTTAAAAGAGCTACGAGGCAGGAGCTGGACGAAGAAAGAGCTGAGGAAGATAGCGACGACAGTGGCGGTTCGAGGAGCAGCAGAAGTTCAACGCAGAGGCAACTTAAAGGCAGAATAGAGGTAAGTTGCAATGGGTTTGCATAGTTGGTGTTTTAGCTATCTGTTGGTAATGTTGCCCAATGCCTTGTTGCTTCCATGGTATGATAATCGGATGCGGAATTAAAAACAACCTTGCTATGTCAAACCTTATTCAACTCAGTTATGTAAATTCTAGAACTCATTTGTTATGTTTCAAACAATTTAGAATTAGTTTATGTGTTCTAGTGGTCTAGTTTTCTGTCTATAGGGTTGTGAATTTGCTAATATAAACCTCAAGCCATTGTCAGATTTTACGTTCAAATGCAAGCAATTGGGTGCTTATTATGTTCGAACGTCCAAACGAATAGAGGGTTTCTTTTTCCAAATACATTTGACTGTTAACGTTATTCTCCCTGTTCATCTGTTAATATTCATTTCCGTAGCTGGTTTAATCATTTCATGATATCCCCCTCTCATTTCTTCCATGTCTGTCGTCCTTCTCACATTCGGAATCTAGTCCTCATTGCACTTTCATATCGCATCGACGTTTACTTCAATTTTACATCTGCACCTTCACGCCATCTAGTTTAGGGTTTGTTTATGTCCTATTGTGAAGACAAAAAAAAAAAAAAAAAAAATCATTCCACCATTTTATTTTATTTTTTTCTTTAGGGGCATTTTAAAAATTTCACCTACTTTCCCACTTAACCAACACCCAATTCTTTATTATGAACAATTCATTTTCTCTCAACTTAAGTTTCATTCCCTAGTTTACCAAATAGCTCACATTTTTAAGTTCCCTCTTAATTTTATCTTCCTTTCCTTTTCTTCCTCAAATTTTCCCCATACCAAATAGGCCCTAAGTTGCATGCCATGTACCATAAAATTGGAGTTATATTTGTGGATGTAGAGCTAAATCTCACGATAGTATATGGAACACAACACATATACATGCATTTGAAGAGGGAGAGGGGTCTATTCTATTCCCTTCCATTTCGCTTTCCAACATACATATATATCTACATATGCTAAATCACTGCACACAGCTTTATGTGGATTGATGTGAATCACTAAAGTTGGTAGGGATGAGATCATGAGAGTAAGAGAAGGAGATGACTTTGGATAAAAAAACAAACAAGCCCGCGCGCACGTACGCATGCATGCATGCACGCGCGCGCACACCAACTAGGGCGTTGCATGAAACCTGCTTTCCACCGTCTTAAGATCTGATATTCACCGTCCTTTTAGCATATACTAATACTATGTTACTCCCTCCTGTCTTAGATTTTTTTAATGATAGATTAAGGAAGTTAATTAATTTTATTTAAAATATTTATATTTATCATTTTTCCTCTAAACTATTTTGCCTAACTTATAAACTGATATATAATCTAAAGATATATAATATGTAAGATGATTAAATAATTTATTTAACTTTCTTTATATTTAAGTAAAAGTCAAATATATCTTTATATTCAGGGAGTATATACCACTTACATTTGATCATAGGCCAACAACATGACCCACCCAGGTCGTTTTCACTCTCCTCTCTGCATCTATTCCATCCCATCCCCCATTATAATTACACATGCAACTACTCCTGCCTTCAGCGTTGTGCGCAGAGTATCAGTTGACCCGGTTAATATGAAGAAAGACAGCCGAAAACAAAGTGGAGTGTAGATGACATGTGAGTCGGTACTCCCATTATTACAAAGATTTTTATGTACCTATTTGGACCCACCCACGATAAAAATTGATTATAAATAGAGTTGTGGTCTTCTAACTTGCATAAATATACTTTTCAAATGTCAATTTAAATAAGCACTACAACAACTGAACCAGTAGCTCCCAGCTATAGCTACTTCCCCATCACTCATATATACATGAGCGTGAAAGTAGATTGATCCTCTGTTTAATTTTTATATATATTGACAATTGCATGTATATATCTTTATCCTCATTTTGTTCTCTTTGGTCGACACTGTAATTTTCTTATGAATGTTGGCACTACCATCGGGCGTCTAATTATGTTCTGTATCAGCTAATTTTCCAGTTCGATCACTCCTTGTATTGAAGTATAACACACACACTCACACACAGACGCTACTATAAGCTCCATCAGCTCTTTTACAACCAATAACATTCCCAAGCAATTGGGGTGTGTGAGTCTTATTCATTATTCTCAAACCCTGATCTATTCTATGGAATTTTCTTGTAACTCGCTTGGTGCAAATTAAAACAAGACTTTTTCAAAAAAGAAACGTTTTTCTTCCTTGAAATCACGACTTCACAGGTGCTTTCCCGAAACAGTTGATAGGTTCCCATCCCTGCATATAGACATGTCCATTTATAATTACAACATCATTTAACAGGCAATAATATCTTTACAGTTAACGGGGCCTCAAGTGGTGGCCCTGCCACTGTTTAAGGATGTGCTTCAGGTGGCTCTCATCCCATACTGATACAAATGTATTTTATAGAATGGGTTGGGTGCTTATTATTGTGCTAAATTTAAACTATGCATTTAATTTTTGTTTGCCGGTCCAAATTTAGAAGCTTTTAATTTATAAATCGTAAATAATATATTTATTTTAAAAAACGGATTTATTTTAAATTAGCATTCAGTTATTATTAAGTAAAAACACATAAATAAATTAACACCAAATAGATATCGCCAATTGTTTGAAGGGAGAATGAGTTTTAGGTTTCAATTGTGAGAAATGATATTAGAAAAATCTTTATTGACAAGTGAACATAAGAAATTAATAAGTGAATTAGTTACTATTAACAAATAACAACTTATGAGACTTATTAATAAATTATTTTTCTTAGTTGAGACCTATCACTATGGTCTTATTTATAAATCCATTTTGATCAAATCTCACATACCAGTGAGAGGTAGTTAACTTAATGATTATGGGGTTAATTTTCAACTTTGCCCTCATTTATGATTAGATATTTCTCAACTGTTTCTTCTCTATCTATCCTCATAGATACAATTAATATAAGTAAAATTGTCACAATATCATTTATTACATAAAATTGGACTTATAAATAGTATCAATTTTTTTAGTCAAAATAGACTTATAAAGAAGACTAAAATGATATATCTCATCCTCCCTTGTTTAAACTCTGCCTATCATCATTTAGGGTGTGTTTGGATTGAGGGAGGGGGGGGAGGAAGGAAGGGGAGGATTCTTTTAAATGGAAAGAGAAATTATTTTAATATTCCAAAAACATATTCTCAACAAAAAAGTTTTCTCCCATTTTAATATTTTCCCTCCATTTTCCCCTCCCCTCCCCCCTTCCTCCCTCAAACCAAACATACCCTTAAAGTGAAACCGTACCCCATATTTCAGAAGAACTTGTTCATAAAGTCAAGTACTATCTCTGGCTTTCTAAAATCACTCATCGCGCAAACGATTTAAGAATGTCCGAAACTCATTTTTATGAGAGACGTCGATGGATAAATTGTACTGATGGATGCGAGGTGCCCAGGGGCAACCAGGAATCAGTTTCAGTGCTTGTCTCGATCGTCCAGATCAACCAGTTTCAGTGCCCGTTTGTCTGGACCGTCCAGATTTGATCTGACGATCAAGATCTGATTTTTTTACTTTTATATTTTTTATCGAAAATAATTTTAATGGGTAGAGGATCTAAAATAAATATAATATTTCAACTAACATTTTTTGAAAAAAAAATTTTTTCATATAGAAAAAAAAAAAAAAAGAGAAAGAAAGAAAGAAAGAGATCTGGATGGCCACGAGCAGATCCGGGGCAAGGATGGTTCCCTTGAGAAACTTGAAAAGAAAAAAGAAATAAAAAATAATTAAAAAAAAAAAAAAAAAAAAAAAAAACATGGGGGGTTTTTGAGTGGATGGGGAGCCCAAAACGAAAAAGAAGATAGGCTTTGGGGAGGGCGATAAGTGAGAGGGGGTTGCGTGTGATGGTGTCAGTTGTCACACAGTGACCACTTGTGAGTGGCAATTAGGGAGAGAGATTATTGAGCATTGACACGCTTTCCTTTTTCCATCATGTATGTCTCCCTCATCATATCCCTCCGCCTTCATTCCCCCCATTCCCACATCCCTCCATCTCACCCCAACGCATCCAATCCAACGGCTCTCCTCCCTCCATCCTCCCTTAACCTATTTTCTTCGTCACAAATTAATTTCAGAATTACCAAAAAAAATTTTTAAAAAAAATTGTTTCGGCCTCGCCCTCACGCTCCTCCCTCTTCTCTTCTCTTCTCCCTCCTCAAAATGGAACCCAATGACCCCCAGCTCAGCTCCTACTTCCACCACCAGCAACAGCAGACCGCCACCTCCGCCGCCGCCGCCCCCACCACCTCCTCCCCCACCAATGGCCTCTTACCCACCACTGACGCCTCCCACATGGTCTTCCCTCATTCCGTGCCCTCTGCCGTCTCCTCTCAATTAGAACCCCTAAAGAGGAAGAGGGGCAGGCCCAGGAAGTATGGCACCCCCGAGCAAGCTCTCGCCGCAAAGAAAGCTGCTACCTCCTCCTCTCACTCTTTCAACAAGGATAAAAAGGGCCACGCTTTGGGTAGTCCCTCTGCTTCCTCTTCGTACACAGGCTCCTCCAAGAAATCCCAGTTGTCTTCTCTAGGTGGGTTCCTCTACTAACCCTTTCCCCCTCCCCTTGGGTAATGATTGCCAATCCTGGATTTTGGAGTTCTACTGCGGAATCCTTTTACTTTTGTTTAGGGCACATTTAGGTTTTTCCTTCAACTTGGCTGTTGGTCTGGCCTTTCGGGGTGTTTTTACGGCTGTTTTCTTTTTGGTGGATTTTCAAAATTTCGGCCTACTTGTTTTGCGGTACTTAATTGCGTGGACTGTGACGTAACTTTGTTCAGTATGATGTATAATGCTGTGATACTATTCCATTTAGCTTTATTTTTCGTTTGCAAAGTAGATTTGATGCATTGGTAATATCTGGATACTCTCGAACAAGTTTCTAATTTTACTACAAACTTGTGAAAAGGGGAAAAAATATATGAAGCAATGATAGTATCAAGTGAATCATAGAATATTAACTGAATGCTGCTGGTGCTGCCAACTGATGCAGGTCAAGGCTTCACCCCACATGTCATTACTGTTGCTGCTGGTGAGGTATGTGTTCTTGACAGACTTTTATAGATCTTGTAAATTATATGTCTATATTGATTTGTAATACAGGTAAGCCCTTATAATAGGAAGCATTGTGGTATATGTAAATAGATATAGCAGGATATCCACATATATTGGCTTTGTACTCCCATGCTATTTGCTAATTTATAAAAGTCATGTGCACCTGGATCTTGCATGAAGTTTAAGTTTTGCCATACTAGAAGGCAATTAATGCTTCCATACTATTTTTCTTAAAGGCCAGAGAGAAGTTGGAAGCATTTTTGCATTATTATAATTTAATTTGATCAAGGTTTTCCTTGAAAAAATTATAACTCTTATATTCTTGGATAGCATCCTTCTGCAATTGGATTTAATTCTCTTAAGATAGTTTGATGATAACTTAAAGAAATGAACTGAATATATATATATATATATATTTTGTGTGGTAATATTTGAATGACTACTTAAGCATAATCCATTTTGAAAGGGGATACATGATTGGGTTACATTTCATATCCTGAACATCAAATGTATTAATTTTGTGTGTATTCTTATTTCTTGATTTGTTGGACTTTGCAACAAAACAAGACTAACTGGACATTAGTTTTTTTAAAAATATATTTTGTATTAAGTCATGCAAAGGGAAACTTTTAAACATACTTAACAAGTCTTTGTTGCCATTGTATCTCAAAATCTGTTGTAGTTGTAGACTTGTAGGGATCCTCAACCAATGTCCAAAGGTTCATTTGGTCCTGATGACACCTATACTGTGCATTTTGTTGTGCATTTAATAAATTTATTGAAGACTATGCATTCTTCTACTTGGCTAATTGGGGATGTGAGGTGAGGGTTTCTTACAATACCTAAAATATCAAGTCTAACAATTTTTTATTTTTATTTTTCCAACAAGAAGGGTGATGATATTTATAATATATAACAAGTCTTGAAATAATGAAATCTTTGTATAAAAATCAAATGAGGCGTTTAAAAATGAGACGGAGGGATTGTTTTGTGCTTGACCTCTGCATGGTACATGCTTTAGAGGTTGATAACTCATGAGTTATATGGTTTGCATGCCCTATAAGTAAGAATCATCATCTCTCTCTAGAATCTTTGGAATAAATTGAAAATGATTAAACTCAGCAAGATCCTGTAGTGGCATTTATGACAATAATGACACTTTTAGCCTTTTTTAGCTAAGCCTACACTGTGATTTCTCACTTTTATTAGGATTGTAAATCCAATTTAAACCATTTTTTTTGGCATCATAGTTTCTGATTGGTTCTATTTGAGTTAGGTTTAGATGGCTGGTTTGTTTGTCACTTGCCATTACTCACCTGGACACCTAGCATTTCGTTTGAATTTTTCTATAGTTGTGCAGCCTTTGTGGTTTTAAGTATCTGACCTTTCATAAGTCTATTGTCTGCTCTTGTTAAAATGGTGATTTTCACACTATGGTTGGAGTGAGTGACAATGTCTCTAGTAAATGGACTAGTCTTGGGCCATAGTTCCGCTGCAAATGAGAAATCATGTTTTTTTTATCTCTAGGCACTCACAGTGTTTTTGTGAAAGTGCAACAGCTTGCAACTTTGTAAAGGCACCTACCATGTGTCTGGGCAACGGCACAAAAGGATGTGTCACATAGATTTTGCTAACATCCAAACAATTGACCTCGTATGATCTGATAGAGCTAAACTAATATCACTGATTAATGCTTTGCATCTCTGCATGAGTTTCCCTAAATTAAATATTATTGATGCATTTGTATTTTTTTTTCTTTTTTTTTAAGGCAGAGCCTTTCCTGTCAAATTTCATGTTCAGAATTGGTCTTGGATCTTTATTATTCATGCCATTTTGATATATTGTGATTGCTGCCAGTGTAAATGAAGTTTAACATTTTTTGGGCACTCAATAGGATGTTGGCCAAAAAATTATGTTGTTCATGCAACAAAGTAGGCGGGAAATGTGCATCCTCTCCGCATCTGGTTCCATCTCAAATGCTTCTCTTCGTCAGCCTGCAACCTCTGGAGGCAATATCGCATACGAGGTAAACTAATAATCGCTCTTTTATAAGCTTGTTTGGGATCTCAAAAGTGCTTATTCATGTAAATCGAGACTAAACTTATCTCATATACTTACCTCGTATATTGTAAATCACGATGAAAAAGCTACTTTTGAAGGTTTCCATCGCCATTCCAAACGAGCAAAAATCTGAAGTGTTCTATTTGATCCCTTGTTCTTTAAACTATCTTCAAGAGGAAGTGAGACTATTTCAACCTTTAGTCTACATCTAATTTCCAGATTAAATGTGACACTCAATAGACATTGAGTTTTTTCTTATTTATATTTATGAATTTTCCTTTACATGACTTTTCATGATGGAATGAAATTCTACCTAGATATATATATGTTTGAATAAAAGTGAAAGGACTCGAATTAAAAGGTCTCAATTTTTATGGACATTTCTCAGGCTCCCATCTATTGAATAATTCTGTTTTAGGCTCCTTCAAGAGCACAAGTGCTAGTTCCGGCAGTAATAAATTTCATGTGATCTCAGTATATTTACTGAAAATAATCATTCTTGATGTTGGTTTGTTACTTCTTTCTTTGGGTCGTGTGATTATGCACTTTCATTTGTGTGGAAGGGTTTTTCAGTTATTGTGGGATAGTGGGCCTAGTCCAATTCTCATAGCTATAATGGTATGATTTTCTTTGATATTAGGGTCGATTTGAGATTATTTCACTCTCTGGCTCCTATGTCCGTACTGAACTTGGAGGGCGCACTGGTGGTCTTAGTGTATGCTTATCGAGTACTGATGGTCAAATCATAGGTGGAGGAGTTGGTGGACCCCTAAAAGCTGCTGGTCCAGTTCAGGTAACATCTAAATGAAATTTTTTGAATATTCTTTTTACTGAAGTTTTTTCTGTTAACAAATTTCGACTAACAGATGCTCCACATTGGTGGCATCATCCCTTTTCTTTCATCTAATTAATTCTGATTTCTGACATCATCCTTCTTGGGAGGTAGGAGACAGGCATGGGAATAATTAATGCTTTGAGGCATGGTGTCCAAATAAGTTTCATCTTTAGTACTCCATCTCTCCTCCTTACAGTCCGACCAAACACACCCATGTAAAAGTTATAGCAAGAAGTTTCCTGGAATTAATGATTGATTTGCACGCAGGTCATTGTTGGTACATTTTTTCTGGATGCCAAGAAGGATGCGGGAGCTAGTGCTGGTGTAAAAGGAGACGCTCCTGGGAGCAAGCTGGCATCATTGGTTGGGGAATCGGTATCAAGTTTAGGTTACCAGCCTGGCGTTGAATCTTCCAGTGGGAATCCAATTCATGGAAATGATGATGATCATCATGCTGTTGGAGGGAGTCATTTCATGATTCAACAACGTGGTGTGCATGTGACGCCTTCCCAGCCTACAGAGTGGTGGGCTCGTCCTGATTCCAGAAATACTGGGTTTGAACAAATGACAGGTATGAAATGCCAATTGAATCTTCACCAAATCCAAGTTTCAACTTTGCTTTCTTATTGTTATGGGTTTCTGGTTTGCAGGAAAAACAGGCCATGGGGCTCACCAGTCTCCAGAGAATGGGGATTTTTTGACATGATTGATGAGAGATGATGACTTTTGGGTTTGGAAGGCACTCATCTATCTATCCTCTGCCGTGGTACTTGTATAATATCTTTACTTGCCACAAGCCTCAACCCAAAGTGATGCTGTTTATAGTAAGCGAATGCACGATCCATTGAAGGAGAGGTCGTTGCTTCTCAAGATTATTACTCATCGGCCCATGCTGTAGTCTAAAGTCACGGCTGTTTCCCTTTTTACTACCACAATAAATAAAGGTAGTAGTGACGTATGCAATGTCAGATTAGTTTCTGGGCGACAATTTGCTTCTATTTTCGTTGTGCATAGAAAGAATGCCATTAGGGTTGCTTTCTTTTTACGTTTTGTTTTCTGGACCTTCTGAACCTTTCCCTGGGCATTAGCTCCGTTAACCTTATGAGATCCTTCTTGTCCTTTTTTTCTTTCCAGAGGAGATATGTATGTGCGCGAGACGACAACGTACTGATTAGTCTGATTTATGGATTGGTATGAATGAGAATTTTAATTATATGGACATATTAGCCTCTTTTAGACGCGGGCTCCCTCATTTTCCACCCGCAAAAGATTGACTTCAGTATCTTATTCAACTAAATGAGGTGAGATCGGAATCCTGGTCCTTGATAAAGTACACCATAATCAGATTCTGCAAATCAAATATGTTAATCAAAGTTGAATAGCTCATTTATTTGACAATCTACACTGATAAATTTAGTACCCAAAATAAGGCAAAAAATGGTGATTTGTGAATAAACTGACTGACAAATAGGTTATATTGAACTGTTTAGCATTTACATGTTAAAAAAAATGCTTTGAAGAATAATTGTCTATAAAATTGAACTGTTTATCATTTATTACAACTTCTAACTCTATGATAAGTTCAAAATCTAATGCAAAATACTAGTTCAGTTTGCACTTCGTAAATCATGGAGGATCGACCGCGTATGGTCGTTTCAAGCCTTCCAGGGCCGGAATAAATAGAGGCACAAACACACATTTAATAGACTGTTGTGTCGTTTCCTTGTTTGTTTTGGAGGGAAAGAAGTTTTTTACTAAATTATCAAGAAGAATATTTTTTTTTATTAAGAGTTTATTTTTAAAATATTACAAGAAATTTATGAACAATTTGGTTTATATATAAGATAAAAAATTTACCACCCTCCCTCGAAACCAAACACCTCCGACACAAACGCAGCGTCTTATTGTTGGCATTTCAACGCTCTAGGTGGATTCTACCATTACCATTTTCCCTTGTGGTGCGGGCCGAGAGAGAAAGAAAGAGCTAATCATGGCGGACAACCTCTTCGAAGGATTGCCCCCTCCTTCTGCAAACCCTTTTCCTCTCCCTTCTCCTTCATCTGAACACGAAGCCCCGGAGCCAGTTCCTGCCGACGCTGGGGAATCCCCTCCAGTTTCTGCTCCAAAGCCTATCCTCAAAAGTGCCCTCAAGCGCTCTAAGCCCCCTGAATCTGACTCAGAAGGTGACTACTTTTTCCATTGATAAACAACCATTCCTTTCTTTTCTCCTCGCTCCCTATTCGAGAGTTGATTCCGTGTGCACCTTCAGATTACTTTTATTCTCAAGCAATAAATTGATTTTTTTTGTTCCTTTCTTTTCGTTATAAGACTTCAACTTTTGATAATTAAAGAATCCCACGGATGCGTTTGGGGGTTCTCAATAGTAATTATTTCACTATTGGATGCCTCTCTTTCCCTCAGAACTGAGTTTGTCAGCTAAGTTCGCGATCTTCGATCTATTATTTTAAAAATGAGATTAATGGGCTATTTTCTTTCTTGCAAGAAGAAAGAAATCGTAATTGAAGCGTATGAGCGACGAAGCATCTTTCATTCAGCAAAGGTTGTAGTCTCATCCTTTGAATAGCATAATGGAACTTCTATAACTTTGAATAAAATAATCACGAATATATAAATAAAAGGTCCCTGGATTGACTAAATTTGTGCATGGTGAGGGTATAGTGGAGGTGATCTACACTTGGACTGCGGTGTCAAAAGTTCTTAACAACCTTACAGATCCACAGTTGATGGTGGGTCTGTAATTCTTTCGGTAATTCTTTTCGTTAACAGACTTACAGACCCACAGTTGATGGTTTCTTGGCCTTGGTATATGACCTTAATTTTTTGAACTCTCGTAAAAGTTTAACTGTATTATAAAGAATTAGTATGAGTTACTTAGAGCAAAAATACACCCTTTTGTGTGGAATGATACGCACTAGTGAAGCTCCCCTTGGTTATAACACGTGAAATTTTCTTTTTTTTCCTTGTTTTAAGGAATGCCGGGATATCTTTTTTGATATAATTTTTTTTTTTTCCCGATATAGAATGCCGGGATATTGTGTATGTCCTTTTATATGCTTACTTTTAGGATTGTTAAATGCTGGAGTTTGTTCTCTTGTGAACTTGCATCTTTTCTTATTTCAGCTGCAACACCTAAGAAAAGCTTAAAGTTTAAAACAACAACTGATGCTTCTGAAACACAAGTTATTGAAGCCATGAAGAAGATATCGTCACATATCAAGACCCCTGCAAAGTTCAGCAAGGCTTCAAAGCTTGCAATACAGCTAATTCAGTCAGGAAGTGTAAAGTCTGGAACTCGTGATTATTTTTTTTCTATATTAGAAGCTGCAATGTCATCTCCCATACCTTGTACAGATCCTGCAGTTCGGGCAGATTATAATGCTTTATTTTCAGCAGCTCAGGATGCCATTGAAGTAAGGCTTTTTTCTTGGGTTGTAAGGCTTAAATTCTGTTGATATTGATAATCACTTTCATCTTCTAATGAGGATTTTAACCCCTCCCCACTCTTTAAAATGTAGCACCTCAATAAGAAGCAAAAGAATCAACTGACAGCATGGACAATCAGTGCTGTGGTTGCAACTGATTTATATACTGATGACAGCTTTGTGGTATGTTCCTTGCTGTTTTATTTAAAACTTGTAAATAGTCATTGTAGTTGTCCTTCTATTCACGACAGTTGGAAGTATATTGGAATGATGTTCATTAGATTTGGAATATAATGCTGTTTCAATTGCAAATTTTGTTTGTTGTTGTTGATGTGCCTATGTTGAACCTCACACTGCATTTCTCTATATTTTAGTCTTCCTTGTATGTGAATTTATTAAACCAAAGGGAGATTGAAGGCTTTTTTTTTTTTTTTTTTTTTTTTTGGGGGGGGGGGGGGGGGGGGGGGGGTGGTTGTGTTCCTTCAGAGACAAAATTAGATGTGGAGTGAATTACTGAGTGTCTAAGATCGCTGTCCACCATGTTCACATCTGCCATGCTTTACTGTGGCACATACTCGTCGGAGTGCTCGTTTTGCATTTGCCCCTGGACTCTTGAAGATTCTATCTCTAATCTTTTTTTTAAACAAAAGAAAAAAGAGGTCAAGATCTGGCCTGGCCGCTATATGCCCGAGTGATCATATAATCTGAATGCTGACAGTTCGATGGACTTGGCACTCTGCTATGCCTTTGAATGTCTTGTTGGAGATTGTTAATGTAAATTTGTTTGGCAATGCATAATTTGTCATGAGTTTAACTCTTGCTCAATCACCAGAACTAGTGCACTGGGAATTCTGTTATCACCTCTAGTTCTATAAGCTTACCTTGAATATTTTGATACATTATGATTTGTCGTTTTTTCCCTGCTAAATTTTGACAGTTCTCCAAAGCAGCTGGTCGAATCAAGGAAACTATATCTAACCTTCCTGTTGCAACGGAGGAAGATGATGTCGATGAAGAAGTGTCCCTGAAACATAGCACGGATAAGGTAGATGAAAGTGACAAAATAAAGCTGGACACATCCTTGATTTCTAGATCCGAAGATAATGAAGAGGTGGAGGCTGACCCATTTGGACTTGATGCTTTAATTCCTGGTTCAACAAAGAAAAGTGAAAAGAAGAATGGAGCCGCAGTGAAGATGAAGAAGGAAGAGGATGAGGAAGATACGAAGAGATTCATGAAGTCACAAAGAGAAGCATTGATAACCTGTTTAGAGATTGCTGCTCGACGTTATAAAACTCCTTGGTAGAAGCTGCTGATATCTTTTGTTTTTTTTATTGGAGACTTGTGCTTTATAATTGACACATTGTTCCCAACACGTTGGAATTTTGGCTTTCGCAGGTGCCAAACAGTAATTGATATATTAGTAAAGCATGCCTTTGATAATTTGGGAAGATTTACGGCTCAACAGAGGCATGCGATTGAGGAGCTTTGGGCATCTATACGGGAGCAGCAGACTCGCAGGAAGCAAGGGAAGTCAGTGAGCGGAAAACTTGATGTGAATGCTTTTGAGTGGCTCCAACAAAAATATGCTGGTGAGAAGATTAGCATCCGGCATTCTGTGGGAGCTAGTGGAGATCGTCGGGCTCAACAATGGCTGGGTTGATCATTCTTGTGTGTGTTGAATATGTACATCTGCCTCTGCCAATTGTGATAACAAGTTGTCACTTTGGTATGATTCCCCGAGAGAGGGAACTAATCTGCCAAGCAAGCAAATGCGTATATACATGTTGTTTGTATCAAGATTCTGACATGTTAGTTCAGTATGTTATGCAACTGCACTTACATGCCGATGTGATGGAGCACTGTGAAGTAGCCGAGAACAAGACTAAATCTCTTAATCCCAAAACGATCACCTTCTTTTAAGTTCTTACTTCTTACTACCATCTTAGTAGATTTTTGACTTGTTCGCTATGTAAAGATTTGTTTTGTTGTTTTTTTTATCTTCTTTAGTAATGCTTTTCAGTTTTCATTCACCAAAGAAAGTGTTCTGGTGTAGAACACAGATGTCCAGCCGTTGGGCTGGTACTTTGATCTTGGATCGTTGGGCTCTGCCTGAGTATCTATGGAGGAGATAGTCAGGAGAGTATGGGATCATTGTGCACGAATCAGGCTCTCGCTAAAGGGGGTGGTGTGTGTGCACAATGTGACTGAAGGTAAATAGTATTGAGTTCGAACGTGTGCACCTTAGAAATTAGCCTCTGTATTTATAGAGTTTACTGTAGAGGATATCTCGGCCACGTGTGATCCTTGGTGCGAGTATATTGTGCAGATATCAGTTCGGATATCCCTATATTGTGCTGGATAGAATCTCCCTATAATATAGGATCTCCTTATATTATAGGTGAGCCCTGATATTTAGTATATCTTTAGTTGGGCTATCTCGGCATTGGGCCTTAGTACAGATCCGTAATAGTTGCCCCCAGCTCGGTAGGTCAGGCCTCTGAGCTGCTGAGATGTATTTTGCCCCCAGTCGGCTTTATTGACCGAGCTGTATTATCGGTGCGTCTCACTTTAGAGATCCGAGGTCTGATTTCAGAGATCTCAAGTAATACCAAATTGCTTTGCTGATGGCGGTTCCTCGTTGTCATTTACACAAGAATTCGAGGCGGAGCCTCTAGGATCTGAGGTAACGTCCCAAAGTTCACGTGTCCGAGGGGACTTCATGGTACATGTAGGTTTGGGATGTTCCTCTTACTAGGCCCGTCCAAGCGGTCCCGACAATCCGAGCTGGTTACTGATGGCTTCGGGCTTTTTCGAAGTAAAGGACTTTCCGCATTCGCCATCATTGCCCTTTTACACCTGGCGCCTCAGTATTGGCGAGAGGCTGTAACCGCCGTGCCTATCCACGCATCGATTTTCGTGCGCATTTAATGCTCCTTCTATACGCAGCACGTTACTTCGGTTGTCATGGTGAAAAGTCTCTTTTATCCCCGACGTTTCGATAACCCACGGCTTATGAGTGTGCCTTTTTGTGTAGAATTCATATTTCCCTCCAAGTTCTTAACTTTGCTGTTTTTGCTCTCTCTCTGGTTCCCTGTTATTTTTGCCTCTCTTTGCTACGAGCGTTCCTGTGCTATTTACAACCTTGTGGTTCTTTCATCCTTCAACCTTCATTAATCCAGGTATACCCCAATCTCCTACTACTTTCCTGGTGTAAATTGGAAGTTTCGACAGTTTTATTACTCTATTCTCGTTTCCGCGGCTTCTCTTTCTGGGTAGGCTTCCTTATAGCTTTTGGGTTAGTTCTTGAGTTCAAACTTCCTTCTGGCACATCCTTATATCCTGAGACCCCTTTTTTCGACCTTCCCCTTACTTCCCTTTCTTCCTACGACCTTTTGTGCCTCTCTAGGTTTTTGTTCTGGGTGATGGATAGGATTAACCGCGTATCCCCCTCAAACCAGCCACTGACTCCTGAGGAAGAGGAAGCCTTACGTGCCGTTTTCCCAGTGCTACTTACTGGATTTTTGGTTCTGAACTCTTGGAAGAGGAGAGGTCGGCTGCCGCGCTCCGGGGTGCGTCTGGTCGAAGAAGCACAACGGAATCTCGATCTGCCGCCATTAGGGTTCGCCGTGCAACACCTGTCCGTACTGGGCCACGTGCCGCTCAGAGTAACTTACTTGTCCGTGCTGGGGTTCGGGCCGGGACCGATGCCTTCTTTGCACGGCCTCTTAATTTCTATGAGGCTCCCTCAAGTGTCCGTTCGGACACCCTTCCTCAAGGATACCTCGGCCCCTACTGGGATTGTCTGGCTGATAGCTCCTACCACATTGCAAATGGGGAAGATTCCCGGGCTTCCTCGATCCTAAGTTCTTGCTGTCATCGACCACCCCCTAGTCATACTTCTGGCAGTCTGGGTCATCCGAGTCCGCTTGTTTTTCCGCATGCTAATATGCTTCTGTCAGGTATTCCCACACTTGCTGATCTTAGTATTTTTTTGCTTTGTTTATAGGTAAATGGCCTCAGAATCCTCTCCCCACAGCATACAGTCCGAAGCCGGGGAGTCGAACTCTTCTAGTCCTCCTGAGGCTTTGTGTAGGAAGTACAAGTGGGTGACGCATGAGGTCCTGAACACGCGCTCGCTGATGTTTGAGGTCGACATTGCCCGACTAGGCATACCAAACTTAGATGGGTGCCTTGTTAGCCCTCCAAATGATGATGAGCCGATATGCTTTATCCGTGAAGTGGGGAACACCAACTTCTTTTTTTTTACCGCGACTGTATGACCCGGCTCTGTGTTCGCTTCCCTTTCACTGAGTTCCAGATCTCAGCCTTGACTCACCTACGTCTTGCACCCTCGCAGCTTCACCCCAACGGGTGGGCTTACTTAGTAGCCTTCGAGCGTTTATGTGCTTCCTTCCCTCAGCCCATTCCTTGCACCACGGCTTTATTCTTTTACTATTTTTGTCCCTTTACTCCCCGGTCTTCCAAAGAGGATGAGAAATTGAAGGGGTTGACTTCCCTCGGCAGCGATCCAGATAGGAAACTCATGACCGTGTTCTCGGACTCATTTAAGCACTTCAAATACGCTTTCTTTAAGGTCATCGCTAAGCCTGGAGAGCAGCCCTGGTTTTTGAAAGGGGCCGAGGCTAAGGATGTGGAGTGGAGGTTCTCCCTGTACTGGAACGAGGGCCACCACAAATTATCCGTTTTGTCATATCAGGTCGCGTCCGATGATCTTCTGCCGGAGACGGTGCCCTTTATAGATCAATTGACGAACTTCGTGAAGAAGTATGGCCATCAGAGCGCGGCCTTTTTTATTACCGGGCCTGGTGCCGAACCGGTGCCTACGGATTGTATGGTCCCTATGTTCATTGATTCTTCTGACTCGTGTATACTTTTATCTTGTTTCGCCTCGACCATGCTTCTAGCGTAGTAGCGTAAATTCCAATTCTTCTGCGTTGTTTTTGCAGCTCAAGACATGTCGAAGCTTCCCAAGTACTTGAATAATGTGAACTCGGACGTGGTTGCGACGAGCAGGCCGAGTAAGAAGTGCGCTGCCTCGGATGCAGGCGTCGGAAAAACCAAGGTGGCTTCGGGTTCTGCGAGGGCCAAGAAAACAAAGGCCTCGGAAGCACAAGGAACTCCTCGCTCTGCCCCGGCCGGGTCGTCGCCAGGGTCGATCGTACTTGGCTTGAAAGGGCCAGAAGCTATTGTCTCTGGGTCACTGGCTTCTCCTTCACCTCCGCCCCGGACTTCCGCTGCCCTTCCCCCAGTTCACAAGATACCCCGCGGCCTTGCGTGGGAAAAGGGGGTAACGGAAGAGTTTGACGTCGCGTTCCTTCCTCCGGGTCAATTCATGAGTGGTCTACCTATAGCCGCCATAGATGAGGCGGTAGTCCATGATGCCCAGAAGTACCTATGCAAATCCATCGGGCTGCACCAGGCGCTGCTTCATCTGAAGGGCAAATACGTCGGGGCCGAGGGTCGGGTCGTCGTCCGGGCGGCCCAGGAGGAAGCCGCGGCAAAGAAGAAGGCACTGGAGGAGGAGGTAACCGTTGCCAAGGCCACGGCTGGGAAAGCAACCGAGGAGCTCTTGATCGCCAAAGAGGCATTGTCGACAACGACCTCGCAGTGTACCCGCTTGCAAGAGGCTCTTGCCAAGAGCTTGGATGCTGTTAAAGCTTTGACAAAGCAGCGTGCTGATCTATCTGCCGAGGTGGGCTCTATCAAGGACGCTCTAGAGGTGGAGCAAAAAACTCGCCTGGACTGCGTTGAGTCACTGAAAGAGGCTGCAACGGACTGCTTCAAGATGGCCTTGGCGCAGATCTAGCATCTGAACCCCAACGTGCCTTTGAACCTTGCCGGGTATGACTACCGAGCCTATGTAAAGGACGGTGTCCTGGTGCCGCCTCCTCCCTCTCACGCCAACGAGTCGCTGTCTTTTGAGGATGATGAGGAAGTCGGAGATGAGGAGACACGTGGTGAGGAAGAGCAGAACACTGGTGGTGAGACCGGGGAAGGTGCCCGCAACGCTATTCCCTCCAGTGGGGCCATTGCCTCGGAAGATGCTGCCCCTCTGAGCTGAGAGTGCGGTCTTATCTTTTTTAGCTTTTTTCTTGTAGGGTGTTTGTGCCGGTTGTAATTTATGACAATTTCTGTTGATAGTACAAATTAATTGCCATATCATTTTGAATTCTAAGCGTTGTTAGAAGTTCTTTGACCGGGTCAGGGTCTTTAATGGTGTAGATCTACGTTTTCTTCTAGAGTTAAAGTCTGAGAATATGTGGTAGGGTTGTCTTTTTGTAACCGCAATGGGTGTTTATTTTAACCGCACTACCGAAGTCCAGTGTCGTTTGGACGATTTGTAACCGGGATAAAGGCAAACTGTCACATGTCTGGCCATGGTGTTAGAAATGCAATGCTTAAACATTTTGACCTGATCAGGGTCATCATGAAAGTTCATCTTTTTATCTCGAGTGAGTGTTGACACGTCAATTTCATGAAGGCCAGTAAATGGCAATTTCGCCGAGCTCTCTACCTGGGCTAGTTAGCCCTGGTGTAATCCATCTAGATGTGTTATATTTGTAACTGGGTTTAGAGACCTCGGTGTAATGCTTAAGCTATTAATAGTGCACGTTTGCAAATCTCCACTGAGGAATCCTTCATTAAAATAAACTGCTCCAAAGAGCTAACAAATCGTTCAATGAAATCTTAAAAGGATAAAAACACAAACTTTCTAAGTTAAATACTGAAATTAAAAATAACCGAGCTCCAAACAGGATGTGTCTGGCGCTGTTATGAATTCCGGGCCGAGTTCTAGCTATAGTAGATTTTTAGCTTGTCGGCGTTCCAGGTTCTCTTCACAGGCTTCCTCGCCAGGGTTTAGAGTATATAGGCTCCATTGTCCAGTTTCTCTTTAACTCGGTAGGGGCCTTCCCAATTTGCAGCTAGCTTGCCATCTCTGGCGTTCTTATTGCCGATATCGGCTCGTTGGAGTACGAGGTTGCCCCGGTTGAAAGAGCAGGGTCGAACCTTTCGGTTGTACTTTGCTACCAAGAGCTGCTTGGCGGTTAACTCTCGACAATGCGCTGCGACTCTGACCTCGTCAATCAGGTCCAACTCTGTCCTCAATGCGTCGTCATTTGATGCCTCTCCCTCTCGGCGGGTTTTGATTTTCCTCCAGGACGGCTGTCCTATCTTGACCGGGATCATTGCTTCGCACCCATAGGTTAACCGGAAAGGGGTTTCTTGAGTTGAATTCTGCATAATTGTCCTGTAACCCTACAAAACACTGTAAAGTTGTTCGACCCAGTTAGACTCCACGTCTTGCATCCGCTTCCTTAAGCCGTCTAGGACGATCTTGTTGGCTGCCTCGGCCTGACCATTGGATTGTGGATGCTCTACCGAGGCGAAGTGCTGCTTAATGTCGAGGTCCGACATCATGGTCTGAAATCTTTGGTCCATAAATTGCGTCCCGTTATCCGTCACTATCTCGGCTAGTATTCCGAAATGGGAGACAATGTTGTGGCGAAAGAACCTTCGTCTGCGCGCCGAGGTTATAGTCGTCAAGGGCTCGGCTTCGATCCACTTCGTGAAGTAATCGACCGCTACAATGAGCCACTTAAATTGCCCGGGGGCTGGCTTGAATGGCCCGAGGAGGTCCATCCCCCATTTGTAAAAGGGCCATAGGGCCGACATGCCTTTAAGTTTCGTTGGCGGTGGCTAGATAATTTTGGCATGTTTCTGACAGCTATCACATCTTCTGATGGCTTCCTTTGAGTCTGCCATCATGGTTGGCCAGTAGTAGCCAGCCTGTAGAGCTTTCCTGGCTAGAGCTTTGCCCCCCATGTGGTGGCCGTTGACGCCTTCGTGTACCTCGGCCAACACATATTTGGCTTCGGATGGTCCCAAGCATCGCATCATTGGAGAATGTAAGCCTTTTCAGTATAGTTGATCATCGACCATTGTGTATATGGCGGCCTCTCGGATCAATTTTTTGGCTTCAGTGGAATCGTTCGGAATAATGCCTCTTTCCAGATAGTCCTCGATTGGTTTTCTCCAATCTGTGGAGGCCGAGATGGTCATGATACAGCTCGGCTCTGCGAGGTTTTGTTGGATCATGGTCCTATGATTGCTCGGGCCTTTCGTACTTGCCAGTTTGGAGAGGATGTCAGCTCTAGCGTTTTCTTCCCTTGGAATATGAGTCACTGTCACCTCTTCGAAATCGGCCATGACCTCCTTGGCTTTGTTCACATATTTAGCCAAAAGTGGACCCTTAGTCTGGTAGGAACCTTCAATCTGTGCCGATACAAGCTGTGAGTCAGTGAAAACTTTTACTTTTTGGGCTCCATGCTCCCTAGCCTGTAACAGTCCGGCCAGTAGGGCTTCATACTCGGCCTGGTTGTTCGAGGTCGGGAATTTGAGTTGAAGGGAATGCTCAATTGCAATCCCTTCCGGGCTTTTGACTACGATTCCTGCTCTGCTTCCTTTTGCGTTAGACAAACCATTGACGTAAACCTTCCACATTTCATCTTCGCTTGTCTCTCTTTTATCTGCCGGGGTGAGCTCCCTCTCAAAATCTGCTAATGCCTGAGATTTGATGGCACATCGGGCTTCAAAAGTGATGTCAAACTCGGACAGTTCTATTGCCCAGATGGTCATTCTCCTAGCTAGATCCAGCTTGTGCAACACTTGGCAGATGGGTTGACTAGTTCGTACGACTATCTGATGTCCCTGGAAGTACGGCCGAAGTCTCCTCGTTGTTGTCAGTAGAGCGAACGCCAATTTTTCAACCTTCTGGTACCGTAGCTCCAAGCTTTGTAATGCCTTACTTACAAAATAGATTGGGGCCTGCCCGACCTCAGTCTCTCTAACCAAGGCCGCGCTCACCGCTTCTTCTCCTATCAACAGGTAAAGAAACAAAGACTCACCCAGCTCCGGTTTTGATAGCATTGGGGGAGTTGCTAAACACTGCTTGGATTTTTTCAAATGCCGTCTCACAATCCGTATTCCAAACTCCCTGCGTTTCCTTCTTTAACAGTCTGAAGAAAGGGAGCGCATTCTCCGCAGATCTCGGTAAAAATCTAGTGAGGGCGGCCAGTCGGCCAGTTAGTTGTTGGACTTCCTTCTTGGTCCTCAGGACTTGCATGTCCAAGACTGCCTTTCATTTATCAGGATTCGCCTCGATTCCACGGTTTGTCAGTATAAAACCTAGGAACTTCCCGGATGGAACTTCGAATGCACATTTAGCCGGGTTTAATCGGATCCGATGTCTTCTTAACTTCTCAAAAGTTTGTTCCATGTCCCGGATATGGTCTTCTGGGTCTCTTGACTTCACGATCATGTTTTTTATGTAAACTTCTATATTTCGTCCGATCTGGTCTTCAAATACTCTGTTCATCATTCGCTGATAAGTGGCTCCGATGTTCTTTAATCCGAAAGGCATGACATTGTAACAGTAATTGGCCTTGTCAGTCATGAAGGCGGTCTTCTCTTGGTCATCAGGATGCATGGCTATTTGATTGTAACCGAAGTAGGCGTCCATGAAAGATAGCAACAGAAAGCCGGCGGAGTTGTCAACCAACTGATCGATGTTCGGCATCGAGTAGGAATCTTTTGGGCAGGTCTTGTTTAAGCTGGTGTAATCCGTGCACACCCTCCATTTGCCACTTGGCTTTAAGACCATTACTACGTTAGAAAGCCAAGTGGTGTGTTGTATTTCTCTGATGAATCCGGCCTCCAAAATTTCCGTCACATGCTTTTCAAGAGCCTTCTGTCTGTCGGCTCCTATGTTTCTCTTCTTCTGTGCCACTAGTACCGACCCCGGCTTGATGGCCAGTTTGTGGCAGCAGAAGGTAGGGTCAATCCCTGGTATCTCGGACGACGTCCATGCGAAGACATCCCGGGTTACGCCTCGGGAATTCGATCAACCGGTTTTCGAGATCTCGACTCATTGCTCCTCCGATTTTGGTGGTTTTTGAAGGATCCTTTCCTAGGATTAACTCCTCTAATTCCCCTTCTGGCTCTGGACGTGGGAGCTCGGTCTCGTCCCTCAGGTCGAGCACTACAATGTTCACTGGACGTCGTGGCTTCCTGTCCTTTTCGCTGTCGGCAGAGATTTCACCTTGGCGTATCTGAGGTGGCGATGTCGGTCCTCCTTCCCCTTCTCGAACAGTCTCGAAATAACAACGCCGGGATTCTTTCTGATCCCCGGACACCACTACAACTTGGTTCTTATTGTTCACCATCTTGAGTTTCTGATGCTTTGTAGACACCAACATGTCCCAATCGTGGATGGTCGATCTACCCAATATAATATTGTAAGGGGAAGGGAAATCGACGACTATGAATCTTACCCGTTCTGATTTGAAGGCTTCTTTGGTCCATTGAATCCTATGAGGGTCGTTCTGCAAGGCTTCAGATCCTCTATGTCCATATGCATCCGTTTATAAGCATCCCATCTAATAATGTTGGCCGAGCTCCCAGCGTCCACGAAAATCCTATTGACCCGGCAATTTACCAGGATCCCCATCATAACCAAACCGTCCTGATGTCCCGGTACTACATCATTCAATTCTTCCCTGGTAAAAACTAACAGAGGTGGTGTCAACTTTGTCGGGTCGTCCTTAAATTTTGGGAGGTTTATTACCGAAAGGACTTCTCTCAGGTACTTCTTACGCTGGCTTACTGTATCTCCACCCCCGCCAAATCCTACACTGACTACGTTGCAGTGGAACTTAGCTTCTGGGAACTCGTCATCCTCGCTATTCGACTTCCGCTTTTTTTCTTCTTTTCTTGGGTCCGTGACCGGGCTCCTACTGCGGCTGCCTTGTTTGCGTTTGCCATTTTTCTTTCCATGGGTTTTGATCACGTACTGGCGCAACTTTCCTTCTCTTACAAACCTCTCAATGAAACACACAGAATTTAGACTGGCATGTAGTGGGTCGGTTTCGGAGAGGCATCGGCCGCTCGACCCTCTTCATGTCTGTCTGAGATACCTCCTTCCAAAGCTGCGAATGAAAGATGTTCAGTGGGGTGAAGCTGTCGTACTTCCTCCTTCCTTCCGACCTTTCCCCTCGAGGTCGGCTATCCCGGTTATGTTTGCGAGAATCTTCTTTTCGCTTGTCGGTCTGATACCTCTCATCTGGTGACGTATTACCCCGTTTATCGGGTCCAACGGCGTTGGCTATCTCCATTTGTTCCACGTCCAATTGCGACGAGGGATCCAGGCCGTCAACAAGGCAGTGCCGTGGACCTCCTCTGAGAGCGAGCGTACTTGCAAAGCCACCTCCTTAAACCAGTCCAGATATTTTTGCAAGGTCTCCCCCTTTTTCTGTTATATTTTGCTCAACGTGAATTGGGACTTCGGCTGCTTCTTGCTGGTTGCGAAGTTTAACTCGAACTTTCGTCCGAGGTAGTCAAAAATTATGCACGGAGTCGGTTGGTAAGGTATGGAGCCATTTTTTAGCAGGTCCTGTCAGTGTTGCCGCAAAAAGCCGTGAGATGATCGGGCCCTTGATTAAACGAACCCACATGAGCAGCTCAAATGTCTTGAGGTGACTGCGCGGATCTTGGGTCCCGTCATACTTCAGGAGGTCGGCTAGATCGAAATTCTTTGGATACAGCGCAATGGCGATTTCTTCCGAGAACGGACTTTCATCGAGTTCCGTTAGGTACTTCATTTTATATTCTCTGGGGGAGTTCCGAGGCCGAGCTTCCCTTTCTTTACCTCAGTCTTTGTCGTCCGAGATGCGCCCCAAGCGTAGCTTTTTCAAAGATGAGGCGGATGGTCGACCTCGTTTCGAACTGGTCCCCTAGGTAGCCTTTCCAGCGTCCCGTCGTGATGACCTCGGTTCTTCACCGCGAGACGGGCTACTGGTGTCTTATGTCGTTTTGTCTTTTCTTCCACGCGAATCTTCTCGGCCTTCTTTATGTACCAAGGTTTCGAACCTTCTCAACCGATCCTCCAACATCTGCTGTATCACTCTGAAGTCTTCTTGGCGCTGGAGGTTACTGTGCTTTTCATTGGTCTCCATTCGCCTCAACATTGACTCCTGGGTTTTCTGTAGGAGGTGGACGTCCAGATTTGGAGCCGAGGACTCCTTTGGCGACAACGTCATGTGTTTTGGCGACAACGGGAGGGGAGGAAGCCGTGTCAGAAACGTTTCCCTCCGGGACATCCTCATGTTGCGGCTGCTCTTGGGCTCGCTGGTGTTGACTTGCCCCGACTTGTTGTGAAATCCTAGGCTTTGGGTTCCGACTGCTACTTCTAGTATTAGCCATCGGTGGTCACAGGGATCAAAATTTAACGTCTCCACGGTCGGCGCCAATGTTCTAGTGTAGAACACAGATGTCCAGCCGTTGGGCTGGTACTTTGATCTTAGATCGTTGGGCTCTGCCTGAGTATCTATGGAGGAGATAGTTAGGAGAGTATGGGATCACTGTGCACGAATCAGGCTCTCGCCAAAGGGGGTGGGGTGTGTGCACAGTGTGACTGAAGGTAAATAATATTGAGTTCGAACGTGTGCACCTTAGGAATTAGCCTCTGTATTTATAGAGTTTACCGTAGAGGATATCTCAGCCACGCGTGATCCTTGGTGCGAGTATATTGTGCAGATATCAGTCCAGATATCCCTATATTGTTGCTGGATAGAATCTCCCTATATTATAGGTGAGCCTTGATATTTAGTATATATTTAGTTGGGCTTAGGGGTGAGCAAGCACCCCGGAGCTCGCCCGCACCCCGTAAAAAATTCCCAGGATTAAGCCCGCCCAGATTGGGCCCGTCATGGGTACAGGGCTTCCCCGTATCCGTTTTCATTATACAAGCGGGGCACCCGTGACCACCCGTACCCGTTTAAATGTTGTTTTTTGGACTTTCCCTTCAGGCCTCACTGCCTCAGAATCAGATCTCAAACCGTAGCACAGCCCACAATCCACTTTCCCCGTCAGAATCATATCAGAGATTCAGAGAGCCACCGTGGTTTGTCCAATTGGAGGATTCATGATCCCACACGCACACGAGTATGTTATGATTCGATCACTTTGCATTTCTTTCAAAAAGATATTCATGTCCATTGACCCGTCTGAGTCACTCAGGCGAGTGGCACTTGCACCCGGTACCCTGCACCGACACTTTATTTTTTTATTTTAAGGTTAAAGATACTAATTATCGTTGGGGATATTATAATCGGGACAAATCAAAGTAAAGAGAACAAAACCATGAAGTTGACTAACACAAATATTAAAAACGATTATAAAGCGGCAGGTATTTATCCAGATCGAAAATAGAAATGAGAAAGAACAAGTGTCCGCTTGGAGTTATTCCCATTTCACAGGCAATCGCCCAAGATGGACGACTTTTATTACTCTTAAAATGACTCTTTCCATGACAGCTTTTAAGGTGTAAACAGGAGATTAAGCTCAAAGGGAATTCAACATAGCGCTTTTAAATCAGGAAATAATAATTAAAACATAATAATGAAAAAGTAGGAGTTGAACGAGAGACATTGACTGGGTAAAAGCGGGATGAGATGGAGCCAGTTGGAGGGAGGCTAATTGAGAGATGGAAACAAAAGAAGGGGCAGGAACTAAGGACCCGTTTGTTAGAGCAAATGTGGGTGATGGAAAGGGAAGATAACGAGGTTCCCTCACAAAAAACATGTTTGGGGCGCTGCTTTCTCAGGAAGGTGACTTCCCGCCTCTGCCAATGTTCCCTCAAATAAGGGAACCTTCATTCCATCCAAAAATGGAGGGAAAGCTTAAATCTTCCGGGAGAGTGAAATCATCTGACGAAATTGGCCCTAAAATCTTCTTCTTCCTGCTTCTTCTTCATCGCCTCTTGTGTCGATGCTTCGATGGTAGGCATCACCAAAACCCAACGACCCTCCTCGAAAAAACCAAGCGGCCTCCGATTCGACGATAAGTCGAGCTACTCTTTGAAATTTTTCCGACCCTCTTGCTCTAATCGTGTCTCATTGCTCAGATTGAAGGTGGAATAGAGATAAGTTGCAATGGGTCTTCATTGTTTGGTGTTTTAGCTGTCTATGTTGCGCGATGCCCTGTTTCTTCTATGATGCCCTATTAGTCTCCGAAATATGTTTTTCCCCTTTACATGCGTCTTTTTTTGTTTGTAGAATATAGTTTTTGTGTTCTGGTGGTCTGGTTTTCTGTATACAGGGTTGTGAAATTGCTGATATAAACCTCAAGAATTTGTTAGATTTTACGTTCGAACGCAAGTGATTGGGTGCTTATTATGTTCGAACGTAACATTGTTGTTCGAACGTCCGAACGAACAGAGGGTTTCTTTTAATTTTGGTTTAACTCTTGTTGTCATGGTGTACCTTCAGTTTTACATCTGCACCTTCACGCCATCTGGTTTAGGGTTTGTTTATGTCCCATTGTGAAAACAAAAAGAATCATTCCACGATTGTTTTTTTAATTTAGGGGCATTTTATGGTGGATGAAGAAGAGGTGCCGGTGATGGTGGTGTGATGCAAGAGGGCGCCGGCGATGGTGGATGCAGTAGAGGCGCCGGTGATAGTGGATGAAGAAGAGGCGCCGATGATGTGAAGGAGAGGCACCAGCTATGTGAAGGAGATGGCAGAGACGAGAGTGACGAAGAAAGGCAGAGATGAGATCGAGGGAGAGGTGTGGTGGTTTTTTTTGTTCAGGGGTATTATAGTTATTTTACCTTTCATTCCCATTTAATCAACTTCCTTTTCTTCATACCAAACATTTTATTTTCCTTCAACTTAAGTTCCATTCCCATATCTACCAAACAGCTCAACTTTTTAAAGTTCCCTCTTAATCTTCATTTCCATTCATTTTCCTCATCTAAGTTCCTTTCCCTCCTTAAATCTTCCCTGTACCAAACGGGGCCTAACAAGATAACAAGTATTAATGGTGTGTATTAATGTTATTTTGGTTAGTAGTACATTAATTATCATAGTTTATACTTTATATGAGCAGGTCAACAAGTATTGTAAAAGTTCAAATGGCATTTTTTTTTTCTGGGCAATAGGTAAAAAAAAGCAAAAAAAAAAAGACACTGGCCTTCTGGGCCCAAAAAACGCAAGAACAAATCTGTTTGGGCCCAAAAACTGTTTCTTGGCCAAAAACGCAAGAACACTATTCTAGGCCAAAAAACAGTTTTTTTTTTAAAGCCCAGATTTAATAAACGGGTTACCCGGACCCGTTTATTAATACCTGTGACCGCCCCGTACTCATTTTATACAGGTTAAACGGGTTTTCTCACGGGTACGGGGTGCCCCGTACCCGTGATAACAAAAACGGGTGGGACACGAGTTGACCCCCGGGGTAGCCCCGCCCGCCCGTTGCTCACTCCTAGTTGGGCTATCTCGGCATTGAGCCTTAGTACAGATCCGTAACAGAAAGAAAAAAGAATCTCTGAAACACCCCTATACAAGGCCTAGAGGTATCTTTCAACCAGTTCCCTTAACAGGTTGCATATTGATAATAACTATGAAACACGAGAAAGACATCACAGCTGATATAGATTATCTTTGACTTAAACTTCAGTTATTTAAATTTGTTTATTTGGAAAATTTTAAAATTCCAATTATATATGTTGACAAAATATCAGATTTAAATCTTTTAAATTCAATCTGAGTAACTAAAAAATTGAGAAGCAAAGAAGTAAAAAATGGTAATTAAAAAATTCAATATACATATAGTTTATAAATAAGTTGGGGAACCTTTTTTTTTATATATATAAAAGTTTTGGAGGGTTCGACATCGAGTCACAAGGCAAGCACGGCCCGGGCCGCATGAGCACTTACTGCGGGGACTTACGAGATCGCCTACCAAAGGAGTCCCTGACGGCGAGAGGGATCAAACCCACGACCCAAGGGCTAGTCCCAATCCTTCTTACCATCTACGCCAACTCTCATTGGCTAAGTTGGGGAACCTTGAAAGCTTGAAAATGCAAATATACACAAGATCGTTTCTTATGCCAAAATAAAAGAAAATGAAATTTAGTGGGCCGGGAAAGGCAGAGGTGAATGTAATGGGGCAGAAATGGCATTAGATCATCACCAAGCAAAACCCTAAACCCTGAATCCGACGCCCCCTATAAAATCCTAAAAGTCCGGTTCAGCTGGATGTTCATCCTCGCCTGACCAACGCTGATTGTCTCCCTGGTTCAGGTACTCGGTTCTTCCTTCGTCTCATTTCCCCCTCCCTCTGAACCCGTCTTTACGAGTCTTACTATAGTGAGCCCTTCTGATGTTTAAAATCATAAAGTTTTGTTGTATCCTGCGTTGTACTGCACATATCGAAGGCTTGCAAGCGCTCTCTTATTCGAAGCCTGTGAGCTCAAAACTTGTGCAATATCATGGGTCGTCCCCTTTATGTGATCTTCTGTATCTGCACGTATCTTATGCTTGAGGATTTTTATGGGGGATGATGAACATTTTTTCTAAAATTCCCTCACATTTAAACTTAGGGCGAGGTTCCTTGCTTGGTATAAAGTAGCTCTGTTTGTCTTTTTGGATGAATCTGTTAGTGCTCTTGAGCGAATTCCTTTTGGATTCTGGACATATTCATAATTTCCATGCGCACCAACACTTCCCCAGTGCTCTCAATTGTAGAGCCATATCTTTGCTTATGCGTGTTTTAGTGTCTTAGGAATGTTTGGGGTTTTAAACCCCACTGTGCTTATGAACGGTCTTGTGCTGATTAGTTCTTCCGTCAGCACATAACATTAACATAAGCTATATCAATTGTTGCCGCGCCGTCATTGGTTCTCCCAACATGTAGGAAACCTCTAATATGTTGTGCGTCAAACATCATTCAACCTTAATCCTCTGTTTGTGTATCTTCCTCGTATTTCTTTGTAAAAAAAATTCCATTCAAGTTTGTTTGAGTTTAATTTCTTTATTTTATAACATTTATAATTTTATCTGTGCCACAAGTTTTCCTCAAGAATTACAAATGATGTGTTTGCTTCGAAGCTTTTCTATTCTATGATATAATGATATCTGTCTAAGCCATGTGTTGGGGAAATTTTTTCTGTTAACAGGCCCATTGTGATAATCAAAATGTCAAACCCAAAGGTGTTCTTTGACATATTAATTGGAAAGATGAAAGCAGGTCGAATAGTGATGGAGTTATTTGCAGATGTCACCCCGAAGACAGCTGAAAACTTCCGAGCTCTCTGCACTGGTGAAAAGGGGATCGGCGCATCTGGGAAGTCTTTACATTACAAAGGGTCTGCATTTCACCGAATTATTCCACAGTTCATGTGTCAGGGAGGCGATTTCACCAGAGGGAATGGAACTGGTGGGGAATCAATTTACGGCTCAAAATTTGCTGACGAGAATTTCAAGCTGAAGCATACGGGGCCTGGTGTTCTCTCAATGGCAAATGCTGGTCCCAATACAAATGGTTCTCAGTTCTTTTTATGCACTACGAAGACTGAATGGCTTGACGGAAAGCATGTTGTATTTGGGAAAGTTGTTGATGGCTACGGTGTAGTTAAGGAAATGGAGAAAGTGGGTTCACAGAGTGGGAAGACCTCAGAACCAGTTGTAATTGAAGATTGTGGTCAGCTAGCGGACAACTGATGTTAGATGTTTGATTTCTTGTAACAAGTTAGATTATCAGTTAATCATCAAGTTATGAGGGCGGTTTTTGTACCTGGTGTCTTTAGTTGTTTATCGATTGCCTTTTGTAATAATCACCGGCTTTGCGGGAAGAGATCCTGGAGCTGTCTGATAAACGTATAGCTTTATTATGCAATAGGAATAATTTTGTTAACCAACAGATCATCTGAATATGCTAACGTCATCAATAATAACCAGTGAAGGAGCTAGCTAGACTACTCGGGACTGAATGCCCCAGGATGCCGATAGATAGAGATAACCATGCTCGTTCAGGAGCTTGTCTTTTAAGCTTTTTAACGGGGCCAACCCCAGTTGTATGAATTTTGTAAATTCTCTTTATGTACCTGACTACTCAAGATGAAGTTCCACTGTTCCTGATCCTCACCCTCGTTGGCATTTGCATAAATGAAAGCGAGGGCTTTTATATTCCGGGTATGAGTATGACTAATCCATAATTGAATTAATGGAAATAGAGAGGAATCTAAAGTCATATGCTATATTATTTTATTTCCAAAATAAGACATCGAAATGATAACAAAATCTGAAACTCTGAGAACTGAATGTCAAGATAGAATTCCAAAGTGTGGTGTATGAAACAAATGTTGAACAAACAGTTACTCGTTTCCTATCCTTTCATTCCCAATCTTCATCACTGAGTTGATCATCATTCACTTCCCTTGGAGGCCTAACTACCAATAGTACAGTTCCTAAGGCATCTTCGACGCCCGAGCCCTTCAGCGTCGACCCTCTTTCCACCTTTAAGCCCTCGGCACCGTCACCACCACCATCAACCGCCACTAAATAGAATCCATTATTGGTAGCCACTTTGTTGCGAGTCCTGTCAACCACCACCAATATGGGCTCCTCCTTGTACCACCTATTCACCTTCCACGGTAGCACCCTTGCATCCCCAAACGATACCACCACTCCTCCCTTTCCTAATCCCAACACAGGCTCCCATCCAGGTAGCACCACCCATCTCTTCCATCCCTTCTCCGCCGCCACCACACCGAACTCGCCTTCCCTCGTGCATCCCATTGGTGCTTCCATCAGCTCCTTCTCTCTCCCTCCGCCCTACAAACTGGCAGAACTGCCACCGAACTAGCCTCTGCCACCTCGCCCATCTTCAGCCTCACCACCGGCACCCTAACCCCCTGTTCAATTTCCTCCTCTGCTGCTTCTTCCTTTTCGCCCGCCTTCCCTTTCAATTCCTCTATAATTTGACTTTTTGCCTTTTCCGTTTCCGCAACGCTCAGCGCCTGCTCTAACGCAGCAGTTCTCTGCTCCGATGGGTTCTTGTGTTCTCTGCTCTGCCTGTAATACATGAAAGACAGGCAATCACCCGGAAGATTGTAATCGAAGCTTTCCCATCCTTTGTCACCGCGCCTGCGAGGGAAATCCTTCATTGCGCGGGCCAGATCTTGAGCCCCTTACCGTCAAGGTCGTTCAGGACAATGTAACGGGCAGCTGCGACGCGCTGCGACGTACTGAGAAGCCGGATTTCGTACAGCAATTCGGATCCGCCGGTGTCAAAAGCAAAAAGGATTTCAGGGTCGGCGTTAGACTGAACAAGGGAATCGCGCACCTGAGCGGCAACGACAAGGCGATTCTGCTCGACGCCAGAGATGCCGGTGGCCTCTTCAATAGAAGGAGGGGAAAAGCCATCTCGGATGAGATAAGGGATGAGAGGGGCGTACTCATGCCAGAGACCCAATCGATTGGCAAGTATATCAATGCGAGCAGCGGTGTCGAGGGAGCCAAACTGAGGGGGAAGGGGGGAAGGGGGAGGCCTGAAGGGTTGATAGAGCTGTGGAGTTTGTTGTTGTTGTTGGTCGTGTTGTGGTTGAGGATTGGAAGGTCTAATAATGGCTGATACGGGTTTCAGGAGTGAGCGACGGTCATTGCAGAATGAAGGAGGGATGGGGGAGAGGGGCTTGAAGCACAGTGTGCTTAGGGAAAACGAAGGCATGGTGGACATTGCCATTCGACGCCTCAAGCTCCGCTCGCCTTATCTGCCCCGCTTTTAGATATTTTGTGTCACCTTGCTTCTTCTTCCCCTCCTTCGCTTACCCAAGTAAAATTTTAGGAACTGAAGCTTAAATTTCAAAGGCTCGGTAGTGAGAAGGTTAGCTAAATTAGAGACTCAAGATAATTGTATATAATATCCTTTGAATATATTTTAATTTTATGATTTTTTTTTTTTTTAGTCAATAGAAAGCTCTATTAATAAACTTCACAAAAAGTGACGGTTACAGAGAGAAACCTTCTAAATAATTTTATGATTCAATAAATAGAAAAGTCTTTCGTATAGGGTATAAATAAGAATATCTGAGTAAAATATCCTTACATCTGGCTACATATCAATTTTTTAAGGGAATTTTCATTAAAATTTCATGCTTCGGAGCTAGTAATGGACAGTGCATAAGACTTCCATTGAATGGGGACATGGGGTCAACTAATAGAAACAACATTTTATCCTAAAGTTTTTGTTGGATGAATTTTATCCTAAACATATTAAAAAAAATGAGTTATGCCGCTCTTGACTGATAAGTTTTTTTTATGTGAATGTTAGTTTTTTTAATAGTTATGGTGTCTTTGCTTTTTTCAATTATGTGGTTCCAACCTCGTTATACTAGTATTAATAAATTAAAACTCATCTTAAATTGTACCATTATTGTAAACAATGGACTTAGTTGAGTCAATCTAGCCTCAACTTTTGAAGAAACTAAAATCTTTAAAGTTGGAACTCAAATGCTTCCTTCCAAAATTTCTGGGCTCATTTGGATGAATGAGCAACTTATTTTCAATCTGATTTTTATAAATATAAAATATGATAAAAATCATATTGTAAATGATCTGTATTTAGATTGAGGTTATAAAAATAGTTTTCTTTTTAAATTGAAATTTATTTAGATTATTATTTAATAAGTCAGTCGAGATGAATAATGCTTTTAAAAAGATAGCATGAATAATATATATATATATATATATATTTTACAACTGCACATTCGAACGAAAAATACCAAAAACGCATCCACTGCTTCCAATTCTATCCAGAGCATAAAAGATACCCAAGATTTCTCCACTGTCTTTGGGATCCACCACGCAAGATCGAAAAGCAACCTCCCATTGAAATCAAAGATGGAAACCCTAACAAAAACTCATCAAATTCACGGATGCGAGGTCCTTGGAATGGGAAATGGAGTCACATAGTGCCACCAAATGTAAACGTGCTTTTTAGACACGTTTACATTAGTCTTAAAAACAAATAGTGCCGCTAAAAAGCACGTTTACATAGTCTAAAAAACTCCCCCAACCTTTTCCAGCTAAATGGAGTCACATTTCCAAATGGGTTTTTATTTTAAATTAATTACTTTTAACGGTAAAATAGACATTTTTTTAATTCTTTACTAACTACTACCCCTTCATTTTCTACCTATCAAACAACTCATCTTCCTTCAAGTCATCTTCCCTCATCTTTCAAAATCTTCCCTACCCTTCCTCTAAGTTCCTTTCCCTCCTCAAATTTTTCTCGTATCAAACGGAGCCTTAAGGTGTTCAAATGTCATTCCAAACTATTACACAATGTCAGTCACCACCAACCACCTATGTTGTGCCCTGCCTTGCATCAAAATGACTGAGGCCCTGCTTGGTATAGGGAAGATTTGAGGAAGGAAATGAAAGGAATGGAAGATCAGGAGAGAACTTAAAAATGTGAGCTATTTGG
The DNA here is from genome assembly GCA_019022655.1 of Acacia acuminata. Taxonomy (NCBI): domain Eukaryota; kingdom Viridiplantae; phylum Streptophyta; class Magnoliopsida; order Fabales; family Fabaceae; genus Acacia; species Acacia acuminata. Next base: position 1,229,056 of record JAFJYI010000235.1, read on the forward strand.
TATATAGGGAATGAAATTTAAGTTGAGGGAAAATGAAATGTTTCGTATGAAGAATTGAGTGTTAGTTAAATGAGAAGATAATGTGAAATTCCCACACTACCCCTAAAATAGAATAAAATAAAAAATCTGATAACTGAGTTTTTTGTGTTTTCACAGTGGGATATAAACAAACCCTAAACCAAATCGTGTGAAGGTTGAGATGTAAAATTGAAGTTGACGTCGATGAGATATGAAATTGTGATGGGGCGGCTTTCGGATGTGACAAGGAGGTAAATCGGTACGGCAAACAACCAAAAAAAAGAGCACAAAAGTTTACTTGAACGTACGTGACGAAGGTAAACCAAGACAAGAAGAGTTAACCAAGTCTCGAAAACAATGCAAAATACAAAAAGTTCCCTCAATGATTAAAAATCTTACCATCACTCAACCCACAAAAATACCCATTCTATTCATGCATTTAAAAATGTCATCCTTGCTGCTTTCCGGCGGATTATCTCTAATTGTGTATCCAACTCGAAGAAAAAGGGCATCCGCAAAGCTTTATACACAAACTCGCAAATCGATCAAAATTCATACTCATTGTCACTTACCTCGATTGCAACTTTCAACTTTCGGTTTCGCCTCCAACTTCAACTCTCGTTGCAACCTTCTTCACCGCCGTCAAGCTCCTGGCCGCTCACTCCCTCCTCACTCACTTGTTGTTTAAAACAGATCCACAATTTTTCGGGGCATTTTTGTCCGATTATTTCACTTTCCCAGTAACATTTGAGCTATCCTGCCACTTTCAAATGGAATAAAGGTTTCCACATTTAAAAGAACTTTGGCCAGGACAGGAACTCATCTTTCTGAAAGAGACGCGCGCCAAACGTGTTAAATTAGAAGGAACCCTATCAAGTTTCCTTTTCCTATCCTCAATTCAACATAACAAATAAGGCCGGAGTGTCGTGATTGGTATAAAGGAGTAACCATGAAATAAAGAATGTGAGAGGCGCGCCACATGCTCCTTTTTGCTACTTTGTTTTAATCACTAATCATTATTCCCTCTATTTTCATGCTCCCCACGCAACGCACTGCTTAAAAGCCCTGGCTCACAAAGTTATGGTCTATTGATCTTATCAAGGCAAAACACACAGCTAGTTAACAATGTAGTGTATAAATCTCCGCCCCTTACTCTGATTTTCACCCAGAAACCTCATCCAGTAGTTCTACACTTTTGGTAACATTTTCATTTGTATTTTATTCTTTATTCAACCCCCCCCCCCCCCCCCCCCCCAAAAAAAAAAAAAAAAATTTGGTTACATGGCTATTGTTTCATGGAACTCAGTATCTCATTCTTACAAGCTTATTAATTAATTCAACAATCCAAGCTGCACCAGACGCCATCTCATACTATTTTTGGCTGAATATAGTGCTCATATATTTGTAGCAAGGTGAAGTATCAAATGAAGCATTTGTCATTCACTAGCAGTTAATTTCTTTAATCAAATCACTTTGGCATGGTCAATCTCAAGATGATGTGAATACGAAACAACGACAACAAACATATAAAGGGGAGAACAAAACATGGTATTGGAACTCACTATTTATAAGATAAATCAAATTTAAATTTCATTCATATAAACTTAATCATTATTTATTATTTAATTTTTTAAACAATGTGGTGGGTTATATAGAAGTTGTTTAAGAAGTGATGAAGTTTAAAAGTTAAATCGATCTTTGGTGCATCAATTTTACAAATTATTTAGTTTCAATGCAAAGTATTTTGAGAGCCCAAAAAAGACACTTATATTAAAAGTGATGCCGCCACGAACCCCGAATCGGATTCTGGTGATAATATAATTTTTTTTATCATTTTAAGAAATAATTCCTACTAGGTAGCGTTTGGGTGTGTGTTTTTTAAAAAAACTATTAAAAGGTAAATTGGTAAAAAAGGCCCCAAACAAGGGAAAGGTGATGATGAAGATGAAAAGATTAAAATAGACTAGACTTGGAGCCATGGCTTTGGTAGATTCGAACGGCTGGGCGCACTCCACACTCCGCGCCCGGCCCATCCTGAAAGCAAACCCTTGCCCCTGCGGAATCGTTCGCATTGACAAAACAACCTTTACAGTTCCGCCATCTCCATCGCCATCGCCGCCGCCGCTACCCCACCACTACTTCTCTCCATCTTCATAGTCCCTATTCGTCCATCCGAGAAGCATTTCCCTCTTAGGTTAAGCAATGGATCAATCAGTTCTCGATGACATAATCAATCGTCTCCTTGAAGTCCGCGGTCGTCCTGGCAAGCAGGTTCAGTTGTCCGAGTCGAGATCCGTCAGCTTTGCCTTGTCTCCAAAGATATTTTCTTGCAACAGCCTAATTTATTGGAGCTTGAAGCGCCCATTAAGATTTGTGGTATCTTTCGTTTTCTATTCCTTCTCTCCTTTTTCATCTTTTTACTCTGCCCTTTATATTTTGCTTCTTCATCGCCTTCGTCCATCAGAGGATCTGTAATAAAACATAGCATATTTCTTGGTCAAACTCTAACGCGGAGTAGTTTGGTTTTTGGGCTTAGGGTATGATCCTACTGCTTGTCCTTTAAATTAATACGCGATCTTTGACATCTTCTTGGGTTTTGTCTCTAGCATGTGCATCTTGGTTCTACAGTGTAACACTTCTCCTAGTCTTAGGAAAAGACATACCTAGACCACAGCATCAGTAACGAGTGGGGTTTATTCATTTAGAAGGCTTTCTTCACCGATTTTTAAAACAATTATGGAATCTAGTATCATTCTTATAATATCTCGATTCATCATTGATTGAAAAACTTGTGTTTAAGAAAGGTCCCAGAAGATTTTATTGATCATGCTTCTTGCTGGTGTAGCTTCCTATATAAAATCAAAGAGCTGTGAAATTGGTGAAATTTCTGTTTCAAAATAAAATTTTAAAAAATCTTATGTCTGATGATTTCTAAGTGGCGCCTTATTAGAAATTAGAGCTAGTTGTCACATTGGGCCTAAACGGATTGCGACTTTAAGCAAACTACTTGGACAAAATTGGTTGAGTCTGAAATTGAAATATATGTGATAGTTCAAGAGGACCTTTTAAGTTTATGTTGAGGAGGATAAGATGTTCATATCAATATGCGAGTTGATGAAGTTTAAATGCGAAAGTGTAAGTCAGCCAAGGAAGTTTCATGCGAATAAAACAAGTAGTTTTCTGCTATGTTTGATCTATGAAATGCCTTAAATTGAACACATGAGTTTCTCTTTGGAGGAAATAATGTAACTAACTGGAACTACGAAGTTATTCAATCTTGGTCACCAAATGTGAGGGCATTGAGACCTAGCAAGTATAATGACGGAAATCGTTTCTGGCTATTTACTCAGTTTAAAGATATGAATTAATGCAGAATATAATATCCTATATGAAGACTTCAACTTTCTAAGATATAAGGATGAGTCTCTTACCTGAATGACTTACTTTTGTCACTGTTGATATGTCATCCTAATCTAGAAAGTCTTTGCTAGCTGTCTTACATTCGCAATACACAATAGCAATTTAGTGCATCTATCACCTGATCCTAAAGGTTCTGTACCACATTCGTCAGTTTTCTTAATTTAATTCTCCAGCTGAATTATAATATAAAACAGGCTTTCTGGTATAAGGTTCTACAAGTTTTAGTACATGATAAAGTTTTTTTCAGTGATATGGATGGTTTGGAAGTTCCTAGTAGTTTTGAGTGTCTCTGAGGGAGACTTAAGTTTTTCTAGGAGAAATGATATCCAGTGTTCTTATGGCAGCAGTCCCATTCACAATACTAACTTATTAATGAGAACCTTGTCTAAAGGATGATACCTCCCAATCCTTTTACTGTATCAAGCTTCATTTTAATGTTCCTGTGTCTGTGATGGTATATCTGCTATTGTATAAAATTTCCTCATCATAAGGTCCAACATTTGCTGAGCTGAGCTTGTCTGCTCATCTTCATGCTCCAGTCAATTCTCAACTAGTTAACCCTGTTACCAGTTGGGGAAGAAACTCTTGATGATTCTTATGTTCTAATTGGAAGTAGGATGTTCTGTTTTTTTCCCAACTTAAGTGCTTCGCTTTGGTTACAAAAACAAAACATTCATAATGTTTGTGTAGTGATTACTGAATTTCCTGATATTTATGTTTCAGGTGATGTACATGGTCAATATTCTGATCTTTTACGTCTCTTTGAGTATGGTGGATTACCTCCGCATGCCAACTATTTATTTTTAGGGGATTATGTGGACCGAGGGAAGCAGAGTTTGGAAACAATATGCCTTCTTCTTGCTTATAAAATAAAATATCCTGAGAACTTTTTCTTGTTGAGGGGGAACCATGAATGTGCTTCTATAAACCGTATATATGGATTTTATGATGAGTGTAAGAGGAGGTTTAATATAAGGTTATGGAAGACATTTACTGAGTGCTTCAACTGCCTACCAGTTGCAGCCCTTATTGATGAAAAGATTCTTTGCATGCATGGGGGACTTTCTCCTGACTTGCATAATTTGGATCAGATAAGAAATCTACAGCGTCCAACGGATGTACCAGATACTGGTTTGCTTTGTGATCTTCTTTGGTCAGACCCGAGCAAAGATGTTCAAGGTTGGGGAATGAATGACAGAGGAGTTTCGTATACATTTGGTGCTGATAAGGTCTCAGAATTTCTTCAGAAACAAGATCTGGATCTTATTTGCCGTGCTCATCAGGTTAAACCCCAGCCCTTTTGCCGTTCAGTGTGTTACCAATTCTTCAGCTTTTAACTTTATATCCCCTATTTCTACGAATACAGGATTATGAAATACATTTTTCTGCAGTGAACATGTACTTTTTACTTCATTTTAGTGAGTTAGAAATTGCTGTTTGCATCATACATGTGAAGAATTTATTGCATTGAGCCTTTGTTTTCCGGAATGACATCCGTTAGCATAGGCATGGGTGACTCATGCTGTACAATGTTTTGTGTTTAGATTGGAGATGTTAGGTTTTAACTAAAATTAAGTTGTTTTATTTCCGCATATGCGGCTAGCAGGTTGTGCAGGATGGTTACGAGTTCTTTGCTGACCGACAGCTAGTAACAATATTTTCAGCACCTAATTATTGTGGAGAGTTTGACAATGCTGGTGCTATGATGAGTGTTGATGAGACACTGATGTGCTCTTTCCAAATATTAAAGCCAGCGGATAAAAAACCAAAGATCAATTTTGGAAGTAGTACAACAACTACTAAGCCTGGAAATTCTCCAGCTGGTATTAAGGTAAAAAGTTAGGTTATTTGCTAATGAAATGCTCGCTCAATATTAATAGACATGAATCCTATACTACCAATTGGAGATATGATTTATGAATTTGTGGTGGGGTCTCTGTGTCTGTTAAATTAGTGTCTGTAGTTACAACTTGTGCTCCGACCTTTCCCAATTTGTGATTGAGTTCATGTTAAAGCCTAATTGATGAATACAATAGTGCGCCTTCCTGATTTATCACATAATTCAAATGTTTTTTTGACCATACCGCATCTTCTATTATTCATGTTTTCGATTATTCACGTTCACAATTTGTTTGATTCATCAGCCTACTCTGACTTCTTTCTCCCATTGTGGCTTGCAGTCCTTCCTGGGTACAAAGGTTTGAATTGAATATTTGGGGGAAACGGGGTTGCTTCTAAAATATGAGAGGTCTTGAACGGAGTACTGGCAAGAAAGGGAAACAGAGTTCCATGTCGTCTATTGTGATGTGTTGAAGCACTTGACTTCCATCTAGTCTGGCTATGATTTGCTGAAGTTGTAAAATGGCATAACACCTTCATGAACTAATGTAAACCATTGTTTTGTGCTGGTACGAAGTTGGTTTTCAAGATGGAAAGCCATAACCACCCCCTGGTCTTCCTTGTACACTAGTGCTTCGTTTACGTTCTTCTGAAGCATAAGCTTCTCAAGTGCAGATGGATACATCAGCTTATGTTGCTGAGAACCATTGATACATTGCTCATACATTTCATCATGTTTTCGGCAATTTCATCAGGCTGGCAAATCCGGCTCTGGGAGAATCCTCTGCTTATAATTATTATTTTCCCTCCGGTTTTTAAAATAAGAGCCAGCTATCTTTGTTTTTTTATATATTAAGAGAGCTAAATAAATTACTTAAATATAGTATATGATGTGCATCATTAGATTTAATATTAGCTTATAAATTAAATAAATTAATTTGAAGAATAATAAATATAAGTATTTTAATTTAATTTAACCAGATTTTTTTCTTTGAAAAAAAATTAACTGGCTATTATATTAAAAATCGGAAGGAGTAATAACTTTCCTTTGCTTAATATTTATATTGACAGAATTTTAAACAAACGTCGTCAACGTGAGTTTGTATAGAAAATTCAAAATTATATACAAATATTACATTTTTTTCGTCTATGTGACGCTCAAACTGTTTGGTTGAAAGTAAATTGTTACTCCCTTGGCCTTAATTATAAGACATATTTATCAAACTTAGGAGAGATTAAAGATAATAGTTAAATTAGTTGATTATACTTATTTTTCTAAAATGCCCTTATTTAAGATTTAAAATGGCTTTAGAAAAATATTGTCAAATCAATAGCCTATGCGATTGTATCTCTTCGACCTCACACGACTTCTTCGAGTCCAGTATCATAGACTTTTTCGAGCTCTCACACAATCTAGGAGAATATTGTAAATCTATGAGATTTAGGGCTTTTTCTTTCCCTAATAAAAATGTGAGTGTGGTTACAATCCCATATATGTGTGTGTGTCTATATATATTTGTGTGTATGTATACACACACACACACATATATATATATATATATATATATATCTATATGTATACATACGTATATAAATACACACACACATATATATATAAATATAAATGTATAAAAATGAGTGATCCAGAAAATTAATGAAGGGTGGACATTCAATAAGTTCAAGTACATATATTTTAATAATAAAAGTATATTATAACAAAAATAATTACAATGTCATCCTTCTAGGTCTTATTTTTAGAATTTCATCATAATTGCCTTATTATCAATACTATCAAATATATCTTTTTCAATATAAGGTACTAAACAATCATTCAACCATTCATCCCCCATCCAATTACGAAGTGCAGTTTTGATGTATTTCATAGCTGAAAATGCTCTTTCCACAAATGTACGATTCTACAAAGCAAAGTTAATGCTAACTTTACAAGTGAATAAACCAAAGGATACATAATATGTTTTTTCTTTTCAACCATTCTCTTGGCAAAATCAGCTTTTCAACCATCCTCTTGGAGAAACTTAAATTTTAAGAGAAGGTATTTTATATCGATTTCAAGAGTGGGCACTTGCCCCCTTCTCATACACCCGTCCGCCTCAATATATATATATATATATATATATGTCTCATTTACACATACATATATAGATACATATGTATACGCACGTGCGCGTGCACACACACACACACACACATATATATCATAGATTTCTCTAAGTTGTCACAAAAAAAAGTAAAATTGATGTGTATATGACATTAATGAATTATAAGCATTACTTACTTTATAGAATATATAGGTGCATTATTAAATTATCATTATGTTTAATTATTATTGAGAAAGTATCAATAGGGTATTTTAGGAAAAAATTGACAAAAATTAAAACATTGTCCTATAATTATTTTAGATATTTATACAACATATGGTTTGATGTTATAGCACTGAAAATAATTAAATATTATTGTTTAAAGATATTCTAATGAATAAGTTTTTATCTGAAATGTAAAATTGATGATGGGATGGGAAAATACTTTTCTGTGCATTAATGTAAAAGCTTTTCATATGAAGAAACGGGGTAGTATATGTAAAAGCAGTGGCTAGTTAGGCAGAGAGGATTGTTTCGGAGAGTAGGACGATGAAGATTTTCTAAAAGATTGGGCTTGTTTGGGAACTCATCTAATGGACTTATTATCTCATTAGATGGGATAATAAGTCCATCAAAAAAATTATGAGTGTTTGGGAACACTTTTTATTTGATGGACTTTAATCTTTAATGGGCAAATTTTTTAAGCTCCCATTTGTGGCTTCTGATCCCATTAGTGGCTTCTCATCAATTTTTTATGTGGGGCCCATTTGTTAAATTACCAGTTGCCCCCCTCCCAATCGTGCCTCTCTCCTCTCCTTTTCCCTATTTTGTCTTTCTCGTTGGCTTCACCTACTGGTCTGCCTCTCTCCTCTCCGTTCAATCAATTCATCGCCTCCCCTGGTCTGTTCCTTTAATTTGAAATCTCAACAATTAATATGGAGAGACAAATCAGAAATGAACACGAATGAATGATCTTCGTGATCAAATCAGAAATGAACTTGTAGGGACTAGGTTTATTTAAACACTTCATTATGTTGTAATTTATTTAATGGTATTTTACTATTTTATTTAGTAAATTTATATTTATATTTAATTTTTTATCCCAAATTATTACATTTTATACAACACATATGTGTGTGTGTAAATTTGATTCATGCCCTTTTCGGTCATTTTCTATTTCATCTATCTTTTTAAAAGCTATGCCAAACAAGTTCTCATCACAAACAAAAGCCACTTCTACTTACTACTATCCCAAACATAAATTACATTAGAAAAAGTCCATTAGAAAATAAGTCCATCAGAAACAAAAACCACTTCTATCAAAACCATCCCAAACGGGTCCATTATCTTAACCCGACTGCGTTGGAGCCTTCGACGCGCAAATTTAGGGGCAATATAATTATATATAATAGGGAATAGGAATAGGAGTATTTGCCTCCAAACGGCGTTTGAAGTTATACATTTTTATACAAGTTTAAAGTCAAACTTGTTTTAGCCAACATTGAATTGGTCTCGTGGTGTATGTAAGGTCTTGTTAGATTTTTTTGTGCCTTAAGTTTCGAGTTCCAACAGAGATAAAGAGCAGCCTCCAAGTCCCACCTGATAATAATATATTGATGTTTTAAATACAAAAATGTTGTATTATAAAACTGGTAGGGAGTGTTTATGATTTACGGGAAAGGATTACTTAATTTGATGTGGTTGTTGTCTTTGCATGTTCTCGCTTTATCAATATGGGACTTCCTGGCTTAAAGTTGGGCCCATTTTTTTCAAACCTAATTTCTCTTAACGGCATAAGTTTCTTGGTCAACTTATAAACGGTTTTCTTATTATGCGGTGTCACAGTATGAGGATCTTCCCTAAGGTGTACCATTTGCTCTTGTTTTCAATTCTGTATCATCACTGTCGAGTTTGTTTTTCAATGCCCTATCTCATGATGCTTGATGCATGCTCCTGTCCACTGTACGCTGTCTGAAGTGTGACCTTTTCTACTTATCTTTTTAACTCTTAATATAGAGGGATCATTTTTATTTTATTTTATTTTTCAAAAAAAAAGTGAATGAAGGAGAGCAGGTTTAGCGGCAAGGAAAAAACAAAACGGCTGAGTGGATATTAGATGTGAGAGAGAAGGCCGAATGAATATTCAGTGAGTAAAGAAGTTAAATAAGTTGCTTAATTTTATTAAATATTATATATGATTAAATTATATATTAATTTATAAGTCAAATAAATTAATTTAAATAAAAAATGGTGAATATAAATATTTTAAAGTAATATAGTTAATTTCATTAATCTTCTAAAAAAAAATTAATTGAGTCTTATATTTAAGATATATAGTTTTTAAAATGGATAACCCAACAAATAGGCAACAGGCGGAAATGGCAATTTTGGAAGCGAGCAGAGCAGAGAGATGGGGTCACCTACTTGGTTGACTTTAGAATAAAACACAGTATCTTGTACAATTATTGCTGGGCTGTTTGGTTAATTATTAAGTAAACAAGTTAATTATGATCTAAGAAGTCCCCAGAATCTTTCCAGCTGTCCTAGGTTAACCGGGAATATACCATGTATCTTTTAAGGAATCAGAATTTGAACAAGCATCCGCACCACGACACGACACGGTTCAGAATCTCTCCTCATTTTAACCCAACCCCGTAATTGTAAGGAACTGTTCCCTGCCTATCTTTGGATAGGTAGGGGAAGCTCCTCCCTTTTAAAGCCGTCGAGATCTTATTTTTTTATTTTATTTTTTTAAAAAAAAATTATTTTAATGAAGATTAATCTAAAATAAAGATAATATCTCAACTAACGTTTTTTTTAAAAATGATTTTTTTTATTCAAAAAGAATAATAAAAAAAATAAAATGCGATGGTCCAGGATACTCCAAGCTCTTGGTGCCTATAATTGTAAATAGCAATGCTGTATGTGTAATACCCACGAGCGCGTACTCCAAGTTTTTGTCCACCAAATCTCATCAATAATTTGTTTTATCGTTCACTTATACACCCCAACACTTGCCATACAATTTTATGTTATCTTCACTTATAAAACGACAAGGCATAGCAAAATTAAGGACATGGTATATGTATCTTATAATGAGTTTTATAAACCAATCATTATTTTTCTCATGAGTTTTATAATTGAAGTTCATTTCTTATAATGAATTTTATAAAATGAGGAGCAAGAATATTTTGAAAAAGTTGACTTAGTCTTTTTTAATACGTTTTTGTTTCGATTTACCAAAAAGTGTTTAAACAAACAATTTTTCATCATGCTTAAAAAAAAAAAAAAACTTATATGTTGTCGAGAATATTATTTTATGAATCCGAGAAAAAAAATAAGTATGGAAGAATAAAGACAACAAATAAACTGCTGTTGGCCACACTATTAATTATTTAGTGTTTTGATTAAAAGCCCTTACATTTTGGTTTGGGTTGTTGAAATCTATTTCAACTGCTCTTTGTCGTTGGGGGGCTTAAATTAAAAACCTTGAAAGAGAGTCGCGTGACGTGGCAATGGGACGATTGATTAAGATAACCTATCAAACTCTGACACATAGAATCTACATTTTATTACTCGTCTCAGTGACAAGAGCAAAAATAGGAATATTAAACCCTTACTTTAATTACCGCCTTCGAATAATTTTGTGATTAGAGTTCAATTATTTGAGTGGCACAGACTTGCATTCATCAGTATTTGGTTTACACCATCCTTATTTTTTTAACGAGTCTTTGGCATATACTATAACTCACTATCAAATTATTATCTTTATCATCAATTCATTTTCTTAAACTGAATGCTCAAAATCACACCGTACCCAGAAATTGAAAACATGCACTTCAAAATTACGCCACACCAACACTACTTTACTATTAATTTACACTCAATACACTTTTCATTAAGAAAAAGCGCTGGATGGGTGTTTAGATTAGATCTTACTCACACACTTGCTATCACTACGCAAAAACCAGAATAAAAAGAAAAAGATCAAGACGGTGGAGGAAGACGATTCTCAGTAGTTAGCTGTCTTGTTCATATATCTGCAGCATCAGAAAAAGAAAAGGATTTTCGTTGCTGCCACAGAAAACGTATATACAGGCGCCAAAGTTGGACATACGCTTGGATCATCTCCCACTCGCCCTCTGTTTCTTCACATCAGATCCCTTTTCCCTCCTCCACTCTGGATCCACAGATGCCTAGTACAATTACACACGGTACCAATCTATTTGTTAGGATTCAGATTGACACAAATCTTTGTTTCACTATCCTTAATTTTCCTTATTACAAATTGTGCTGCTGATTTTGAGACAATGAGAAAGAGTCCTTGAACGGAAAAGAAATTCAGCATGAAAAAAAAACAAAGAAAGGATACAGAGTCAGAAACATACCCAAGGCCTACTCCACCGATAATCTCCTTGAAACATCCCTACAGATCATCTTCCTTAGGAGATCCTTGGCAGAGGGAGACGTGGACCTGAAAGTCCTGGGAGGGAATCTCAGATTGGCCCTGACCACAGCCTCAAATATCTCGGCTGCCGATTCCCCGTGGAAGGGGGGAACTCCAGATAACATTATGTACAAAATCACACCGCTACTCCACACGTCTACTTTCTCATTGTAGTCTCTTCCCAGTAATACCTCCGGTGCCACATAGTAAGGCGTCCCGACCACTCCACTCATGCTTCTTCCGTCGCCGAACCACTGTGCGGAACCAAAGTCGGCAACCTTGAGATTATTAGCGGAATCAAACAAGAGATTGTCGGGCTTGATGTCTCTGTGGGCTATGCCGAGACGGTGGCAGTGAGCGAGGGCTTGAAGGAGCTGCTTCATGACAGAAGCGGCTTCGGCCTCCGGGAAAGGGCGAGGGAGGATGCGGTCGAGGAGGGTGTGGGTGTGGCAGAGCTCGAGGACGATGCAGAGAAAGTGGTCGTGGTGGAAGACGTGGAAGATCTGAAGAATGTTGGGGTGAGGAGAGAGGAGGGACATGTATTTGGGTTCGTTTTGGAGGCAAGAGCGATCGGTGGGGTCGGAAAGGAGACGCTTGTCGATGAGTTTGCAGGCAAAGAGTTGGCCGGAGAGGAGGTGAATGCAGCGGAAGATGGTGCCGAATCGGCCACGTCCGATCTCATCGCACAGTTGATAGTGGTTGTTTTGAAGGATGTGCTCCATCTCTGATGGAAGATTGCAAGTGCTGTGAGGCAGTTAGCTTTTTTTGTCCGTGCCGTCCGTCCTTGTTGCGTGCTGTTTGTTTTTAGCCTCGACTCGGGGCAGGCAGGTTACTTAATTGAGCTCTCTTATTTTTATTACTATTACTGCTACTGTTACGCGCGAATATTCTTCTCCGATTCTACCTCTCAATTCGATACTAGTGTTAGTCGATCATTGCTTAATATTACAATTATTGATGCTAGAGATTTCAGGTGTTTGTGTTTTGAACTTTGACCCTTTTGTCTGCTTCATCCTTGTCGTTTGAATTCCATTAAATTAAAAAAAAAAAAAGAAGAATCAAAATCTCATGGATTTCTTGGATTTGGAATTATTTTTAAACACCCTGGCTACCACAATATAATGGCAACGATAATATAGAGAACCCCACAGACACAGTTGTACTTGTATGGCAGCGCATGAGTGAAATATGATGGAGGTTGGAGGATATATGGATATGGCACGAAAATGGAAGCAGAGTGACCCAAAAACTCCACGCTGACGACAGGATCCATGATCATGTTGCCTCCTTTAACTAATTGGCTTCGCCTTTATTCCCCATCCAACATAATTTAATTATAGAGTTTGGCACAGCCCACTATGTGTCACCAACTAACTATTCCCTCACATGCTTAATATAATATAAAACATGTTTATCTCATTCAATTAGATTAAAAAAGTTAATTAAATTAGTTAATATTATAACATGTTTTTTTCCTTAATTCCCTTACTCTTTCTTCTCCTTCATTGTGGATGGGCATAAAAACACTATTATTCGTACATATTTTTTATTAGAAAAGAAAAGAAAAGAAGTGGGTAGGAAAAAAAGGGATGAGAGAGGAGTAATTTATTTGTTGTTTTTTTGGATAAGAGATAAAGGAGTGTGTGTAGAGTGTGGAGTGTGGAGTGTGGAGTGTGGAGTGTGGAGTGTGAGGAGGATGGAAGACCCACCTAGTTATTGGGGGGATGCCTTTAAGATTTAAGAATGTGTGTGTGTCGGAAGGATGATAGAGATAGTACGAATGTAGTGTACCTCCTCAACGACGTTTCTGCTCCTCCACCAACACAAGCACAAGAAATCAAGAATCCTTCCTCACAATTTTCTCATCAACTTTCTTAATTACTCATCCATATCAAACTTCCTCACAATTTTGGTCTGCCCACACGCACAATAACGTCTAACCTCAACAGTCAACAAACTTCTTCATTTGTGTGCGTGTGTGAGAGAGAGAGAGAGAGAACATAAATGAGTAAAAAAAAAAACAGTTTAGTTTTCGTGTGAAGAAGATCATTGCTTTGCTTGGCGAAGACGGAAAACCAACAACCTATCTAATTCCGGCGTATTGATATTATCATTAGTACCAAAATAAACCAACTCATTTCCCCATACCAGCCTTCACTTGCAATACCTCCTTTTTTTTTTATTATATTAGAAAAATTCGTTAAATTAGTTAATATGGCTTGTTTCTTTCTATTATATTCTAATCATCTTCCTTAATCTCTCTCATTTAATTATTGTTTATGCAATATCAATAGGGTTAATTTGATTAAAAAATAATCATAAATAAGAGAAATATGTCTTACATTTAACATTAATATCAACTCCTACATTAAGAAGGACCAACCATTACGACCTATAACAAAACCAAATAATTGAAGGTCAGAGGCAAGTTATGCGATTAGTTTTGTAAAACTAATTTAATCTGTTCCATTTTAAATGCATGTAATGAAAAGAGATGGAATGCTACTAAGAGCTGTTCGGATGGGTTTCTTTAAAAAATAAAGTGTTTTTTTATTATTAATAATAAATGTGTTTGGATGAGAGCTTTTAAAAAAAATAACAAAAAAAGCTAAATTATGCTTTTTTTTTATTATTTAGTTTCAATTTGTAGCTTAAAAAAAGCTAGTGCCAAAGAATAGAGAGAATGAAAAAACAAATGGCGAGCTTTTCTTCAGTGATTTGTTTTGATACCAATTATCTTTGATTTTCAATAAAATGACAACCCCATCCCCAAAGTTTGATTTCGCCTCTGATTGAGAAATTGAGAAATTGAGAAAATCTAAGGGTTTAACTTTACAAATTGGTTGAACACAATCTCAAAAAATGATTTTGTTATGCCTATTTCAAACATTTTACTAATAAAAAAAATACTTTTCTATTTTAACATCCAAGCAACTTTTTTATTTAAAATTTCTTTTTAAATGATCTATCCAAACGCAAAATGGCTTTAACTTCTTTTTTTTTTTTTTTTCCCCCCAAAACTTTAACTTCTAATTAAAGCACTTTAAAAGTATTGTAAAAAAAAAAATCGTTTTTTTTTCAAAGCCCATCCAAACGACAAATCCCTGTGATGCAAACAGATGAGAATCATGATTCTCATCTCCGTCCCCATGTTAGTTTCTGCAGCATTCCCTTTACCCTTCATTCCCATCTTCACCAGAACAAAAATCTCAAATATAATCCACACCAGGATACTTAAATCTGAAGATTTGTGCCCACGCTTGTTAAAAAATACAGAGGGGAAAATGAATAAAGATTGCGTTGGGAGCACTTGCGCATAGGAAATGCCCCTATCCAAATCATTAGCCCTCAACACCCCCACTGTAATTCAAGTGATCAGAGCATTAATTATTTTTAATGGCCCCCATTTCCAATCTCAAGTTATGTCGGTAAAGAACAATAAACCATGGAAACCAAGTAAGCAAAACTTTCAACCGTTTGATATTTAGGGGAGGGGGAAAAACATCTTTCTACAGATAAGCTCTAACAACTCAGATGCCCCAAACAACGAGCGTACTCAACAATATCAATAAAATCGACCTGGCTTGCATGGGCATTGGAACGAGGCAATAACACTTGCGTGATAATGGCCTCGTGCTTTTCACTACCAGCACAAGATCAAAATATAGCTGCGGTGCTGCTTGCCCTTTAATAACATGTTTCAAAGTGAAGCTCAGAGTTCCAATTCTTTGGGCAGGGTTAGCAAGATCCAAGCTGATCCTTAGTCCAGCGTCTCTGAAAAATGGCCACTCCTTCAGTGCTGGGGCGTTCATTTCTTTTCAACCCCTCTATTTAATAGACCAAATAAAGATAAACTTAGAAAGGGATCACAAAGCGAAATTATGCTCAAACGCAAACAAAAAGGAATAATCACAACATTGCATGGCCAATATCTCTAATTTCTGACTCTCCCGAATGCATCTAGAAAGAACGATTTTTTTTTTTTCTAAAAAAAAAAAAAACCCACTTTTCAGTCCCAAACGAAATGGGCTGATACTTATAGTACCGTCATTCTTTTAAATGAAGTCACTTACACAGAGTCTTAGAAGGGAGCCTCAAGTGATTCATCCCAGACTTCCGCACTTCCATTAGAGACATCTTCTACATCTTCTTCCATGGAAAGCCTGATGTATTCCCTATGAGCAAAGCGATCCCACTCTGTCAATGTTGGATTCTCACGTTGCTGTGCAAGGCAAGACAAAAATCACAACAGTCACTAACAATGGCCAAGCAAGCAAACAAAGCATTTTTATTCCTTTAACCAAATCTCTCATCAACCTGACGAATCAAAAATGGGTCCCGGGTTTCAAAGGCCATAAACTTATTGAGATTAAACAGGATATTGAAAGCACTTCCCGAGAGCTTACTGCCTTTCAGGTCACGTAGAGTTATATAGCTCTCGTTCTGCAGAGTGAAGAATTTTAAATGAGAAAAACTGTCACAATGAAAGTAATGGTATTAAACAAGAAGAGTATGAGAAAAAGGAGAGAACTAAATAAAAAAAGTAGGCGACTAAATTTTCACACAACTCATGCAGCTGCTTACTAGATTTGTACACATATTTAGGTAATTTGCTGGTGTTCTTACACTTCCCAAAAATTTAATAATGGAAGATCTTACAAAACGAAAGGAGGAAAGGAAAACCTCAGTCCCAATCATGTCAATAATCTGGCATAATATATCCTCAAAAAACACAGGCTCTTGGGCCATGCACTCCATCCGGTGCAGCTGCTCCTCATAAAAAAATTGCAGTTCATTCCGAGTCAGAACTCCATTCCCATCCAAATCTATGCACTTGAACCTAATAATGACAATTACAGTCGATTAACACAGCTGCTATCAGAAGAAATCAGGAACTAGTTAACCACATGGGTCAGTGAAAATGAGAAGTTTTGGTTTCCACTCCCTCGAACACAAAACATGAATGTTCCACTTTCATGTATTTAGCTGTACCATGCAGCCACTAACTAATAGTCACCTCTCCCTTTCTCTAAAAACTAACATTCCCATTGATGCTACAATAACTCAAAATAAAACTCAATTGCATGATGCTTACAATAACAAACTAAAGCTCAATAACGGCATGAGTTATACTGTCCTCCCAAGTCCCAATACATGAATTTGTCATCCTGAGCAGTTCTTTTTAGAACTGTGCTTCACTTCGCTTAGATCAAGTTCCAGTAACAGATAAATCATGTTGACTGTGTCCCAGTATCACTACTCCCCAGGGGGAGATGCATGCACATGCATGGAAATGCACATTGATGCGCATTCAAACTGAATAAAGCAAGGTTCAGACATATGCCTAATCTTACAATGCTATCTTCATAATTGCAACTGTTTAGCCACTAATCTGATCTATTTTTTTGGTCAAAAACTAATCTCATATCATGCATAACAAGTAAAGCAAGTAACAAAAGAACCAGAAAAAATACCAATACTCAAGACTAGGCTCAGATGATTTATCCTCCTCGGACAGAATGAAGTAAACAAAATCTTCATATCCCATCTTTCCCTCAACCTTGCTAGTAAACTTTCTTGGAACCTGAGATGACATTGAAGCAAAACAGGATTGTTATTTTTTATATTTATTTTAAAAAAAGGAAGAAAAAATTGATAAATTGTACAAATGAACAGCACCCTGAAAAAACACACTTGTTTTATTTACAGCAGGTGGGAGTTGTCCCTCAAGATGTCAGCATTTAGGTTTCAAGACAAAAGCAACATTGAATTTACACAAACCTGAGAAAAAATTCTATCGACAATACGATAGGTAAGCGCATGGTTACCATATCTGATAAGGTTCTCCTTGTCTATCAAGAAATCGTGATCTGTATCCAGCTCCCAGAACTTGCAGTATATAACATAGAAATGCTCATAAGAGAAGTACCTACAGAGAATATGTAGTGCAACATCATCAAGTGAAAAAAAGGAAAAGGATTTGTTTGCAATTAAATGCAGCAAAACTCTCCGAGTGTATGTACCTCAAAACTTTGTTGATGTCTTCTTCCTCATCTGCATGCTGCATGGCATCAATTATGTTACTGCGCTTCAGCTCCCTCAGGGTAAGATGGCCATTCCCAGATCTATTTGTGTAGTAATATATTCTATATATTACAGTTTCAGCTGAAACATAGAAAGACAACAAAGCATGAAGGTTGCAACCTTAACACACCAGAAACCTTGATAAATGGCACCAGTCCATGTCCAAACTTCAAAATCAAAATTGATTGATGCATTATTTCAAATTATTTCTCATTGCACTCAGAAAGTTGGAGTGCCACTTTTCAACAAATGCATATAATGTCCAAGAAAATAAATAGATAAAATAAAATAAAAATCATATTCATTATATAATTAAATCTGTTGGCAAGGAATTGATTAAAATCTTGATTAAAAAACAAAAGAGGCCAGCTGAAATTCTTTGCTGTAAGGAATGCCTGTGAGAACTTATTGTAAGCTTACAACTATGAAGAATCATGCCCATGCATGGTAAGAACAAAGGTGATTACTTTTCAAGATGAGGCTAGTTTCAACCGAGCAAGATTTAAGGAAAAATTTCCAAGAATTTTTCACTTGTAAAAGAGCATGTTTCATAATTTTTATCAGAGAAAAATGATAGCACAAGCATCATTCACCACATATAAACCTACAGCTCAAAAGCTATTGGATCTATTAAAAATCCTTCTACACAAACAAGGACAGAGTACAACAAAGAAACAAGATTATGCTTGATTTAGAGCCCACATATTCATTATTTGCTTCCTCTTTTCTACTATAGAATTGACTTTCAATCTAGCCTCATAAACAAACAAAATACAATGAAAACTATCATCTAGATAAAGGGACTACATCTTTAAAAGTTTTCAAGAGGAAGTCAATAAGAAGTAAATGCAAATAGATTTATTAGACAATTTTCAAATTAACGTAATATCCCAGGACTTACAGTATCACATGCAAACATCTACATTTTATTGCACAAACCCATAAATGCAATATTATAGTAAGGACTAAAGACAAACCGTATCTCTCTTGAAACTCAGGCGTACTCTGCAGGAACTCCAGCCCTGGATGAGTAGCCAAAAGCTCACGAAGCACAGGTTTGAAATCATCCTAACATGGAATAGAGCATCGTTCTCAAATGAGAAGGATCTTTATGAATATAATTCATAAGTCAATATGATCAAACCTGTGTGAGGTAGTTGAGATCCGGTTGCTTTAAAATTTTGTATACTTGAGTTGCTATATCTGCCGTCAACATGTTGTTATTGATCCAGTAATCAACAAATGTATCCCTTTAGAAACATAAAATCAAGTAAAAAAAAGTATAAGTGATCGTAATTATTTCAGGGGAAACACCATTAACTTTAGATACCTCCACAATTGGAAAGGAGAATTAAATAGACCAAGGGTAGAAAATAAGCTAAAAAAGGTCACTTTGTCATAAAGAGGGGAAGCTATCTTCAGCAAAGGAAAAGCCATTCACTTGACAAGGACTTTCAAAGTTGATAGATCCAATTCAGTCACAGTTTCTCAAGTACAATAACAATTCTTATGTCCCTATAAACACATCATTTAGCACAGAGAACTTTGCTGTGTAGCTTTGAACCAGATAAGTGAGTGAACACACATAAACAAGCCATTGAGGAACCCATATTGCCATATACCCGAGGCAATCTTCATGGATGGAGAATTATCAATGCTTTCGTGATGTAACAAAATGGTGTCAAGTACTCTTTCAAAGACTACCTAATTATACAGGGAAAAATTAAAGAAGGGGAAACTACACTATATCAAAAGCAAGACAACAAGAAAGCTGGACTTCTAGTTTGATCAGTAGTGAAAGAATGTGCCAAAAAAGTCTCAGTAAGAAAATAAGTAACAAAATTACGTTGAATATACTTGTTTTACATCTTTAAAAACCATTGTTTTTTGTTCCTATAATTTCAACGTGGATCACAACTAAACAGCCAAAACCATGGAGCACTATCCAAGACACAAATAGAAATGCAAAGTTGCATCTGGATAGATTAAAGTACACACCTTGTCACCAAACCAGTTCCACTGGCATCAATTTTGTGAAAAGACAAGAGGAAAAGA
Source organism: Acacia acuminata (assembly GCA_019022655.1). NCBI lineage: Eukaryota > Viridiplantae > Streptophyta > Magnoliopsida > Fabales > Fabaceae > Acacia > Acacia acuminata. The sequence goes on from JAFJYI010000235.1 coordinate 1,249,018, forward strand.
AAGATGGCAGCTTGCAGAGTTCCTTGGTAGCCAATTTGAATTCTGACACATCAAAGAAATGAGGATAATTTCATTCTTACTGCTAATTGTTACAACTCTAACACAGTTGGAACACATCTTATATGAATAATTATTTTTTCTTTATTACCAACATTTAGGAAAACAAGATATTTACCAATAATCAAGATGTGACAATCAAAAGAAGCTAAAACTTTAACAATATTCAGAATCACTCAATTCCTAGATGAAAAAAGACGGGCCCTCAGGTTATCACCATTATATATGTTTATATTTTACCATGCATCTGCAGTCCATCCAAGTGACCACAAAATAACTGATCCGCTCTAAACAAGAATTGTTCCCTCAGTTCATTTGGTGGTGGACGCCCATTTTGAAAATAAAACTGCAAGCATGAAGATCAAATATTTTATCAAGGTTAACATAGCACTGAACCAAGTCACAACCACAAAAGTGTCGCCAAAGAAAGATACTAAGACATACCTGGCGTATCAATTCTTTAGGTGGTTCACTGATAACTTTCAAAGGAGAACTCAAATTAGAAGGACCAACTCTCTGTTTCATTATGCGAGGAGAACCAGAAGAACTTCTTGGTGAAAGAGGAGGTGCAGTGCCTGCAGGAAACATGGACGGCAAAGGACTACTTGCAGCATTTGGACTGGAGCAATTCCCAGGGACATTAAGGGGAACACCTGACTTTGCGTCATTCAACAATGATGTTACCTACGCACACAAACAATAGAGAAACTACAGAAATTAAGCATGTCAGGATGAAGAACCCCAAAAATGAGTACAAAGAGGTAAATCATATCTGGTTGTTAAACAGAATTTGAGATATTTCAAGGATCACAGAGGGTTCCTCTGTATGACTTCGAGGTAAGCATTCATGATAGTACGTTCAAGTTAAAATGGCTACACTCTTTACTTTGTCTATGCCTTTGGCGTTCAAATGAAAAGATGAAATAATGCATCTGTTTGAAACAACCTAGAAAATTCCACCATTGTCATCTAAACCATCGGTTTGGAACAACCGAGAGTCGTGTACTCCACTCAATTATCCATATACGTATTGGGTTTGTTTTCATAGAAAGGCATCAAGCAAACTTCAATAAATGCCGAGAAAGCAAGATTATGAGAGTCTTAAACATTCTGATTTCAAAAGCGAAATTGTCAAATGAAGCCTACCACTCGATTGCTTTCAGGAAGCGACAGCCACTGCTCGAAGAGCTTTTCAACAAAATTCAGGTTAGACTTGAGGGCCAAAACAGACACGTCTTGGAGCTGCAACAACTCAACGTCCAAAGACGCCGCATCACCAACGACTTCCATGGTCATGAAAACAAATCCCTATTTTATCATTCGCAATCACAAATCAAACCAGTAAGCGGCATAGAGATCAATCCAAATCCAGGATTAATTTTCAGTTGAATTTCAATGCGACTGAATCGAGATTGTATGTATCAATCAAGAATATGTTTAAAAAAACAAAAGAAATGCCCTTGAAATAGACGGATTGGAAGCTGCGGATTAAGTTAGAACCCTAGATCAGATCTTTCGGGTAAACGGTGCAGGTGATTTTAAGGAGAGGACGAGATAGAACTTGAGCAGGAGCGAGAGAAAAAAATGAGGGAACTTCTGCAAAGATCCAAGCGATTCAGGATGGAAAAGTGAAATTAGACATGATGCAGGTAGATGATGGCGAAGGGAATTGTGTTATATTGTAATGGGAAAATAGCAACAGAAAATTCGCCCAAGAAAAAATTAGCAACAGAAAATAGAAATTTCGCAGGATGAGGGGAGAAGTTGACACGTGACATTCGGTCCAACGTATGAAAATACGGTCTTCGGAATCGGAATCGGAATCCAATCATCACATGCTAGTGGCCTAATGTTATAGAAGAGATCCAGCAATGCATCAACACGAGTACACGATATCCGTGCTTTTTTGTTTTTGTTTGCTTTTAGTTTTATACAACTTGTGAATCACCCAACACAGCTGATAAATATAAAATAATATAATAGATAAAAAATAGGAGAATAAAATCCAATGATTTTATTTATTTAGAAAGGAGTCTATAAATAGGAAAATATACATTATAAAATAAATAATAACATAAAAACCACTACAAAAATAAATAGGACACAATTAACATTAATCAACAGAATTGCAATCAGAGCCTGGTTGGTTTCTAAGAATTTCTGGTCTAAGAGTGCTAATTTTCTAAGAAAATAGAGTACAATATTATTTCCTCTTATTAATTCTAACGTACATGTTGTTTTTGTTTGCTAAAGAAATATGTCTGATAGGGAAAAACCTTATAACCTTTAGACTCAAAAGTGTTGTACTACGCAGTATCGAGTAATAGAATGATAAATAAAGTATCGTTTACTGGGACTCGTCAAACTAGTGATTAGGTGTCAAATTTCCTTTTCTCGTTTAAGTTGAGAAAATCAAAATTGTTTTCAATAAAAGTAAAACAAAAGAATTTAATAACAACAAGCACTTTTAGAGAGAGAGAATTCAAATATCAAGGAGGACAACTGTAGAATCTAATCCCTTATTTGTTTCTTAGATTTTATTCCCACTAAATTAGTTCTAACTTAACTTCATCGGTTAATCTAGAGTATTAATGTTTATAAGTGACTGTCCGTCCACTTATACACCTACCTCAAATAATTATGCAATGTCTCACATAATTAATTAAGATGCAATTCAAATCGGGCTCACTCTAATTTGATTATGCGGAGCTTCTAGGTATATGTCTATCCTAGACGCAAATTAGATTAAAACCTAACTTCACGTTAAATTTAAACCTAATTCCACATTATTTAATCCAAGGTCAATTTAGGATTCCCTTCGTCAAGTTCAATCATAAATCCCCAAAACATGTTTAACGGTGGCCAATCACTAAGCAATAAATAATAAAAATAAGATTAAATAAACTGATTAAAATTAAGCAAAACTAATGAGTGGGAACAATCTCTAAGTCTCAAACAAGTTCATAGTACTCTAGGTCAAAAAGAAAATTAGTCACACATGGCTATAAGAAAATCCATTGCAAAAATAAGAAATTCAAATCCCCAAAGAAGAGAAAGAAGAAGAAGAAGAAGGACAAGATCACAAAGCGTGGAGCCTTCTCCTTATACAACGTGTCTTGCAACTCTCCTCCAATTCCTCAAGTTGTCGTAGCGTGTCCTTGCTCTTCTTCTTCGTGCGTCTTGTTCTCTGCCTCCAAAAATTGTTCTCTCCGTCTCCTTTTTTTTCCAGTAGCACTCCCCTTCGATCGTTGAATAGTGCTCCTCTTTTATATTTAATTCTGCCCATTATCTGCACCTCCACTCTTAATATTAGGTTTTCCTTTTTCACCTATTTGTGGGCCCCAATTCCATTGAATGCCAAAGGTGCAAAATCTAATCAATTACATGGTCCAACGCGTTGAATCAGTGAAGCAAAAACATGCTGATCCTTAGCCAATGAAAAGGAAAAGGAAATTATATGGTAGTAATAATAATAAAAACTGAATTTATTCAAAACCTCTCATTATTATGATTTATTTCCTAAACTCCAGAGACTTTTATTTTAAATTGAAATCTCATAATTGATGCATCCAAATTGATATCCCTTAAAATCATACTAAAATCTCTTTAATTTAGCATTGATGACTCTGAATATATCAAAATATATCTCAAATCAATCAAAAATAGGAAGTCATCAATGTCTTCTTCAAATTATAATTTGTGCAGCCATCTATTCCACGCTTTGATGGTCTTTATGATCACTGGAGCATGGTAATGGAGAACTTTTTGAGATCCAAGGATTACCGGCAAGTTATAGAGAAGGGTGTAGTAGAATGCGCTAATGTACAACCATCAAGTAGAAGCGTTGAAGTTGAAAGATGTGGAATTCAAAGAGAACGTACAGGTACTTATACACCACAACAAAATAGTGGATTGTAAAGGAAGAATAGAACCATTATCAACATGGTGAGAAGCTTACTAGTAAAAGGAAAAGTTAGAAGAATTTTTGGGCGGAGACGATGAATTAAAGCATTCATGTCTTGAATAGAAGTCCTACTTTTGCAATTCAAAACATGACTCCATAAGAGGCTTAGAGTGGATGAAAGCCAATTGTTTATCACTTTAGAATTTTCGGTTGCATTGCATATGCTCATGTTTCAGATGAGAAAAGAAAGAAGCTTGATGATAATAGTGAACATTTTTACGGGTGTAAGTGAGCAATTTAAAGCTTATAAATTATTTAATTCCTTAACCCAAAAAAATGTGATTAGCGGGGAGGAGGTTATTTTTTTATGAAGAAAGAACTTGGAATTGGAATGAAGCGTGACCTTCTCTAATTTATTGTGATTATGAAATTGAATAAAAAAAGGAGCAATTACCACACCTAGAAAATACTACCGCTACTACTCTTGAAAATTCTCCAAATGATGTAGAAGCACCAATGACCGCAGAACCAGCGTGGGGAACCTCGGTGATCGATCTCGAAAGAGACAATCTTAGATGATAGATTATGTAAGTGGAGATGACTTATCTGATGATTTTGTAGCTCAACTTGCCTTGTTTGCAGATTGTGATCCAAGTAGATAAAGAAAGAAAATGGCAAATAACCATGGATGAGGAGATCAAATATGTAGAGAAAAATAATACATGAGAATTTGTGGAGCTCTAAAGGGCAAAAATCTATTGGAGTCAAATGGGTTTACAAAACAATCTAAATATAGATGGTGGGGTTGATAAAGACAAAGCATGCCTTGTTGTAAAAGGGCATAGACAAGACTTTAAGGTTGATTATAAAGAATTTTTGCTCTAGTTGCTAGGGTTGACACTATTTGATTAGTTTTAGCCATAGCTACTCAAAATTCTTGGTAGGTTTATCAATTAGATGTGAAGAAAAGGCATATAAATTGAAAAAGACTTTATATGGACTTAAACAAGCACCATGAGCTTGGTATAGTTGTATATATACCTATTTTTCTAAAAAGGTTTTCAAAAATGCCCTCATGAACATACTCTCTTTACAAAATCTAGAAAAGATGGAACAATTCTTGTTGTGACTCTCTATGTTGGTGATTTGATTTATGTTTGAAATGATATAAGCATGCTTGATGCCTTTAAGGAGAGCATAATGAAAGAACTTGATATGTCTAATTTGAGATTCATGTGATATTTTTTGGTATTGAAGTTGTGCAATCATCATCTAAAAATTTTGTTTCACAAAATAAATATGTTCTTGAGATTTTGGACAGGTTTAGCATGAAGGATTGCAATCTTGTTTCTACTCCAACCAAACGTGGCTCCAAGTTGTTGAAGGATGATAGAAAAGAAAGTGAATTCTACTTTCTTCAAACAAATGGTTAGAAGTTTAATGTATCCCACTTCTACAAGGCATGACTCATGCATTGTGTTAGTCAAAGGTGACCGAGGTATTAAAGAAGGGGGCACGTGCCCCCGAAATTACGTTTTTTTTTTTTTAAAAAAACAAAATTTTTTTTTTTTTAAAAAAAAAATCCCTATGCTTCCGTCTCCTCTTCTTCTTCCACGTTTTTGACCTAGGGATTGAAATTCCCTTCTTTACCTTCGGACCCGGAAGCACTCTCTACTCCTTCCTCCTTCCATTATCGCCACCCACCTCCGTCATCCTTACAAGCACAACCCGAGAACTCCAAAAGCTCGGACGCACGAAGCTTGGAGTCGAACCGTGAAGCTTCGGTGAGGTCTTGGGTTTTCCTTTTCACGACTCTCCGGCTGCCGCTATTCCAAACCGTGGCTTCCTCTCGTTTCTTCGGGTGAGTTTAATCTTCCCACGCTTACCTTTTGTTTTCATTTGATTGATTGGCTATGGAATTGAAACAATGAATCACTAGAATTGATTGGCTTCCTCTGTTGCAAAATCTTTGATCTGATGAATTTCAATAGAATGTTGGAAAATCTGTTTGTCTTTTAATACTAGTGATGGATTAGGAACAAGTAGACGTTGATTTGTATTATGTCTTTATAGTTACGTTTTACTAATTTGCTATGTTTTTGGTTTAGTATTTGGTTTTTTCCTCGAGTAGTGTCTGTCTTTGTCAAGTTATTGATGCTTTATGTTTATGTATTGAACATTGATTATTAGCAATACCCGTATCTTTCTTGAGCAAAAAAAAAAAAAAAAAGACGTTGATTTGTTACCGCTATATTAATCTTTGAATAAAATAAAATCTGCTTTGGTCAAAAGTTCAAAACTATAAAATCTAAATCCAATTGGGAAAAAGACTAATTGAAATTAGTCGGGCCGAGTGTACATAGTTCATGTTCTCTAGTCATCAATATGTAGCTTAAAAATTCACGAGATGTTGACTCTTTTCCTTGTCTTTGTCAAAATTAATGTCTCCTCCTTTTGTATGGAATATCATCTTTGTATCCATCTTCTCTACAAGAAAATAAGACGGGATATTGTAGAGGCAAATAAGAGGCATGCAATTCATTTATTCGTTGAAGTGTCCCTTCATGTGTCTACGGAATAACGTCCCTCACATTGAAATTTATATCGAATTTCCTACAATTGATACTTGCCACTTTTAATGCGAGATGGAAAATTGTAAGTTCGAACATCACGCTTTCTTTTGCCAATTAAACACATCTTAAATGAAGGCTGATTTGGATTGTATAGCATTTCTATAGCCAAACGAAATTGCTTGACAAAATGATTTATCTCATCTAATTGCTTCTTTATCGATCAACAATCTTTAGATTGATGGCGTTGTCCTTTTGATGTTCTTGAAATAATGAATTGAAAATGATGTCGTTTATACTATATACATATAACACGGAAATAAATTACAGATTTGTTACCTTCTTGTCACACTTCGTTTGAGACTTTATTGTCCTTGTCATGAATGTATAGTTGGGAGAGCACCCTATATTTTATTCCAAGCATAGTTTATTCTTCCAAGCATAGTTTTTCCGATTTGATTGTATTTAAATAATATTTTATTCCCACCCCCATATTTTTGTCCATTCTATTTTTTAACTCCGCCTATGTTTCATTGTGTTGGTTAGTTAATTGGGTTTAGGATTGGTTTGATTCATTTTTGTTATTTGCCATTTTTTAGGATGAAAAGATATTTAGGTTTTTTTTTACAAAGTCAAGTGGTAGTGGAACTAAACGTTCTCGATCGGAATCTTCATTTATTGATTTAACTCAAGATGAGTGTGCTACTCCCTCAAGTCAGAACAAACCAACAATAGAAGGTCCCGGATTTGTATGTTCGATCCGGGTAAAAGACTTCCTATTATATTGATTGCGAAGAGTGCTCAAGAAAGGGAAATGATTGAAGAATTTATCTAATGAATGGTCCTTGTCAACCAAAACTTGACAACTTTCCTCAATCCTTAATTGGGCGTAAAATGCGTAGATTTAATCCTCAATGGTACAATGAGTTTGGCACTTGGTTGGAGTATAGTGAATCAAAAGATCTTGTATTTTGCTTGCATTGTTATCTATTTAATTGTGACCATGGTGATGTAAGAGGTGGTCATGATTCATTTGTGAGTGAAGGATTTAGCAATTGGAAGGAGAAAGGGCGGCTTCTTAAACATGTTGGGAAAGTTGGAAGCATTCATAACTTGTGCTTGATCTTGCAAAAGATTTGATGAATCAAAATCAACATATTGATCTTGTTATGTCTAACATTTCGACAAAGCCAAACAAGATTATCGTATTCATCCGAATGGTTCTATTCGATGTATTCGATATCTCATACGACAAGGTTTGGCTTTAGGGGACATGATGAGACGGATTCTTCAATGAATCAAGGAAATTTTGTGGAGCTTGTAAAATTCCTTTGTGAAAGCAATGAGGAGGTAAACAATGTATCTTTGAATAATGCCCCAAAGAATCTCAAAATGATAGCTCCCAAAATTGAGAAAGATATTACTAATGTTGTCGCTAGTTTAGTTATCGAGCTATTATTTAGGACATTTGGGATAATTTCTTCTCTATATTAGTTGATGAAGCTCGTGATATATCAATTAAAGAACAGATGGCCATTGTTTTAAGATATGTGAACTGCAACGGTGACATTATTGAGCGTTTTCTTGGTCTTGTTCATGTTTCAGATACTACAGAGAGTTCACTTAAAGAAGCGATTGAGTTAATTTTTGCCAAAAATGGCTTGAGCTTGACAAAGATTCGTGGTCAAGGTTATGATGGCGCAAGCAATATGAGTGGTCAATTCAGTGGTCTGAAAAGCTTGATTTTAGATGAAAATAATTCTGCTTACTATGTTCATTGCTTTGCACATAAACTTCAGTTAGCTCTAGTAGCTTGTGCAAACAAAGGTTTATGCATTGACTGACTTCTTTAATTTTATACCATTGGTGTGTAATGTAGTTGGTGCTTCTTGCAAAAGAGTAGATATTTTGAGAGAAAAGCGAGTTGGAAGAATTAGTCAAAAGTATTGCAAGCGATGATGTTCAATCGAGGAGAGGCTTGAATCAAGAAATGAGTTTGTCACGACCAGGGGACACACGTTGGACCTCACATTACCGATCATTGGTAAGTCTGTGTAGATTGTTTGATCCTGTGCTTGATGTGCTAGAAATTGTAAAAGATGATACAACCCTTATGCATGCAAAAAGGTCTGAAGCCTTTGGCCTTATGATGCGTATGGAACTTTTGAATTTGTATTACTTTTGCATCCGATGATCAAGGTTTTGGCAATAACGAATGAGTTGTCACAAGCACTTCAGAGAAAAGATAAAGATATTGTGAATGCTATGTCTCTTGTAAAAGTTTCAAAGATATTATTACTGAAGATGAGAGATGATGGGTGGGATAATCTATTTGAAGACTTGAATTTTGTATAAAACGTGATATAGATATCCACGATATGCAAAGTGTCGCAAGTACAAGGGAGAATAAAACGTAGAGGACCAGTTACTCATCTGCATCACTTTAAGGTTGACATATTTTATGCAGTGATAGATACTCAACTTCAAGAGTTGAATGATTGTTTTAGTGAAGTTAGTTCAAATTTGCTGGAATGCATGGCATGTTTAAATCCGTGCAACTCTTTCTCGGCATTTGACAAGAATAAGTTGTGTGAATTTGCCCACTATTATCCTTGATTTTGATTGGAATGATTTTGACATGCTTGAATATCATTTCGACACATATATTGTTGATGTGCAACTTGATCCGATTTTTTGAATTTGCAAGGAATAGCTGATCTTGCCAAGAGGATGGTTGAAAAAGAAAAAATATATTGTGTATCCTTTGGTTTATTTACTTGTGAAGTTAGCATTAACTTTACTGTAGCAACGCATCCGTGGAAAGAGCATTTTCAGCTATGAAATACATCAAGACCGCACTTCGTAATAGGATAGGAGATGAATGGTTGAATGATTTCCTAGTGCCTTATATTGAAAAAGATGTATTTGATAGCATTGATAATGAGGCAATTATGATAGAATTCCAAAAAATTAGGCCTAGAAGAATGACATTGTAATTATTTTTATTGTAATATACTTGGTCTTGTTTTCCCTTTCTATTCTTTTGTTTTTTTAATGCATTTAAAATTTTGCTTAAAAAAATTTTTTTTCGAGGGCGTTGCCCCAAATCCCGAATCGCCCCACTAATGGTGCCCCCCAAATAATTTTCTGGGTCCGCCACTAGTGTTAGTCTTATAAGTTGGTACATGGAAAACCCAACTAAGAGTCATCTCATAGTTGCAAAGAGAATTTTTCATTATGTGAAAAGTACCATTGATTTTGGAATTTTTTACAAGGCTAAGTCGAAAGGAAAATTCTATGGCTTTTCTGGTAGTAACTATGCTGGAGATGTGGATGATAAAAAAAATACATCAGGCTTTATTTTTATGATGAGTGATGGAGCTATTTCTTAGTCTTCAAAGAAACAACCACTTTGTCAACTACATAAGTTGAATTTGTAGCTGTTGCAACTTGTTCTTATCAAGCTATATGGTTAAGAAGATTGTTTGAAGCACTTTAGAGTTAAGAAAAAGGTTCAATAACAATTTATTGTGACAGTGTTTCAGTAATTAAAATTTCCAAAAATCCAACTTTGCATGTACGAAGCAAACATATTAATATGAGAAATCATTCAACCGCTCAAGCAAGCTTTGTTCATGAAGCTTAGATAAAATATTTGGAGTATGGTCTAGGGAAGATTTTGTTCAAGGAATGGCCTAACTCAAATCCTTATACTCTTAAATTTAATGTTTGCAAACATTAATTTAAGGGAGGGATTGTTGGAAAATTCTAATGATGGCACATGGTTGCCTTGGTGCCCACCCTAATCGGTTACCTAAAATATCTCCCGTTTAAATTTTGAAATTCCATTATCAAATACTTATTGATTTTGGCTTGATTTTCTCTCCCTACTTATCACTCTTAAATTTGGCTCTTCAGGAATTATACCTAGAGAAATAATAATTTTCTTTTAATTGAAATAAAGTTATTAACTTTCAAAAAAAAAAAGCACTTGGTGGTCAACCTTTTTTGGCCAAACCACATATTTATTTTTGCACTGAAAATTCATAAGCATCATTCGATCAAGCAAAAAAAATCAAACTTAATGTGCAAAGTCAAATTTAACGGTCAAACAAGTATTTTACGACCTAATATATGGCACATATACACTTTTACACTTAAAAAAGGCACTTAGTATTGGAAGCTCTTTAAAATAAAATATGTGGACATTTTACGCCATAACCCTTTATCCTTTATGTTATATTCCATGGTATTTTACATGTTATTGTGTATTAATAACTAAAAGATTACGATGAGCAATATTCGAGCCCATATTAATATTTCGCGAGAGGGTAATATGATTGACAAGATTGCGGGATACAATCCCTTATCCACAACTCGCGTCCGGAAATCCGAAGGATCTTTTGGCAGCATATCAGAGGACGGCTCAATCGATTCACTTCGGTGGCCCGATTTCATGATTTCTTGCTTCCCACTTGGCGCGTCCCCAAATCATAGGTACTTCATCTCCTCTCGTGCACTTGTAATCTGCAAATTGATTGTATTTCTATGAAGAATAGAAGCCGTAAGAATCATCTTCATCAATGACAACATTTTCTACTGACTTCCTCCCGCGAACCATTCCGCACAGAATCCAGCCGAAGGAGCCTGCTTCACTTTCAAGATCAAACCCCTACGCTCTGATTACTTGTAAGATCCCGCTTCTAAATGACGCTAGCAATCGAAGGAACTCGGCACATGCCCGGGTTTATTCTGAAACAAGACCCAAACATTACCCAAATTTTGACTTCAAAGATACCCACCTGATGAAAGCTCTCAACAGGTCCTCGAAAGTAGGCAAATACAACGATTCCCTGTACTTTCTCCAGCGAATGGTCAATAAGGGTTACAAACCCGATGTTATTCTCTGCACGAAACTCATCAAAGGGTTCTTCAACATTAAGAAAATCGACAAAGCCATTCGTGTCATGGAAATACTGGAGAAGCACGGTGAACCCGATGTGTTCGCCTATAATGCAGTGATTAGTGGGTTGTGCAAGGCTGACCGAATTGACTTTGCCAACAAGGTGCTTGACAGAATGAAGAGCAGAGGTTTTTCTCCTGACGTCGTCACCTACAACATATTGATTGGGAATCTTTCAGGCAGGGGAAAGCTTGAGTTGGCTTTAAAGGTTTTGGATCAGCTATTGAAAGACAAGTGCGAGCCCACTGTAATTACTTACACAATTTTGATAGAAGCAACCATCCACGAGGGTGGTATTGATGAGGCCATGAAGCTTTTGGATGAGATGTTATCAAGAGGGCTGCAACCTGACATGTATACGTACAACGCAATCATCCGAGGCATGTGCAGACAAGGGTTGTTAGATCGAGCCTTTGAGTTCATTTTGACTATAAGTTCTAAGACCTGTGCCCCGGATGTGGTTTCGTACAATATTCTGTTGCGAGGACTTCTGAATCAAGGAAAATGGAAGGAGGGAGAGAAGTTGATGGCTGGTATGATTCAAAGAGGTTGCGAACCAAACGTGGTCACTTACAGCATTTTGATCAGCTCACTTTGTCGTGACGGGAAAGTAGAGGAGGCTGTAGATGTGTTGAAGGCTATGAAGGAAAAGGGGTTAACTCCTGACGCTTATAGCTATGATCCATTGATCTCTGCTTTCTGCAGAGAAGGTAGAGTTGATTTGGCAATAGAATTTCTGGAGATTATGATCTCTGATGGCTGCTTGCCAGATATTGTTAATTACAACACAATTTTGTCCTCTCTGTGCAAGAATGGAAAAGCTGATGAGGCTCTCAACATCTTTGAGAAGCTTGAAGAGGTGGGTTGTCCTCCAAATGTCAGTTCTTATAACACAATGTTCTGTGCACTCTGGAGCAGTGGAGACAAAATTAGAGCGTTGGGGATGATTTTGGAGATGGTAGACAACGGAATCGATCCCGATGGGATTACATATAACTCACTCATATCGTGTTTGTGCCGAGATGGAATGGTGAATGAGGCCATTGGGTTGTTGGTGGACATGGAAAGTAGCAAGAATCAGCCGACAGTTATCAGCTACAACATTGTTCTTCTTGGGCTGTGCAAAGTACACAGAATTGTGGATGCCATTGAGGTATTAACTGCAATGGTCGAAAAGGGATGTCGGCCAAATGAGACCACATACACATTATTGATTGAAGGGATTGGTTTTGCTGGATGGCGAAGTGAAGCAATGGAGCTGGCCAATTCCCTTGTTAGTACGGATGCTATTTCTCAAGATTCATTCAAACGTTTAAGCAAAACCTTCCCTATGCTTGACGTGTACAAAGAGCTCACTTTATCAGAAATTAAGAGCTAGATTCTTGGACATTAATTGATTTTATTCTGGTCTTCTCGCTGGGATTTTAATTTGAACCCACTTCTATGTCGACCGCTCAATTCGATGCTGTGCCCGACGGCCTTTCTTCATTGAAATTAGACAGATTTCGAGATGGATTTCTGGCAGAGGAAGGATCGAGGAGTCCACTACTTCAACTTCGGTGGGGACTCCGTCATTAGGAGGACAGAAAACGTCAAGAGGGGACGACGATTATACATTGCATTAAGTTACACTGATCAAGATTGTTCCATATTTATATTCCTGCAACAAGTTCTGATCTATAATTGAGCCATGTTAAAATTGCTTTCGGTTGACAATTTCAATATTTTCTGTTGCGACCACGAAATTGATAATTTATCCAATTCCCTGCCCGTTTTCAAAATTTGCTTTAACATCTAGCATATCTTTTATAGGTAAAGTATTTTTCCAATCACTGGAGATAAGTTTATCTCCAGTGACCCTAAAATTACGTTGTTTTGAATTAATGAATGATGTTTTTGTAATTTTGTTTACCTTTTTATCATATGAATTTTACTGAAACACCCTTCATTAATTCACTTAAAATTACAAATACACCCTTTTTTAAATTAAAACGATATAGTTTTTAGAATTATTAGATATAAACTTATCTCCAAGTAACTTAGGGAGAAATACTTTTCCCATCTTTCATATAGAGATATATAAGTTTTGTGTAAAGTCAAATTATGTGATTTGACTTATGATTAATACTGTTTTGTTAATTTAGTTGTTAGTATTTATTTCAGTAATCAGGCGATTTGAGTTTGAATTATTTAAAGTTTATTAGTATATCTCATGTATTTCTTCTCATACAACACACAAGTCATTCTTTCTAATTATAGTCAAATTTATTAGGGATCTCAACAGTGTTTTTACGTTGCCTGAAAACTTATTGTAAAACATCTTGATCAAATAAACGTGGGACACAGCAGACTAAAGTTGGTAAAGGTCCCCATGCTCGAGAGAACTAAGAAAACAGAAGTTTCATACGGACACACTAAACAAATGAAAAATGGGTGCGTAGGAGCAGAAATTCCCATCCAGATATAAAATGAAGTCTACCAACTCTTTTCAAGCAACACTTCCATATTTATTCGCAATCTCGTTTTACAGAACTCTTGTTTCTCTCAAACATAGAATCCTATGTCAACTTAATCACCTAATTTCACAACAAAGCCCCTATACTGTAGAGGTTATGATTGCCGGATGATTTGAGGCCAGATCATTCTCAGACAAAACTCGAATCTTCTTCACAATTCGATAGAGCTCGATCAACATCAAAATTCAATAGGGAAATGCCCTTAACCCCGTGTAACATGGTAGCAGAATAGCATATCTCACAAATGCGAACCGAGCACGACGTGGTCTGACAACAGATTCAAGCTGCACCTTCTGTGGAGGAGGATTTTGAGGATACCATTCATGTGCTCCGAGGCTACGCACACTAAGAGATGGCGCACATTCTGTAATATGAATACCACGGATTGGGTATGGTGAAATGCAAGAGGCCAGAAAGAAACATGCAAACATTGGGCCTCCAAATTCACTAGTATGTGTTGGTGGATCTAGCGCCGTCAGAATCTGGTCGTTTTTTAGAAGAAGTACACCTCGGATGATCATATTCTTGCAAGTACAAATGCAATGATGGAATCCATGCACAAAACCAATAACCGTCTTGCTGGGTTAAACCTTTAGGGGGTTACTTTAACCCCTACTGAGAGAGTTGGCACCCCTCAGAGGTGGCGTGGGTAAAGGTGAATGTGGATAGGGCATACGGGTTGTTTGTAACACTTCAGGGGACTTTCTTAAAGGCTTTATGCATCCCGTTGAGAATGGGGATGAACTCACTATTGAAATCTAGGCGTGCCTCCTAGGTCTTAAAACTGCATGGATGATGGGCTTCCGGCAAGTATGGTTGGAAACAGATTCTATCAGTGTCTACGGTTAATACTTTATAGCACAGGGAAGTTCACACCCGTGATTCATCCCTCATTAAGGAAGTATAACTATTGCTGGGCGGGACTGGACCACGAAGTGTACATATATGCCTAAGTCTTATAATTTTGCAACAGATTTTTTTAGCAAATAAGGGACTTGAAGCAGGACTGGACCTGTATGAGTTTTTTACCAGCCTCCTAATGATTTGAGAGCGATTTTATCTACGGATTGTAATGGGAGTGATAATCCCATGAGTGTTAACTGAGGTGTCTTTTTTATTGTTATCAAAAAAAAAAAAAAAAGGAATAGCAGATCTCAGTTCTCATGTTTTGATTCCAACTTTATAAAAGCAGCTGCGTCAATGTTGTAAAAATACCATGATTTAGAAGGGCAAAACTAATGGCATACAACAGCATGTTTTAACAAACGAAAAGAGCTCAGCACTTGCAAACATATATAACTACACAAATCGCCTCGCAGAAATGCAAAATTTGCACATAGGCAGAATCATTCAAGTATGCTAATCTTTACGGGCAGACTACAATTATCTCAAAATGGTTCCGTTCTTCAAAATCTTCCTTTCAACTAATTTCTGATGCAAATCATTAGCCTCTTCAATCATCCCTCATCAGCAACAGCTTTAATTATAGCCAAATATATCCTGTCATCCGGCTTGTATTGATCTTTTATCATCATATCTAGAACTTGAATGGCAACATCGACCTTTTTTGTCTGCATAATCCAAGGATGACAAGTTTGTAAGCAGAATTCCCAATGTTATGTTCCTTCTTACACGTCTCATGTAATAGCTCCAGCATCCTCCACTTGCCCTGCTCGGCATAATCCCCAAATCAGAGTACGGTGAGTAATTTCATCTGGAATGAATCCTTTTTCTACCATTTCTCTGTATAACTCTTTTGCTTTCTCCATAGATCCCATTTTGGCCAACCCATCAATCACAGTATTATAGGTGATCAAACAAGGAGAACAGCTAGTACCGACCAAAAAAGTGGAGTAATTGGATGCCCTCATCCACAAATCCCTGTTTACATAGCACCTAGAAGAGTATTGTAAGTAACAATGTCTGGTGAACAGTTCTGAGAAACCATTAAATTGTAAAAGCTTATTGCACGATCTAGAAGCCCACTCTTACACAAGCCATTAATCAGAATATTGTACGTAATAACTGTGGGAGGTCTGGAAGTCTCATTCATGATCATCAAAATCTCATCGACTTCATCCCAACATCCATGGTTACAAGGGAGTGGACCAGAGTGTTGTATGTCACATTATTGGGCTGCATCTCATAGGATGAAGACTTAAAATAACCTAGAGCAGTGTCCTCAAATCTCCCCTGTTTACAAGTGAAATTAATGAGACTGTTATATGTAATAATATCTGGGTGACAGCCCTCTGTTGCAATATCTTCCAATACTTCTAAGGCCCGAACGGTGCCACAATATTTGCATACCAGCTCAATTAGAACTGTGTACGGGATCAAATAAGGAGGACATCCCTTTCTCAATTGGTCCCTCAAAACTAACAGCCTGATCAAATTCTCCATTATCAATATGCAATGAATTATTGTATTATATGTAATTACATCGGGGTGCAACCACTCGAGCTCATATCCCCAGAATATCAATGGCAGATCTTAAATGACCTCTTTTACACAGCCCACCAACAATCATGTTGTATGTAATTATGTCAGGAACACCACCAGACATGATCATAATTTTCAGGATTCCGCAAGCTTTATCTATCTGACCTAATTTAATAAAGCCTCGAATTAAATTTGTACAAAGAAGGGAAGTGAGGAATTTGATTTTTCCGAGCCATAACATCAATCAATCTCGCTGCGGCTTTTAATCTTCCTTGTTTGCAGAGATTCTGAAGAATTGTATTATTGGTTTCCCTCCGTCATTACTGACAAAAGGACCTTCCAGCAACAAAATTGAAGAGTCTATTGTCTTGTCTGAATCCAGTTGTTTCCTAGATTTTCTCCCACTACCATTACCAATATCAAAATCTTCAAAGCCCCAATTTTTATGATCAACTTCATTGACACTATCAATAGAAATACTTCTCTGAAAACTCCTACACTGCAAAATATGCACTTTTCTTGAAGATTTGAGGCTTCTACACCGGAAAGAGTTTAGGCTAAAGGAAGATGAATTTGTTCCTGAGAAATTATCAAAAGCACAGCTCTCCTGCATGTGACACCCATATAGGCCGTGTAAATGACTGAATCTGAACATAATATTCTGTAGGGTAACTGCATGTCCCATCTTTGTCCACGAATCTCGGCTAACCTCTCTCAAGCTATAAAAAACTATATGTGCAATCCATATTCTTTCGAACTCGATGAAGACAGGAACAAAAGGGCTTGGTTCAGATTGATAAAATCCATGGGTAGACAACAGTATTCACCTTTTCCTCTGCTGGTGCACATCTAAATCGGGCCTGTGCAAGTGTTTAAAAAAGATTCCTCATTACCGAGTGTGTACATATATATTGAATATCAGAGAGCAACTAGAAAACCAAAAACCCAAAACTTCTAAATTCTAATTTATATGACCAAGAATCGACTCCATGAACTCGGCAACTAATTCTTCAAAATAAAAAATTATAACACCCGAAAAGATAAATCTCTCATATGGACAAAATGAAACGCAGCTAATACTGGTAACATACTTAAATACCAGCAAAATATCACAATTTTAAAGCGCCGCTGAGTGCCATGAGTAAAATTTAATGACGGGAAAGATTGAAGATGGGAAATCCATGGGCCCAACAGGAGATAAGGAAAAAAATTGGAAGAGTGAATAACAGACGAGGAGCTAAGGACTGAAGCAAAGAAAGGAACTTACGATTGATTTCGGTCTCCACAATCCCCTCTCCTTCGATGCGAAAAACGGAAAAGGCGCAAAGCATGAACGAGGGAGTCAGGGACGTTGGCGCGGGACAGAGACGTTAAACTAGGGTTGCACCGAGTTAATGTCCCTAACGCCTTGTTTGTTACGCTGACTGAGGCTAGGGAAAGGAAAGGGTTGCTTCCAATTTAACACGTTAGGTGCGTCTCTCTCTTAGAAAGATGAGTTCCCGCTTTGGCCAAAATTTCCTTAAATGTGAGAACCTTTATTCCATTTCAAAAGTGGTGGGATAGCTCAAATGTTCCCACGAGAGTGAAATAATGGGACAAAAATGCCCTGAAAAATTGTGAGTCTGTTTTAAACAGCACAGCGAGGAGGAGTGACGGCGAGGAGCTTGACAAAGCGGGTGAAGAAGGTTGAGCATCCGTGTGACAAGTAGGCGAGGGAGAATCATGGAAATTGACCGTTGAGCAAAGTAACGCGGGTCGGCCTCGCTCGAGCCCGGTACTCGGACCCGCCGGTCCAACCTAACGCCCAGGGACATGTGTCGTGCCTAGCGCGAGCCATTGTCGATGAGGCGCCGAGCAACGGTGAGTCGGAGGACCTGGATGTTCCGTCGACGAGATCCTCCTCTCAACGCGATACCGGCCTTTCATCCTCCTAAGTTCCTTACCAAGAATCCAATAGGCGGCACGGGAAAACGGGCACCAAGATTTCCTCCTCCTCGGGGGTTAATGGTGTGTTTGACGAGGGTAAGCGATTACTCTTGGTCATTTCGGAAAGAACGGGAACCTAGAAAGGAACGAAAAGGGTACGTGAAGAAGTGGAAATAAGGGGAAGGATTGACGAAGATATGGTGGGGTATTACAAAGGCGAGATAAAAGGGCGTTTTGATCTTAGAAACGCAAATCGATCTTGAAACGAAATCGGCTACCCAGGACGTCCTCCGGATCTAAGGGTAATAGATTTTTAGCTTATCGGCGTTCGGGTTCTCTTGACCGAAGCTAAGTGCCTAAGGTTTCGAGTATGTGAAGCTCAAATCGTCCAATCTCTCTTTGACCGGTAGGAGCCTTCCCAATTTGCGGCCCGGCTTGCCATCACGAGCATTTTTATTGCGTCTTGCACGTCGGAGTACTAGGTTACCTCGATTGAAGACCGGCCGGACCTTCCGATTATATTTCGCCGCGAGAAGGCGCTGGGCGGCTAATTCCGACAATGTGCCTTGACTTGGATTTCGAATCAACTCCAAGTCCGTCCTCAAAGCGTTGTTATTGGACGCTTCCTGCGAGATCCGAGTTTCCTCGTGATGGCTGTCCTATCCGATCGGGATCATTGCTTCACATCCATAAGTTAGTCGAAAGGGTCTCTGGGTCGAAGTCCGCACACTTGTCTGTGGCCCCCAACACGTTGTGAAGTTGTTCGACCAGTGGGTCTCATCTAACATTCGCTTCTTCGGGTCGTCCAAAATGATCTTGTTGGCGGACTCGGCCCAGCCATTGGATTGGGGATGCTCGGCCAGAGGCGAAGCGCCTTAATGTCAAGTGAGACATCGGGTTGGAATCGGTGATGCACGAGCTGCGTCCCACGTTGTGCATTACGACTTGGTGGTATCCGAAGCGAGCGACGATGTTTGTGAAAAAAAACCTCATCACCCGGCCGATGTGATTATGCGACAAAGGCTCGGCTTCGCATCCACTTAGTAAAATAGTCTCTTTATGACGATGAGCCACCTGAGTTGTCCGAGCGCCGGTTTGAACGGTCCGAGAATATCCATTCCCCACTTGTAGAAGGGCCACGAGGCCGAGATGCCTTTCAACTCTGTTGGTGGGGGCCAAATGATTTTGGCATGCTTCTCGATGTACTGCCGCATCTCCGACGGCTTCTCTAGCGTCTTCTCGCCATGGTGGCCGCAGTGTTTCGGCCGCAAGGAGCTTTCCCCGGCGAGTGCTTTACCCCATGTGATGGCCGTTGATTCCTTCATGTATTTGGCTTCTGTTTCGTCCAAACATCGGAGCATTGAAGAGTGTAGGCCCTTACGGTACAGTTGATCGTCGACCATGGTGTAGATAGCGGCCTCACGTATCAACTTCTTTGCCTCGGTCGGATTGGTTGGAATAATACCCCTTTCGGATAATCTTCAATCGGCTTCACTCCAACTGTCATACGAGATTGCCATGACACAACTCGGCTCCGGACAAGTTACTGTGGACTTTATTCTATGATTGTTGGCACCTTTCGTGCTTACTAGTTTCGATAGGATATCCTACTAGCGTTTTTTTTTCTCTTGGGATATGCGACGACCGCCCTCGGAACCCGGCCATGATTTCCTTGGCTTTATTGAGATACTTGGCCAAAAGGGGGCTTTCGTCGGTAGGTACCCTGTACGTGCGGCTACGAGTTGGGAGTCGGTGAAAACCTTGACCCGCGGGCTCCATTTCTCCTTGGCTTGTATCCCGGTCCAGATGCAATGAGCTTCGTACTCGGCCGGGTTGTTTGAAATCGGGAACTCATTTGGAGGAGTGTTCCATTGCTACGCCTCCGGCTCTCGACTATGATCCCCGCTCGCGCCTTCACGTTGGATGAGCCATCGACGATACCTTCCATATATCGTCGGTTTGCCCCAACGGGTGAGCCCATAACTGAGTCCGCCGAGTGCTTGTGATTTGATTGCATGCTTAGGGCTTTGAAAGCGATGTCGAACTCGGATAATTCAATTGCCCAACTCGGTCATTCTCCCGCAAGGTCCGGGCTTGTGTAATACCCGGCGATTGGTTGACTAGTTGGACGACTATATGATGTCCCCGAGAAATCGGCCGCAGATCCTTCGCGGTGGTCGTGCAAGGCGAACGCCATCTTTTCCAACTTCCGATACCGGCGTTCCGAGCTTTACGGTGCCTACTTACTTAGTAAATAGGTGCTGCCCGACCTCGGTGTCTTACCAAGGCGGAGTTTACGGACTCTTCTCCCACGGACAAGTATAAAAATAATGTCTCGCCCGAGCTCTGCGCTTTGTTGGGGAATGAAGTTGTGGCCGAGCATTGTTTGATCTTTTCAAACGCGACTTCGCAATCCGAGTTCCACCCTTCTTGGGTTTCCTTTTTCAATGGTTGAAGAATGGCGATTGCCTTCTCCGCCGACTTCGGCAAGAATCTGGTCGTATAGTCAGCCGTCACAATGTTGGACCTCTTTCTTTATCCTGCGGGGAACTGCGAGACTTTATCTAGCACGGCCCCCGCATTTGTCTAGATTGGCCTCCATTAAAGTAGTGGATCAACATGAACCCCGAGGAATTTCCCGAACCCCAGCGCATTTCGCCGAGTTGACCTTATCAGGGTGCCTCCTCGATTTCTCAAATGTTTGCTCCAAGTCTCCGATATGGTCTTCTCGGCTTCTTGGATTTTGTGATCATGTCGTCGATGTAGACTTCTATGTTATGTCCGATCTGGTCTCCAAAAGCGTGTTCATCATCCATTAATAAGTGGCTCCGCTTTTCAAGCCGAAGGGCATAACGTTATGGCAGTAATTAGCCTTATCAATCATGAAGGGCATCTTATCTCTTTGTCGCCGGATCATGGCTATTTGGTTGTAACCGGAGTAGGCGTCCATGAGGACAAGTGGAAACCGCCGAGTTGTCCACCTTGTGATCGATATTGGGCATCGGATAGGAATCTTTTGGGACACGCTTTGTTTAAGTTGGTGTAGTCCGTACACACCCTCCCATTTACCATTTGGCTTTAACACCATGACGACGTTTGAGAGCCAAGTGGTGTATTGAATCTCTCGGATGAACACGGCCTCAACAGCTCGACGCGTATCTCCAGTGCCCCGTCTCGTTCGGCGCTATGTTCCTCTTCTTTCCGCGCAGCCGGCGGCGAATTCCCAGCCGAATGGCCAATCTATGGCAACGAAACGTGGGTCGATCCTGCATCTCGGACGTAATCACGTGAATATATCTGGATTTCCTCCAAGAATTTCACCATCCGGGCTTTCAACTTTCGGCTTCAAAGTCTCCGCCGATTTTGGTGGTCTTCGATAGATCCTTCCTAGGGTGACCTGGGGTCGCCGAGTTCCCCTTCGCTCGGCGTGGGAACTCGGGCTTGTTCTAAGGTCTAGCTCTATCATGTTCAGCGGTCGCCGGGGCTTACTACGCTTTGCAAGCATCGGCCAAACTTTCCCTTTACTAAGCCGAGGTGGAGATGAAGGTCCTCCGTTCCTATCTCGGAGAGTCGAAAATAGCACCGCGAGATTCTTTCGATCGGGATACTACTACTACGATTCTTTTTGTTGAGCATCTTAAGCTTCGATGCTTAGTCGATACCAACATGTCCCATTCATGGATGGTGCCCGCCCAAAGATGACATTGTAGGAGGAAGGGGAAGTCGGCTACTATGAACCTTACCCGCCTACGATTTAAATTCCTCCTACGTGCCAAGTGTCAATCTTAGGTCGATATAACCTTCGGGGTATTGAGCGTTCTCGTTAAACCCTATGAAGGTCGTTTCGTGGCTTCGGATCTTCCGCGTCTAAGTGCATCCTTTCATAAGTGTCGGCTAATGATGTCGGCCGAGCTTCTCGCATCCACAAAAATCCTTTTAACTAGGAAATTTACCGGGGTTCCGGTGATTGCAATCCGTCTTGATGTCCACGCACACATCATCCAACTCTTCCCCTTGTGAATGTTAAGGGAGGTGGTGCGAGCCACTGGATCGTCCTTGAATTTCGGGAGGTCTCACCGAAAGGACTTCTCTCATGTATTTTCCGTGTTGGCTCGCGTGTCTCCTCTAGCATCAAAGCCGCCGCCTCGATTCCGTGATGGGAGATCATGGTCGGAATTCATCCCGAGTTCGACTTCCGTCTCTTCCTCTCACCTCTTGGTTCCACTAGCCGGACTACGACTTGGCCGTATCGTGACTCCGTTTGCCACTTCTTCTTCCTTGAGTTTTGATCACGTACGGCGGTTTCCCTCTCTTACGAACCTTACATGGCATCCGGAGTTCATAGCATTCATCCGTAATTGTGCCCAGGACCGTCATAGAAGGTACAAAACTTTTCGACCGATCTGTTGTGGGCCGGCTTACGAGAGATTTTGGTTTCCCGACCTTCTTCATCTCCGTCGAGCCACCTCCTTCCATAATTGCGCTCGAGAGAACGTTCGGAGGGGTATAGTTCTCATATCTTGCTCTACTTTCTGGGTTTTTCCCCTCAGGTCGATTATCCGCCCAGCGTCATGTGATCAAGTCTTGTATTTGTCCATTGGATTCTTATCGTATGGTGACGTATTCCTCTGTCTCTCGGGTTCGACGGCGTTGGCAATCTCCATCATTCTCCACATCCAAATCTTGCCGCCGCGGAGTGTAGAAGGCGGTCAGAGTGCGGACTTCGTCTCTTACACATAAGTTTTTCGCCCAGGAACGTGAGTTTGGGTCCAAATGCGTCGATGAGACGATTGCACGTGTACTTCTTTGGAAGTGAGCGCACTCGCATTGCCACATCTACGGGAACCGATCCAGGTACTTTTGTAGTGTTTCAATCACTCTCTGCTTTACCTTGCTCGGTATGAGCGAGACTTCGGCTATTTTTTACTAGTGGCGAAGTGCAACTCGAACTTGCGTCCGAGGTCTTCAAAATTCCTCACGGAGTTGCTCGGTAGAGAACTCAACCACTTATGGGCTGGTACAAGTGTAACGCAAAGCAGCCTTAGAATGGCCGGCCTGGATAGGCCAAGACAGCTACGAGCTTCTCAAATATCTCGAGGTGGTTGCGCGGGTCTTGGGTTCCGTCGTACTTTGGAAGGTCGGCTAAATCAAAATTCTTCGGATAAGGCGCGAGTGCCGAGTCGCCTTAGAGAATGGGGTTCGCCGGCTCCTTGGGTTAGGTACTTCATCCTGTATTCCTCGGTGAGCCATGACCTGGGTGATTTTCGGGTACCTCCGTATTCATCAGGAATGTTGGTCTCCTCGAAATCTCGGTCTTCATAACCATCTCGGTCTTTTGTACCCTCCTCGGATTCGTTCATCGAATCGAACCTCCTTATAGCCTCGATCTTCCTCGTCTACGATCCGAGATAATCGTAATTTCTTATTTAGAGATCTTGGAATTGGCGTTTCGCCCGTGCTAATCCCTTTCTCGGTCTGCGATTCGACTCGGCTCCAGTCAGTTTGGACGAACCGCTACTATGTACAATCACCTTTTCTTTGCCTTTTCGAGTGTCGTTCGACTCCATTCTAAACTAGGCTATGGACCTTTTGAATCGATCGTCAATCATCTCGCTCGAGAATCCCGGAAATCTTCTTTGCGGGAGGTGATCGCTTTTCCTTGTTCTCGAACCTCGGAGCATGGACTACCGTGTTTTACGCAAGATGCGAGACATCGGGCCTGGACACGGGATCTCTCTTATGAACCGCTCTCGGGATTTGCCGGGACCGTAGGAGGAAGCGTGGTGTACGACGCACGACCCTCGAGGAATGTTCTCTAGGGGTTTCCTTTGATGTCGCCTCGGTGCTCTTTCGGATATGGGAGGGATGACGTCGTGTCGGAAATGTGACCCTCGTGTGGTCTTGATTCTCCGTTGTTGACTCGAGAACGGCTGCGGACCGGGGCCGGTGGTTGGCTAAGTGAGGGTTCCGCTAACGCCCTGGTGGTAGCCATCGGTGGTCACGGGGATCAAAGTTTAACATCCCCTTTGTCGGTGCCAATGTTGCGTGTAGAACATGGATGTCCGACCAAGGGTCGGTGCTTTGATATTGGATCGTTGGACTCGGCACGAGTATCATGGGATAGATAGCCGGGGGGAGCGTGGGATCCAGGCACGATATAGAGGGTGGTGTGTGTGCATAGTGCGACCGTATGCAAATAGGGTGAGATTCTGACGTGTATACCTTAATGGTGGACCTCTCGTATTTATAGAGGGCATTAGGCGGATATCCCGCCGGCTCCCGATATCCGGGGGCGAGTATCTCGGGATTATATCACGTGGGTTGGATCCGGATCTTCCTATAATCTTGGTAGATGCGGATATATCGGATTAGTTACGCTATCGACTCCTTAGGATTGCTTGGTACGTGTCGATCCTAGCTATGCCCTTAATTGAGCCATCGCTCCGGACTTGGGCTTTGGGGTAAGTAGTATGGGTTGAAAGTTGAAAGATGCAATCAAGGTAAGTGGCGATGTATGAATTTTTGACTGATTTATGGGTTTGTGCGTAAAAGCTTCTAGATGCTTTGTTTCTTCCAAGTTGGGTACACTGTGAGAGATAATCCCGAGAAGCAAACAAGGGTGACATTTTTTAATGCATGTATGGAATGGATATTATTATGAATTCATTGATGGTAAGATTTTTAATCACCGAGGGCACTTTTGTATTTTGCATTGTTTTCGGACCCTAATTAACTCTTGTTGTACCGGTTTACCTTCATCACGTATGTTCAAACTTGGTGTGTGGTTCGAACATAAACTTGATATTTTTTTTGTTGTTGTTTGTTGTCTTTGGTTTACCTCGTTGTCACATCCAAACGGTTTCGTCCAATTTTATATCCCATCGACATCTACTTCACTTTTACATCTCAACCCTCATGATTTGGTTTAGGGTTCGTTTATGTCCCATTGTGAAAACAAAACAAAAAATTAGTTATCGGATTTTTTGTTTTTTATTTTATTTTAGAGGCATTGTGGGAAATTTCACATCATCTTCGCTTAACCAATACACAATTCTTCGTACCCAACATTTAATTTTCCTCAACTAAAGTTTCATC